>CAIIXF020000004.1:8750195-11192195 GCA_903813345.2 Owenia fusiformis
AATTGCTTAGTTCTCTTTGTTTTAGTCTTTGTTTTCTTAAATACGGAAGTGTACCAACATCACCTAGATTACATAAGAGATCATCTAACAGTCTAAAATTGCTTTAAATTGCAAGTTAATGCATTCCGACCAAAATTTGTATACCTGTAATTTGGGGGGGGGGATGTTACATCACATAACCACAACGTTCATATAGAAATATACAATAAGCATGTCCGTATAAAAGCTAAAATTATAAAAACTCATTTCAAAGTCATTCTGTTCATGGAAGCGTCAAGTTATGAAAAACAATGCTAAGCACTCAAACAAATCGACTTGATTACCTTTGAAAACTTCTTGAGAGGAAATGGACACATGTATTTTTCTAACTCATTAGAACGTCTGTCTGATTGAAATACTATTTTTTAAATACAAACATAAATGATTTAATCTTGGTCAGAAGTCTGAACATTGTCCAACAAAATAATAAGAATCTAACATTTAATGATTACAAAAGGATTAATTGCTATATAGTCTTAGTCTTTGTTTTTCTAACGGCGGAAGTGTACCAACATCACCTTAATTACAGAAGAGATCATCTAACAGTCTAAAATTGCTTTTAATTCCCGGGTTTTAATTACATTTTATGTATAGACTTTTTTGCCTCTATTCTCATTTTTAAACCTGTTTCTGTTTGCTTATTTAACAATTGTGATAAATTATTCAGTTAGTGTCGAAATCAAAACAATTTTCTACATTATAGTCCCCTCCTCTTGCACTGACTAAATATTAAAATAAGCCAGTCTGATTGCGATTTTACAAATCCTGTAAAAGTAGCTCCAAACCGCCTTTTAATCAGAGAAAACAATAAGTTAATTCATCTGATTGCGAAAATACGAATCAACCTGATTATCTGATCTCCATGCTATTTGATTCGTGCATTATCTACAAGTCAGTCGGGCAAGGGTGAAATTATTTCATTTGGAAACAGAAATAAATATCAGAACCCCTCTAGCATAATTATTCGGAAGAAATTCATACAAAAAATAAGGTACACAACTGATGAAGGGTCGCACACAATGCACGCACCCCTCTCCTCCTCCGTGTTTGCCCACACACGACCATATTTGACAATTTTTCTAAAAGCGTTTTTCCCGGGAATATAGGTGTAGCGGTTGCCAGAAGTCGCACAGCTTGGGAGTCGGGGTATCCTGATCCATGCTTCAACGCCTGACGGGTCTGATATTTAGAGGGGGCGCAAGAATTATTAGGGGGCGGGGTAAACGTGAAAGTTGCCAAAATATCCATAGGCGTAGCCAGGAGGGGGGGGGTGCGATAACAATAGGCTTTATATATGCTTTAATGTTTTATTTATCATGATGCTTATATGTAGGCAATTAATTACAGTTCTTTTTGCAAGAATATAAAACTGGTATGTTTATGCAAATTCCGATTGGACTAATATAAAGGGATATTGTTTCATTATGTGGACTTGAGAAAGTCCGACATACTCATTGCTTTCAACCCAAAACTTAAAATAGGAAGTTATCAAGATCCCAAGAACACGATCGCTACTTAAACAATACGTTTGTAAAATCCCAGCGATCGAAATGCAATCAAACTTTCGCAATCAGGTGCCTAATTAGTCTTTTGATCTCTAAAGTTTTACGACTGAATGTTTCAATGAACTCGTGAGAAGCAAACGCAATCATCATATAAACATTTTTCTAGTCAATCTAAAATAGAGTAAAACCCAGGGAAAAAGATCGCGTGTTCATAGGAATTAGGCATATTTCAATTTTGAAATAACAAAAGTCAGTCTCGGAAGAATTTTCCAAGCATTCCCTGCTTCGATGCGTTTTTATTGCAAGGGCCGTTTAGCGCCGATATGAATTCATTATAGGGTATTAGGGTTGTGCTTTATTTGTTTTATTTATATAAATGTTATAAAATGTGTACGACACTTCTGCACTTTAATGAATTATTTTTAGGGTTACAATGCATATTTGACTTTTCCCTCTAAACATTTAAAATTCATCTTTATACTTTTCTTAGTTTGCTTCAATAAAATTAACATTGGATCCCAGATAGTTATCAAATTCTCAGACATTTGATTAATATAGATATTTGTACTTCCTTTGACCAGTGGTGCTGGTGTGACTGAGATTCGAATCTAATCTGTTTCATTTTTATGTAAATTGAGAGGAATAAAGTTTTATTTTAAGCGTTTTAACAATCTTAACGTTTGGTGTGCAGCTCAACTTAATACACAATCAAAGGTCAATTACAGAAATAAGAACATGCCTTTTATTTGTTATTCAAGCTCGAGCAATATCCCCGTTATAAAACCAAAATAACTGCGGTTAGGTACCATATCTTGCTTACTGTAAAGTCAGGCCATATCATTCTGGTATGCCAGAGCCACTCTTATCTGCCGATTGTGGAAGGATAAAGACAAAGGGGTCGCGGCTATCGCGATGAGGCCATCTTATTTCTTGGAATTATTTCTGCCTCTCATTCCTCAAACCGGCTTCGTTAAACAGTGCCAAAATATATAAGTCGGAGCCAAAAACAAGACTATTTTTATATTTAAATCCCCTCACCTTGTCAATGTCTATGCCTGCATCTGGTTTTCCCACCTTTGGGAGGGAGCCAATATACACATAGATACTTACTGGCCATGGACAAGGGGGGGGGGGCACAGAAACAAACATTCTGGGGTCATAAGGGATACTTGGGGAAGGGGGAGGGGTGGTGGTGAATAGTGAAGTCCGGGAGTGAAGTTAAGGGGTACTGAAATCTTTCTTTTGATATTTACCCAGCAAACAGTGACGTCCATGTAACGTCACTCATATGTGGTATATAAGTTCACTGGAGACGTTGTATATTTCCGTTATATAAACGTCAAAGCAACGTAAATTTGTGACATTCAGCAAAACGTCGGTGGATGGTTAAAAAATGACGTTGTAGTAATGTGTTAGTAAAGTTCGAAATTTGTGCTGGTGTGAAAAACGTAACAATGACGTTGAATTTGTACCAGTTTGGTTCATTTGCAACGTAATATAAACGGTAAAATTTAACGTTGTCGTAACGTTTTTTAAATGTGTAAAATATTTGTAAGTGCAGGAAACATTACAAAGACGTTGCAGTTCTCACCAAATTGTTTCATTTGCTACGTAATATAAACGGTAAAATTTGACGTTGTCGTAACGTGTTTTAAATGTGAAAGATATTTGTAAGTGTAGAAAACGTTACAAAGACGTTGTGTTCTCACCAAATTTGGTACATTTGCTACGTAATGTAAACGGTAAAATTTGACGTTGTCGTAACGTGTTTTAAACGTGAAAGATATTTGTAAGTGTAGAGAACGTTACAAAGACGTTGCACTTCTCACCAAATTGTTTCATTTGCTACGTAATATAAACGGTAAAATTTGACGTTGTCGTAACGTGTTTTAAATGTGAAAGATATTTGTAAGTGTAGAAAACGTTACAAAGACGTTGTGTTCTCACCAAATTTGGTACATTTGCTACGTAATGTAAACGGTAAAATTTGACGTTGTCGTAACGTGTTTTAAACGTGAAAGATATTTGTAAGTGTAAAAAACGTTACAAAGACGTTGCACTTCTCACCAAATTGTTTCATTTGCTACGTAATATAAACGGTAAAATTTAACGTTGTCGTAACGTTTTTTAAATGTGTAAAATATTTGTAAGTGCAGGAAACATTACAAAGACGTTGCAGTTCTCACCAAATTGTTTCATTTGCTACGTAATATAAACGGTAAAATTTGACGTTGTCGTAACGTGTTTTAAATGTGAAAGATATTTGTAAGTGTAGAAAACGTTACAAAGACGTTGTGTTCTCACTAAATTTGGTACATTTGCTACGTAATGTAAACGGTAAAATTTGACGTTGTCGTAACGTGTTTTAAACGTGAAAGATATTTGTAAGTGTAGAAAACGTTACAAAGACGTTGCACTTCTCACCAAATTGTTCCATTTGCTACGTAATATAAACGGTAAAATTTGATGTTGTCGTAACGTGTTCTAAATGTGAAAGATATTTGTAAGTGTAAAAAACGTTACAAAGACGTTGTGTTCTCACCAAATTTGGTACATTTGCTACGTAATGTAAACGGCAAAATTTGACGTTGTCGTAACGTGTTTTAAATGTGAAAGATATTTGTAAGTGTAGAAAACGTTACAAAGACGTTGCACTTCTCACCAAATTGTTTCATTTGCTACGTAATATAAACGGTAAAATTTGATGTCGTCGTAACGTGTTCTAAATGTGAAAGATATTTGTAAGTGTAAAAAACGTTACAAAGACGTTGCGTTCTCACCAAATTTGGTACATTTGCTACGTAATGTAAACGGTAAAATTTGACGTTGTCGTAACGTACGTGTTTTAAATGTGAAAGATATTTGTAAGTGTAGAAAACGTTACAAAGACGTTGCAGTTCTCACCAAATTGTTACATTTGCTACGTAATATAAACAGTAAAATTTGACGTTGTCGTAACGTGTTTTAAATGTGAAAGATAATTGTAAGTCTAGGAAACGTTACAAAGTCCTTGTTTTCCCACCAAATTGGTTCATTTGCCACGTAGTGAAAATGGCTAATTGTAACGTTGTCAAAACATGGTTTGAATGTGAAAAATATTTGTAATTGTAACACACGTTACAAAGACGTCATTTCTGACCAAAATGGTTCATTTTCAACGTAGTGCAAACGGTTAATTTCAACGTTGTCGAAACGTGTTTTCAATTGAAATGTAAAAAAATATTTGTTAGTGCAGGAAACGTTACAAAAAGACGCTATGTCCTCACGAAATTGGTTTATTTGTAACGTTGTCGAAACAGTTAATTTTGACGTTGACGAAACGGGGTTTAAACGTGAAAAATACATATACATGTATGTGAAAAAGAACGTGACAAAGACGTTGTGGTCTCAACAAATTCGTTTAATTTGTGACGTGAAGTAAATGTTAAATATATAACGAATATACATGTATGCCTCGAGTTGTGGTAACTTTAAATACTGATCGGTGGAGGCACAGGCATATGTTGGCTCACACAGATGAACTTAACGTGGTAATTGAGAGTGAGAGTGGAAATATGATGTAAAGAAAACGTTTCTCCGACGTTGTAATTTTGCCATGGGTTATTGCTGACAAAAGTCTGACGTTCTGTCCCGGGGGGTTCATTCCAATATACCTCTTAATACCTATGTGCCGCGCCAAAGACCCCCTTTTTGAGCATTTTTTCCATGTCAATTTCCTCTCAAAATTGGAACTTTCCATGTATTATTCCTCTCAGAGTTATAAAATTCCATATTTTCTTCCTCTGAACTTCATAGATGTCCATGTCGACTTCCTCTGGAGCTTGCCGGTGTAAAGGTGTCACTACGGTAAATCATTGAAAAATATTGAAAAAAATCACAAAATTCAAGTTCTGGGGTACATATCGCCATATTCGAACGAACTAGCCCATACAATGACTATATTTCTGCGTTCCCCTATACATAACCTTCATCTTGACACTATATTTAACATAGGGTTTGCGTCTCGATTTTTAAATATCACTACGCCAACATAGGGACTCATTTTTAGGTAAAATCCCTACTTCACCGATGAAAATTAACGAGTAAAGTAGTTCCAGTTTACGGGACTATATTCTTGCGATTTTTTTCTTAAAATGGCACATTTAGAAAGTACTTGGCCTCAGCTTTACAGACATACCTCAAATGGCCACATTGCATACACTTAAACCTGCTATACACACCATTGAAGTTGGCATGGCTTCGTTTTTAAAGTATTAAAAAACACTGTCCTACCCGGAAGTGCTATTTACAGGAGTGACACCTAAAAGAAATTATGGTCCCCTGGGGATTATGGTCCCCTTTCTTAAAGGCCCTTACTGTCCCTGATTGTGGATACGATAATAAGGGAGAGTTGTATTTAGGTCACCATATAAATCAATGGAAAGTAGGACCATAATTTGATAGGACCTCCTACCCTTTTACACCGGGACTAAAGTTTGCGAATTATCGGTAAATTGACTAAAACTCCACTCTTCCGGCGATTTGTCAGACCTCGGGACAAAAATTTTAGTCCCTTTCAACAAGGGCGAGCGTTACAAACGGAAAGTAGATCGTTCGCAAATTTGATGTATTTCTCGTTCGGCTTTTTATCGTATTCTGTTCTATCAACCAATAGAAATAGAGGAATTCCCGCGTCGAAATCAACATGGAGGACAGTTCCAAGTTCAAGAATATTGCTGCTTAAAAGCAACTTGGGAGCCGTACTGCCAGCTTTCGAAGGTAAGAATGATGCATGCATGTTACACAATCACCAAAGGTTAAAATGAAAGCATTCCATGGCCGGTACTTGCAGCGAGAACACAAATAATCTCATGTGAAAGTTGGGATCGTTTCAATTTTCAAAATTTTTGTCAGTTGTAATTAGACTTTTGAATATTCTGATATTTGAATCGATGTTATTGATTTTCAATTTCATCACGATTTTCAATCATAATTCCTGGTTCATAATTTTCGTTAGGTCAATTACAAGGGGTCCAGGGGTCAATTAACCATCAGCGACTTTCAAGTCAGATCCGGTCCCTGGGATCTGGCGCAGAGGTGTTGATTGGATGGTGAAGTGTTTATGGCAAATGGTTTATGCAGTTATCTTAATCTTGATGGTGATCTCTGTTAGATCTACCTCTTTCAAAGAATAGACATTGCCCGGGGAGTCAGTGATTGCCATCTTTAGCCTGATAGATAATCATGATGGCAGAAATACAGAAATACACAAACATGTATCAGTTTCATATGCTTTAGAAAATGTACATGTTTGCGAACAAATAGTTCAGAAGACAATAGAATCGTCGATTTAATTCCTCACTTAAGTTACATAAACGGTTTTTCGAAAAACAGTTAAGATCTGCACTTTTAAGGTCTCATGGAAGTTAACAGGAAATGACAAAACAAAAAATGACAAAGCCATGCTGGATTTTGAAAATTTTTTGAACCAAGATAACAGAGTTCTGTTTGGACCTCCAGTCAGTTTAACTAGTTCCACATATCATTAACATGACCAGGAACACAGTTGAAATGGTCAGATGACCATAAACATGATAGAATAACCTTTTCAGCCCTCTGAAAATGTGACTAAAAAATAGCTAAGAGTAGGTGCTCAGGAAAGGTCACTGAACAGAATATTTTGACTTTTTCAGAAAATGTGCCCAATATATTGCTCTAAATGATACAATTCAAAAAAATTTGATATCATTCTTAGAAAAAGAAAAAATTGAAAAAAACTGAATTGAAAATCGATCTATTTTCCTTTTTACTACAGCCATTATTGTTTCAGACGATTTTTTAAAATTTCAAAGATTGTGTCATTTAGAGCAATATATTGGACACATATTCTGAAAAAATCAAAAGATTCTGTTCATTGACCTTTCCTGAGCACCTACTTTTAGCTATTTTTCAGTCACATTTTCAGAGGGCTAAAAGGTTATTTTATCATGTTTATGGTCATTCTGACCATTTCAATTGTGTTCCTGGTCATGTAAATGAACTCTGTTATCTTGGTTCAAAAAATTTTCAAAATCCAGCATGGCTTTGTCATTTTTTGTTTTGTCATTTCCTGTTAACTTCCATGAGACCTTAAGTGAGGAATTAAATCGATGATTCTGTTGTCTTCTGAGCTATGCCTATTTTTCGCAAACATGTTCATTTTCTAAAACATATGATGCTGATACATGTTTGAGAGAAAAAATGTTGTGGGGATTCTGCCTACAAAGCGTGAAATAAGGAAAAAAGAAAAATCGTACTTTCGACGTTCCGACATTTTGTTACCAAAATGAACCGTTTCGGTAACCAGTGTAATCGAGCGGATCACCAGTGAATAGATAGCATACTATATTTAGGGAGTTCTTTAATTTTTTTGAAAATAACATGGCAGAGAAGCATTGAAATATGAGGTCACAGATATGATAGCTAAACTACAAAACAAACTAAAATAAACAAAAGTAAGAACATGTATAAATGTTTCTATTTTTACATGTTCTGTTTCAATGTGGTCCTTTAATTGCTTATTTTTTAGATTCAGAGAAGTTCCAAACATTCAAAATTTTACTGTAATCTCATCTACTCTACGACCCCCACTTAAATTTGTAAAAAACATAAGTGGGGGTAACCAAACTCGTCTGGCCCTGTTATCCACTCCCTGATTCTGAAATGTCGTAGACCAACAACGTCAGGCGTAGATAACTGTGCCATACAGGTTTTTGTTAAAGTGGGGGTAGAATGCGATAAATCGCATGATGTATGGTCTCTCTAAAATTCTCTTATTTTTAACATGGGAAATCGTCACTTCAGCAAATTCACATGTCATTTATTTATGTTCCAAAATTCACCCTATGCAGACAGAGCCTGTGGGAAATATTGGGTGCAGAGCAAATGAGCGGAGGGTGCTGAGCTAACGGTCATTTTTGAAAAAATTCTTTCAAAATCATGCAGTTTTCACCATTTTGAGCACTTCTCAAGTGATTTTGTCCATATTTGGGCCAAAATTGTCAAATGTGAACCCCCCCTGGAAATTTTTGAAAAATGAACCCCCCTTGGCAAATCCTGGCTACGGGCCTGATTATTGATATTTATATTTTTTAATTGAAATGGTGTTTGTTATAAGCACACGCCTTTTAACAATAGATAGAGACTGAAAAGTGTATTTCATCTTCAGCAAATCTGAAATTAAGCTTTGTTTTTATTGATCGAATTCAATGAAAGTTAATTTCTTTTAAGTTAAGTTAACTTTTATCAGCCTTTAAAAAAACTACTATTGTCATCTGTTTTTCCATCTTAGTGTACAATAGTTCTCTACTCTGTTTTCAGAAGTAGGAGATGAACCAGATTTTTGTAGCTTTCATCCATGATAACCCTGAGACCTTGTTGGTTGTGTTTAGATGATGGTGTTTCATACTAATCAGGTATATTATTTCATCGTTTGATTTAATTAACTTGCATCATTTGTGGCTCTTTGCTTCAGAAAGTATTCATTTGTATTTAATGCAGTTATTATTTAACTTTCACAGTTTCACAGCAAATGAGATACTGTAAATTGCTTTAATTTGGTGCTATTTAATTTGGCGCCCTGTGCAAATTTTAA
The DNA here is from genome assembly GCA_903813345.2 of Owenia fusiformis. Taxonomy (NCBI): domain Eukaryota; kingdom Metazoa; phylum Annelida; class Polychaeta; order Sabellida; family Oweniidae; genus Owenia; species Owenia fusiformis. The sequence goes on from CAIIXF020000004.1 coordinate 8,759,352, forward strand.
AAGTATGACTGCTATATAATTAAGTTCTTTTAAAAGGTTTGAACTTAATCCTGATTGACACAATGTTAAAACATCTCAGTAGATTTACTCATCATATTCACAATTTAAAGGTCTTATCTTAATCAATACAATTTGAAATAAAAGTATAAAATAAAGTAACAGTCTTTTAAAGTACTACTATTGTCCTCTATTTTCCCATCTACCTATTCTGTTTTCAGGATTGTTGTAGCCTTCACCCATGATAACCCTGAGATGATTTTGGCTGTGTTGAGATGAGTGGTGTTATGCTAATCAGGTAGGCCTATATTATTTCTAGAGGTGTCACACTGACCCGAAGTTGACCTGCCATATTTTATCTCAGAAAGTTAAGAGTCATTCTCAGGTATCTACTTTCCTACCGTTCCAACATTTCAAATTATTATCCAATAGAATATTTTAATAAATAGATCTCTAGTTAAATCATTGGATGAAGATTATGAGAGTCAACGAAGGAATGTTTTGGCTATATGATTCTACTGTAGAAATACAAAAGGATAGTACAAAAAGCTACTAGGGATCTATAAACAGATGAGCATAGGGATTGTTTTACCCCAGAGTAGTCCCAAAAGTCTCCTGAGACAAAGATCAGATCTGGTGGAAGAAAGATTACACCCTCAGGTGCATTTTCAGATAACCATCTAATAAAATGTTTATACTACAAGTCTCTAAAATATTTCAGACAAACTAGCAGTACAAGCAGAATGGAACATTTGACGGTTTGGAAGTTAGGCAGTCTAGAGTCCTCTGAGCTTGGGGAGTTGCGAGGAAAGTGACTTCGGTAAGTCCAGGTTAATCTATTATTCATTATAGAAGTATTTTATATATATTAAGTTTACAGCAGAATCAAATCTAGCAAGATCCTTGTCATTCTATTCTAAAAATATAAAGTGCAGACTTTACTTCAGGAATACTAGAGTATTTTACCAAAGAATTTTACAATTATGTATTTTATTTTATATATATGGCTTCCATATTTATATTTGGAAGAATTTAAAAATTTTCCCGATTTTCGCACTTTTAATCCTCAATAACTTACTGATTTACAACACATTGTAGACCTTTGAGACATATTGTATCTGAGATTGTAAAGAATAGATCGCTAGCTCAATTTTGGTTGAAAATGACACTGCAAAATATTCAGAGTGGGTATGGGTATACAGGTTACATTTCATACTTTTCAATAGATTGATTTTTTCCAGGAAAATGTCCAAAAACAAGCAGAAATGGCAATGTGTTAAACATGCAACCAGGGAAACAACGACTGAGCTGTACAAGTCATTTGAAAAAACATTTGGAAAGTGATGAGGACCAATGAGAGCTCATGCTTTCAAGGAAAAATGAACACTTAGCATAAACAATATCTGTTCCGAGAAGCAAGCCAGTTTGAATTAAATTTTTATCTCTATGACAAGTAACGGGACAGTACTTTTAAGATTGCATAGATATAATGGCTTCATATCTGAAACATGCAATTTTTCTAGATTTATTCCCAACTTAAAATGAACACCTACCTACAGTGAACGTTTTTTCTTGGCAAAAAAATGTTCACTATACACAAGTTTTACTGTACCATGTTAACTAATAGAGCATTTGTTCAAGCTCAAATTAGAATATTTATTCATTCCCGTTCAGAAAAATAACAATATAACCCCTAAACAGTTAGGCTATAGATAATTACATTCATAGTAAAGGGGGTGAATAGATCTGCCTAGATCTGGGCACAATCTCGGAAATGAAATATCGAAATATCATCAAAGTTAATCCCATACTTAGTAGTGTTATAGGTAAATAACATGCGGGAATATAATTGATATCTGAGTTGAGCGGGAGATATACAAGGGTTATGTACTGGGAGGTTTTGGATACAGGTTTTATCCCAAGGCAAATATGTGTATATCCCGACGGACCGCAGGGACCAAGGGATATACACATATTTCCCGAGGGATAAACCCTGTATCCAAAACCGACCGTACATAACAGATGTATTTCATACCTACTGATGTTCTTGGTACGTCATATACCTTATAAAGTTCCAAAATTCAAAAATATAATTAAGATAAACATTTTCTTGGTGTTTTAAAGTGGTTTTTAAGTTTCTGAGATTATCAAACTCATAAATGTGAAAATCTTTTTTTTAAAAATGTGAAAAAAAATTTGGGGAAAAATGGGAATTTTCAATGCATATTTAATTCTCATAATCTACTAAGTATAGGATAAATCAGTTATTAAATGCTCGATTTTTGATACAGTGTATATCCCTCAGTAAATACAATATAGTCACGATTTATCAGTTAAAATATGCCTAATTCAATTTTAAGACAAGCCAGAACGGCAAATCTCCCCTGCCCCTTAACCGTTTAGGGGTTAATAAAATACTCAATAAAACTAGATTTTTGATAGATGACATACGAGACTGTAATTATATTTAAGTTCAATTCTGTGTTTCAATATTCTCTATTTGGATGCTCAAAAAAGTTCTTGTGTATTAACTCATTAATTATTGGAAAAACAATATACATTTGTTAATAAGTCAAAGCATAAGTTAGTTGTGTTTTACCTTCACATGTGAAAATGTTAGGCTTAGTGTGTTATATATAATTTTACTGAACATCGGTGTCTACATCTTCCTGTACAGGAACTTTAAATTATGTTCATGTAATGATTCATTTAACTGGACGTTAGTCATTACTATCACTATATCTTGTTGAAGGCATAATTAAGGTTACTAGAACATTCCTTGCATGTGTTGTCCTAACTTGATGTAACCAGAAGTTATGAATTTGCCATGTATGTGACAAGCACGTTACAGTCTCTTTATTTTGGCAAAGTCGTTGTTAAGGTTGGTACTACATTCCTGGCTCGTGATATCTAAGTCGAACGTAACTTGTATACTCATTTATGCGTGTCCACACTTTCCTTTGCCTACAACGTTCTATAGTTAATGTTACCAGAACTTTAACTTGGCCACGTATATGTGACGTTGCATTAGCACGTTACAGTCTGTTATTTTATTTTTGCAGTCATTGTAAGGTTGCTACTACATTCCTAGCACATGATATTTAAGTAAAATGTAACGTTGTATAAACATCTGTGCGAGTCCAGACCTTCCTGTGCCTATATCGGTCCAAGACAAACGTTACCAGAACTTTAAACTGGCCAGGTATATGTTACGTTGCATAAGCACATTACAGTTTCACTATTTTTGCGAAGTCATTGTTAAGGTTGGTTCTACATTCCTGGCACGTAATGTTTAAGTCAAATGTAACGTTCTTTAAACATCTGTGCGAGTCCACACCTTCCTGTACCTACAACGTTCCATAATTAACGTACCAGAACTTAAAACTGGCCACGTATATGTGACGTTGCATAAGCACATTACAGTCTCGTTATTTTTGCGAAGTTATCGTTTAGGTTGGTTCTACGTTCCTGGCACGTGATATTTAAGTCAAATGTAACGTTCTTTGAACATCTGTGCGAGTCCACAACTTCCTGTACCTACAACGTTCCATAATTAACGTATCAGAAATTTAGATTGGCCACGTATTTATGACGTAATGTAAGTACGTTACATTTTCGTTATTTTGGCGAAGTCATCGTCTAGGTTGGTTCCACGTTCCTGGCACGTGATATTTAAGTCAAATGTAACGTTCTTTAAACATCTGTGCGAGTCCACACCTTCCTGTACCTACAACGTTCCATATCAACGTTACCAGAAATTTAGATTGGCCACGTATATATGACGTAATGTGAGTACGTTACATTTTCGTTATTTTGGTGACGTAATTGTTAAGGTCGCTACTATGTTCCTTACACGTGATATTTAAGTCAAATGTAACGTTCTTTAAACATCTATGCGAGTCCACACCTTCCTGTACCTACAACGTTCCATATCAACGTTACCAGAAATTTAGATTGGCCACGTATATATGACGTAATGTAAGTACGTTACAGTTTCGTTATTTTGGCGACGTAATTGTTAAGGTCGCTACTACGTTCCTGACACGTGATATTTAAGTCAAATGTAACGTTCTTTAAACATCTGTGCGAGTCCACACCTTCCTGTACCTACAACGTTCCATATCAACGTTACCAGAAATTTAGATTGGCCACGTATTTATGACGTAATGTAAGTACGTTACATTTTCGTTATTTTGGCGAAGTCATCGTTTAGGTTGGTTCTACGTTCCTAGCACGTGATATTTAAGTCAAATGTAACGTTCTTTAAACATCTGTGCGAGTCCACACCTTCCTGTACCTACAACGTTCCATATCAACGTTACCAGAAATTTAGATTGGCCACGTATATGACGTAATGTGAGTACGTTACATTTTCGTTATTTTGGTGACGTAATTGTTAAGGTCGCTACTATGTTCCTTACACGTGATATTTAAGTCAAATGTAACGTTCTTTAAACATCTATGCGAGTCCACACCTTCCTGTACCTACAACGTTCCATATCAACGTTACCAGAAATTTAGATTGGCCACGTATATATGACGTAATGTAAGTACGTTACAGTTTCGTTATTTTGGCGACGTAATTGTTAAGGTCGCTACTACGTTCCTGACACGTGATATTTAAGTCAAATGTAACGTTCTTTAAACATCTGTGCGAGTCCACACCTTCCTGTACCTACAACGTTCCATATCAACGTTACCAGAAATTTAGATTGGCCACGTATTTATGACGTAATGTAAGTACGTTACATTTTCGTTATTTTGGCGAAGTCATCGTTTAGGTTGGTTCTACGTTCCTGGCACGTGATATTTAAGTCAAATGTAACGTTCTTTAAACATCTGTGCGAGTCCACACCTTCCTGTACCTACAACGTTCCATATCAACGTTACCAGAAATTTAGATTGGCCACGTATTTATGACGTAATGTAAGTACATTACATTTTCGTTATTTTGGTGACGTAATTGTTAAGGTCGCTACTACGTTCCTGACACGTGATATTTAAGTCAAATGTAACGTTCTTTAAACATCTATGCGAGTCCACACCTTCCTGTACCTACAACGTTCCATATCAACGTTACCAGAAATTTAGATTGGCCACGTATATATGACGTAATGTAAGTACGTGACAGTTTCGTTATTTTGGCAACGTTATTGTTAAGGTCGCTACTACGTTCCTGACACGTGATATGTAAGTCAAATGTAACGTTCTTTAAACATCTGTGCGAGTCCACACCTTCCTGTACCTACAACGTTCCATATCAACGTTACCAGAAATTTAGATTGGCCACGTATTTATGACGTAATGCAAGTACGTTACATTTTCGTTATTTTGGTGACGTAATTGTTAAGGTCGCTACTACGTTCCTGACACGTGATATTTAAGTCAAATGTAACGTTCTTTAAACATCTATGCGAGTCCACACCTTCCTGTACCTACAACGTTCCATATCAACGTTACCAGAAATTTAGATTGGCCACATATATATGACGTAATGTAAGTACGTTACAGTTTCGTTATTTTGGCGACGTAATTGTTAAGGTCGCTACTACGTTCCTGACACGTGATATTTAAGTCAAATGTAACGTTCTTTAAACATCTGTGCGAGTCCACACCTTCCTGTACCTACAACGTTCCATATTTAACGTTGCTACAACTTGAGACATATATTCTGACGACGTTATCACAACGTAAAATTGTTAGCTGGGTAGTGCTTGAATGGAGACTTGTTTCCACTCCCCGCATTCTAGTAGAATTTAAATATTTGATCCAAAGGAGTTATTTTAAATCAAACTTGCATTCCGATTAATTAACACTCCAATGATTGTACCGCTTCACTATTGTCTAAGATAATTATAATGAATTCACGGGACACGATAGTCTTCCTTTTAAACTTTAGTGGTTGGATTGAGACTTGTTTCCCCACCCCGTACACTAGTAAATTTGTAAATTTTAAATATTTGATTTAGGGAGGTATTTGCAATCCAACTCTGATGATGCAAGACTAGTCAGCCAAGACTAAATTATGAACTTATTATCATTTAGACTATTGAGCTCATTAAATTATAATTCCATAGTTAATATAGTTAACACATAGTTAATCCTGTCAACACAATAATGGTATTAATTGGCATGATATGTAGTCAGAGACGGTTTAAAAAGTTGTTTAGATTAATGATAGTATTAGGAAAAATCCTAACTCAAAGTTTTTGTTCTCTCGCAATCCAGAGCAAACCACTCGCCGGGCAAGTATTCTTTAAAAACGTGAAGTTTTCACCATGTTGAGCAGTTTTGAAAATTGTCCAATTTGAACCATCACCTTGTATATTTCTGTAACTGCCCCCCCCCCCTTGACACTCGAGTGTAAGAATCCTTTCCACACTGTCAATGGTTTTACAAAATAGTTCATGTCAGAAAGGGGGAGGGGTGAGTGTGGAGAACAATCACTGACTGCGATTTGTATGATTGAATATTATACACTTATCATAAATTCGTAAAGAATAGTTTTAAAATAAACAGCTTGTTTTATGTTATGATTGGAGTGATGTATGCATAGAAGAATGACACTGGTTTGAAATATCTTAATTATCCCATTGAATGAAGCCATCCGTCCCTCTGTCCATTCTTAACTCATACTAGTTTGATTTGATTTAAAGGAGAAGTCTCGGTGTAGAACGTGTACACACTAATGAGAACGAATTTAACTCATTTCTATTTAGGCTTCGTTCATATACTAGCGGGGCTTTAGAGCATTTACAAACGCACGAATTGTATTGTTTTAAGGCAACTTTTATGACATATAATCATTATATTTAAAGCTGATTAATTTTAGATTATATTCGGTTCAATTTTACAAATAATGAATAGTATTACAGTATATCGAAAAATGTACAATGATTTACATTAAATTGCGCAGACTGCAAACAATGTACATGGTTGGCGAATTTGCATGCGCGTTCTTGATAATAAGAATTAAAGGTTGAACTTAAAAATCAAACATTTTCTTTTTTAAACATAATAAATCTTTAAATCAAGAAAATAAAAATAAGATTGATGATTGAACTTTTCATAGTCAACTGCGACTGTGTCGACGCATGTTTATTTACTTAGCTAATTAGATATGTAAAATTGTTAATGGCCGCAACGGATAATACGTACATGTAAGCTGTTCGGATAAGACATTTCTATATGATTAATAACAAATCCCGGGCAGAATGTTATTCAACAGTACCTGATCTTATCAGTTATTATTCAATTTGGATAATAAATCTATTATCTCGTCGTATTGATGTTTATTATATAGTGTTTCTCGTTGTGTCATATTCACACTCTGCTTCAATCTCGAGTTCAAAATCATGGAATGTTAAGTTAACAATCTGAAATATAGTGATGCTAATCAATCAAATATAACAATAAATGGGCAAAGTAGTATATACAAATATGGCATAATGAACATAACAAGAGTGTGTATATATACGTGTACAGGGTGGGCCAAAAAAGACAATATAACTTTTTTCAAGACACTATAGTCCACCCGTGTAGCTCAGCGGTAGCGCAGGTACCTCTTACGCAATAGGTCCCGGATTCGATCCCCGGTTCAGGCAAGACTAAATTTGCTTGTTTGCGTGAAGTACTTCAGGGTGTTTGACTGAGTGGTCCGCAACTCGTACAAAAAGGCTGTGGTGTGTACTTATATGTCTATGTATAAGTGCACATAAAAGAACACAGGGCTCCTTCAAGGAGGGGTTTCTGGGTCTATCTTCCATGTTAATTACGTAAATTACGACCGTATATATACGGGGCATACCCAAGAGGTATTGCTCACCTTCATTGGTGGTAAACAAAATACAATACAATAACTTTTTTATTTTCCCACCTACTTACCCCAATTTTTGCAATTATATAGTGTCAGGGGTTCTTAGTAATAATATAATGTATCAAGTCCTTCAACTTGGATTATTTTTGACCTAAGAGAGGAGTTCAATTGGTCCGCCACCCTCTTTGATGATAGATTTTAGTCTTAGTTCATTAGTTGCCTTGCTGATATAGCAGTATTAGTAAAATGTTGGCTATGTTTCTGTCAACCTGTCTTAATTGCCAGCTTTAGTTGGGCAAGTTTTAGATTGGGTGCCTTCATACCATCTCCCTGAGTCCTTCCCTTACCCTATACTCAATGGGGATTGCATCAGGACTATAAGCTTTTTGGTCATCAGGCCGTATCAGTTCAGGAACATTTTGCAAATTATATTTATTTCTCAGGGCACACCACGTGTTAAAGCGAGACGCTGGTGACATATTTCATTCAGCTAAAAATGATATGACAAATAATTACATATAAGGAAGCTCTTTAGAAACATAACTGTTCCGTAACGTGACGACAAAAGTCACCACGTTGGAAGTAATATATTTATTAATCATTCAATAAAGACATATTTGGTTCTCATAACCGCCCTTTGAGCTTTTGAGCTTATATCAATAGTTACATGTTTGATTTGGCACCCATTTTGGTAGCCATCTTGGATTTCCATATTAAGTAATTATTTGATGACTTAGACTTATTACTCGCCAGAACGGGTAGAACTTATGGTGTTAAACTGGACAAATGACAGTGAACCGAGTCGATGCTTATACGGCTCGAACAAACATTTTTCCGCTCACAAACTATGATGTGAAGATCACATACCTTGATGTAACATAAATTTGTTTCTAGAGATGTTCGAGATTTTTTAAAATCCTGTTTGACTCGTGACTTTTTATGTAGGGCGCCGTATTGTAAAGACTTGGTTGTAAATGTACGAAAAATTTCGAACGGAATGCGTGACATATACGTAATTCGCGTGAAAAGTCCGAACGAAATGCGTATTTTTTTTCGTCGTTCGTATTTTTGCTGTGTAGACGAACTTTTTTAGAAATTTTTCTACAGAAATATTTTTGCTTGACAATTACCAGATAAAATGCGTATTCGCGTGACATTTTCTGTCACGCAAAAATAACTGGCGTGACTTCAAATTCTTCAGCAAATGAGTGACAAATACGCAAATTGCGGGACAGTTGACAGGCCTGCGAGCGGGAACCATCATTTGCGAGTTTGAACTCAATGCGTCTGTGAAATTGACACGTACGTTCGAAATTTTTAATTTGATCTGTGTGTAATTCTTTTGGTATTGTATGCCACTTATAACACAATCCGTGTGACATTTCAACATTGCTTTGGATTTTTGCAAACTGATTCGTGTCAAGTGTAATTCTTTGTGTGACACTAGGTAGAACAAGTACGTGTGTGAATGAAAACAAGGCCTGTAATGAGAAAATTCGAAATATTTTTTTCCACAATCGGGGCAACGTTTTCTCTGACATACATGTTTTTTTTAAATGTATTGATACACTATCAATTTCAGCATTAAGAAGGGTTTTCAATTCGAATCTTCTATAATGGGAGTCCCACTTATATAATTTTAAGATCCATTACGTTTTAAGAGAAATATCAGCGAAAACAATATTCATCCAGGGTGTTCTTTGTAGATAATGAAAAAATATATGTTAGACTTGATGAAATATCCAAACTTAAATATATTTTGACTCCGGTCCATTATGATCGTTGGACTGATTGTTGCACCTTTAAATGTCGAAAATATGTGTCCTGCTACAAAACTATAATTTTGTCTTTTTTTATTGAGATTATTTTAATAACTCCTGTTTTAAAGCAATCGTTTGGTCTTCTCTGAAGTTATGGAGGATTTTTGCAAGGGGCGATTTTCAAAAATCATTTAAAAATATTTTCAAAAGAAATTGATATACTTATTGATCACCCCTCGTATGTACAAAATATACACAATCATTGTATGATCTGTAAAATAAAACCTTCTGATTGGTCAGTTCTTGTGCTGCTACTGAGATTGTCCCCGTTGATCATCTCGTCTCAATACAGAAACTATTGGTGTGGAGGGGACATTGTCAGTAGCAATACAGAGGATCACACGATAAAAACGTTATATCGTCTCGTTCGAATACGGAGTTTCTCGAGCAGAATATATCCTACATTGCACTTCAAATCATTCAATAACTTATAATATTATTTCGTATCATAGATTTCATTAGGAACCTTACATTGTCGGGTAAAATTAAAAAATAGGTCGCCGGATTAGGTAATAAACTCTATTTTCAGTTTTTATATTTTTCTATGTGGTCATTATCACATTTTCTGGTGATGTAAAATCAAAAACAATTAAAAAACATAAATTGAAAAAAGTAAAAAAATAATAAAGTGAATAATGCACGTTTTTGTTTAAAAGCTGTTTAAAACTGAATGATAATATCTAATTAACGTTCTTTTTCTTTTACCCGTGGAAAGCGAGACGGTGTTCAAAACATATGAATCGATTGACAAAAAAACAATAACCGACAATATTAATTTTTCCTCGTGGTGAAGTGTATAGCTACTTAAAAATAGAATACATCAAAGAGAATTGATAGACATTTTTTTGTTTGGAACAGTTTACTGTTCATTAAAGGACCAACCTGTTTAACTCCTTGATGAAAGGTCTTTAAAAACCTCTGGTAGACACTTGCATGCATACTTTTAGGCTTAGCGTGAGTAGCAATACCTTTTTTAGAACCCCCGGCTAATATTGTGAGTTCATATTCTGTGACCGCACATCCAATTAAATATTAACTTTGTGCAGTGTGCAGTATTGAATATAAGAATTTCATATTCCTATTTCATTTACGTTTGTTTGACCCACCCGATATATTGTGGAATACTTAGCAACTTACCTGATTTGAATCAACGCTGATCAACCAGGAAAGGGTTTGATTATGTCCATAGCCACAATTATCGTATCCAGGTGAGGCGAAACACCCATAACTCCCATTTAAACAGAATGTGTGTCCACAACCTAATAGCAGATAGGTGAAGAAGTTCATTATATGTTATATATATGTTAGCCACAATTATCGTATCCAGGTGAGGCGAAACACCCATAACTCCCATTTAAACAGAATGTGTGTCCACAACCTAATAGCAGATAGGTGAAGAAATTCATTATATGTTATATATATGTTAGCCATACTTATCGTATCCAGGTGAGGCGAAACACCCATAACTCCCATTTAAACAGAATGTGTGTCCACAACCTAATAACAGATAGGTGAAGAAGTTCATTATATGTTATATATATGTTAGCCATACTTATCGTATCCAGGTGAGGCGAAACACCCATAACTCCCATTTAAACAGAATGTGTGTCCACAACCTAATAGCAGATAGGTGAAGAAGTTCATTATATGTTATATATATTTTAGCCACACTTATCGTATCCAGGTGAGGCGAAACACCCATAACTCCCATTTAAACAGAATGTGTGTCCACAACCTAATAGCAGATAGGTGAAGAAGTTCATTATATGTTATATATATGTTAGCCACACTTATCGTATCCAGGTGAGGCGAAACACCCATAACTCCCATTTAAACAGAATGTGTGTCCACAACCTAATTTAGAACGGGTTATACAGGGTGGTATATGGAAATAAATTTAATATATGTACTATATAACTACTATGGATCTTGGGCTGAATCAATAAAAATTCAATACCGACCAAAATTGTGATTTACTGTTATTACATATCTCTTTTGTAAAACAAAAGAGGTCATGAAGCACATGAAATGATTACAGCGAAACTAATTATAAAAGGTGATACGATTATCATACAAGTTAAGTGAAAATAGTTGACATTGATGACCCTGAATAAACAAACATTTTAAGTGAAAAATAGTTGACATTAATGACCCTAAATGAACAAACATTTCAAGTGAAAATAGTTGACATTAATGACCCTGAATGAACAAACATTTCAAGTGAAAATAGTTGACATTAATGACCCTGAATGAACAAACATTTTAAGTGAAAATAGTTGACATTAATGACCCTGAATGAACAAACATTTTAAGTGAAAATAGTTGACATTAATGACCCTGAATGAACAAATATTAAGTGAAAATGGTTGACATTAATGACCCTGAATGAACAAACATTATATGAAAATAGTTGACATTAATGACCCTGAATGAACAAACATTAAGTGAAAATAGTTGACATTAATGACCCTGAATGAACAAATATTAAGTGAAAATAGTTGACATTAATGACCCTGAATGAACAAATATTAAGTGAAAATAGTTGACATTAATGACCCTGAATGAACAAACATTAAGTGAAAATAGTTGACATTAATGATCCTGAATGAACAAACACTTTAAGTGAAAATAGTTGAAATTAATGACCCTGAATGAACAAACATTAAGTGAAAATAGTTGATATTAATGACCCCGAATGAACAAACATACCTAACATATTAAAATAAGAAAATGAAAACCGATGAACGTTATGCTTATTGGAGACATAAAAGAACAGAATAATCGTATTTTTTAAACTCGTTGTCGGTTTTCCTCAAAGGGATGCCAAGGCGTATTTTTTCAATTTTCTACCATCATGGGAGTACTTCAAAAATGAATTTATTGCATTTTGAGGCACCGTGTATCTAAAATTACTTTATTTCATATAAAAAAGCTAAGATTTGTATTAAGATATCGTAATGTCATATTCACCAGGTGAGTATGGCATATTCACCCGTATCACAAATACCGTGCAACCATGAATGTATGTCATATTCCGCGTAACACTTACCTAAATACATGTAGTTCCTTGTCAATCCACACTTATTTGATATGGTTTGTGGATACATTTTTTCAATGCCGCTTGCAGGAATTCTTGTTGGTGTTTGAACAGTTGATGTACCAATTGTAGAAAATATTGCTGTTGGAGAGTTCCTGTTGGTGACCGAATCACTGCTTTTTGCAGAAACGATTTCATCTACTGTCGTTGTGGATATACGGGTAGCCTCTGGAGTCAGATTAGGTGAAGAGGAATTCCTGTTGATAGCTTCATCATCGCTTGTGGTAAATAAGGCATTATATATTGACATCTTTGTTGATAATATCCCAGTAGCCTCTGTAGTCAAATTTTCTGTGGAAGATTCCTTGTTGATGGTCGAGTCATTACTCGTATCGGATGACGTATTTGTTGTTGACATCTGGATAGCCTTTCGAGTCTGACTTTCAGTAGAAGATTGCGTCTTTATGGTTGGAGCTTTGCTTGTTGTAGATCTGGTAATAACTCTTGTAGTTTTTGATGTAGATATCCTGGTAGCCTCTGAAATCAAACCTGCTGTTGGGGATTCAGTGTTGATTGCTGGATCATTGCTTGCGGTAAATAAAGTGTTCTCTATTGTCGTATTCGTTGACGATGTCCTGGTAGCCTCTGGAGGCAAATCTGCTATTTGAGTAAAAACAGTGTCGATGGATGGATCATCGCTTGTTGTAATTAAGATGTCATTTCTTGTCGAATTTGTTGACGATATCCTAATATCCTCTTGAGTCAAGTCTTCTGTTGCGGATTCAGTGTTGAATGATGGATCATCGCTTGTTGTAAATACGGTCTTATCTCTCGTATTTGTTGACGATATCCTGTGAGACTCTGGAGGCAAATCTGCTGTTTGGGATTCGGTGTTGATGACCGGATCTTTGCCTGTTGTAAATAAGGTCTTTTTTCTTGTCGTAGTCAATGAAAATACCTGGGTAGGCTCTGGACTATTATATGATTCTGTTCTAATAACTGGAGATTTTCTGGTTGTAATCAAAGTTTTATAACTTATTCCACTCGGTGAAAATGCCTGGGACATATATGAAGTGGTCTCAGTTGCACTAGATTCCTTATTGACGGCTGGATCATTGATGATAGGAACTTAAAGAAAAAAATGAATCGATTATTTATAATGTTCACTTACCAACTTCAAAAGCACCAGTTCAATACAATTGTTTAAACAGTACATAAAACTATATCTTTTTTGTCATTGTACCATTTTCCTGTTGGTACAGGCTGAGCCATGATCCTGTATGATGCATTTTCGTTATTTTTACAATTTTGTTTGACTGATAAAATGTTGTACTCTTAATGTACAGATGTGTTACAATGTGTTTCCAATAAACAATTTAATGCAATCATTCTAGACGGCCTGTTGAATTTAAAATTCAAATCAATACTATTGCTTAACATAGCAAAGTCATTGGCCCTATCATTGGTATAATATTACCGACTGATTACATAAGTATAACTGATCGTGATGATAATGTGTACGCATAATTTGTCTTGCATTGATTCTTTGATTACAGTTTAACTTGACATTTAATCGAAGGATTTAGAATGGATGAAAGATTTCATTTTAAAGAATCGGTCATTGGACTTCAACTGTTCGTATATTATGCATTGAAGAAACAAGCATATTGCTATTTTTAATGGCCCCACTAATGGATAGGTATCGATATTGTGAACTGAATTAAACAATGTTTTTCTCTGAAACCAATTATTGAAAACATTCTGTAAAAACACGGTCCTTGATGTAATGTTGACTGATTGGCAACAATTTGATGCAAAAATTAGTTTATATATATTTTATATAACTGTTTTTGTTATCGTTTTTTTGTTTTTTAGTGCAATTAAATTGTTTTTGTTCATTTCTACCAATTCTTGAGAATGAAATAAACTGTCTCTCCGAACCTTGTTGTAACAACATAGCACATAGAACATCTTCTCAATATTAAAGTTATACAAAGGAACTTTTGGTTGATTTAACAAAAAGTATGCAATAACTTAAAACAAAATCCCCCAAAATAGATAAATTAAGATAAACCTTGTATGTCATTAACAATACTCTTTTTTTTAAATCAACCAAACTTTCCTTTGAACAATTACAATATTGAAAGACCTAATCACGTTGTGTTTATGTCGTTTTGTTTCAATAAGGTTCAGATAGATGTTTCATTTTATTCTGAACATATGATACACCCCCTCCATAAGTTTGGCAACCTTTGCTCCCTTATTGAACTTCGTGTTAAAGCATATTTAACTTTGAATTTTCATTTACTTAACCTGCGATTGAAATACTTATACTGTTGATGAAAACGTAATTTTCTTATTTTTTTCCTCAATTACAATTGGTCAAAATTTGATGATTTTGATGAATTTTTGAAAATCGTCAGTCCCATGTTAACCAATGGGAAACGGTAGGTTTACGGCAAGTCATATGGCAGAAGATCAATCAATCCGAGTCATTGCAAAAAATACAAATTGGGTAGGCAATTGAATTTGCTAGCTTTATTTAACCCAAAAATTGATATGTGTCTTCGGGTTCAACAAAGTTATAGGTTTTTAATTCAAAATTGTTTTTCAAAAAGTCTCTCCCATTGAAATAACACAGGAGGCGAAATAATTCTTTTCAAAAATGACTTTGAAGCTCTGAAGCTTTAGTATTCATCAAGTAAACTAAACACCTAATGTACAAAAAAAGTTTCAATTCAATTTTCTATATATACATACATTTTTGCTAAATATTTTACTGAATAGATATCCTGATTTCTGATTTGCCCCGAACCCGCCAATTTATCATCAATTTCGACCTATTGTAATTGAGGAAAAAATTGAGAAAATTTGGAGGTATTGGAAATAAAGTCAAATTACGTTTCCATTAATAGTAAAAGTAATTTCACCGCAGGTTAAGTAAATAAAAATTCAAAAGTAAAGAGGCTTTAACACGTAGTTCAACGGGGGAGCAAAGGTTGCCCAATTTATTGAGGGGAGAGAACCAAGTGTTACGCGGTAAACACGATACAAAAATATGCCATTTTCCGCAACGAATATGGCATATTCCCTTGCGGTGTATGACAGATTCACCTGCGGAATATGGCATACACACTAACCAATGAGAACGTGATACGGAGTTACGCAATTGTCAATTGCATCGATTGAACGAATAAGTAAAACTTTATAAATTATTATAATGATTACTGAATCAACAGTACAGTTTATCGAATAAATCAACGTATGCAGAAGTATCACTCACCAATCTCACATTATAAACTTACCAAATCAATCCTGGATTCATATATTAGTACTCGACGCACCAACAATATTGGTAATCCAGCGTAGTTTTATATTTAGAGTCGATTCTCGCAACCAATCAAACCAAGTCTTTCTGTATCACGTTTTCACCTGCGGAATATGTCATATTCACCTGCTGTCATATTCTGCATATTCTGCAGGTGAGTATTGGGTATTCACTGAAATCAATGTATCGCATATTCACTGCGGAATATTGCATACTCACCTGCGGAATATGCCATATACCGCAGGTGAGTATGGCATATTCACCCGTATCACCAATACCGCGCAACCATGAATGTATGCCATATTCCGCGTAACACCAAGAACGAAAGAAATGTCTGATGTGTTTTCCAAAACAATACAGAGAAAAAAATATAATTCTTATAATAATGTTACCATCCAAAAGATGACCATTAAATTGACGATGTGTAAAACTTTCAGAATGTGTTGATGACTGGGTTAAGAGAAACGCGTGTTCAAAAAGTTAACCATATCGATACCACTCCTTTTTGAAATAAGTTTTTATCATTTATTAACTTTCTTCGTGACGAGTTTAATCAAACAAAGTTTCTTATAATTGAAATATAACACCAAATACCTTGGAATGCCATTGCTAATTATCAAAAACAGATAACAGCTTTAAATCAAGATTCAAATTTCCGAACGGATAACGGATAGCAGAAAATATTGATTAAAATGTGTTGTTCATAAAAAAGGAGTCTATATATCTCATTAGTTAAATGGATTTATCAATATGCTAAGTAGATGTCACGTATGTTTCTAATCACATCAAAAATCTTTAATCAGTATCGTATAATATTATCCCCCTTTCTCACGCAAAATAGTATTGCCTTTACTCTATTTAATTTGGAACTGATATGTCTATTAATTATACACGTATAACATAGCAGGGGCGTTGCCAACTTTTGATGTATGCAAAGGAGATTTATTGTAAACAAATAACAATACATTTTGGTCAAAAATCAATTAAAAAGTGGTGGTTGCTGTTCGATGAGGCAGGTGTTACGGTGAATAACAGAATGAAGACAACAATTATGATAAATGTGATGAAAATATATTTACGAAAATCAGAAAATCTTCAGCAAATTAAATTTAATTTAATACGTACTAACTTAACGTCTGTAATCTTTTATTTGTAACCCTTAGTCGCATTGGTCGGGAAGGAGGGGTTACTTGTCTGATTTCAATAATGTTGGTATTGTTGTAAACCTTATCTAATTACCTCTTCAGAAACATTTTGACTTTTCAGAAAAATAGGTCAACAGAGGCTGAAATCGAGGTAAACGTGATCTAGGGTGAACTCTTTTGACGTTTCGTGAACAATTCCCAATTGTCTTTCGAAATAATCTTTTTTGGCGACAAAAATATGTGTATCATAAAAATGTATTATCTTTCAATAGATTACGAAATAAAGGTGAATGCTTATCTAGAACTAAAATTATGCAATTTCAAAGATAGCAGGTATCGCAAAAATCCATTGAAATGAATGAATCGCTTATAATTGAATAATCAACATTTTTAAGTTTAACATTTTATCTTTAACATTCATATTTCAAGGTGTACTACATGTACAAATAACAATCAGTGATTTAGTTAGAAATATACATTATATACTCGTAAATATATGACTTGGTATTTTTAAACATATAATTTCTGCCTACGATTTTGCCTAGCGACCACATATCAATGGAATTTAAATCGAAAGAGTAAAATTGAAAGAATGGGATAAGGGAGAATTTAGCAAAAGAATGGTTTAGAGAGTATTATTCTATTAACTTGCCTAACTACGTATGTATTCAGTAACAATTTATTTTACATTTTCTACAGTATTAGAAACAAGGTAACCATACATGTATATAAGCTCCTCTTCCCCCGGTCGTCTTGATTTTTACGCAAAAATTATAATATATCTCTGCCTCAAGCTAGAAAAATGTCGGAGGCAAAAACAATTAACAGAAAGAAATATTGAAAAAATCGAGGAAGGAAGGAAATGAGTGTTCAAACTTTTTCGTCATTAATGCCTTGGTCACATAGGTTCCGATTTTCACGACGGCGCTCGGCCGATGAGTATTTTGTTCAAAATCTGCCGGCGAGCCCCGGCGAGCCCCGGCATCGTACGGGCGCCGGGCGATGATCGCCCATCATCGGCCGGTTTTTAGACATCGTACGTATACGGGCGCCGGCAGAGTTTCATCGCGGAGATAAAAGTTGCCGATGTTTTGGAGATTTTTCTCAACCAAACCCATCGGTACCTACCGGCCGTGTCCCGTGCGGTCATCGTACGATTATCTTGCGGCGCCCGGTGGCATCGAACGGTCATCTTGGGATTTTGCGGACTGATTTGATTGATAAATCTTAATAATGATTAATTATAAAGTGATATAGGTTCTTAAAGGTTTTAAAAATAATGAGGTAAGGAATTATAATTACAACACAGACATTTTTTTATAAAACATAAATGGAACGATTAAGGTTATTGTAAAACAATGACACACATTTGAATGGTTGGGTGGGTGAGTTGATCTAGTCATTCTTAGCTTATATTGACATTAATCGTGTATGTCTGTCATACACATTGAATAGAGTGATACATTTTTATGCGTATATTTACTCATCCATATACAGTACCATTACAAATCATTTATTTTAAAAATTCTTCTGAATGTCTATCAAAGTATTTTATTTTCAAATGTTGCATTCTCGCCACGTAGAACAGTCATACTGGGTCACAGGGATTAAATATAAATTTAGAGTCCTGTAGATCGACCGATGTCCTGGCGGGTGCCGTACGGCCATCGGTAGATAGCCTTGCGATACTCATGCGATGTCTTTCAGATTCAATTAATTGCGGGAGCCGTACGGTGCCTGTACTAATGTGACCATACTCAGGATTAGATCAAGACATCGGTGAAATGTCACCGGCGCCCGGTCGATTTAGAAATCGGCCGATGACTACTCATGTGACCTAGGTATAAGAGAGCTCAAACTATACGTCATATAGAATGCATTATTTTAGTATGTCGATTCACTTTTGTACCAGTGATATTTCTTGACCGATGTTGGCTGTACGGTTTTTAAACTATATACTCTATAATTGTATTTTAGTAATCGATGACACAGATTATTAATGAGTAAACTTAACTTACCAAAATAACACCAAAGTACCAGGAGAGCAGTGTATACTGCGGACGTACCAAACATCGTGGGCGTTTAAACAGCATCCAGAATGATGACAGCTTTAGTGCGAGACATGATAATAATAAATTGTACAGAATTTGTAATCGCAATCCATTACCTAATTTGCTCGTTTTTTATAATTATAATATACGTGGCGTTTCAATAAGTGATTATGAATGGGTTTATGCTCAATCGTACATGTCGTCGTATTAATCGAATTTCGTTCAAATTTTAACCAGTAACATCGTTATTTAATTATCAAATAATTTTGAAAATATAAAAAATAAATATGCGAGATATCTTTAATAATGCCCTCATTTTAAAAAATGAATACTTAGCTAATTTTGGACAAATGATTACGTCATATATTATCCGATGCCTTATGGACTTATGCTGTACATATTTTGGTTGCATTTAAACTTTTGAACTACCGTCCATGCTGCCTAATAAAAGTGTTATGTTACAGAGTTGCTCGACAATTTTGATCTTTTTGGAGAAAATTATCAGAAAGCTAGGATTACTTTACTTCATTTGAACTTAATGCCCCTGCACCAAAAAATCAGAACTGTTCGGGTTTCTGTATCCGTAGGAATTATCATAGCATCCCGGGCATGGAATATTTATGCCGGTGTAAAAGAAATGATGGTCCCCTGGGAATTATGGTCCCCTTTCCTTACGGCCCTTACTGGCCCCGACTGTGTATAAATAATATATAAAATAATTGTAATTAGGCCACCATATAAATCAATAAAAAGAAGGACCAAAATTTGATAGGACCTCTTACCCCTTTACACCGGTGTGAAAGATATCATGGCCCTTTTAAATGCCCTTACTGGCCCTGATTATGTATAAGATAATAAGGGAAAGAGGTCAGCATATACGTACATCAATGGAGAGTAGGACCATAGATTAATAGGACCTCCTACCCTTTTACACCGGACCATCGTGACTTTTGCTACTTGAACTATGTACAATACCATTATACGGGTTGAAAAAGTCAATGATCCTAATTTTAGATCCTTTGACTAATTCGTCGATACAATACATGGTCTGTGCGAGGTATTTCGTTCAGTTAAACGCTAAACCGGAAAGAGCTAATTAAGTGACGATTTAGCAAAATTTTGGTAGTTTTAATTCTTGTTCGAATCGTAATATAGACCTTAGAACAGGTATTGTATATCGCGTAATAAATAATTTAGGGCTAGGCAAACGGTCGTTTGGGGGTACAGAAAACGTTTGTACATGATACCTGCTCTTCTGTCTATATTTCTTAAATCGAGTGATGTCTCTGTGATGAAAACAACAAATCGATTGATATGCTAACCAGAAAAGCATCCATTACTTATGGACCTCCTGTCGTATATGTTCAGTTACATTTGTAGTATACGAGCTGATAATGGTGATACTCTAATTATTAGTTAATGTAATGGAATATCTAACACGTCTAAATAAAGGGGCTGGAAACACGCTATAGCGCTGCGACATTTGAACTACAAGACGAAAGTATAATAAACATACACAGCACATTATACATGTACTTACATATTTTCCGTATTATTACTATGTTTATTCTATCCACCAAAATTGGTGTGTTTACATGTAGTACATATTATATTGCATAATGGGTACAATTATTTGATATATACAATAAGAAAAAAGTAAATGTTTACGTGCAACCAATCTTTGATGTTGACGGACGCCAGGCTACCGCGTTGACACCGTCTGTTTACATCGAAACTTATACATACAATAAGGAAAAAGGAAAAAAGGATATGTACAACCAAACCTTACTATTGCCGAACGACAGGCTACCGCGTTGACGCAGGCGATTTAACATACCTGTTACATACAAAAAACAAGACTGTTTATGCACAGCTAATCTTTGCTATTGACGGACGTCAGGCTACCGCGTTGACGCCGTCGATTTACAACATACCTGTTCAATAAGTTATTTTGAATTCTACAGCGTTTAAAAATATATATCAAGGGTGCATTAAATTAATACTCTGCATTGGGTCTTGCCACATATATTTCATTTCTTGACAAAGCTACCTAATATATTGATCCCTTGTTCATACATTATTTTCACCAAATAAAATTGGTATCAACACGTTGGTGGGAGATGGGTATCAAGGTACATCTGACTGAGTATATCGTCAATATTCTTCCCTTTTGCCTTATGTCCCGGACATTCTAGTACCATTTGAACTAAGTCTTCAGTAGCCTCTCCACAGACCAAGCATTGATCATTTATCTTGTCACCCGACCACTGTTTACAATTAACCATTAGGTTTCCTTCCCGGATCCCCCGTTAAAAGTTAAACCATGGTTCTACATGGTCTAAGAAGCATGGGATTACACTTTGCTAGGGTCCACCAAATAAGGGGGATATGTCTTTTTGAACTTCGTTAGTATTGATTCTCGTTAGTCACTCCATAGTCGTCAATTATATCTGTCATTAGCAGGGGTCAAAAAGTTAGTAACATCCCAACTAAATCCCTACTAAAACTAAATCCCATTTTCACAATTTGATGATGTAGATAATATTACAGAAAACCATGGATTCTAAGTTATAAACTTTAGGTTATTTTTTCCGAAAATATAAAAGATACGTAATTAATGTATCAACATGATTTTTTCAAATAATGGTAACCCAATCGGATAAATTATTTACCCTATTCTACACATTTTGTAATTTAACAATATACACTACTCACAAGTATACGTACCATTTAACCTCTTGAATACCAGAGCATTTTTCATTTTCTGCTAGTTTTCTGGATATTAAGATCTAAAAACACAATGTATGATATTTGATTTCATAAGAATAGTAAACATAGACCCATTACATACATTCTAAAACATAATTTGTGAAGATTGGATAAAAAATGCCAAAGTTAGAGCAGTTTAAGTGAAAAATTCTGTGACAGATATATCTGTCGCTCTGGGTTCCAAATGGATTTTATTTGTGACAGATATATCCGTCAGTCTGGGTATTCAAGAGGTTAAGCAGATATCGGACAAATTCATAAAAATATTTCATATTTTTTGGTTGATAAAATCATTGATCATAAACCGTAATTGTGTTATCTGACGTCGGTGTGTAAATATCATAATTATTTCAAATTATTCAATGGATTCGATTTTAAATACTTTTAAATCCTCTTCGAATGCTAACTTAGATTTCCGTTAGTAAGATTTTGACTTTTCACTTCATAACAATAACATTATCTCGCTATTGACAATGTTATGAATCTTTAAAGGGAAAGAAAAACAGTTTATGGCTAAGTAATCGCAAAACACATTCTCTTTGTTACACGGTATATAGCATACATTTATGGTTGCACGGTATTTGTGATACAAGTGAATATGGCATACTCAACTGCGGTATATGATATATTCCGCAAGTGAGTATGGCATATTCCGCATTGAAATATGATATTGTGACTACCTCGTATTCACCTGCGTAATATGACGTATTCACTCAGAGAATATGGAATTTACCGCGCGGTGAACGCCATACAAAATTGCCTCGATTTGATTGGTTTAGAGAATCAACACTAAATGTAAAACTATAATGGATTACCATTGTTTTTTATCGCTTCGAGCCCTTAACTATGAATCCTGGAGTTATTGAGAAAGTTTATTGCGTGTGGTCGGTAAAAGATACTTCTGAACGTATCAGAAACGTAGTTAGATCGATCAAATACTCGTGTTTTTCAGGTTTTTATCTGGTCTTTGTTTAAACTGTTGATTTGGTTGTAAAATTAACTCATCAGCTATACGAACGTGGGTTCGTTTATTTATGAGTAATCATGTTTCACTTGAAGTGTGTTTTTGAGTGTAACACCTATATAAAACAACAACAAACAATATATGTACTACTGGCGTCAATAATTATAATAATTTTTAGACTTTAACCTGTTCGTTGAATCGATGTAATTGACAATTGAGTACCTCCATATCGCGTCCTCAATGATTAATGTGCATGTCATAGGTTCACCTATACCGCAGGTGTATCTGTCATATACCGCACGTGATTATGCCATATTCGTTGCGGAATATGACATGTATTTGTATCGTGTTTACCGCGTAACACTCTTCACGAATTTGAGAGAAGCATGTGTTTTCATATTTTTACATATTCCAGAATATTAATGCACACTGTGGTAACATAAATATGATAATACCTTCTTCCGAATTTTAGATATATTTTCTATTCCCCCTACCCCAAATTTTATCAATTTCACTTATTTGACGTCGATGCCGTTGCTATATGTGGTTTTTATAGAGCAACAATTATATTTATGTAATACCAACTGAAGTCGAGCTTTTATATGTTTTCTTACAAAATCACTAGTTGGCATTTGTTGTACATTTTGAAATTTGAATGCTAAAGGCAAAGAAAGTTGTGTTATGCGGTTAACACGATACAAATATTATGTCATTTCCGCAACGAATATGGCATATTCACTTACGGTGTATGACAGATTCACATGCGGATATATGCGGTCACCAAGCAATTAATACGCGATACAGAAGAACGCAATTGTCAACTGCATCGAATGAAAGAACGAGTAAAAGTATTATAATCAAAATCGAAACAAATGTGCACTGTATACTTGTATGCCCGCGGTGCTAGTGAATTGCGTAATGTTTTAATCAGGTTTCTCCCCAGGTATCACTAAAAAGAAGAATAAGCCCTGTAATGCAAAAAAAATTATTCAAGCGCACTAACACTCACATTATCTTTTGAAAGACATTGTTTTTTTGCAATCGAACGTTGGTGCACTAGCAACAGGCCGGCGGGGTTGATACACACGAGCAGCCGGCAGGTTGCCACAGCGTAATTGGAGGTTTAAGTGCACTTGGATGAACTGCTTTGTTAAAATGATGCGAGTATGTAATTTGCAACGCAAGCCTATTGTTCTTTTTCATGATGAATTTGACAGAATACTTATCATATATTATGCAATGCATTCGCCCACGAGCAGTTCAGAAACGCAGCAGTGACCACGACTCTACATGGTTTGGCGTCGGTTGCCGAATTTATTTATCAATAATCTAATCAATCTTTGGGGAACGGCGTATCCTATCGTTCACGGAGCTTTTTATTTAAACTCCGTTCACGAGTATACTTGTTTTTGGGCTCTTATCCCAAAGATTAATGATTATATAAGGTTGCATAATCATGATTTTGCGCTGTAATTACGTAACATTATCTCATGATTACGTAATCGTTTCTTTGGTATACAATTACGCAAGCTCTGATCGATAGATAGCCGTCTCCCCATGCCAAAAAGGTTAAATTGTAATATGTTATATTTTATGTAATAAAATCTATAAAAACGTACACATGTTCTTTGGATATAAATTTTGGTTTAACAAGTAATTTGTTAAATCTGGTTTATATCACAGAGAACGGTGTCTGTCCTACCAGCCCAATTAAAAGTCTGTTGACAGATCCAATTAGGCCGGCACAATAACTTATCTTAATGCTATACCACCTGTCCTGTAGTAGTTTGGTTTACACAGTTTTAGCTTCGCATCTTGAGGAAGTCGGACGCTTGCCCGCCCCCACCCCTTCGACCCATTAATAGGGGATATCGGGTGGCCCGGATTTCGGAGGCGGCTATCTATCTCAGCACTTGGTCCCCTATGGACTCTCTCTTATCCCAAAGATTAATGATTATATAAGGTTGCATAATCATGATTTTGGGCTGTCATTACGTAACATTATCTCATGATTACGTAATCGTTTCTTTGGTATACAATTACGCAAGCTCTGATCGATAGATAGCCGTCTCCCCATGCCAAAAAGGTTAAATTGTAATATGTTACATTTTATGTAATAAAATCTAGATCTATAAAAACGTATACATGTTCTTTGGATATAAAATAATCTATATTTGTATACCATTTACAACAGATCTAATTACAAGAAGTTGACATTTTGACAATTTGTTGCCTTGTTAGTCTTTTCATTTCTGTGAACTGCAAACATATTATTTTAACCTCTAAGTAAGTGTTTTGTGGTAATTAGTCTTCAAAAAGTTATTTATTGATTCAATGAATATTACCAATAAGTTTTTCTTAGAACCCATTTAGATAAGTCAAGTTATCAGGCAAAAAGGTTGATGTTTTAACGTATTGCATATTCCTATTTACAAGCGGTACAATTTCTCTTAAAGAGCACACCTAAGCTGAAGTAAGTATACATTTTTCTTTCTTTTTGGTATTCGATTTTCGTTTGTGTTACTGTAAGCAAAGGTGCTATATTTCATTATCCAAAGAGTAGTAATCTTCTGAATGTGTATAATTTATAGTAATACAGGGCGTTCAGTAAGTAAAGCTAATTTTGCTCTCAAACTTTTATTTTTTGTCATTTATCTTTCAAATTTTCAGTGAAGAAGCATTTGACATTTTTCTAACTACCCTGAAAAATTAAATAAGATATGATGAATAATAGCAAAACAATGGTTGTCATAGTAACGTGAATACGGGTTCTGCGGAGCAATTTCTTACTTTAATAAAAATGTTATAATGCAATGAAATTGATTAAGATTAATGCTGCATATGTCTTTGTTTACTATGGCTGAAAGTCACGACAAACATAACAACAACATACACAAATATGATACCATGGCAACAGTAGTCTATGACATCACAGACGGATGATACAACAGATGGAATGATCCAGAATGATCCATCAGACACTGCTCCATGACATCATCAAAATCATGGCTGCCAGGATTGCCAATGGAAGCAAAATGAACAATGAAATGAAACAACAATTGAGAAGTAGCATCAGATTCAATGTGTTGCTAGGGAAATCCAACCAGGATACCATTAGTGAGATGGAGGTTCAAGGCCAGTCAGCATATTCTCCTGACAAGGCACCGTGCGATTTTGGGGTATTTTCATGTTTGAAAAATGATCTGCGTGGTAAGATCCACGCAAATATCCATGAGCTTCAGAATGCCGTTCAACGTTTGCTGACAAAGAACTTTCCAGATGGCTTCCACAGGATATATCAGAAGTGGATAGAACGACATCAGCTGTGTGTGAAAGCTAAGGGGAACTACTTTGAACATGAAATAGAATGCTAACTTGAAAGTAGAAATGTGGAGTAGCCACAGAACTATGGTTGAAATATAGACAGGACAGAAACTAACGTTAACAAAATCTACTATGCTTTGAACTTATAAAATTGCTCCGCAGAACCCGTATTCGCGTTACTATATCAACCACCATTTTGCTGTTACTCATTATATCTTGATCATTTTTTCAGGATAGTTAGAAAAGTGTCTGATGCTTCCCCACTGAAAATTTGAACGATGATAGACAAGAAATAAAAGTTTGAGAGCAAAATTAGCTTTACTTACTGAACGCCCTGTACATGAATAGTTTTGTCATAACATGCGAACGTTTTAATTAACAGTTTCAACTTTGGTCCTAATTTGAACAAAACACTATGTTTTTGATAGTTGTGTGTGATATTATTGTATTATTGTAAATGTGTACATTCTATTTGAAATCTCAGTTTTTAATAACTGAAAAAAAAATTTCACGACTCTTTTAAGAATAGCACTCCTCTTCAAACCTTTTCCAATTACACCCTAATGAAGTATGCCCAATAAACCATGTGTCAAAACTTGATTGTTTGCCGCATATCAAGTAATTCATTAACGTTTCATAGACCTTCAGTTACAGAAGAAGTTAAAATTGGGGTTTCAAACTTTGTAAGTGAGCATACATGTATTTCTATAAAATACCATCGTTTGCAATATTTTGTATTTCCTAGTTTCCCTTGACTCGAGTGTAGTCGCCATTTGGAGTTCCAATGTGCCAATGTTTTGTTTAATCTGTTCATTTATTCCCTATTTGCACAATCATAAATTAATATAAAACGTGACACTATAAAAACTCTCAAGTACTATTAGTCGAAATGGCTCATCAATCATATATTTCAAGGTCGTTTAGTATACACCTGCCTTAAACTACAGGTATATTGTACAATATGGGAGACAATTTAAAGAGAATTAAAAGCAAATGGATTTACAATAGTTTTGTATGAACAAATACAGTCATGTAACTGAATCTTTAGAAAGGTCAATGTGAGGTATGGCAAATGATTTTAGACGTTTATATCTTTCGCCATGAGTGCTTTCTGGCAATAAGTACACTGTTTTTTTATGAAAATAATATGTCTTATTTCAAGTGAAGTCCCCATAATCGAACAATTCGAAAATCATGAATAGGGACCCCCCTGTCAACAATCTTTTCAAAATGTTGATCTTATTTACTCAGAATAGGATACTTTTTCTGATTTTTATTGCATGAAAAGAATATTCATCAAGGAGTCTAAAACTTCTTCAAAAGTAAAATGGTATTGAAAGTCTAGTTTTGAAGATATTTATGCCCGTAACCTAAATAATGCTGAAAACAATGGATAGCATGAGTTTTCCCTAATGGGAAATAACATGGGATATGTGGGTTTTCACTTCAGGGCATTTTAATACCGATCCCCTTTTCAGAAATTGTTAGGCCTCATATAGTTTAGAAGAAACTTTTGGTATGTTTGAATTGAGAAAAACAATATCCTCTCTTAAGAAAATAAGCAATTTTTTTGAAAAAGTGCAAACGTGAGGTCATATATATAATCAATATTTTTTTAGAGAATTGGATTGATATTTTACTATCATTGGGACTTCACTTGATTAAAATCACTGTACATGTATATGGAGGAGTGTAACATGAAACTCGAGCACACATATAAGAAGGCCTGGTCAAGATCACTTGTTACACATGTAACCCCTTTGCATATACTTTGTTAAGAGTTTAGTTCCTTGAAATCGTATTCTTAATTAATATGCTTTTACATGCAACCCAGAAGGGGCCTACGTTTGCCAGACTTTAAATGGAGAAATGTAACACGAAACACGAGCACACGTATAAGAAAGGCCTGGTCAAGATCGCTTGTTACACATGTAACCCCTTTGCATATACTTTGTTAAGAAAATAGTTCCTTGAAATAGTATTCTTACTTAATATGATTTTACATGCGACCCAGAAGGGGCCTACGTTTGCCAGACTTTAAATGGAGAAATGTAACACGAAACACGAGCACACATATAAGAAAGGCCTGGTCAAGATCGCTTGTTACACATGTAACCCCTTTGCATTTACTTTGTTAAGAAGATAGTTCCTTGAAATAGTATTCTTACTTAATATGCTTTTACACGCGACCCAGAGAAGGGGCCTACGTTTGCCAGACTTTAAATGGAGAAATGTAACACGAAACACGAGCACACATATAATAAAGGCCTGATCGCTTGCTACACATGTAATCTCTTTGCATATACTTTGTTAAGAATATAGTTCCTTGAAATCGTATTCTTACTTAATATGCTTTTACACGCGACCCAGAAGGGGCCTACGTTTGCCAGACTTTAAATGGAGAAATGTAACACGAAACACGAGCACACATATAAGAAAGGCCTGGTCAAGATCGCTTGTTACACATGTAACACCTTTGCATATACTTTGTTAAGAAGATAGTTCCTTGAAATAGTATTCTTACTTAATATGCTTTTACACGCGACCCAGAAGGGGCCTACGTTTGCCAGACTTTAAATGGAGAAATGTAACACGAAACACGAGCACACATATAAGAAAGGCCTGGTCAAGATCGCTTGTTACACATGTAACACCTTTGCATATACTTTGTTAAGAAGATAGTTCCTTGAAATAGTATTCTTACTTAATATGCTTTTACACGCGACCCAGAAGGGGCCTACGTTTGCCAGACTTTAAATGGAGAAATGTAACACGAAACATGAGTACACAAATAAGAAAGGCCTGGTTAAGATTGGTTGTTACACTCGTAACCCATCATGAAATACCACGTGATGGCCTTTTCGTCTGGATTTATAGATCGAACTAAACACAGACATGTTTTTAGATGCGTTGTATATCAGAATGCTCGCAACCCGTTTGCATATACCTTGTTAAGAATATTACATACTATCATTTAATTAGTGTTTGTTATTATTAAAGCTGCAATTTGTATTATTTCTTTCATTTTCTATTAGTTTTTCATTTGAAAGATATCGAACCAGGAAGTAGAATTAAGAAATCGCATCTGATTAATACGCTTTGATATTTGCAAGTGTTTGTAAGTACCTCGGATTAACAATTAACTAAACCTGGTGCTCAAACCCTTGAAGTATTTTACTGTTCAGACCAAAATGATCGTTCTTTGTAAGGTGAAGACAAGGAAAGGTAGACATGCTTTGAATAATACAGATACAGAACATGATGACCTTTAGTAAATTGGAGTGTTTTTCAACTTTTTTAACAACGCAAGTCGATAAATGAACTTTTACTGTAAATAAACACAATACACTATACAACTGTTGACAATCTATAAAAACGATATGAACAGTTATACGTACACTTTTATTTATCTTAGAGTATACCAAGCTTAACCTGACACAGACTTACACATACACATTATTATACACATATGCGTGTTTTTGCGCTGAATTATATGGATTATACTAAATCTGGTAAGTTTTTATCATGCTATTCACGTTTACATATCTTAGAATTCCTAACATATAGCCAAGTACTAATAGGCACGTGTGTTTTATTACTTAGAATATTCACTTTTATGATTCGTTAAGGTCAAGTTCATTGTTAACTTGTTTTCGCATTTAACTGACTGACCTTCATCGACTTTTCATATCTCTTCCCCTACATTATTTCATTATCAGGGTAACTAGTAGCTGTATTAACCGAGACGCAACATCATAAAAGGGTATCCTTTGATTTTTGAGGAATATAATTTTTATCCATGAGTGAGTTGATATCGCCCGTCTCCATGAGATTTACTAACCATGAGATAAAGGTGATTATACGACATTCGTAACTTGAAAAGGCGCATGTGATCATTTAAATCTTCTCACTCGGGCAAACCTCCTTGATAATATTTTTATTTAGAAGTAATGTCAGATACCGTTGTCACAAATGGTGGACATAATCGTCGCTTCAACTAGATTTTCATGAACTGTATGTTTAATAGAGCGACTGGATTAAATTCCTTTGGCGTTTAGAAGACATCTTTAACCCTGTATTATTTGATGACACTGTTCCTGGTGTAGTAACAGGTTTTGATTTTGA
Organism: Owenia fusiformis; assembly: GCA_903813345.2. Taxonomy (NCBI): domain Eukaryota; kingdom Metazoa; phylum Annelida; class Polychaeta; order Sabellida; family Oweniidae; genus Owenia; species Owenia fusiformis. The sequence goes on from CAIIXF020000004.1 coordinate 8,789,728, forward strand.
AAACAATTTTTCGAAACAAGCTGAGTTGAGAAATCTAATCTCCACTCCTTCAGAACTCTATATCTAAACATAAGAAAATATTCTAGCTTCTTATTCATGTTTTTTTCTTTATTTACTGTCGTTACCATAAGCATGTACTCACACCGGGATAGCCTGACAACGGTTAAGTCAGATACCGTTGTCACAAATGATGGACATAATCGTCGCTTCAACTAGATTTTCATGAACTGTATGTTTAATAGAGCGACTAGATTAAATTCCTTTGGCACTGCAATCTTTACTCTTTACGTTTTATCTCTACTCGCCTACTTGACATGTTGATGATTCTTTGCCCCTGTTCTTAATATTCGTAACTACTAATGCCTGGGTCACATTTGCTCTGATCCATCGGCCGACGCCCGCCCGATTGAGTATTTTGCTCACTATTGTATTCAATTTTAAACGAAATACTCAATCGGCCGGGCGCCATAGAGAAAATCGGAGCAAATGTGACCAGGGCATAACATAACCATCCGAAATGATGTTACCTGTTAGTGTTAACCCTATTATTTGTACTTTGTAAAATTGAGTTATTAAGAATAAATTGTAATGTTACACATCTATCCCTATAACGTGGGTGTCTTACTATTTTTTCTAAAGGTCCTGACATATCTAATTTAATAACAAAAGTCCTTTCAAAGCTTTAAATGGAATGTCTCCAATAAAAGGCCATAGCGCCATAACATATTTTAAAAGTGTTTATAACCCGAGTCCAAATTGTTATGATCTTATAATAACATGTCGTATTGCCAGTCACCAGTTGGTATTTATTATTCTCTTCAAATGTTATACAAATCTCACAAAACCTGTTTATAACGGTAATTGATTGTTCTATACCTAGGCAAAGCGTTTGGTAGAAGTGTTCTAAGAAGTATCCAATAAAATTAAACAAATAAAGCAATCGGTGCTTTAGTCTGACGTTCGATCATGGTAAACATATCTTGGCTTCAGAGTGGTACGTTTTCAGTACGTGGACTCATTCTAGGTACTTCGCCCAAACAATGCCACTCAAAACAGTGCAACATGGATCCTTTGTGCTTTAATTTCACCCTTTTTTTTAAAAACATAATTCTCATTCCGTTAAATTACATATTTTACTAAGAAAATATCTTTATTTCAGGGGTAAGTAGAGTTACTAAACATTTTGTGAATAGCAGGTGTATTTAGAGTGTAATCTAACATTTGAAAATAATTAACGCACACTTAAGAAATATATAACGTTTTTGGGCGATTTTAAGTCCCTTTGACTATACCTGTGTTAGCCATCTTTTAGTATTTGTCGTCTAGGCAGCATGTTTAAATACTTATACAGATTTTGAACGTTGTCAGTACCATTAATTCAATACAATAAACACGTTCATACCAAGAAAATGATCGCGACAAATAAATGGATGTCTAGCTGTATGTGTCAGTTACCGGATCCATAAGGAAATGTCCAAGGAAAGGAAATCTACTTCCTTACACTATGCACTAAACATTAAGTGTTTAAATTGCAAAATATTTGTTAAAGGATTATGATTTAAACAAAGAAGGTGCAATACATAAGATATTATCAGGAAAACTGGTAGGATTACCAAAAAAGGAACAAAGCTAGCCCATTGCAATTTGAGTGCTTTATTGTTAGATGCACCCATTCATCATTTTATTTTGGCGGCACCTGAAAACATGTGGAGGAAAGTCAAATGCCAATTTGTGTTTTTTTCCGTATTTGCATTTTAGTCCACTTGATACATATGATCTATATATTCGAATGATTTCTTACAAGTAGAACATATTATTATCAGGTGAGAACTCACATTGGGAGCAACAGTAACATAACTTGAATTTCTAAGTGGCATGTAATAATTTCTTGCCCGGAATATAAATATTTAGGCTGGAGCAAATAAAGAAAAGGTTACTGAAAAAGCTTAACTTGAAAGAACAATTTCGATTCTTGAAATTTTGGATTTGATAACAATTACAAATTGCTTTTTGAGTTTCATGAACACAATTAAAAAGGCAATGTTTCATGTAAATTCAAACTGAGTCATTGAGTTCTAATTAAATCTCTATAAATATAAGAAGACGTGTTCTTAAACAGCTTTAAAGCAACGACAGGTTAGCAGTGACAAGGTAAGGGCATTGTACAAAAACGAAAATAGTGAATACGAGTGTTGCTAAACTAAAGAACAATATCGTAATTTTAAAATGAATTCATTTTTCAGCTTTTGTTATACGTAAGGCCACCATCAAGCCGGAATGACATTGGACTTCATAATGGTGATGCCCAGGCTTTGGTTTGCGTTCATGCTGGTGTATATCGCGTCGCATAGGATCCTTGTCAGTGGCCAACCTTGGGTTCCAAAGTATATGGGAAGTATGTATGGCAAACACAATAGTCGCGTTAGAAATTGCAATTTAAATCGAGATAAGAAAATACCACGTGCAGAATGGCAAGTGATTTTAGACGGTCATATCTTTCACCATGAATACGTTTTGGGCATAAATATAGTGTTTTTTATTAAAACTATATGTTTTTTTCAAGAGAAATACCCATGATGATAAAAATATCAATCGAGCAATTCGAAAAATTATGAATAGGGACCCCATGTCAACATTTTTTCGAAGTATTGAACCTATTTACTCAAAAGAGGATCCCTTTTCTAAATTTAATTGCATGAAAAGATTATTTAACAAGGGATTTAAAATATCTTCAAAAAATGTAATTGTATTGAAATTCTAGTTTTGAAGGTATCAATTTTTGATGACCAAAATGATGTTGAAAACAATGGATAGTACGAGTTTCCCCATGGGAAAATAACATGGGGTATTTGGTTTTTAACTTTAACGCATTTCAATACGCATCCCCTTTTCAGAAATTGTTCATATTGTGTAGAAGAAACTTTTGATATGTTTAAATTGAGAAAAGCAAGTTCCTCTTTTTAGAAAATAAGCTTAAATCTTTTAAAAAGTGCCAGGGTGGTGCCCTAATCCATAATTAACAGAGAGTTGGATTGATATTTTACTATCATGGGGACTTCACTTGAAAGAAAACACATTGTTTTAATAAAAAAACATTGTTTTTATGGCCAGAAAGTATTCATGGTGAAAGATATGACTGTCTAAAATCACTTCCCATACTACACATAGACCTTTGAATCTAATAGTTATAGAGATATGGGGAAACTATTAAAAGCCTGTATAAGGTCAAAGTTAACCCGATTTGTGGTTAATCGATAGTTCTCGAGAAAACAACCATGAACTCTTATCTTGAAATCTTGAAAATGAAATACGTTCATGTAGGTCAATATCTAGATTACCTGGGTGAATCACAAGGTTTAAAACGAGGGCTTTTCGTTGAACTTAGCTCGTGACAAGAAATCTTTGGTGTCTGTCATGATAAAATGAAACATCTTCAATAAAAAATGATTCGCCCAAAAAGTCTTCTAAATAAAGATTGACATGTAAACAACATTTAATGAAAACTATTTTTACAAAAAAAGCATCAAGTTTCCTTGATAATCGGGAAAGTTATTCCAATATTAGTGGATGGCATTTTTTGAGTCACCCTGTATGTTAAAATATTGTAAAAATATTCTGTCAAAATATTTCCAGATATCTACAGGGAGCTACCATTTTGCCAGGATATAGGGGGTCAAAGTTCATGTGCAGTTTATGGTGGCACTTTCAACCTAACATGTGAGATCAATGATCTCTATACCGGCAAAAGTAACGCATCTCACATATTTTTTCAGGTACGTAAGGGAGTGGGTTCTATATAGATTAGACAGGTGTCCTATAGGTTGATGTCGGCCCAGGGCTCGTTTTAATTGATATTTTATGTATAATTTTACCCAAGACACTACAATAAATTTTACAATTACAATTACAATTACGTAACTGCGTGATTACCTTTAGATCAATGACCTTTAGAATACGCCTTAATTAATCTTACGCAATTGTGTGATTTGAGTTTGTGATGGTACAGTTACCTAAGCCTTAGTCGTGTTATGTTTCAGTTCATTTACTCATTTACAATATTAAATCTTTTAAATCTTATTTGGAAAATTTTAACTAGAATCATATAAAAATAGAACAGCAAGTGATTAATAGCCATTTTTTCGAATAAGACATAGAGGCACGAATCGATTCGTAAAATAATTTATGTATTAAGGAGGTTTAGATACACGATTTTTTAACATGTACGTGGACGAGTATAATTATGGATAAATCTGTGGATCATTACTCCCATTTGTAATGTTTACTTGGTCGATTGAGTATAAAGGTAGACAGAAAACTATTGTTATTAGGTACTGGAAAGTGAATTGAGAGGGGAATAGTAATCCCTGGGGTCGAAGAATATTACGCTAACTTACATGTTCTCTTAAAACGTGTTTGGAACGAGAGTTTTACAATTTTACGTTGGTGTCAACGTGAATCATTATTACTCCTGTCTATTGAATACTATGCTGCCTATTTTTATTTCGATGCATAGTACAGGGTGACCGGAAAAAAGGAGACCATTGAAATAGGCAATATCTCCTAAAATAGACTAGTGACATCAATGAAATTTTGCATACATCAGGACAGTTCTATGGAAATTTGTTCCTGAAAGTGTCAATACAAGCAGTCAACTGGTTCAGGAGCTATGATCATTTACATAACATGCTCCAAATAGGCGCAATTGAGACCAACGCAGAGCTGGATACATTTGGCAAATACCCTTACATATTCCGACCTTGTTATGGCATTACATTTAGCATTTATTGCCACCTTTAGGTCAGCAATTGTCTCAGGATTGTTTTGGTACACATTGTCTTTCAAATTGCCCCACAAAAAGAAATCAGGTGGATTCAAATTTGAGTTGTATGGAGACGAAGCTTATCTGACCTATGGCTTCTGACTCAGTGGTCCCACTCAGTTACAGTATCATCCTAAGGAGGTTTTGGGCAGCCCTTGGTTTCCATATGGGATTTAATTGTGCCATATAGTGGTTTTAGTAACATGGCACTATGCCCAATACCTAAAGTGACTCTTAAGATTGGGTAAATCAGCACTTTGGCAACAGGATGATGAACCACATGTCAGATAACCCTTCATTGCCATTACAGCCTAGACTTGAATCCTGCTGATTTCTTTTTGTATGGATATTTGAAAGACAATCTATACCAAAACAATCCTCAGACTATTGTTGACCTAAAGAAGGCAATCACTGCTATATGTAATGCCATAATAATGCCATAGAGGGCAGAACATGTAAGGGTAGTTTGCCATATGAATCCAACTCTGCGTTGGTCTCAATTGTGCCTATTTGGAGCATGTTTTGTAAATGATCATAGCTCCTGAACCAGTTGAATGCTTGTATTGAAACCTTCAGTAACAAATTTCCATATAACTGTTCCAGTGTATGCAAAATTTTATTGATGGCACTTGTCTAGTTTAGGAGAAATTGATTACTTCAATGGTCTCCTTTTTTCCGGTCACCCTGTATAATGCTTCATGTTTCGTGTTTTACAACATGTCAGTGAATGTTGTTACTTTACAGTGAAACATGTAATATGACGTAAATAGCATGACTTTCGTTACGTATCGATCAGTGGATATTTTAACATGACAGTGAAAATGTAACATTAGAGTGAATTTTATAACATGGAGTTGAGTATTGCATCATGAAGTTGAATATTGTAACGTGAGATTGAATGACGTTTGTTTTCAGTATCAATCGGGGAGTTTACCAAAGCAAACATATCCAGAAAAATTCACAAGGGTTCTCTCAAACACAACAGCACAGCTAATAGTTCCCGACATGCCACATTTTGACTTAATCGACCCAGAGTATGGACGTTGCCATCATTTTTGTATGATAAAAGAAGGTGAAAAAATGACAGAGTTAGTAAAGAGTTTGACCGTTGTTGGACGTAAGTATTTTATCATTACTTCAATTCAAATCTTCTCTCAATTAACCTTAAAGTATTTGAATTGCTTTTGTATGTCCTTGTTCAGGTGTCTGTATATTTAAGCATGATTATTCGTTGACGATAAAAAATCTTTCCATCTCTGTTTTTGAATAGTACTAAGATATTAAATACTTTCATAATTTCCAGTTCGATACAATGTTACAATATTTCGAAACTAAACTGCATGAGAATAATATCTTATTTAATATTTTGTTTTACATTAAAGATATACTTTTTAATATTAAATGAACGCTATAATCTGTTTTAAGGGATCTTTATGCTTACTCCTCAAAAATATTCAGCCAGATTTATTTCTAATTTTCCCAGGTTTGCCACCTCAGCCACATAGTATCGAGTGTCAATGGATCAACTGGGCAAACCTTGAATGTAACTGGCAGCCATCTTCTTTTAAGAGTAAAGCGGTGTTCATGGATATAAAAGCGTCATTGAAAACATGGTAGGTAAACTAACACTCTAAAAAATTCATTCAAAAAGTTTCAATTTTCATTTTTAAGAAAAGATTAGTGTTAAATATTTGTGGTATTGACATTTGAGCCTCTTATCAATACAGTCTCTTAATATACAATTGAAAGGTAATAAGTCAAGTAAATAATTTTGTTATGTTCATTCTTGGCATTATCAGTGCTATTAATGGTCATACCGTCAACCAAAAAGGTTGGTGTGTGTAAACGTAAATGTACAAAATATACTTTTAATTGTAACCAAAAATAATATTTCAGCCCGTCGTGTGACGTCAGTCAGGTGGTCAATCTAAGGTACCCTTCTGATGATGACGTGGATAGATGTATATTCACCATTAATACGAGCGCTACATATTTTCACGTGGAAGTTAATATCAGTAACCCATTCGACAAAGTGGGGAAATCAGCATATATTTCGGGAGACCTGCATACACTGAGTAATAGACTGTAACGGTTCAAACACAATGGCCGTGTTTTTGCATGTAACTTGTATAAATTCATGAATTGGCAATTGAGGTTGATAGAGTGCATCTTGGGCATCTTTTTTTTTAAATCGGAGTATATTTTTCAAAACCCCTTTATTCAGATTGAGGTCATTTTCATAATCTTAGGCATCATACAATATTACAGGGTGACACATATGCTAGGCATTGTATTGGGGCATAAAAATACATTTTACCATCTTAGATTTAATTACAATATGTATTTCTTTTGGCCAAACTCTGCCTTGATATTTTTAATATATGTTAAAGCCTTATCCTATCCAGTTTGATGAATGTATAAACCGCATGTGTAAAAAGCACGGTCTGTGTCATCTTAAAATTTCCTACATTGTATTATAAGCCGCAAAAGTTTGATCTCAGGAAATATGGATCTAAACTAAATTTAACTAGAAAATAAATATCAACAATGAAGTGAAATACGATAATCTTCTGTTTAAAATATACGAGTAAAATGTAAATGAATCTTCTTTGTGTATCTTATATTCCCATTAAGATCAACGTTAGTTTATTTATCATATCATCATTGCCTTTCAAGACAGAAAAATATAAAACGCCATGCTTATTGGCAACTTGAATAAGGAATAGTAATGCAAACATACATAGCATATTCTGCTAAAATGTCATTTTTGCTCGTTGCATGTTGAGCAAACGCAAGTTGCACGTTTTCAGTTAAACCCGCGATGGTGCACTCCGAGGCACGGGTAGTAAACAGTTCATGTGTACATCTTTCGTGGAACAGGACTGCTCCAGAGGGTGTGGATGTGCAATACGAAATCAAGTATTGCTCACAATGGGATGATACATGCAACATGGTAAGGTTATTTAGAACTTTATTATTATAATGTATATTATAATGTACATTTTTAACATGTAGGCAACAATCGACTCGAGAAACTGCAATGAGCTGAAAGAAACCCGCAATGTCTATGTAATTTACTAAATATGCCACTCGTAATTTTACAGACGATGACCACTTTGAAACAAGATATATACCTCGTCGATCTTGTTCCATTTTCCAAATACGCAATAGAGGTTACAGTCAGAGCCACCTATCACGGTAACGTGACTGGATATCGAAGTGGGGCCTCATCAAACAATGTTTCCACCCCAGCAGATGGTATTGATAACTAATCATTTTTACCTTTATAGACTATATACCACAAATCAATATAAACACCATACAAAATGTACATTTATTTCATTCCATTGGGGCGAATACCTTTGCATATTTCACAAGCAATATTTCCGAAAAGTAGAGTGCTATGGGAGATTTTAACTGAGTTGTGAGTGCTATGGGAGATTTTAACTGAGTTGTGAGTGCTATGGGAGATTTTAACTGAGTTGTGAGAGTACATATTTATTTTGTAGAAAATAGAGATAGTGAGACTGAGATATTTGTTTGATTACTCACTGTTATTATTCCTCACTCTAAAGATCATTTTTGATGTTTATGTTGCCTTAAGTTTGATATCTGAACGGATATAACCGTTGTGATTTATTCTTGAGATGTGTATACTGATGGGTTTTAGACAGCGATGGACGCCTCATAGTAAACAAGCTACATGTATCATAACCGTGTTGAATACTTTTTTAATGGATCCGGCTGCGTTAAATTCTGATTTTAGTTCCAGGAGATGTTCCTAGTATTCCGAGAGGAGCTTTCTGGATTGACTCTGATACCATAAACATCTTTTGGCATCCTATTTTACCAAGGTCACGACACGGTGTAGTAACGTACTTTGCCGTGAAGGGGGAACCAGAATTCGAATTACCAATAACCAAAACTGAAACATCTGCTAAGTTTAAGTACACAGAGTCTGATGACGTCAGTAGATATTATGTTAGAAGCAAAACAACTTGTGTAAATATGTCGTTGCCCATTCCGTACATCGACGTACACGGGAGAAATAATCGTGAGTGTTCCAAAAAACTATTGAAATAAGTGTGTTATAAAGAGTAACATCGACATTTAAAGTGTATACCAGTGACTATATTACATTTATATACATGCAGGTTAAACATCTGTATACATGTTATGGTTATAATTTTGATATAGACTGGACGAAATAAATTAATTTCGAAAGTAACCAGGAGCGTCGAAGCACTAGATAGTTATCTAATTTGCTAATCACGGCCATTATGGTTAATCGATTGTTAGTGGTCTCAGGTGATATTTTGTTTTTCTAGGTCCACCCCACCCACCTTGGATAGTGTCGGAGAACAATGGAACTGTCATTTTCAAATGGTTCAATGAAAGCGAAAACTTTTCTCATACAGTCTTCTGGTGCGCGAGGCAATCAGCATCATCCTGCATGGTACGTCTGAGCATGGCTCATTTCTAAGTGATAAACTTTACATTCACACGTACATTAAAAAGGTGCTAAATATTGTACTTATGATAGTTTGCGGGCGACAAAATGAACATTTATTGAGAGAGCATTGAGATCTCCGTCCATTTATTTACTCGACTGTTACGGTTGAATGTTTCACAGTAGCAAAGGGTTACAAGATAAGGATGTGACGTGTTTTGGGGAAAGCTCTCGATAATTACAAAATGGCCATATTAGCACTCTTTTTGGCAACAAAACATTCAATATCAGACAGTGCGACTGTTGTTTAAATTACTACTAAACATAAATTTTTATTTTCAGGGAGAACTTTATTCTGTTAAAATACCTAAAAGTGTCAAAAACTACACAACCAAGAACATCTTGAATCCCGGGAGTCAGTTGTTCGGTCTGTCTGTGGAAAACGAAACGTCTAGTAGTGGAATAGAATGGGCGGAATGTCTACGAACTCTTGACATAAGTAAGTGTGGTGTGATTGGACTTGGTATATGTGTCTCAATTTTAATATGTTGAAGAAAATAATGCTGATAATCAGATAGAAAGTTTATATTAAACACGCATTTATAATCGAGTTTATTTCGTTATACGTCGTGGATATCTAATTCAAATCTTTACATTTTTTTGATGACTATACTTGTTATTCAAACAATAAGGATCAAGACAGTATATGCCCAGATACAACAATCCGGTGTGAAAGAAATTATGGTCCCCTGGGGATTATGGTCCTCTTTCTAAACGGCCCTTATTAGGCCCGATTGTGTATAAAATAATAAGGGAAAGGGTTATGGTTGTATTTAGGTCACCATATAAATCAATGGAGAGTAGGACCATAATTTGAGAGGACCTACTACCCTTTTACACCGGGCTTTTTATGCTTTCTTCGTCAGTCACGTTTGCACACTCGTTCGATTTTTTTTCAGAACCGACAACAGCACCAAGTAATTTTAATTTTACCGAGAAACAAGAGCCAGAAAGTCTGCAAGTGCGCTGGGATAATTACGCATGTGACAAATACTCGGGCGTCGTGGTCAGCTATGACGTCACATACTGTAAACAGGGACAAGGGGATGAATGTAAAGGTACAGACGATTTCTTAACATTAACTTAAAATGATTATATTCGACCTTCTCAAATCGTTATTGTAACAATACAATGTACATTTAATACAGAAATATATTGAAACGTGTTTCCAAAACATACTAAAACATGTTACCTTAGACACGGGGGTAAAGCAGACCCGATGATGCAATGAGCTTGCTCGGTGGTATCATGACTGTGTAACGGGTCTTGATGTATAAGTGAGCTTGGCGGTAGGTTCAAAGAACGAGAATCCTAAAAGCATGTGCTCATGGTATCATCGTGGCTTTACCCCCGTGTTAGATAACAATACAATATGTACAATATGCTTATTTCAGTAATTTCATTAAACGTGTCTTAGAGTACTATAATTGTATTTCTTTATAATCCGAAATATGGAAAACATGCCTTATCTATTTTGTCCAACACATATATGCTATTTAATGTTCTATGTTATGGAGTTTTTAAAATGACCCCGATTAGGTATGATAACTCCCGATAAGTCTTACCGCTGATTTGCATGCTTGTTTTTCTGCAGTTGCAATTGTTCCTTTTGTCTCTGGATTCACTTATACTATAAAAGAGCTGGCTGGTGGGGAAGAATACAGTGTAACACTTCGTGCTGTTAGCAGCACTGGGAGCAGTCCCGAGTCGGCAGAAATACGGAGGGTGGTTTTAAGTGAGTTGGGGTATTTAATACGATCGATTTCTAGTTTTTTAAGACTTATACTTTAAAACTTAGATGTTGAAAATCCTTGTCTACTAGGGCCTTTCTTTAGAACCTCTTTGAAAATGGTACTTTAAATAAAATTTCGAGCGTACACGACACATTCCGACAATGATGAACTTTGAGCTCTTAATGACGACGTGTGACCAAATTAAAGTGTGACAGTGGTATTTCTCTAAATATATGTGCTGAGTCGTATAAATAGATATACGAATAAGTCGATTTGATTTCTTTAGGACACCCTGTTTACCAGGATAAATAGCTGCTATATGTACCTGTATATTAATAAGTACTCTCCTTTCTCATTTATAGGTCCATATAGATTGCCAACTGGTATCATAGTTTTGATTGTTCTCGGGAGTATAATTTTGTTCCTGCTAATATGCCTCGGAATTTATTCAACAATAAGGTATACACTTTTTTCGTAGATCGTATCGATCGCTTGATATCACGATCAAGAAGATGAATTGTATTTAGTGTATGTTTCTAAAACGACAACATGTTTTCATGGAATCTTTACCCACGGGATTTATTAAAAATACGAACTTATTGTACTATATAAACGAATAATTTATTTGTTATTCTCATACTGAATCGGATTATGCTTTGATGTTCACCTTTACAACGCACTTTGTCCCATTTTACCGGTTTTTGTATATTAATTATTCTATTTGTTATGTTTAGATATATACGAAAATCCATTGGAAAGACCAAGCAGAAGATAACAGTAAGTTTTGCAATCATGTTTTTTTCTGAAAAAATAAATAGGTAACAAGATTACCTTTTTAGAAGTTGTCAGAGGCTTGATCGAATCCCCCACTTGTCAAATACGCTTTTCAAATTCATGCAATTATTCACAATTATGAAGAGATTCACAAACTATATAATTTGAATCCACCTTGTTAAAAACTGGCTACTGTCCCTTCTCGTTCATTTTACCGATCAAAATGTTTGGTTTCCACAATATTTTGATATAAATACAAACTAAGCATTTATAAACACATTGTGGTTGAATTAAAAAAAACGTAATATATTAATCAGCATTGGTATCGGTATACCAAAACAATATAAAGAAGTAGATGATCATGATTCCTCTACCAATATTGTTTCAAAATGTGACATTGCAAGAGAAGTCATGATGCAGGTCTTCTATTTTAAAGGGTTGTGTGTAACTTAGGTCTAATCGGGATCGCAATATACTTGCATTTGAACCGAATTCTTTCTTATCCACCCATGGTCACGGAAATTGTTATACCGTTTAAATGAATGGTGACTACATGTATTGCAGCTTCCACGGCCCACTGTGCCGGCTAACATGCCCAATGTTCGGCCTCAAGATGAACACTACATACAGTTTACGACCAGTACGAGCGGTTATTGTAGCGTTTCTTGCCCTGAAAGTAATGTAAGCTAATTACATATTTCATTACAATTTAATTTCTTTGTGTAGTTTATAATGTCCTAACAGTTCTGCTTGTGAGGTCTATATCACCAAACAAAAGTGAAACGTAAAAATATACGTTGACACAACTCGCAAAATCTTAAGCTCTGATATTCGACCTGACTTGTGCCTGTATTTAGAAATATCTGTATGCATTCATTCCTCAATTTTAGGGTTCAATATCACATGGTGATTCGAATATCGATGGTAATATCAGTATCCCATCAGAAAGAGGAAGCACGGGTACCAATGGACTGCGCATGCGTAGTCCAATTAGATCAATGGATGGGCTGGACGCCGAATCAGGTATTCAATATGTCACTGGTGGTTATGTGACGCATGATAGAAGGGAAGACTGCCCCAGCGGTCAATTACCTGAGAGAACTATCAGTCCCTTAAGTAAAGCGAATACGACGAGAGACGTCTCACCTGCTGATTTCCCGCAAGCAGCTGAAGGCAAAGTGGAGGCTGGTGAAAGAGCATTGATAGGGCAAATTGGTCTGATTCCCAATGATAATCATACAATCATAAACCTTCCATTGGAAAATACACACGGGACAAACAACTACGATATTCCTAGAAGACCTATAGAAAATGAAATAAACGTTGGACAACTCGAAGCGAAGAGTATTGATAACCATCCAATCATAAACCATCCTTTGACAAATACACAAGGGATAAACACCAACGACCAATTCAGAGAACCTACAGAAAGGGAAACAAACGTTGTACCACTCGAAGCGCAAATTGTGCATACGCCTGGTGATTACTATGCTATTACAAATGCGAATGATAACAACTCTCCATTGGTAAATGTAGAAGAACAAGAAAGCAATAATGGCACTGAAGAACCCATTGGAAATCAAGAAAATGTCACATCACCAGGAATACAATTTATTCCGATATCCGAGGAGTACTGTGTAATTGCAAATATGAATAATGACAGTCCTCCAGTGGAAGGTACACAGCATGATTCCGTAGAAGAGCCGTTTGCGCGCGAAGCATCGGCGAGTAGAGTTTTGACAGACCCATCGACGCCATTGAGGGTGATGGGATCGAACAGACCAATTGTTGAAACATTTCAAACAGATAACTATGTCACCCATGCAGACGCCATTTCACAAGTACAAAATGTTGTAGATTCAACCTCAGACACTCGTACAGTTCCAAATATGATATCCATTCAAGGGCCCGAACAACCATTTAGTAAAGAAGCTGGTAACAACAGAAATTCTAACACAAGTAACGATGGATCAACTGACTCTAAAAGTGACCCTTCTTATGTGGTATACAGCGAAGATAATGCTAACAACAAAATCCAGACAGATGTTGTGTCAGGTTCAAACAACCTCCAAGAACCGTCCATTCCCGAGAATGCATCCATGGAAAAGGAACCAGCACAATCAAATTCCAAAGAAAACGGTTCACGTAGTATACCAGTAAACATTCAAAACAATTCCATTGACAATTCCCAAGCCTATAGTGCAACCTCTCAAGAAGCGACCCACTACATTCCTCATCATTGTGTCCAATCAAACAATGGAGATAAAAGTCCCAAAGCCAAAGCGCATAACGAGGGAGGATACATACCCCATGCTACCGTGACAGTAACTAAAACTAAAGAGAGGAGAAATAATATACAAAGGGCTGATTCAGGGTACACAGAATCATGATACTTGTTAAGTATTCAAGGCACACGCGTTTCAAAGTGTCCTGTTTAGGTACGACACTCTCGCTTATATTAGATGATTCCTAGATTATTTTTAGATCTAGATTAGAAATGTGAGTAGGCTGAGAAACTTAAAATCAGACAGTCTATATATTTGCCTGCTCTGTCCATCCATCACCCGCGTTGGTATAGCAACCGTTCTACAACTTAACATTATTGAATGATTCTTAAATGTCGGGACATAATCGATACATGTACAGCATCAATTGATAAATGGACATTTTTTGCAATATTGCAGCATATTCAGGAAATTTGAGTTATTTCATATACATTACTTCAGGAACAACCCTCGTGCAGATTATATATAAATATATGAAAAACAATCAGTAGTCGACTCTTTTATGTGGATGCACTATTTTAGACGTTTATTCAAAAACAGAATTAAATCTGCTGTATTTAAAAATTAAGTTTGCTTCATCATACATAATTATAGTATTTATTGTACATGGACGTGACGTTTTGGTATTATAACCAATGAGTTTTAAGGACATGGATGTAAAATATTACATTGTCAACATAAAACATATATGGCATTCTTTAGGGTCAATTTTGGGGTGAGCTGACTTTTATCGTAAATTAAAGACATAACCGTCATTTTTAGATTCAAGTGTTGTGAGGCATTTGTTCTACATGTACCTGAGAGGAAATATGTGAGGCAATATATAAGGATACCTGAATCCACCTTTTTGCATATTTACGTCATTACAATTTAAAATTCAGTCAAACTGATGTCATATTTGGAATATACGTGTAACTTCCATTTTCTTTTACGGGGCATATTTTAAATTGTATATCTATCAGATGGGTAATATGAAGAGTGAACCACTAAAACGGATGAATATTCAAGTTAAAGGGAATTTTGTAATACCCTGTCATGTTATTTCCCCCGAATCCGCCACCTGGTAGCGAAACTGGTAACTACCTACTCGCATCTGAGTAATTGGATTGAGATGCATCCGATACCAAGGGCACGATGCTCTACCGTCTATAGCCTTAAAGACACGTTTGGTGAATAGACTAGATGCGAGTAGAAGTAATCTTGATTTATGGATATTAAATATTCAAAATTCTAGTTCGGGTTGATTCCCAAAATACCCAATGTTACAAATCACAAAACGTGAAATATCTTTTCTTGTATTGGACAGATAACATTTTCTTTTACTGGACATATTTTGATTTGATAAACTATCAGAACTTCTCATTAAGTAGAATATGTACTGGAGATGCACAGCTTTCCAAAAATACCAAGAAACCCAACAGGGTCAGTCGATCCTTTTTTATTTTATTTTTTGCAAATCCCTAATCGTCTATAAGGGTTATATGAAAATTTAACCATTAAAACAGATGTAATTTAAATCTTATGGGACTTTATACTATACCTGCTGTGCTTTCTGACCCGAATGAGCCACCTGGTGGTGAAACTAGTAACCACCTACTCGCATCAGCGTTATTGGATTGTATCTTTCGTCAGATCTAGAGAGATTAAGAACACGATACGCTACGCATAACTCGATGAGATATCTATATTTCCCTAAGAATATACCCTATGGCAACGACCTACTATAAGACAACGCTTATATATTGGAATTCAAATATATCGATAACTCAAATATATCAGTCAATTCGAATATAATAGTCAACTCAAATGTGAGCATTTAATCTCTAATGAAACAAAGATCAGATTCCACAGGGGCATCAAGCCCGTTGCCAAATTCAATCTTCAATGCAGCTTCTCCTCCTGGTGGTATCTCAATTCTGAACTTCTGCATGATGCCAGCAAAGATCAAGAAAACCTCCATTCTTGCCAATGATTCGCCAGGACATTTACGTTTACCTTAAACAAAATCCTGATTATTAATTATTCAAATATATCGTACAAATCATAATATTATACTCGATAATTTGTTTTCTAATGAATAGGTCCACCGTATTCAGATTCAGTTTGAAATAGAATCTGTAAAAGCGAAACAATATGAGAAATAATCATTTTTGAAACTTAACAAACCAAAGCATTTACCTATTGAAAATGGTATCATGTGATCATGTTTTATCACTTTTCCATATTTTCCAATAAACCTAAGAGGGTTGAAGGATTCTGAATCAGTCCAGTAATCTGCGTCATTCAGGGCTCCATAAATGTTGCCAATGACCAATGTTCTTGGAGGTAGCAATAAACCCTAGTAAAATAAATCAAATTAATCGAGGCAACTCTTTCTGAGGCCAATAAAGCTCAATATGCCACTACCTGTCTTTTGTTACAGATATGCCAACCGCGAAACGCCGATCGATCGCCGATCGGCAAACATTGTCCACAAAGGAGTTAGAGACTATAACAATATGTAAATAACTTCTGGTGGTGACATAATACACAAAATCAAATTAGTTTAATAAAAATACACATATGCGTACGCGTTATCCTATATCTGCCTAAAATTGGCACTCACGACACAAATATCAATGGCGGTTCTAGAAGTTTACAAGGGGGGGGGGGGGGGAGGGGCACATTTCAAGATTGGAAGGAAATTTCTGCGTTTGTGTTAAAAAATCTTGGGCCCCTAAATCCAAGAATTGGACCCACATTTATAAAAGGTCAAGTTATGCCCGAAAGGGCCCATTTTTTGAGGCTCATCCCCTCTCGATCCTCCAGTGCAACAGGAGCTGTACTTATTATTGGGAAAACGTGTCCACATTACATGATTTATGTGTCTGCTTTTTGACTCATTCCAGGAACATGAATACCATCCTTTTTAATATTGTAAGTACTAAAGTACCATTTTACTCCAATTTCGAGTATGCTGTTAAATGAAATCATAATTCATGGATCTAATCCCGGTATCATTATATTGCATGGCGGGCATGCAAACAGTTAGGGTGTGTATTGCCAATAATCAAAATATACATGCGATGGCTGCAGTAAGGGATGTATTGCCCATAATCTAAAATGTATGCAATGCAGTTAGGGGTGTATTGCCAAAATTAAAAAATGCCTGCGGTGGCCGAAGTTTAAGGTGTATTGACCATTATCTAAAACTGCATGCAATTTAGTAAGGGGTTGTATTGACCATCATCTGAAAATGCATGGAACGCGGGGATAACATATTATGATTGAAACTATTTACTTTCAGAAAGGTCACAAGATAGACTTTTTTGGATTTTTAGAAAATGAGCCCAAGTCGTAAAAAGAAAAAATATCTCTTCCGATTAGTTTTGTTTATTGTTTTCTTTTTCATTAAATCCTTATTTTTGGGACATTGTCTAAAAACATTAAAATGATTCTGTCTTGTTTTCAGCCACATTTCCAGAGGACTAAACAAGCGATTTCCTCAAAAAGGTATTTTGGTTTCCTGACTCACCTGTGAACCAATGTTTATTGTCGATTAGCTTGCGATCTTTCATTTCCTTTATGAACGCATCCATGTAGTCCCGGCTCTCACCATCGTTGTGCATAGCAACGTGCTCTCTGTATATTCTCAAAAGAAAATCTCTCAACTCGGCGTGTAGAGACTTCCCATACTTAATTCTGAAGATGTCACCGGGAAGATTATCTCTGATCCATGGTGGGAGCAGGTAACCCAAAGTCATATATCTAAGAGCCTCATTCACGATTTCATCTGCACAGAAAAGAACGCGTTTGAATGTTTTGTCATCGTAGTCAAAACGACGTCCAAAGATTAAAGAACACATGATATTTGAAACCATGCAGCAAATCAAAGAACGGGGATTAAATGGTCGTCCTCTGCTTTCAGTCATTTTTTCTATCACTCTCTGCAATTCTTCTTGGATAATTTCCTGTGATCTGTTCTTGCCGAGGCCGAAATCCCGCAATGTCGAGACGGCGAATCGTCTTTGCTCTTTCGATTGTGCTCCATCACTTCCAGCTATACCGGGAAACAGAATACGAAAGGGTCCTTCTGGATTCCCGAATGCAAATTCATCTTTACAATATGCCTCTTTCAGATCCACAAACTTGTTAAGAACGATAGCTTGTTTTGAACCAATTTTGAAGCTGATAATGTTAGATCCATATTTCTTTGAAATTGCTAATAGACGCTTTGCTCCACTATTATCTCCTTCAATGGGCATCATCCTGATAAGATTCCCAATGATCGGCCACGCAAAAGGCCCATTTGGAAGAATCCAGGGTCTCCTTGGTTGCGAAATCCAAAGTGTTAAAAGAAATATAACCACAAAAACTAGAATATGCTCCGTATTGCTGCTAATAGAAATGAGCAATGGTCCCAAAATTGACATGTTTGTTAATTCTAAAGTCTTTTTGTATGAGTATAGATAGTCTGAATCGTTGTATCCGATGGCAGTAGGTAGTTACCAGTTTCTCCACAATATGGCTCATTCGGGTCAGTTTCCATGGTATATCTAGAAAACTATCCATTTTAACTTGAATAATAATCAGTTTTAGCCAATCAATTTTAACATTTCCATTGTTTGTCTGAAATTCATAAAAATTTAAATGTGTTCAGGAATTACAAAAAGGCTTAGACGTCACATTTTGTTGTAAAGCAATTTTGGAAAACACAATTTACGATACATTTTAAACGTTTTCAAACCATATCTCTTTTAACAAATAATGTTAAATGTTTAATGACGCATTCTTATTCATTGCAAAACGGCAATGTGACGCAAGTGACTTCTATGATTCAAATCATATCTCTTTTATCAAATAATGCTAAATGTTTAATGACGCATTCTTATTCATTGCAAAACGGCAATGTGACGCTAGTGACTTCTTTTATTCGGGTTAGTGATTCCTAAAAAGAATCACTCTTCCTATTCATATTATATTCAACAAGTATAGGTGCATAGAGCCAGTGATCCTAAATTACTTATTAAACTAACTTTAAGCCCGGGAAAGTAGTAATACAACAATAATAAAACCATGTTTTTGTGTTAAAACCATCATTCGTCCAATTTTACAAGCTTTGGTCATATTGAGGAACTATTAAAGGCTAAAGTTATTAATTATTTGAACTCAGTATTTTATAGGTTGTCAAATGAGTGTAATATGTCGTTGGAAAATTAATCCAAAGTAAGATCACTAAAACATGTGTGATATTGCCTACACAATACATGATAAATTGCTGTTTGTCAGAAGTAGACCTCAGTCTTGAAACGACCTATACAAGCAAGGTGATCCCATAAAGACACGTCGTATCTTGGCATCTCTTTGGTTTGCATTTGTTGTTTCCAGCTGGCCGTTGTCCACTTTTTGGTGGGCGGGGGGTGGGGGGGGGGTTGCCGAGTTGGCCGAACGGTCTAGAGCGCCAGAACGAACTCAGCTGGGCGATGACGTCATAACCATGAGGCAGTGAAATCGAGATGCGTGAGCTCCTTGTGTTTATTCATTTGACAAACTGTAACTGTAAGGGGTCGCGTTTAGAGTAAAAAATCAACAGAGGGCCATTATGACTTTTCATTTCTGAGCTTGTAACGGACACAGCACTAGCTTAATAAAACAAATTTCCATTGTTCATTAGCGTTTTATTTGGTTTGCCATTACAAAATAATGATACCGTGACCAAGAAGTTTTTCGGGCAAATGACTCTTGAGAGCTACCACTTACTGCTACCTATTTTAAATTAATGTGCTCCCGAGTCTCAAAAATCACTCCACCATCCCTAGATCTAGAAATGCTGTTTGTAACTAAACTAGAGAACTGTTCCTGATATATTAGAACTTGCCCTTTCGACAATAAACCTCGATTCATTTATCAAACACTAGATGGAGCTGAGCTGGGCCAGAAAAGTAAAAAGGCCTTTTATATATACAGGGAACCTAATCACCAATGATAACTGTTAGAATCGCTACTCCGGACTATATTATCAAGGTAAGAAGTGCGAACAATTTAAATCGTTTCGTATAGAAAATATATACCAAAAATCAACCATTACGAAAACATTGCAGTAATACACAAGTCAAACGTATGCTCTAAATCATTGTGCAAGGTCTATCCCATTTCGCACTGTAATCCAATGGTAAAGATTTCGGCAAGACAGTTTATAAATGTTGCAAAATATACATACATGTATATATGGATACATTTTTTATTTATTATTCAAATATGCCCATAGTCCATGAGAGACGTTCGTCCAGCCATATTTTAACATTGCCATTTTATTATTCTGGATAGATGAACTACAATTCAGTATGTGATCTGCATAAGGAAATAAGTCCTATCGGCAAAAGTATTGTTATGTAACATTATGTAATTTATAATAGAATTACGTCATCATATTATATAGCCAACAACAAACCTACTTAGTTGTGCTTCTCTTAACTTTTGCCTATCAAAGAGCGCAAGTACCCAGAACACTACAGCTTCATAAATGTATTTTATTGTTCCTGATTTTTATATTTTATTGGATTTTATCTTAAGTTATTAATCATTTTAAAAGTACTATGTCGTATTTTTGAGTGTTTTCTACTAAGAATCATATAAATTCCATTTAGGTTTATAGTTCAAATCGACATTTCAATAAATCATTAGTATCATTAAATGTTTTTCTTAACACATTTAAGTGCCATAAGGGAAACATTTCAGATGATATTAACCACTAATTGGATAAATCTGTCAAGTGCTCTATTATAGCACGGAGTCTCTCATAATTTTGATCTCAACTAATACCTTGGTCACATTTGCTCCGATTTTCACTACGGCGCCCAGCCGATTGAGTATTTTGTTCAGACATGTACTTAATTTTGAACAAAATACTCAATCCGGGCCGGGCGCCAGCCGATGGATTGCAGCAAATGTGACCCAGGCATTAGCTTTTGACTCAGCAATAATAACCACCAATCAAGATATTTCAAAGTATTTTGAATTTGTAGAAACGGAAAACCTACTGGGTCGCCTTAAGGATTACGCATCCCTGAGGCACCTGTAGGTTTTTGAAAAATACTATGGGAGACGCAAATGGTAAAAAGGATACCGTACACAGACTTATGGCGACCGTGCGACTAGTATTGTGCAAAGGCGTGGCTACATGAAACACCGACCCTTTAGCTACCGTCACTACAGCAGCTCATCAATTAAAACCACGCATGACAGCCCCCTAATATGCGAAAATATGGAAATGAAACGGTGGCCTTGTAGTTGCTATTGACTGTAATTACAGTGTATGGCCGCCGTGGCGAATGTGACTTAAGAATTTATGAACACCCTGTATGATTAACTCCTTACAATATATAGGACCAATTAGTTTTATTGCTTACTTGAAATTCCTCAATATAACCACCAAAACAAAAAAGAGGTCAAGTCTAACTCAGCCCAACCCAATCAAAATAACTTCTTGGTCAAGTCCTATAAAATACATTATAATTACTTAAATTGGTAACTTACGAGAAGCACTTGGATTGGCCGGACGTGTTCTGTATGTTGTCCAGTGTAACACAAGTACAAGGTAATGTAAGTCTTATAGTTGCCGAAAACGTATCGAAATGTTTAGAACTTGTTAATAATTTGTAGATATATGGAGATTTGCCTTTAACATTATTTTTTACCATTTCTCTTATTCTACCGGATAGAGTATTATGAAACTCACGCATAATAACAAATCATATAATAATCAATAAATTATAAGTGTATCCAATTAAAAATATATATCCGGCCATTGTGTTTGAATTCGAATTTGTATGTAGCGTAAACAATGCACGCGCCGATACCCAGCTCCCAAACATTGCATTCAGAAAATTGAGCCTCGGAGTGTAACCTTTCCAAAAACTATGGATGACATAATTTAACAGAGACACAGAGGTTGGGTAATTGATAGAGGGGCATGGGTCGCTGACTATTGTGTTAGAATTCGAATTAGTAAGTAGCGTAAATGATGCACGCGCCCATATAGCTCCAAACCTTTCATGCTGTTTAAATTCTCTTTGTGATAGATTTCTTTTCGGCCTTTGATAGTAGGAGATGTTTCACTGATCCAAAGGATCTAGTGCGCTCTCCATTATAATTTCCCCATGAACAAAAAGTAATTCATCTGATTTCTAAAAATGAATATACTGCTTTTATTATTACATTTATATGTACACTAGTATCTTGTTGACCTATATTCAGCACTGTATTGATGAATGGGTCCCTTATTAGGGCCAATTTTCAATCGTACGTGTGTAGAGATGCCAAACCAGGAAGTCTTTTGTGTCTGTCAAAATCCATTTGCATCATACACATCCCTACCTCTTATCCAAATATGTTATTAATTAATGAAACATAACAGTATAATATTTGGATTCACAAAGTTGTATGGCAATTCATAAGTGTAAAAGTTGCCTCTGGAGCATTTTTTTGTAGGAAAAAATGATGAAAAAAAGTTAAATATTTTAATTTGAAGTATGACCTGAATCGATTGCAAACTTCATATTTGCACATCTGATGTGATATACCATTTATGTCATATTGTGAAATTATTTAATTTGCAATCGATTCAGGTCATAGTGTATTTTAGCTATTTTTGTAAAAATCAATAGAAACCAATGGCCTCCATTGGAATCTGATAAAATCAACATGTTAAGTCAATGGATCACATCCAATGTCAAGTCAATACACCCTTGCTGAACCTAATGACCCCAACCTTAGTCCATGTGTGTCCAAACGCTTCAATATTTTCCAAGTATTATGTGACATTGTATTCTTCATGTTACACCTGAAAACGATTCATTCTGTTCATGGGGAAATCATAATGGAGAGTGCACTGGATCCTTTATTTCCTAAAATAATAAAAAAATGACACTTTTAAAGTGGCTGCTGATGAGTACACCAGGCTATTATACTTGTTTTTGAAACATACATCTAGCGAACCACGTGTGGGTATCGGAATTGTATTATAAATGGCGTAGATTACTAAGCAAATGTGAGTAGTTTACTCAAAGGAGTGGTATCGATGTGGTGACGTTTTTGAACACGTGTTTCTCTTAAATCAGCCTTCAAAACATTCTGAAAATTTTACACATTGTCAATTTAATGGCCACATTTTGGATGGTAACATTATAATTTGAATTACATATAATTATATACTTTTCTTTATATTGTTTAAGAAAACACATCAGACACTTCTTTCGTTCTTGGTACACTCCCCTCCATAAGTTTGGCAACCTTTTTTTCCCATTGAACTACGTGTTAAAGCCTCTTTATGTTTGAATTTTTATTTACTTAACCGGCGATGAAATAAGTTATAATATTGATGGAAACGTAACTTGACTTTATTTCCAATACTTCCAAATTTTCTCAATTTTTTTCCTCAATTACAATAGGTCGAAAATTTATGATAAAGATGACTTTTTGAAAATTGGCATTCCCATGTAAACCAATGGGAAATGGAGGGTTCGGGGCAAATCAGAAATTAGGATATATTTTCAGTAAAAGAATCAGCAAAAAATATTTTCATATAGAAAATTGAATTGTCTAACTTTTTTTACACTAAGTGTTTAGTTTATTTGATGAATATTAAAGTTACAGCGCTTCAAAGTCATGATTGAAAATAATTTTTCGCCTCCTGTGTTATTTCAATGGGAGAGGTTTTTTGAAAAACAATTTTGACTTTAAAGCCCTATAACTTTGTTGAACCTGAAGAAACATATCAATTTTTTGTTAAATAAAGTTAGCAAATTCAATTACCTGCCTAACTCGTATTTTTTGCAAGGAGTCGGATGGATGGATATTCTGTCATATGACTTGCGGCAAACCTACCATTTCCCATTGGTTTTTACATGGGAATGTCGATTTTCAAAAATTCCTCAAATTCATTATCAATTTTCGACCTATTGTAATTGAGGAAAAAAATTAAGAAAATTTTGACGTATTGGAATTAAAGTCAAATTACGTTTCCATCAATAGTATACATGTAAGTATTTAAATCGCAGGTTAAGTAAATAAAAATTCAAAGGTAAAGAGGCTTTAATACGTAGTTCAATGGGGGGAAAAGGTTGCCAAACTTATGGAGGGGAGTGTATCATATGTTCGGAAGAAAATGAAATATCTATCCGAACCTCAGTGGAACAAAACGACATAAATACAACGTGTTTAGGTCTCTCAATATTTTAATTGTACAAAGAAAAGTTTGGTTGATTTAAAAAAGTATCTTGTAAAATAAAAGGTTAATCTGAATTTTTTATCTATTTTTGAGGTTTTGTTTTACGTTTTTGCGTACTTTTTGTTAAATCAATCAAACTTTCCTTTGTATAACTATAATATTGAGAGGTCTAAGAAAATGTTGTATATGCTATATTGTTCCAACAAGGCTCGGAAAGACATATTATTATATTCTCAAGAAGTGGTAGAAAGGAACAAAAACAATTGCACTAAAACAAAATATATTTAACAAAAACAGTAAATAAAATACATTTTAATAATGTTTGGATTAAATTGCCAATCAGTCAACATTACATAAAGGACCGTGTTTTTTACAGAATGTTTTCAATAATTGGTTTAAGAGAAAAACATTGTTGAATTCAGTTCACCATATCGATACCTATCCTTTTAACCATCATGTTTTCAATAAGCTCGAGACACAACTCACCCAAGATGAAGTTCCAAGTGGTACTTTTGATCGCTCTGATGTCTACAGCTATGTTGATGGACAGCTGCGATGCATGGTTTTGGAGAGACTTGTGCAGGTAAGAAACAAATCAAAATGTTGAGATGGTTGTTTACCCGAGAAATATTCAAAGGCAAAAAGGGAGATCAAATTGACAATTCTCCACGTTTTTTTGTTGTGTCTCTATTATTTTTTAGCTCGAGCTACAATTTAATAGCAGTTTTTAGCGTAAAAGGTCAAGGTGATTGGATGTTAAGGGGAAAGTTATGATAGTCGGAAGTTGATGCCAATAAAATTTAGAAAATACCTACATAGTTACTTTGTATCTAGATAATGTAAAATTGGTAAGTTTAAGTATTGGGGATTAAATGTTCTCCCCAACTTTCTTTATTTCATTTAAGCCAAGCGATGTTGACTATCTTATGAATTCTAAAAAAACTAGATTCTTCTAGATTTGTAGTTGGGAAGGTGTGCACAGTTACAGGGTGCGCAGTCACTGGTCCAATTGGATGTCGCGTTGCCATAACTTCTTGTAGTTGGGGATCTACAAAAGTGTGCGGAAAGCGAAAGCGACGAGAGTTAATGAAGGTACAACTATCAACTTAACTATTAAATCAAATCAAATAACGAGCTTCATTGACTTAGACAGAAGTATTTTTCATATGTGTTCTTAGCTACTCGAGCATATCTTTTTTATTTTGACATATCTATATAATTTTAGAATATTTGCAGAATCGGCACAAATAATGATTTTAATCAAAATGGTAAATGAATCGAGTGTAAAACTACTAGGCAAATTAAATAATTAATTAGTTTACAATAAGTGTTGTATTATCTTCAAGAAAACTCTTGAGAAAGATGATCACCTCATTCCATTGCCTGCACTCTTCGAGGCGTATGATATGAACGAAGATGACAAAATTTCCGCGCAAGAGCTGGCCCTCACAGCGGGAATAGATGAATTCGAGACACAGAACGTTGCGTTTCCCCTTTGTGACACCGATGGTTAGTTCTACACATAGATCAGTGTTTTCCAGTTTTCAAAGAAAAAATAACAACCATGAAAATGCAATTTATATAATCATTAGTAGGTTAAAAAAAATTGTAAAGAAATAAAACATAAGCATGGTAAACATATTTTAAACATTGAAAGCAAAAAAGTTAATGTCGCGAAACCTGATAATGTCGGTTATTGTAACTTCTGAGATACCATGCCAAGTGATGGAATATACCCATTGAACTAGAGTAAGACTTTATTAAGTTTATGAAAAAGTAATTTTGTATGACCATTCATAGGTTTTTTAAAAACAACTGACATAGTAATATTGATCGCTTGTAGGGGATGGCTTTTTGTCTCGCAAGGAATTCATTAATTCCCCACTTATGTTTGAAGACATCAGGGACATCGAAATGGGTAAGACTATTGTTTCTGCTCTACGCCACGTGTTGTTCACTGTGTCTGTGTATCTAACAACATTTCCATTCTCACATTTCCTCATCTCATCCTTATAAATAGTATGGTGTTCCCTCTAGATCACTTCCCAGTCTAAAATCTAGAATCTTATCGACGTCCCTCTTATTAATTAATTTGCATGCATAAAAATATTTAAGGCATGAGGCAAACATGCATATTTTATACAATGGACTTAATATGTTAAATTGGTATTATTGCAGAGTACAGAGAAATTGCTTCGGAGATGAAAGGTGATGTTGATAATAAGATATCGTCTATCAATGCACCCGATGACCCATCTGTTAAATCAACCAAAGATAAAATTGCGGCATAACCATAACATTATATTTGGTCAATAAGGCGTTTATGAAGAGAGTGAATGAACAAACAACCAATCAGGGGAAATTAAGAGTGACAGATAAATACAAATTATTCAGAACTGTAGAGACTTTTTCTTGATTTTGCCTAAACAAATACGCTTTTTAAGAACAAATTGAATGTACCTTGAAGCTATCATGACATTTAAAAAAATAAAACTCCCGATATTTTGCTTTGTACCAACTTTGTGTCAATGTCTATGGTCTATGGTACCCTAGAATTTTTGGAAGCCTCGCTTAGTCTTAGTTTATGATTAATTAATGCACCCATATGCCTTTATTTATGGATCTGTCATCTGTCTAGTCACAAAATAAAGCCGGAATTGCAGAAATGTTAATATTTTTTTTAATATTTTGATTTCATGTCTGCTTTTGATTTTTCGAAATGATTTTTGTTGATTGGGCAGTCTAGCTTTGTATAAAACCTCGTACCCACGTACGTTGATCTTGACAGAGTCATTGAAGGGTGTTTAAAGATTATTATTCATTATCAGTTTCTGCTTACTTACAGAGTAAATGGTGATAATGATCTTTTTATGAAGCGGGGAAGCCATGGTCAAAACATTCAGAAATAAACATAATAGAACTCATAGTAAGCATTAAAAGATCAATTAGAAGCATTTAAAATCGAATCAAAGGTAAAATATGAATAATTGAAATATCCACACACGGACGTCACAGAACACACTTCCGGTTTTATAATAGATAATTTTACCAATCAAAAAATGTTTTTATGAATTTGTCCGTTATCTGCTTAAATATGGTATGTATACTTGCGTTGATTGTTAAATTGCCAAATAGGTAGGTTTAAGCAGATGTCAAAGTCATTTGATCTCTTCTAAGAAGCAATATTTTGTCACTTGTCTCTCCCGGAATTCCTCAACATCTTTGCAATGCCGGCTATATTCTATGGCTAGACAGTTGACAGATCCATAAATAAAGACATATGGGTGCATTGATTCATCTATAATTCAACATAAACTAATATTAAATAACTTCTAATAATCTAATAATAATTCTAATAATCTTCTTAATAATTTTTAAAATTGAACCCTTCAAAGACTGTATCATGTCCCACGTACGTGGGTGAGGGTAGGTGGGTGCGAAGTAAGTTTTTTATACAAATCCATAAGTGTTGATAATCATAGATGTATGTATACAACCATTCAAAATTACCAAGTGCTAAAAGTATATGAAAATATAAGAGGAATGAAGCAAGTGCTGTTTTTTATTTTTATCTAATTAGCTACTGTATGTATGAAATAAATGTATATTACGTATTGTATAAACTATACAGCTGATGTATATGTTACAAACACCATATAACAAACATAAAGAAATAGAAATGTTATAAAAATGTCAGAAAGATTTTTCAGTCATTTAAATTGCCCATTTTCAAAATCTTAACGTAGAAAATGATGTCATAATTAACAGGCAAGGTTCCTTCTACACGGACTTTTCTGACAAATATAAAAGTAATCTATGATGTAATATGAGAAATTATGATGTTTCGAAAACGTTAATAATTGACCTTGAATGGAACATCTAGTTATATGCAATGAAATGATACACCCTGGTCGATTATTTTAATACAATTTGTTTTGTAATCATATAGCATACCGTCACAAAATGAAATTATTACGAAGTAACATTTATATAAATTAACATGATATATAGAGGGTGTCCGGAAAGTAAAGATACAAATGCTCTTGTTTCAAGAGATTTACCTGTTTTGAGATGAAATTGCTCCAGAATGTAGAATGACATTATAACAATATATCCTACAACTGTCATGACTTTTAGTCTTAAAATAAAAAAGTTATGGTTGTCATGGTAACGGGAGTTGAGGGTATGTGGAGCAACGTCACAAGTGTGTTTTACAAATCTCTTTCCTGCTCATCAGATCTTGGCACTCCACCATATATTACATCAAATTATGTACCACAACAGCATAAGGATTAGTACTGTTACATTATTTGATCACTTCATATTTCTAC
The DNA here is from genome assembly GCA_903813345.2 of Owenia fusiformis. Lineage (NCBI taxonomy): Eukaryota > Metazoa > Annelida > Polychaeta > Sabellida > Oweniidae > Owenia > Owenia fusiformis. The sequence goes on from CAIIXF020000004.1 coordinate 8,818,387, forward strand.
TTTCATTGAATATTCAGAATTTTCCCTATTATCTTAACATTCTTGGTGAATCTTGGCCTGCGATTCATAAACTTCACAAAACCGCTGCTGTCCATCCCTCAGATTGCTGATAACATTGGCTTCCAGCTGAGTCTCATTTTGTATGTTAAACTTCTTACAAATATTGCTTTCAGATGGTCATTAAGGTAGAAGTCAAAAGAGGCTTTATCAGGTGAATTTAGGACATTGTATAGAAAGGTTTAATGTCAAGACACTCCATTGTAAGAATTATTTTCTTTGCTTTGTGAATTGGTGTATTATGGAGATACAATATTGACTTTCCTACTAATCCAGGGACAGTTCTTCTAGGTACTTGTATATAATATTTCTTTGATTATACTGGTTAGTGACATAAACTAGTTCTGATGTGTAACAATGACATCATTATATAAAAAACACTATGGCATCAATAATACAATATTAAACAAAGCAAAACACTGATAGAAAATACAACAACAAACACTGTTTTAAATGGTTGTATTTTAGCAATTTTTCGCATTTTAGCAATGTTCTGGAACTGCTCCGCATACCTCTCACACCCGTAACCATAACAACTGTAACTTGAACACATTTAGACTACATGTGATGAAAGTTGGTAGATATATTGTAATAATCTTCCTCTACAATCGGTAGCAATTTCATTTTAAAAACCCCAAATCTCTTAAAATAAGAGTATTTGTATCTTTACTTTCCGGACACCCTGTACTATTTGAAATTCTAAAGTCAAAGCATGGTTAAAAACATAACTCTTAAACAGAAACATAGTGGAATAAATATTCAATCAGTGTGGTAAAGTTGATGTCTCGTGCAGGAATCTAACTGGGCATCGTCTGCTCCAAACTCCAAAGCTGAAGCCCTGACCCATAAAGACCTAGCCAATACAGCTGAGACTATAGTTGGAACTTGTTTTCGAGGTTCATTACAGTTGGTTTAAAATATAGATGCGTTAAATTTGATAGTGGATATGAAGATCAACCGGCTTAGCGGGAAGTGCATTTTTGCAGAAAAAAACATTGTGTACTTCTGTTAACTAAATACATGTAATATAGCATTAATGATCTTGTAAGTTGGATGAAGATGTAAAAGTATATGTCCAAATATTGCGATTCATTAAAGGGTCAAGCTTTAATAATAGATTCCATATTACATCACACATAATCATCAATGCACGAATGGCGTTATTTATTGTGAATTCGGGTCATTGTTCAAATGTTATAAGTGCATGTTCATGTGTATGCCTATGCCCTTAAGTGCATGCCTATGTTAAGTGCATGGCCAGAACATTTAGGTATGAATCTGCCCACAAATAGCCATGCTTGTTAGTAGTATTACACTGGATATTTTGTGTGTCATCCTTCTTCAAGTTAATGAAAGTCATGTTACCTCCATTAACAAGTCTATTGGGGTCAGGTTCCAATTCTACAATTAAGCAGATTAATGTGTCAAATTATAAATATGAAACATTTGAATAACAGAATTCCAAATAATATTGAAAATATATGAATACATACAATATGTAATTGAAATGAGAATTTCAACATTGAAACTGTTGCGAAAATTCACAAATCACAAAATACAATTGCCTGCATGCTGCTTATGAAATTAATGTTAAGAAATTCAGTTTGACACAATTATGAACTTGGCAACCTTAAAACACAGTGTTTTTCCCAAGATTGATTCTCAACTTGAAACAAATTCTAATTTTATCTAATAATTTTGAGTGTTTTCAAGCACTAAAATTTAAATAATCAATTAAAGCTAAACAATAAAGGCAATCATTTTCCTATATAGCCCATAATGTGGAAGATGTTATAAACTTTATTTCGATGAAATAATGTATAGTTATACAATATGTTCAGGCAAAATATCCACTTACGCGACACAGGTCTACCATTGATGAACCAGAATATCTGTGGAGTGGGTATACCATCAGCTATACACACATATGTGGCATGTCCTCCCTCAATAGCTTGGATATTCTTAGGTCTGGTGTCTGGACTACGCCAATATGGTTTAGCTGGAAAATATTTCATTCAATCTCTTCATCAAGTTTTTCCCTGCAAGTTGATAAAAATACGTTTTGGTTTCATCACATGTATTACATGTACAAGGGGCGATCCATATATTATGATAAAAATGCTATAATTTTGTGATTTTTTCACATATTCCTCTCATTTTTTTCAGAACATATAGACTAGTACAGTATGTAATTACGCATGGTAACCTGTATTTAGGGTAGGCAGGTCAGTTAAATCATGACACATGAAATAGATACATTTGTTTATTTAATCGTTCCTCGGTACCTATTTTAAGCACATCAAATGCACATTTGGGTCATTGTCAACTTTTGGTTGAACTGTTCCAAACCGATGTTGCCCTTGTTTGCTAATTTCCACAGTTTGGATAGTTCTCTCTTCATAAATTGCAACACAAGTTATTAGAGTTCTTCTTTGTCTGTGAGCTCTTCTTGCAACCAGATTGTGGATAATCTTCAACGAGTGACCATACCTTCCTTAAATTTACAATACTACCTTGGAGATTCTTGGAGCAGATATACTGTAACACCTTGTCCATATACTCTATGAGCCCGCGTATGTCTCTGATAGTGTCCTCTTACTTTTCTTGATAGTCTCTGTTTATCTCACACTGCATCAGCTACACTAGCCTCATCTGACATTTTGATTTTTGGTGTGTCTCATGTCATGTAATGCCAATTGGGCCATTCTGTCATACACTACTATTATGAGCTGTTGTGATGTTATAGTGAGCACAATTAAACATGTTTAGCAACAAACATTGAGCAACAATACCAGATTTTTAAAAATGCTTTAAAATGACTAAAACAACAAGTTATTTTCATATTTTATGGGTTATGATTTAATTGACCTGCCTACCCTCAATGCAGGTTACCATGGCAACAATATCTCTAAATTAACTCAAGTTGTAGTAATACTATTTTAGTATTGTATGTGTGATTGTTTTATATCTATATGTTCTGAAAACTAGAGGGATATGTGAAAAAAATATAAAATTAGAGCTGTATTTTTTATCAGAATATATGGATCGTCCCTTGTACATTACATAACAGAGTATTATATATGTTTCCCTGCATTCAAGGAATCTATTAAACAACGTTTAAATATAAAATTATATGAAAATCAAGTGAATAACTTTCGTACCTTCCACAACCAATTCGAAAGATTTTCTGAATGGAATATCAGTATTTTCCCCAGAACACTCATACTGCCCAGCATCATCATATTGTACATTTTCTAAGACAAGTTCTTGACCAAAACTGTCCAATCTGGATCTTGGGGGCATTACTTTGCCTTCCAGACGATCCCACGTAGTGTTTGGGGTAGGCCTAAAAAATAATCAAATCTTAAGTTGAAAATTTGCATTCATATTACGTTATATGTAACATTTAGTAACTAGTAGAATATTATACACTGATTTTGATATTAAAGAAGACAAATGTATGAATTTGTAGTCAAGGTTGTAAACAGGTTTCATATAAAGTACGCGTACGCTAACTATAAATCCTGAACATTTCTGTCATTATTCTTATCTCCCTTGTATAACATGATTGAATCTCGATGTTTTGTCACTTAAAATTAGATAATAATTGCCATTCACACGTTTGAAACAAGAGGACATCATAAATTAACGTATACGTACATTCAATGGTTAAACAATTGAAGAACTCATTTTACTGATCGACTCATGAGGTCGATTAAAATGTTAATTTAAAATAATACTCCGTCCGTTCCTTATATTTTCTACATCGTTTTCATGTAATTCGTCAGGAATCTGATATCTTGTATCCTGGCTAGCTACATAACTTACATCCCAGAAAAGATACATTTCGCTCTATGGGTTGTCCCCAAGAGAGCCACTTGAGCTGTTGGAGAAGCCCAACGAAGACTTGCACTTCGTGATTGAATCGTATCTAAGAAGTAAGTGAAAAACATTACTCGTCACCATATTCAAAAATTGCAATAAATCGCTAAATAGCTTTAAAATATTGTTGAAGTTCAATTTTGAGATTTTGAGATTTTTCAGAGGTTTGTATTTTTAACTAATATTTTACTCTATATAATGGAATACTACCGAGTCAATGCATTGGACGAGAAAACAGTAAATATAAACGTTTGAAAACCACAGATTCCAAGTTGCATGCTGCAATGATGCAAGGCGCGCAGTTAATGATCAAAACAATCCAGAAATGAATAAATAAGTGAATTGTATTGTACCCCCCATTGGCTCAATGATGGCATCTTCTCCATGAACAAAAGCTTCGATGAATTTATTGTGCACAGTACAGACATATTTGTTTCCATCCCGACGATCCTTTTGAAGAACATTGGCAAAGTGTAGCCTTCCTGGAAGACAAAGTGATACTCATTTGGCACAGTGTTTCTATCGTTGACTGCAATTGTGCTATCATTAACATTCCCAAAATAGCAAATACCATAAACAAACCTGTGACATTTTTCACCAAACCTGGTCAAATATGCTAATATTTCATGATTGTTTTTTCTCTTTTTCCAGGCGTGACAAACCCTATTTTCAAACTGCGGTGCAGTGGCCCTATTCGCCAAGCGACACTTAACATACCTGAATGATCCATTGTTATTCTTGATGTGGTATTGAGCGGTTCAAGCCTGTCTCCTGGCTCTACTATGGACCAGGATACCTCCGAGGATGGATAACTGCGTGGGGGAACACAGTTTAATGTCAGGGGGCTTCCAACATATGGCCTGTATACTATTGGGTTATCCCGCTGGGGAAACCTTTCTAGTACTGAAATTAAAAACATTCATTCTGCACACATAGTTTCTCTGTTCATTGCGATGACTGGATTTCCAAGTGTTTGGCCCTTTCCACTGTTAGATGGTATCTCTGAACTTGATTTAGTCTTTAACACAAAGAAAACTTTTTGACAACAATTCGGATGATAAAATGAACAGTGGAAGTGTCTCCCGGAAGGAAAGAGTATTACTCTACTGAGCTGTAAGCCATAGTAAGGGTAGATCTCAACCACTGACTGCACTTAATATCATGAGATATTTTTAGTATTTTTCATATTCACCTTGGTCGATTCTTTGAGAATCATGTGACCCTTATAGTATTTATTATAATGAACAATTATTTGCGATTCACAACCGAGAAGGCAAAACTCATATTTGATATAGTCATTAAAACATCTGTTGGACATTTAAATTAGTTTAAACTAGTTTTGTACCTGCAACTCTAAAAACTATTTTCTGACTTAGAGATTTCCCATATTGATTCTCTGCGATACATTGGTATGTGCCCTCATCTTTCTCAATGGGCGTATTGAAGATCAGAGTTCCAGAACCTGGTTGTTGGGTAATACGCCCATCAATACCACTAGCATCAAAATAGTTATCGTCCAATAGCCACTTGTACCTTTTGATGGTGAATTAAAGAATTTGGGTGCAATTAAGAAAATATCAATCTCTAATTTGGTGTGATTAGAAAAATGCTAAATATTCTAAATGGGTGTATAAAGGAAATATCAGAATCTCGATAGGATGGAGTTCGTCGACTGGGTGCATCGACTATTTGCTTCGAGGCAAGATCACTGTGTATACATACTGTGGTTGGGGAGACCCTGAGGCTATACACCTCAGTTCTATACGCTCATCTGTTTTGAAAGCAACTTCCTGAGGTGGTTGTTCTAGAATAAGTGGTGGAACGGTATCTGAAACGAAAACATGTTGAACATGAGCAAGATTTTTATACCAAAATACAAAAGTTGGTAACTTAGGTATTGCAAAGGTTATATGAGATTTATAATATATTGCAGATCTTTTCGAAGATATTTCATTTGAGATTGTACAGAGTACTATATTGGTATGTCAATTGTATGCTTTGCTTGAAATTTGGTCATTCCCTATAGAACCAATTTGGCCTAGTCTAGAATCAAGTAAAAACAAACATTGCGTCTTATATGGTACTTAATACTTGTAACTAACAATGTTGTTCTGGGATATACAAGGGCCGATCAAAAAGTTTCTTACCGTTGGCTCTAGATTTCATGATAAGAGGAGTTGGATGCTCAAACTTTTACATGAGACAGGGTAATAAGTCTGCTTGAAACTGTGGGAGTTTCATATTAATTGGTTCATTGGTAGTGACACACTCAATACACATTTTCAATGATTAAGTAAGGTGGAGCAGCGTTTTTTATAAAAAAAATGTACAAAGCAGCAGTTTTGGACTTTTCTAACACTAAGTAATGTCATCTGTCAACAGACTGTAGTAGTAATCATGTTTAAGTAGTTGTTATGTCTAATATTCACCCTCCTTCAAAATATTCACTCCCAGTTGCAATGCACTTCCTATAATTGTCCACCCAATCCAAAAACACATGTTTAGGACCTTTGTATGAGAGGTTGCAAACGATGTCGGTAAATTTACAGAACCACAACTGGGCAGATATTTTATATATAATGCTGCTCCACCTAACTTAGTCATTGAAAATATGTATTGACTCTGTGTCACTACCAATTAACCAATGTATATGAAACTCGTACAGTTTCAAGCAAACTAATTATTCTGTCTCATGTTAAAGTTTGAGCATCCAACTTCTCTTATTATAAAATCTAGAGCCAACGGTAAGAAACTTTTTGATCGGCCCTTGTACTTCATATGTAACAAATTACTCATAATTAAAGATATCATCGATCATTTTAAATTACACATAAATAGATTCTTCATATACATCATGCGTAACATTAATCATGTAATATAATGCACAATATGTATATCGACTTACTTGAATATGTTTTTGCTAGACAAGCTAATAATATGACTACTTTCAACATGCTGAAATTTTCACCTCAATCCTCTACCGAACACCTGTAATTAACCAAAACAAAGCATTCAATTTCGTTCATTTGGTTCAATATAGCGTGCTACCATTAGTAAAAAGTAACGTGTTCTACATAAAGAAAAAATTTATTTGCGGTAACAGTAAAATATTTAATATATTTAGTATACGTGAATGCATTCAGCTAACGCAGACGCAAAATTTAATGTACAAATTACTCAAATCATAAGCGGAAAAACAAGCTTATAACCTAATAATTGAAGTAAACATGTGGTGCTGTAATAATGTATTTCATATGTTAAAAACGATATTTTGCTAAGTTGAAAATAAAGAGATTTTGAAACGTAAGAAGTATGAAGTCATGTACGCCACGAATCGTAATTTCACTATCATGCATGCTCTGACCTAGACAGTCAAAGATACTTCTATAAAGAATCAGAGAAAATTTTGATACCAATACCAATACCAATAACAAATTCGGAGAAAAGCGGGAGGAAATCGGGATTTACAAAATAACCAGAGGGAGAATAATCAGGAGAAAATCGGGATTGCTCTTACTATAACTTTACATTTATGGATGATGGAACATGTTGCATCCTGGGAATATACACGTCACATCCAGTGGTGAATATAAAACAGATGATATGAATGACAGATATTTCGGGAGCTACCATGATAAATCGAGGCGTTTCATTAAGAAATCGGGAGCCGTGAACGAAAAATCGGTATCGTTTAAAATTGGAATCAATGAAAAATCGGCCAGTCTCAATAAAACGGGAGTTTCTAACAGAAATCCAGAATAGTTTTCTTAAAAATCCTGGTTTTCGAAAATCTGGGTTTTGAGTGAAAATCGGAATGAGCACTAAAACATCAGGATAATTCCCGAGTTAATTCAAGATTTGGCAGGAAAGTGGTTGAGAAATATGGATCGAACCCAGCCGTAGTTTTCACCTGATGACCATTGTGAATCGAATGTTTGTGTTTTATGGATAATGAGGACGGCTTTGCGAATGAATATTGGCCATTTTAGTTGCCTATGGACTTCGAGATTCGATTTGATCAATCGCACATCATTTTAGACTGAATGCTTTATCTTTAAAGAGTTCTAGTATTTTCAACTATTTTTGATGTAATGAGTATTGTTCAATTTTTCTTCAACATGTATTGTATTGACTTCGCTATGAATGAAATATACCTTGGTGTTCTGGTCCTGGATCGTGATATTGAATCTCGTTTCGAGGGAGAAGCAGGAAGCATTATGTGTTAAAAACTTTTCAAACTAGATTATTAAAACAATTCAAAATTACACCTCCAAAAATATACAGTTTGAGCCCAAAACTCGTTACTTTTTTATTTCGATAATAGTCTTATTAAAATGCATCGATTTTAATGAGGTCTAGAGCAGGATGTGCGAAAATCAATTTTACAATCGTTTCTGATATGGGATAACAAGATTTATGGTTACTAGAAAAACTACATAAAAAGGCATCTGTAAAAGCATATATTCATGATAAGGTTGCAAAGTGTAAGAAATGTAATTTGAAGAAAATATTTGAAGGATGGCGGACAAGTTGTCTGTTGTTGTTGTTGTTGTGTGAATCATCCACATAGAATGTTTGCATTGTTAAAGTGTTAATGAGAGTGAAAGTTTTGCTTACAGTTATAACAGTATCTTATTTGAGAGAAATGTTAGGTGCAATTCTGTGAAACCCTATTGTAAATAGTCATTGTATTTAAGCTACATTTGTACACGTGTACATATAATCAGATTATAGTTTGTGTAATCATTGAGGAAGCTGGATAAGGAGCAAATTCATAACGACTATGACACTCCCTAGTTAGGCCTAATACAGGGTGATCAATAAATAAGGTAAAAGTATCTGGTATTTTGTAAATATTGGTCCAAACATACTGACATTTGTTCAGAATATACCTTGTGCATTTCTAAATTAAAACATATAAATACATAACTTCTGCCATCTGATTGGTTAATATTATAGTTACCATGGCAACTAGAGTCAGGGGTACCCAGGGCAATTTCAATGCGTCCAATTTGAACAAAAAATAATAAAAGCACATATTTTTCGAACTGAAAAGAAATAAACGTGGATGCCAGCATTTATTGTTTTAATACTTTGTTTCTATTGTTACATATTTTCTTGCAAATTTGATGTTTGATGTTACCAAAAAGACAAATATATAATGAAAACTGATGTGACCATAGAAAGTCTATGACACAGGTCAATGATTAAAAAGCAATACCCATAGAAAAATTTTGATGAGCGCAAAGAAGAAGAAACCAAGAGGCCCGCAAAACGTTTCACATTGCACCGGGATAATACTCCGTCTCACACTGATATACTTACGGTATAAACCATTGAAGCACTAGTTGTATTAACAAGTTGTATTTCTTCATCAAATTCTCATTATAATCAATATTAATGTACATCACTGTATACGCATCAGGACTTCAAATTATATAATTAAGTATTATAAGGAAAATATAATGTAAGCTCTTACCTTAAAATAAACGCATATTTAACCTAACTTACGGATGTTTATAAACCTTATCAGCTCTTATCTTTGATCTACTTTTGCTATGATTCAATATCATTCAACGCCATCTGAAGGAGTGGTATGACGCACTACTCGGTGATATAATTTTCGCAAGTAGGACTTTCCTGACTTTTTGTACCATTGAGATGCATGTTGAATTGACAAAGTTCAAATTATAATTCCTAAAAATCTCAGCCCATCGATTTTCAAAGAATTTCAGAGAATACAGCAAAACATCTCACCTTCATGTCAAAAGATTTCAACAAAAATATCCGACGAAAATCAAAAGTTCTGCTCTCTAGCATATTTCGAGTGCCAAAACGTCATCATATTTGTGTACATTGATCAAATCACCACTACCAAAGTCATCCATCCGCATAAAATAGTCCCAATTATTTTACCATTCACTGTTGTGATCACATGTTTTCCAGTAATTCTGGGCATTATACGTCAGCAAATTAGAATATTCTATCCAAAGATGGTGCTGTAGTATACCATTTAAGTCCTGAAACAGATTTTTAATTCACCTTTCCACAAAGTAAAGAAAATCGATTTCCGCTGCACTGATTGACTGTATGCAAATGAGCGCAATCGATGACGTCAATGAGTTAAAGTTTTGATGATTTGGTAGATTACATAATGTATACGAATATTTTGAGATAATTGCAACAAAAGACTTTAGTTGTACAAAGCAGTAAATATTTGTAATTAAAAATTAAATATGGACGGGACACGTTCATTCCGATTCTTACATAATTTGATTTAATTAATCTTTTGATAGACTAACACCCCAGTCACATTTGTCGCACGGCGGCCGCAAGTCGACCGCAGATCAATTAAATCACTGAATTTCTGCGGCGAGCGTAGAAAAACTACGCTCGCCTTGCGGCCTCCGTGCGGCGTGTGCAGATTTTTACAGGCCCCAGGGAAGGCGTAGAAATTATAACTCGGAGTTATAATATTTGTTCATTTCTGAGGTCCCCGTAGAAATCAACTGGCTCAACAAGATTGAATCATTATTTGTCAATGTTTCACGATCACTTTTCATTTGATATTACATCCTAGCACTATGAATAACATTTATGAATGTAAATAAAATGAAAAAAGTATTATTTATCAACAGAAATTTAAAATTCACCGTGCGGCTGCCGTGGGAAATGTGACTGCAAAAGTATGAGAGCGCAGAAATACTGCGGCGAGCGTAGAAAAGCAACTGGCCGCAGAAATGATAGACCGCACGGCGGCCGCAGGAAATGTGACTGGGGTGTTAGTATACGGATCAGCCTCATCCAACTCATGCGATTGTAAACAAAACAAAAAAATGTAAAAATGAACAAGCAAATCAATAAATTTCCTGACCGTGTACCTATTAAATGGCTCTTACGTAGCATCATAAATTCACCGTAACTGCCATTCGCACAAACTAACTGAAATACGAAAAAAAAATATTTCGGACATTTTGTTAATCGGGATCCCATCCCAATAGTACAAATTAACAAACGTTTTCAAAAGCATGAATTTATTAAATGGTGACTATTACTAAGATTATTTGACTACGAACATTTTTTCCAGTTGCCATTCCAGTAAAACATACACTCAATGTACGGCCGCCTTAAAGCAAATATGATGCAAAGGCTTAGATGTAATTACGCCTAGTTAAATGACTTCAATCCACAAAACGTCGCCCGGGGTCGAGAATGCTCATGGGCTTATTTAGAAGAAAATGTGTTCATAGATGTTCAAATTACGTATGCGATGGCGATTGGAGTGTTACCTTTTGATTACAGCGATGTTAGCATGTACACTTGTCCATAGTACAATGATATCGTATGATACAGGCTTTCATTAGACAATATATGATGACTTCAAAGAGTAAAATTGTAAGGTGGAAATGACATCACAGAGCAATTCATATGAATACAATTACATTTCACGGTGAACCAACGTGGTATTTAATCTGCTTCTTTATTCGGTACATTAAATATTCCATAAATACCAAATAAAACAAACAATTTACCAAACGTTGCCCAATTTATCGTATGTAATCATCTATACAATTTATATTCGCTAAATAGTTGCACATGTTCTTTGTGTCGGCGTTCACATTTGATATTTATACATGTATTTGTGTGATGCAGCGAATCAATTTTGTTTTCCTTTACGCACGTATAATTCAATTAATTATTTGTACATTCGGTATTTAAATTATTTATATTCGGTCAATACCGAATGCTACATTCGATAAATTTCGTTATTTTTCGATAGTTTACGAGATTTAAATGTTATTCATAGTGCTAGGATGTAATATCAAATGAAAAGTGATCGTGAAACATCGACAAATAATGATTCAATCTTGTTGAGCCAGTTGATTTCTACGGGGACCTCAGAAATGAACAAATATTATAACTCCGAGTTATATATAATTTCTACGGCGACCCTGCGGCCTGTACAAAACTGGACACGCCGTACGGAGGCCGCAAGGCGAGCGTAGTTTTTCTACGCTCGCCGCAGAAATTCACCGATTTAATTGATCTGCGGCACTTGCGGCCGCCGTGCGACAAATGTGACTGGGGTGTTATTTGACATATAAAGCCAGGTATAAAAGCTTGGACTTATAAATCATAACAACTGTGATCTCAATCAAATCAAAATTAAATTCAAAATGCGATACTGGATGAAAGGAGAAACACGAAACAAGTTATGCATCTAAGTACTTGTTTTGTTTAACAAATACAAGAGAGGAAATACAGACAAAAATAAACAAAGGTTAACGTTCCATAGATATTTGAAACGTACACATTTTACAACAATATCAAACTGGACAGGATCTATTTTGTTGAAAACTAATAATGAAGATAATATAAAATGTACAAACATAAGCATCTCAGTCCACCAGTGTGACTGTTAGAAACATAAAAAGGTAGTGTACACAGCAAAACTTGGTAGATTGAACAGTAAGTTAGTTGCAATCAATAAAACCTTCCAAAACGTTACATTGCAAATATAGCAAGATTGTGTATATACAGTGAGACTTGACTGATTGGACAGTAGTCACGTTTCAGAACACCACAAATACATCCAAGAGATCCAAGGGTAGGTATAATCAGTCAGGAGTATTGGATGAATGATAATACAGAGTAACCTAATGTGGAAGGTTAAAGATTCTCGCAATCTTTATCCAATCAGCGTTTGCGAGTGTGTCGGCTCACGTATAAAAGGCGAATCCATGCAGGGGTATGGTTTACTTTCTGTCTCAAAACCCCTACGTACGATTTCATGGTATTTACTACGATTAGTGTATACGATTTTGATATTATGTACACGATTTCTAAACATGTCGATAAAATCGTATACGAACGAGAACGACGTTTATCGTAGATAAATGCTAAACGCATTGACATATCGTATACTATTTATTAGTTAACTATACATATTTTTATCTAGTTCGTATCGGTTATATTTGCTACGTTAACATCGAAACCACTAAGGATTTTTTGGGGGTATACGATTACATAATCGTAGCTATACTTAGACACAGCCGCCAGTCCTTGTGTATGTATTCGTCTATCTATTATAGATGTCACTTCGATTCAGTTGAATATTCATAGACCTCGATTGCATCCCGAAGGGTCCGCAGTATCTTGACTTTCTCCTTCGAACTTTAGATATCGAACCCATAAATCTATATTGTTTTGGCAAGGAAAACTGAGATTTTCTTTGGTATAAAAAGTACATGAGTGGTGCTTTATAAAGATGACACATTGCGTAAAGGAGGAGGGGAGTTAGCGCAACCGATTTTGGACAGTCATATGTTTGATTTTGGCCATTTCCTGGGGATTTAAAAAGGTGCATATGTTAGGCAAATGCATTACCTCCAGGAAAATCACTTCTAGAGACGATGAAATAATTTCGACTTTGAGACAGGGTAGATGCAAACAACCCACCCACATGTTTTTTCTAAAATGTTTTCCTGATTTTCAACCCCTTCCATCCTTGCTTTTTTAATTTTTCTTGCATCAATATGTTGAGTTTTGACACACAGTTAATCCCTTAAAAGGAATAAATGATTCCTTTTAGATAAAGTGGAAAACAATATTTCCCATGTTATTTTCCCATAGGAAAAATCATTGCTTTCAGCTAAGTTTGGTCACCCATAATGGGTATCTTTAAAACCCCTGATGGAATCACTTATTCCTTTAAAGTGGTTAACTATGTGTCAAAATGCAACATATTGATGCAAGAAAAATTAAAAAAGCAGGGATGGAAGGGGTCGAAAATTAGGAAAACATTTCAGAAAAAACATGTGGGTGGGTTGTTTGCATCTACCCTGTCTCAAAGTCGAAATTATTTTATCATCTCTAGAAGTGATTTTCCTGGAGGCAATGCATTGGCCTAACATATGCAATTGTTTAAATCCTCAGAAAATAGCCAAAATCGAACATATGACTGTCCAAAATCTGTTGCGCTAATTTCCCTCCTCCTTTTTGTAAAGTTTACTTTTCAGTTTTAATTTGAAAAACGGTTTCTCCTTGGCTAAACTTATTTACGACCTCATTTGAACTGTTTTTTTTAATATGAAGATACACCTGAGTGGTCTTTCACATTGTACATTTAGCTTGCTTTTTGATCATTTTCATTCTTTTCCAAGCTTAGATTTGTTATTAGTTATGAATATGAATGTCTTCGGGTTTAGGGTCAAACACGCTTCTTACATGTTGCTTTGTTTATTTATATTTGGGTGAAACGTTTCCCCAAAGTAAAAAGTCACTATTACATTACAAAAGGTCTAGGAGTACAGCCTTTATCACAGGATCGTTTCATATCATACTTTATATACCACCTTATCCTATTTGTGATATGTTTCAACAATTATTTAGTGGTCATTCATTCAGAATCAGTACAAGTATGGAATGCGCATCGGCTCGCCTCGAGGGCTATCTTATAAAAACACTTTGTCGGTGGTCTTCCGACAGCTACAGGAGGTACATCCGAACTCTTGCAAATGTTACCTAAGATGCCCAAAAAGAATTGACTAAGTCACGCAAGTCTTTGTAAATGTACATTGTATATAATAATAACCCACTTTTGACATTTGACTGAAATCATCAGAGTGTTGATCACCAGTGTGAATAATATTGATATTCTTAATGTCATGGTTAGATCAATCCCAAATGGAATGTAGCAATGATCGTATCATGTTTTATCACCTAACCTACAAACCCAAAATCAATCAACTTCTATTACAATAACCCAGATGCGAGTAGAAATAATCTTGATTTACGTCATTAAAAATTCAAAACTCAGTGAAAGTAATATCATATTTGAAATCTACATGTAAAATTACATCTAGAAATGTGGTTTTAAAAAGTGTTTATCAACTTTGAAAAATTAATTTTCTTTGAAAATGTGACTTCTAGCTCGGGGAGATTCCCCATAGACCCCATGCTATAAAATCACAAAAAATGAAATATCTTTTCTTTTAGTGGACAGATAATATTTTGCTTTACTGGACATATTTTCATTAGTATAAGTATCAGGCACATAAGTGTTATGAAAATTGAGCCACTTAAATTGATAATATTCAAGTTTAAGGGAACTTTCTTATATACCTGCCATGTTAATTGACCCGAATCAGCCACCTGGTGGTGAAACTGGTAACTACCTACTCGCATTTGGGTAATTGGGGTTTTCACTAAAAAAATTATCGGTGAAATATCTGCTTCGCACATGGTTTGGCAATTATTCATTTCAACTCATTCTTCCCCAACTGAAATTCATTACATTTTAATGATATATCAGATGCTTCAAGATAAACCAGTTCATAGTATTCAATTATCCCGGGTCAATTATGTAAATAAACATCGCTTTCTATGTACATAATTGTCTTCAATTTCAAACATTCATGTTCGCAACGCGACTTATCTAGCTGATAAGACAATCACGGTCCCGCAGGGCCACAGTTCTGCAGAGCTGGCTGGAGGACCCCGCGCATGGTCTCAACTCTAGCACCGATTGTCTCCTTAGCTATCATTTTTCAATGTACATTCTTTGAGGCATAGGGAATAAAGCCAATTAATAGTTGATTGTAAATATTTGTATTCAGAATTGATTGTTTCGTTGTCAGAGATAAAGAACTTATTTTAGTAAGTTTGGTTTATGGATAACGAAATAAACCACGCCTACTTAACCTTATATTGTTTCTAATTGATTGTTTTGTTGTTAGACATTAAATATGCACTAAGGCATAATCACTCGGATACTCATCACAATCATATCCAGCAATCGTAATGTTAAATCGGACATCACCTTATCTCCTAACTGGTACTATTACTGAGATTTCCTATCAACACTTTAGTCTACTAAATTATTGTTTAAAACTCATATATGTGAGCGTTAATGCAGGGGCATTTCATACAGCCTATAAACACCGCCCTTTCATTAAATGTGTTTTCTGGTTTCCTTAATTTCGCCAATTTCTTAAGAAATTGATGGATAATTTGAAGATTATATGATCAGACACATAAACATGGCATATACCACATAAGTTTCTCATATTTAGTTGTTGTTTTTTAGTTGCTGTTTTTTTTGTTGAACCATATATTACGTACATGGATAACGTATTTTATTTACAAGTAGGCTGCATCTTGTATTAGACCAACATAGCATCAAGTTTCACTAGAGCTGCTTAGAACACTTCTTATCAGATGTGTTGACAGCTCTCCTGATAAAGAAAGTGACCGGAGATTTCTGGATTTGATTCTGATTTCAACTAATATTAATATGTTCTTCGCAAGAAACTAACAAAGTCATGGTTGCTCATAATGCGGCATGACACTTAACGCTAGGATCACGTACTATAATATTCTAGCTGCCAAACTAAGAATGCCCTTGGCCTTCCCAGTCCCGTCAGACACTTCTTAGGGAGGGGGGGGTGTGGTTTTTACTAAAATGAACTTTTTGCGGCATATTTGGGTCGATTACCCCCCAAAATGGCCCAAATTAGCCTATTCTGTTGTATTTTAATTGGTTTTATATTTTGTATGAGAAAGGGAAAACATTTCCTTTTGGAGGAGGGGAGGGACAGAGGGAGAGGAGTGCCTCATTCCTCTGGAAATGTTATCAGTTCAGGATGCTACATGGATATTTCTGGGGACTTTTAATGTGTTTTAGGGTTTTTTTTTTGGGGGGGGGGGGGGGGTACCAGAAAGGGAGCAAAGGTTAGTCCCCTCTCTCCAAAGCATTTTTCCATATTAATGTGCTATTTGATGATGTTTGGGTACTTTAACAGTGTCTGAGAAAATAAATAAAATTCAGAATTTATTTCAAATGTTTTTGGAAATGCGAGACTCCCTTTAGACAATTTTGCTATTTGGTGATTTCTAGGCACTTTCAAAGTGTATAAATCAATAAAAAAAGATTGATAGAAATTTTTTTTTTGAGGGGGGGGGGGAGGGGGTGAGGGTCGCACCCATCCAATCTGACGGGCCTGCCTCTGTTACATAAAAATAGTGATCTGTACTCATAGAACAGAACGCATCTGCTGCGTTATTTCAACCCAGGGAGGCCATATGATTACTCCTGTGGCATATGTGATCTGCTTGTCCTTCTAATGACCCCACAAGGCAGGGCAGGATAAACTGGCCGAGATACTAGAGAAGCTAAATATAGTCTTGATGTTGCATAATACAGCGAAATTAAACTCTTAATGTAGTTAGGCTGGCACAAGGAGTATGCTCATGGTAATCCATTAGCAATTTCAAATTGGACACTGGATTCTTTGATCTTGAGTATCATGATCATAACGACTCTCCATATTTGCATATGACAACTCACTGATCCGTTAGCACATCCCTCATTCAAATGGCTTTATTCATTTTTTAATTCAGTATTATGGATTGTTCACGTGAAATACCATTGAACCTACGCTTCGTGCAGAGTCTAGTTAGAAACTACGAAGTTTTACGCTAAAGGGTACCTTGGACCAAGGATGACAAACTATCTTTCGACTTTCCTCAGAAACTTGAGTAATGTTTAAAGGCCCAGTACAAAGATATAGCCACTTTGGCTTATATTATGATCATAGTCCTACCAAATGCTATCAAAATGCACCGTGTGAAACTTATGTAATTTCAAAAAGTGATTTTGAATGACGTTTTTGTTCGAAAAACTGTCAATTTATTTCTAATAAAATTCTAGTTCTCATTGAATCTAAAGGTACAACGTAATTAAAAACGTGATAAAAGCTATTCAGTCTATAGTATAGGCCAATAGTATTGGTTTGTTTTGAAAGCTTGGCAAACTTAGAAATTATGTATGCAAGAAAAATTTGAAAAGACAGTTTGCCACCCGAGTGACATCACAGCGTTTCACTGTGACATCACGAAGTTATGCATAATTATGCATAAAATTATGCAAAATTATGCATAATCATAGATTGAATGGTTGAAGAATATGACTTTTGCGTGATCTATTCAATGATTTAAAGTCATGAAAAGTAATATTTGAATGATTTAGCTATATTTTTAACTTTGCACGGGGGGGGGGGGGCTTTAAAACATTAAATATTTCTACCTCATTTGTATTTACCTTTGCCTTTTGATCATTCTGTAATGTATCACTTAGAGTGATCTGTAATTCATATTTCTACCATCAAAGGAGGGAGCCCTTTCAACGCGACAATTATACTAGTAAATCCATTCTAAAATGTTTCTACTATTTTGAGCCAGATATAATTGTCCAGCTGAAGGCATCTGTTAGTTATGTAATTATATCCCTGGCTAACCTCAAAACTATACTGCACTCTTGACCCATGTCTAGTACGTCCATGGTAAAACCACGTGTGTGTATTAGACGTCCGGGGTTAGACGCATCGACGAGACATTTTATATATTTGGAATAAGAACAGAGACTCTTCTTTTAAAAGTTAAAAAGTACAGCAAGAGACGATGGTATTAGATGATTGATAAACAGTGTAGAAACTGGCTCTCCGGACTCGTAACACTAAACCAAGTGCGTAAATTAGATCAATGAACAATTCTTTGGAGCAATTGATAATTTAATAATTAATAATTTTCATGAGTGACTATACTGTACCGAGCAAAATTCGAAGAGATAACGGATCGTAGCAGGTACCATTGGTGAGGAAAAATAAATTCCAAAAGAGATTACAATTACATTCAAGAAGACAGAGAAGGAGCAAACTTTAAAGCTGTATAACCTTATGCTCCGATGGATAGTGCAGTAGTTGTATCGTCTCATATTAAGGTGGGTAAACACTTCAATTCATTCTCATTTAGTTTAAAACTTTAAACGTAAAAAACTTTACATATCCACACAAACTTATTCACTTATAGCATACCATGCGATCTGTTGATAGCAGAGGTATAATATCAATAGCAACATTTTTCTTTTATAGGTCAAAGTTGCCTGTACCAAGGATGTGTATCGATTCTGTCAACATGTATATCTTACATAAATATTGATATTTTAAATATTAATTTTTAATGCAATAATGATAATTATCTAACCTATCTCAAGCTCATGTGTCCTAAGTTAAGAACAGTATGCATCTTTAATAATAGTTCAGTTTACTTTTAACATTTGTTCAATTTTTGCTGATTTAATTCTAATTGTGACTCGTTCTGTATATTTGTCATTTATTTTCACAGGAACACTAACTAGGATTATTCTTTTATAGGTCCAAAAGCGAGGATAATACTATGATAATGATGACCTAAATTAATACAAATATTATGTTTCACATGTTACTTTCTATATATTCAAAATAGCATTAGAATTGCCCGAGCTTTATCGATTTAGAATAATTTAAAAGTAAAATCAATGAAAATAATAATTTAGTTTATTTCTACATCTCTACATTTTCGCTGTTTTAGTCATATATTGTGACGCTTTCTGTATATTTGTTTTCTTTTCTCAAGAACACTAACCAAATCAGTTATTTTACAGGGGCATACGATATGGCTATAAAATACGATGATGGCGATAGAAATAATACAAATTCCTAATGTGAATTCCGCGATTTTTGTAAAAGCATTTAATTTGCATAATACACGCTAACAGATATTTTTCATATTTTGTTAATAGTAATTAAAAAGTCTTATCGTGAATTACACGTTAGTATAGTTTAAAAGTACATCTATTATTTTTTAAGCTTTATCCAGAATTGTTATGTACATATAACATGTATAATATATACTAACTTATACATTTCTTCTGTAGGTCATAAGTGTCATATAGTTGAATACATAAATTATATATTCATGTAATGTTATGTTTAACTGTCATTTGTTGTTTCATTGTTATTTACCCACGTCGGACATCTTGATTCACAACGTCTCAGTTCATGTACAATGTACTTCATGTATAAACGTATGTAATAACGTATATAACCGTGCGTCCTTTCAGAGACATGTTTTATCAGTCTTTGGTCCTTTTAAAAAGTGTCTGCATGGTTATATTTTGACTACATTCTTATTTGTTAACAGCTCTACTAACTACCTTCCTGTCTTCACCAGACTTCACCTAGACTAAATCATTAATGGTACATGCATATTATTCTGCTGAAAAAACTAGATCTGTAATTAACAGCAAAGCACTACATACAATAATCCTAACCTTTGTAATCTTTCTTTCCGTTGTCATGATATCACCCTATATTAGTTATTCTAACTGCCAATATTTGTCAGTATTTAATAAGGATTGTTATGTTCTTTTGTAATCATAATCCATTTATGAGATTTATGGCGCATGTTTTATAATATAGTGTGATATTCATACAATATTTTCCAAAACAAATATTTCTTAATTAACCGTACAGACACTTTATATGTGGATTCGATCATCATGATAATCCATGACATCTCATTTCTTCTCAGCCCTGTTTCAGGTGAAACAGAAAGATGCTATGAGTATCAGAATGGGATTCGATCAATAAATTCAACTTTTATGCTAAATGTTTCGTCTCTCTTAACTTCACTCGTTCATTTGGTTCGAATTCTCGAGGTCTTGAACTTCGAAATTCTTGTTTCACATCAGCTTGCGAACTACGCACCCTTCTCCAACAATTTAAACCCCCATAATGATAATATAAACGTAATATTATAAAGGTTGGTGTAACGTAGTACATGTATCTTTGGAAATATTTCCAGGTAAATCGTTGTACTACTGTACATTTGGCCCTGCGAAGAAAACGTTGATCTTATCTAAATCTATATTGTTCAATTACGATGTATTTTGATCCTGCAGCATGTCCGAAGAAGATTTTCTATCTATGAATTTGCTATCGAATTTAGTTTCAAATTATCTAGAGTCTATTCTATTGTATTCTAACCTTGTTTATCAAATTCGTCTTTGGTTAACATACATTTTGGAATATTATTAAAGTATGGTCTATATAAATAATGATTAATTCCAATATATCATTTTTATTTTTACTTATATACGTTTCTTTTATAGGTCAAAAAGGGATGGGTGTTTAATATATATAATGTTGACAACATAATACATCACTTATTATTTCCTATAATCTAAGATAGCATATGCTTTGCTTTCATATTGTTTTAGTTTTGTGTCAGTATTTGTTCAACAGTTTTAAAATATATTTTGTATTAGTTAAAATTAATGTTTAATTAAAGAGTACGTCTATCTAATGAATTAATGATTTGATTAATTATAAAGAGTTATTTCAGATTTGTTTTGTTGTATTTACTATGCTATGTAAATTTATATTAATATTCTTCTCAGTAAATAAGGCATTGCACACTAACTTACCCACATTTCTTTTATAGATCAAAAAGGTGATAAGTGTTTAATGTTGACTACATTGAGCTGAACTGAACATATAATCGGACATAGAATATGATTTGCATTTTATCTAGAGTCTATTATATTGTATATTGAATTCTAATATAAGTCTTGTTTGTCAATCTTTGCTTAAAAATTTGCACAAAATACATTTTGAAAAAGTTTAACCTTAAAATACTATAAAAATACGTATATCTTAATAATTAATATTTTGATTAAATTTTGACCAAGAATTAGTTTACGTTTGGCAAGATATATTTGATGATTTTGTATTAACGCGCACAATAATAACACATTAATCTACATACATTTCCCTTATAGGCCAAAACGGTTATGAGTGTAAAGCATATTATTTGCTTTCAATTTGTCTTGAGTGTATTGTTTTATGTTCTTAGCTTGATCATCAATGTTAATTCATCCTTATTTTGTTTTTATATTATGTTTAGAAATTAAACCACGGGCAATCTTTGGTTTATAAAGTCTTATAAACCAATGTTTGCTCCGTCTTCCTTTATTGTATTTCCAGATGAGGACATTGAAGGAACAAGCAAAAACAGAGATGTGTAATTACAAATACTGATATTCACCAATCATGATTAGGAAGTACATTGAGAATCACATATTCGATGGAAGATCAACTTCAATGTTGGGTCGAATTACCTAGACGTACCACAATTATATTTTGGAAAAAATCCCACAACGCTGCAATCTATAGTAGAAAGCTTGACAGATTGGAACTCTGATTTTAGGAATAGTATGTACATGTGTATCATTGATCATCATGTTATCGCTGTACTATGGCAGCATCGTGAAAATGTACAATACTAATGGAAAAGGAATGACAATGAAAAGTGAAATTCTTAAATCAAGTGCTTAGATGAGTTAGGAATGTGTTCAGTCTTGAAATACGTTAATTTATTTTACGAATGTAATTCATGTATTGTACTTCAGTTGTATGTAACTTATTTTTGAATCAGACAAATCAGACATATATACAGTAGAAATTAAATTCAGCTTTTATGCTTGAAATTCAATGTATGAAATTGTAGTATAAAAAATCGTATGTCCTTCATCGTGTGCACTTTTCGATATCTATCATCAACTCATATCGTGTAGATGAACTTTGATTGACATGTCCATTGAAGGGATAAAATCGATCTCAATGTTATCGATTTCATTGCAATTTTTGTTTCTTAAATCGTATACGTTTTTCTTCTTTACATTTCGACGGTTTTCTATATACGATTACATAACTTGATATCGTGTAATTAACTTGAACATGTCAACTTGGGATGACAAGATGTCGTCACTATTAGATTTCATACAACGATTTTATAATATGTACTAGTATACGATTATAAAATGTCGACGATTTTCTATATACGATTACATAACTCGATATCGTGTACTATACGAAGTTTTATGTATACGATATTATAAAATTTCGACGATTTTTCCACATCCGATTACGTAACTCGTGATCGTGTACTGTTCGAAGTTTTATGTATACGATTATAAAATTTCGACGATTTTCTATATACGATTGCGTAACTCGATATCGTGTACTTTACGAAGTTTTATGTATACGATTATAGAATCTCGACGATTTTCTATGTACGATTGCATAACTCGATATTGTGTACTATACGAAGTTTTATGTATAGGATTATAAAATGTCGACGATTTTTTCACATACTATTACGTAACTCGTGTGTCTAGGGGGGTTAAAAGGGCTTGTAGTTGGACTAGCCAATTTCATGTATACGATTACATAATCTTGATCATTTTCTATATACAATATATACGATTACATAACTCGTTGTCGTGTTCTTAAATTGGGATGGCTTGATCCAATAGAGGATGTCGCCACTACTACATAGAGAACGCAGGATAAACATCTAATGATTCAGGGCGTCAAATAAGTCTGTTCTCCCCCCTTAACTCTTATATTTCTAAAGTTATCATACTTTCCATATATCATTTTAAAGCTTATTGAAAATGCTGATCACTCTAAGAAAATTAATAATGAACTCTTCCTAATAGAATTGCTACAATGTTTCTTGAAAGGATGAAGTTGACCATTGATTGCGTCAAAAAGAGTAAAATTACCAGGATGATGAACGAATGGTGAAAAGTTGATACTGCGATTATTTAGGACAGGGTCGAAAAAGCTAAACCAGAGGAGAAACTTCATAGCCACGATACATTGCTCAAATGTATCATGAAAGCTTTTAGAAACTTTGAAAGTGCAACACCCCTGTTTGTGAACATTTTTGAATCATATCCTTGTAGAATCGAGACTGTCCAAGCTGCTTTGGGTAAACATATTAACTATTAAGAATGTGAAATAGGAACATCAGTAAAAATGCTCTTAAAAGTTTGGAATTTAACCAATCTCTCTGAAATATGGTGTGTGGTCAGCAAATTAAATTCCCTTTAAAATGGTATATAAAAACCCTGTGTTATGTCTAAATTTAAAAAGTTAAGGGGGGAGAACAGACTTATTTAACGCCCTGTATGATCGAAAAGCAATTTATAGCTGAGAAATAACCATTCTGATACTCATAGCATCTTTCTGTTTCACCTGAAACATCATCTCAGGGCTGAGAAGATTTGAGATGTCATGGTTTTTCATGATGAGTAATAACTGAAATCGCGAAGTAATGGGCATTAGTAAAGGTCATATATTCCATGAATCATAAAATCAACGTGTATTGTAGTTATTTTCTTTGTAATATGGCTTTCTCCAAAACTGAAGGAAATAAAGAATCATTTCAAACATTGATTTCCTTGTTCTTTTATTGTGATGTCATTTATTAAACGTCTGATCATCTTCGAATTCCATGTTATTATTGTATGTATATGTACACTCACTCACTGTGGGTTGAACTAAAGAATATAAAAAAATATATATTTTCTGAAATTAAGATTGATTTGCGTGTTAAATCATTATTATACTGTCCCATTCCATGCTTATTATACTGTCCCATTCCATGCTCATTTTCTGATCAGTCCAGGCCAATCACAGATCAAAATGTAGTCTTATGATCCCACAGTGAAGCAATATTATGATCCCAATATTATTTCTTGCTTAATGGGGTGTCATTTAACGCCCTTGTTGTCTGTCTGAAAATAACCCTCCCATTCTGCATGCACTGACTAATTATTGGGACAAAGAGAGTGAGAGCGTTTGATGTTTCTTCATCTTGGTGCAAGAAAACTCGACTATTTATTTCGATGCACGTGCCTCTTCTAATCTTAGTACCTGGTTCTGTCTGTTACTTCGTCATGTGTTACTGATCATATACTAGTATTCCCCGACGAACACATTGGTCAAAATATCCATGACTGCACAGCTATCTATATATAACCTATTATGCAGGGTGTCCCAGAACTCATGAGAATCTTTTGGGAGGTTTAATACATGCCTGAAAACCACCTAGAAACATTTTACCTCAATTCATGTTTAACCAGTTTGACTAGTAAATCTACCGTTTAACTTACACCTCTCATACATTTCCATGAGCTGTGGGACACCCTGTACCTTTAATTTATAAAGCGATATTAACTGGCCTGTAAAGAATGATTCAATTATTATGTACGTACAGTGACATCTTTCTATACTGAGCCGTACTACATCTACACGATATAATCGTATAGAAATTTCAAAAATATTCTACGTTTAGAATTATACAAGATATACACTACACGTCAATTAACAGCGTTTGAAAACGTACACGTTTTTATATACATGCATTTGTTAACCTACACCAGAAATATTCCCAGGAAATGAATTCTTATTTTATACACATCGTCTTTAAGCGCCGTATACGATTTATAAAGGTCACGTTATAAACAACGAGTAAAGTTTTTCTAAAATCGTATACGATTTTACGATTTAGACTCGAAAATCGTATCGAAAAGGTTTTGAGACATAAATGATGCCATACAGGGGTGTATGAGGTACTCGAATAGGAAAGAGCTCATGGTCAATGTTTACACATGTTTGGAGTTATTGAAGAAAATGTGATATGGGTGTGGTTCCGAATTTGAAGTCATTGCTGGAAAATATGATTATAATACGTGAAATTATATCTATAAATACAGCACTAAAAATAACAGTACACATGAAGTACATGTATGATTGTGTTCAGAAATGTTTGAAACCCTTACGGAAAATTCTGTCTGCATTTTGTCACCATTGCTCTTTCTTCCCGCATTCTAGTGCTGTTTGAATGAATATATTAATTAATGAATTTCTAACTAAAATATATCACATTTTTTATAAACCACAAACATTTAGATCATAAAAAGTTTTCAATACTTGAGTGAGCACGATATGCAAGGGTTACTAAGTTGACACAGTAAATGACCACTGATATTGTGTTAGTCCATGCACACAGCGTATTCTGCTAATACACATTTGCTAACACCCCTCACTTTCATAGTGAAGTGACTAATTGGTTTATGTTTACGTTTTAATGTGTTTTGGGTTCCTTGTTACAGCAAGGGGGCCAGTAAAGTAGACTAACATGTTTGCATGGCAAGTTTTGATAGAATATGTGAGACACTTTAACGGTATGTTAGTATGTAGGTATGTTAATGGGAGGTCAAATATCGCTGCGCTGTAGTGTACTACAGACGTCCTAGCGATTTCATACCATGGAATATAGGTTTGTCTTGACTGGATAGGGTCGGGGAGAGATCAATTAACGTAATTTTTATATGTGATTGAAAATATGAAACGGTATAATTAGATTTTGTTGTTTTAAGGTTAAACCGCAAGAATAACTCATCCCCTAGACAACTCATCCCCTGGACAACTCATCCCCTAGACAACTCATCCCCTGGACAACTCATCCCCTAGACAACTCATCCCCTGGACAACTCATCCCCTGGACGACTCATCCTTTGGCATGTTTGAGTAATTTAATGTAATATTATTAATTCATATATTATTCAAATGATTAACACGATCGTCGATTTAATACCACACTTTTGTTACGTAAACAAAACTTTAAAAATGGTTAAGATCTGCACTTCTAACTCTTTCCATTTACATAACAATGGTAAGGTATTAAAGCGACGATTCTGTTGTCTTCTGACTGACAAGTAAACAAAGACTTTCTGGAGGGGAAATCTGAAAAATTGTTTAAAAAACAATATATACGATATTATTACTATGGTATTAATCTGTAATTTGTTTTGTAAATATTTACCTTTAATTTTATTTTTAATATACAATTTCAATATTAAATTAACATTGATTGAAGAAGCTCCTTTGATGTCATAAGCTCCTTTGATGTGATTATATGTGTGTTGTTCATAGTTCAAATATTCTTTCATCCAAAGATACTTTTTTCACAGCAGTCACAGATGAAGTTACTGAAGTTCATGTTTCAAAATTATGCATATTTTTTGTTATGAAGTATTAAGTCATGTAATATAAGGACAAAATATGAAAGTTTTAATGGCACCGTTTGACCATTTAATTTGTGTCAATAAAGTGAAAAATAATATTTAGAATGATTCAAGGTGTATTTAATAAAGTAATTTGACTTCATGTGATAAAGGATGAGTTGTCTAGGGGATGAGTTGTCTTGGGGATGAGTTGTCCAGGGGATGAGTTGTCTAGGGGATGAGATGTCCAGGGGATGAGTTGTCCAGGGGATGTGATGTCCAGGGGATGAGTTGTCTAGGGGATGAGTTGTCCAGGGATGAGTTGTCTAGGGGATGAGTTGTCTGTAAGCCCTGCCCTCTACCTCAGATACGCAAACAGTGTATTTGAAGGATTTGATCGATTCAATACTAATACTTAGAATAGATTTCTTCGAAATTGATATATTTTGAATTTAAATACCCTCTCGGTCAAACAAACAAATGCCGGTTTCGAAGAAACGGGAATTCTACACCTATTCCACCACATATCTCCCATTCTAGCGCGTCTATCACTTCAATAACTTTTTACATTGTCATAACCATTTGAATTCTGGCAGAAACAAGAAAATGCAAGATTGTTTTTATTTCGCTGATTCATTTCGACGTGTTCTAAAAGTAACGAAAGAGAGTGCTCGTTGATTTGGCCTGTTGCGCTTCGCGTTGTGTATCCATTGTCCAATATAAAGTCGAAATTTCGCACAACGTTTTTAGCTCAACGTGATATGGAGGATTGACTCCCAGAATGCAATGTCGATATTCTTGTCATATATGTGTTATGACATTGACCCCATTATCGCGTGGTCATGTCACGATTATAAAATTCAAAATCAAAACGTCCGCCATTTTTTCACTTTAAAATTTGAGTCGGGAGTTTTTGTCTTATTTCGAAACAAAACAATCAAAAAATGATCAAGATATTTCTTCAAATCTTTTGGATCGCTGATTATAAATTTATAGTCAGTTAATTATAAAATCGGAAAATTAAGTCATTTTCAATGATGTCGTCGATCAAGGTCAAGGTCGGATATCGGATATCGATGCATTCTTGGAGCCAATCCTCCTTGTCAACGTATTTAAAATCCGTATCACATTCACAAGATAACATATATACGATATGGTTGCGGATACGTTTTAGCTAACCGTTGTGTGAAACCTCTCCATTACTAGAGGACAGTTTTTGAGAACAGCTTAAAACAAATTAATTAAAAGTCAGATCAATTAAAATCAATAAAAGCAATTAATTGGAAGCTTCATATTTATAAATCACAACTTTGAATAAGACAGCCAACATTTAATCATGCAAAACAAACACATACTATTTGTATCAATATTTTAAGCATTTATCTATCAGTAGTTAACCCTAAATTGACTTCATAGAAATACACTATAAACAATTTATATTTAAACAATGATAATGTTCCTTTAACAACATGAATCAATGACGGTGAAAGTTCCGACCTCGCGATCCAAGGTTTAACAACGCGAATATTGATTCATTAGTCGCGAACTACTATTGCTCCCTCCAAAACATATTTCTCCACTCGCGAACGGAGTCCTCACATCGCGAACCACAAAACTGTGTGGTTATGGGTGTCGGTTATTGTGTGAATTTAGTTCCAATCCATCTTAGTCTTGTGGTGAAAGCTTAAAAGAACAACCTGTTATTCCCAACCTGTTGATTGCAGGTATCGATAAACGGTCCAGTGCTAGTGTTTATAAATATTACACAGCTAATGAGATTCTTGACCTTAGGATTTACTATAGCCTTGCCCAAGTCGGTATTTTTTTACTTATCTGATCTTGAATCATTACCGCCTTGTACAATCCAATACATCTCCGCTGTTATTATGCTGAAATATTCAACGGTTTCGAGATTTCCATAATACATACGCTATCAGGGGTATCGCGAAACCTTATTGATTGACAGATATCGCGTGAACACGACGTGTGACTTCAGGCTGAATGACCAATCAAAACGTTATCAGGTTGAGCTGCATAAACAAAACAAACTTCCCATCTACGACTTGAAATTCCATGATCTGATCGAGTGTTTCGTTATAGTAACAATATATTACGTTATTAAATGTACATTTGAAGGTAAGAGTCATTAATATTAATTAAATCATGCGATTCAATGTTGATTTAAAACTGATTTCGCGATGAAAATGCACGAAGACCTAGTCGTAACATGTTGTCGTTGATCGGTGATTGAATCTCAGCCTACATGTTCAGCGATCGTTTCAACGTTTATTGTTGAAATCTTCTCACCTTTGGTTATCCGATCGATGCCCCGGCATCCACTAAACTCTCATTGATATTTATCTGATAAAATATTTGTATTTTCATGATGAATTCGTGCTCAGATTCGTGCAAGATTTATTCGTGAAAAGTCCCGGTGAAAAGTGTACTTGTTTTTGACCGTGCATAATAATGAGCTAACGCTACAGGGCCGTCGTTGATTGGTCAAATTTTACCGACTTCAACAAACTGTCGGTAAAGCACGTGGCTTTCTCTTTGGTACAAGGCGGTCATAATAGAAATCAAGATAAGTAAAAGAGACCGACTTGGGCAAGGCAGGCTAGATTTACTACAGTCTACTACAATGTTTATTTTGATATGTTAATTTGGTCTATCCTTGACCTTCATTCAACTCGAAAACTTTTCAAAATAGAGCGCAGTTTTTGGCAATCTGAGCATTTTCCCAATACAAAAGAATATGAATGACTTCAGGTCGACTTTTGTTCGTTTCTAAAAAAATTTAACACTAAGGGAGCGCGCACCCTTGGCGCCACCTCATAGATCATGATCATGAAGGCAGCGTTCATTTGAACAGCGAATCCTGTATGAATCCTGTGTTCAGTGATTTGGTTCACTTATTTTGCTGTGCAAATTGATAAGAACAATAATGAAATCTAAAGTCAGGTTTGAATTTCTGTGAATCGATAGTTGATTATAAGAAATTTGAACATTTGAAATTTGTTGGAACTTATTATTATTATATATCGTTGACATCAGTTGAAGTCGATATTAACAGTAGTTAAGTTACAGGAACTTGTAAGAATTGGTTACAGACGCCGAACGTCGACCACCAAACATCAACCGCTGAACGTCGAAAATCAGCCACCGAACACTGTCCACAAAGAAGTTGGAGATAAAGACATAATGTCACCACTTCTGGTGATGACATTATAAAAACCAATACGAATGATTTAAATCTAATAACGAAAGCATTGAATTTGTTTTTTCTATAATGAATTTTATTCATACTATTTATTAATAAGTTCTAGGATACAGTTTAAGTATTATGGAACAATTTTAAAGCGACTTAAGCTAGATTTTTCCCGTGAATTGAGATACATAAATCTCTTGCTGTCTTCTTTTTAAGGCCAATATGAGTCACAATTATAAATCAAATACACGCTTTTTACCCAGCTAGAACGAGAATTCGATTGATCTGCAGTGACCAAAGGAGCAAGTAGCTTATTGCAAACAATTTCAGACGGTTATATCTTGGATTATGAATATTTTCTGACAATGAAGACAGGTATATCTTTTAGATCCATTCATTATATGAAAGAAAATTGTTTACAGTAATAATAAAGTAAAAAAAAACTCGGAGATATTTAACCAGAAATCAAACCATCAACACACTTTTCAAAGTTGTTGACCTTCACCAAAATTGCAATAATTTTTTACATTGTTTAATGCATTACTATTCTTTATTTTAATATATCAGATATGTCTTGAAAGAAAAACTTAATTGCTTTAAGATAAGTGTTCCCCATGTTATTTCTCCATTGAAAAACCTCATGCTATCCATTGTTGTCGGTTCATTTTGGTCATCCAAATTCAATATCCTTAAAGTCCCTGGAGCAATGGATTTTTCCTTTTAGGAAATCGAACATGTCTCAGAGCAATCTAATTATACATTCATCAATATAATAAAAGGTCAATATTTTTGTAAAAGTATGTTGATTGGTCCATTGCCCCATCAATATCACTTAGGTCTGATTAACTTAATTATCATTATATATACTTGTCTTGAAGGCATTGGAGGGACCTAAGAGATACATCCATGTTCATGATCAGAAAATATTCATAATTCAAGTTAGTATCGTTTGAAATTGTTTGCGATAACCTACGTGCTCCTTTAGGGAAATAAGGGTTCTAATAACTGTTCCCTAGCCAATAGTTAATTATTTGAAAACGTCCGATTTTATAATAATATGTATATACAATGTTGTCACAATCAATATTATAAATTGCAAGCTTTAATTGTAAACTTAATCTTGTTTTGGTTTATAATTAGATCTTCTTATAATAATCAAGTGATTCCGTACACGTAACCAAGCGTACAAATAGGCGATGCAGTATCTATAATTTTGACCTAAGTGTAAAACAGGCTGTGTAAAAGTTTTTAATACAGTGTAAATGACTTTCCCTTGGTTATAAAGTGATCAAGTACGAACATGTTGGCCAAAATTGTAGATATACACCATGAAGTCATTTCGATTTTACGTCGTGTAATTATTACGGAATGCATACTATTCAGATTGCCTATTACGAAAAGAAAAATGTTTTAAGGGCTATTTCGCAAAATACAGTTATATGAAATATGACTGGAGAAGATTCGTCTCAAGCTTGTCATATATGTTACATCTCTTGTTGGTTCTTTGGCGCCCCGTCTTCATCGGAGGCTTTTGACTTATCCACGGCACGTTCACCACCATCTTCTGCAGATTTAGCAGACGTGTTTCCGGATCCCTCTGTATCTGATGTTTCAGCGTCTGTTTTCTTTTTCATTTCTTCAGCCACCTCTTTGCGTTCTGAAAAAAATTAAATCGATTAAAAGCATTACGTAGATGTAATTTATAAGTCCAAGATTTTACAGCGTTGCTCACATGTGGAAAATTATTAATTGATTCTCTTTGGAAGTTCAATAAACAGAAAATTTCTAACAGATTTTCCAAGATTCATCCAAAAGGTAAACGCTATCTAAAATTACTTAACTACATGACTCGTTCTATCAGAATTTGACAGCCCGTTTTATTCAGAATAACGTACATTTTAAGTAATAATGAAATGAAATTAGATGCACAATTAAACCTCATATTAATACATGAATTCAGTATTGCCCCTTATTGATCGGATCAATTGTCCTTGGCCAAAACCGATCGAAATGCTTATTTGAAATCGTTGTATAGACTTGGAAGTTTTGCTGAATTTTAACGAACAGTCAAGCAATGTTCTGGTCAGCCAAGATACTCGAATGATAATGTCCAAACTTGTCATACTTCTCGAAAGGATGATTTGAAATCGTTGTATAGACTGGCAGAATCTCTTGCTAACTTTAAATGGTCAAGTACTGTTCTGATTGGTCAAGGTCGTGTACACTGTTCTGATACTGGAATGACAATGCCCAAAGTTATTATACTTACCCATTTCGATGTCTTCAGGGTCTTCAAAGATGAGTGGGGAATTAATAAACTCATCGTGAGACAGGAAGCCGTCACCTGGAACCAAACGATATAATTTCTTGAAAATAGTTGAGACTAACCTATATTCTGTTGTACTGTGTATGTACTCTAGATTATATTAAGTCGTTCCTTGCTAAGAACTCGGGCAACCACCCTCAGTGTTGCTGCACACAATAATTCCATTGTTAATGGATACAAATAATGGAATTCTGCGCTATGGGCTGATGCGAAAACATTATAAACAGTCAAAATTGATGGTGTATAATTAATGTTTCAAGTTTATTAAGTGGTTCAACTAACCAACTTCTCTCAAAAACAAACAATGGACGACAAATGTATCTTTACAAATCAATCTTCAAAACCAAATTACGAAGGTTAAAGACAATCTCCCGATTAATTATTCTCATTTTCAAAATATATGGGATGAATACGTAAATACTATTTTTTAGTTTGTAGATTTGATGTTGATAATAATTGATCATTCTGTAAATTGAAAATTATTCCCTCATGTTGTGTGTGGACCAATCCGATGCTTGGTGTAACATATACGTACCATCGTCGTCACATAACGGGAACACCACATTAAGTGTCTCAAGTTCGTCCATCCCCGTAGCTAGAGCCAACTCTTGTACAGAAATTTGCTCGTCGTTATCCAGGTCATAAGTTTCAAAGAGAGCTGGTAATGGGATGAGGTGGTCACCTTTCTCCAAAGTATCCTACAATCACCGTTATGAAATGGATAACCAAGACCCAAGACGAATTGTTTATCTAACTTAAACCACACAATGGGCACTGACTCTTATCAAAAGGTTAGTGGTCCATGATCCAATTTTAATATTGGTATTGTTGACGTTTTTTGAAAATGAATTTTTCAAAATAAAGATTTTTGGTTTTCTATGACTGAAGTTTTGCACTTAACAAGATAGCACGTATCGCGAGAACCCATTGAAATCAATGGAACGCCTAATTATCGTATCCGTTGTTCCCTCTCCAAAAGAGGAGACGCGAAAGATTTTCCTTATAAGGTCAAAATATTTCCCATGATGCAGTTCGCGGATGAACAAATTCATACTTCCTTGTTTTCCCCATAGGTTTAATATGGGGATTTTCACACCTATTTTTCAATTGATATACTCGTTCATATTTCCTTACGGGAGTACGGGAAAATTCTCAAAAACGATTAATCTCCTATTAATCTTAATACCATATGGTATAACATATATTTTTTCATTGTTTTGATCCTTGGTGGGATGAAAACGATGATTGAAAAGTGAGAAAATATTCCGGAAGAAAAGGTCACGTGATTAGTTGACTAGTCGCCATATTGGAAAAAATAATTTCATTCGACTTTCAACACTTTCATTCCGATCTTACCGCACTACAAACTGCAACATCGACGCAACAACAGAATAAAAGCACTCATCTTCAAATTGCATTATAGAGTTACGTTGAAAACCCATGCACAAACAACTGAGCGGTTGGCCAAAGAAGACATGTCGCTATTATCTAGGTTAATCGGTTCAGTGTCCGAAAGCATATCTATAGTACTCGATTCCGAATTTATTGTTCATTGTACAAGCTTTTTTTTTATTATAATCGGTAAACTGACCATTAACGCAATGTCAAAGTACAGTACTTCCGATGGTGTCTCTGCTTTGTTTAGCGTGCGGTTGTATAAAACTGCGTAGTTTGTTTGATTTAAAACGCAAAAAGCTACGCAAAATGTATCGTTGTAAAATATTGACCAATTAAATGTTGTCCTTTTTTAGGGCCTTGTAAGTATATATTTTCGTACCTTCTCGATTAAAGAGCGAACCACGAAAAGCTTAATTGAATAATCTGAATAATCTAATAATTGATAATAATTTATCCTCGATTATCATATATCAAGATGTACTGCAAATAACAATCAGCGATTTAGAAAAAGGATAAATTCTTGACTTAGTAATATTCTAACATAATTTCGGCCATGTTATGCCTAGCAACCACATAACAAAGGAATGTTGAAAACTTGGGATTGGGAGAAAATAAGAAAATTATATCTAACAGGAGAAGGTTTTGATTATAATTCTGATGTCTCAATTTACATAAACATGCAATAACATGCAAAAAATCCAAGGGTACTTATCAAGTAGTTTTGGAGAAGAAACTGTTCTCAAATTTGTGAAGAGAACGCGATTTGCGATTTTTTTGTCTATGAACTGTATTTTACCTTTTAACATTCATAAGACTATACAGTAGAAGCTCGATTTTCATGAATTAAAGCATGTTGGAAAGAACAAATATACTAAAAAGAGCAACAATTATGAACGTGTTATCTCTATAGCATTAGAAACAAGGTAACTATCTCATGATTTTCATTTGCTGGCATTAACTTCCTTCTTCGAAAATATCGCCCCTCTACCCCAAATTTCTTATGTCATGTAATTGTGGCTAAAGGTTAAACAATAACAGAGGCACCAAAAATTGACCCCCTCACCCTGCAAACATTAAAGTTAAATAATTTGTGCATACCTCGACTAATTCCCGTCTCCTTCTTCTACCGCAAACTTTTCTGCTTGCCCAGGAACAACCATATCTAGCAACTACACAGCCATATGGACCCGCATATGTACAGCCAACAACCCTACACACCTTTGAAACTGCCCATCTGAAAGAAGCATATTATATTTGGTTGATCCCATTATTTTAAATTACTGTTCCTGCTTATAATCAAAGATGCGAGAAAATAAATGCACTAGATGAATATCTGAAAATTAGAAAAATCCATCCAGCCACGACCAAGGAAACAAGTCTCAACAAAAAGATTCTAAAATAATTACTACGGTTGTTAGAACACTATCTGAATTGAATAATGTGAACCAGATGACCAAGATGTTTGTGGGATAAACAAAATAGTCGGTTAAAGATGTTAGAATTAACCCTTGGCCAATATTATATATCTACTTTCAGGACCTACTGCCCTAGGCCAGAATATGGCTTATTTTGGCTAAATATTTCTTATTAAAAGTGAGGGGTCACTTATTAAGCTCCTCACCTGCATATCGGGGCTTTAACTACCCTCCATACACGTCGGAACCGTACCCTTAATCTCCACGCATCAGAACTGTCCAACAGCACCGCAGCAGACACCAAGGCAATCAAAAGGATAACGTGGTACTTCATTTCTACCCAGTTACAAACAATTCATTCGCACTGTGAAAAGAAATTGCCAATTTAAATAATACATTATCATCTAAATTGGTATGTTATTTAGAGCAGTTGCGTATAAACAAAAATTTATGAAAGCCATGCTCATCAAAATTAGCCTGTAATGCAGTACAATGGTACGTTAAATAACCATACAATGTATTGACTGTAAGTAAGTTTAACTGTAAGTTAATATACCGCTACATTTAATTGTCGCATGCTGTATTGAGATTTCAGTGAAGTTTTTTTATATTATGAAGTGACATCTAGAGTAAATACGATTTATTTGTTACATTATTCATTGATATCTAATCGTAATGACGTGTCGCAAAAAGGTCGCGCACGCATTGTTACACATTTTGTGGCGTAATCCAGAGGATCCTCGCTTTTAACATGATAGAATGTGACGTTTTTGAGAAAAATGTACACACATGAAAATCCTTTCGTCCTCCACATTTACCTCTATATCTCAAAACATTTTAGACGAATAACTCTGATATCATATATATATTGTTAATGGGCTAGGAGCATCATAAAACACGAATCAATTGATTTTTTAGGTGAAATAAATATAAGTGTTGCTGTGCTTGAAAATAGGCGAATGGCGTAAATTAGCCCTATTTTAATGAATTTTGAAAACCTTTCGTCCTCCACTTTTCCACATACAACAGAAAACACATACTTTTGCGAACAAAATCAACTATTTATTAATAAACTAGAGTTTAAGAGCAAAATAATCATGTATGATTTATTAAAAATTGATCTCGTATTTTTTGTTTAATGTAAAATGTTGAAGGTAACAAAAAATGAGCAAAAAAGGTCGCTGTCAACATATTCTGTTTTTCAAACTCTATGACGTCACAATATGGGACGCTAACTAAAATTCAAAAAATAATTCAAAATGTAACTTGTCAACAGGGGATATTTGCCAGATGTTTTGGTAAAAAAGAACGCGCAAGAATTGTGAACGGAGTGTAGATGATCTAAAAACCTCATCGAAACAGCTTTAAAATGATATATAACTTTAATTAGAATACTATTTTATAATCCGGGGAATCAAAGTTACATTCACGCGATACCCTTAAAAACAAATGCGCCACCTTTTTGCGACACGTCAATGTAAACGATCGATGTAAAACATAAGTCTATAAAAAGCATTACTTAACAATTAGACAGAAATATCAAACAACAAAAATACTACAACATTTAATATGTACTTATTTATCACTTTGTCTTTCAGTCCAATTAATTACTTACCAAATAAGATATTTATCATCGGCTTGAGTCCAGGTCTTTCTGAGTTATGTCGTTTTCCTTGATCTTCGAAACCGATAAGGTGGTGTTCAATAAATACACGGGCTTTTATAGGGCTTTGGAACCGATTCCCGGAATCATATCGATTGGTTTGATCAGGAAATCATGAGAACCTGACATTAATTCCACGAATTCTGTCTGGAGACCAATTATGTTTTAAGATTTTTTAATTTTCGCCACTCCTTTTTATGATTGTATACTCAAAAAAATTAATTATATGCTTGGAATGCTTGGAATCATAAAATAAAAATAAAGCTGGTACAATATACTTGAGATTTTATGTCCTTTGCTGTTTGAGTACACCAAATGTTATATGCAGACATTAATCTCATAAAAAGCCCTGGTTTCTACATTGTTGAAAATTTCTGATCAAATTTGATGCCGCGGATATTAATTTGATTAATGCGTTTTCATTATTTGATCAATACCTTGCCCTAGCTTATA
Source organism: Owenia fusiformis (assembly GCA_903813345.2). Lineage (NCBI taxonomy): Eukaryota > Metazoa > Annelida > Polychaeta > Sabellida > Oweniidae > Owenia > Owenia fusiformis. Next base: position 8,855,527 of record CAIIXF020000004.1, read on the forward strand.
ATGGCATTTTCATTCTACACAAACCAGGTATCCTCTGTATCAAAAGTATTTTCCTCTTGAGAAAACCGTAAATAACTATAGTAAATGGCAAGTAAACTTTTTTTTAACTTGATGAAACGTTTCAGACATAATTAAGGGTATATCATACGCATTCTGTAAAAAATTGATGACAATTTACAATTACTCAAAATATTACATATAGAACATAGTACTTTGGCTTTGTACAAGTTGGTGACGTCTTTACATTAAATTACCAAACTGATTACCAAAACCAGACTGCTTTGTAAATGAGTCTTTCTATATAAAAATATAATTATGAGCAGATTGTGTTGTTACATATTCTCTGAATGTATTTATACATTTTATTAAAATCCATTGAACATGTTACATACTACTCTTAAATCTTTCCTGCTCAAAGTTTTGAGGAATTCAGAAATAGGTCATCACAATAAGCACTGTATGTTATCATTGATATATCACGGCGATGCATTATGATTCAGAATTATTGCAATATAAAATGGAAATAGGATAGATTCAGTACCAAAATCACATGTACATCACGAATATCTAGAAGATAACCCTATGAGACAATCAAATCGACACATTAGTCACAAGATCATACTAATTGATGTAATTGGGCAGGAAAGGGGTAAGTATTAAGGAAATATAGCACAATACTGAACAGTAATGCAACAGTGTTTTAAGACCCAAGTGTACGGACTTTTGCATTGTTATCACACAGATTTCAGCAACACCTTTATTTTATGAAATATACAATTGTCACGAACAAGATTATTTGTCAAGCTTGTAGCATATTCTGATTGCTCATAATTAGCATTTTATATAAACTTTTGTCCGCTTAGTTTTACCGGGCAGCCGGATTTTAGTCAGTTTGGTATCATAAGGTAAATTTGATGTTACAAACTTGTTTAAAGTCACACCAGTGATTTAGGTTTATTTTATGTTCTACATGTGGTATTTTGAGTAAAAAAAACAATCAATCGTCTTCAAATCTTTGCATAATGTGTATAATATTATGCCTTACATTATATGTGACAAGTATTATGAAGTTCATTGGTAATTTACAAAATTTATTTTAGATTTTCCTTAATATGACATTGTATATAAATGTATTTTAGAGATCAATTTGAAGTTTGAAGTGGTGTAAATGTAATGTGTAAAATAGCATCTTTAAATTAGTTTAAAAATCAGTTCAAGCCAGTTGTAAAATCGTGAAACTTAAAAGTTGGAGAATCTCATACAAAAGAACATTCATAGGGTTGGTAAAAATATGGCAAAATGGTTCATCTTAGGCGATCTATTTCAACGTTTCTTGTTGAAATCCTCTCAGCTCCTGCTTTCCAATCAATGTTCACTCATCCACCAAAATCCGGTTGATATTCATCTGATAAAATAGATGCGAGTAGAAATAAATTTGATTTACGTCGTTAACTATTAAAAATTCAGTCAAAGTGATGTCATTTTTGAAATCTACACGTACAAGTACATCTAGAAATATTGTTTCGAGAATTGTTTATCAAGTTTGTAAATTTAATTCTTTTTTAGAAATGTTACTTCTAGTACTTCTAGTTCTGTACTATGATCGACGGACGGTCGCCGTAGAATAGATGTTAGTTAAATGTTCGGTATGAATAGAAACCAAAACTACGTGTTTCCATTTTGTAAAATAGAGACACCTCAGCATGGGCTCAAATTAAATTAGGTTTTATTTGCTCATTGTGGTTTTGGTCTTTTACATCAATAATAAAAGAAGAATCTGTCATATTATGCATCGGCCATGACTCATAGAATCTTGTTCTTTATTCATTTATTATATTATTGGATGTTTTGTTCTAAATATGGTATTCGACACTATGAATTTGCAGATTAATTTTGGATTTCCAAGAGGCCTAATTTAATGTATGTACCCTTGATAAAGTTAGCAACATTTTCCCTATATAGATTTACGTGTTTGAAAAAGACTCTGTATCTTTTTATTTCTATTTTCATAGCCTGCAATTGGTAAATGACAGTCGCATAAAGTTTTACTTTGAGAATAGCATGACGTCTTGATATACACGAGGCTGTTAATACTTGAATGACCTTTTCCAAAAGTACATCAAATTTTTCATCATTTTTTGTTTTATTGCAGTTTATTTTGTTTTATTGCATTTTAGGAAATAGAGTCAAATTGCATCTCCGCCTTTATTATCAGTATTTTCTTTGCAGGTTATGGAAATAAAAAGTCAAACATAGAGGAGCTTAAACACTTATAAACCTATAAGGGGAATGTTGCCAAACCTATGTAGGGAAGTGCATCGCTTATTAAAATATTTACAAATCAAACAATGTTTTTTAAGAAAACTAAGGTATTTCGAAGAAACTATATATTGCATGTGGAGTTCGATAAACTTTGCAGAACTAATATTTGATCATATACTGTACTTAGAGAATGAATAGATGATTTCCACACTTTGAAAAAAGTTGGCAATCAATATTGATTTTACGTTCTTTAGAAATAAATTCGATTAAACATTATATTTGTTGACATCCTGGTTTAATTTTTGGTTACTTGATTCATTGAATTCGATTCGATTTTGTACTAAACACAAGTTAGCTCCATTTAAGGATGTCTTCAAAATCAGACTTAATAAGACTTGACAACAAAATCAAAACTACGTACAATATTACGATTAATCATCCATACACCTGTATATATAATATATAAGTAAAAATAAGAAGAACTAATAAAATACGTTTGAAAATCTAAACATGTTTCTTTATTCCTCAGTAGATTTTTCAGAAATGAGAACAAGAGGTATACAGGTAAGTATGACGTAATATTAATATAATTAATTAAACGTCATGGAAACCAATAAACAATTTATTTGTTTAGTTTTGGTTTAAGATATATACGCTTATATAGGTACCAATAAACAATTTATTTGTTTATTTTTGGTTTAAAAATATACAGGTAAAAAGGTATATGACGTAATATTAATACAATTAATTATTGTCAGTAGTATTTATCCATCACGTACAATTATATAATAAACAATTTATTTGTTTAGTTTGGGTTGAAAATGTTAATACAATGATTTTCCATGGCGATTCTTTGTTCGATATCGTCTCCATGATATTTAAAAAAATTTAAAATTATAAAAAAGTATAAATATATATATATACATGCTAGTATCCCACACCCTTGGGAGAATTTTATGTTTTTTTAATCTATTGAAAGTACCAATTCATCAACATATATTTTGTCAATATAATATTTCGTCACTTTGAGTTTAAATTTTTAAAATCCTTCCCGTTAAGATAACGTTGACAGCATAAGATAAATCTGTTTTGTCAAATCAAGCACGTTCTTGTCAATGTCTCGAAAAAATAGACTGTATTCCAACGGAGTTGACGTAGTTCGGCTTTTTAAAGTCTCAGTTGGGTGATCACGAGGTCAAAATACAGTTTATACAGGTTCAAATTGATCAATACACTACCTACGGGTCAATTCAGGTATAATCTATGTAACTATTTCAATGAATTTATATGTTCTTTTCTTCGAATTCCAAGAAGATGTCAAAGGTCACATCACGATCAGAACTAGTTGAAACGTGCTGTGAGAGTTTATATTCACTTGACGTGCTAATAGAGTACATGTATCTCTGTAATACAAATGATCATAATACCGGTCTCAGGGCTTTTTTCTTATTAATTCTTATTTAAAGGTTTTACTATTTTTTCTCAATATTAGACTGCCGGTGTAAAAGTATTTTAGGTCTTCCCGAAATGTTGCCATCTGGACCATTATCTTTAGTAAAATTGGCCCGAGGGACATCTACTACCTTTATGTAAGAAATATTGTCCTATAGATAGGATAAATGGTCCAGTTAAAACCTCAACATACAAGGTACATGTACAGTTTTGATGCTTGAATAAAAATGTGCAATGTTTATGCAGTTTGAAAACGTATGTTTGGTGGATTTAATTGTAAACTGTTATTACAAATATGTAATCTTTTGTACACATCGATCTTGTCACACTTTCTATTAAAAAATTGCAATACATATTTGTTAAATATTAATAGAATATAAATATGTTTAACAATATTCGGAATGGTCTTTATACGTACACGTAACTTTAAGATACTAAATACTTTTAAATACAAAATTTTAGAATATCGACTTCGCCCTGATGTCGAAAATGATACAATAAACATGTTTATATCAATGTCAATCAATGTCCTTTTTTCAATAATGATCTGATACAAACAAGTAGATCAGCCTCATAATTAAACGAACCATATTGATATTGAAACACATTACGTCCTTTCTACAGAGGAATACATATTATCAAAAATGTATATTACGAGAAAGTTCCATGCTGGGTCACTTCAAAATATTAATCTAAAAGATTAGTATCCAATATTTTATATTGTTTACACCCCTTGTTTGTTCGTCGGTACGGCGTCTTAATCGGACGCTTTTGACTCGTCCGCAGCACTTTCACCCCCATCTTCTGCAGATTCAGCAGAAGCGCCTTTTGATTCTTCTTTATTCGACGTTTCGGTGTCTCCACTCTCCTTCATTTCTTCAGCAACATCTTTGTGTTCTGAAATAGTGCCAAATAAACAAATTGATTAAAAGCATTCGAGTGTTATTTGAGTTGGTCATCATTGGTTTTAAATTCGCTCTGGAAGTTCAGTAAATGGAGATTTCAAACAGTTTTTCCAAGACTTGTATAAAGGGCAAACACCAGAGTTTCAGATCCTGAGGAAAACATTTAGTATGAATGGCAAGTATTTTTGAAAAGGAGAACCCCCGATAAGGAGAGCTTTTTAGAAGGACATTGCTTTTTTATTCTGGATGTGAAGTTTAACACTACATCAGAGATGATCTTAAATATTAAGTGATCTTAGATATTCCCCAAAACAACTTGTGTGATATAAAAATTGCTTTTTAAGAACATTTTTTACAAGTCAATGAACTTGTTTTTTAAGGTTAGACTCTTTATTTGTGGTTAAATTTTTTCCCTGGGGTTATATCCAGGTTTATATCATATGTTTGCGCGGGAGATACACCTGAAAGCTCCTGATTAAAGTTTTAATTGGAAAAACTTTTGAACGTTTTGGAAAAACTTCTCTTTATTTGACAAAAAATGTGGTTATAAAAGGGGATGTAAAGCTACAAACAAATTAGTTGAGCGAGAGAAATCATTCTGAATACTACGAGTTTCGGGACCATGTCATATTCGTACGAATGGCAAGTATTTGGAAATTATTTTTCGTATTTGTCAAATTACTCCTAAAATTATAAGTATACGAGTGGGGATCTGAACCTCTGGCAAACACAGTCTCAATTCAAAATCACTTTTTATTTTTGGAATTGTTTCGTCATAATCCAGCTTTTTATCATACATCTTTGTAAAACAAAATTACCTAAGCCTAAGATCATTCATATTTTAAAACAGTTGTGATTGAAGAACCTTTACTGTCTGTTTTGTGAAGTGTTCAATATACTGTTAACATGAGAGACAGGACTGTAAACACCCTTTCATAGATTCTTTGGATCGGAATGAAATTCTATAGTTAAAAGACCAGTGTTGATAAATTGATGAATTAAATGAGTGGAGATTTTAACAACAATCGAAAATATTAATTCAGTCTTATGCTGTTCATATTATATTAATTCATTGGTCTTGGTCAAAACCAATAGTTTTTGTATAGACTAGGAGTTCTTTAATTTTCTGAAATATAATGAATAGTAAAGCATTGTTCTGATTGGTCAAGAGAATGTACAGATATGTAAATAAAAAATGTCAAAACGTGCACTGCTTACCCATTTCGATGTCCTCGGGGTCTTCAAAGATGAGTGGGGAATTAACAAACTCCTCGTGAGACAGGAAGCCGTCACCTGGAACCAAACAATGGTATTTCCTCAAAATAGTAAGTAATAGTTAACCCATCATGAGTGGACTATTCATTTAAATAGCTGGTTTCTTGTTCTTGGCCAGAATAACTCGGGCAACCACATTCAGTTAAGCAACAAACAATAATAGAAAAGTAAACTAGCCATACAAATAAATTAGATTTGCGAGCATGAAAATACTCTCGAAGAAAATATATTGGATAAATACGTCCTGTGGCATATTAAAAGGAGAATATTTGATTGTTTGACTTTTCTAATAATAGATCCTTCAGTTTCTTCAAAATGTTTGCCTTAGGTTGCGGTTGGTCCAATCTGATGCTAAAACATACACTTACCATCGACGTCACACAATGGGAACGCAACATTCAGCGTTTCTAATTCATCCATCCCTGTAGCCATGGCCAACTCTTGTACAGAAATTTTCTCGTCGCCATTCAGATCATACGTTTCAAATAGAGCTGGTAATGGGATGAGATGATCGTCTTCTCCCAAGGTCTCCTGCAATTGAAATTACAGTAGGTGATAACGGTTATTATCGGAAGACATGAGTAGATCCCAAGCCTTATATGGATCTATCACATGACATTATAATTGAAAAGGTGGACAGAAGTAAGTTGGATTCCTTTATGGTCCTATATGTCAGTTGTGGATCTATCACATACATGTAGATATCATGTGACCAAATACCAATTTTGAACTTTTGGAAATCTTTTCCCTGGTTATAGTTTATAACGTGCATATACCGGAAGTCCACTTTCGGAACACGGGCGTGTCAGGCTTTTTCAAAATCCATTAAAAGCAAAAATTGTTTTAAAGGACATCCGTTTACCTCAACCAATTCTCTTCTCCTTCTTCTACCGCAAACTTTTTTGCTTGCCCAAGAACAACCATATTTTGCAACTACACAGCCATATGGACCCGCATATGTACAGCCGACAACCTTACACACCTTCGAAACTGCCCATCTGAAAGAAGCATATTAAGTTTGTTTAATTTCCATCTACGTAAATGATCCACTATGAATGACTGTACGTGATAAATATGTATACTTGAATACGGGTCGATGAAATCCTATGTTTTCTATCGTCCATTATAATCAAAATGAGGTGTCAAAATATATGAAAACGCGTTTTGATCTAGATTAAAAAAGTGAGTTGTCACTCTTCAAGCTTCTCACCTGCACACTGGGGATTTAATCGCCCTCCATACACGTCGGAATCGTATCCGGACCCGCCACGCATCGGAACTGTCCAACAGGACCGCAGCAGACACCAATGCAATCAAAAGGATAACGTGGTGCTTCATCCTCATCCAGTTACGGGTTTTTATGATTCTGTGAAAATAAAGGAAAAACGATTGTATCATTCAATCATGACATATAAATTGAACTGAAATAAAAATGCATGAAATATATGTACATTAACATGTTATATAATGCACTGACATCTGAGTTAAAGGCTTCTATGATGCATTGAATTGACATTGTTAAGCAATCGTTACGTAATGCGTTGACATCTGAATTAACTGTTACGATCATATTGACATCAAAATTAAATACTGAAAAATACATTGACATCTTAATTAAACGGTTATATCATGTAATCAAATTTAAACGATAAAACAATTTGAATAATGTTTTTAAATAAGGAATTAAACGTTTAGAAATTGTAATTAATTTATTCTTATAATTTCAAAGGAAAAATGAATCAGTTGTTGAGAAGAAGGCCGAAACTTGGTAGACACTCGATTTACATAGTCGATTCCCACACTGAATTACTATGTTCTATTCAGAATATGTCCAAAGATTGACGTAGCAAAATGTCATTTTCAACTTTATTAAACATGGCGTATTGTAATTATTTCGGTCTAACACAACTTTTGATTTTCTTTGACTTACACAGTTTAACGGTCGGACAGTTATCTCAGAGTCAAATATCTCCAGTTTGAAATGTTTATCTATGAACAAAAAGGGAATACGAAAAAAATCTCCAGTTTAACACATTTTAATCATATCAATGCTCATATTTATCGTTTTAATTATCAATTTCAAAAATGCATTCGTATGAATTGTGGATGTAAAGATGCAATTCAAGACCCAATTCTCAGTTAATAGTATGATGGTATGCCTACACTGTTTTCAAGATAAACGTTTACGAGAGTGTCATATACCGCTGAAAGTTTCATTATTATAGGTCAAGGTATGAATTGATTTAATACATAAGAGAGGATAAACTATTTTCAAGCACAATATATAAAAAAATGATGTTGAAGAAAAAAATCAATTCAATATACACAATTATTTATTTTTTCCTATTTATAAATTTTCGAATGTATTCATGCAATATTATAAAATAAAAAAATGATGAAACATATTGGTTTAAATATCTCTCGATAATAATTTTAGATGTTTCAAATAATAGACATGTATAAAATAATAATAAAAATAAAATAATAAATAAAACGTACCAATTATATCGCAAGGCACCATGCAACTCAAAGATTCTCGCTCCTTCAAGTCTCTTCCGATTCTTAGATTTGATATGCAGATTTTAATATATTAAATGTTATTTATAGGGTTTAACAAGGAAGGTTTTTCCGCTTGACCAGTACTGACCACTGGCTACCTAGAATCGAGTTCATAGGGCTGACCAGGAAGTAACTACACCTGGCCCATCGAGTTGTGACATTTCTCCTTTTTGGGACGCACCAGGAAGTGTTTGCAGTAATGACAGGGTGTTTTCTCGAATTGTTAAGATTGTCTCACGCTTGATATCACCTACCTGTATGCTTGAATATTAATTTTAATAAATTTTGGCAGGTATTGCCTGCAGCAATTTCAACTGTCTGAAGCGGCATTAGTTGTGAAAATTATCGTTTTTCAATGAGCTATAATTCGACTGGTCATTCTGAGTAATGCGAAATATAGCGTGCATTGAAGTCCACTAAGAATAAATAACTAATTGCGTATTCATCCTTAAATGATAAACTATATTCGAAATTTAAAGTTTTTGAAATAACAATATACAAGTATGGGATGTTCTGAGGTGTAGTGCACGTGTTTATTACGTCACCTAGCAACTTTGTTGTGACCGAACACACATTTATATTTTCAATAAAAAATGTTTGATACTTTCACCTTGAATGCAATGTAATTAGGATATGATAGTTTGTTCAAACTGTATATAGCTGTTAAGCCCCGCCCCCCCCCCCCCCATCGACAATGTAGATTCGAAAGCTTGTTTAATTGAAGACATATTGAAACGAATTTGTTTCTTAAAATAGCGAGCCTCAAATCTGCAATCTGCTTTATTCAAAATATACATTTAAAGATTCTAAAATCTGAATGCAATTATGGATTAAAAAATAATCATAGTGCAAAATAAACATGTCCCAGAACATTTAACTAAGAAGGAAGATGATGGAGAAGGTAGGTCTTAATCCGATGTAATTTTTTTAGTTAACAATCTCATATGATGAAACGATAAAATAATCTAGATTTTCTCATTGGTGTCCTTGGTAATAACATTTTAGCAGACACGGTCTCTGCTGTCAGCTTTTAATCCATATTTCAAGTAATCAGACAGCGATCTAAACAGCCAAACTTGTTTACCTGATTTATAAAAAAAGTTTTAAACTCTATAAAAATGCATTTTACAAAAGGAACAACAATAAGATGTAATAAGATAAATTGTATTTACACGTATAGTGTTAACATAAGAATACATTTTCAGTGACTTTATCTTCGGAGATACACTATCCCTAAACACAAAGCCCGGCTTAGGAAAAACGCACATTGACGCGTTTTAACATCCATCGTCTATCCATGGTGACTTCAGTTCAGTTAGTTCAACCTGGCAAAACCCATATATTCAAGCTAAGGGTCAAGTTGTCATTCGTGATGAATTCATTGAAAAATTGTGCCAAACATTTTCTAGATTTAAGTGTACGCATACTGTATCTTGAATATAATTCAGAGAACACCTACGATTTTCAGGTTAAACTTTTATACACCATAAATGGTAACCCTTGGTACATTTCTCAGAATTCAACGATTATTTTGAACTTCCCTAAAATTACTGCTAAAATAAAGATTGGCGAAAAAGTTAAATCCAATTTAAACAAATCCTGAATACACAAAACCTTTGTTGACCAAGCTATTCATAGATTCATCTGAATACAGTGTGTAAAAAACACGTTGATGTGAAAGCCTGATCAGGATTTGATAGAAATCGCACATGAGTTCAATGTAGTTTATTTTTTATCTCACATAAAATAAATAACGGTATTTGCTATGATTGAACTATTTTACCATCCTGTTTCATGATCAGACATAGAAAATATGTGGAATGAAACACTGTTACTAAACGGTTGGGCAAATGAATGGGTTGTACCAATGAGTGGACAGTACCAATGAATAAGTATAGTGACAATGCAATTGATGGGTTGAACCAACAGTTGGTTAATGCTATTTCATAAGCAGATGAGTAAACATTTAGATTAATTGTAGCCTAGGCTACCTATAAACGTATTTCTTACTGCGTCATCAAACCATCAACATTAGCAACGTTATACACAGGCTGTTAACAAGGAACGATGTAGTGTTCAAAATAGGCAATGAATAGTCTATCTACAAGCCTCTGCGAGCCCCCCCCCCCCCCTCTACCTGACTATGTACAGCTTATCACACGTGTTGTAGTGACGAGGGGATCACAAGGGCTTAGCTAGACTAGGCAATGTATTTTATTCTTTAACTTCTTTTGTGCAAACATTCTACGAAACACATTTGGTAATGGTAAAAACCTATTTTATAAAGGGTTGTTTATTTTTCATGATATTTGGAATTCCTCTTTCTAAAGTGTTTGTATGTTTCTTAACATTTGAGCCAGAATCCGTATAGATGGCAGATAACTTATTTTCCCTGGCAGGTAGTTCTTAACACCAAGCTCCTGTAGTTCATGTGTAAGTAGGTTCTGGGGCGATATAAAGATGGCAGCACCATTACAATATAGATACACATAGATCGATGCCATACCATCTTTGTTCAAAAACTATTTCGATCAACCTTAGCCTATGTATAACTACATACATCAAATTAATGTAATGTTTCTTTTCTGAATCAGGAAAACCTCAGCCACATTTGACCTACGGCAACCGTGTGAAGGGCGTAAATCGAGAGAAATATGTATTATAAAATCTGAGAGTAACGAGATAAGCAGTACCGTATGTAGATTTTATATATAACGATTTTGTGAAGCTACGGCCCCCGTACGGTCGCCGTAGAGCAAATGTGACAGAGGCCTAATTACTGACATGTTTAAAGTTTCGATGTCATGAGCTTTTTGGATATTTCCATTGACATTTAATTTAGAAGATTTTTGGCATGTTGAAGTATACGATCAAACTCATTGAATCGTTCGCCATCTATTGACAGTTTTTATAGTCAATTATAGTTACCAAGTTCATAGTTAACCCTACTATCACACCAAACTAGTTCTCACTACGTTCTCGAAAACGGGCTTAAACTGTGCACGAACGGATTTGACGTATTAAGAACCCACTAAGAACCGTTTGGGATCTGTTTACAAACTTCATAAAATTACTAGAACGAGTAGGTCCTCCAGCACTTAGAGCATGCTCAAAATTTTCTGGTGATCGTCAAAACGTTGCCAAATCGGTTTTAAACTGTGTGCGAACTGAATGAACGTAGCTACAACGTTCTACGGTCTGTTTACGAACTTCATGGATTTTCCCGGACGGGGTATGTGATTTAGAATTTTGAATCGATTCAAAATTCGATGGCGACCATACCGTTCTGTAATCAGGTCATGATGACCTTCTAGACTAAGGGACGGTTTATACTACGTTGCACACCGACGTGGTGCGACCTGAACGAACTGCGAATGAGATGGACGTATTGAAAACTGTTTATGAACGAAGTAGCTAATTATTTTAGACATATATCCCGACCGCAGCCAGATTGAGCCCGTTTTACGACGTTTTCGTAGGACTGGCAAGAACGGATAAGAACTAGTTTGGTGTGATAGGGGGGTAAGTATCGTTTTATACAACACGCTATACCATCGTCATCCTTTTGTAACACGGTACATATTTTGTGGATATATATAATAAACGATGTGGTTAACATTTAGATGCACAGTGTTTTTAAATCTATAAGTTTACATGTATCGACATTTTTAGATGTTACGTGGATTTATGGATACCTGAAATACGCTCCAACAGCGTTTTTTCACACAAACGGGTATCGGCATTATATGTTTCATAAAATTGACATGTTTGCGAAAAAATAGCTCAGAAGACAGCAGAATCGTCAATTTAATTCCTCACTTAAGTTACATAAACGGTTTGGGTTAAACGTGCAGATCTTAACTGTTTTTCGAAAAACCGTTTATGTTAAAAATGTCGTGGGAATTCTGCCTACAACGTGTGAAATAAGGAAAAAAGAAAAATCGTACCTTCGATGTTCCGACATTTTGTTACCAAAACGAACCGTTTCGGTAACCAGCGTAATCGAGTGGATCATCAGTGAAGCACGCTGCATTGCATACGACTCCCAAAACCAATTTAGATATATGGAGTATATTTTGAACCAACACACCATTTTAAAAACAAAAACGCCATGGTTAATTAATGACCCTTATAAGTGCATCTTGCTATTCTTACTAAATATACAAAACTCTATGAAATTATCTCCCCTTAAAAGTTTAGCAATATAAATTTTCATTGGAGGTCATAAGAACCCCTATCAATGACGGACTGTTAATTAATTTTGTTCCTTAATTGTTCGGAAATGTATTACGACTATGCAAGACAATAAACCGGTTGAAAAACAGAAAAAAGGTTGTCAACCCGTTTGAATTGAATAGCGCCACATTTGGACCGATTTGTTGTACATATAGGCCTTGTCCAGCTCATTTGGCGTCTACATTTTATTAAAGACTTTTTTTAAATTCGGAAAGAAGCGTAACGTGGTAAAACGACATTTTGTCGGCATTTATGACAGAAATTAGATACGATTGTATAATAAAGAACATGCTTTAACTCCACGTGATTTTAGGGGAATCGATTTTCATACTTTTGGAAGTGTTTGATAAGAAATCACACACTTCAAACAAAAAAAGCATACCGTTTCCCAAACTATTGATTTATTCACGATTAAGTCGAACAACTATTTCAGAAATTGAAGAAATAAAGTATATTTTCATCACTGCGATGGCCTTTCTTTAGTTGGTTTCCTTTTCAAATCACTCTAAAAATATAAACAGATAGAGGAACACATGCTAACGTAAGAATGGGCTTAATGGAATAATTATTCGAAGCTAGAAAGGGGGATGGAATTGAAGACAAAATGCAAGAAACAACAATTCAATGAATATCAGTATACTAAATAAATCTGTTTATGTCCATTAAACTAACACAAATCACGAAGAGGTGCATTTTTTCTAATAATCAATGTGATATCCGCAATTACTAGTATTAGAATTTAAATGCGTATTGTAAAAGTGCAAAAAGCTTAAAAGTGTGTATTTCCTGAATCACGTTAATCCTGTCCTGTATGACATTTTCGAACAAAGGATGCTATAAAATCGACGTTTATCTCTGATTCTGGAAATATGTAGTTTTCATTTTACTACCAAAAAAGAAGTTACTAAAAACACTTGACTGACGTTCGGAGTTTGGCGTCAAGAGGCGCGTTTGATGATCCTACGTATATTTAACTTACCATTGTGTGTACATGCAATCTGGCATTTATGTAGCAACGCATATGCCGCTCGGACTACACACTGCATTCTCTACACAACAATCATCAGCCGAACAAGGGCCACCCACCTCTATTCCTGAAACAGATACAGGTAAATAGTTAAATGTGAATTAAATCGATAGATGGCAGCAATGACAATGGTATGAAATATATGTACAGGGTGACCCAAAAAATGCAACCCTCCATTTCTTCAATATTTTTCTTGAATGGAGGTTTATTGTTCTTAAACAACCATAACTCTATCAATATAAGACTATGATTATTAAAACTTTGCCAGAGGATCCCACATTGAATGAAGTCCTTGTGTGCCAAATTTCAGAGCAATTTACCTGCATTTAAGAAAAATATTGAAGAAATGGAGGGTTGCATTTTTTTGGGTCACCCTGTACAATTTAAAAGAAGTTTTCTGCGGTTCTTTGTAAACAAAATTTGGTGTAAAAATATTAAGAGATAAATTATATATTAAAGAAGACGATATTGATTTCTTGCAGAGGGATATTAAAATCAACGTTTAAATATATGACATGGTTGCTTTGACATGTATTCATATTTCCCGAACAATTATTTAATACCATGTGTCCACATTTTATATGTATAAGGATATGAGACACACAAATATTCAACTCATGCTTAAAGAGTTTATTGCACTGTATATCAATTTTCTTTTCCTATCGAAATTATGTAAAACGTGCTCCCCTGAATCAATATAGATGCTCCACAGGCGTAACAACCCTAAGACTTACCTATAATGGACGAATAAAGAAGTATAAAAATGCCCATCTGAATTTTGTTATATTTATTCTCCTTGGAAAGAGAGAAAATGGCCTTGAACCTAGATTGCACGCGCGATCTGAAGTAAGCCTACGTGCAATGTATTTCTGATGTACAAGAATAATCTAATTGTACATCCCGTATTGCACCAATCAATCGAAATATTGTAAAACAAGCATATTACTAAATTGAGTAAAAGGAAGTGCTTTAAACAAAAATTTCAAAATAAGCTCAGTTTCATCACAAGGGCGCCGGGGATTAGTATTGTGTTAAAAATTAAATCAACATAATACTCCCATCGCCAAGGCCCCGATACAGTGTGAATCTGACCTTATGTAAGCGAGGTATTATCGGGCGTGTTCATTCAGGTGTTGTAATAATCGCTCGGAATCGCAGCTCTGTCACGGTGAATAGAGGAGACACGATTCAAATTCAAATTGGTTTTAGCCTACTTCAAACGTATTCCGAGTGAACACAATCAGGGGGTCCAAACATTGTGAACTATTTATTCACAATTACAGGAGTGAGCGTGATAAGCTCTACTCAAAATGTATTATGAGTGAACTCAACATGGGGGCCTAAACATCGTCAACTATTCATTCATAATTACAGGAGTGAACGTAACCAGCTCTATATTCATGTAGTCTAATGTGCCTATGTAGACGTCATCGTAGGCTCATGAATATAGAGTTCAATTGATCGAAACCGAAACAACACGTTCACTGAAGTGTGATTTATTAAGAACAACAAACGATTATTTGTGTTTTTATATTCTAATTCATTTTCTTATGCTATGATGAAGTTTATTCAACGGGAGTCGCAATTATTTATATATACCGTACAATAAACACTTTAACAAGTAAGAACTCTATAAAATCTATATGTTAAGTATTCTGACCCTACCGACACCGCGTGCTGCCATCTATTCATCGATCACTCTATTTAACTACTAAGTACATGTATATACAAGGAGGGTTGACTCCTCCTCCTCTTCAATATTTTCCAACAATGAAATTGTCAGAATGTCGTTATTTTCTGGAACTAAACTGACTTTAAATAATAAATAAATAATCAACAGTCCAAAAAGATTCGAACCAATATATCGATCACTTTTTGTGTGTTTTGATTTTTTTATTTGGAAATAAGACCAACATTCGCGATTCTAATTCTGAAGTGAATAATTGGCGACTGTTTGAATTCGAATCTTATAATTGCGACTGGGAGAATATCTAGTTGGAACCCTGGGAGCCTATCCTCCTTGAAGTATATAGCAAATTGTAGGTTTATCTTTCCTTACCTCCCATCGCCGCTTCAATACTTTGAATCTGACTCTTCATATTTGTTTGGCTGCTGATCAAAGACTCGACTGCATTCTTGATTGAATCAAGCGTGCCAGATAAATTTGCAATTTGATCATTCATCGCTTTAAACTGCTTTTCTGTTTCCGATTTCGTACATTTATTATCCTGAGCCGTCACAGATGTTGTCAGATGTCCTACGATTACGCCACAGCCGAAAAGTGCTAAGAGAATTGCGTTCATCTTGTCAGTTGTCTCAGCAATTTAGTATTAAACAATTTAAAACAAGAATTATTGGAATGCATACTTATTAGCATTAACAAATATCAGTGGTATATATACACATCTGATTAAACATTGACAGTAAATATCATACATTAATATATGTTTGTCTGGCATTGTACTAATGGAAATTAGATGCAATATTTTAAACCTGCTCTTGCATTTTGCATGTTGAGCGTGATGCTATTAATATAAATTATATTATATTAAATTCATACAGATTTGAGATATTGTATTTTGTATATTCAAGAACTTTACTTGCATGTGACAGAAGGTCGTCATTGTTGCTTTGCAGTATATAATTGCTGGAATTACACCACAAAATCCGCTATTTAAAACGTTTTAGTGGAAGGCGTCTTACAAAATCGCCATTCTGATTACACCAACATTTCTAAAGCGTCTTAGGAATTATGTTTTGGAATTACACCTGTTTTTTCTAAAACGCCTTTCGTGCACTTTTAACGATGTATTTATGGATAATATCCAGCATATATGTATATGTACATCTCCTGTAAATGTATTCTTTTTGCATCTAAGACAAAACTGATCTTCCATAATTTGATTAAAAATGCATGACATTGCATAATTTTTATTTATCTTTTATTAATTATGAGAAAACATAATAAAAAGGTAAAAGAAAAATATGTACGTATATTCTCTGAAGATAACACTTGATTTCGATGAGACCTGGCGACCATCATCCATTTTTCAATTTAGATATAGTAGCCAGATAGCAGCGTGACCGGATGTCTCATCATGTATCAAATGTTTCAAATGTATCAAATATTTCGTTTAGGGCAAATGTTAAAAACTAGTAAAAACCCGGGTTAGGCGTTTTACAAAAACCGATCGGTATTACACCGCACACTTAAAACGCCTAACGACTTATGCCGTTTACTAGTGACAAGGGTTCTTGGAGTTTTAGAAAAGCGCTTTTGTAAAACCGCAATCGTGATTACACCAAATTCTTAAACCTGGCTAAAACCGAAGACGCTTTTGTAAAACGCCATGTGTAATTCCAGCAATTCAGTCGTATACTTACTTACACTCCCCTCCATAAGTTTGGCAACCCTATCTCCCTCATTGGATTACGTGTTAAAGCCTCTTAATGTTTGAATTTAATTTTATTCACATAACCAGCTTTGAAAATATTTAAAATAAAGGTGTTAATGTAACTTGACTTCATTTCCAATGCCTTTTTACCAATTTTTTCTCAATTACAATTAAGGTCGAAAATCGATGACAAATTTGATACATTTTTGAAAATTGACATTCCCATGTGAACCAATGGGAACTGATGGGTTCGGGGCAAATCAGATTTTTGGATACACAGCAAACATTTCTC
This sequence comes from Owenia fusiformis, assembly GCA_903813345.2. Taxonomy (NCBI): domain Eukaryota; kingdom Metazoa; phylum Annelida; class Polychaeta; order Sabellida; family Oweniidae; genus Owenia; species Owenia fusiformis. The sequence goes on from CAIIXF020000004.1 coordinate 8,872,930, forward strand.
AATGTTGATTTAACAAAAAATCAACCTTGATTCAACATTGATCTTCTCAAGCATTGAAAAAGCAATATTTGCCCAAGTGTTATTTCAGTGCTGAATCAAGCTTGATTCAGGCTTGAAAAAATCAATGCTAAATCAAGGTTGAGAATATTTTGAGTAAATCAAGGCTAAATCAATGTTAAATCAAGCTTAAAATAAGCTTAATCAAGGCTGAGGATATTAATGCTAAATCAAGGTTGATGATATTTTGGGTAAAATTATGGTTGAATTAATGATCAATCAAGCTTAAAGTAAGCTTAATAAAGGTTTAGGATTAATACTAAATTAAGGACTGATTTAATAATAAATCAAGCTTGAAACAAGCTAATTAAGTTAGAAGATGTTTAATGCTAATTCTATGTTTTTTTTATTCAAAAACATAATAAACACACAATTTTATCGAAATATATATTATAATTTATTTTCCCATAACTTATTTACATTGAATTTAGTATGTAAGTACTACTAGTATATCTATTTGGCCTGCTCGCTATCTCTGCGATTCTCTCTTTAAGTATTTGTGTAACAAAGGAACACATTTGTTTTGGAAATGATCAGCAGTCTCTATAATATTGTCAAAGTTGCAGCACAGAAGGATATACTACAGTCTATTCGTCTGAAGTCCTTGTATTTGTCATGGCGATGGCTTCTGTTTGGATCTTTTTAAGGTCCTCCCATCTTGTGTGGTAACTGGAATTATGAATGTCCTATACATTAATACACTGTAAGTATAATATTGTTTACCAATATTATTACAAAATTATGCATAAGCCTTCTACCTATTATTACTTATCATGTTATCTTTATTACTTTTGACTCAATGTGTAGACTTCAAAGGTAAAAAAAAAAAAATTTATCAAGTTCAATAATTTTGAATTCTATTACCATTGGAGTAAGATTGCTGGCATATAGGGCACCATATATAGGAATTACAAAAGTTGTATTTATTAGAAGTGTGTAAATTAAATAAGTTTAAAAAGTCCATATTGCCCATTTACACTTACCGTTGAGCAACTCCTTTGACATCCTCAAAGAAGGATGTTGAATCCTTTAGGCCTTTGTTGCCTTCTACACTTTCCCATAATTGGGACATATCTGTTGCCTTCCTCTGAAAGAAGTATTTGATTCCATATTCAAAATGCCCTTTGTATGCACCATTCAGAAAAGGAAAGTGAATGCTTCCACGCTCTCAATGTCTATCTATACATTTGTTGACACATTCAAAGAAGTTATTTCACATTAGGCCTACTTTTCAAATTATTGTTAAACATGTTAAATGTTCATTGTTAATTAACTGATTCTTCAATGGATAAATTAACTAGATCACCTATAGGCTGTATAGTGTATAGTACCCCAGACAACTTCAATGGAACAACTATTCTTCTTGAAATTTTTAAGATTCATTCTGGAGGCAATTTCCAACATGGAAAACTGTATTTTATTGACACTGAAGTGTTTTTAAAAAAAGCTATCAAAATCATAAGATTATGAATTTTGATACAATATTTAATTTACAAGTTGGAAATTGTCTCCAGAATAAATCCTGAAAATGTCAATAAGAATGGATGTTCCATTGCAAATATAGATTAAAAACACAACTGCATCATTGAAACTGTTCTAATAATTGTATTTTCCAATGCTATAATACTCACCATTGCCATGAGGCATTGCTGCACATCCTCTTCTGAAGAGGTGCCAGTTGGAATGTTACTAAATACAGCTCTTCTTAGGTGTAGTAATGTTTTACCCTGCATATGCTTGCCCTTTTGGTGCATCTTAATTGTGAATTAATCAATTAATTTGATAAATCAATACATACCTCGTGAAAGTTGTTCATAGTTTAACCATCCTTTTGGGTTTTTGCTCCACCCCCACAAGCTTTTTGTTGTTATAACTGATAACAGTTACCTGAAAATATAGTTTTCTATGAACATTGGCAGATTTGCTTACCATAATAGTTAATGTAAATTAAAGTTCGAAATAATATCTTTGAACAGAGAATTCAGTTTGCATACACAAATTGTTTATAATATTTTAACAGGGGCCAAAAGTTAATATATAATGCTAGATTATTTTGTCTCAGTTAGGGTTGACATATTTACAATTTCATTATAGCCCTGTGAGGAAGCATAGGCTATTAACATGTTGAATTGGTGATATGACATGAGGGCATAATAAGGTTATGAACATGGTAGCATGATGAAATGAATGGTGATATAACATTGGGGCATGATGATATAAAACAAACATGGTGATATAACATGGGAGCAGGTAATATGAAATGAACATGGTGACATAACATGGGAACATGGTGATATGAAATGAACGTGGTGATATAAAAGGGTACATGGTGATATGAAATGAACATGGTGATATAACATGGGATCATGGTGATATGACATGAACATGGTGATATAACATGGGAGCATGGTGATATGACATGAACATTGTGATCTAACATGGGAACATGGTGATATGAAATGAACATGGTGATATAACATGGGAACATGGTGATGTGAAATGAACATGGTGATATGACATGGGGGCCAATTCCAACGATACGCTGAATAAGCAAAATAAATTATTATTAGCCTAGATTTCATAAAACTGTTAAAACGTTTACTCTACGCACCTAGCCTAAATAGCTAATCCCAGTTGCATTCCACATTGCTGATACATGGCCCTCCATCCATTGATTATGTAATTATTGTATTCTTCACTGCCTTCACTCCTCATGATATGCCAACATCTGACCAATGCCAACATCAAGTCTATAAAATAAAAAGGTAGCCTAGAAATATCACTCAGAAATTACATTTTGGCCAGGATTTTGGCCCATGTCTGGCTTCATTCAGAAAACGTTATGCATTGCAGATTATAAATATCTTTTTTAAAACTCCAAAGAACTAGCCTATGCCCTGGACTTTTAAGACAAGACTTAGTTTCAGTGACTTTGAAAATTTTTTTTCAATTTCTCCTGAATTTATTTTTAGATCTATCTTTGAATTTCACCCTAGCCTATCCCATAGAGCCTATCTGGTATTTGAAAGTCTTCTATATAATAGGTGCACCTAACATATGCTCATTTATTCATAACAAAACAATCAAATATATACTTACAAGTGAAAATTGTAGACAGATGGCAGAGACTGGCACAGAAATCAAAATTTAAAATATGTGGCTTCTCAAACTTCCTGTATGAGTCATAGAATGTGTGACGTCATAGGTCAAAAGTTCAAGGGGATTTCCCAGGGATTTCCCTAAGATGTCAAACTCAATGAAGAAATCACAATAATGAATGTTATTTATAATAAAATATTTCAAACTCTAAATAAGTAATATCAATATTGCTTAATTCAATCAATAATACTGTAATAATAGTCAGAAAAATTATAAGTTTTGTTAGTGCTAAATCAGCACTAACTTAGCACCCCGCTTAGCACTAAATAACTTGGAATAAAATCACCTGGAATGGAAACTCCATTGTGTATCTATTGCTCCATTGTTCTATGTCTGTCTCCCATTGTTAAAAATAACAAATCCCCGGTTGCCTTGACGAGTTATTACGTCATATTTCATGAACACCGACGTCACATTCCGTACATCGTTTCCCTGACGATCGTAAGTTTTATAAACAATGCTGTACTCGTTGACCATGTAAGATTTTATTCAGTGTATCTCACGTCTTCTTCGTTCACAGGCCCGTAGCCAGGATTTACTTGGGGGTGGGGGAGCGGTTTTACCAAGGGCATGGACTTTCAATTAGAATCTAATTGAAAGCCCTTGCCAGTGGGGAGCTTTTGCCAAGGGGGGGTGAGCTTTTCAGTTTTTGGCAAATAATCATACGAAAAGTGCTCAAAATGGTCAAAAACTGCATGATTTTTAAAGAATTTCTGGCCCCCTCCGACCCCCCCCCCGGCTACGGGCCTGGTTTACCGTGATTGTTTTTCAAGGTCACGTCGGAGGATCGGACAAAATGAACGGAGAAGTTAGCAGGCGATTTCGGCTAGAAAATATAACGAATCTGGAAGAATTATTTTTTCTACAGAAAGATTACTAGTGCATTACTCAGTGGCGTAGACACAATGTACGCCAAGTGTAGTGTTGAAAAGTGAGAATAAAAAGACTTAATTTATGTTCTTTAGTCATATTTTCTCATTGTTCATAAATTGTACAAGTAATCTTGAGCACACTAGCCTAAAGAAATGTTTTGTGGATACCATATTATAATTGGTCTGTCTGGCAAATATCATTTAACAGATTGAATTCCCTTACCAACATGCTTTATTTCATGAAAATCGAGCCACTATTGACTGTCTTATGAATTTTAAAAGTAAAATACAATTTCGCCAAATATTCGTGAATCGCGTTCTCTTCACGAATTTGAGAGAGAAACTGTTTTTTTTTTCAAAAACTACTTGATGAATACCTTTGAATTTTTTTGCATATTCCGTAATGCTTATGCAAATTATGATATCATTTAATTATAATGATGAACCTCTTTAAATTTAGATGTATATTTTTTATTATCCCCTACCCAGATTTTTCAATTTCACTACATCGATTTAAATATTCCGTTGCTAGGCATAGACATAAATTATAGTTAAGTCAACAATTATCTATTTTCTTACTAAATCACTAATTGTTATTGGTAGTACTTCTTGAAATATGAATGTCAAAGACAAAAACATCTTGAAAATGCTGATTATTCAATTACACGTTCCATTGATTTCAGTTCTAGAAAAGCGATTACCTAGTTTTTTTCATTTGAAAAATAATAGATTCTTGTTTTATAACATTTTTGGCACCCCCTAAGTCACATTGACCTCGATTTGACCTTTGTGGTGGGGGTGTTTATTTGTTTAATTGATTAATTGCAAGAATGCGTTTCTTTATATCAATTGATCAAACTAGTTTCTTTAATCTGTACGTATTGTATTGCACGGTGCACGATGGAATCAGACAATACTATATATCTAAATTAAATTTAGAAAAAATCTCTCATTGTTATTTGAAAATTGGTCGTCTCAATCGTTCGAGACATTAGCAAAGTGATAATGATTTGTGTGGAGATTTAAAAGATTTAAAATTTCCAAGGTGATTTTAAATGATGAAAATCATTCGAACATTTTAAAGCACATTAAAAAGGTATCAGGGATTTAAAGCTTGCATATAAAATCGAAACGCCAACTTATAGGTATGACCAATCGCCCATACAAATGCATCACTTAAGTATTTCCGTTCACATTTAGGTTGGGAAAAACATTGCAAGCTTAAAATCTCTGTTACCATAAAATGACGTTTTACGAGCATAAAGTAGGCGTTTTGATTTAGAATATTGATATTGTTTCATATTTTTGGCGGGATTTTTGGCGTAGTGTTGAATTTACACCTTCCTACGCCCCTGCATTACTAATCGAAAAAGCGCACGGTATGGCAAGGTAATATGTTACGTTTTCCATGAGGATACGCTTCTAAAATATGTGATGTATTATAAGGTGTCGTTACCAACGTGCAAAAGTCAATGTTATTGCTACAAATCAAGAAACAATGCCCACACGACCTGTACCAAATACTTATAAATGACGGTATCATCACAAAACTAATGCCATCGCTGGCTTTTTAAGAAATGCTAATGAGACTCCGTGGCATTGTTTTTTCCTTTTTGTTTTGAATTTTAACATTAACTAACTACTCAATATGCAACTTTTCACCACGTACAATTTTAAAATATTAAGTTTGAAAATTCCATTTTTTATAATGGAGCTCAATGGGAAAAGGACATAATTTTAATTATTTTCAAATGTAGCGGCTCGATTTGACAGATATAATGGATATTGGTAAGACGAAAATGAAGAAAACTCAATGTCCTGGTTACGCAAAATATAGGAAAATGTGAAATAATCATAAAAACCTTTAAAAATAGATTGAAGGGGTGATATTCATTTTTAATGTGCCTTTCACTTCTACATGGTAACCATAGCTTTGGTAATGGTTTACTTATTTTAAAAGCATATCTTCCAGCATGTGTATCAAGCCAAGTAATACAATAAGTCAGTGAATTATCATTAATTGGAATGGTATAATTGTATTTCTAAGCAATGATGACAAAAAGGTAAAATATCACATACTTGTTCTTACCATCAAATCGATCAATTATAATGCATATTAAACAATATAGCAGTAGATCTTCAAATTCACGAATTGAGTTAAATTGTAAGATAATAAATAAATTGTTAATCCCTTACTGTATAATCCCCTTCTCTGAATCAAACTGAATTATAATATTTCGGTATGCTTATTTGAGCTGCTGTAGTTTAGATCACTTGTTGAGATATTCAGTAACATGCTGTCACTAGAGACAAAATTTGACACTAAATAATCACTCGTGTTACGTTCGAAAATAACAGAAAGTAAAAAAAGCAATTAAAATATAACAATGTACAGTACTATATTTTAGAAAAACTAAATGATATAACAATAATATATAAAATATAATGTAATACTTAAGTTCAATTGGCGATACCCCTAATTGTCTCTCGATGTTGGTAAATATCCTTAATGATCCCTGAGAATGTTCCAGATCACGAAACGTTAGTTCTCCAATGTTTGTTATAATCCAATAATGTTCGTAGTAATCCTATAATGTTCGTATTCAATAATGTTTGATGATAATCCACAAATGGTTGACAATCCACGAATGTTTATGATAATCCGTACCTGTTGAATGGTTAAAACTGCTTCAAAGTGGTCAATGAAAATGTGAAATGTGTTTTCTGCGCAAATAATGTCCCATTCTATTAAGATCATCCAATATGTTTCAACAATTTCCATGCATCACATTTGTAAAGTTTTGCACAATATCTAATTTAAGGCATGTTTTTGTAATCTTGTAATTTCTTCAAAATTCAAGGCCGCGAATAAATTATGGCATCAAATTTTAGATCTTTCTCCACAAGATGTGGTGATATGGGCTAATAAATGCATGCATGTATGAAGGAAAATATAGCCTTTTCCAAGTTCACTTTTTTGGACCACCCTGTATGTAAGGGTGCCAGTATGTAGTCCAGTATATAGTAAACAAAGGAGTATTTTGGTCAACCCAATACATCTGATAAACACTAAATGAAGTGTTTTCTATGCAATGATTATATACAGGCATCTATTGTTACTGTGAATTTCAAAAGCCTCCAAATAGTTGAATAGAGCATGCAATGTTTTTCAGTTTCAAGCAGGTTTTAGTACATTATGACCTATTGTATTTTCACTTATGATTATGTAATACTGACCTACTTATCTGTTTAGCATATCTTTAAGTAGTTTACAGTTAGTTAAAAACAACAAGGCATTTAACATGACAAAATGTTACCACTTATTTGCTCAAATCAGAAATATAAAGTCGGATTTGAACTTCTGAGAACTTGTAGATGATTTAAAAAACAGGTGAATTTAAAGCAAGTTGAAAAAGACCTTTTTGAGAAAGTTATTGAAGGTAAAATCTCAAATCTAAAGTCAGATTTAAGCTTCTTAGATGATAATTTATATAAAAATTTGAAGCAAGTTAAAAATATTTTTTGACCTTGTTTTCCTAAAAAGCATATCGATGATTTTTAACAAAATTGGGTCAATTTGAAGTTGAAAAATATCTTTTCGACCTTTTTACCTTGAGAAGGTCATTGCAGATCAAATCTCAAATCTAAAGTCATATTTGAACTTCTAAGAACTTCAGCTTGTAGATGATTTTGAAAAAATTGGTCAATTTGAAGCAAGTTGAAAATATTTTTGACTTTGTTTTTCTCAGAAGCATCGATTCAAAAATAATTCTAGAAGATCTAACATATTTACACTCCTCTCCATAAGTCCACCTTAGCTCCCCCATTGAGCTACGTGTTAAAGCCTCTTTACGTTTGAATTTTTATTTACTTAACCGGCGATGAAATAACTTATAATATTGATGAAAACGTAACTTGACTTTATTTCAGTACCTCCAAATTTTCTCAATTTTTTTCCTTAATAACAATAGATAGGTCTGATAGTAAATTTGATGAATTTTTGAAAATCGTCATTCCCATGTAATCCAAAGGAAAATGTAGGGTTCGGGGCAAACCAGAAATCATGATATCTTTTCAGTAAAAGATTCAGCAAAAAATATTTTTATATAGAAAATTGAATTGTCGTTAACTTTTTGGTAGACTAAGTGTTTAGTTTATTTGATGAATACTAAAGTTACAGCACTTCAAAGTCATGTTTGAAAATAATTTTTCGCCTCCTCTTATTTCAACGGGAGAGGTTTTTTGAAAAACAATTTTGACTTTAAAGCCCTATAAACTTTGTTGAACCTGAAGAAACATATCATTTTTTTGTTAATAAAGTTAGCAAATTCAATTGCCTACCTAACTCTTATTTTTTGCAAGGACTCGGATGGATGGATGTTCTGTCATATGACTTGCGGCAAACCTACCATTTCCCATTGGTTAAAATGGGAATGTCGATTTTCAAAAATTCATCACATTTATCATCAATTTTTGACTTATTGTAATTGAGGAAAAAAATTGAGAAAATTTGAAGGTATTGGAAATAAAGTCAAATTACATTTCCATTAGTAGTATAAGTATTTTCATCGCAGGTTAAGTAAATAAAAAATCAAATGTAAAGACTTAGAGGCTTTAACACGTAGTTCAATGGGGGAGCTAAGGCTGCCAAACTTATGGAGGGGAGTGTAACTATACCGTGAGTCTATTCATTTATCAATTCAATCAATTAATAGTAAACTTTCTCCTGAAAAAAGAAATGTTTCTAATTTGTTGAATTTTCTAGCTGAATCGAAATCAATTTGTCCGACCAACGGTCGCTGGAATTATCGAAAGTAATTGCGGCTGTATGAAGAAATGGTAATAATTTGGGATTCGATTGAGAATACATGGAATAGTTACATTGTGAGTAAGAAGAAAATAAATTTAAATTAGTGTTTTGATGGATTTCAAGTTCAGTCATCCTTGTGTTGGCGGAAGAACTTCGATAATCATTGTTCAGTATCAAGCGAAAGTTACTGTTCTTACCTTCGCATTTAAACGGAAAGTGTCGATTTCGATATTATTAGTTTTCATTGAATTAAACTATTTTATAGTTGAAATTATGCTTTGATATTATTTGAACTAGATCTGGCTTATTACATGACATAGAAACACTGGAGTATGATCATTTGTTCATACATGATACCATGCGTAAATAATCTTGCATGATCACTGAATAACGTTGATGTTTTGCTCTCATTATGACATGTATGATAAACGTAAGGATATTTTGGAACAAAAACGGAATGCGATCAAATTAGTAGCAAAATTGCCTCTAACTGATTATAAAGAGTTATTAATATGTATCTTGTAGTTTACTTTGTCTCGAAAATCTTGAACATTACTAGGATCGCTGATTGTTCAAACAAATGTATTAAATATGTTGATTCATTTATTCAAGATGCAATAGTATTTTAAGATGGACTTCTGTATTAATGTATAAACTGGGCAATAGTTGTTAAACAGGGTGAGTCAAAAACGTAACAAAAACAAATGTTAATAACTCAGTCATCCACCATGGATTTAGGCCTAAAGTCATGATCCATACGCCTACCGTACCGTTTACTCTACCCGGCCAATTCGTTAATGTTTTCAAGGACACAGTACATAGTTTCAGTAGTTTAGTGTATCTAAAATTAGTAGTAGTTATTCCTCGCTATCAATTCGAATGAAACATGACAGAACATGATGCCCGACTGCTTTAACGTAACACGTCACTAGTAGGATCGAAGTGCGTTTCATCTATCCGAATATGGAGTAAGATCGTTATGTCATGTTTCCAAGAACATGCACGTGAGAGAAGGTGAAAACTACCTTCGTGTGGTGTATCTCAGTAATCTGGGTTATGAAAACTTTCCGTCTTTCCTTTCATCATCTAAATCCATGTCACATGGTATCCGAAAGAAGGAACATCACGTAAATCCACAATTACTGTTTTTAAACAATAAAAGCTTGTAAATATTTATCCAACAAGCCCTTTTACAAGACACAGTTTCCTGAAGTCATATCGACGCTACAATTACGAAATGTTTTGGAGTGGTCCATCTTCAGTAGTTTTGAATTGAATGAGTAAGTAAGCCGTTTCCCTGGCCGTTTTTGGGTATCAAAGTGAGGATGTCGTATCCGATCAAATCTACACTGGTCGCAATAGTACGATGTCGTTCAAAGCAAATGTCACTGAGATTATTTTGTCTGGCGTAAAGAGCACGGTGTTCCAGGGAAACAATTTTATCCTTTATATTTGTGTACTTCATCAGCAGACGGATTTTTCAAAGGAGTTGGACTAAATGTATAAGCTTGCTTTATTTCTCTTTTTGTAGACATGTTTTGCTGCTTTTCCATCTTGCTAATTCATCAGATGGATCTGGAAATAAAAATTGAAATTAAAAAAATGATCATACACAGGGAATATAATTGATAATGCACGCAAATGTCCTTTCGATTTTTAGATATTTTCCTAAACATGATATAAACGGGACATTTTATTTGCCAACTTTTTCGGATTTGCCGACAACTGGAATTGATGGTGCGTGCAGAGCTTACAGCAGATTTTACCTTATTTTCCTAAATATGACATAAATAGAACATTTTCTTTCCAAAATTCTAAGCAAATTAGCAAGTTTCGTAATTGCGGAAAACTTGAATTGGAAAAACATTTTTCGCATATAAAACATATAATTGATCTATAAAAAAAAACATATACAGAGACTATGATTGATGGTGCGTGCAAATGGGATACTGTTTTTCCTTATTTGCCCATATCATGACGTATAAAAAGACATTTTCTTACCAAAATCAAAGCACGTAGAGATGAATATGAATCCAATATGGCGCTGTAGTGTTGTAACGATGTGACGTCACAAGTAATCTTTTGGTAGTTACAGCTGTGACGTTTTTCAATTATCGGAGACAGACATAGAACAATCGGAGACATGAGTTGCCATTCCCGTGGTTTAGTATTCCCAGTAAATAAGCACTGCTAAGTTAGTGCTAACTGAGGTTTGTACTGATTTGGTACTGATTTATTAGCGCTAATTCCACACAAACATTATTTGTACCAATTCTGTACCAATTCAGCGCTAAATTAGCGCCAAAAAAGATTAGCGCTGATTTAGCGTGGAGTTATTTTGGCAGTGTAGATATATCCTGTAGCCTAATCCTGATTTTGAGGTTTCCATATCCAGAACCTCCATATCTCCCGCCATATTCCCCGGCTTCCGAGCATATCTTCCCGCTTCAGGTAATTGAAAAAAAATGTTCAATTTTTTTTTTAATTTGAAAAACAAATTGAAAAAAATTTTGAAAAAAAAAGTTTTTGGAAAAAAAAGCTGAAAAAAGATTTTGAAAAAAGTTCAAAAATTCGAAAAAAAATTTGAAAAAAAAATTTTGGAAAAAAAGTTCAAATTGCAAAAATTTTGAAAAAAAAAGTTTAAAAAAAAAGTTTGAAAAAAATTGGAAAATAAAGTTGAAAAAATCTGAAATATGTCCTCAAGCTTGAATTAAGCCTGAAAAAATCAAGCTTGAGAAAATCAACATTGATTCATGCTTGATTCATTGTAGATTTTGGCTTGAAAATCTCAAGCTTGATTCAGTGTTGATTTTTCAGGCTTGATTCAAGCTTGAGAATATCAATGTTTAATCAAGCTTGATTTTAAGGTTGATTCAGCATTGAGGTTTTTCAATGTTGAATCAAGCTTGATATCAAGCTTGAATCAACCCTGATCTGCCATCAACATTGATTCAACCTTGGGAAATATTTGCAGTGTACCTATTCAGTAAATGCGTCATCAGAAAATATTTTTATGTACAAAATTGACTGTATAACCTTTTTGCACACAAAGTGTTAAGTTTACTTTGTGAACATTAAAGTAACACAGCTTTATTTGAAAAGCATTTTCGCCTCCTATGTTTTTTCAATTGGAGAGGTTTCTTGAAAAATAATTCTGACTGAACATGGAGAAACATATCATTTTTTGGTTAAACAAAGTTTGCGAAATCAATTTTTAAACTAACTTGATTTTTGGTACGGGAATGTTGACTTTCAAAACGTCATCAGATTTGTCATTGTTGAAAGAATTGAGAAAAATAGGAGGTGTTCGAAATGATGTCAATTTATATTTCAAGCCCTAAAAGTAGACCTTTCGTTACAGGTTATGGAAATAAAACTCCAAACATAAATAGGCTTTGCATGTAATCAAATGGGGGAGTTAGGGTTGCCAAACTTATGAAGGGGGTGTACATATACGTTCCTGGTATATGCAGTCGAAATGTTGAGGCATGCGCAGACCTCTATTTAGTGATATTTTCATTTCAAATATGGCGGCCAATCCGATGTCTGACGACCCTTACAAAGAGTCTAGGCAGTTTGCATTTTTACCTCCTGTGAAATAACAAGTGGAATTTAGTAGTTGTTTTGTGTTTTATTATCATTCTGCATCGTAATTCTATGTGATGTGGTGTTGAAATGTCAGCAGAAATGCATATCCATACGATAATCGAGTGAATCAGATAACAGATTTTTCGAAAACCCGTCTCGTGCTAAGCGTGTAAAAACTTGTATTAACATGCTCAAAAGTGCCAATGTGCACATCAATGTCAAGCTAAATCAATGTTGTGTCTAAAACAGGTACCCGATCTACTCAAAACAGCTTGTCATTCACGTATACACGCTTAGCAAACACGGCGAAATGACCTGAATCTTGGAATTTCGTTCAAGAGCTAGTAATGTTTGCTCCGGTCTTCGTCATAATTGTTCAACAGACTTCACGCATGCGCAGGAGAAAAACCATCAACCAATAAGGTTTATAAATCAATTTTGCGCATGCGCCTTACAACGGTAAAGAAATTGGTATTTATAAACGAACCAGTTTGAGATAACCCGATATCAGTCGGAGAAATCTGACGATCTACGAAACTCACTTCAAAAAATCAAATGCGGACTGACGGCGTATTCTACTATGTTTGGATCTAAGATTTTCAGTATAGATAAAGTCTTTTATGATCTTTCGAATGAGGTAAGTCTCTAGTTCGAAAGACAATCGTATCAACTTGAACAAAAGTTGAGTTTTGACGAAAAATTTTAACATGCGCAGAAGTCCCATTTTCGTTGTACGATATTGACTGTATAGGGCACAATGGCGTAGCCCAGATCTATTCAGCAAAACATTGAAGTTAGAAATATACCTTCTTATCTTTAATCTGAATTTGGCTCGCCGATCAACGTTTTGCCTTGGTCTTATCATGGATCCTAACTACGTCATCACGGCATACCGTCACGTCATCAGTGCTCGCATAAGAGTATATTTGAACATACGCACTGACAGTACACCATTCTTAGGGCAACCCAGTGCAGTAGGCGACATTTAGAATATTATATCTCCTAGGCTTCTGGCTTCTATGACCACTGAAATGAAAAGTGCAGTCTTAATTTCTCTTATTAAATAGATGGCAGGCAAGTAAGAAGCATGTTTATTACCGTGGGTGATTGGCTCTCAGAAAGCAATCTCTATATCCTTTCGTTTCGTTCGGTACACATAGTAAGCCCCAGGTAAACAAACCTTAACATAAGCCCGATCTTCAAGGATGTCGTAATTACGAAATTCAGAATTACACAGTCGACCAATTTTTCTCTTGAATCGCAAGTTTTTACAAAATAAAAAAATTCAAAACACACACTTGCCGTGAGCAAGATATTAGCTCAAATTTATTGGATTGCTGAAATACGATTTATAGCCATTTTATTGTCAGACAATAACGACATTGGACATTTAAATCGTTGGAAAATATCGAGATTGCATTCTGGGAGCCAAGCCTCCTTGACAACTTGTTTAAATATTACTACAACTATTATGAACCTTGCCGATGATGAATGTCGTTCTTAACATGCTCCCATTATAATGTTTTTCTACAGATAACGAGCATCCTTGTATAAGATATGACTAGTCAACTAATAAACCACCTGTTGTTTTCCCGGGCTTTTGTAGTGCCTTTAATGAAGGATTTGCACTGATTTATAAATCAACGAGGCGTGACTACTACACTTACTATATACAATCGAATGCAATATTAATCTAATAGCGCTAATGTTGAACTGGTAATTTTAGTTAACAGCTCAATCGATCTCTTGATTTCTTAAAATCTATCTAGCACGTTGAGTTATCTAAGCTTTAAAAGATTGTTCTGTCGAATTAAACTGTTATAAGATATATACTATTTCATATTTTCAATTGTGTAATATAGTTCTTTTATAATATACTTAATTTCAAATTTCATCTGAGATATGATGAGAGATTTCATTGATGGTTTACACAACCTATTGTTATGCAATATATTCAACAAATTAAAGGGCCTCTGCAGAAGCTAATGAACCAAGCCGATACTATAAATCTTACGTTATGTACCCTGCGCGCAGAGTCTAGTTATAAACCACCGAAGCTCTCTTTTAAGATGTGAAGTCGAACGAATACAAAGGGTATACGTTGTGTGTAATGGCACATCATTGTATGTTCTAAACACACTATTGTTTCGTCCTTTTAAGTAATCTCTCGGGGACACTTCATTCCAGCTTCAATAAAGATAAAAGGATAACTATCTCTAGAGTTTGATGCTTTTCGAATAGATAGAATTATTAAACATTCATTTAGAGACTAGAAGTAAAGTAATGAAAAACTCCCTTTTGAATATACAAACGTATAATAATTCAATTACGTACGCGTCGTACAATTTTAGCTCGTTTATTGTCATTTCTATGTGTGGTATATATTTTACATCATCACTTACAACGACACAATTAACGATGAAATAAACGAAGATATTTGGATTGGTTTTGCCTATTCCGCCAGGAAACTGAGACCTTGGTTAGATGATGTCATTTGAATCCAAAGATCAGGAGGTCGCATCAATGAATCAAGTTACAAGATGTAAACTCATTAATAATAATGAATAATTTGATTGAAAGACACCAGCTCCTATTTAAATTCTTAACACTCCGGAATAAAGTTATTTTATTTCAATGAGTAAGATAGGTGGCGGTGTTACTATGGGATTGTGAGATAGCACCAGTTTGCCCAAAACATATACAAAAATGGTAATGCTTTTGTCCACCATAATTTATGCACTATCGGCAAAGGCGTTCGGGAGAACTACAGAACAGGAATTGCATCTAAATTAAGATATCTCGTTGATTAATGAACTGTGTATTATAAGGTTTCTTTTTCCGAATTAACCCAAACCCTTTAGCTTTCCTTATTTTTGAAATAAAACTAACCAGAAAACAAGAGCCTATATTTACGGCTTGCGCAAGACTACCTCTGACAGTTCCATTAATCTATGTTTCCTATTAATCTTACTTAATTCGAATTTAATTTGAAATAAACGTAAGCATTAAGAACACAAATTATAACCATTATCAAATACAGCGGATTTCAGTGGCACGTTATTTGAGTACGTAATTACAGAAATTCCGTAGGATGTTTTTTTCTGTTTATTCCCACAAGAACAATAACTGGAGGAAACAACATGCAATAATTGTAATACTTAGCCGTATAATATGTTACAACAGATGAGGAAACTGGAAACAGTGGTTTGTTATTTACTTAATGAATACTGCGAAGTATGTTGTTATCTCCAATGTATCGCAACTTACTGGCGTTTTCAATTATAGCAATTTTTCATTCGCATAATAAAATGTTGTTCCGTTGTCTCATGGATCACGATTAATTGTTTCCTTTGTAAGTATTGTCAGGTTTCACATTCATTATATGGCGCCACAATTCGGCTTATTTGTCATAATCATTCGCAATAATATTAGAGTAACACAAATCAGACTTTATGCGCATGCGTATATATTGGTCCTCATGAAAATAGTCCCGTTAACGGGGAGTCTAAACACGAACAAATGTGAACTGTTATAATTAAAGCGTTACCAATTATTTACCAATTTTTCACTTAATCTCGTTGATTCAAATCAACGTACAATACCCATTTTCATTACACGACCAGGAAGGGCAGTCAGAACACTCCCTCCAACCCACCAACAATAATAGCCGTCTTAATCCTAAACTTAAGTGGCCACATGTCGTTATATCATCAGATCGTCGTGACATGAGTATGTTATACGAATGGAGAGAATAATTGAACTATTCATACGAGTTAACACGCTTAGACATGTAGATACATTATTTTTCATAGACTAACGTCTAGTTAAACCATCCCAATGAAATTGTATTTGCACTAGACAATTCAACTCTAGGACTGTACATCAGCAGTTATATGATTTACAAGTAGGCGTATTCAAAATGGTAGTATTAGTAAACTTTAGATTAATTCTATATATATATATATATAGCATACTTTTAATGTCTTAGACTTGGGGATCTCTTTATATTCTAAAATCTGGATTATCTGCTACAATTTCAGAAAACATAATATATGAATCGGGTTGAAATGACATCGAGAAAGAAGCCATTAACAAATAACAATATGTATCCTATGGACTATAGGCCCGGTGTGAAAGAAATGATGGTCCCCTTGAGATTATGGTCCCTTTTCCTTACGGCCCTTACTGGCCCTGACCGTGTATGAATAATAAGGAAAATGTATGCCTCAGCTTATTAAACCACTTTTAAATGTCCTAGACATATAATCAATATAAACAAATTATTGTCAACTCCTTGAAGAAGTACAGATATTCATGTCATAATTTGTATACACTGCCATCAATAATTGACCTGCCGTTTGGGAGCGTTACAAGGGCGGTCGAAACTGTTGTTTTTGAATTTAAATTAACATTTATCTTGCTCAGTATCGACCTTTCGAGTCAAATCTTTGATGTCTGGAAGTGTTCGGAATCCCAATCTTTTAAAGATCTTTCAACGAAGTTAAATAAGTTATTGAACTATCTTACGTCTATATTAAGTTTATTTTGTATCGCTTCTATTTAGCGTTTGGATTTTAACGTGCACTCTGTCGTACGACTTACATTTATCAACTTCTTATAGGCCCCCTCACATCAGAACGAATCCACTAAACGCAGTCTTGCGGATCGGAGAACTTGTTAATTCTGGCGATTGGCAACGTAAACATGTGAACCGAAGCGCATCCTTGCGCATACTTCCGAAGCCGTCCGACGCTTTCCGAAGGGATATTTACACATACGAGAACACCCCAACGACGTACAACGTACATTTACTAATGGGAACGAATTTTACTCAAATCCTATTCGCAAGACTGTTTTTGGTGGATTCGTTCCCCCGACTCGTTCATATGTGAAAGTCTGTCTATCTGAAAAGGTGAGCCCAGAGGGTAAGAAATGATTTGAAATTAAGAATTAATTAAGTTAAGAAAACAGTTTTACATTTTTTTGATTCCATCATTCAATGTCATGCCTGTTTTTTAAATATCAACCATAATTTCATGAATGTTGTCTGATAAATAATTCGTCCGTCTGTTCGTTTGTTAAATCATCTGTCCGGGCGATATCTCAAATACACGTGGCGGAGTGGGTTCAAATTTAATAGGTACTATAAGTAGGCTATTGGTGCACACTCCCGTTTCACAGGAAACAATGAAATGTGACGTTATAAAAAATATTTTCGCAATTTGACGAACATTCGACGACGTCATTATTCCTTCGAAATTCACTGAAACCATGTACATAAAATTATGAAAATGACACATTACATTTTTATTACCTACATTCTATCTAAGGAATGCATCGATGAAAAAGGTATATAAAAAAAACCAATCAAAACATCGATTTAAAATTGAATAAACATGGAAACCAAGACAAATATTCTGAACTTTAAAATTGAAAACTTTGTACTAATGTTCCATTTTTATGAATTTATATGCAAATCCTACAAGATATAATCATTATTAATATCAATAGATAATCATTACATCAAAATGACATGTGCATCTTTATTTCAAATGAGAATTCATCATGCTTGAAAGTTATGATTTGTTGAGAATTTGTTCTGATAACTTTTAATGCGGGACTCATCAATCGCTTTTACGTTTTCTCGCGTATTAGAACCTATAGCGCGGAAATTTCTCTATTCTTTAAGACTCAAAGAATACGGTATATGTCCATGAAGAAGTATGGTTTACCCTATCATTTGGTACCAATGTAATATATAGAACATGCGCAGGCAAGTAAAAAAGCTATCCAATTATTTCAATAAAATCTGTCCTCGCTAATTCCGATGAAAAGGGACACAAAGTCCCCATTTTGAGTGTAAAATGACGTCAAAACGGTCTAGGCACATTTAGTTAAGACTTAGGTATCATTCATTTTAAAAGGTGAAAAACTGAAATAGAGTCTCTAATTTTTTAATACATTATAATCACCTGATGCGCAGCTGAGAAAAATATTTTTTTAGGACTCAAAATATTAAAATACTCACACTCGCACAGATTAAAAATGCCCAATTGATTTTAACGGGGATTTTTATCACGAAGGCTTCACTTGCACATTTTTCAATATTTTATAGAATTTACGAGGTTTATATGACCATCAGGTCATCAAATAACCTTTTTTGTAGAACAAACATCTTCTTAATTGTTGACCATAAGAATTTGAGATGATTCATTGCAATACAAAAAACTTAGATGGCTTAGAACATATCTATCGTGGTAAAAAATGGCGTAATTTTGACGAGGCTTCACTCCTAATATTCGTACAAAATCCATCGTGGCAGATACGCTTACATCTGAATCACTGATAAGTATAGTTTCAGTATGTTCGTGAGACTTTTCTGGATCTAACACTATAACAACTGTATGACAAACTGCTATATAACTCACAAAATCTACATTTAAGTACCATACGCAGGCTGAATAAGTCAGAGTTGAACACGAGTCACTCACAATTACGATCACGACAATAGCTATTGTGACGTCATACGCTGTTCGTTATTTGTAAATATTTATGCATAGAATCGATGATCCATTAAATTGGGTATTATCCTGAAAATATCATAAACATTGATGGAATAGTTAAAAAGATATATACTATTACATACTACATGGCCATTTCGTTTCGTTCCTCCTTGTAACGTTGAACACACCTTTTATTCAATAGAGAGCTATTTCGAAGGGCTGTGAATTGAATAACCATAGAGGATATTTCAAAAAATTCAGTTCGAATAATTGCCTTATAAAATAGCAAGAAGAATATATAAAAATTATTATAAATTATGTCGAAATACATGTTAAACGAAGACCGAGATCTTTATAGACGTCTTAATTATATTGGCGATTTCAAATGTGTACCAATAGCGTACTTATAGTAAGGGTGATTCATAGACACAGGACTCTGCTCAAGAAGAGGGATTTCCAAGATGGCCACGAAATACAAAATGACATAGGACTCTGCTCTAGAAGGATTTTTTTCAAGATGGCTGCAAAATTCAAAATGGCCACCATTTTTTTAAAAAGTGTTCATAACCCAAGTACCAGTTGTCAGTTTTTGTTTTATTTTTGTAGACACATTTAATTCTTGTCGAGAAGAAACGTTTTAGTCGACTTCTGAATTCAAAATTGCTGACATTTTTCAGGAGAGAGTTACGTTGACGATCTTCATGAGTATTGTCACATTGGCAATATTCATGAAGATCGTCAACGTAACAAAAGCGAGGGACTAAATATGTATATTGCGTCTTCGTTAATATACCAAACATAGAACCGCCTGCATATTCTCAAACTAGACTATCTTCCTTAACTTTGAGCCAAATTATTGTCCACAACTTGATTTATAGTGGTGTAGAATCGAGAAATAAAATCTTACCGAAAACGAAGCCCGGAAGTTCTTCCATCTTGTTACGCTGACGTATCGTCAGCGTAGGTGAGTACCAGTGATAATTCTTCCGTACTTTTCAGCAATAACAAGCATTGACAAAGACTGTTTTTAGAATGTACAGGTTTCCTTTGTGTATGTAATCTTCCTTATTAGACGCATATTAACCAGAATACATAAAGAACCAGAGCACAGATCTAAAAAAATAATTAAAAACGTATTAGAAAAATCGTCCATATTTGCATTTAATCATTTCCAGTAGTTCCGGGTTGGACGAGAATATCTACAGCTAATCAAACAAACTCGCGGATCGTTTATCTGCCACGATGACGACTACTTGCCAATTGTCAAAGGAAAACTCATAAACAAAGGTAGCTTGGGGGAGATTCCCTAGAGGGGGGTCACTAGGGGTCGGGGTCCATCCGACATACCTGTATCATATCTAAACTGTATCTTTGATCGATTGATGTGGAATGTTAGGAAAACTCGAGATTCTCAAAGTCCCCTCCCGATTTACGAAACAAAACCTTTATTTCCAGGTAACCTATAACATCTTTAATCTGCAAATACAACATCCTGTCAGGTATTTTTCAAAGTACCTAAAGACGTATTTTAGTTTCCCTGAGACTTTTTTTTATCATAAATGATTTATGATTGAACCCTTCTCCCGTGATTATTATAAACCGATTGATATTTGCATTGATGAATTATCGTTGATAATATCGTATTTTAATTCAATGAACACAACATTGATATAAAATACATTACATTTCTGGTTTTTGATTTATCTTACTCAGACATAATAATGTAAGACCAAGAAACATAAAGAAATTGAGAACTGAATATGCCACAATTACTTTACATCAGCAAACAAGATTTACAATATCATTTTGTTGAAGAATTCCATCGGAGATAGTTTGCGCTCAAATTGCCAATTGGAATTGGAATAATTATACATATATAACAGGAATTCATCATTCAGTTACAAGTGATTGTGACAGGTTTTGAACCTGTTTCGTAAAACCTAGAATTAAGCAAGATTACCGAGACAACATATTACATTGGTCACCATCGTAAATATAAAAAATAAACGAGAAAACAACGTGGCCAGTGAATATTTTCACACAAATGAACCGAGTAGGGATTTCAATAATTATAATGTAGAAGAATCTAGAAAATTAGTTTGCCATTTTAGATACACCTTTGAAAATATGCACGAATAGACACATTTATTTGTGCAGGGATGAATGAAGTATAAATACGAATTCTCTCGACAACCAGGCGGAAAAAGTGAGATGAGGAACCCCGCCGTACACTTTAAAGATTCGGAATAAGACTCGAGTGCTCTCGTTTATTCTAAACTTCGAGTCGATTGAAGTAACGTTTGATTTTGCGCATTAAGATGTAAAGAGTCAGTGTATCGAAGAGGACAAAAAAGGAATATTATCTAAAACAGGGAACTAGCACAAAGTAAAGAGGCAAAGTTTCTGAAGTTAGAAGAAAATATTTCAGACGTTCGCAAAAGATCTTCAACCTTGAATATACAACACAAATAAAATGAAGATTGTAACTTTTGTTTTAGTGATGTTTATGTGCGTTTACGGGGAAAATACGACTGCCGTTTTAAATGCCACAGAAAACCCTATTGCAAACAACACGACATTACTAACTGCAACTGTGGCGTCACAAGCTGTAGGAATTGTCAACGCGGGCAACTCTTCTACCAGCGCAAACACAAACGACCCTTACGCAAAGAACAAGACACACAGCAGTGAATATAATGCATCTACTACTGGGCCCGACATAATAACTCAGCCGGGAAACTATGATGTCATTCATGTCCTCGATAAGAACAACGAATCCTTCATTTGTATACGTAAAAATGCGACAAATGAGATTGAGACTTTAGAAACAACGACAAGTTCAAATGACATGACCACTGCATTTTCCGAAAATACCAGCATTTACACCGAGAACTCAATATTATCCAATCCCAACTGGACGTGTACACCAAATAAAACTGATGACTACTATTATGACGAGTATGCCTATTTTAACTATCCAGAGTATATAGCCGGAAAGGCTTTATTTCAATATCTTTCCCCAGTTGTCCTAATAGTTGGAGTTGTTTTCAACATTTTGAACTTCGTTGTCTTGACGTGTACTAACATGAGGAAGACAAGTGCTAGTTTATATCTAGCTGTACTGGCCATTTGTGACAATATTAATCTCTTAATGACTCTCACTAATCATTGGCTTATTCAATTATTTAATATTGAATACCGTAAAACAAATGACGCACTTTGTCGAATTTCTTTATTCCTTGCATACTTTCTAGCGCATTTGTCCGCCTGGTTGTTAGTTGCAGTGACCGCAGAAAGGGTCGTGACTGTTATGTTCCCGATGCGAGCTCGAGACTGGTGTACTTTGAAAACAGCGACGATAAATATTCTGATCTTAACAGCGGTCATATTTGTCTTGAATATGCATATTTTCTTCGTTTCCGGCTCTGGAATTATAATGTGGAACGGCGAGTTATGGCCCGTCAGCTGTTATTCCTACAACGATGATAAACACTTCAACTGGAAACAAAATATTTGGCCGTGGATTGATTTTGCGTTTGCAGCTTTTATTCCTTTCACCTTGATCTTAATCTGCAATATTATCATTATATCCGTTGTTACGAAGGCACACCAGAGACGCAGAGCTAATATGAACGTCCAAGACGAAAGGGATGACGCAACTAGATCGATGACGATAATGCTTATTGCAGTCAGTTTGACTTTCGTGATTTTGACCCTCCCCATTACCATTTATTACATCCTGGACGCACAAATTACTGGCGATAACCCATACGAAAGCCATCAGCACGTCGCAGACATGAGACTCTTTCGTAGCTTGGCTACACAATTGTTTTTCATCAACTGTGGAATAAACTTTTTGCTTTATTGTATCACTGGAAAACGTTACCGAACCGAGTTGGTAAAACTGTTTTGCTGCAGGAGAGTGGAAAAGCGTCACGCACCACGTACGACGGGCGCCACGTATATTACGTCAGACACTAAAAGTGCTTCGCAGGTTACGTCATTTAC
This sequence comes from Owenia fusiformis, assembly GCA_903813345.2. NCBI lineage: Eukaryota > Metazoa > Annelida > Polychaeta > Sabellida > Oweniidae > Owenia > Owenia fusiformis. The sequence goes on from CAIIXF020000004.1 coordinate 8,895,927, forward strand.
AACAATTGAAAATAAAACGGCGGTATCCTTGGTTGAAAATGGCGGGGCTCCACAAAACAACAGTGATGCCAATAAAGATGAAAGTACGAAATTCTAAAACAGTTAACGATAATATCGTATATTTGGACACCAAGTACATAAGAAGCAACATATAGTAATAAAACAAGATTATATTAACATTTACTATTGCACACTTATAAACATATATCCGATCACCTTGTCATTAGATGACCAAATGCATAGAGAGCACAAATATGATCTTAATCGAGTAAAACGGGTTAAGTACATTTTTAAAGAAAGAACGACCTTTGCAAACGGTAGTATCAAATCATGAAATTATAGCCACTTAATTGTCATGTGTTTTGATAATAACAGTCATTTATCCCAAGGGAGCTATACACATAACTTAAGGATACCCTAAAATGTATATACATAGTTATAGTCCAGTAGTATATTTTATTTCATTTGGGGCTCACATATGTACCCCTCGTATGTGGACATGTCTAATATATATTCATTTAGTATTTCTCGAAATGAATGAACTAATAATGTAAGGTAACATCATCATTGTTATATACGTATTTATGTTACGAATAACATCCTTTTTTGTTGTATTTACGTCAGCAAATGGCTGTCCTCATATATTCCACGTCAATGACTGCCACACTATGATGCAGTTATCTCAGCTGATCATCCGCGGTGACTGAGCGCGATGATTTAGGCGTTCTCTCTTACATTATTCAGGCTGTATTTTTGTATGCCCGTGGTGCTAGTGAATTTTAATGAGTTTTCGGCCCAGATGTCACTAAAAAGAACAATAAGCCCTGTAGTGCAAATCACATGTTCATGTGATTTCAACAATAATATTTCATCCAAGGGCACTTACACTTACATAGTACTTTTGAAAGGTTTATTGCAATGGAACTCCTGTGTTGCACTAGCAACTAGGCGACGCGGTTGACACACGTGGTTAGCCGACAAGATCGACACATTATAATTAGCGGTGTAAGTGTGCTTGGATGTGCTGTTTTTGTTGAAAACGTGTGCGCATGTTATTTGCAACGCAGGGGCTCATTGTTCGTTTCCATGATACCTATGGGTAAAACTTATTAGATATTATGCAACATACATGGACTTGCGCCACGGGCAATTAAAAAAGCAGTCTAATTCATTCCAAACATACATAGTGCCACCTTACAATATGTTGAAGTTCGCTCATATGAATAGCACTTTGCTTGCTATCTGCACGTACTGTCACCCACAAACGCGATTGGCAGTACCATCAGGAAGTATTTTTACATATAATTTGCAGGCCTCCTAGACTTCCACCAACGAATGGTGGTTTGCGACTAAAGATGTCACCTTCGCGATGTGAGAATCGTGGTTTGAGTGCAAGGAACGTAGTTTGCGAGGTCAGAAGTAATGTTCGCGTTGGTAGAAGTCTAGAAGGCCTGCTTTTCTATGTGTATACAGTTACAGTGTAGTAAAGGAAATGAACTAATGAAATGTTTAGAGCCCAAAGTGCAAAATAAATATTTTATTTTTTATTTGTCAAATGAATCTTTTACGATGTTGTTAGTCCCTCGTGCCATTGGCGTAGCATATTTGTAAGTAATTCAATAGAATAACGTTATTTTTATGATACGACCTAAAGCTGTTGCTTAAGTCTTTTAAATGTAATTTGACGTTTACTTCATCAGTCCGGTGTAAAAGAAATTATGATCGGATCCCATTGGGATTATGGTCCCCTTTCCTAACAGCCCTTACTTTTGTATTCTAACTATGTCATACATCATTATCATCCGTCCGTGGAAGTATTGGAGCGCTGAAGTACTTCCTTTTCGATGAAGACTTGTAATTGTTAGTCGAGTGAATGTTTTTACCGCCAAATTCCAATATGGCGTTTTCTGCTCGGACGTTTTCGTAAATCTCCGGAGGTTGTCCGAAACTAACTCATTCTCGAAACTCATTTCGTTCGTTGTGTATCTCGCTCCTAGTAAACCGCCATATTTGAAATTGGTCGATTAAAACATTCACTGGTGAATAATTTATAGTCTTGATCGAAAAAAGAAGTATTTCAGCACTCCAATACTTGCACGGATTGATAATACTGAATGTAAGACACAGTTAGAGACCAAAAGTAAGCCGCGGAAATGTTTATTGATGTTTTAAAGGTCACTATTATTATTGGGTTGAACCGAGTACATTGCCCTTCTGTTACCATAGCAACCATTATTCAGTAACCAATGATAGTTGAGATACAATATTTACTCAATATTAGCACAAATGTATGTTCTATATATGTACCAAATATCAAGAAACAATTCCTCAAAATGACAAAGTTAAAGATAAATAAACATAACTTTTTGACTGACCTAAGTGATTGATGAATAGGTCAATTACAGAGTGCAGAGTTTAAGGCTAGTTTAGTTGTAGGTGAAGGGCGTAATATCAATGTAGTCAATTAATTCTTTACAGCAGGCAAATATCATCTATGGCAACTGTTAATGATACAGGTGAAGGTTTAACCTATGCTTAGGGCACCTTCCAAATAATAATCGAATATAGTCGGAGTATGAGCAAAGTCCCATTGCATACAATGTAGCCCCCGATATCCGCGGAAGGGACTACTGATGATGTATCTCGATAGCCAGTATTGATGAGCATATTGTGTTTTATTTATGCGATATTTCGCCGTGCATACAAAAGAGCACAATCTTTGTTTTTTCGTATAGCTACACGTTATAAACTTATGAAGTTTGCCGTTTCGCAAAATATACACTAAATACGTAGGGAAATGTATATTTCATCGATCAATTCTAATGTTCATTTCACCAAGAATTATTTTGTACGTTTTATCATCAGTTATGAGAGACCCCCACGCTCCCTACTTAGTAAAATAACCCCAGCTACACCAAACTAGTTTTCATAACGTTCTCGAAGCGTGTTGCAGAACAGTCTAGAACTGTTTGTTTCTATATTAATACAAACAAATCTAATCCAATTTTTCTTAGAACAGTACAAGTAGCAACACCGGGTGTGCATGAGGGTAACATACATACAACATACATCAGTTTATGTCGCATAAATAAACGGGTTTACTGTAACAGTCTTTAATATTTTCTAAAACATGAACTTTCGAACAATTGGGTGACTTAACAGATCGATGTTTTCCCCCAAAAATCCAAGGTATATTTCATTTATATCTTAAACGCTTCTGCAACTTATCGGTCAATTGGATGACTTGGGAACAGATCGATGTTTTTTCGATAGTAATTGTGTTGTATTCTATATTTACGTGTACAACCCAGGGAGAACGAACACGCAATTGTTTAGCGAGCCTGGATCGTTAGCCTAACCAATCAACTTATAATATGCGACGTATTCTCTGACTGACAATTATTCAAAAATAACTAAAATGCGGTAATTTTCATAATAACCCACTAACTAAAAACGATATGCACACATATGGGGTTTATGTATCCCAGCTTATTAGATATACAGGGTGACCGGAAAAAAAGGAGACCATTGAAGTAATCAATTTCTCCTAAACTAGACAAGTGCCATCAATGAAATTTTGCATACACTGGAACAGTTATATGGAAATTTGTTACTGAAGGTTTCAATACAAGCATTCAACTGGTTCAGGAGCTATGATCATTTACATAACATGCTCCAAATAGGCACAATTGAGACCAACGCAGAGTTGGATTCATATGGCAAACTACCCTTACATGTTCTGCCCTCTATGGCATTATTATGGCATTACATATAGCAGTGATTGCCTTCTTTAGGTCAACAATAGTCTGAGGAGTGTTTTGGTATAGATTGTCTTTCAAATATCCATACAAAAAGAAATCAGCAGGATTCAAGTCTAGGCTGTAATGGCAATGAAGGGTTATCTGACATGTGGTTCATCATCCTGTTGCCAAAGTGCTGATTTACCCAATCTTAAGAGTCACTTTAAGTATTGGGCATAGTGCCATGTTACTAAAACCACTATATGGCACAATTAAATCCCATATGGAAACCAAGGGCTGCCCAAAACCTCCTTAGGATGATACTGTAACTGAGTGGGACCACTGAGTCAGAAGCCATAGGTCAGATAAGCTTCGTCTCCATACACCTCAAATTTGAATCCACTTGATTTCTTTTTGTGGGGCAATTTGAAAGACAATGTGTACCAAAACAATCCTGAGACAATTGCTGACCTAAAGGTGGCAATAAATGCTAAATGTAATGCCATAACAAGGTCGGAATATGTAAGGGTATTTGCCAAATGTATCCAGCTCTGCGTTGGTCTCAATTGCGCCTATTTGGAGCATGTTATGTAAATGATCATAGCTCCTGAACCAGTTGACTGCTTGTATTGACACTTTCAGGAACAAATTTCCATAGAACTGTCCTGATGTATGCAAAATTTCATTGATGTCACTAGTCTATTTTAGGAGATATTGCCTATTTCAATGGTCTCCTTTTTTCCGGTCACCCTGTAGTAGGGCGTGTTCAAAATATCTAGATTTCAAATCAAGACACCATATTTTAGAGATCAAGCTGTTAGGTCAAGGTTATACTTGTAAAAAACTTAAGAAATCCTTTTTGGGCTTTGCTGAAAAGTACAAGTCTTTAATTTTGAAATTTCACTTTTTTCCACTTGAGATGCCGAAGGATGTAGGAATGGTATAATAAATTGGCAATGAACTCACACTTTTTTCACTTGGCACCTTTTGAGGTGGATCCCGGCTATGGCATAAATGGTTGAGAAATAGGGATCGAAACCAGCCATAGTTTTCTCCTGATGACCATTGTGAATTGTTGTGTTTTATGGATCATGATGACGGCTTTGCGAACGGATGTTGACCCTTTGAATTGCCTATAAACTTCTAGACTGGATTTTATCTATCCCACATCATTTGAGACTGGATACTCTATCTTTTATGAGTACTAGTATCTACAACTAGTTTTGATGTTATGAGTATTGTGGCAATCAATTTTTCAATTTTTCTTCAACATGTAATGTAATGACTTCAGTAAGAATGAAATGTCCCTTGGTGTTCTGGTCCTGGATTGTGATATTGGTTCCCGATTGGAGGGGGGGGGGGATGTTAGACATTGTTTCTTTTCACGTTAGATCATGGTTTTGGGATATATAGGGTCTACTTTTCTTATGACAGATTTACACTTATAGTTTGCTTTTCTTGTTGGGTTTCTTTAAAGTTGTTAGTCACCCTTCCCTTTGGCATTTGCGCTTGAACATTTGTACTTAAATGTAATCACGTGCATGTACATGTACATTGTAAATTGGCTGAATTATTGGGTAAATTTAATTGGTGTTAGTTACGGAAATCCTAGACTATAAGTGTGATACCATATCAGCACCCAATTATAAATTAAAGAGGTGTACAAAAATGATCGACCCCATCCGACCACTGACCTCCAAGGGCCAACTGTTGTGCTCAGTCTCTTCCATTCACCCTTATTGAAGGTATATTTGAGCTAGAAACTCAAATCATTCAGGTCATTTTTCTTTCCAAGTGATAAGTTATTATAAATATATATAGGTTATTTACTGGGAGGGAAATATTATATGGACACTCGGTCGCTGCGCTCCCTCGGTCAATATCATATTACCCTTCGGTCGATATCATATTGTCCCTCGGAATAAAACCCAGATTCAATCCCGACCAGAAATAACCTATTTATTCCATGATACATTCTTCTAAAATGCTACATTTGGATAATGCTTTTATCAATTAGTCAAGATTAAAATAACCGGGAAACCAAAAATATGATAATACGTTCCAATACGATTTTTTCCGGGGGACAATACGATTTTTTCATGTAATACGCTCAAATACGATTTTTCCTGGGGACAATACGATTTTTTCATGTCATACGGTTTAATACGATTTTTATTCCTTCATATTTCCATATAATAACTCTCTGCGTACAAAATCTGTGATTCTTCTAAACAACTCAAACCAGAATCAACATGAAAATAATGTCAACTCAATATCAACTATTTGAGATGTACATGTACATTCAATATGAGAGAGCATGTGGACAGATAGTAACAATAATTAAACAAAGTACTAAATCTGAAAAACTATACAAGGTGGTCCAAAAAATTGGAACGTTTGATAATTGAACTCAAAATCGTTATTTTCCCTCTAAAATGCACCAAAAGTTTTCTGAGTATTGTTCAGTCACTTATATTTAAATATGTATCTGATGTAAAGTTTATAGGTGCAAACAACAAAGTTAATGCATTAAACTATACTGTTTGTTATGACCCCTCTTCTCCTGAATTATAAGTTCAAGCCTGGGACTCAATTTTGAAATGATTCATTCACCCTGATGTTCGTTTGTTTTTGTCCAAGTCATCTTGATTAAAAAATTCAGCTTGACCAAACTTATATGTTTGCCTTGGAAGATCAAATCTAGTAACAAATTCTTTACCAAAATTTATGGGTTTCAAGCATATTTTGATGGCTTTTGTTAGGTGTATTACGGATTGAATAATCTCCAGAAATAGGCCAGGGCAGAGTCTGTTTTGACTGGTAAATGAAGACCCCCCCTTTATTGTTCTAATATGAATAATCATCATTGAATATATCAATATTTCTATATTAATATCATAAATAAGTCTCCCAGAACACAAATTATATATTTTATGTACTTACAGCTGGTCTTTGACAAAGCATTGTAAATAGCTCAGTTTTCTCTTTACTGAAAAGTGAAAACAATGATTTTGTCAATTAAGTAGTTTTGTGGGTTATGCCATCCCTCACCTCTGACATGTTCCTTCTTCCATACTCGTAAATAAAAATAATCATTGTAGGTATTTTTTAAGTTGGCATTCGACACAATAGTTTTTTAGTAAACCATAGATGTAAATAGATAAAAGTGTACACGTATATTTAAGAAAGGGGTCCGATGAAACGTTGACTAGTTAACTGCATTAACTTTGTGGTTTCTCCTATAAACTTTACATCAGATAAATAAGGGACGGAACTATGCTTAGTGAAATTTTGGTGTATTTTAGAGGAAAAATAAAGGTTCTGTATTCCGATGACAAATGTTCCAATTTTTTGGACCACCCTGTATAATTTATATAAATGGAATATACTCAAATTATAACGTAAATATATATATTAGCCATTGTTGATTTTAAAGCCCTCTTATGCTGTCTAAAATGAGGCGCATATTTATTCTTTGAAATACCTCATACGAGATCGAGGAGAAACTTAACTCCATAAAAATTACAACCTATGTTAGAAATGCAGCGTTATCACCCCTCCCCATCTCTGCTACACCATATATTTAAGGCAGTCCGTGTTACATTCAAAAGCACATGTTAGAACCCGAATATAAAATATTATATGTTATTAACTACACGAATAAACAAGGCAGGGTCATATCCTGCGAAACACAATAAAGACCCTCATAAAGACAGACATCCAAAATGTGTTTGCAAATATTGTTGTGTTCCAACTAAGGCAATGCGGCAGAATTACGAAATATACTAAATTATTAAATGTATGTAATCACCTAATGCAGTTTGTAACATCAAAAAAAGTCATTTATTCTATTAATTCAATATAAAATACATTTAATAAAATTAATCTAAACCGGTATAGCATACTGTTAAACCAGTGTGTTCCTTCAGTCATATTAATACCTTGATGGATCAGGATATGGGAGTACAGACCGAGAAAGGGTCGATGGCAAACACTGACAGAACCCGGGTTTCCTAAACCCGTGCTGATGGTTTTCGAAGCACGTACTGAAATAGTCTCGCAACCAGTGCTATTTACTGAACGAAACGACACGAAAATCCCGGGACAGCGTCCTATCAGAGTATATATGGATACGAAACACGTACTAAAATAGTCTCGCAACCAGTGCTATTTACTGAACGAAACGACACAAAAACCCCGGGACAGCGTCCTATCAGAGTATTTATGGATTTAAGGATAGGACCCCCGTATGACCGACCATGCTATCAGTTTGAATCTATCATTAACAAACTTATGTAACAGGCCCGTAGCCAGGACCTTCTACCATTGCCAAAAATGCTTTCAAAACCATGCAGCTGAGCACTTTTTCAAGGGTTTTGGTCATTTTTTGGCCATTTCAAAAGTGAATCCCTTGGATTTTTATAAAAATGACCCCCCCCCCCCGTCAAATCCCGGCTACTGCCCAGATTTTAACTTAAAACAATAAAATGCTGTATAAAACCCAGGAGATATATCATCCTCCGACTCATTTATCCTGCATCCCTTGACCCGTATTTAAATAGTCTCGAAACCAGTGCTATTTTAACTTTTGCCAGTGAGAGGCGCCATAAACTGAACGAAATGCAAAACACTCTAAACCCGGGATGTAGCATCCTTTGGTATTCATGAATTGGATTAATTGCCCGACCTTTTACCTTTCTGTCAGTTCGAATTCATGCCGATATAGGCTCTCAAATAGAATAAAATTTGTTCTCGAAGATGAATTGGCTATAGCAATTAGGAGTTGGAATCCTTATGTGTTCAAGTTTACGTGTTCAAAGGTATTTGGGTTTAGATGAGGTTTTAATTAATGTTATAATTTCTGATAATAGCTGGCCTTGAACTACATTGAAGTATTTGGAGTTGATGCTGTATTCAAGTCTGGACCAAATAAACTAATAAAGAAAGTTTGATGTACGGATTTATTTATTTCTATTGCAAATAACTATTTACACATGCCATTTCAAGGTCAACCCATGTGACTATTCATTTTATCAAGCGATTTATAAAGTTTTATAATTATGCATATACCTGTTGACTCACTTCAATCCTGAACATAAACATTAATTTTGTCTCCATTTTTGGATGTGGCTAATTCCTATTGCCCCTACTGTGGACTAGTGACAATATATATTTTGCAAAAGCCAAAAATGTATGCATTCAGTATTGAAACATCAAGTCCATTGTACATCGATCACAAATAAAGGCACATTTACATATATTCCAATAAATTCAAATACTGTAAAACCTGTAAATAGTGACCACCTATTGAGCCACAAAAAGTGTTCACGGTAGGTATTTTCTAACTAGATGGGATTATATACAGGAGTCGATGTGAAATCTATCTAAAGTGGTGATAACTAGAGAGAGGTGTGCACTAAAACAGGTTTTACTGTTGTATATAAGATATAAACAAGACACACAGTGATAAATATCGCACTTTGAAGAGCTGAAACTGGCCACCATGCAATTTACCCAGCATGGCCAAAACCTAATCAGACCTTGGCACTAGTCTGCTCTTGCATCTAAAATCCAAAATATCAATTTAGAAAATCAACTTTTTTGACCTTTTCAAGGTCACTGAAGGTGAATGAAAGGTCAAATCTGAAATCTAAGGTCAGAATTTGAACTTCTGAGAACTTGTAGATGTTTTTTAAAAAAAAATTGGTCAATTTGGAGCAAGTTGAAAAATTCAAAATGGCCGCCAAATTGAAAAATTCAAAATGGCCACCATGTAATTCAGCCAGCATACCCAAAACCTAATCAGATTTTGGCAATAGTCTGCTCTTGCATCTGTAAAAATTTCAAGTTGAACGGATAAGTGGTTTTCCTGGAATTTTGATGACAAGATTTTTTGAAAAATTCAAAATGGCTGCTACATAGTTTACCCAGCACGCCCTAAACCTAATCAGATCTTGGCACTAGTCTGCTATTGCATGTGTAAAAATTTCAAGTTGAACAGGTTAGCGGTTTTCTTGGAATTTTGATGACAAGAATTGATTTGTAGTCTCAAACTTTGAGAAACTTGGATAACATCATTTGTGACCTAGTTTGATGACCTTGACCTTCGACCTTGAAAATTTCACTTTTTCAGACCTCAGTAGGTGTTTTGTAATTAAGCTGACCTAAATTTAAATCCAAAATATCAATTTAGAAAATCAATTTTTTTTATCTTTTCAAGGTCACTAAAGGTGAATGAAAGGTCAAATCTGAAATCTAAGGTCAGATTTGAACTTCTGAGAACTTGTAGATGTTTTAAAAAAAAAATTTGGTCAATTTGGAGCAAGTTTAAAAATTCAAAATGGCCGCCAAATTGAAAAATTCAAAATGTCCACCATGTTATTCAGCCAGCATACCCAAAACCTAATCAGATCTTGGCAATAGTCTGCTCTTGCATCTGTAAAAATTTCAAGTTGAACGGATAGATGGTTTTCCTGGAATTTTGATGACAAGATTTGTTGAAAAATTCAAAATGGCCGCCACGTAGTTTACCCAGCATGCCCTTAACCTAATCAGATCTTTTTTAGACCTCAGTAGGTGTTTTGTAATTAAGCTGACCTAAATTTAAATCCAAAATATCAATCTAGAAAATCAACTTTTTTGACCTTTTCAAGGTCACTGAAGGTGAATGAAAGGTCAAATCTGAAATCTAAGGTCAGATTTGAACTTCTGAGAACTTGTTGATGTTTTTAAAAAAAAATTTGGTCAATTTGGAGCAAGTTGAAAAATTCAAAATGGCCGCCAAATTGAAAAATTCAAATTGGCCACCATGTAATTCAGCCAGCATACCCAAAACCTAATCAGATCTTGGCAGTAGTCTGCTCTTGCATCTGTAAAAATTTCAAGTTGAATGGATAAGTGGTTTTCCTGGAATTTTGATGACAACATTTGTTGAAAAATTCAAAATGGCCGCCACGTAGTTTACCCAGCATGCCCTTAACCTAATCAGATCTTGGTACTAGTCTGCTCTTGCATCTGTAAAAATTTCAAGTTGAACAGGTAAGCAGTTATCCTGGAAATTTGATGACAAGATTTGGTTTATGTCCCGCCCGCCCGCCCGCACGCCCGTACGCCCGTACGCCCGCCCAACAGCACAAGACGACGACAATATAGCACTTTTTCAAAGTGCGATAAAAATGTAATACATATACCTGTAATATTATCTCTAATGAGCGCACAATTCCAATGAGTGCAAATGTGACTTTTTTATTGAATTTTGTCTCAATATTAACACATTGATTTTGATTAACCGAACTGATTGATATATTATAGTGAGTGATGATTTTCAACATGTTTAATGCAAATAAAAATAGTAGCTGTAGAGTATGAAAACCTAAGTGATCACAGCTAAAAGGATCATAATCGATATTTTTCTCAATATCATACCCTTGAGTTGGCAATAACACAACAGAAAATGCACCGATTCAGGTATGTCCACATAAACTAAAATGCCTACATAATGAATAATGCAATTACTGGTTAAATTTGACAAGAAAAAACAATTTCCATAACCCCATGATTAAATGTCAATGGAAGCCCTCAAAAACTCAAAAATACAATAAACAAAAGAACCGCTTAATGCTACTTCAATTTTTGAATTTTTAGAAGAAATCCAATGTTTACCAACAACAAACGCCTTGTTATTCTCAGAGGCAAACTGTGTAAGAACCACTAATTGAATATCTTTAAGATCTTCCAAATGTAATGAGCTAACCAATCTCCAATTTTTTTGCATGATATATCCTGTATTGAAATAACAGTGTTCATATTTATTCGCCAAGTAGAAATCTTATACTCTCCACTTATTGGGGCACCACAATTCATCCATTTAAGATTTCTCTTATTAAATGACTACATGTACTTTACAAAGTTATTGCAAATGAATATCTTTACATAAAGTTAACAAGGCATTTCAACAAAAGATGGTTTGCACACATTCATTGTAACCTTGAAACAAACACCGATTTCCATCTAAATAACACCCTGAGACTATAACAAGACACACAGTGATAAATATCGCACTTTGAAGAGCAAACTGGCCACCATGCAATTCACCCAGCATGGCCAAAACCTAATCAGACCTTGGCACTAGTCTGCTCTTGCATCTGTAAACATTTCAAGTTGACAAGGTTAGCGGTTTTCCTGCAATTTTGATGACAAGAATTTATTTGTAGTCTTGAACTTTGGGAAAATTTAGATAACATTGTTTGTGACCTAATTTGATGACCTTCGACCTTGAAAATTTTACTTTTTCAGACCTCAGTAGTTTTGTAATTAAGCTGACCTAAATTTAAATCCAAAATATCAATTTAGAAAATCAACTTTTTGACCTTTTCAAGACCACTGAAGGTCAACGAAAGGTCAAATCTGAAATCTAAGGTCAGATTTGAACTTCTGAGAACTTGTAGATGTTTTTTAAAAAAAAGTTGGTCAATTTGGAGCAAGTTGAAAAATTCAAAAGGGCCGCCAAATTGAAAAATTCAAAATGGCCACCATGTAATTCAGCCAGCATACCCAAAACCTAATCAGATCTTGGCAATAGTCTGCTCTTGCATCTGTAAAAATTTCAAGTTGAACGGAGAAGTGGTTTTCCTGGAATTTTGATGACAAGATTTGTTGAAAAATTCAAGATGGCCGCCACGTAGTTTACCCAGCATGCCCTAAACCTAATCAGATCTTGGTACTAGTCTGCTATTGCATGTGTAAAAATTTCAAGTTGAACAGGTTAGCGGTTTTCTTGGAACTTTGATGACAAGAATTGATTTGTAGTCTCAAACTTTGAGAAACTTGGATAACATCATTTGTGACCTAGTTTAATGACCTTGACCTTCGACCTTGAAAATTTCACTTTTTCAGACCTCAGTTGGTGTTTTGTAATTAAGCTGACCTTAATTTAAATCCAAAATATCAATTTAGAAAATCAATTTTTTTGACCTTTTCAAGGTCACTGAAGGTGAATGAAAGGTCAAATCTGAAATCTAAGGTCAGATTTGAACTTTTGAGAACTTGTAGATGTTTTTTAAAAAAAAATTTGGTCAATTTGGAGCAAGTTGAAAAATTCAAAATGGCCGTCAAATTGAAAAATTCAAAATGGCCACCATGTAATTCAGCCAGCATACCCAAAACCTAATCAGATCTTGGCAATAGTCTGCTCTTGCATCTGTAAAAATTTCAAGTTGAACGGATAAGTGGTTTTCCTGGAATTTTGATGACAAGATTTGTTGAAAAATTCAAAATGGCCGCCACATAGTTTACCCAGCATGCCCTTAACCTAATCAGATCTTGGTACTTGTCTGCTCTTGCATCTGTAAAAATTTCAAGTTGAACAGGTAAGCAGTTATCCTGGAAATTTGATGACAAGATTTGGTTTATGTCCCGCCCGCCCGCACGCCCGCACGCCCGTACGCCCGTACGCCCGCCCAACAGCACAAGACGACGACAATATAGCACTTTTTCAAAGTGCGATAAAAATGTATTAGCTATCGAGAGTCTGTGATATTTTTCACGAAATATATGTTTTCGTAGGTACTATAAATTCAAATACTTCTGATCAATTTACTTAATAAATTCTATTAATCACTATTTCATCAATATTTCGTTAGCTTGCAAACAACCAAACAACTCATGTTGTAGAACCTGATGATGTTCTGACTCGGGTTGTTGTAGAACCTGATGATGTTCTGACGCATTTTGTTGTAGAACCTTGGTATGTTCTGACTCATGTTGTTGTAGAACCTGGTGATGGATATTCTGACTCATGTTGTTTTAGAACCTGATGATGTTCTGACTCCTGTTGTTGTAGATCCTGGGGATGTTCTGACTCATGTTGTTGTAGAACCTTGGGATGTTCTGACTCATGTTGTTGTAGAACCTGATGATGTTCTGACTCCTGTTGTTGTAGAACCTGGGGATGTTCTGACTCATGTTGTTGTAGAACTTGGTGATGGATTTTCTGACTCATGTTGTTGTAGAACTTGGTGATGGATTTTCTGACTCATGTTGTTGCAGAACCTGGGGATGTTCTGACTCATGTTGTTGTAGAACCTTGGGATGTTCTGACTCATGTTGTTGTAGAACCTTGGGATGTTCTGACTCATGTTGTTGTAGAACCTTGGGATGTTCTGACTCATGTTGTAGAACCTGGTGATAGATGTTCTGACTCATGTTGTAGCACCTTGGGATGTTCTGAATCATGTTGTTGTAGAACCTGGGGATGTTCTGACTCATGTTGTAGAACCTACAATTCACAATTTACAACTAGAAATTGGCAACTCCAAGGTGTAGGGAATCCCAACGAACATATATAGATCATGAATTGTACAGTCACAATGTAATATTTACCATCGCACTCTTCCCTTCAATAAATAGATCATTGTAGTATAATATCTCTAAGTTATGGCCTATTCCAGCCATTTTTAATTTTCTGAGAAAAGAATCAGAAAAACAATACCATAATTGTGATCTACTCTAAAATCCCTTCAGTTTTAGTATAATATATAGCCATACTTCTAAGATGAAGAAAATTGAAAAGGTTTAATGGTGATAAATATGATCTTAAACAATGCTGAATGACTTAGTTTTTAACATTTGTTTAGAATAACATTTTTGGCTCACCCTGTGCCTTAATTGTTTCTTATTTCAAGTCATATGAAGAGATAGTTTAAAAATTGCATAAATTGTTGGACTCTGAAAAAAATCTTCAGTGTTTTTCCTCAAAATCAGTGCAAGCATCATTTCCCAACTTTTTGGAATAAAGGTACTCATTCTCACCTGATCTGTGCGGTCACCATACTGTGACAACTCCAGGAGACAGCTCTCTTATGTGCCCTTGGTATCTGCGAGTCGTTTTGTCAAAGTTTCATAATCGTAGTGAAGGTTTTGCCGGATGGTGTCTCGACCCAATACCAAGAAATTTGTCAGAGTTTTCTCTCCCCGTGTCTGCATGGTATGAAGCAGGCTCTGACCATCCTCTATTTGTACAGGAATATCCTTTTTGGAGAAATTATACTTTCATTTACTTACAGTCACTTTGTTTGCTTTTAGTTTTAGCTTTGAGCTTTAATAATCTGAGCAATTACGCCTGATAATTTTAAATGAGTTGCATTTTTCATTCTCCGTTGGCATTGAACTTGTAATATTTTGAATGTAAAATATATTAGAGAAATACATTTGTACTGTATAACTACGAGAGGGTTTTTAATAGCAAATAAGAAGACCTTCACTCGTACATATGAGAGAGAAATGTAACTTTGGATAATCTCTACAATTTCTTTTGAGACATCTGTTTATAAGGGTTGAGGGTTCAAGTATGTGGGAATACAATTTTTATGGAACACCCTGTGTATAATTTCGGCTTCATTCTGTAAAATATCCCAAAATTTACCTTGAGTAATTGAGCTTGTGTGGTGTGCCTATCCCCCTCCAGGTTATTCAGTGGTTTCTCCATCTATTCATTCTGTGACATGGTCCAGTGCCTCTTGGTATATGTGGTTTGACAATACATTGTCACATTCCCTTAATAAATCCTTAAAGAGAGATCAGATTAAAGAAATGAGATCAAATGGATATCCATTTGCAAGAACAAACACCCTGATTTACATATACATTTGTACACGATAGATTGCAGGGTCAATTAGTCCCCATGACAACTGATTTCCAAGACAACTGGTTGCCAAGAACCAACTCATCCCAAAGTCAATTGATCCCCAAGACAACTCATCCCTAAGACAATTGATCCTATAATCAACTCATCCTCAATGTTGGAAGTTTATTTTTGTACCAGTAATATTAAAATTACTCAATGTAACAGTGCATCATATAAAGTATCTGTAGATCATACCTCCACTTTGTCGAGAAGCATGTGGTATCTCTCAACAACAAGGTTCTTCTCTCAGGTAAAATGAGGGTCACCACTCTGTGTCAGCAACTCTGAGAATTTCTCCCTCCTTCTGTCTACCAAACTTTTCTCACTCATAAGTGTCAGCTTCAAAAGATATATGCGAATTACTTGTGTTCTGTGAAAACATGATTCATAAAATTTTAGATTTGCATATTGATAAAGCTAGAGTAGCTTCCAAAATTCAAACGGTAATATGACTCTAAAATGCTATTCTTAACTGTCAAATAAGCCCTGCCCCCCCCCCCTCTACAGCCAAAATCAAAATAGATGGTATCAAGTTTAATATATCAATGGAAAGATCGACCAAACTTACATAATTATCATATATCTGATTCCTATAAATCAATGTCACAAATTGCTACATTGAATCAATTGAAGTGACTATGAAACTAGAAACATGGCAATTTGCCATATTTTCAGGATTTTAATTATCAGGCACCAGATAAGGCATTTTTAATCAAGTTGGTGCAAAATTCTCATTTCACAATTCAGACCAAAACTGGTAAAACTATGCCCATTTTTCATTATTTTTCTCATTTTTAAGTGGGTGCAAATGAATTTTTAGGAAGATGAAATAAAGCTGGTTTTAAAATTCTCAGGTGGGTGCTATGCCTTCTTGCTTTAATGCTGAGCAGATAACTGTATGCATTGTATATGGCAGTGACTTGAACAAATATGTGGATAATGTCAGTGAGATGTGTATAAAATATGAGACTTTGTGATTTAATGTCACTTTGGGTGATTTAGCTCTAAGATTATGATTTTCTTCTTCCTTGTAGGACAGTAAGTTCTGAAATGAATACATAACAAAATATTTGGAAATTAAATATTAAAATTATTCATTGAAATAAAGATCCAGACTTTCATTGAACATACCTGGACATTCTGTAATTTAGCATGCACAGGTGATCTGTCCCCCTGTGTGAATGTATTGCTTCTAAGTTTGGCCTCGAGGTCATCTAGGCTCTGTTACAAAGCCTTGTATAGTCTTCCATAGCCCTCATGTTCAATCACAGCCTTTTCCTGTTTCATACACTGTTTCTTACAGCTACTAACTAGTGCATGGTACCTACAGATAGGACAATAAAGTGTTACTCATTGTGTTTGAGGAATGACATGTTTTTATGATGACTAAGACCCAGTTGCATGTAGTTTTGTGAGGGTTTGAAGCTAGTTGTCTTTAAATGCACTCCATATTCATCAAAAAAGTGAGAATATAAAACAAGAATTATGTAGTAATATTGTGTTAATATTGCAATTTTACACATTTTTATATCCAAAATATTAATAACACACTGGTGATCCACTCGATTACGATGGTTACCGAAAAGGTTCGTTTCGGTAACAAAATGTTGGAACGTCGAAGGTATGATATTTCTTTTTTCCTAATTTCACGCGTTGTAGGCAGAATCCCCACGACATTTTTTCACACAAACGTGTATCATGTTTTAGAAAAGGTACATGTTTGTGAAAAAATAGCTCGGAAGACAACAGAATCGTCGATTTAATTCCTCACTTTAGTTACAGAAATGATATTCGTTAAAAGTGCACATCTTAACTGTTTTTCAAAATATTGTTTCTGTAACTTAAGTGAGGAATTAAAATGACGATTCAGTTGTCTTCTGAACTACTTGTTCGCAAATATGTACATTTTCTTAAACATATGTGATAGATATATGTTGTCGGTTTGTGATAAAAATGTTGTGGTAATTCTGCCTATAATGTGTGAAATAAGGAAAAAAGAAAAATCGTACCTTGGACATTCGGAGTGGGTTACCAGTGATAACAGATCTTTGTAAAATACCTGGAAATTATCTGTGAGGCAAGGTTGGCTACTCTGGTGTTAGATGTGCTTACTGATAGGCTCCACCCATTCTCACTCAAAGAGTCAAGCTCTGATCCATACACTATCATCTCTCTTGATGCAGTCTGGAAATAAAACATTATACATCTTGTTTGGACCTCTAATGAAAAAAATAATTGATCCTAATTGAACAACAAGTGTTTAAAGCTTTGGTAAAGACTAGTTAAGTGTTTCAGGATGATGTCATAACATGTCATGTCAGGGATTATTTTGACAAAACTTATATTATCACAAAAAGAATGTCATTGCTGGCTAATTAAAGTAATTCTTATATAAACTACAATCAAAATTGAACAGAGGGGGGGGGGGGGTGAATGGATGGGGGAGTAATATGTCTAAACCTAAACCAGAAAACTGTGCTCATTGTGAAAATATCATTGCTCATTGTGAAAGTGAAGCTACTTTTGTTCTGATATTTCTTACATCAAATGGCAGCTATCTTGTTTTTCCCCCTTCAAATTAAACTGGCGGGAAATTCAAAATTTGAAAAATAATTAAATATACTTATCACATACATTTAACTGAGGGACCAAAAGGGCATATATCCAGACTCATCCTTTCCACAAATTTGTGAGTTGATAATTAAACTCGGTAACTCAGGAACACTTGATAACCCCCCCCCCCGCTTGAAAAATAATGCTGGGGAGATCACTGAATGCCTTAGAGTATATTTGCATAATTAATCTCAGTGGGTGGCACTCAGGTGGGTGCAAAAACTCTCATTTTCACAATTTAGACAAAAATTGGTGAGATATGCCAATGATTTTTTTCATTTTTATGTGGGTGCAAACTGATTTTCAGGTGGGTGCAAGCATATTTTCAGGTGGTTGCTGCGCCCATCTTGCTTTATGCTGGGGAGATCACTGCCAGTTGCATCTAATTAAATGAACCTATTGACATATTGATTGTGATTTAACATTAAAATTGTGACACTTAAAAGAGTAAATGAATTTTTAATCTTTAAAGGTTTTTCAACATTGTGTAAATGGGGATTTAGCTTGAGCTTTTTCAGATGATTTAATTGAAGCTAGCTATATTGATAGAAAATAACATATAGAATTCAAAGAACTTATAACTGATACTTTTCGTTATTAATGAGTGGAATTAAGTAATTTGCAACTTTACTCTGTTACTGTTTGTAATGGCCGATTTTTTTAAGGCACTTTTTTATTTAATTTTGCACCACTGTAATAATACTGTCACCACCCATTAATTTTCATTCAAAATTTTACCGCTCACTTTTGAAAAATTAGGGAGAACACTGAATATGCTATTAAATAGAAGAAACTGTGGTCTTTAATTAATGGTTACAAATGCAGATCAATTAAAAACATGACTTAAAATAACATGACTTTATGGAAACCATCTGATTTATAAAAAAATCAACATCACATTTAACAGCTCTCTCCATTTTTTAGTTTTAAAAGATGTACTGAATAGTGTTGAGTTGCCAAGCTGAGAACATCTTCCCAAAAATCTCTGCAACCTTATGCAGTCATCATTTCCATATCATCATTGCACACAAATATCTTTCTAACAATACATTCAAAAGAAAGGTGGACACATCAAGGACTAAGGCACACCCAAAGAGTACATTAAATCAACATAAAGGTTGTGATTATTAAGAATCATGGCTTATGAAAACTCTTGGAAATGTTGGAAAATTCAGAATGAATATATATTTTTAATACTCACATAATAGTACATTTCCTCTTCTTAAACACCAGGACATCGCATCTCAGACATACATTCATCTTCTGAAAGTACAAAATGGGGTTCATAATTTAGATCTAAAACATTTGAGCAGCTCTTGCTAAGTTTGAGTATGTATGCTTGGTATTTTGATGCAATCCTCAATGGATTCACATGTTTCTCTCTATTAATCCATTCATTTGTTGAAATTAACAGATCTCTAAAAAACTCAAATTATTATACTAGATTCCTCTTTTAAACTCAAAAA
Organism: Owenia fusiformis; assembly: GCA_903813345.2. NCBI lineage: Eukaryota > Metazoa > Annelida > Polychaeta > Sabellida > Oweniidae > Owenia > Owenia fusiformis. Next base: position 8,915,429 of record CAIIXF020000004.1, read on the forward strand.
GTAGAAAACAGCAATTGTGAATAATTCCAAATGAAGTAGGATTATTTCAATCAATATTCCAACATATGAACTCTCACATAGAGAGACTGATTGAGAGAGTGAATGAGTTACTGAACTTCTGATTGAGAGTGAGATAATGACTAAGGAAGTAAGTGACTTACTAAGTGACTGAGTAAGTGGCTTGCTGGCTTGCTGGGTGGCTGGATGGCTGGCTTGCTGGGTGGCTGGCTGATCAACTCCACATTATGGAGATAAGCTTAAACATAAGTTAAGACATAAGTTAAGACAAGAGATCTCTTAGGGAACTCGACAATACTGATTCTGATTGACATTTTTACTTGAACTTTTGGACAGCCCGTCCGTGGTCCTGTCCCCAAAAATAAGAAATCAGGAGACCATTGTGCAATAATATTTGGAAAAGTATATTGATATTGTACATGAATGACATTTGGATATTTCAGATTATTTAGTTTTTTTTGTGCAATAACCCTGTGCCCTCTTATAATGAATTTCAGCCATGTTACAATGTATCTTTTTGAAAATACTATGGCAGAGAAGCACACATGCTATCTATTGCAAGACTTATGCCTAGCACAACTGTCACCATGTTATTAAGTGTTCTTAAGTTTCGCAAGGATCTTGCCATGGTCGTGGTGGTATTATCGTGAAAGCCTGGTATAACCGTGACAATGCTATATTATATTGCAAGGCCTGTCATGACTGTGGTAATGTTTAAGCCTGATATGACAGTCGCAATGGTTGCAAGGCCTGTCACGACCGTGGTAATGTTAAAGCACAATATGACTGTGACAATGGTTATATAAAATAGCATTTAGTAGCATTGCAAATTTCATAGAATGATTAACTACCTTAAATATGTGAATCTAGACTTCTATACATGAACATGGTACTCACGTACATCGATACATAAAATTTTAGAATCATTTAACTCATAATTCATTTCCGAACACTATAATTTTAATCTCATTCAAGAACGAGAAACATTGTCACAGTCATATCAGGCCTTATTTATAAGCACTGTCGCGGTCATATCAGGGTTTAACATTACCACGGTCATGACACTGGCCTTGCAATATAATATTACATTGTCAAGGTTATACCAGGCTTTCACGATAACACTACCACGGTCATGGCAGGATCATTGTGCAACATAAAAACACATGCTATCTATTGCAAGACTTATGCCTGGCACAACCGTCGACATGTTATTAAGTGTTTTTAGGTTTCGCAAGGATCCTGCCATGACCGTGGTATTGTTATCGTGAAAGCCTGGTATAACCGTGCCAATGCTATATTATATTGCAAGGCCTGTCATGACCGTGGTAATGTTAAAGCCTGATATAACTGTGACAATGTTCACGTTCTTGAATGAGATTAGAATTATAGTTTGTGGAAATGAATTATGAGTTAAAGTAGTAGTAGTATCCTAGATTTACATATTTAAGGTAGATAAATGATGACGTTTTCGATTACAGTATTCTCATGCTACTAAATGTCACTAATATAACCATTGTCACGGTCATATTGTGCTTTAACATTACCACAGTCATGACAGGCCTTGCAACCATTGTCATGGTCATATCAGGCTTTAACATTATGATGGTCATGACAGGCCTTGTAACCATTGTCACCGTCATATCAGGCTTTAACATTACCACGGTCATGTCAGGCCTTGCAATATAGTATAGTATTGTCACGGTCATATCAGGCTTTAACATTACCACGGTCATGACAGACCATGCGATATAATATAGCATTGTCACTGTTATACGAGGCTATCACAATAACACTTCCACGGTCATGGCAGGATCCTTGCGAAACTTAAAATTACTTAATAACATGGTGACGGTTGTGCCAGGCATAGGTCTTGCAACAGATAGGGTCTCCATAAAAATACTTGATAACATGGTGACGATTGTGCCAGTCATACATGTAAGTCTTGTAGATAGGGTCTCGAGAAGCATCAACATATAAGAGGTCACACACTTTATTAGCCAAACTAGAACTAATTCAAGATAAACGAAAGTCATTTATGTACAATAGGAATAGGCCTATGGCAGTGAAATTTTTTGAAAATCAAAATCAATGGGCGATAATTCATCATACTCACTTTACGGGAAAATTACAAGTTTTATGTTGAATTTATCAGAAAAAACCATTACCCTGTTTGATCCTCGCTTAGTCTTGTTCACTTTGAGCAACTTCTTACCTTCAGATCGGCTATATTGATTACAAACTAACGGTACAAAACTTCCAGAAAGATATTTCGGCAAAATAGCACGGTTTAAGAGCGCTCTGATTGGTTGGATTTGTAGCACGGGTTAGGAGCGCCTCTATCGGTTGGACTTCGAACTACATTCCAGCACGGGTGTGAAAGCCCAACTGTTTTGGGCTACCCAAGTGTTCTGTCTCTTGCCCAACTGTTCTGACAACCTAAGTGTTCCGAGTTCACATATATTTTATAATATCTTAAAATTCACAAAAAGTTAAAAGTGCCACACGATTAAGAAAGAGAGCCAGAAAATGTCAAAAAATTGTCCATTATTAGAAATACGCACCCATTTTTTTCAAAAGGACAATTTTCCTGAACAAGTTGATACATACTTAGTATTCCTGAAACTGAGACCCAGTCTACATATATCGATATATTCTGTCCAAATATCCTATTGCTCAGGAGTGTTCCATGGTGCAAAGGTCGAACACCCGGGGATTTGACACTCCTCAATGGGTGCCCTGTTACACTCCCCTCCATAAGTTAGGCAACATTAGCTCCCCCATTGAACTACGTGTTAAAAGCCTCTTTACCTTTGAATTTTTATTTACTTAACCTACCATGAAAATACTTATACTATTAACGGAAACGTAATTTGACTTTATTTCCAATACCTCAACATTTTCTCAATTTTTTCCCTCAATTACAATAAGTTGAAAATTGATGATAAATTTGATGAATTTTGAAAATCGACATTCCCATGTTAACCAATGGGAAATGATAGGTTTGCCGCAAGTCATATGACAGAATATCCATCCATCCGAGTCCTTGCAAAAAATACGAATAAGGCAGGCAATTGAATTAGTGTTAACTTTATTTAACAAAAATATGTTTCTTCAGGTTCAACAAAGTTATAGGGCTTTAAAGTCAAAATAGTTTTTCAAAAAACCTTTCCCATTGAAATAACTCAGGAGGCGAAAAATTATTTTCAAAAATGACTTTGAAGCGCTGTAACTTTAGTATTCATCAAATAAACTAAACACTTAGTGTACAAAAAAGTTAGACAATTCAATTTTCTATATAATTTTTTTTTGCTGAATCTTTTACTGAAAATATATCCTGATTTCTGATTTGCCCGAACCCTCCATTTCCCATTGAATTACATGGGAATGACGATTTTCAAAAATTCATTAAATTTATCATCAATTTTCGACCTATTCTAATTGAGGAAAAAATTGAGAAATTTTGGAGGTATTGAAAATAAGGTCAAGTTACGTTTCCATTAATATTATAAGTTATCTCATCGCCGGTTAAGTAAATAAAATTCAAACCTAAAGAGGCTTTAACACGTAGTTCAATGGGGGAGCTAAGGTTGCCAAACTTATAGAGGGGAGTGTAGTTATATATAAAAAAAAGGAAAATCTTTTGTACATGAGACAGCCACATTATAAGTGATTTGATTAACTTAATTTCAACAGTCATCTCTGTAGAAATCTAAAATTGGATTAGAAATTGAAAAATCACCATATCGAGTGTATTTGCTAAAATAAGTAAACCCAGAATACTTGGGTCAATTCAGAATATTTCGGCAGGAGTCGGAATACTTGGGTAGCCCGGAACACTTGGAGCTTCACACACGGGTTTGATCTGAGGCCCAGGGTTTGATCGAACCTCAAACATGGCTAAATTCTAGCACGGGTTTGATCAACCTCAAACACGTGCTAAACTTAAGCACGGGTTTGATCAATCTCAAACACGTGCTAAACTTTAGCACGTGTTTGATGTGTATCCGGCATCGAGTGCTTCTGTACAGACCTACCGAAAGGAATTTATGCAAGAAAAGTAAGCGGAAACATTTTGATTCTGCGCAAGTTTAAGAAAGTCAATGGACTGGATAAAACATAGAAAAGTTATTTAAAAGCGGGGGACAAGCACTTCATTAACATGGAACGTTCTTAGAGGTAAAAGCAAAATCATGTGTGACATATCTCTACGTTTTACGCCATTTTCCCATTATATAAAATATAAAAAAGCATACAGAGGTTCGAGAAACATTTGCAATCTGAAATAAATGTAATCATTAAAATGAAGATTGGAACTTATATTTTAATAACATGCCTTTACGGCAAAATTACGACACCAGTGCCAAATGCAACCGAAAAAACTCCGAGCTTCGCTAGAAACGTGACCTTAATCACAGCAACAGTAGCGTCTCGGGGAATTACGGACACAACGACTCAGTTTGAAAGCAATGGAGTCGTTCATATCACCGACGAGGATGGACAATTCTTCACTTGCAAACGTAACAATGCAACCGATGAAAATGAGACGCTTAAAACAACGACAGGTGCTTATGCCGTGTCAACTGCACTAGACGAAAATGCCAGTGTTTATACCGAGAAGTCGATTTTATCCGATCCCAAATGGACATGTACATCAAATGAAACGTATGCCGTTTACCATGACCAATATGCCTATGAGGACTATCTAGAGTGGCAAGCAGGAAAGACTTTATTTCGATATGTGTCTCCAATTATCCTAATACATGTAGTTGGAGTTGTTTTCAATATTTTGAACTTTGTTGTTTTAACGTGTACTGACATGAGGAAGACAAGTGCTAGTTTATATCTAGCTGTACTGGCCATTTGTGACAATATTAATCTCTTAATGACTCTCACTAACCATTGGCTGAAAAATTTATTTAATATCGAATACCGTAAAACAAATGAAACACTCTGTCGAGTTTCTGCATTCCTTGCATATTTTCTACCGCATTTGTCCGCCTGGTTGTTAGTTGCAGTGACTGCAGAAAGGGTCGTAGTTGTACTTGTTCCGATGCGAGCTCGAAATTGGTTTACTTTAAAAACAGCTGCGATATGTATTCTCATATTGACAACGATCATGTTTTTCTTGAATATGCATATTTTCTTCGTTACCGGCTCTGGACATATTACATGGTACGGCAAGTTACATTCCGTCAACTGTTATCCCTACAATGATGACAAATATTTTAATTGGAAACAAAACATTTGGCCGTGGATCGATTTTGCGTTTTCAGCTTGTATTCCCTTCACATTGATCTTTATGTGCAATATTCTCATTATATGTGTCGTCACAAAGGCAAACAAGAGCCGCAGAGCCAATATGAACGCCAAGGACGAAAAGCATGACGACGCTAGATCGATGACGGTAATGCTAATTGCCGTTAGTTTGACTTTCGTGATTTTGACCCTCCCCATTACCATTTATTACATCATGGACGCACAAATTACGAGCGATAATCCATACAGAAGTCATCAGCACATCGCAGACATGGGACTCTTTCGTAGTTGTGCAACACAAATGTTTTTCATCAACTGTGGAATAAACTTTTTCCTTTATTGTATCACTGGAAATCGTTTCAGAGCCGAGATGATAAAACTATTTTGCTGCAGAAGAATGGAAAAGCGTCACGCACCACCTAAAACAAGTGTTAATTATATGTTATCAAACACTAAAAGTACGCAAACCATTGAAATTGAAACAGCCGTATGTTTAGTTGAACACGGTCTGGCCCCAATAAACAACATCAACGCTAACCAACATGAATGTACAAAGTTTTAAAAATAGTTCTTCTTGTAGACAATATCAAATTGCTGACAACATAATAACCAGCATACACTGAAAACCATGGTCCATGGTACATTTATTAATTATTTACACTCATTGTCTGACAAACATATCATTTAATGAATTATAATATAATATAGTGTTACTCAAACGGGGCCATACTAATATGTATAAAGGTATGTACAGGGAGTCCCGAAATTATGGGACCCCCCTCCCCCCAGGTAAACATGTACAAATTACCTATGGTATCTGGTCAACTCGGACCCTAGTCAATTAGGACCCTAGTTAACTCGGACCCTAGTTAACTCAGATCCTAGTCAATTTGGACCCTAGTTAACTCGGACCCTGGATAACTCAGACCATAGTCAACTTGGACCCTAGTTAACTCGGACCCAGTTATATTCAATATAAATACGAGGTATGGTGCTAGGTGAAAGCAATTAACTTGCAAAATATTTAGAATGTTGGAAATTGAAGATATAATTTATAATAAAAAGTGATGGGATTTGTAAGTTGTGTGATTGTAAATGTAAATATGAGACTCCTAGAATGCCCCGCCTTTATTAAAGAGGGATCGGGATTTTATTTCGATATTGAGTCTAAATATCCAAGAGAATTAAGCTCCATGTTTTTATCCTCAAAAAGAGAAAACTTATTTGCATGTTAGGTGATGTAATATTTGAGGACTCGGGGCAAGCTTATGGAATTGTTTTTGACAATTAAGTCAAAAGATTTTTAATTAAGATTTTTAAACGAGAAGTGTATAAAGTTCTTGTATAAATGTTTTTAGTATTTATTATTGTTTTAAAATGTTTTAAAATGTGACGCACCTATTTTAGTGTGCCGCCGTTTCTAAGGCGTCTGTCAAATAAGAAAAAAATTAATTCATTACTGAAATCTTTAAATAATGATGTTTTTGTATATTTCTGATGAGTCAAAATCAATATTTTAAACCTTAAAGTGTGCGCCTGACCCGGCTACGTATAGCACAGAGTTTATACTGGCGGATTAGACTAGTTCATTTTTTATATGTGTGTGAAAGCTTTCTCTTATTTGCGTTTTTCGTTTAGTACGGTTTTGTTATAATTGCCGAGGTCATATAACCGGGATAAAACAATGATTATTGTTGACTGCCCACACACAAAACATACGTTGAGTGAACAGTGTAATTACAAACAACAGGCTTTAGAATACAAAGCGTAGTGTGATAATAAGCTGCACACTACCACTGCTGCATGTACATATTACTAATTTACTAGGGCTCCCAAAGAGTGGATAGGGAGGTTGTGTTTGTCACTTTTAAATTTTACATTTCAAAATTGTCATTTTACATGTCATAATTTGTTGGTTTCATTCGTTTAGCCAATCAAAATATTGGAAAACAATAAATTGTCTGTTACGTACAATCAATTTTGTTCAGTTTTGATTTGTTGTCAGAATAAAGTTACGTTCATCTGAATCCATGTATCAAAACAAAAACCCTATTTTCACTTCAAAATACTTCAGTGAGATGAAGGCTCGGAATTGTCACATACAATAACTTATTGTCGTATTCGTTATTTTATCTTCTCGATAGTAGCATTTAGTCGCACATTTGATGCCAGGTCACCTTGTCGCGTACCTCTTGGGGAACCCCACATTTATGTGTGTACTCATGGAAGTAAATTCCCCGGTGTAGCCGAGAGCCACAAACTTTTCAACAGGTTCGAAATGACCGATTTCTCTCATATATACTCTAAATATTTTTTTATTTAGCACCTACAAAGTATTGCTAATAACCATATGTAATTTCAATAAGGAAACTTATCTGGCTACATATAAATTCAATATCAACACTAGCTGTTCTCTCAACACGTCCTGGCTTACCTTGTGGTGACAAACCCTGGATTTTCGCTATTTATAGTTTATCAACACCTGGACGCATGCGCATTTTATACTTTATCGGGCACTTTAATACTGTTTTTGCTTATTGTATCATTTGTCATCAAAACAGTCTTTAAAAATTGAATAATAATGCTTTTGATTCATTTTATTATCTTTATATAGAATTGGAACTATACTACATTGTATGTTTTAAAACAAATGGATTCAATTTAGCTGGTCGTTTATAATGCTGTTATAATAACTTTTACTAATAAACCTAATTAAGAAAAATTGTATCATCTGTTAAGCATAAAATTATGGTGTTGAAGTAAATACAATATAGAGGTATTACAGTAATTTCAATAGTCAGTTTGGGGAAATGGATTAGCACATTTGTGTTTTATTTTCAATTTTGTTTCCAATCGATTGTCTAAACAACGAAATAAAATGTCTTTGCGAACCTTGTTGGAACAAAGTAGCATACTAGACAACATTTTTTAGACCTCTCAATATCATAGTTATACAAGGCGTTCAATAAGTATTGCTAATTTTGTTATTACTTTTGTTATCTTGCATTTTTCTTCATGAAACTTTTACAACATAAGCAACACACATCTGACCTTATTCTATCTAAATTTTCGGACAACCGACATAGTATTGACAAAGTTATGGTTACTATGGTAACCATTGTCACGGATACGCGGGACAACCTTAAGGGTTTACATGATGAAGTGTTGTTATACATCAGATAAACACGTTGATGAATAAAAGCTGTTGATATGGTCAATTCCTGATGTTGTCAGTTTGAATTATATGTATTATCCAACAGCGGTGAAAAGAGATCTGAGAGGGATATCGCACTAGAATCTCAATCAGCAGATGTATGCAGGGAACACTGCACATCCCTAGCCACACGCTTCAATGTCCACAAAGAGCAATATTGACCTATACGTAAACGTTCCACCAGGATAACGCCTCTGCTCAAAGATCCTCTTTCTTCCTAAATACAATAACAGAGCCTGGCATGGAAGCGTTGCCCCACGCAGCATATTTCCCAGATAAGGCCCCACTTGATTTTGTTGTATTTGCCTCAGTGAAAAGGGATCTGAGAGGAATATCGCACCAGAATCTCAATCAGCTGATGTCTGCAGTGAACACCTCCCTAGCCGCACACTTTAAGATTGGCTTTAAAAATGTGTACCACGAGTGGGTCGCCAGACAGCAACTGTGCATTGACGCCGAGAGTCCCTATTTTGAGCACCTAATGAAGATATAGAGGTTCTTATATGACTACCTGTGCAAGCTCGTCCATTCTTGATGAGCTTTTTAATTCTTCTTTATCGAGTCGAAGACGAGATAAAGAAACATTATCAAAGCGAGTCAAGAATGGACGATATTGCACAGGTACGAGTACAAGAAAGTTTTTCTCATATGACTCTGTATTATGCCATATTTTCACCATTTTATGAAAAAACTGAGTGAAAAATAGCTTCAAATTAATTGAACTTCATCTTTCAATTGTTATGACGTCATAACAATATTGAAGAAAATTCATGGATACACGTGGCAAAAAGCTCCATTGTTATGACGTCACAGCTTAGTTTTGTAGAATTAGCATGGATACTCATAGCAACGGTGTGTCCGTTGTCATGTTGTTGATGTTTATAGACCAGTGATGTCACAAGTAAATCTCATCTTGCACGTGTGATCTTTTAGGATGAAAGATGGCAATATCTTGCATGGGGTAAATATGGCTGTATCGTTGTTAGTCATATGAGAAAATATGGATCATGAAGTGACTCTGGAATTGATTATTTGTAACTGCACTGCATATCCCAAGAGTTAAACAGCATTAAACGATACTGCTTTCAACACTCAAAATGTCGTCCAAAGTGACTTCAGAAATTTGCCCCGCATATCCATGATACTGGTTACCTTAGTAACCATTACTCTGTTAATACTGATTCGATTGTTTTGAAACTTTCATCGAATTTTATATGTACCCTATGTTGTGGAAGTTTCAAAGCAAAGAGAACAAAAGTTATAGCAAAATTAGCAATATTTATTGAACACCCTGTACAAAGTAAATTTTAATTGATTTAACAAAAAAGTATGCAAAAAACAAAATTGTTAAAAAATAAGATAAACCCTTTACTTCATTAACAAGATACTTTTTTTAAATCAACCAAACTTTCCTTTGTAAAATTACAATACTGAGAGACCTAGACACGTTGTGTTTATGTCGTTTTGTTCCAATGAGGTTCGGATAGATGTTTCATTTCATTATTTCCGAACATATGATACCAAGAACAAAACAGGTGTCCGATGTGTTTTATAAAACAGTATATAGAAAAGTGTATTCCATACCTGATGAGGTTTCAGGGACATATCAACCGGGAATATATTCCATATCCGGGCAAATATTTTTCGTATGTCCCGCTCCATCGGAGCTCCGGGACATATAAATCGTATGTCCCGCACAAGCCGTCCTCCGGGACATACGATGGCTGTATGTCCCGCCCCTGGAATTTACGTCATAAATATTTCAGCGCACTGAACTAAGCAAACGACAAAGATGGCAGAACGGAACAAAATGTAACATTTGAAACAAATGATGTTGATAGTTTCTAACACTGCAAATGAACACACAACGAAGAAAACGCGTTTAGATGTCGGAGTACTCCACGATTACTTAGCTACTAAGGGTGAGCTTCGGCCATGCGAAAACATAGAACCAGAAGTTGAATAAATATTTGTCAAGTTTTTTTGCTTATAAGCTTAGGCCTATTATTTAAAACCTCATCAGGTATGGAATACAACAGTTATGCACGGTCGGTTTGGATACATGGAATATCCCTTGGGATATACAATACATCTTTCCTCGGTCCCTTCGGTCCCTCGGGAAGATATATTGTATATCCCTCGGGATATTCCCTGTATCCAAAACCTCCCAGTGCATAACCCCTATGTATCCCTCGGTAAATACAATATATCAACCCTCAGTCCCTACGGTCCCTCGGGTTGATATATTGTATTTCCCTCGGATATACACTGTATCAAAAATACCCCATTAATTAACCTCTATATATTTTATACATGTCACATTACCTTTTTTCAAGTACTAGACATGTTTTTTATTTCATTTTCCAAATTCTTTATTCAATTCTATATTCTCTAATTTAATGTATCATTTTAACTTATAGCTATGGTATCAGATTTGATTATGATTTAAGATGAGGCTCAAACAAAACAATGAAACAGCATGAAACCTTTTCTGAAAATTCGAATGATTTTTCAAGAATCCTCTCCTTCAAAGCGTTACCAAAGTGCTCCTCGGGAATGGACACTTCGTCTTCTGCAATCAAGATAATATATAGCGGGTAATGTGAATTTTTGTTTGAGTTTATAGCTTACATCTATTAATTTAAAAACATATTGTCTCCTTGAAAGGTAAATGCAATGATGATGATGATCTATTATGATAAAAGCTAAATATTGTGAAAAAACACAAGTTGACACGCTGACATTTGGTAATGAAATTTCCTATACTACTCCAGTAAAATCGTTGTAAATTTTCACAAATAAATGAAAAAATTGCAACACAGAGTAAACCTAGTGTAATCAATAGCCATTGGTAAGTAAAACAACATATCAAAAATCTAGAAAAATCTAAGTGGTGGAAAACCTTAAAATCACCATTTATACCCCTTGGGATAATTTTATGAGGGGGTAATATGATAATCATTAATAATTTCTGTTACATAACTCTAATCACTATAAAATTTTCAGGGATCAGGCGCCTATATATAGTGAGTTGTCACGACAATTTTGAAATTAATTGGTCAATTGGTTACCATAGCAACGTAATTTAATTGCTAACAGGATCTTAAGAGGTTCTGGACAAATCATTTGATTCTGGACTTGACATATTTTTTTTCCAACGAAATCACATCCAAGGGTTGAATTTTTATTGGATATTTAGAGAGCGAGTCCTGTATTGATTTCAATAAAAAGGTTAAAATAGAACGCTATTTGAGAGTTAATCTTATACTTTCATTACATTGATAAATTAAGGCAAATTCTGAAAAATTTTAAAGTGCATTTTTTATGAAATATTATCCAAGTATTTAGATGAAACGGTCTTATTTAAATACAAATCATAACATGATGATATTTTTTCATAAAATATTTCTTCAAGAAATTCAATTGAAGGCTCAAGATAAAACGAGCTAATTTAGGTGAAAACCCTTACATGATGATGTGTTTTCATGACTTCTTTCATAAAATTCCATCAAGGGGTGAAAATAAAATGATCGAATTTAAGTGATTTAAGGATCACGAGGATAGGTTTTCTTGGATATTTTCTATGAAATCCCATCCAGTGGTCAAGGTAAAATTTTTATTTGGTATATTTGGTCACGTGTTCGAACGTCATTTTGAATGTTACGTGATAAATCCATATAAGGCTTTTAGAAAATGTGGGGAAAGATGAGGGGAAACCCCTGACACCTGTTCACGATTTTATCCGAACGTTCATCGGATCATTTCGGTTTTTATGCACTTCATTATTTTACCGAAGTTTGCCGATTCGATTCGTCGTATTTCGGAATATTGGGGACAATTTTATACTCCATTGGGAGTATTTTTAATCTACTTCTTATTACGAAGATTCCCGAACCTTGTTCGGATTAATCCGGATTTTCTGACCTACTTCATCTACCGAGATTTAACGAGTTTACATTCGGCTCATTTCGGAATCCTGGTGACAATTTTATACTCCATTGGAGTATTTTTGATCTACTTCTCTGGATTTTTGATCTACTTCTTATGACGAAGATTCCCGAATCAGTTCGGATTAATCCGGATTTTCTGACCTACTTTATCTACCGAGATTTAACGAGTTAACATTCGTCTCATTTCGGAATCCTGGTGACAATTTTATACTCCATTGGAGTATTTTTGATCTACTTTTTCTGGATTTTGCCCTACTTATTATAATTTGACAGCAAGCAAATCAAAAAGTTCGCCATGAACGGGTTTCGATCGGCTAACCTAGAGAGTGGAAGCTAAACACGCTAGCCATGAGGCTAACGTTCACCTGTGTGAGATTATAAAAGTATCATATATTTATACCGAGCGTCAATTTAGAATGATCTTCGCTTTTGACTCCACTTAGATACAACTCGTCAGTTGTATCCAGAATAGGTGAACGCCTATGGTGTTAGTGAATAACCAAATCCCAGGCGAGTGGTTCGTATCCCACCGTGATATGTTATTTTTGCTTTATTAATACGACAGAAAGGAGCAAGGTGTAGGTTTGAAAACAAGACGTACGTTTATTTCAATACAGTTTTAGAAACATTAACCTCTGATAATTGAAGGATTTCCACTTCTGAAGCGCGACTAGATCTAAGAAGTTCATTAATCAAGACAGTGTAAACCTTTTAGATATATGTTAGACAATGTACACGCCCCGTGTGGAATCAACTAAATGTTACATTTTGGATTTCATTGAGATCCTGTCATAGTCCTAAAATTTATTTTTCTGGAACATCATTTTTTCAACACTGATACAAATTTCCCTGACATTTCCATGACATGTCTACAGTTTCAAAATTCCCGGACTCTTTGGCCCTTTTTGACCTTATTTTAAAATTCTCTGACATTTCAGGCACTTGGAAAATTAAATCAAAACCCTGACATTTCCAGGTGTGTACGAACGCTGGAATTATTCTTAAAATATCCTTCAAACAAAAGGGGAAAATGCTATGCACAAATACTCTAATTTAGTTTGTATTGTAATGCGTTGTATTACATTGCATTGCATTGTATTGTGTATTTATTTGAGTGTCCGTTGACGGTAAAGAAGGCATTTAAAAGTTTTTGTGAAACTTAATAAACTTAATAAACAATACTTTAACAGTATTCTGTTATGGCAAAGTATATTTCATTTTTTCTCTTGTTCTCTACAATCTGCGTTGAGGACACTGAAGCATATGCCTGTATTTTGTTGGTGGGGAACAGCGTATCCTATCGTTCACGGAGCAAATTCAACTCTCGTTCACGAGTACCTTGTTTTTGGGCTCTTGTCCCAAAGATAACGATTGTATAAGGTTGCATAATCAGGATTATGAGCTTTCATGTTCTCATAGTTACATCTGTTGTAAAACGAATCTTGTCGCAACCTCTGCGAATCACGACAGCATAACATTTGAATCACGTTGACATCATTGCAAAATTAGGCTAAATATGCTAAGTCAAGACGTTAATTAGCCCACGAAAGTTCATGGGTAACTTGAGAACTACAAAATACAACCAAATACTTTTCGAACGTACAATAGCAATATTTCTCACCTAACGTCTTCATAGTTTTAGGAACGTATTTTAAACGCATGATAGCCAAATATATCAAGATACTATATCTGCCTAAATGAAGTTATCTAGTGTTTACAAAGTTTTGAAATATATTATATCCAGATCCATCAGAAATTAACTTATCCATTTACATTACTTTACTAGTTCTAGTATCTTGCATGACTCGTTCATAAGAATTCTTTAATTCTACCTCGTTCCCAATACGTCCTCAGACAGACAAGAAATTGAAGTCACACCCGTTTGTTTGCGTGGCATATTTATACGTATACGCACTTTCTCTGATTATTGTCAAACAAATATATTTCAGGAGAAGAACATAAAAAACAAATGCCTGAAACAAATGCCGAAACATAAATCCCAAGTGATTAAGTATAGAATGTTTTATTCTTTTACGATTTGATAAGAGACCGAGACTAAGAAATTAAATGCGACGAAATATTTTGACAACGTAATTTGTATACTGTTTTATTCTTAAAGTTCTATGCGATAAATTATTTTATCTGTTAAAAAATGTTTCATTTTATTTTGCCTATATAAAAGAGATTGAAGAAGATAAGATAAACTGTTCCGTAATATATATTGTGTTTTAATAACCTTTTTTTAGAATCACAATGTAAAATAAATCTCCCGTTCCTGCCATTCTGGTAACGCCATGCAATGGATGCAATTCAAAGTGAGAGAGAGATCTATGAATAACAGAATGCGTCCATGCCATTAATTTGGCCAAATACATGGCATGAAACTGACGTAAGTTTAAGTAAGCTACGCCCCCCGCTTTCTCTGGTAAATTATGACTTTATTTTTCGGAGTAATGGGTTTCGGACAACTGGGTTTCGGAGAACTGGGGTGTACCCGATTACGCTTTGCACGCCGCTTTAAAATCCCGATGTCTCCAGAGGTAGTTTAATCCGGTAGCCGACAGGCGTTTCTTGCATTATTGAATACAAGCTAACCTTATATTCGCGAATGCAACTAACGCCTTCCGGCTACCTGATTAACCCAGTATAATATGACCAAGTCATTTAAATATGAATGGAATAGTGGCAGGTACTATTCGTATTGACATGAGTTTCCAGTAAAATAATAGGTTAATCCGGTAGCCGACAGGCGTTAGTTGCATTTGCGAATACAAGCTAAGACTATGATTTGGGAATGGAAGATTTCAGCTTCCGGATTAACCTACCATTCTATGGGCGACTCATTTAAATATGAAAAGAACCTGACAATATTCCATTGATATTTTAATGAATTGCCCATAAAATAGTAAAGTAGGTTTATCCGGTAGCCGACAGGCGTTAGCGGCATTCGCGAATACAAGCTCCTTTATTTCATAATTTGGGAAATATATATTTTCACAATATTGAAATAGATGGTGGTTCAAAGTGGAATACATATCATACAAGTGTCACAGATATTTTTAGTGCATATATGGTCTGTCTTTGCATGACTTTGTAGAACATATCAAAACCCTGGGATCCACAGGGTAACAGTAAGTACATTTCGTTAGATCTTCCGAAGTTCATGCTTCAAAGTTGTCAAAGTTGTAAAAGGGTAATCCTTTTTTGAGTACGAAAGCGTACTTTTTGTTCAATAGCCTTTCCCAGCTGCTAATCTTTTGAGTGCATCGTGCATTCAACGAATTGTATTCACTTATTAACCAATCAGTGCCAGGAACAAAATGCACGCTTCCTTTTTGGGCTAAGTTTAGTGTTTTATGAAGCATGCTACATACAAATGTTACGCTTTTGCTCATTTACTTTGAGAACTATCTATAGGTACACATTACCAATTGACTCCTAGATTTGAGTGAACAAGTATCTCGTATTTTTCATTTTTCGATATTTTGAGATTTGTTGGCTGATGAGTAACTTGATATTTTATGTCTAAATATATTAAAGTGGTTAATAGTAATAGTTTTATTGTACACCATAAACTGTTAACGTTTTAGAATTGGGACACAATATATGATTTGATAATAGAACAATACATGTATATGTCTTACTCTAAACTCGGTGGTTTGTTTGTTAGTATGTTTTCTTAACAGCTCAATAACTGTTGTATTAATAAGGCGTTATACTATGAAAAAAAGATTGAACGATGTAGGCATAGGCAGAGGGAGTATCACACTACCCTACCACGTGAACACATTTAAAAAGAATACAGGGTACAGTTAAGTTGCAAATAGAGCGGGTATTCTTTGTCCTTTTCCATAGGACTTTTCTGGTGATAGTGCGTTGCAAACTGCTCGATGAATCTATACAATGTAAAATCTAGTATTCCTCCAGAACTATGGAAATAAACAAAGGTCCTCCATTTGCAACTTCACTGTAGCCTGTATTCCTTTTAAAGAAATACGGGCTACAGTATTGGGGTATAGTAGTTTGATTTTTCAATATATCACTAATCTAGCTTCTTTCCTTGAAAAAACATGAGTTTTGATGTACGTATATCAAACATGGGCCACTGCACTATATTGAACCAGGGTGCCGGTGTTACATAATGTGATTTTATGGGCCATCATACAACCACCTCTTGCCCACTTTATTCATGTTTTGGATTACAGTTTATACACAATGCATAAACAGCATGAAACAATCATTTCTACTTGTGGATTAGATTTGTATACATCTCTTTGTGAACTGAGTGTTATGTTCAATATGTGAAAATATCATGGACTTAAATTGTACTTATATTTATAACCTGACCACATTTGCATATGTTCAACAACTGACTGAGTGATCGAGTTCATCAAACAATGTTCGTAATAGAGGTCATGAACTTTGCTTTATTCATAATCCTATTTCTGCAACTGACTCATATTATGCATCTTATTATATAATATTATATGATTTATTTTGATTAGCAGTGTCTCATTAGCCATTGGTGGCTCGAGGCTTTTTGGATGATTGTACAGATGTATATGTATGAAATTAAGCATGCGACACTTAAATAAAAAACAATACAATATTAAGCTTATAAACTTGCTGATCATATGATTTTAATATTTTAATACTACATGATACTCATATCAAAATACCAATGTATTTGTGAACAACTCTTACGTTTGATATTGTACGAATTTTCTGATTTGCTGTAGTAGTCGTAAATGCAACATATAACAATGTTATGTTACTTTGTGTCATATGAAAAATAAATTCGTACAAAGATGAGTTTTATTTCGTTTGTTATTCAATGTAGAATACACGTTGTACATTATTTCATGTATAGGATATTGATAATAATCAGACTATCGTATTACAATACAGAAGAATAGAAGAGATAATGATATATGCATTCTAATTTGAGAT
The DNA here is from genome assembly GCA_903813345.2 of Owenia fusiformis. NCBI lineage: Eukaryota > Metazoa > Annelida > Polychaeta > Sabellida > Oweniidae > Owenia > Owenia fusiformis. Next base: position 8,932,817 of record CAIIXF020000004.1, read on the forward strand.
TGACATGCGTAAAGGTATCAATATTTTATCTAGTATTTCATTTTATCCCTCCCATCCCATCCCACCCGCTCATCAGCAATCCCCAGAAAATTCGTTCGGTGCTTTTAAATGTTAATAGTTCGGTTGAGTTTTAAAAATAAATCTTAAGCACTTTAAATCTAGATAAAATATTCATGATTTGATTGTGATTATCATTTCTAATTATTACATGACGGTTCCATTACATTCAATGCGTATCTAATCCTCATAGTTTATACTCGATTTTCGACAGGTAAAGGTAATATATCAACCCTCGGTCCCTACTATTTCTCGTGTAGATATATTGCATAACTTTCTCAGATATATCCTGTATATAAAATACATTAAATAACATTATATATGTTAGTCTCAGTCTAGACAGTATATATATCAATTTTATTGGATAATGTCATGGGCTTTCCCACGATAATGCGTAAATTCGAATGAACTTGAAATGAAATTCAACATCCAAAATGTGTTAATTTGATCATCCACCGTGTAACTAAAAGCATATTCATGGCCTATTTGCCTTAAAATACGATTGTGATTATGATTTCGAATTCTGTTCTCCATATGTAAAATCTAGAAACATAACAGAGTTAAGTTACACGAAATTCAGCCATCTTGAACATGAAGTCTTGTCAATTTACTTAATCGTTGATTGATTTCTAGGTTTATTAGAATTAAAAGAACGAACGTTTCATCAAACGAGTCCTATATTCAATATCTATTCGTTGGGCCCATTCTTTAATGTAACTATATTCTTTTAACTTTAAAAGTATCTGTTTAGTGCTACTTTAACATATATTCATTATTTTTATCCGCACAACAGTATCAAACGTTAATGCACAACTAGCCATGCCAAGACATGGCCACTACCCTCGTCCAAAGTAAAATACAAGGTCCTCATTCTTTAATGATTATGTTTCAATTGATTTAGTTTAGTGATTTAAATGTAGGAAAATGAGTCGCTGTGATGTCATATCTGGCGCAGCAATTTCAGAGTCACTGCAAAAAATTGAAACATCAGTCGGATCATAAGACTAAATAAAAAAGCTATTTAGGGATGAATAACATTCGGTGAAATCCGTGATATCGTTATATCATTCGTTAATTGTCAAAGCTGCGCCCATTTCTCGGTGCAGGCAGATATAAGGCGGCCAGACTGGGCATACACAAAATGTATTGTATGTGCTCCTTAGGTTGCACTCGGGTGCTATCAACATCGAACACACACACGTTTAAGATACACAGAGATAATTAAGGGATGAGTGACAAAGGGATGTTAAAAACAGGTGGCTATTGCAATTGATATTTTAATGTAACTTTAGTATGTAAGAATCTTTTCATCAATAAAAATAACATCTTAGATATAACAGCTACATGTACAATGTGAGTGTATTTAAAAATGTAGTACATAGCTAGTTCCATCTATAAAGATGTCTGATGACAAAAAGCTCAATTTTCCTTGATGTCGTGGTCAATGGGACTTTAACACGTGAACTAATGTTTTTTATTTTTTTGTTTTAAAGTCACTTATAGCAAACCTAATCTAACAATTATCTCACTATATGCTTATGACATATTCATGTATACGTTGTTTGTCTTTTTTTCAAATCAACCCACGGAAATATGCAATACACCAAGTTAAAAAAGTGGTACGAATCATAAAAGCGACGTTGGGTGTTTCACTAGTAATTTTTATATGAAAAATCTAGAAATATTACCCAAATTAAACTATGACTATTCAAAAGAAGACATTCAAATCTATATTATGTAAAAAAAATCAAAGGACGATTCTCGGTTTGGAGAACAGTCTCCTGGGCTAATAATTTTTTTCATGAAAAATATAGAAATATTACCCAAATTAAACTATGAATATTCAAAAGAGGACATTTAAATCTACAAGATGTAAAAATAACAAATTGGTCTGAAGCAGGGATAACGCTCAATTAGACCGATTTAATAAAATACAAGACTCGATTTGGGGAAAGAAGTTCTTCAGTGTACTGCGCTAATATTCTTTTTGCGAAAAATCTAGAAATATTACCCAAATTAAATTATGACTATTCAAAAGAAGACATTCAAATCTATATTATGTAAAAAAATCATATTTGTCCGAAGCAGGGATAATGCTCATTTAAATTGATGAACTTCGTTCTCCAAACCGAGAATCGTCCTTTGTCCGAAGCAGGGATAACGCTCAATTAGAGTGACGAACTTTGTTCTCCAAACCGAGAATGGTCTTTTATGAAAAAAGTTATGAAAACACATCACCAGATCATGTAAAGCTGTTTTACCTAAAAGATCGTTTTATCTTCACCCTTCGAATGGATTTCATGAAAAAATATTTTTATGACAAAATAGGATTTGTAGGATATCGACGCTCTAACATGTAGTTTTAATCACACGCAGGTATCTGGTTTTATTGCGTGTAGAATGTATCGATATCAGGACCGCTACATGCCAGTGACCTTGCTCCTTTCTGTCGTATTAAAAAAGCAAAAATAACATATCACGGTGGGGTGCGAACCACTCGCCTGGGACTTGGTTATTCACTAGTACCATAGGCGTTCATCTATTCTGGATACAACTGACGAGTTGTATTTACGTGCAGTCAAAAGTGAAGATCATTTTGAATTGACGCTCGGTATAAATATATAATACTTTTATCCTTTCGTATCGGTTGCACGTTAGCCTCATGGCTAACGTGCCTAGCTTCCATGCTCTAGGTTAGTCGATCGAGACCCGTTCATGGCGAATTTTTTGATTTGCTTGTTGTAAAGATATAATAAGTAGGGCAAAATCCAGAAAAAGTAGATCAAAAATACTCCAATGGAGTATAAAATTGTCACCAGGATTCCGAAATGAGACGAATGTAAACTCGTTAAATCTCGGTAGATGAAGTAGGTCAGAAAATCCGGATTAATCCGAACAAGGTTCGGAAATCTTCGTCATAAGAAGTAGATCAAAAATACTCCAATGGAGTATAAAATTGTCACCAGGATTCCGAAATGAGCCGAATGTAAACTCGTTAAATCTCGGTAGATGAAGTAGGTCAGAAAATCCGGATTAATCCGAACAAGGTTCGGGAATCTTCGTAATAAGAAGTAGATTAAAAATACTCCCAATGGAGTATAAAATTGTCCCCAATATTCCGAAATACGACGAATCGAATCGGCAAACTTCGGTAAAATAATGAAGTGCATAAAAACCGAAATGATCCGATGAACGTTCGGATAAAATCGTGAACAGGTGTCAGGGGTTTCCCCTCATCTTTCCCCACATTGTTCTAAAAGCCTTATATGGATTTATCACGTAACATTCAAAATGACGTTCGAACACGTGACCAAATATACCAAATAAAAATTTTACCTTGACCACTGGATGGGATTTCATAGAAAATATCCAAGAAAACCTATCCTCGTGATCCTTAAATCACTTAAATTCGATCATTTTATTTTCACCCCTTGATGGAATTTTATGAAAGAAGTCATGAAAACACATCATCATGTAAGGGTTTTCACCTAAATTAGCTCGTTTTATCTTGAGCCTTCAATTGAATTTCTTGAAGAAATATTTTATGAAAAAATATCATCATGTTATGATTTGTATTTAAATAAGACCGTTTCATCTAAATACTTGGATAATATTTCATGAAAAATGCACTTTAAAATTTTTCAGAATTTGCCTTAATTTATCAATGTAATGAAAGTATAAGATTAACTCTCAAATAGCGTTCTATTTTAACCTTTTTATTGAAATCAATACAGGACTCGCTCTCTAAATATCCAATAAAAATTCAACCCTTGGATGTGATTTCGTTGGAAAAAAAATATGTCAAGTCCAGAATCAAATGATTTGTCCAGAACCTCTTAAGATCCTGTTTGCTCAAAATCTTAAATATTTCAGGTAAATCTGAAGTTTCTTTTAATAACAGATGTTGCCATTTCTCTTCAAATCATTTGAAAATGAACATTAAACTACCCTAAAAACATATTTGAGGAGTGTTTAATAAGATAACATGATAAATGTGATAAATTATATGATATCTTTGACCCTGAACTCTATTCTATTAGGTGACTACCTCTCTATCTACTCAAAAGTTGGCGTGGCACTTTTCAGTGATAATGTCCTAAAACAGTTATTTTTACAAAATCAGTCACAGTTATATTTATAGGGCTCATGGATACGGATGTTATTCTTTAATATGGTGAGTCTGTACATGATTGGTCAAGGGGTTGCCATAGTAACACAGAGCATAATAAACGCAAATAGTGTAGTGCATATGTTCTGAAAAAACTTATAACAAAGAATATGATTCAACCCCCAGCGTATATGGTGCCCTTCAATACCAAGAACATTTCATCCAATAGTCTAATATGGTAGAACCTGAGACTATAGAATAGTTCAGAAGAGCCTAAGTTGGTTCAGCCTCCAGAGTATATAGATGATACAGCCTCCAGAGTATAAAATTAGTGCAGCCTCAAGAATCTAATATGATACAGCCTCAAGTAGTATATGTATTTAGCATCCAGAGTCCAAGATGATATAACATTCAGAATCTAAGATTGCTATAGTAATCAGAGCCTAGAATCAGTACAGCCTCCATAAGTCTAAGATGGTATAGCCTCTAGACCCTTAGATGGTACAGCCTCCAGATATAACATGGGACCAGTTTCCAGAGTATAAGATGGTACAGCTTTCAGAGGGTATGATTGCTATAGCATTCAGAGCCTAGGATGGGTACAGCCTCCATGAGTCTAAGATGGTACAGCCTCCATGAGTCTAAGATGGTATAGCCTCTAGACCCTTAGATGGTACAGCCTCCAGATATAACATGGGACCAGTCTCCAGAGTATAAGATGGTACAGCTTTCAGAGGCTATGATTGCTATAGCATTCAGAGCCTAGGATGGGTACAGCCTCCATGAGTCTAAGATGGTACAGCCTCCATGAGTCTAAGATGGTACAGCCTCCAGATATAACATGGAATCAGTCTCCAGAGTCTAAGATGATACAGCTTCAGAGGCTATGATTGCTATAGCATCCAGAGGCTAAGATAGGCACAGTTTCAACGAGTCTAAGATGGTACAGCTTCCAGATATAACATGGGTTCAGTCTCCAGAGTCCAAGATGGTAGATCCTTCAGATCATTTGATTGCTATAGCATTCAGAGCCTATGATAAGTACAGCTTCCAAGAGTCTAACATGTACAGCCTCCAACCCTTAGATGGTACAGCCTCTCGATATAACATTGGACTAGTTTCCAGAATCTAAGATGGTACAGCCTTCAGAGCCTAAAATGGTTCAGCCTCCAAAGTTGAAAATGGTATAGCCTACGACTAATATTAACAATTAGAGTCTAATATGGCCTAAGGAGTTTAATGGGTACATCTACTTCTATAATGGCTACAACCTTCAATTCCAAGAGTCTAAGATGACCCAGCCTCTATAATTTAAAATTGATACAGCCTACAGAGTCTAATATGGTACAACATCCAGAGTATAATATGAATTCAACCTCCAGAAACCAATATGGCATAGCTTCAGAGTTTAATTTGGATTCAGCCTCTAGGGCCAAAGATAGTACAGCCAAAAAAGTCTATGATTTCTATGAAAGTCAAGAGTCAAAGATAGCTACAGCCTCCAAGAGTCTAAGATAGTACAACCTACAAGAGTCTGAGATGGTATAGCCTTTAAGAGCCTAATATGGTATAGCCTCCATAGTCTACAATGGGTACAGCCTCCTAGAGACTAGGATGATATCGCCTCCAGAGTCTTCAATGGGTATAGTCTCCAGAGTCAAAAATGGTATAGCCTCCAGAACCTTTAATGAGTTCTTGGAACAGCCTTCGAGAGAAGATGGTACACCTTCCAGATGCAGAGTTAACAATGGGTACAGCCTCCAAAAGTCTACAATCTGGGTATAGCCTCCAGAGCTTCTAGTGTTTAATGGGTACAGCATCCATAACCTAGGATTGATACAGCCTATATAGTCTAAGTTGATAAATCTTCTAGAGTCTAAGATGTCAAGAATCACAATTTTGCCACATATAACATCAATATGTGATTAATAAATAGATATAAGATGGTACAGCCTCTAGAGTCTTAGAGGTTGTAGACTCTAATGTTTAATGGGTACATCCTCCAAAGTCTACAATGGGTAGAATATCCATAATCTAAGATTGATACAGCGTACGGGGTCTAAGTTGGTACATCTTCTCGAGTCGTAAGATGTCAAGAATCACCATTTTGTCACATATAACACCAATCTGTGATTAATTAATAGGTCAGGAAATGCTTAGACAGATGGGCGGGCAGACGAACAAACAGAGCAGTATTTCAAGAAACAGCATTATTAGTTGTGTTACCATAGCAAACGCATATCAATATTATCCAAACCTGTATTTGTTAAAAAAGATCATACACTAAAACAGTTCTTAAGGATGAATGTAATAAACAATTAAGATTAACAAGGATTGCCTGAAATGACCTCTACCCACGATTCACATACAATATGTTGTGTTACTATGGCAACCAATTGACAAAAGATATTTGGAATCACCATTCCAGATAATTACATATGTATTAATGACCCTTGTAAATATGATTCTGTCAACATGAAATTATTTGGAATTGTAATAACAAAAAGTGCCACGCCCACTTTGTGGTAAATTGAGCAGTAGTTATCAAACATGAACCAAATATGTCATCCTATTAACCTATTTATCATGTTATCTTGTTGTAAACTCCTTCAATATGTATAACGCTCAAGTTTGTGTTCCTTTTGAAAAATTAAAAATGACAAACTACGATCTGTTTGTAGGGAAACGGTAGATTCATCCTTAATATTTACAATGTTTTGCAATTAAGTTATGTTGCCATGGTAACCAATTGACCAATCAAGATCAGTCTTTTCATGACAACTAACTATATATGGATGCATAATCCCTGAAAATTTGAATGTGATTGGAGGCACCCAACAGAAGATATAAATGCTTAACACAGTACCCCCTCATAAAATAAGACCAGGGGGTACAAATAGTGATTTTTACATGTCTTCCACTACTTAGATTTTTCTAGATTTTTGATATGTCTTTAAACTCATCAATATGCATTTGTTGCACTAGGTTTAATAAGTGTTGCAATTTTTTCATTTATTTTTCATGTTTTTACTGGAGTATACATAATATTTTACAACACTTTAAGAAGGCTACATGTATGATGCGACATCTATTCAAACATTAAAGTATATTTATCAGTAAATAACCATATAAACACACATGTGTTACATACTTTTTATATTTGTTATATATTAATTGTTTTGAAAAAAAAACATTTACAAGAATTTTGACACACAAATAATTATGTAAAGTTTTATGATAAACTAAACTCCCTGATGTGAATGATATTAATATTTACTTGGGGTTCTTTATTTGTAACATAATAATATGCCAACAATTATTTCCGAAATTATTTCCGAATTGGTTTAAAGAGGGCGAACTGCTACATTTACTGTTTCTCATCTTTACATTTTTGCCATCGGAGTTTACTTTCAATCCAAATCTCAAAATACAGTTCGAAAAACAAAACACGATCTGGTTTATATTTTGACATATATGGGAAGTGGATTCTAGGATTTAGTTGAGATTACATTTTATATTCTCCAACCGGTTTAGTTTAATTAATGATATGTGTATTGATATATTGTCCTAAAATACAAAACCGACAAGAAAGACCTTTCTCATTGGTCATAATGGTTAATTTCGCATTTACTCACACTTCCCTAAATACGAAAATTACAAAAATGAAATCTAAGTATGCATGTCACGATGCGGGATCATGGGGCAATTCCATTGACAATGACATCGACATTATATTCGTTTAGTTATTAAACTCTATATAATGTTTTGAAAAGATATACCGTGTCAGATTAATAGCTTTACCGGGTTATAGTATAACATAAATATTGTAGAATCCTTCACAAATGGTAGATATGATGACGTCCTCATATTCATAAATGCACGGGTGTATTAATGCACAAATGCGAGGAGCTAATGAACCCATGGTTGTGACGACAGAGCCTAGTCTAGCCTAAAATTGTCAAACACTACTCTAAAAACTGATATTGGCTCGCTGGTTAAACATGTTGTGGAGACATAGTTCGCTTATTAGTTTGCAGATATTATCCATATTAGATTGGGCTATTTCAGTGCCACCTATCGTCATTCTACAGAATGGACCGATTCAGGGAGCTCATAAGTCACTTTCAAACGTTAATAATTCGCCCTTTCTCCAAGGGCGTGATCTAACCTACAGAGAATATCTCGGTATACCATATGCCGAACCACCGGTTGGAGATCTAAGGTTCAGACCCCCAAAGCCACTCAAAAAGAAGTGGTCTGGTGTACTTGATGCAACCAAACATGGACCTGCGTGTATGCAACATGAAATTCCATTAGTGCCACCACCAGCTAAAACAGATGAAGACTGCTTGTACCTTGATGTTCTAACCCCAGGGAACGGTTCTAACAACGTATCAAAGGCAGTTATGATTTGGATCCACGCAGGCGGGTAAGACATTTTATTAGATTATGTATCAATAATTAATAGTACAGGGTGTTCAAAAAACGCAACCCAAAGAAATCGCCATATCTTGGAAAATGCTAATCTAATTATGTTCATATTTTCAGGACAGAAAAAAGAGACTGTGTATGTTAGTGAGTTGTAAATCATGATATCTTGGACACTTGCTCAAAAGACAGTTGTACAAGCAAAATACGAAAAACATGAATGGAAAATCACTATATCTTGGAAAATATACTAATTTTATTATGTTCATTTTTTCAGAAAAAGAGAGAAGAGACTGTGTATGTAAAACTCCACTTTCCAGTAAGTTGTAAATATGATGCCTTGGACAACTGCTCAAATGACAGTTGTACTAGGAAAATATGAAAACGCAGCCAGAGGTGACCGCCGCAGCAATAAAACCAAATAACTTTCTAACCAATGTGTTTTGGCACTTCAGATTTGGCAAAAATTATCCTCATTCAATGTTTGGTGAATTTGTGGAGTTTCATCAAAATCACTCTAGGGACTACGGTCATGGTCAAAATGGCTTCTTAAGTCTCCCAAAACCAGGGCGTTGGACAGTGATTTGAAAGCATTTCAACCATGACTGTAAAGTCCTTTAAGTGATTTTGATATAACTCTACAGATATACCATACAGTGAATGAAGATGATTTGTGCCAAATTTGAAGAGTCAAAACACAATGGTTAGGAAGTTATTTTTTTTGCTGTTGCAGTCACCCCTGACTGCGTTTCTCGTATTTTCGAAGTACAACTGTCCAAGGCATCAAGTTTTACAACTAACCTTTTACAGGAGCTGTACATACACAGTCTCTTCTTTATTTCCTGAAAATATGAACATAAATGAACCAGTTTTTTCAAGATATAGCGATTTCCTCGGATTGCGTTTTTTGAACACCCTGTATGATGAAAATTAACTAAAGTAATTTCATTAACGTATGGATGTAATACTTACAGCACTTTAGTTTAGGGAAAAGATGGATTCCGCATTCATTGCTCTTTCGAATAATAGTATCAGTCTGAACAGATTTTAGAAGCACTTAACTAAATCGTGATCAATATGATTTAGGGACAGATATTAAATTGAAAAATACTATGAAAGAAAAAATTTGGAACGACAATCGAACAGGAAACTCATAACTCACACACAAAATTGAATATTTTACAAAAGTTCTTGTGTGTAATACTAAAGTGAGGAAAGTATCTCTAGTAGGAAGCAAGTCCAGTGATCGCTAGCGGCTCGTGCGCATTCTCCACCCAATGGAGAACGTAATATCCGGAACGGTCGCAAATTGGCATCCGATTTGAATCAGCCAATTAAACATTGGGGTGCGCGAACTTAAAATCTTTTCTGACTTATGTCTTACACCCCTTTGGACATAAAGTCCATAGCTGAATTGTGTCAGTACATGTTGATGATTGGGAAGTTAAAAAACATCCTTATAACGTAACATATTCCCTATTATTTAGTGAATTTCGGTCACGAACCGTTCAGAAACAACAGTTAAAACGAAAATTGTCCACGTCAGTTTTGATTTTTCGACCGGGAAACCAATGGGGTTTTCTTATTTGCATAATCACGTGAGCCATCTGTTATTTGGGATTTTCGAAGCAGGGTTACACACATTAGCAGAAAACACAATCGCCACTTAAATTATATTTCCCTGTTTATTCTGCCCGTATCAACCCTTTTCACATGTCATATATTTCAGTTAATCAATTATGTAGCTCATGATGTGAACAGATTCCAATTCTATAGAGTGAAATAACCGCAAAACGGTACAGAAAAAGGTACCCTGGTCTGAAAAAACTGACCCCTCTATACATGTACACCATTGTCTAATGAAGACCAAACAAAGCCCCAGATGTCGTGCCGTTTCTCGTTTCGTTTGGTACACAACTACGCCCCGGGTATAAATAAGCCCTTGTTTCACCAAGGTGTTTTAATAGAGATTTTACATTTTGGCATGCCATCTCCTGATACCTTGGTGAACTAAGTCATGTGATCATTTATATCCAATCAGAATGCATTTCTGCCACATAGTGATAGCATAGTGATCCAAAGCTAAACCAAGGTGTAGGAAGGGTTTATATTATCATATAGAAGGGGTGCACTTTTCTAATTGGCCATGGTTGACATGCATGTTTGCAAACTTAGTACTTGCATCAAGAGCTCTGACTGACATCCTAACAAAATAAATTCATCTTACACTGATGCCTGGGTCACATTTGCTCCGTTTCAATATTGTATTCAATTTTGAACAAAATACTCAATCGGCATGGCGCCGTAGTGAAAATCGGAGCAATCTGCATTACTTGTACACAGTGTATACCAATAGCCCGTTTTCAGCATAGCAATTTCTAAGAAGGGTTTCCAAAATGCTCCATCATGGAATATCTTGACCCTCTCTTCTTACATGATAGGCACAGACATGTTTCTAGATGCGATGTGTACCAGAATGAAAGCTCTAGCTTCTTCCTAACTTGGCGGGAGGGTGCAAAGTACTTTCTTGATCATTAAAAATAAATGCCATTGTCACAGGAACTCTGCCTTTTATGTAAATCCATTGAATATTTATCTGCATGCTCGAACTTAAGTAAGTTAAGAAGATCAGATTCTTTATAACACGTGATCCAAATCTATTTGATATTCAAAATCTAAGTAAACCTCTCTTTTTGAAGAACCAACTATCTATCATATTACTCAGATTGGATTTATCAATATTCTCATACTCTCTCTAGTTTGTATGAATGAATGACCCTAAACATCATGTGAAAGACTTCTCAGAAAATGTGCCCAATATATTACTCTAAATCAAACATGTCATAGGAGCTTTGAAATTTTGAAAAGTTGTCTGAAACAAAAATTGTGATCATAAAAAGAGAATGGATTGCTTTCTTAAGCAGTTCTCTCATTTTTTTCTATTTTTAGGAATGAATTCAAATTTCAAAAGCGTCTATAATTTCAAATAATATATTTGGCACACTTTCTCAAAAATTCAATAGATTCTGTCTGGTTCTAAAAGTCCAACTTTTAACTGTTTTTGAGTCACATTTTCTGAGTCACACTCCTCTGTGTATACTTTCTCCAGTATGTATGAATCGAAATTAGGTTAATTTCCCATGTGCCTAAACCAATATTTTATTGTTTTATTTACTTTCTGTGTATGCGTGTATGGACTACTATTTATATTTTTCCAGTGTATATATGAAACAATAAATTTTAACTGTGTGTATTGACAAATATCATGTACTTTCTCCAGTGTGTATGAGCAAATATTATGTACTTTCACTAGTTATTTAACCAATACTCTGTACGTTCATACACACTGGAGAACGTACATAGTATTTGTTCATACAAAATGTGTGTTCATAAACAATGGAGTACATGATATTTGTTCATACATACTGGAGAAAGTATATACAGGCGTGTTGGTTCATATACATGTCCATACTGGAGAAAGAGCGTAATGTCTCTTCATACACATTATAGATATTGTACTACATTAAATTCGTTCATACTCACTGGTTTAGGTACATTTTATTCGTTCTGACACGTTGATTAATTAACAAAATATTGAAAACACGGAAGAGAATGAACAACGTTTTGGTTCATACACAATGGAGAAGTACAAATCATTTGCTTATGCATGTTGGAGAATGGACACAAACTATTTGTTCATACATGCAGGAGAAAGTACAAAAAATGTGTTCATTAAAAGTGGAGAACCCAGATTATATACTTTCTCCAGTTTGTATGGACAAATTCATCAATGTGTTTCATGCAACACATTTTAATTTGTAATTTAAGGTGCTATGGATCGGAAGTTACAGAAATGACAAAACAAAAAATGTCAAAACCATGCTGGATTCTGACACTTTTTTGAACCAAGATAACAGAGTTCTGTTTGGACCTCCAGTCAGTTTAACTAGTTCAACATATTTACATGACCGGGAACACAAGAAAAATGGTCAGAATGACCATAAACATGATATAATAACCTTTTCAGCCCTCTGAAAATGTGACTGAAAAATAGCTAAAAGAAGGTGCACAGTAAAGGTCAATGAACAGAATCTCTTGATTTTTTCAGAAAATGTGTCTAATATTTTGCTCTAAATAGTACAATCTTTGAAATTTTAAAAAATTGTCTGAAACAATAATTGCTGTAGTTAAAAGGAAAATAGATCGATTTTAAATTCATTTTTTTTCTTTTTTTTCTTTTTCTGAGAATGATATGAATTTTTTTAAATTGTATCATTTAGAGTAATATATTGAGCACATTTTCTGAAAAAGTCAAAAGATTATCTTCAGTGACTTTCCTGAGCACCTACTCTTAGCTATTTTTCAGTCACATTTTCAGAGGGCTGAAAAGGTTATTTCATCATGTTTATGGTCATTCTGACCATTTTCCTTGTGTTCCCAGTCATGTAAATGATATGTGGAACTAATTAAACTGACTGGAGGTCCAAACAGAACTCTGTTATCTTGATTCAAATTTTTTTCAAAATCCAGCATGGTTTTGACATTTTTTGTTTTGTCATTTCCTGTTAACTTCCATAGCACCTTAATTTGTATTTCCAAATAAGATTTTTTTAGAATTGTGCCTGTTTGTGAAATTTAGTCAATAAACTAACCATAAATGTCTGCAATAATAGAAAAATCAATAGTGATTTTTTGGGCATTTTGGTAAAGCCTTTGGGATGTAATGGGAAGATTGTCTTTATCACTAGAACTGTTCTGCATGGGGTCCTTTGCACAATTGATAAATTATATACTATACTAATACATTACTATATATAGATTTGCAATGTCTAGGTTTTATTCAAGTAACAGCTGACTCCACTGAGTGTGTATTCAAATGTTGTGCTTATAAAATGTATCGACTCCTATACTACCTTTTGAATAAAAATAAACTCTTCCAAAAGTGATAGGACCTTAGTGCACCCATGCCATGGTAAGGACCTTAGGTTGGCATGCCAAAATGTAAAATCTCTAATAACGTTTGAATGAATATATGGCATATATGGTTGCACATAGCCCTATGGTATCACATTATCACTAACACACCTGTCATAGTTTCATTGACAATGAAAAAACGTAACATACATGTAAAGATTTGACATATTAAGATCATATTTTAAACAAATTAAAAGATTCAACAAATATCGCGTTCGCATCAGCCCTTTTGAAATGCAAGGGCGATGGACACCCAGTTTTATTTTAGCCAAAGAACAATAAAAATTACACACAAAATGACATTACATATACCCCTCTGTATATTGCATAGATGAATCTTGTTCATGTTGAAAACATAGAATTGGTAAACCTGATTTATGTACCTAAACACGTCCAAGTATGGGATAATAAAATATAGAAGTCTTTCTTTTCTTGATTATATTAATGTACTTCCTTAGCTACACTTTGCGATCTACGCGTATATACGATGGTGCCAAGTATGGTGTGATCGGCGATGTGGTTGTCGTTATGATGAATTACAGACTCGATATATTTGGTTTCCTCAGTACAGGAGATGACGTAGTTCCGGGTATGTATAACAATTTGGTTACCAAGGCAACACATACAGTCATCTAAAGTGTAAAAGTTGCTTTTGAAGCATTTTTCTATTGCCATTTTGTAGGAAAAAAATGATGAAAAATCAATTGCAAACTTTATATTTGCACATCTGATGTGATATACCATTTGAGTCATATTGTAACATTATTTAATTTGCAATCGATTCAGGTCATAGTGTATTTTAGGTATTTTTGTGAAAATCAATAGAAACCAATGGCTTCCATTGGAATCTGATGGTATCCATATGTTAAGTCAATAGAACACATCCGATGTCAAGTCAATACACCCTTGCTTAACTTAATGAAACTTAACTTAGGGAAATACGGGCTCATCTCAGCTTTGAGCGTTAATCTCTGCCTTATTTAAAAAGCTAACTATGTGTTTTAGATATCATTTTAAGTATTTTTTATTCGCACTTCAGTGAAATTATTTTTCCTTCAAAATTTGGATGGGATCCAACATTTTTTTAAGTTGAATATATCCCGACATCGTCAAATACGCTGTAAGACGTAACACTTTACGCTTACAGGGCTCGTTGAAATTGATATAACTTTTGAAATAATGATCAAAATCCCACTAAAAGTTCACAATTTATTCGATTGAACATATTCATTTATGACGTCACAATTGCTTAACGGCTCCAGCTCAAATTATCGTATATGAACGCTTTTAAAATTTTCAAAATTGTTTGTAAGGTTTTGAAGGCGAATGGGACGAGTAATAAGTTTACCTACATTTAACCTTCTTATGTAAGTCTGATTTGAAAGAAAAATTAACTGCACAATAATGTCATGGCGAAATTTACAAAACAATAATCAGTTTGTTTATTTTGCAAAGAGCTGGTTTTCGAGCCTTGAAAAAAATGTGACGCATCGATTTTTTACCACGAATTCCATATATGTCAATTTTTACCAACGCCCCAAGTGGATTTCTTGACCGTTTTTCAAAATTCAAGAACATTTTAGAAATATTGTCCTCGACACTTGGTGAAATCGATAAAATAATATATAAAAAGATGTTTTATTTTCGGATATTTGTGTAAAAAGATGCGTAATAATACAGTATTTCCATTCAGTATAATATTATATTATGAAGGAAAAAAATATAATCAGCATAATATACTACATTATATAGAGATTAATATAATATAATTAGAAATAAGTGAGGTCAAAATATATTATTTGTACATATAAACATTTACCAAATCCGATTATCTCAATAAGAACATGTAGCAGAATGTTTTATTCCCGGTATAATATTCTTTTTTAGAATTATTTGCGCCAATTTACATTTATTCTGTCTTTCTAAAATATTATTTGGTCATATTTATCAATCCAAACTGATGATTGCAGTCTATTTAGATTTTTTTCTATTCTAAAAAATATTATTTTCTAGTATTTTCCAATGTAAGCAGAATATATCAAATTATATTGTATTATTTGGGTTTTAAAAAATATTATACGCGATTATTCTCGTCCAACTTGATATACAATCCATCTGGTTAATTACTTAACCAAACAAAACAAAGAATGCACAGCATGGCAGTTAATAGGATTAACCGTTCTACTGGCCTTCTCATCTCTATTACTTACACATGTCACACATATTTTATTTTGACTGTTCTATTTCTATTTGAAAAATATTTACAAATAAATGTTTAGAATTTGTTTCAAATTAATGTTAACAATGGAGTAAAAATGTGAAAAAGTCATCAATTAAAAATCAAATAATTAACTTTCCAATGAGTTAATCGATTCAATCCAAATTTTAACACAATGTTAATCATAGAAAGAGGGATTTTATACAATTCAACAATCATGAAAAACTTAATTTGCAAATTATTATTTTTGTGGAAAATAAAACAATCGGCTCTAGATATTAATCTATTCACTCTAACAAACGGATTAACTCTAACAATCGGATTAGTTACAGTGTATCAGTGAACAAAACTCATTTCATAGAAATTGAAAAAAACTTAGAGATTAAAGTATTACTTATATTGCTCTGTCATCAATACATGTACATGTATGTGAATGGTGAAAATCTTCATGATTTTGAAAGAATTGTTGGCCAAGGGGAGGCGATTGTTACTCGTTAGGTGCGGGCCTGTATAAAATGCGTAATGTTTTGAGCTAAATTTTGAGCAGTTCTGAGTCAAGACTATTTTTGTGGTTGGCAGAGTGAATACGGGTGGTTGTTTGTGCCTGTGTAAGAGGGGCCCTTAAATGTTGTTTGTTGTTAGCTTTATATGGCAGAGAAACAATGGAGTAAAAATGTGAGGAAACCCATTGATTAAAAATTAACTTTCCGTTGAGTAAATCAATTTAATCCAAATTTTAACACAATGTTAATCATAACATAAGGGACATTATACAATCAAATAAATATGAAAAACTTGGTTTTTAAATTATTTTTTGTGGAACTTAGAACTGTTGGCTGTAGGAAATTAATCCATCGCCTCTAACAAACGGATTAGCTTTCAGTGTTAACAAAACACATATTAAAGAAATTGAATAATTGGGGATTTAAGTTTTACTTATCATATTGCTCTGACATACATGTACTGTATGTCAACATGTTATTTACATCAGTTTGTTCTACCATGCACCAATTTGCTCAAAGCGTAATCATCGCTATGTTAGATGAAACATTAGGAATTAATGTAAAATGTGCCCGCTTCTTTATTTTCATTATCAAACAACTAAACATACCGAATATACATTTGGAAATGGAAAACAAAAAATTAAACAAAACCAGCTTTAATTAAAATGGTCCAATTGTAGTAGAAACAAATGTATTACATCATGGACTAATCTGTTGTTTATATCCCCAGTTTATATCTCAGATATAACAGAAAACACATGAATTGTGAAATGTGAGAGAATGCACGTTTTAATTTTGTTTTAGCATGGCTTAACACCACTTGTATCAGTTAACCTAATGTACCTTTCTTATTTATTATCAGCGATTTGCCAGAAGAAATCGGAGCAATACATGTAAATCCAATATAATACAGGCTCGGAATAAGTTTTAGCCCAGGGGATCAATTTTCAAAACAAACCAAGGGGTCACAATTGATCATTTTGGCCCGAAATCACTTAACAGTGCTCAGATTGGTAAAAAAATGTAGGATTTTGAAAGAATTTTGGCAAGGGGGGGTTTACTTGAACCCAACCACCCCCCAACCCCCTCCCTGGCCATGGACCTATACCAAATTCATAATGTATTGATATATAGCAGTTTAGTGTCATAAATGTTTTGTGTTGTTTGTGAAGTGATTAATGGTGTTTGTGTCTGTGTAAGAGGGGGCTTTAAGTGTTGTTTGTTGTAAACTTAATTTGACAGAAAAACAATTGAGTTAAATTGTGAGGAAACCCAATAGATTAAAAATGTGAGGAAACCCGTTGATTAAAAATTAACTTTCCGTTGAGTCAATTAATTAAATCCAAATTTTAACACAATGTTAATCATAACATAAGGGACATTATACAATCAAATAAATATGAAAAACTTAATTTGCAATTTATTTTTTTAGTTGAAATTAGAACCATTGGCTGTGGAAATTAATCCATTAACTCAAACAAACAGATTATTTATCAGTGTGAACAAAACTCAAATCGTGGAAATTGAGTAATTAGGGATTAAAGTTTGACTTATTATATTGCTCTGGAATGTCAATACATGTATGTGAATGGTGAAAAACTACATGATTTTTGACAGAATTGTTGGCCACGGGGAGGGGGGTCCTTAGCTACGAGTCTGTATAAAATACGTAATGTGTTTATTGAATATTGAGCAGTTCCCTGTCATGACTGTTTTCCGGTTGGCAAAGTGAATACAGGTGGTTGTTTGTACCTGTGTAAGAGGGGATCGATTTAAAAGTTGTTTGCTATAAACTTAATGTGACAGAGAAACAATGGATTAAAAATGTGAGGAAAACAAATTAATTAAAAATTTAAAAATTAACTTTACAATGAATTAATTGATTGAATTAAAAATTTAACAAAATGTTAATCATAACATGAGGGACATAATACAATCAAATATGTATGTAAAAACTTATTTTGCAAATTATTTTTGTGGAATTAAGAGCCATCAGCCGTAGAGATTAGTCCATTAACCCTAACAAACAGATTAATTATCAGTATGAATGAAACTAATTTCATAGGAATTGAATAATTAGGGATTAACGGCTCGAAAATAACCGCATATAATAGGTTTTTGATTGCAAATGCCAACATATTATTTTCCCCTGACAGGAATATTATTCTTTATTATTTGGCATTATATGTTGTTCCCTTTAAATAATACACCAATAATATTATTAAATCAAAAATAATTCTTAAAGATACGTATTATATTTTTTTCCGTTATAATAAAAGAAATAACTGCCTATTATACACTAAGGAAAAATGTTCTCTACGATTCTCTCTCTTAATGCAACTTATTTAGCAGTATATTAAACATTTTATTCTATATTATTTTTACTTTTTTACCAAGTGCGAGATCTTGCTATCCTGTGAATTTTGTCATGATTAGATAAGGATAAAATTATTTATTTTTAGGTTGACTAATCTTTACAAAACGTGACGCTTTTGACGCTGTTTTTGACGCTGTAAGGCTATTTGTGCTCTTTTCTGCTCATTGTTATGTCTTTGTTTTTGACGCCATAATGTTACCCTACACCCCAATCACATTTGTCGCACGGAGGCCGTGCGTCGACCGCAGATCAATTAAATCAGTGTATTTCTGCGCAAGCTGCGTATCCATTTTTTTAAAGGCCGCAGGGTCGCCGTAGAAATTATAGATTGGAGTTATAATATTTGTTCATTTCTGAGGTCCCCGTAGAAATCAACTGGCTCAACAAGATTGAATCATTATTTGTGAATGTTTCACGATCACTTTTCATTTGATATTACATCCTAGCACTATAAATAACATTTATAATTGTCCCGATGTAAATAAAATGAAAAAAGTATTATTTATCAACAGAAATTTAAAATTCACTGTGCGGCTGCCGTGGCCGTGGGAAATGTGACTGCAAAAGTATGAGAGCGCAGAAATTCCACAGCGAGCATAGAAATGTTACTTGCCGCATAAATGATAGACCGCAAGGTCGCCGTAGGAAATGTGACTGGGGTGTAACACCCCAGCCACATTTGTCGCACGGCGGCCGCAAGTCGACCGCAGATCAATTAAATCGGTGAATTTCTGCGGCGAGCGTAGAAAAACTACGCTCGCCTTGCGGCCTCCGTACGGCGTATGCAGATTTTTACAGGCCACTGGGAAAGCGTAGAAATTATAACTCAGAGTTATAATTATAGTTGTTCATTTCTGAGGTCCCCGTAGAAATCAACTGGCTCAACAAGATTGAAACCTTATTTGTCAATGTTTCACGATCACTTTTCATTTGATATTACATTCTAACACTATGAATAACATTTATAAATTGTCCTGATGTAAATAAAATGAAAAAAAGTATTATTTATCAAAGAAATTAAAAATTTACCTTGCGGCTGCCGTGGGAAATGTGACTGCAAAAGTATGAGAGCGCAGAAATTCTGCGGCGAGCGTAGAAAAGCAACTGGCCGCAGAAATGATAGACCGCACGGCGGCCGCAGGAAATGTGACTGGGGTGTTATTGTCTCCAGTTTTGTGCGATGTGTATATACAATATGCTATACAATACATATACATTACGACTACAAATTGCATACTTTATGATATGTATACGATCGCAAACTAACACCCCAGTCACATTTGTCGCTTGGCGGCCGCAAGTCGACCGCAGATCAATTATATCGGTGAATTTCTGCGGCGAGCGTACAAAAACTACGCTCGCCTTGCGGCCTCGGTACAGCGAATGCATATTTTTACAGGCTGCAGGGAAGGCGTAGAAATTATAGTTCAGAGTTATAATATTTGTTCATTTCTGAGGTCCCCGTAGAAATCAACTGGCTCAACAAGATTGAATCATTATTTGTCAATGTTTCACAATCACTTTTCATTTGATATTACATCCTAACACTATGAATAACATTAATAAGTTGACCCGATGTAAATAAAATGAAAAAAGTATTATTTATCAACAGAAATTTAAAATTCACTGTGCGGCTGCCGTGGGAAATGTGACTGCAAAAGTATGAGAGCGCAGAAATTCCACGGCGAGCGTAGAAATGTTACTGGTCGCAGAAATGATAGACCGCAAGGTCGCGATAGGAAATGTGACTGGGGTGTTAGACAGAATATAGCAATTTCGCAACGCAAACAAGAGTTTATTCATCCCTAACACCCCAGTCACATTTCCTGCGGCCGCCGTGCGGTTTATCATTTCTGCGGCCAGTTGCTTTTCTACGCTCACCGCAGAATTTCTGCGCTCTCATACTTTTGCAGTCCCATTTCCCACGGCAGCCGCAAGGTAAATTTTTAATTTCTTTGATAAATAATACTTTTTTTCATTTTATTTACATCAGGACAATTTATAAATGTTATTCATAGTGCTATGATGTAATATCAAATAAAAAGTGATCGTGAAACATTGACAAATAATGATTCAATCTTGTTGAGCCAGTTGATTTCTACGGGGACCTCAGAAATGAACAAATATTATAACTCTGAGTTATAATTTCTACGGCGACCCTGCGGCCTGTAAAAAAACTGGATACGCCGTACGGAGGCTTCAAGGCGAGCGTAGTTTTTCTACGCTCGCCGCAGAAATTCACCGATTTAATTGATCTGCGGCCGACTTGCGGCCGCCGTGCGACAAATGTGACTGGGGTGTACCACCCCAGTCACATTTCCTGCGGCCGCCGTGCGGTCCATCATTTCTGCGGCCAGTTGCTTTTCTACACTGGCCGCAGAATTTCTGCGCTCTCATACTTTTGCAGTCACATTTCCCACGGCAGCCACACGGTGAATTTTAAATTTCTGTTGATAAATAATACTTTTTTTCATTTTATTTACATCGGAACAATTTATAAATGTTATTCATAGTGCTAGGATGTAATATCAAATGAAAAGTGATCGTGAAACATTGACAAATAATTATTCAATCTTGTTGAGCCAGTTGATTTCTACGGGGACCTCAGAAATGAACAAATATTATAACTCCGAGCTATAATTTTTACGCCTTCCCTGCGGCCTGTAAAAATCTGCATTCGCCGTACGGAGGCCGCAAGGCGAGCGTAGTTTTTTACGCTCGCCGCAGAAATTCACCGATATAATTGTTCTGCGGTCGACTTGCGGCCGCCGTGCGACAAATGTGACTGGGGTGTTATGTTTATAACTTATGAAGCATGTGTCCTACATCATCATTGTTGCGCAGCTCTATCCATCCATATGGAGCCATTCTTATGAATTAACATTGTATTGGTCATACTTGAGTGCACCATTGTCTCAATTAGACATAGTCATTGATAAGGAACTATGTTGAAAATTGCAAAGAAGTCATTTTACTATCCAATCCATCTTATCATCAAGAAATCTAGAGGAGAGAATAAGTTTTTCTTTGTTAAAAGAACATTTGAAATGAAATATGAAATATACATTTTTATACGTACATATTTTTTTTGAAACGCCAATTATATTTCAACTCACTTATACTTATAAGGTATAGCTATACGAAGAAACCTAAGTTGTGTCTCCACTTATGGGCGAAATATCTCTCTAATTCCTCTCGAATATACTTTTTATTTTTACCTTTAATACAAGGAAACATGGGTCTGTTAGATCAACATCTTGCTATTCGCTGGGTGAACCGCAACATTGCCTTATTTGGAGGAGATCCAGCACGAATTACCTTATTTGGAGAATCTGCTGGGGCAACAAGTGTTACGCAACAAGCAATTGCTCCTTGTAACAAAGGACTTTTTAAGTAAGTTAAAATTATTTTTGGAACATACGTATTAACAACAAAACAATTATCTTGTTAACTTGAGCTCTACATTATTCGTGACAGTTATAACGAGATGCCCTAATTAAGTGTAATAATTAAAATGACCATTTCAGTGATCAATTTTCACAAATATGGTTAATTTGACGTGAAAATGCATGACAGAAATACAACATGTAAACCATTAAAGTGATTTCCCCGACGCAGTAAAATGGTTGCCAAAGTAACCAAGATGTCATT
Organism: Owenia fusiformis; assembly: GCA_903813345.2. NCBI lineage: Eukaryota > Metazoa > Annelida > Polychaeta > Sabellida > Oweniidae > Owenia > Owenia fusiformis. The sequence goes on from CAIIXF020000004.1 coordinate 8,955,133, forward strand.
ATGAGTATCATGACATAATGAGGTCAGATATATACAGTATGTGTGCTAAAAATCATAAAATGTTATTTAAACGTTTCCATTACAGGAGAGTGATTTCTCAAAGTGGAACAATTTTCTCGGATTTCGCATTTCATGGAAAAGATATGTTACCAGCCGTAAGGAAAACTGGAACATTAGTAAATTGTACAGATGCTAACGTTACGAAGCTTATTGAATGTCTCCAACGTGTGAATCCGAAGGCGCTGCTACTCGCTTCACGTCCTCCATTTGATGCTATTGATATCATATATGGCTGGAATCCTGTTGTCGATGGAAAATTCATCACCAGAGAACCAGCTGATTTGCTGCGAGGTAGGGCTCGTGGACCCGTGGCAAAAATGCTGAGAAGTATTGATCTCTTGATTGGCCACAACAGCGATGAAGGTTACAGATTTATACAATTCTATGCCGTATTTCAACACCCTAATTTTGAATTGTGGAATCCGTCATGGAATGAGGTTTCCATTGTTCTCCCTGTTATGGAAAAGTTTTTGAAAATTGTCGCCGCCAAGTACGGGGACGAAACGGTCGCAGAAACAATCTATGAAACACTTGCACTGGCGTATTTCGGTATACATAAGGGAGCCAAATTCAACGGGGAACGACTTGCTCAAATAGCTAACGAAATTATAAATGACAGATGGTTTTTAATCCCAGCACTACAATTTGCTAATTTACATGCCGGGCTTGGTGGTCGGACGTTCAAATATCACTTTATCTACAGGCCGTCTACGGCCATGCATCCCAGCTGGGTTAAAGGGGCCGATCACAATGCTGAGTTTGTATTGCAATTTGGAAGCTTTCCCGATGATCCCATTGATCAACTGGTGGCATGTACTATGATAACATACTGGAGCAACTTTGCCAAGACAGGGTAAGTAATTCAAGATACTTTTATAATCATCATTTTCTGTGAACATGTAAATAAGCAAATGTAAAACAATCATTAGTAGCATTGCAAACCAAAATCAAATGGCTCATGGGATGATTATTTTGTCATGTTGTCCAACTGGTCACACGTTGGCATTTCCTTAAATACTGAAAGAAAAGCATTGTGATAAAAGAAAGCAAAACATTCAACCATATTTTTCTGTTGCATTTATTGTTGATGACCTTATAATGAGACTAAAAAGGTTTATATAGGAATGTATATGTACGTGTATGAACGTTTCCGTTTATACTTTCCAATGAATGAGAAACTATATTTTTTTTAAAGTATAAACTTACAATATGTGAACCGCCATATCTTATATTAGAATCGAAACGTAAAGATTTCAAACGTATACAATACATCAAACTATGATAACCCCCTGAAAATATTTAGCTTGATATTTTCAGAAATCCCAATGAACCAGCTGCCAATCCTGCACTGTCAGCCTATTGGCCTCCGTTCACAAAGGAGAAAAGTCAAAATCTCGAAATATCTGCTAACACAGCACCAAGCCAGCCTGGTGAAATCATCAAACCTGACCGAGTTCACTTTTGGACTGAATTTCTCCCGAAGATTACAGCTACTGCTAAATGTGGAGCAAAGAAAACGAAAAAAATATGAAAATTAAGAAAGTGATGGGTAGAACTTGCTTTAATGTACTTTTCAATGTAAGTAATGATATATGGATGAAGTCAGTATTATTCGAAGGCTAATGTCGCCTAGTTTGGAATCCATGTGTTTGTAATTTTGAAAATAACTAAAGATAATATTATTTGGAAAGTGAGAGATATCGATGATGTGATAACGACGAAACAGTTAAACACCAATGGCTAACACTATAAAAGGTTATTGACTGATATTTGCCAATACTTGAACCGTAACTATATTTTAATTTAGTAAAGGGCTGGTATTTCCCAGCGGTGTAACTGACACTTTTTCGAAAATGTAGTCATTTGCTAACACATGAACAGACTCTTTATAATATAATTACGATACGCGTTGGAACTCACACTTAACTACGAAAATGTAGTCTGTCATTTACTAACAAATGAACAGACTCTTTATAATATGAGTACGATGAGCGTTGGAACTCACACTTAACTACGAAAATGTAGTCTGACAATCTCATTCACTAAACATGCGAATAATTATGGAGGTAATTTTTATCATAACCGTTTAATATATTTCCGTCTTTTAGGCTGAATTATGCCTGCCACTAACAAAGGTAAAAAATTACCAAAAACTAAAATCCCAATTTTTCACAATTTGGAGTACACAACGCAACAGAAAATACTACAAAATGAATTTAAATATATGATTTTTTTACGTTTTTTTACCCCTTGTGATGAAAGACATGTTTCGACCCGAAAGCCCGAAGGTTTTCAGCAAATGGTATTATAAAAGAATCAAGACATATGCACCTCTATAATTATTCGCATGTTTAGTGAAGAGATTGAACTCTGCCACAGTAGCAATGATCCATATTGGAAATTAAGGTCATTTTAGGAATACAATTCATTCTAGGGGTATGTTAATGTTAGGTCAAATATCGCTGCGCTATAGTGTGCTACCAGCTCCTTTATTTATTTATTAGACGTCCTAGAGATTTCATTCCATGGACTATGTCCCCACTGACGGATGATCCTATACGATGGGTAATCAGGAATTTCTGGACCGTTGGGTTTATTTTTGCAGTTTTATATCCTTTCTTAGTGATTTTTTCACACAATATATCCCAAATATATAGAAACACACCATGAAGATTTAATTGTTCTATGGTATTATATTATTTTGTTACCTTGGTAACCGGTGACGCAACAAGGTGCCAAATTCAGATCATAGGGCTGTAACAATGAATATTAATAATGAAAAAAATGTAAAGGGCCCATCTTACTGGAAGTTCAATAATAGTTTTCTGAAAGATATAGAATTTTTAAATGGTATAAATGATCTTATTTTAGATATATCAAAAGACAAAATTACAGACAGACAACTATTGTGGGATTATTTTAAGGTACAGGTTAAAGGTTATTCTATGGTATATGGTAAAAAGAAGGCTTTAGAAACCAAAAATCAGGTGAAAATAGCGAAATTAAAATTAGAAATGGCATGCAAAAACCTTGTAAATAATCCAGAAAATGAAGAACTCAATAGACAGGTAAATGAATGTAAGCTATTTTTTGATGTTGTCTCGATGGCAGAATGTTCAGGTGCAGCCACTAGAGCTAAAGTTGATTGGCTAGAAAAGGGAGAAAGAAGTACCAAATATTTTTTTCAATTGGAAAAATCAAAAGCTGAGAAAAAATATATTTCCAGCTTAAAATTAGATAATGGTAATATAACTACAGATCAAAATATTATTGCAAGGGAAATAAACAGATTTTATAGTAATTTGTACTCTGAGAAGAAAGTATTTAGAAAAGCACAACTTCATGATTTTTTAAAGGATGTACAGGTACCAAAATTAAATGAAAATGAAAGAAATTCATGTGAAGGACTTGTAAGTAGAGATGAATGTATATTAGCGATAAAAGATATGAAAAATGATGCAAGTTCGGGTCTGGATGGCTTAACAGCTGCCTTTTATAAAGTATTTTTTAATAGATTAGGTGAGTTATTAGTTAGCTGTACAAATGCTGCATATGTAAAAGGTGAATTATCAGTAAGTCAGAAAACTGGATTAATAGTTCTAATTCCGAAAAAAAATCAAGAACGAAATGTCTTAAGAAATTGGAGACCATTGACGTTGACAAATGTTGACTACAAGATTATTGCAAAAATTTAGGCACTAAGAATTAAAAAGGTAATAAAAGTTGTGATTCATGAAGATCAATGCGGGTATATAAAAGGAAGAAGTGCCGCTCTGGTACTCAGAGCTATAGATGATATTATTGATTTCACCAATACTAATCTTACGAAATTTTACGAAAGCGTACGATACAATTTCTAAGCCATTTATGTTAGAAGCCTTGAAAATGTTTGGTTTTGGTGATTCTCTTGTTAAATGGGTGTCTATAATATTATGTAAAAATGGTGTAAGTCGTATTTCTAATAATGGTTGGATTTTTGGTGAGGTCATGCTAGAGAGAGGAATACGGCAAGGTTGCTGTGTATCTCCATTGTTGTTCATCATTGCATGTGAACTATTATCATGTAAAATTAGGCAAACAAAAGATGTAAAAGGAATACACATTCCAACATTTGATGAAGATGTAAAAATTGTGCAGTTTGCCGATGACACGACTGTGTTCTTAAAAGACGAAGCCTCTATGAAAAAAGTAATGAATATTTTTGAACAATTTGCCACAATTTCAAACTTAGAATTAAATAAATCAAAAACTGAAGCATTATGGTTAGGCAGCTGGAAAACAAGAATATATAAATAAGGTGATATAAATTGGAAAATAATCCCAGATAACTGTGTAACAATTCTAGGCATCACCTTTTCACCTAGTACAGATGTGATAAACAATAATGTTAATATTGAAAGTAAGTTTATTAAGTGTGAAAATGTAATTAAAACATGGAATATGAGAATTTTAACATTATTAGGCAAAGTTACGATGTAAGTCATTAATTTTAGCACACTTTTTGCAAGCTTTCATTTTGCATGACATACTGTTAAATAGAATCAACAAATTAATGTTTAAGTATTTGTGGGCAAAAGGCCGATTTAAAGAAACTGATATTGGACAAGTGCCAGAGAAGATCAAAAGAAATGTTATTGTGCAGAATCATCAGAATGGTGGTCTTAACATGATAGACATTAAGGATATGCAAACTGTTTTTTGTATTAAATGGATTAAAACGCTAAAAGAAAATGGACAAGGTCATTGGAGATATGTTCCACATTATATGTACAACAAATTAGGTAAAAATTTGAGCGTTTTTAACAGTAATATAACTGCTGAAAACTTTTGTGGAGCAGATCAACTTAGTCCTTTTTATCAGAATATTTTAAAACAGTGGTTACAATCCAATGAATATAGTTGCAATGAAGCTATAATATGGAATAATAAAAGTATTACAATGTATAATAGACCATTACTTTTTAAACATTGGATTGAAAATGATGTAATTTATACAAATTATATTGTTAAAGATGGAATGTTATGTTCATATAATGTCATAGTTCAAAAAGTACAGCGCAATGGACAAACCATGCTGCAGTATAATATTTTAAAAGCATGTGTTAAACAAGAGTTAATTACAAAGTATGGAGATGCAGAGAATAATAACAACTTGAGATTTGTAAATAGAGAATTATGTAAAGCAGATTCAAAGTATATACGATCAGAGTTAGTCTTGGCAAGAAGATGTGATATTAAATATGATAATATATTGATAAGTAAGGATGTGTGGAACACACTTTTTAATTGTACAAAAGATAATAAGCTCAAAATTATCCAATGGAAGATTATCCATAAAATTTATCCAAGTGGCAAATATCTAAAACAGTGTAAAATACAAGATTCAGATAAATGTAAATATTGTGATAATGAAATTGATGATGATATGCACTATTTTGTTAAGTGTAAAGAAGTTTTAAATATTTGGAACACCAATGATTGTTATTGTCTCAGTGATAAACAAAAACTTGGTATTGAAAATTTAGCACAAGAAAAATATTTTAAAAGTCTGATTATAAGAAAAGCTATCCATATGTTTAAATGTGATCTGCTGAATGAGCAGAACACTTTGAAAATGATATATAATAGGGAAAAATCATTTTACAACATGTAACCTTTAGATGTAAATGTATTAATTGTACTGTATATATGTTTTGATTTGAAATATAGTTTTTAATAAAAAACAAAAAACAAAAAAAAACAAGGTGGAGCTCAGAAAAATAGCAACTTTGAAAAAATCAACAGTAACTTTGTTTGGACATATCAATTGCAACAGTGTTTTCACACTATAGTGTTGTTCAAAAACAAGTGATGTAATTTGCGAAACCAATATTATTTATTTTTGTAAATCGATCACATCTACTATGGGCGTTTTTTCAAAATTAAAATGTACTTAATCTTTACGCATATCTAAACTGATCAATTTAAATTCATGTTAACTATAAACATAATATATTAATTTACACTTTCAAAAACAAACGGTCTACAAAATGCTTTTAATTGCTTTTAAAATAAAATGTGATGAACTGCTCATGATCATCATATTTACGAAATTGGACAACATCTTTTCCATTCAATCGAGGTTTTGCCATGCAGCCGAAGGTAAGCCATACAACCGAATTTTGCCCATTCAGTCTGACGGAGAATGCCGAGCCTCTCTTTTTGACCAATTAGAGACGTCCTCTTCACATTCGTGGTACCCTCGGCCAACTTCATTTGCAAAGAAAATCGTCGGCAATCTCCGGCTTTTCTTTAGGTATCTTCGGTTGCAAGTCAAAAGTCGACACCCTTTACGAAAGCAAGGGATAATGGGAATGAACTATTTTCTTATTTTAAGCTTGATATTCGCTTCTTTGGAGGCATAATAGTAATTATCGGGATTTCCTATTGTCGAGGGCCAGTCGTACCATGACATGCATGTAGCATATCTTTGGCAATTGGGTCCTTGATTGTATATACCGAAAAGATTTGGTGATTGGCAGTCGTTGTACCAACCAGCACCATGAAATGTTGTCGCACAATGTCGCGAACCTTGATCCTGATCGTTGTCCTTTGTGGAGAACTTCATGCCATTGTGGTTTCTGAAAGAATTCCCTGCAGTTCCGCTGTAGCCCTCAATTTGCAAGCGATAGCCCTCACTAACATTTGCCACACGGAAGGTTGAATACTGGGCGTATGCCTCGGTGCTCTCTGGTGGCCACATCTTTAAATCAACACGTAGTGTGTAATCACCTTGTTTCAAAACACTCACCAAATTATCAAGTCCAAGAAAATACTCGCCGTGTTGATCACCAAAACCTGATTGATATTCTGCATACGTTCTATAAAAGTCTACACTTCCATCGAAGCGCCTTGAGAGATACAGCCATCCGTCATTGCAGTAAGTGTCAAATATTCGTCCATCAGCGGTCAGAATTGATGCGACACCTGTGTAGTTTGAGTGGTCACTACAATCGCAATGGTATTCTGAAATATAAGATAAATAAATGGTATTATGGTATATAAGATAAATAAACAGTATTATAACGTTTTGTTTTGTATAACAACCCATACACGTCAAACACTCATACACGTCTTTATATGTTGTGAGGTTGCGATACGCTCAGCTTAACCGAACTTTATAATTGTTACTATGACAACCACAACATTTCGAAATATCAACAAAGTTTAACCAAGTTTTAGGATATTTATCGACTTTATTTTAATACTTCTGTGTAATTTTTGGCTCTAGGTATTATAAAATCAACGTTTTGGAGCAAAATTGAAAATATTTGAAAATTGAAGGTAATGCGTTAACGCTTACAATAACTGACGTCTAAATTTAACTCTAGTATCTGCAACCTTTTTTTTAAAACTGAGTCGCAAGTGTAGACAAACTTTTCTGAAGAGGTAATTGGATTGGTAATTGTGGGAGGGGGGTCCAAATGACCCTCCCTTGCAACTAAGTGTTAAAAATGGTTGCAGACATATACATGTAGGGTTTATTTGTTTTATCATTTATCCAGATAACTATTCTACCTACAATATATTTCGTGTGCAACTATTTTGAAATATGTAAGCAAATAGATAAAATACATACCCTCTGTATCAAAAGTATTTTCCTATTGAGAAAACCCTTAAATAACTTTTGTATAAGGCAAGTAAACTTAATGAAACTTTACATGCATAATTTGAGACATGTAATACACCCTCTGTGAAAATTTGGAGACAATTGATTGATTTTTAGTCAAAATATCACATATAGAACATAGCATATACCAAAAACACCAATGTGACTTTTTTCAAGTTTGTGACGTCAATTACACTTACCTAAGATTGCCAAACTGACCAAAATCAGGTTGCTCTGTAAAAGTATGCAGACAAAAGTCGTTATATATTAAATGCTAATTTTGAGCAGAATGTGTTATTAAATATACAAATAATGTACTCTGAATGTCCTCATACATTTTACTAACAGTCCTGGACCATATTGTACTCCACTTAACCCTTTCTTGACCAAAATTATTTGAGGAATTCAGAAATATGTTGTCACAATAAGCACTGCTCTCCTTAGTATATCAATGTTCGGTGCATTATGATTCAGAATTATTGCAATAAAATGGAAATATGATAGATTCTTTTGAATTAAATACCAAAAGTACATCAAGAATATTTAGAAGATAAACCCCTGAGAAAATCATATTGACACATTAGTCACAAAATTATACTTATTGAGGTCATTGGGCAGGAAAAGGGGTAAATATTAAGGAAATATATATGGCATAACAATGAACAGTTAGGCAATACTGTTCTAAGACCCAAGTGTAAGGACTTTTGCATTGTTATTATACAGCTTTCAGTGACACCTTTATTTTATGAAATATACAACTCTCAAGAACAGGATCATTTGTAAAGTCTATACCATATTCTGATTGCTCATTATTAGCATATTATATATAATTACCTTTGTCCACTTAGTTTTGCAGAGCAGCCTGACTTTGGTCAGTTTGGCAATCTGAGGTAAGTTTGACGTCACAAACTTGGAAAAAGTCACATCGGTGTTTTTGGTATATGCTATGTTCTATATGTGATATTTTGAGTAAAAATCAATCAATTGTCTCCAAATTTCCACAGAGGGTGTATTATATGCTTCAAATTATGCCTGGAATGTTTCATTAAGTTTACTTGCCTTATACAAAAGTTATTTAAGGGTTTTCTCACTAGGAAAAGACTTTTTGATACAGAGGGTAGGTAAAATAGCTTAAAGTGTCTCACATATTCGATCAAAATTTGCCATGCAAACATGTTAGTCTACTTTACTGGCCCCCCTTGCTGTAACAAGGAACCCAAAACACATTAAAACGTAAACATAAACCAATTAGTCACTTCACTATGAAAGTGAGGGGTGTACGCTGTGTGCAATGACTAACACAATATCAGTGGTCATTTACTGTGTCAACTTAGTAACCCTTGCATATCGTGCTCACTCAAGTATTGAATATTTTTTTATGATCTAAATGTTTGTGGTTTATAAATAAAAGTGATATACATTAATACAGTTAATTATACAGTTAGAAATACATTAATTAATATATTCATTCAAACAGCACTAGAATGCGGGAAGAAAGAGCAATGGTGACAAAATGCAGACAGAATTTTCCGTAAGGGTTTCAAACATTTCTAAACACAATCATACATGTACTTCAAGTGTACTGTTATTTTTAGTGCTATATTTATAGATATAATTTCACGTATTAAAATCATATTTTCCAGCAATGACTTCAAATTCGGAACCACACCTTAATTACATTTTCTTCAATAACTCCAAACATGTGTAAACATTGACCATGTGCATATAAATTCAGATTTCACGAGCTCTTTCCTATTCGAGTACCTCATACACCCCTGCATGGATATGAGTTGGATTCGCCTTTTATACGTGACCCGACACACTCGCAAACGCTGATTGGATAAAGATTGCGAGAATCTTTAAAAGAAAAAAGAAAATTCAAAACACAGTCTACAAATGTAAGTAAAACACATTTAAGAGAAAAACTAGCGATGAGAAAAGCAAGTTCCGAAAATTAAACAGTGTGTATTATACTAAAAGAAAGCAATCCATTCGGTTTAATAAGTCTCATGATTGTATATGTATAAAGAGAAAGTAAAGTTGGAATAACATATTAATAAGAGTAAAAATCATTAGTGAATAATAATAAATGAAAAAATCACCTCGTTTTGGGTAGAAATGATCCGCCAGAGCACTTGCTTCAAGCGGTCCGGAAATCGGTCCAATTATTTCGCATTCGTTGACATCGCTGCCTTCGATTCTTTTTACATTGTACGAACTACAAATGTCGTTTGATAAACAAAGAATGGCACAGCCCAACGAAGTTTTGCCGCTAACAGTTTGTGTAACGTTTCGTGTTCTGGTCGAGTTAGCCAATTTGATAAACCATTCTTGTTTACATTCAACTGCAGTACTATAACACAAAAACAACAACAGGAGCATGGCGTCCATTGTAGAGCATTGCATTGGTCCGATAGCTCTTGATAGCTCCCCTCACTCTGTGATCCTTCACTCTGTCCCCCGTCTGTGCGAATTCAGTGAAAATGCCTTCACTCCGCATATCGTATAACGTACGTCACTTTCTATTGCAATCAAAAGTTAACATCACCCAATCAAAATCTGCTTCGATGATTCTCTGATATCTGTCGACCAATGATAATCAGAGAACGGTGGAAAAGCAAACAGGGATATGCCATTCATGACTATTTATCGACAAACTAAAATGCATATGAGCTAAACATTACACGTTTCCTTATGGAAGTAGATTTCATAATTTTTATGAACTGTTTTTTTTAACTTCCTTCACCAGTCTTCATTTTAATACAAACAGCTCATAAGAATGCTCGTTATTTGTCATTTTTAAGGACGTTGGTTGCCAACCTCTAACCTAGAGTGGCAAACTGATTAAGTGTCTATGGGCAGGCCTGTAGCCAGGGGGCACATGAGGGAGCGGAAGCTATCCCCCCGTGGCCAGAGATGCGTTTTGAGTTTTGAAGACTCAATGCTTATTTATCACATTGTCACACAAAACTATCTTTATATTTCAAAAACTTTAAAATATTTCAGGTATAGTCGTTGTCGGAACCATTATTGTCATCCAGCCTCTCTCTTATCAAGCACTCTCTCTCTCTTATCTAGTATAAATAACATGACGTTATCTGTCAGGACCAATTAATGGATGATGTCGTCTATCTATGCCCAACTGTTCTTGAAACTTCAAGAAGAATATTGAAATTATGCACTGTCCCATACGGCAGTAATAAAAATCGGATATGGGCTGACCACATCCAGATTCATTTATTAGTATTTTTCAGTTGATGTCACGGAACGTATGCACAATTCAAGAGTGAACATGAAACCTTTCTCTTAAAACGTGTAAAAACAAGTCCATTTATTGCTTGTAATTACTAAGAGTGAGCTTGTTGCAAGACTTCACTTCACCCTGTCAATTCTATTAGTAAATTGGTAACCATTGTTATGAGTCAACATTTCTTCTTCATAACGATAATGTCCTGCATGTAGCATCTGGGGATTCGGGCTGACGGAAATATACCAGATTTCATAAAATATATAACTTTCAGGTATTAATAATTAATTTCGTCGGAATAACTTCTTTATATCTCTTTGTTTGTTATCCAATATTAACCAAGTGCATTATAATGCATTACGGGATTTATATTACCGCTCCCCATACAAAGTGATTTTATTCCAAACATGTTGAGGAAGCTTATATGTTTGCGTTGGAAATTCATTTTTTACACTGTAATACCCATTTTAGCGTCATGCATAATGTGCCATTTCGTTTAAAACCGATTTCGTAAATTATCTCATACTATATCTAAAGAATATATAACGATAGGCCATTCAATATGGTTAAATTCAGCACGATTTGGACAGAGTATGTCATCGGGCTCGATTGAACACTACCGAATTTGAACTAATATTTGCTAAATGCCGGTCATTGATCTAACAATCGAACAATCGGGCAAATTCATAACCTCACATTGTTGAAAAGTGTAGCCTACCTCGACGGTAGATCCCTGGGAGTAAATGAGTAATAATATTATTATAATTGACCATCGAGTTAAAACAAATCCATCCACTTGGGAATTCCATCTACACAATAACTTAAATGAATATTATAGTCACCTATTACTTATCAGTACCTCATCCATCATCCAAAACATATAATAGATGTATTAATTTTGCTGATTGTTTAATTAGAAACGGCGGCATGAACTTATTGTCTAGGCCGCTAGGGAAGCATGATTCAAAGCAGCATAATAAATACCAGAAACAACATAGCAAAAATTGTTTTTGAAAAATCTGCCTCTAGTCAGATCGACTGACAAAACAACCTTTTTTGGGGCTGTCGAGTTGGCCAAGAGGGCTTGAGCGCCGGCACGTTCGAGCTAGGCGATTGGGCGTCGTAACCACGAGGTTGCGAGTTCGAGACGCGTGTGCTCCTTGTGTTTATTCTTCATTGACATCATTGACATCATTGACATCAGGGTCAAATTCGCTCCGTAGATTTAGTTAGACCTTGATAATTTATATTCGGAAGATTCAATTCGTTGGACGGCAGAATGAAGCTTACTTTGAATAACAGCAGGAATATTTATAATTGATCTCATCTTCAATACTAACTGCTAGTTGAGCTGGACATTGTAACAGAAATCATTGTTCCTATGATGTATTATGGCTCCATATTTTGCCAATATGATGGTATAGTAAGATGTTTTCCTTTTGCTGTTACGAAATGATATATGTCTTAAGCATCTTCGAAACAGTATGTCACTATCCAAGCGTTTCACATGTTACTGAGGCTAGACCATTGATTGTGTTTTTATTCAACATTGTAAATTGTTGTTACTATAGACGTTCATGATGTTGGGGAAAAACGCTTTGCTTCGTCTTTCGCTTGCATTTTCAGTATTGTTGCAGGTTAAATCGGAATCACCTATTGTGAATCTACCAAATGGACAAATACGAGGGACACAGGATACACTATCAAATCCTCACAATTCGCCCTACCTACAAGATCGCGATCTGACCTACAATAAGTATCTTGGAATTCCATACGCTGAACCACCAGTTGGAAATCTGAGGTTCAGACCTCCAAAGCCGCTCGATAAAAAATGGTCAGGTGTTAGAGATGCAACCACACATGGCACTGCGTGTATGCAACACAAAACGAAGATAATCCCACCCCCCGATAAAATGAGTGAAGATTGTCTGTACCTTGATATCTGGTCGCCTGGGAATAATACAAATTCTGAGCCCAAGGCAGTCATGGTTTGGATTCATGGAGGCGGGTAAGAAAATTAAAATTCAGTAGTTTACGTGTACTTAATTAAACGAATACTTCATTCAATTTAGAAGAATATACCTGTGTATCTTTTATATGTGACATTCATGTAGCCTGAACGTCCTGTTGATAAAAGTCAGTTTTTGTTTTTATGTTCATATTACAACCTTTAATCAATTATTTACCCCATACTCACTGTGGCTAGTCGAAATATGTGGATGCAGTCATGTACATGTTATGTATCGTAAGTGCTCGCGTACACTATAGGGAATGGGGTCATTGTAAAAATATAACAGCAATTCGAGGTAGGTAATTTCAGAGTTTTTACTAAACATTGAGTTATGAAATATTGCATACATATTCAATATACTATAGTATGACAATATAGGAAAGTTTCAGCTACTACTATACATTCCTGTTATAGAGAAGATATTTCAGCAACATTTCGTAAACGTAAACATATATGTATGAATCGGATGCCAATATGTATCATTTGGATCTAGAACGGTAACAAATGGATGCTATCATAAATTATACTTTTATCATATTGATTTATTTATAGATGAACAACTGGCCAGATTTCCTTTGTATCCATTGCTTGGATAAACATTCCACATTCAGTGAAGCAATTGACCACACCCATACAAGACACCCTCATACAGAATTGAAAATTGATAGACTAGATATAAATCCATCGAATGGAAAATTCTATTACTGAAGAAAAAACTATGGTTTCATCCCTTATACTGTAAACTTGAAAAATGGGTCCAGAATGTTTTTGTGCAGGTATCACATTTTACAATTTCTCCCCTGGTGTGGATGCTTTCATGTCTAGTGAGTCTGGAATTGGATGCTAGCTCCTTCTCATAGCCCTGTAAAATAGCAATATCTGATCATGAATTGTGAAGTTACCCTATCCCTGGTTTTCAATTTATGAATGTGATGTCATTCGTTTTAGGAAAGTTTTAATATAAAACATTTACCTCGAATCAGCACTTTTTCCAAGTCATTGTTGTTCTTTACCATGCGTATTTGGTGCACTTTTGCTCTCGAAAAGGTTGTCGCATTCTTCGCACGTGTGGCGTGGTGGAGCAGTTCCCTCCACTGCTTGTACGACAACTAGACCCATTTACAAAATAATTGCAATATATGTATTGAAAATGAAATAAAGATGTCCTTAATCTACTTTTTAAGATACTATGGTATTTAAAAGTGAAATTCCCATTAGATCTAGTACACATATGTAGATTTTTCCTAATTCCACACATGAGTTAATCTCCAGGCATCACATGCACACCATATACTACTTCAAAATTTCATTTTTGTTGTCTTATTGTTCCAACCCATATTTATTCCTATTGTATCTAATAATGAAAGCGTTTAAGAAATACTCGTATATGTAAAATATTATAAATACACAAATTCAAAATAATTCAATCATAAACTAGTCAGTCTGATAATTGAATCAAATAATAACGTCCACTGATTAACATGATATATCATAATTAAATTGTTTTTATAAAAACGGATATTTTATACCATAACTCCAAAAATATTACACAACGCGTTGGATTACTTCACACAGATACATGACATTATTATATTACCTGAATTCTTTATTCCCCATTATAAGATATACCTATGGCCAATTATACATACATGTACCTTCTAACAGTTGTGAGCAAGATGATAAAACTGGTCAGGTGAACTCGTTTGAGTTATCTGTTTGCCGTAAAAATATCACCGTATGTGTATTTATAGCGTAGCTTTAGTTTGCTAAATCAATGAAGTATGATATACACGGATGAGTAAATATAGATTATTTAAACTAAAGTGCGAAATTCTTTCATTGAAAAGTACAGAGGCGCGCAATTATGATATATAACATGTACTTGACTGCATCCACATATTTCGACTTGCCACAGCGATACTGGGAAGCATTAATGTCAAATGAATTCCATGTCTTGAGTTCATAATAGGTATATAACTTACATTTTAGTTGTCAAATATATATTATATAAAAAAGTACAACGTGACTGTAGATTTTGAACACATCATTTCAGGTTTATTTGACATCCTTTTTCACTTATATTTGCACAGTCGATAAAAAGATATGTCCTTATGATACACTGCGAAGTGTTTTTACGAATATTTTTCGAAACTGAAGATATTCCTGAAATGTTCTATCGTGACGTCATCAACATTGTTCCCGCAAGCCGATACCCGATGACTCGATATGAAACAAGCAGCAAGTTGTCGTGTATATAATATGGGCTTGATTTCAAGTTTATATGTGTTTGACTTGTATCAATAATGAGGATTGTAGCTTGACATTAGTATGAACTTTATCGTCCCGACAATAAGCAAAAACATGGTTGTGAGATCTCGAGAATTTGATTTATTCAACAGACCAATGAAAATCAGTCCCTCTTGAAGAGGTGCATTGCGGGAGATATTTATATTAATGACCATGTTTTCGTCTATCACGTATTAAGTCTATTGGAAACTTACCTGTAAAACAATATTTGCGTTTTGGATATGACTGGGTTATAGAAGTTCTGTTCATTCAGTAGATCAAATGAAATTAAAGATGAAAATGTAAATAAATAATTATAAATTGTTGGAGAGCAGAATAAACAAATTAAATATAAACGAGGACTTTTTACAAGCTACTATTATTATTGCTTAAAAGGATACATATCGAACATATTTTGCAGATTAATTTATGTTAATTGGCAGTCTGTCGATATAATGAATCGTGACAGAAAATGCCAAGTTTGCCATTACTTCATGAACACATCAAATATACGTATATATTTATTAAAGTCCATTACATTCCCGTATTTTGGAGTGTCTTTGAATATGTTTAAGACTAATCGAAATTGTATTTTTCAAGGCCCGACATGTTTATGATTTTCCAGGTACACACTGATATATACTGGTTTATACGACGATTTCATTTATGCATGATGGAAAGTCTCTTTTTTCAAGGCCCATTGTGTTTATAATTTTCCAGGTACACATTGATTTATATGACGGTACCTTGCTTGCATGATGGGACGTTTCTTTTTTCAAGGGCAATCTTGTTCAGGTACACAATTTCCAGGTACACATTGATATAGGTCGTTCAATAAGTTCTCATAATTTTGCTCTCATTTTAAGAGTTTTTTATATTTTTCCATGAAAATTTCACAGACGATGCAGAATGTATCTGTGTAACAACCCTGCAAAAATTAAGTTTTAATTCTAATGGTCGTGAAAATGGCGGTTGTTATAGTAACATGAAAAATGGGTAGGCGGGGCAGATTATTTGACGTCATAGTGGCATATAATTCAGTTCAACATTGTGGAGAGTAACAAGTGTTTTAATGTCATGTAGTCCCATTTATCCCATGAAATAGTATGGGGTAAATGTTTCTATTCCTACTTTAAATGCTCAAAATAATGTCCATTGGATGCGACACACTTTCGATGACGTTCTACCCAATCCTGGAAGATTTTATGGAATCCATCAGGAAATCTAGCTCTGAGAGCATTTTGGACTGCATTCTGCAAATCTTCTGTCGATGCAAATCGAAAACCTCTCAGCTCATCTTTCATTCGGCCAAACACGCCAAAGTCGCATGGGGCTTCATCAGGTGAATATGGTGCCTGTGGGAGAACTTCCATTCCGAGTTCTCCTATGGTGTTCAGTACAAGTTCTGCCCGGTGACACGGGGCATTATCCTGATGAAATATTCTTGTCGCCAACTCTAGGAGGGGGCGTTTCTTTGAGAAGGCCCGTTTGAGATGCCTCTTGAGAACCTGAAATAGTCAGTAGGATAGGATACTAATGCCTTTAACATTTGTACTTAACCATTTTTATAGTTCAAATCTGATTTTAAATTTGATTTGATTTAATGTTTTTACTCTTATATTGATTAATTTATTAATAATGAATAAGCTTACCATTGCATAATAGTCCTTGTTTATTCTCTGACCATCAGGAATTGCATGCGTAAGCAGCACCCCAGAGCTATCCAAAAACACAATGAACATCACCTTGCCGTCATTTTTGGTCAGTTTTGCCAGGGTTGAAATGGGAGTAGGTGAGTTCTTAGTTCTCCAACCACTTGATGCTCTCTTCCCAAGGGGCTCATAATAGCTGACGTACACCTCGTCGCATGTGATAATTCGTTGAAGAAAACTATCCCCTTCATCTTGGTATCGTCTTAGAAATTCTTGGGAAACCTCAACTCTGCGGGCTCTCTGGTCACTAGTTAACTCCTTTGGCACCCATTTAGCACACATGAGGTTCATTTTAAGCTTCTCTTTCAGAATGAAGTGTGTTCTACCTATACTAATGTTCACATTCTCACTAAGTTCCCGTACAGAGATGCGGCGATCATCATCTAGAACTGTCTTAACTCTTTCAACAGCCTTTGGGTTGGTGACTTTTACCGGTCTGCCAGTCCGTTTTTCATCCATCACAGATTTTCTTCCCTCTGAACCAAACCTTTGATACCATTGGTATATGGTAGGTGTGCTCATTAACTCCTTTCCATAAATATCTTGAACTGCTTTTATTGTTTCTCCTCTTGATTTCTTGGATAACACACAAAATCTTATCACACTACGGATTTGAATTTGAATTTCATCTTGACTTTTCACAAGACCACAGTCAGCTGCCATCTTGGGTCTCTCTATTGAAACCTTTTCTGTGATGTCATACCTTTTTATGTGATGTCACAGTAATAACTATACTCAGAAAAGTTGCATCTTTCACACTGATGTCAAAACCTGTTTCTATGGTTGCAAATCTTTCAGATAAAACATATGACATTTCAAGATGAAATCTAACTACATCCATGGATTTTACGATCAAATAAAGTTGCCCCGCCTACCGATTTTTGACGTTACTATAGCAACCGCCATTTCCACAACCATTAGAATTAATACATAATCTTTGCAGAGTTGTTACACAGATACATTCTGCATCGTCTGTGAAATTTTCATGGAAAAATATAAAAAACTCTTAAAATGAGAGCAAAATTATGAGAACTTATTGAACGACCTGGATACTGGTTTATACGACGATGCCATTCATGCATGATGGAAAGTCTCTTTTTTCAAGGCCCATTATGTTTATAATTTTCCAGGTACACATTGATCTATACTGGTTTATATGACGGTACCATGCTTGCATGATGGAACGTTTCTTTTTTCAAGGGCAATCTTGTTCAGGTACACAATTTCCAGGTACACATTGATATATACTGGTTTATACGACGATGCCATTCATGCATGATGGAAAGTCTCTTTTTTCAAGGCCCATTATGTTTATAATTTTCCAGGTACACATTGATCTATACTGGTTTATATGACGGTACCATGCTTGCATGATGGAACGTTTCTTTTTTCAAGGGCAATCTTGTTCAGGTACACAATTTCCAGGTACACATTGATATATACTGGTTTATACGACAATACCATTCATGCATGATGGAAAGTGTTTTTTCGAGGCCAATCCTGTTCATAATTTTCCAGGTACACACAGATATATACTGCTTTATATGACGGTACCATGCTTGCATGATTTAAAGTGTCTTTTTCGAGGCCAATTCTGTTTATAATTTTCCAGGTACACATTGATATATAGTAATATACTGGTTTATATGACGGGACCATGCTTGCATGATGGAACGTGTCAATCCTGTTCATAATTGTCCAGGTACACACAGATATATACTGGTTTATATGACGGTACCATGCTTGCATGATTGAAAGTGTCTTTTTCGAGGCCAATCCTGTTTATAATTTTCCAGGTACACATTGTTATATACTGGTTTATATGACGGGACCATGCTTGAATGATGGAACGTGTTAATCCTGTTCATAATTGTCCAGGTACACATAGATATATACTGGTTTATATGACGGTACCATGCTTGCATGATGGAACGTTTCTTTTTTCAAGGGCAATCCTGTTCAGGTAAACATTTTCCAGGTACACATTGATATGTACTGGTTTATACGACGATGCCATTCATGCATGATGGGAAATGTCTTTTTCGAAGCCAACTTGTTCATACGTTTCCAGGTACACATTAATATATACTGGTTTATATGACGGTACCATTCATGCATGATGGAACGTGTCTTTTTCAAAAGCCAATCCTGTTAATAATTTTCCAGGTACACACTGATATATACTGATATATACGACGATGCCATTCATGCATGATGGAACGTGTCTTTTTCAAAAGCCAATCCTGTTTTTAATTTTCCAGGTACACATTGATATATACTGGTTTATATGACGGTGCAATGCATGCATGATGGAAAGTGTCTTTTTCAAGGCTAATCCTGTTTATAATTTTCCGGGTACACATTGATATATACTGGTTTATATGACGATGCAATGCATGCATGATGGGAAGTGTCTTTTTCAAGGCCAATCCTGTTCATAATTTTCCAGGTACACATTGCTATATACTGGTTAATATGATGGTACCATGCTTGCATGATGGAACGTGTCTTTTTCAAAAGCCAATCCTGTTCATAATTTTCCAGGTACACATTGATATATACTGGTTTATATGACGGTGCCATGCATGCAGTGATTGGCGATGTGGTAATTGTCATGATGAATTATAGATTAGATGTATTTGGTTTCCTCAGTACAGGGGATGGCGCGGTACCAGGTAACCCCCCCCCCATGCGTTTGGCAACCAGAAGATCCCCTTTCAATCGCTTATTAAACTTCCGTTCATGTTTGGCAATAAAATGAAAGTCGCACTTTTGATATAATGTACTTAAAAACAAAATTAATATTCAAACGCTACTGATGTAAATAAATAGATAAATGGTATAACTTATGATTCTAAACCTACTCTTCTTTTTAATAACAATATAACATACATGCATCTTTTAAAGATAGATAACAAATCACACATTTGATAATCGATGATTTTATATTACAAGGGAGACGGAAACTATTATTGTTTACATAATCTAAATACTATCATCTTACTACTTGTATAAGGTAATATGGGTTTGCTGGACCAACAGCTTGCTATTCGGTGGGTGAAAGACAACATTGCTTTATTTGGAGGTGATCCAAAAAAAATTACCTTATTTGGGGAATCATCAGGAGCAACGAGTGTTACGCAACAAGCAATTGCGCCATCTAACAGAGGACTTTTTCAGTAAGTTAATTGTTTGCTATAAGTATGTGTATCTAAATCAAATTTTACTCTATTTTAGATTCAGAAAATAGAAAACGGGTAAAAAAAACTTCATTGTGTTTCACATATTATAATTTGAATTCAATAATCATGGTCAGAGGATATGGTCACTACTTCGTCCTTTTATTCTTTATGCTTAATTGGACTAAATGGGTGCTTTTAATGTTTTGTAGGCGGGTCATATCTCAAAGTGGAACGATATTCACAGAGTATGCATTCCATCACAAAGACATGTTACAAGCCGTTTTAAAAACGGCCAGGTCATTAAACTGTACAGATGTTTCAGTCCGAAAGCTTATCGAATGTCTGCAAGGTGTAGATGCTGAGGAATTGCTGAATGCTTCACGGCCTGCATTAGATGGAATTGATGTTATTTGGGGTTGGAATCCAGTTGTTGATGGGAAATTTATAATCAAACAACCACGTGATATGCTACGTAGTAAGATCCGTGGGCCAATCAGAGAAATGTTTAAGAATATAGACCTTATGGTTGGGCACAATAGTGATGAAGGTTACATGTTTCTACAGTTTTATGGCTTATTCCAACATCCCAAATTTGATGCATGGAATCCAGCGTGGAATAATGTTTCGTTTCTTCGGCCAATTTTAGATAAAATCATGCGGAGTATCGGTGCCAAGTATGGAGAGCCAAAAGCTGAAATAATTTATGAAACACTTGCGTACATGTACCTTGATTTTCACAAAGGAGCTGAATTCGACGGTGAACAACTTGCTAGAATAGCTACAGAACTTATTACTGATGAATGGTTTTTGGTTCCAGCATTACAATTTGCGAAATTGCATGCAGGGTTCGGTGGCCGAACTTTCAAATATCACTTTGCGTATCGACCTTCTTCGAGTTTACATCCTGATTGGATCAAAGGGGCTGACCACGATGCAGAGTTTCCATTCCAGTTCGGAACTTTCCCTGTTGATCCTGTTGATCAACTAGTGGCATACACTTTGATATCATACTGGAGCAACTTTGCCAAGACAGGGTAGGTGCAGTCAGTTCTTTCCTATAACACCAATACCATGCTTAACAATGCATTTTAATGCTTTATTTTAATGCTTTATTTGAAGTAAAAATAACAAATATACCCGTATGTGACGTCATGCCCAAATTAGGACATATACGTTTCTAAGTGATTTGCCAATCTGAAATCAAGTACCCTCTTGCAGGGCCGTCGTTGACTGTTCAAATTTACCGACACATTGGGTCTGTTAAGCACGTGTTGCTTTCTCATTGGTACAACGCGGTCATATTAATAGATATCAAGATTTAGGAGAACGACTTGGGCAAGGCAATCAGATACGTTACATGTTTGAATTTGTTTCAGAAACCCTAACGAACAAGCAGCTAGTTATGCAATGTTACCAGAGTGGCCTCGATTCACAAAAGAAAAGAGTCAGTACCTTGAAATATCCACCAAATCAAGTCAACCCGGAGATATCATCAAGCCTAACCGGGTTCACTTTTGGACTAAGTATCTTCCTAAAATTGTTGCTTCTGCTAAATCTAGGAAAACAAGTCGACAACAAAGAAAAGCAAATGAGGATTGACACTACAGCACATGGAATTTAAGGCATCGTTAATTGAATTTTATGGAGTTTCAGCTTATCAAAACTTTAAAACATGTTGTGCTACAACCGAACACATGTCAAATGAACCTAACTTGTCCCGTACTATTTATCATTAACAATTAATTTCATAATAACAATTTGTTCAAATAATATTCCTCAAAAAAGTTAATTAAGGACCAGTATCATAGGTTTACATGTTAAACCTCATGTCTGTTTGAACTCTTATTTTTAAAGCCTGAAACGAACGAAAAACTGATAATGTAAATGGATATGTACATTGACTCTATTCTCTTTATTTCAGAAAATTTTCAATTCAATATCTCCGTTACAATATGTCAAAAATTGATGTCAAATTTGAGGAAAATTAAAGAAAATGGCAGAACACATGTAATCCAATGGGAAATGGTTGGGTTGCCAAAGGTCATATGAGAAAATATCCATCAATTCAGTTGCTCTCATTTATTGATCAAGGTGGAATGTAAATAGACAATTGAATTTGCTAACTTGTCTACAACAAAAAATTGATTTGTTTCTTCAGGTTTTACAAAGTTATGAGTCTCGAAAGTCAAAATAATTTCTCATAAAACCTCTCATTGAAATAACACAGGAGATCAAAATAGGTTGTCAAAATACGCTGATGCTATATCGGTAATTCTCACAAAGTAAGCTTTACAAAAAGCATGCACGAAGTAAAACAATTCAATGGTCTACTCAGAAATTATTTTAGATAAAAGTTTAACCGAATACATATTATATACCATTTCCCATTGGTAAACATGGGTTCTGCAATTTTTTTAAAAATTCCTCAACTTTGACATCAATTTTTTACCTATTATAATAAAGAGATTAAATTGAAAAGGAGCACGTAGGTTATCGCAAACAATTTCAAACGATTCTAACTTGAATTATGAATATTTTTTGATCATGAACATGGGTGTTTCTTTTAGATCCATTCATTATCTTCAAGAAAAGTATATATAAAAATAATTTAGTTAATCAGACCTAAGTGATATTGAAGGGGCAATGGACCAATCAACATACTTTTTCAAAAATGTTGACCTAATTTTCACCGAAAATGCAACCTATAATATTATTGTTGAATGCATAATTAGAATGTGCTTTGAGACATGTTTGATTTTCTAAAAGGAAAATTTGATTGCTCCAGGGACTTTAAAGATATTCAATTTGGATGACCAAAATGAACTGAAACCAATGGATAGCATGATATTTTTCAATGGAGAAATAACATGGGGAACACTTATCTTAATGCAATTAAGTTTTTCTTTCAAGAACTATTTGATACATCAAAATAAAGAATAGTAATGCATTAAACATTGTAAAAAATGATTGCATTTTTGGTGAAAATGGGGTCAACATCTTCAAAATGGGGTCAAAAAGTGTGTTGATGGGTTAATTGCTAGTTAAATATCTCCGAGTTTGTTTGAATTTATTATTACTGTGCATAATTTTCTTTGAGATAATGAATTGATCTAAAAGATAAACTTGTCTTCATTGTCAGAAAATAGTCATAATCCAAGATATAACCTTCCGAAATTGTTTGGGATAACCCACGTGCTCCTTTTCTGAAATATAGAGAATAGAGTCTAGGTACATATCCATTTACATTATCAGTTTTCCTTTGGTTTTGGGCTTAGAAAATAAAGTGTAAAAATACATAAGGTTTAACATGTAAACCTATGAGGAAAAATACTGATACTGGTCCTTTAACTTTTTTGAGGAGTATATAATGGTTTGATAATTTGCTGTTATGTATTCCCAAATGAAAATTTGGCAACAAGAGTTACGAGTTAAGTATTTTGTGCTTACGATAGTACGTCCATTTTCAAAGAATCTATTGATCGTTTTTTTTTATTTCTTATAACTACAAATACTTATAAATCTCTGCAAGTGCCGGAAGTGTATCTATTTTGTGCTAATATTGTGGATATTTTGTACAGTTGGGTTTTTCAATGTAAGTGAGGTTGTGGCCAAATAATTGAACTTTAATTTTGCGAGCAGGTCAACTCTGATACTTTCAAGAATTATTTATCATATTGAACAGTGAATCGTTTAGACCATTTATTTTGTACACAATTTTGTTTTAATGCAACTATTTTTTCTATCACATGCATTTTAATTGACTAAAGAGATCATTACTAGTTCTGGTGCTGATAAGGTTAGAAGCCAATGGACCACTGCAAAAGTAATTTAAAATTATTTTATAAGAATGTCAGTGTCAATTGAAGACATTGATATTGGTTGTTAATTATCATTTTCCATGATTATTACATAATGACATCTACATTGATGTAACACAAGAGATTTACAGCAGCTGCATTAGCATTGAGTAAAATTATGTAAAAGGGTTCATACTATGGAACATGTATAAGCAGTAAATGGTATATTGTAATCATGGCAGTAGTCTGTCATATTAAGATACTCAAATCCCTATTCATGACATTTTAAGATCCCTACTTCACATCAGTTTGTCAGATATTTATACCAATGTTTTTAATTCTTTTGTATACTTTCTACTTAATATATAGCTTCTTTTGTTTAAACCAGTTTCCAGCTTATCATGTCATGCTAGTTTTCTTACTATTTTCCCAAAACTTTTGCAGTTATATAGTGCCAGGGGTTCTTAGCAATACTATAATGAAAGACATGGCGACTGTCCATAGGACATTTCGATAAAGTTGTCCTGAACTGAGTTTGTTACATCTTACTCAATTTGGGTTGATGAACTATTCATGAATCTCTCTTTTTAATCGTATCGATTCCAAAATCTCAGTTGTTCTCAATTTAAATGACTTCTCAATCACAAATCAAATTCAGTATTTAGTTTGAATGAAATGAACAAGTTTTTTTCTTTGTTGTATTTTAAATCATTGTATATATGTACAGGGCATTGACATACATCCATACATTCAATTGCAGAGGCATTCCATACTTACTGCGGTTCGTTGTACATGATACTGATATACAAGTAAAACATGATTTCAAAAAACGTACTCATTTTCTTAGCCTTAAAAGTGTTTTTTAAGCTTTCGAGATTTTCACATTCATATATTGCTAGAGCAGATAAATGAATTGTTATCAGAATTTAAAATATACCACAAAAGTTTGAAATGTAATATTTATTTCGTAAATTGAGTGAAGCGTGAATTGGGACCCGGGTGGATACAACGTGTATCCATTCGGTTGCGGTCCTTGCGATCGCTTCCTTGATACACTAAATACCCCCACCCGTTATGTATTCAGAACATTAGTTTCTACATGTTAGTTAATGAGTAAATCATAGCACTTTTTAGATCTTAATTTGTCTCCTTCAAGTTATTTATTATCAAGCTCGGCATCATCCTCTGCTTTTCTCTGTTTCTTTCTCATTTGCTTTCTCGCTCCACATTTCAAAGTAGCCACAATCTTCGGGAGATATTCAGTCCAGAAGTAAACTCGGTCGGGTTTGATGATTTCACCAGGCTTGCTTGATGTGATGTTAACAGATATTTCTAGGAATTGCCTTTTCCCCTTTGTAAACTGAGGCCAATATGCTGGCAGTCCCGGATAAGTAGTTGGTTCGTTTGGATTTCTGAAAGAGTAAGAAATAAGGACATTTTGATTTCTTCATTATGCGAATTTTCGTTTAATGTGCATACAAATAAGTAACATGATTTTCGATTAATTCAATCATGACATGCCGATCTTTCTCCTTACCCTGTCTTGGCAAAGTTGCTCCAGTATTTAATCAGGTTGTAAGACAGCAGCTGGTCGAAGGCAGGCGAATTATTGTGAATCATTCCGAACACATACGGAACTTCAGTGAAATGATCTGCCCCTTCGACCCAGTCGGGATGTATGCTTGAAGATGGTCTATAGTCAAAATGATATTTGAAGGTTTGCCCGCCAAGTTCAGCGTGCAAATCAGCAAACTTTAAGGCTGGAATCAAATATAATTCATCCGTCAACAATTCATGAAGTACTTCAGCAAGCTTTGGACCATCAAAGTCTGATCCTTTTTGGATATTAAGATATGTGTACGCAAGTATTTCATAGATCATTTCCGCTACTTCATCATTACCATACTTGTTGCCGACTGCTCGGAACAATTTTTCGGAAAGATCTCTTAGAAATCCAACATCATTCCATGTATGCGCAGTAAGTGAAAACTCGCGTGGATTTTGAAAAAAGGCGTACAGTTGAAGATGATTGTACCCCTCGTTGCCATTGTGTCCGATTAGTAGATCTATACTTTTCAACATTCTCTCAGCCTGTCCGTTGCCTTTCCCACGTGTCATTTCACGGGGTGGCTTGACAAAAAATGTTCCATCCAAAACTGGACCCCAGCTCCAAATTAATCCCTCAACTTCTAGCGGAGAAGGAGGACGAGAGGCAAGTAGAAGTTCATCTTTATCTGCGCCTTGGAGACATTCAATCAACATGATAATATCAGTATCGTTACAACCCAATGGCCTCCCTGTCTTTCTTATGGCAGGTATCATGTCATTGTTGTTGAATGCATAATCTGTGAATATCGTCCCGCTTTGAGATATGACCCGCCTGTAACGCAAATAATATAACATGTCGAGATATCCTTTACAAACAATGATGGGATATGCAAAATGAAAAAAGTTAGTTTAGACATAATTGCAGAAAATCATTGTGAATGGGTCGTGTTTGTCTTTCGATCCCTATGTTGTTGCAAGTACACACTATAAAGAAACTATTTACTATCAATGTAACATATCAACCTGTTATTGATGTCAATATGCACATTTATACCTACTGGAAAAGTCCTTTGTTAGTTGGAGAAATTGCATGTTGCGTAACACTCGTCGCTCCTGCTGACTGTCCAATCAAAGTTATTCTTTCGGGATCCCCTCCAAATAGTGCGATATTCTCCTTCACCCAACGAATCGCGAGTTGTTGGTCCAATAAGCCCATGTTACCTTTTGTTATAAAGACAATTTATTTCATAATTATGTCATTTCTAAGACGCAATATTGTTAAACACCGGAAAGTATATTATATATTGCCAGCCTCTGGTGCGTTTTGTTTTATTTCATTGCTTTAAAATATATTGCAAAATATTCTAAATAAGTGTCAAGGAAAAAATTCGACAATGAAGATGCACAAATGCATACTGCGATACTATAGTTATATAAATGGCAAAAAGGAATGGTAGTAAAGCTATGATAGATGACAATCATTTTTTAGAAAATAATATATTTGTAAATGTATTATTTTTTCCATTTTCTTGTAATTTAATTACTAGGTCAGGTCATCGTTTTTGAACCTCATCAAGGGATCAATTTTTTGTAATTATATGTTACTAGGTGAGTATTAAATAATTATTCAACCTAGTAAATACAAGTAGTTTACATTTTACTAAAGTAAGTATGTAATAATGGACGCGTCGTTAACACAAAACGACACGACATCCGGGGCTTTATATGATCTATACAAAGTCACGTGAATATACAAATGCGAGGATTCCATTTTTTTCTCGGCAGAAAAATCAAAAGAGATACTGACAATCTTCATTTGAACTGTTGTTTCTGAATATTTTCATTCGGTCCTGTTGTGTAAATGTTAGCACTTTAGATTCCCGATGCCAAACTTCTGGGTCCAATCCCAGGTTGCAGCGACAAGAGCCAGCTAATGCTAACTAGTAAACCAGCGGTTTGATCACCTGTAGAGTGATACTAACTCGAGTAAAGACCTGTGCTGGCTTGAACTCTCTGTGGTCCTAGCTGTCATGTATTTCACTGATAAATACAGGGAGTTGAGAAATACAGAACGAGATACTTTTGGGCGGAAGTTAACTCAACTTTATTGACAGGCGCATGCGCCAGATTCCACATGCAAAAGTGAAAGCGAAACTAGAACGGATAGCACAAAATCTTTACACTAGCCAGGATACATATACCAGTTCCTGTCAGATTAATACGGGGAGCTGTTTCTACCTTTAGCAAGTTACCACAGGTAATAATCTTATATGCCCTATGGCGCCTGGGTGAGATACATGTATGAAACTCAAATGAAATAATATGATGACGGATAAAAATGAAAAATTTCGATACAAAAATTCGATAAGCTATCAAAGAGTTGTTTCAAAATCAAGATAGGTTGATTTAACTTACCAGCAATCACTAACACGTGCAGCTATATTGAGCTCTGGGACACCATGTCCTAAGGAAGTGACACAGTTAATCAGAAAAGAATTTAAACTTCGCACAACCCCTCATTCATTGGTTTATACATACATGTAGATTAGTACACGGTAAAAAAGCAGAATGCCAAATACACTGAAAATGCGAACGAGGCATGTCCAATATTGTCCAAGGTTCGCCCTTGGTTCATACTTGACTTTATACAAACCTGGAACAACACTATCTCCTGTACTGAGGAACCCAAATACATCTAATCTGTAATTCACCAAGACAACGACCACATCACCGATGACTGTGAGCTTGGCAACATTGAACAGGCGTGTGGATCCTAGAACATACCTGAACGTGAAATATGTAAATTATAACGTGTAAAAAACAATGCCTCGACTTCTTTCCTCGCCATTTAGGAACCATTATCACAACCCGAGACCATAAGATAAAATCGTTAAATTATCTAAAAAACTAGTATTTATTTCAAGATCAACAAGTAAACTACATGTTGGATGATTAGCGAAACGTCGAAAATAAAACATTTTACTCTGAAGTAAATTAATTTAAGTTATTATTAAGTTATTTTTATACTGTATTAATTACATGTACATGTAAATATGTTTGTAAAAAGTACTACTCTAGATCTGTTTAACTAAGGCAAATAAAGTAATAAATAAATTAATTAATACATGTATGAATTGAATTTAAACTGTGTGCATTAGAGTCCTCACCCGCCACCATGGATCCAGACCATTACTGCCTTAGGATTAGACCTAGAACTACCTGCAGGCGTCAGGATATCAAGGTACAGACAATCTTCGCTCATTTCAGCCGGTGGTGGAAATATTCCGGTCTTGTGCTGCATGCAAGCAGCTCCGTGTGAAGTCGCATCTCGTACATCAGTCCATTTTGTAATAATTGCTTGCGGAGGTTTGAATCTGAGATTTCCAACTGGTGGTTCAGCATATGGTATTCCAAGATATTCCACGTAAGATAGATCACGGTTTTGTAAGTATGGCGAATTGTTTCGATTTAAAAGCGACTTTTGAGTCCCTCGTATCGGTCCATCGGGTAGATCTACGATAGGTGTCTCTGATATTACCCCGCCTAATGTACATCCCCGTTGTGCTAAAATTACAAAAACGTTTATCCATATGGACAACATGTCGAATTGATGCAAAAAATACATTTTATTAAAGTGAATGCGTTGTTTATAATGTTAAAATCTCTCCTGCACACCCGATCTATCTTTTTTATTTAGGTGTCAAAATGCATTATACCAACAAAAGATTGATGATATGCCTTACCCCATTTTAAATTTTGGACAGAAGTATTCAATAGAAATGTGACATGAACTTTGACTATGTTTATATAAAAAGTATTTTGCAGGTCGAGTGATGATCGATGTATTCATTACGATTAAATAAATACGGGAACTTCTCGACTATAAAAACGATTTATACGCAAGGATGCAAACCGCCCCATTCTATTATCATTTAAAAAGTGCGTGATATTACAATGTCTTAAGAACTGATTGAAATAAATAGCGAGAATAAAGGGTTACCCGGGGGTATACCCCATTCTGATACTCATAGCATCGTTCTGTTTCACCTGAAACATCTCGGGGCTGAGAAGATTTGAGATGTCATGGTTTATCATGATGAGTATAAACAGATAAACTATTTCGAAAGGTAACATGCTGTCACAAAGATTGATGACTGAAACGTCTGCTATTGAAATATTTGCCTCTATGAAAAATTGCATTCGATTAAGCGAAATAGATCAAGGTTTGACCTGGTATGAAAAAAATGATAGATGCTATTTTTTTTTTCTTTGTAAACACTTGTGATCGCGAAACAGTGAATATGGTATTTAAAACGAGACATTAAAGAAAACATTCAGTTTGAACCTTTCATTTAATATTTTATATCTAAAGTTGATAACTACATATTTTATTACAACCTTGCAATCCCTCTTTCAAGGGTTTAAGTGCTAGTTTAGAAGGCTTATGTTTTACAACATATACATTTGAGATGTCATGGTTTATCATGATGAGTATAAACAGATAAACTATTTCAAAGG
This sequence comes from Owenia fusiformis, assembly GCA_903813345.2. Lineage (NCBI taxonomy): Eukaryota > Metazoa > Annelida > Polychaeta > Sabellida > Oweniidae > Owenia > Owenia fusiformis. The sequence continues at coordinate 8,985,142 of CAIIXF020000004.1, forward strand.
TAACATGCTGTCACAAAGATTGATGACTGACAACGTCTGCTATTGAAATATTTGCTTCGATGAAAAATTGCATTCGATTAAGCGAAATAGATCAAGGTTTGACCTGGTATAAAAAATTGATAGATGCTATATTTTTTTCTTGTGATCGCGAAACAGTGAATGTGGTATTTAAAACGAGACATTAAAGAAAACATTCAGTTTGAACCTTTCATTTAATCTTTTATATCTAAAGTTGATAACTACATATTTTATTACAACCTTGCAAGCCCTGTTTTAAGGGTATAAGTACTAGTTTAGAGGGCTTATGTTTTACTACATCGACCTTGCAAAAGGTGGAGCCATTGTGGCGGGCCATAGTTGTCAATGACAATGTCAATGACAACTTGTCATTGTCTGCCCGTGTCCAAGGCAAATAGTGAGTTTGTACTTAGTTTTCAATAGGTGGCGCTAAAACTAATAACATTATTTCACTCAGGCCTTTTGTCCTTGGTCCAAGATTGTACTGTGTTGCCCTTTTAAATGTGGTTTATGATATACTGACTAAAATCCTACCGTGGTGGAAAATGAGAGCACTGGGTGCATAATAAGTGTTTCGATAGCAGGAATCAATTATCCTAATTATTATCTGAATCAATTTAATTGTTTGGGGCTTGGAATTTCCATCTGGACGTAAGATAATATTGAAACACAGAAAATTACGATATAACCTTTGGTGGCTACGAAAAGTCAATATCAATATTATGTTGCCTACCTGTTGATGATTGGGAAATAATAAAAAACAAAACATTGGATAATCGATGTGATCGTTATAAATCTGTATTTATTCCATAATGGTGAAATCCCCTGCAACCTGATTGGTCTCTGTGACTTGAATGTATTCTATATTTACACGCACTCAACTTAGTTTGGGATTCAGAACGAAAATGACGTCACCGTTGGGAAGCGGTTCTGAATCCCGACGCCCCAGATTTCCATCGAGGCCAGACTGATACTGAATTACCTTCTCCTAAGGCCACTGTATCGTGGCCTCCGTCCAAACGGATAAAGTCCTGCATGTCTAACTGGTCGTGTCGTAATCATAAAATATGAAATCATATGTCCGCCATTTTCCACATTACAATTTGAATTGCGAGTTTTGGTCTTATTACCTCACCAAACATTCCAAAACACACATGAAGTGATCAGTGTATTAGTTCACATCTTTTGGATCGGTCTCTAAGAATTTACAGCCAGTTACTAATGTCAGACATTAACGACATTTCGTCCAGTTTTTGAAAATCGCCATTTTTCTTAATGATTAATTTATCTGGCGATTTTTAAAATATTCAATACATTTATGACACGGTAGTCAGCTTTTTTCAAATGGAATTCACAGTATTCCAGATGAAATTACCTCTAGCCAAGTACTGGCTAGAGACTCGAGTAAATACTGAAAACATCAATATAGCGAAAAGTTAACGCCGACGAGCGCTAATCTTTGCATTTTGCTATAAATCGGGCTATAAATAACTGATTTAAATATCAGGAAATTAATTTGTGATCATGGCAATTAATAATTTTAGGATAAAAATACGCTAATTCGTGAATGTAATATAACAATTTGAAACACGCACATTATTATCATGAAATCAATATGCCAGACGAAGAGTTGAAAAAAGATTCGCTACACTTCAGCTTCTGAAATTAAAAATTTCTACAACGTAGCCTACTAAGGGTCACTAGCAAGTGGTACAAATATGGCAGAGTTCGGTTACATATCATTTGAGTATTGACATTTGAAAAATTCGAAGATGCACGTCAAAAATCCAATGTCAGAGCTACACAATAAGACCTTTGTGACGTTTATATCAGCTATCGGGGTAATCGGACACACCTTGCCGAGCTATGTGTGTACACAGTGTATATTATATAATATCGCACCGGGCTTTACAATAATATGTTGTAATTGGTAGCGTTTTCAATAGTGCTGGGATACAGTAATAACTGATGGTTGTATCGAAAACCATAATTTAAAGATACTGGATATTATTATTTCCATTCCGTGATACTCGTTCTCTCATTGGTCAATTAGATACCATGTGACTAAAAATATATAGAGGTATTCCTTGTCTCCCTGCTTAGAAAACGTGTGAAGAGTGTATTCACTAAAAATGACGCCATTTTAATTGAATAAATAGTGGTATTCACTAAAAATGACGTCACATCACTGAATTCCCGGGAATTTAGTAAAAAGTATTTTCATCCGATATGACAGACGGTGAAGCTGTTTCACAAAGTCGTCCCAAGAAAAGGTTCAATACTGTATAACAAACGCGGGATAAAGATTTTACAAATGTATTCAAAATGTCAACTAATGGAAGCACAAAGACTACGAATCTAATTTATATATATTATGGTGTGACATCGTGAATTATAACAGAATATTGGCAAACGTTTGGAAATACGTTGAAACTAAACGTCTATTAATCTTATTCTACTTATCTTATTGTTCATAACAATATTGTGTACTTGTAACTTTGATATTGTGTGTTGCTTTAATAAGAAATAATAAAATAAATATTGAATTCTGTGATCGTTGAATATATTCGGGCTGCGGTAAATACACCTTCAGAAATATATACCAAATATTCCATTTTATTCAGGTGAATACATGTTCATCTTTCCCTCAGTATATTTCCCGCAGCCTGAATGGCAAGGGAAATATACCTGAGGGAGAGATGAACATGTATTCACCGAAAATAAAATAGAATATTTGATTTATTATATCATTTGAATCTTCTACAAATTAAGTGTATTTCTTTTAACCATTTAATGCATAGATACAATACATGAGCTCATCAGAATAACCACTCTAACTACAGCCACTCTTAGATGCAAGATATTGCCATCTTTCATCCTCAAAAGTCACACGTGCAAGATGACTTGTGACATCACTGGTTTATAAACATCAAGAACATGGCAACGGATGCACAATTGCTATGAGTACCCATGTTCATACTGCAAATATAAGCTGTGACGTCATAACAATGAAGTTTTGTTGCCGTGCGTATCCAAGTATTTTCTACAATATTATTGTGACGTCATAACAAAAACATAACTTTCTACCGTGGTATATACTCCGTGGTATACTTAGAGGTTATGTCATTATGACGTGAAATATGCCTGAGTTCTCCCAATATAGGCCGACCTTGGGAGGCTCTATATTTGGGCAAGAACGAAGGCATATTTCACGTCATAGTGACATAACTGATGTATTACATGCCTTTGTTCCCATGGTTACTTTGTATCAATGACGTGACGTCATGATATTATCATGGTTATTAAATAAATCTAATATCAAAACGAGGTAAGCGGGCTATATCGGGGTAATCGGGCAATATCGGTGGATATAGCTCGCTAACTTTCCCATTGACTTCCATACAAATGCTTCGCTAGGTATGTAATACACCCTAATATTTTTAATCATTTGATCGGTTCTTATCCAATGAGAAAACGAGAACCATTTCAATGATATAAGGTATGAGTACCGTAATCCAACACCAAATACGAAAATTCATAACAATACTTTGCACATATGGCGTTCGTGACCAACTATAAAACGCTTACCCCCCATAGTGTTATATATCAAAATGTACCTGTTCATATAGGGGTTCGATTGATCGACATCAAATTATAGGGAGTCAGGTTACTTTTTGAGATATCAGCGTCCATTTATTGTGACTCGCGTTTGCTACCACTTCCTCAATTCTGATATGATGGGCAAACGCGTAATAAACATGCTCACGTCGGAACTATTTTTGACCTACATCGCTATTTTCGTAATTCAAATGAAAGTTGAACTCCTCCTCTTTATTTTGATACCAAATAGTGGCATACTAGGTACCCTAGAAGCCAACTATGGCGTTATTTAGAACAAAACCACAAGTTTTTAAATGGACTATATAGGGGTCATACCTTTTTGCGGATGGATATGGAACCTCATACCTTAATGTGTTATGACATCACACTGATTTTTGTCTCTGCAACTTTTTTTGGCAGAAAATATCATTTCTAGTTCAAAAATGCATAAAAACGTCGGAACTGGCTGAATATGTGAAAAATTTATCCATTTAGGCTAGAAAGGGTTAATTTGCCCTACCCCAAATACGTCTAAATATGCTGGTCTAACTTTGCCACTGTGACGTCACAAATCTAACCTGACTATCTCTGAGTTTATTGAAGAAAATGATACGTCTGACAAACAGCTTTCATTCCCTATATGGCACACCTTCTACTAAGAGTTGCATCATTGACTAAATCTAAGACAAGGGCCTGTGTCCCGAGGATTTTGACTGAAATTTGGCCATTTTCGCCCAAATCTAACTAAATTGCAGTTTCCCTCACACCTGTATTTTGAAATAAATATTGCTACAATGTAGCAATTTGAAAATCACACATGCTTACTGTTTCTGTCGACCTGACACGTGTATCTAGCCTGTAAAAATGAAAAATCGCTACATTGTAGCAATTTCACTGAGATATGGGCCCTGAAAATCATGTAATTTTAGCAAAAAATGAAGAAATAACCTGCAATTTTGACGGAATTTCAGAGGGCTTTCTTTCATTCCAGACCCTCCACGGGCCTCTTATGACCATTCTTATACTCACAGAATGGTTGAAAGTGATTTCAAATCATTGTTTGCCCTACGCAGAACGAAAAAATCGATTCTGTTCTCAAAATCTGCTAGAATATTGGTCTCTGGCCAACTAGCAGACAATTTTAGGCCTCATATTAAGGTATGAGTACCGTAATCCAACACCAAATACGAAAATTCATAACAATACTTTGCACATATGGCGTTCGTGACCAACTATAAAACGCTTACCCCCCATAGTGTTATATATCAAAATGTACCTGTTCATATAGGGGTTCGATTGATCGACATCAAATTATAGGGAGTCAGGTTACTTTTTGAGATATCAGCGTCCATTTATTGTGACTCGCGTTTGCTACCACTTCCTCAATTCTGATATGATGGGCAAACGCGTAATAAACATGCTCACGTCGGAACTATTTTTGACCTACATCGCTATTTTCGTAATTCAAATGAAAGTTGAACTCCTCCTCTTTATTTTGATACCAAATAGTGGCATACTAGGTACCCTAGAAGCCAACTATGGCGTTATTTAGAACAAAACCACAAGTTTTTAAATGGACTATATAGGGGTCATACCTTTTGGCGGATGGATATGGAACCTCATACCATAATAAATACAGATATTCAACGATCACAGAATTCAATGTTTGTATAATATAAAGTGATTAGTTAGTGATTTTTATTTCGTTAATGTAAATATATAGGAAACATTTATAATAGTGTTGATCCTATTCATCTATTGCATCGCAAAATATTTGCAAAACTATCATCGCATACTAATTATGCTATCATTATTCTAAATAAAAAAAATCTAAATCAACGAGCTATATTCCATTCGTATCTTGATGATCGTGACTAAAACTTTATAGAAACGCTTGTTTTGCAGGATGTCACTGTTTGTACATCAGTTTGTCAATTACAGTTTCATTTACTTTGTATCGATTGCATGTTATTGTTTAACAATATTAACAAATATTATTAATATTGGCGATTGATGTGATTGTCTATTAAAAATGGTGTAGATTTAAGATGCGTTATTATTCAAAATATTGTTATTCCATTTTCACAAGATGAACATGAAACACAACATTTTTGCGCTCTTCGTAACCCTAACACTTGTGGGCAATGGTAAGTTACATTGGTTATTTTAATATTTTGCAATTTGCCACATCGGAGATATGTTCTATAATTTAATTGTATGAAAATGTTCAATTACTAGATTTGAATTCTTGTTGGCTTTCCCATTGGACACTGAATTTATCATTAATAGGAGCCTCGGTCAAATTTGCTCTACGGCGGTCGCATCATGGAAAATCTGCTTTGTAATGTTAATCTATAAATGTTATGCTGCGCATCTCTTTATTTTGGGAAGCCACGGCTGCCGTTCGGGTTCGGTGTCGAGGCGATGAACATATCTTCAACCTGTTAAGTATTCACAAGAATATGCGTAGAAGTTCAAATAAGATGAGATGCAGTTGCGGATACGTTTTAGCTATAACTCGTTGTGCTATAATCATGCTTTTATTTACTACCGTTGACGCATTCTCAGAGGGCGGGATAAGCTTTAAACTAACGATTAACTCGCGTTCTATTGACACGCCCGGTGATCGTCCAAAAATGATGGAGGGGGGATTAGGCGATTTATGCAAGAAAACTCAACAAATTTGGAAGATTTATTTTTTCAAGAGAAAATTTACAACTGAATTGCCAAATGAATAGGCGCAGTGCATGGCAAAATATGTTAGGTCATCTAGTATTTTTTTTGAACTGATACCCTTCTAAGGTATGAGATCTATTAAAAAAGGCGCATCATCACCAAAGTGCAAAAATCAATGTTTTTGTTATAAATCGGACAACAATGGTCTACACAACCTGTAATAAATAGGTATAAGGGACGTTATTATCACAATACTAATGACATTGCTCACCTTTTAAAATTAGTTTCCATGCGTTATACAAAAAATAATCGAAATAAATTAATTTGGGATGGAGGGGGATCGGATGGAGGGGGGGGGATCACGTGTATACAAGACATGATAAGAATTTATTCTTATGACCCCAAATTTTCCCATTTTTCATTCTCCGGAGATATAATATCCAGTTTATTACTGGGGTTCTGAGTTTAGTTTTCTTAAATGCACGAGTTCTTGTGAATTTGTTCCATCGTAAAGATATGAAAATCCCCCCTCCATCCCAAATTAATTTATTTCAATTATATTTGTATAACGCATGGAAACTAACTTTAAAAAGTGAGCAATGTCATAAGTATTGTGATAATAACGTCCCTTATACCTATTTATTACAGGTTGTGTAGACCATTGTTGCCTGATTTATAGCAAAAACATTGACTTTTGCACGTTGGTGATGATGCGCCTTTTTAATAGATCTCAAACCTTAGAAGGGTATCAGTTCAAAAAAAATACTAGATGACCTAACATATTTTGCCATGCACTGCGCCTATTCATTTGGCAATTCAGTTGTAAATTTTCTCTTGAAAAAATAATAAATCTTCCAAAGATTGGGTATCGATATGGCGAACTTTTTGAACACACGTTTCTCTTAAACCAGTCATCAAAAATTTTTGAAAATCTTACAAATTGTAAATTGAATGGCCATATTTTGAATGGTAACAATATAATTTGAAATAGATATACATACTTTCATCTATATTGTTTTAAAAAGCACATCAAACACTTGTTTTGTTCTTGGTATCATGTTTCCAGAGTGAAATGAAACATCTTTCCGAACCTCATTGGAACAAAACGACATAAACACAACATGTTTAGGTCTCTCAATATTGTAATTGTACAAAGGAAATTTTGGTTCATTTTAAAAAAGTATCTTGTTAATGAAATAAAAGTTTTTTTTTATTTTTATCTATTTTGGGGGGATTTTGTTTTAATTTTTTGAATACTTTTTTTAAAATGAACCAAAAATTCCTTTGTATAACTTTAATATTGAGAGGTCCAAAAACATGTTGTATATGGTATTTTGTTCCAACAAGGTTCGGAAAGACATTTTATTTCATTCTCAAGAATTGGTAGAAAGGAGCAAAAACAATTGCACTAAAAAAACAAAAAATGTTAACAAAAACAGTTATATCAAATATTTCTAAATAATTTTCGCATTAAATTGTTGTTTATCAGTCAACATTACATAAAATACCGTGTTTTTTACAGAATGTTTTCAATGATTGGTTTAAGAGAAAAACATTGTTGAATTTAGTTCTCAATATCGATACCTATCCTTTGTTGAGTTTTCTTGCAGAAATCGCCTAATCCCCCTCCATCATTTTTGGACGATCACCGGGCGTGATTGAATACTCTCTCTCTTTTTTCTTTATGTTTTGTAAATATGAAGGTGTTGGTTACAGTCAAGAAGTGTTCTTTAAGCTGCTTTCAGTCATTCCAGATAGTAATGCCCCAATCACAATTTTTCTGTCGCCGTGTATTTTCTCTTAAATAACACTGTGCCTGTAATGTTAATCATTATGGTTGTATAGAATGGTTCCGTGCCTAATATTGTCACTAAAAGTTTGGCTCAATTTGTCCACATATGTGTTGTCACAATCAGTTAAAGTCAGAAATTCTTAATTACGTTATTGTCGCCAAGAAGCATTTTTAGGTATATGGACGAAAACAGACTAAGTTTATTTATCACAATCCGTATTATATATTTTCATGCGTAACAATGATGTGTAAGAAATATTCATGCAAAGTTTCAAATCCAAATACTAACAAGAACCTCTTCTTTTTCACGTTATAATAATGTCACCAGATTTGTGAAAGTTACTGCCTGTTGCATGTATACCTGATATGGAGCTTATACCAATGTGACGTTTACCTTCAAACAAACATCAAATACTAGTAAACACATAAAATATTCATGAAATATACAGAATTTCAATGTATTGACCAAGATATTTCATTTGTGACTTGTCAAAAAAATATTTTTTGAAACGTATGGATAAGGACTTTAAACTACGTTACCAGATATCCAACATAATCAAAGAACGAAGGCACCGTTTTCCACATATATTGTACAACAGCCTTGGATGACTTGATATGAGACCCTACTGTGTCAGTTAGTAGTGAATTAATAATTGATGCGCATTAAAATGTCACAAATATTAAATAACGTTACCTTAAACTACGTGAGTCTTTTTTACGAAACAATCCTATTTGACTTGTTATATAACTACAAGCACAATGATAATTGGTCACATGGTTAGTTTTGGTGCGCTATGGCGCCATGTTGACTCAAAGCTGTGTATTATCTCTGACAATCAACTAAATTGCATCAAAATAGTTGAAAATATGTAAGGAAATACCCAACTCCATTTACAATCTCAGTAAAGAACATTTAAATGATTTTTGGATAATAATTTTGAAGCACATCATTCATTAGAAACATGGTATTTGTGGTGCAAGAACAAAATTTTCAATTTGAAATATATTTGGTGAAATTCGATATTAAATGTTGGATAAATTACGTTATGTTCGGTAACGTTACTTAAAACGATTGTCAATCCTTTTCTGACTTGATTTAGAGTTTCAAATAGGGGAACATTCTTTCAGAAAATGGGTAAATCAAAAGCAGTGATTCAAAAAGCCTATATTGAATGGAAAGGAGAAAAGATGGGGAAAAGTACAGAAAGAAAGGGCGCATGTTAAGGAAATGGTGGAACAGAAACATTTTTGAAAAAATTGCAATACCTGCTCATTTTATTTTATTGTACAAAATAAAGTATGAAAGCATGTAGAAATTTCAGGAAAGTATCGTCACAGTGTCTTCATTTATTGAGTCGGGTAAGAGGTAAATCTTAACTCCAGGGAATGCTGAAATTTCATGAAAAACATTCAAAATGAACGTCTTTTCAATTTTCCAATGTTTTCTCAAAGTTTCTGTAGTAACTTGAGTTACCATGGGCCTTTTACAAAGTTTATCAAAAGAAGATAATATGATAATGTTTTCCTGAAAGACAAGGAAATGCACAAATACCATCATACTTTATTTTCAACAGAAAATAACATGTGCAGGTATATCAATTTTTCAAAAATGTTTTCGTTATACCATTACATTAAGCGGTACCACATACACAGGGTATACCACACCCCGCCCCTTAAAAACGTTTGTTTCTTGCTTCGCCTCATGAAGTGCAAAAATTGAACCCCTGCCGCAGTGACGCAGACGAACCCTATGATAATGAAGCAGCTGTTATGTACATGATTGAAAATTATACTGCTTCAGTCTATGATGGTGCTTGGTACATTGGAAAAGTAGTTAATGTGGATGGCGTGCTACGAAACATCATTTATGATTAACAGACGGGAGTATTTTTAGTGGCCTTCACCAGATGTACTCTTGGTAGCCAGAACATGTACTCTGGGTAGATCTAGAACATGCAAACGTTCTTTGCCAAATAGTGGCTTTGATTCCCAAATGGGACAATGCTAAAGTTAAAGTTACCTGAAAGATTACCTGAACTGATCGATGATGAACTATTTGCCTCCAAAAATTGAATCAAGAGACAATGACGTCTGATGTGTGATTTTGGACAGATATGATTTGAAAATATGTTTTATTGTAAACAGTTACTAGTTCACGTTGACAGTACTGTTTTAGCGACGTTTCTAGAGATATTGAATTGAGTGATAAAGTTGTTATAAGAAGTTTACATTTTGCATAGACTTTGAACAATATATTTGCTCTCGTTATCTAATGACGACTATACCGTTTCTTAACAAGCGTTAACAAAATTTGCTGATTCAGTTCTATGATGAGGGGTCTATACATGTATACCAAGTACATTTAGTAACATTGTTATTCACAATATGTAATGATTGGTTTGGTTTTTTCATTGAAATGTCTTCTTGATCAGATTTAATGACACATGGAGCTGATGTTCTAAGATGTTAGTCTACGTTACCATTCGTTTAAATATAGTACGCAAATGCTATATGTTACATGAACATAGTGTGTTTTCATATAATGAGTTTCTCTTACATCTTGTATATTTAAAACGGACCAAGCTAATTCTTTGGAAATCACTATATTGTGCAACTGATTGAATTAAAAATGTCAGTTCCCAGCAATTAATCTACGTTACAACATAGGCATGTTCAATGCTTGAGTTTTTTACAAATAGATAACCATGACAGTATCCAATATTAGTGTTTAACAATGCAGAGATATACTCCTTTGCTCTGCTAAAAAGTATTAAACCGAGGCAATGGTCACAAAAGATTTACACTTAATGATTGAATGACTGACAAACATTATGGAAATTACAATTTTAAGGACAAACATATAAAATATTTGTAATTGAGCAAAAAAAAGTTCAAAAGCCAACAATCATTAATCCTCCTGATAAGTATCAGTGCCATAATGTCTGTACTTTAAGGTAGAAAAACATTTTATTGGGTAGCACTGTCATAAATTAAGAAGTATTCAAATCAATTAAGATGGTACCTATAACGTAATTTAAAATCGCACAAAAACTTTAGAGTTGGACCACATATTTCAGATCAAAATTACTACAAAACCAAAAGAGTCTAAAAGCCAATTTTTAGTATTATGCTGTCGACATATAACCTCATAAAATAACAAGGTATGACGTGAAACGGAGAAACTTTATTTTTATCATTTTCTGAAAACCGATCGGGGCATTACTATCTGGAATGACTGTTTATGAAAGGGAGAAACAATTTGGACCGTTCAGGTCTCTAGGGAGACTGTTCCACATGGTGATCGTTGAGCAATTGATTTCTGATTCCACTTCTTACTAATTGTTTTGAGCCTGGTAATTTCTGATCGTTGATTTCTTTAGAATTCGGTTCTTAATTGCTTATACGGTTCAAATATCCGTGATGCCAAATTATGTTCTTGCCCACAATTTATGTTTGTCGCTTGTACTTCGTAAATAGTGACTAGACTTACGCCAATTTATTAAAGTGCTTGTACGTTGCAATACCAGAAGAAATGACAGCTCTCCTATTATGTAGTTTATCTAACACCCCAGTCACATTCCCCACGGCCGCCGTGCGGTCTATCATTTCTGCGGCCAGTAGCTTTTCTACGCTCGCCGTAGAATTTCTGCGCTCTCATACCTATGCAGTCACATTTCCCACGGCAGCCGCACGGTGAATTTTAAATTTCTGTTGATAAATGATAATGTTTTCCTTTTATCTACATCGGGACAATTTATAAAAGTTATTCATAGTGCTAGGATGTAATATCAAATGAAAAGTGATCGTGAAACATTGACAAATAATGATTCAATCTTGTTGAGCCAGTTGATTTCTATGGGGACCTCAGAAATGAACAAATATTTTAACTCGGAGTTATAATTTCTACGGCGACCCCGCGGCCTGTAAAAAAACTGGATACACCGTACGGAGGCCGCAAGGCGAGCGTATTTTCCTCCGCTCGCCGCAGAAATCCACTGATTAAATTGATCTGCGGTCGACGTACGGCCGACACACGGCGACAAATGTGACTGGGGTGCTAGTGAATTCAGACGTCACGATCATAGTCTATACCGAGACACTGCATGGTAGTTCGGTTAAACGACTAAAGAATCGATTTGAATTTTCAGGAGTAGGGTTAAAGTATAGGGTCTGCAAGTTAGCGTGCGATGAGATGGGCTTAGATAAGTGTTCAAAACTGTGTAGAACTACAAAAGGTGTAAGTACATCCCCAGATGCGAGTAGGTAGTTACCAGTTTCACCATCAGTTGGCTGATTTGGCTAGCGTTAATTACCACGGAAGGTATATAACTTATAAGAAAGTTCCATTGAACGTGAATATTATCAGTTTTTCAAGTGGATCAATATTCATATGATCCATATGTGTCTGTTAATTATACAAACGAAAATATGTCTGGAGTAAAAGGAAATATCATCTGAGCAACACAAGAAAAGATATTTCACTTTTTGTAGTATGGTAACATCGTGTCTTTGGGGAATCCCCTTAGTTGACATTTCACAATTCTAGATGCAATTTTACACGTATACTTTAAATATTATATCTCTTTTAATGAAGTAAATCGTTAATGAAGTAAATCAAGATTATGTCTACCCGCATCTAGTATCTACGTCTTTATTTTCTAAAAGTCGAATGTAAAATACGTAGATTTTTTTAATTCTTTTTCGCCATAGTCTCATCAAATATGAAATTCCGAAGGATGGATAACCAATTTTTAACACGTAAAATGTCTCTTAACGTCTTTTTACGTTTTTGTTCCAACGAATTTGTAATGCTACGTTGACTTGTTTACTTGCAGGATGCTTTCATTGAGAATTCCTGCTGGAAGGATTGTTCATCGTGTGCGGTTCAGTCTAATGCAGCGACTGTCCTCAGGGAGTATATTCAATACTGTAATTTGAAATTTTAAGTTTAATTTCAGTTGAAATAGATTTAAATTATAGAGGTTGCCATCTGGTTCTGCAGTTCATGCAAAGGTCATGAACTTTTAATTATGTCTAGATCATCTAATCACTTCAGCTACTGCAGCCAAGCACTAAACATGTACTATTTTTAGCTAATGCTCTCTGTATTAATTAAGACAAAGTATAACAGAGAAAAATATAAAAATAATAGTAAAAACCATGGAGGAGTTTCAAGCCAGTAACAAACTTACATCTGAAACTATAAGGACACTTGAAGCGAACGGATTTGACTCTATTGAGGCACTCGTTACACTGCAAGTGCCTCAAGATTTACAGGCAATGAAACTAAAGCCTTTAGGGCAATTTCGCCTCCTAGAAAAGGGACTTAAAGCTCTTAAAGGAGACATAGATGGCCCTGGGATATCACCAGACGGTGCCCCTCGAGGGGAGGAGTACCAAGCTACTCATAAGGAGAATGAGGCTGGTCTGTCAGCTGACCAAATGCTGAAACAACTTGGGATAAGTCCCCAGGCCAGTGGAGTAGAACCAAAAAGGAAAGGTGAGCACCTTAAAATTGTGGATTTTATCTCGAGTGCTCTGTCTATCAAGGAGGATTACTCAGAGGAAGTGATGGCTATAGCGGGGAGCTCTAGCCTGATTCTCAAGTCCTCTGCTAAACGCCCCACCCTCACCAGTGTCACCATCCCACAATGGAACCAGGCAAGTTTGGCGATATTGTTACATATGCAAGAGCATTCTCCCCAAGTAGATGTACATTCCTATCTCCAACACCATATAAAGATAATGGAATTTTGTGAAAAGTTTGATTGGATAAGTATTTTATTATATGATGAGGAATACAGGAGGCGCCAGTATATACAAGGCTTCCAATGGGGTAGCGAAATAGCCCACCTCAGCACGACTCACCTGAGGCTAAAACCACCAAATATGAAATCAACTCAAGCAAGGAATAAACAGACTGCAAAACAGCCGGATATACAAATATGCAGGAATTTTAACAAAGGAGAATGCAAGTATGGAACTACTTGCAGGTACCGTCACGTTTGTCTAGAGGCAGGTTGTACTGAGTCTCATTCTGCCTTAACCCATCAAAAAAACTAACAGTCGCTGCAGTAGCACCTATAGCCCCTTCACCTCTAGGAAATTGTTTGGATAAATGGACTTATGAATTAGCTAATGACCCAGATAAGGACTTTCTTCTAAATGGAATTTCAAGTGGTTTTAAAATCATTGACTCAAATAGCAATCCTGTTCAAGTAGAGACTAATAACTATAGATCAGCACTTGATTTTCCGGCTCATTTTAAAGTGGAATCTCAGATTGTTAAGGAACTTCAAGAGCAAAGATATGAAAAAGTATCCCATAAACCAATAATAACTAGTGCACTGGGGGCAATACCAAAAAAGAACTCTGACAAGATTAGGCTGATTCATGATTGTTCTATGCCGCATGGAAATGGATTAAATGACTATGCTACAAAAAACAGTTTTAAGTATCAATCTCTATCGGAAGTTACTGCTTTAGTTAAGCATGGATACTTTTTATGTAAGGTGGACCTATCAGAAGCGTATAGATCAGTGCCGATATCTCCCAGTGATTATCTGTATACTGGCCTTAAGTGGAAATTTCGAGGTGACAATTCATATACATATATGATAGACAAGAGACTCATGTTTGGAGCACGGAAAGCTCCAGAAATATTCCACAGACTTACGCAATCTGTTAAGCGTATGATGATCAACAGAGGATTTCACAACATTGTTGTTTATCTCGACGATTTCTGCCTAGTTTACCCTACATATAAGGAGTGTCAAGAAGCAAGGGACACATTGATTGGATTGATCAGGTCCCTTGGTCTGAGCATAAACTGGTCAAAAGTGGAAGGACCTACACAGGTTCTAACTTTCTTAGGCATAAACATTGATACTATAAAAATGCAACTGACATTGCCAGAGGAAAATCTAAATAGCTTGAAAGCATTACTCATCGAATTTTCAAGCAAAAAACGCGCCGCTAGATCCCAGCTTGAATCATTGGCTGGTAAACTTCATTGGGCAACCCAGGTCGTCAAAGGGGGTAGGCATTTCCTCCAACGGATCCTGGATACCATACGATCACTCAAACGCAGCAAACACAAATACATGCTAGAGACTCAATTCTATAAAGACATAGACTGGTGGATTAAGTACATAGACACATTCCATGGAAAATCTTTAATAATGGACAACAATCCAGTTGTGACTGTCGAGCTGGATGCTTGCAATACTGGAGCAGGCTTATACTACGATGGAGATTGGGCATATATAAATTTCCATCGTGATACCCCTTCTCTTAAGGATTACCATATCAATTATAAGGAGATACTCTCTGCATACTTCTCTGTATTGAGATGGGGGCACACATGGTCAAATAAGAAGGTTCAACTTGCAACCGATTCTTCTGTTGCAATGGCAGTGATCAACTATGGGAGGTCTCGACATCCTGTTATTATGGATATACTAAGACATATGTTCTGGATATCAGTGACTTACAACTTTGATCTAAGAGCACACCATGTCAAGGGACTAAATAATGTGATGGCAGATACAATCTCCAGACTTCATGAACCCCATGCCCTCCTATCCTTGGAAGCCTTGTTATACCCTGGCCGCTTCCCTTATTCAGGAATGTCTGTTATGGACTTAATACCACACATGAGTTTTAATTCTCTGTTTTCCATTCTGCCGCAGGTCCACAACTGGCTGAGCTGGAAGAAGAATTGGATAACACAATCGCTACGCTACGCATGAATTGCTACACCCCCTCTACCAGATCAACGTATGCAGCCCAGCTCCAAAAATATCTTGTATTTTGTAACAATATGGGTTACAACCCAGTACCAGTTAATCAATTACACCTGGAACGCTATGTTGCTTCATTAGCTGGGGTCATTACTCCAGCATCAGTGAAACTGTATCTTAATGTTGTCAGGCTACTCCACTTGGAAAGTGGTTATGCAAACCCATTAAATAACAATTATAGGCTGGACACCATCATTTTGGGTCGCACAAAGACCCTAGGCAGGAAACCAATTAGGAAATCTGCTATTACTCCAACTCATTTGCTGGACATTAGGAAGCAACTAAATATGGATGATCCCCTTCATGTGGTTTTCTGGGGTGTCTGTTTAGTTGCTTTCTATGGCCTGTTTAGGAGATCTAATGTGTTACCTTCAGAGTTTGACAAGAGCAAACATTTGTGCAGGAGAGATGTAACATTTTTTCCCTGGGGGGTCTTACTTAATGTGAAATGGTCAAAGACTATTCAGTCTGGAGAGAGAATCTTGCAAGTGCCGCTTACTGAGATCAAAGGCCACCCCCTTTGCCCAGTATCTGCACTACTATCTGCCCTTGCTATTACTTTCCCCTCCAGCCCAGACTACCCCCTCTTTACATTGCCCAGAGGTAAACCTTTTCCCCCATCCCTGTTCTCATCTCTCCTGGGCACATGCTTAGCTAAGGCAGGTTATGACCGTACTTGTTTTTCACCTCATTCCTTTAGGAGGGGAGGCGCATCTTGGGCTCTACAAAGAGGCCTTCCCCCTAATGTCATCCAGATTCTAGGTGACTGGAAGTCAGACGCATATAAGGTTTATCTTGAACTACCTGTAGCTTCAAAAGTAGAGATGGCAAAATCTTTTTCAACTAACCTACCTTCTACTACTTCTACTTAACATCAAGTTTGGGTTCGGAGGTCATAATATTATATGCTATTATGTAACTACTTTAATGCAATGTACTGTTATGTATTTTCTATTGTATTATTACGTAACATCTATTAATTAACGCATTATAATATTATGTAACTTCTATTGTAGTTTATTGTTTTAGTTTAGTTAGGTACAATAAACTATTTGACCAACTACTTGTAGTTTTTTTTGCGTCTATTTTTCGTATTTGGCATTATTGGGAATTTAAGTTTAATTTCAGTTGAAATAGATTTAAATTATAGAGGTTGCCATCTGGTTCTGCAGTTCATGCAAAGGTCATGAACTTTTAATTATGTCTAGATCATCTAATCACTTCAGCTACTGCAGCCAAGCACTAAACATGTACTATTTTTAGCTAATGCTCCCTCCCACCCTCCCCTTAATAGAATTAGGGTGTACTGGACTGGGAGGTCATAATATTATATGCTATTATGTAACTACTTTAATGCAATGTACTGTTATGTATTTTCTATTGTATTATTACGTAACATCTATTAATTAACGCATTATAATATTATGTAACTTCTATTGTAGTTTATTGTTTTAGTTTAGTTAGGTACAATAAACTATTTGACCAACTACTTGTAGTTTTTTTGCGTCTATTTTTCGTATTTGGCATTATTGGGAATTTAAACTGCAATAAAGGAGGAGGGAAGTTAGCGCAACAGATTTTGGACAGTCATATGTTTGATTTTGGCCATTTCCTGGGGATTTAAAAAGGTGCATATGTTAGGCAAATGCATTACCTCCAGGAAAATCACTTCTAGAGACGATGAAATAATTTCGACTTTGAGACAGGGTAGATGCAAACAACCCACCCACATGTTTTTTCTGAAATGTTTTCCTGATTTTCAAACCCTTCCATCCTTGCTTTTTTAATTTTTCTTGCATTAATATGTTGCGTTTTGACACACAGTTTATCCCTTAACATATGACTGTCCAAAATCTGTTGCGCTAATTTCCCTCCTTCACGTGATTTATTTTTCAAATATTAATTATAGTTTCTACCTATATGCTATCGACGATATCATGTCAATTTACTATTCTAGGTCGTTGTGTAAGATTCTCTTTTACTAATTACAACTTAGAGACCCATTTCCTTCAGAGGTGTTTCATTTGTGAACCTTTTAGTCATATGAATAATATTCCAAACCTCAAAGCAACAACCTACAACAATTTTCCAACAGTGAAAACGTCGCATTGTCGTTATTTTCTGAAATTACAACCGACTATGAATTCAAAATACACAGGTCGAAAGATTCGAACCAATATCTCGATCATTACTTGTGAATTTTGGAATTTTTCGATAGGAAATAAGATCAAAATTCACAATTCAAATATTGAAGTGAACAAAATGGCGCTGTTCGAATTTTGTATCATGACATGCCCATATATGGGACAGAATATCGACGTTGCACTCCGGGAGTCAATCTTCTTGCGTTTTAAAACTTTAAATTTAGTTTGAAATGTGAATAAATCGCTAATACTTGAGACGGTCCATTCGCGTATTCACTTAGTTTAAGTTTTCATTATGAACTTATTGTTTTAAAATGTAAACAAAAAATGAATTCAAATAAGACACTTCAAACATATCTCTAAACATGTTTGAACATATAATGTATACATGTATATGAGAGAACAGATCAAACGATAAAGAACAATCAGCTTTTCATTAAAATGACCATTTGTTTTTGGTAATATCATAGATATCTAAAGTTGACAGATGCATATGATCGTCACTGACTTTATTTGCTTCTTTATTTTACAGCGAATTTTGACCAAATTGTAAGCGGCCACGATGGTGCGGAAGGTCCTGTTTTCACCAAAGATGGAACCTTTTACATGACTGCACTCCACGATGGTCAAATCCTCACAGTCGACTTACAAAATAAACTAGTATGAATTCAATAATATACAATTTGTCACTTCACATTACGAATAGAACGAATTCCTAGATTACTATAATTCTAAACGCACAACATCCTCCGCTCTTTTGTATTTAATTTCACCTTTATCATTTCTGATCAATTTACGAATTGATGCCCTCTCATCTTCAAATTCAAAAGCTGTAGCAAGTAACATGTTATAGCCATATGGACGAAGTATTCGCCACACAGTGTAAATAATTTAGAGCAGACGGTGGCCTACGACCTGGGCAAACGGTAGAATGTTTCCCGTACGTTGAACATGTTCAGGGGACTGTCGGCCATCTGCAACTGTTAGGGGCTTTGGGCATGCGCAAACCTTTATCCAGTCGAATAACGTTCGACGGAGTACGATTGAAACCGTTTGAGAACAGGATAATAGGTTGATGTCGACTGGTTGGTTGGTTGGTTGGTTGGTTGGTTGGTTGGTTGGTTGGTTGGTTGGTTGGTTGGTTGGTTGGTTGGTTGGTTGGTTGGTTGGTTGGTTGGTTGGTTGGTTGGTTGGTTGGTTGGTTGGTTGGTTGGTTGGTTGGTTGGTTGGTTGGTTGGTTGGTTGGTTGGTTGGTTGGTTGGTTGGTTGGTTGGTTGGTTGGTTGGTTGGTTGGTTGGTTGGTTGGTTGGTTGGTTGGTTGGTTGGTTGGTTGGTTGGTTGGTTGGTTGGTTGGTTGGTTGGTTGGTTGGTTGGTTGGTTGGTTGGTTGGTTGGTTGGTTGGTTGGTTGGTTGGTTGGTTGGTTGGTTGGTTGGTTGGTTGGTTGGTTGGTTGGTTGGTTGGTTGGTTGGTTGGTTGGTTGGTTGGTTGGTTGGTTGGTTGGTTGGTTGGTTGGTTGGTTGGTTGGTTGGTTGGTTGGTTGGTTGGTTGGTTGGTTGGTTGGTTGGTTGGTTGGTTGGTTGGTTGGTTGGTTGGTTGGTTGGTTGGTTGGTTGGTTGGTTGGTTGGTTGGTTGGTTGGTTGGTTGGTTGGTTGGTTGGTTGGTTGGTTGGTTGGTTGGTTGGTTGGTTGGTTGGTTGGTTGGTTGGTTGGTTGGTTGGTTGGTTGGTTGGTTGGTTGGTTGGTTGGTTGGTTGGTTGGTTGGTTGGTTGGTTGGTTGGTTGGTTGGTTCGTTGGTTCGTTGGTTCACTGGTTCACTGGTTCACTGGTTCACTGGTTCACTGGTTCACTGGTTCACTGGTTCACTGGTTCACTGGTTGATGTCGCCTATCGTCAACCATAGACGGGTTGTTCATATGAGCATGCCGCGTGAATACCATCGGTGGAACGGGCTCTCAGAGGGCGCTCTAAATGTTAATCGAACGAGTTTGCGCTCTACCCGAATAACATTATGTTTATGCGTTGAAAATATCATAACGTCTCCGTAACATGACCATTCTATTACCTTGAACTCGCCAAGTGTCTCATAACGCGATGTCGTTACCGTCTCCAGAGTTCTGACATCTTCGATTTATCCAGTTGTTCTGCGTTCCATTATCGGCAGACTGACTGCACTTAAACTACAGTAATAAAAACTATTTTCACAATATTAATGTCGTTTTTACTACAATTAAAGTGGTCGTATATTAAAGCAGAAATCAAGCACTATACGTAAAAGTATACAATAAACAGCGTGTTTCTACAAACCGATGTGTTGCGTACATTTACTCATCGTCATATAATTAAGAAATAGAATAGTTTATCATTATAATGTTAACATTATTATTATCAGAATGAGCTAGTTCACGCATGGATGCTTTTTAATTTCCAATATAAAATTATACTGGGTTCTTTATTGCTATTCAAATACGACCCTGGTTTATGATAAAGTAAAACATAAAAATAAAATCATTGAAATTGCATATGAAACTTAAATCTATTAATTTAAATGAAAACATAAATACATAAAATAGACAGTGAATCTTAAAATATAAATCAATTCGAACATACTTACTGTGTCTCACAAGTTCATCGATCGTTGCTTTTAGGTTTGTGCTTCGATAACATCAATCGATGTTAACATCTTAAATCATAAAAAACTCGTTCAAATAGTTCCGATGTTTTTTTCAAGTGGGTGTTCTAACAGTCTCAATTCCATTCATCAGTTCTTCATAAAATAAATAAATGAATAAGCCCCGCATTTACCATTTTCATCTGCAAGATTGTTTTCATTCATTTGAAACTCATTTAAAGATTGTTAGTCTTTGAAAATATACATTTGCTGACATTTCCGTTTATAGAGGGCACAGCTGAGCCTAATATGGATTGGTTTATGTTTTATAAATTACTAGAGGGGTGTTAGGTTGCAATTCATTTTTATTTGAAAACTATTTAGAAGGTTTTATTCATCAAAATAGTATACGAAAGTAGTTTGATGCAGAATATTGCAAGCATAAAAACTTTGTTGGAAAATCATAGTAATAACTAATTTTAGTGCATTAATTTATCGGTATTTGAGGAGAAAATACGATGATAACGTGGCATTTGTGGCAATCTTTTGGGCCGTTTTAATAAAAAGTGTATATGTTTGTGTTGTCATGTTTACTTTTACTTGGTAATATAAAGCATTCGTTCATTTTAGCCCAACACGTTTCTGAATGTTTTAATATTTATGATTTATTGATAATCATGCAATAGCATTATGGTTATTTACTTGTAAATTGATTTTAATGTTTTAGAGATGTCACATCATACAAGTAGCCTACTAAATGTTTGAGAAAGAAATAAGAGGCGTGACATTGTGAAAAAAACTTTTCCAAACCCACCCACCCTGTTATTTTATTATTTCATTTGACATATAATGTATTTTTACAACTTGCTAATGCTACGCTCAGGCTACTTTGTACTTTTCAGAGAATTTGGTTTATCAGTTGTCTAGATAATACTTGTCAAAAATTGGCTAATGTTTTGGGACACCCGATATATTTATTCTATATAGTCTAGTAGGAATGATGGTGTCCAATGCATTTACATACAGAAATTTGATGTTACTTTTGTCGTCTCGTGTCCCATGGTGTCTGTTATTGAGGTTGCATACCCCCATCCCAATTAAGTTGATATTTCCTTCGTACACGTTGTTATCCACTTTTCAACACAAATGAAACAGAAATGGGAGCACAAAGCATTTGAGGGGAAACTATTCTAATATGCATGTGATAATACTTTTTTCTTGCTCTCATGCCTAGGCAAGTGTCTTTGTTGAGCCAATAGTTGGTGGGTTTGTCGGAATGCCAGTAGGATTGCAATGTGATCCCGAGAACAATATTTGGGTTGCTGACGCGAGACTTGGCTTACTAAAAGTGACACCAGGTGGCACTCTCCGACAAGTAAGTTAGTGCTGTTAGATACACACTAATCTAGGCAGTAAAGATACTCTGGCAGTACGAAAGAATTAAGACCAAATATTTCAAGCAAAAAATATGTCAGTCAAATAATTTATTAAAAATGTAATATATCCGACTCCACCAGGTGCCTTCAAAAGCCCATGCCTGCATCTGAAATATAACGAATGAACCGATTTTAACTTTTATCGAATGATTTGTAAAATGAAGCCTTCTGATTTGATCTGTTCTTGCGCTGAACCAATCTGAATTGCTACTGAGATTGTCCCCGTTGATCATCATCAATAACTTATAATGCTAAAACCTTCAAGTGATTAACGCGGGACCATTAACTCTGCTTCCGATGACACAGAAATGGTTGTCCCGTCCGTATACTTTTTATAAACTAGGAAAATTACCCAAAGAATTAAATATACCATCTCTTTGTTTTAACAATTGTCCTCCGGGACCTATATCCATAGGAACCTCGGTCCGAAAATTTCGTAGGCATCTAAGTCCGGGGGATAGCATCCCTAAGGGACTATTTTTCCTGTTATACCTGGTAGACACCAATAAGTTGAGTTGAGAAATATCGCCCGGTGTCCGTGCAAAGTCTTGAAATCGACCGAGGAAAAGGCAAACCGTTGCTTCTTCGCTGCAGCATATATCACTGTTTCCCAACTTGTTACTTTAGCGGAACGTCAATGTAACAAAATGGATGAATTTCCTGGATACTAGTTTTTCTTGTTTTCTCGATTTAAACTTATTTATAAGTCAAGTTGCAGATAATAATTTGACACAAAGCTAGAACATATAGTCTACACATTGAGATATGCCGATTATTCAATTAGTACAAAATTAGTACGAATTGTGTTCTCAGCATATTTATGAGTGCTCATTGAATAATGAAAAATCAATGAAATTAGCGCTATTTTTATCACTCATCATATGAGTACCCATTAAGTACTAAAAATGCAATAACCCAGTACTAATGTCATCAGTCATGGTGCGTATATTTTAGTAACTATTTGCTGAAACGACTACTCAGTTAACGTAACAATTTAAGCGATGGTCTAAATGGATAAAATAACAGCTTTATTTAAAAATCAAATTCCAAACCGAGAGCATTTCTAGAAGCTAGACATTATTTTGTCTAATTTTGTGCCAAACGATAATTTGCAACATGACATACGTAATTTTAAGTCGAGAAAACAAAACACTCGTTCCCAAGAAGTTTATTCCGTCAAAGTAACTAGCTGTGGATCAGTGTTATATATTATTCTCACTTTAATATGATCATATTGTATCTATTATTTGAAATTGCAGGTGGCAACCATGGACATCAATAATGAAATTTCGCAAGGGTTTAATGATCTAATATTTGACTATCATGGTACTCTGTGGATCTCTGCCCCATTGGGTCCCATTGCCCCGCATAACCTCACATTTTCATATGAGGTAAACACCGAATTGCATGTTTAGACGGAAATAATAGAGACATTGTGTTACATTGAATATTTACTCGTGGGATTTCATAATACCTGTATGAAGGATAAAATTATCCTAAGAAACGAAGTATTATATCAGGCGTCCCAAAAAGAGTACTAAGAAATTCAAAATAGCATGTCAAAAATTCCTATAACGGAGCTCTGATATGAGAATTTTATACCAGCTATATATAATCTACGCACGCTCCGTCTTCACTGCGTTCGATGGGAGTCGAGCGATGCCTGATTAATTCTTTTCATTCATCCCGAATATCCAATATCCAATTCATTCTCAAATTCATTGGAGGTGATATTGTTAGAATAAATACGGAAAAGTATTTTTGCTTGGAAATGGATTAAAGAGTGTTTTTTACATTGACATTGGTGATTTTGACATACTGTCTTTAGTTCTAAAATACACATAAAATATGAGACTAATCTCTTACATATTCATGGCACAAGCCAAAGATACCCTAAAGTACCTCTCAAGTTTTCAACAAATTTGTCGTTTTCATTGCTGAGAAATCACTTGCCAAATTGCTTCCCATTTTTTGGTAGAAACGCTATAAAGTTCTCATTTAGTTTCTCCGGCATGGGCTAATATAAAATGCTATCTTGAATTTCTTAGTACTCACATAACATTTATTTGATCTCTTTCATATTTTTAAACCTTGTAACCGATACTCTTGCGCTATTGTGCACATTTTCAAATAATTCAGTTCATCAGTTGCCGAGATAATAATACTTGTCAAAAAGTGGCTCATTTTTTGGGTCACCCGATATATAAAAATATCTTAACCCGATTGGATGGTATCCTGAATCTTTTTTATCCACTCCGTTTCTTGTTCATCCCTATCATTTCACCATTTCAAGGATCCATTTGGGAGCGTGTACTGTTACAACGATGCAACTGAAGAGCTTATAAAGCTGACCACTGGATTCTTGTGGCCAAATGGTATAGCTGTACAACATGACGTCGATGGGACTCCTAAGAAACTGATTTTCGGAGAGTCATTTAATAAAAATGCACCTCTCTGGAGTTACGATATCGTTGGTCCTTGTCAGATTAAAAACAAGCAGCTTTGGGGAAATCTACCTGGTAAGGGGAAACCCATCATATCATGGGGCTACATATGGAAAATGTAAAACCTCGGACCCTGAATAGTTTACAATGGGTGTCGACTTTTGGCTTGCAACCGAAGATACAAAGGTACCTCAAGAAAAGTCGGAGATTGCCGAAGATTTTCTTTGCAAACGAAGTTGAACGAGGGTACCACGGATGTGAAGTGAACGTCTCTAATTGGTCAAAATGAGAAGCTCGGCATTCTCCGTCAGATTGAATCGGCAAAATTCGGTTTTATGGCTTACCTTCGGTTGCATGGCTTACCTTCGGCTGCATGGCCCAACCTCGATTGAATGGAAAAGATGCTGCCACACTTTGCAATAAATACTAAGAAAATGGATTAATTAAGCGTCCAAATTTATAGAGGGCGTGTATCATAACATATTTGTAAAAAAAGTAATGATTATTTCGTAGGATTGACATTATAGATAACATTTTAAAAATATCGTCATAGATTTGTGCATGATGTAATAGTTAAATATATCTGATTACAGTAAACATAATATCAGATGGTATGGATTTCGACAAAGAAGGAAACCTTATAGTAGCAGGATATGATGGCTTTCTTCATGTTTTCGGCCCTAATGGAGGAGCACCAATTTGTCGTATTAAGTGCCCCTTTACGGAAGCTTCAAACGTTCATTTTAAGCCTGGTACAAATGAGCTGTATATCACTCAGGATTCTTCCCAAGGTGTATGGAAGATGCAATGGAGAGCCAAAGGAATGGAACAATATTGTGACTTGGGACAGATCTAGAGTTAAGAGTTTTAACGCCCATTAGGGAGGTTAAGATTAGCGTAAAAAATATACGTGTACCTATCCCTATCCGTATGTTTGTTACGGATGCGTATAGGTAATGCGTATTGCAAAATGAGTTAAGATTAACGTAAAAGGCTACTAAACCGTATGCTACAATTTATGATAAAAATGATATCCTAATTATAAAGTGAAAACCATGCGATGGCTTATATGGCATATACCAGTACATGTCACCTCCAGGATCTGTTATACACTTGTGTGCTGTAGCTACTGTAGTTGGGAGGGGGTGTTGCTAGTGGGTCCGCTAATGGGGCAGTGACTTAAGGCGAAATGATAAATTGCTAGCATGATCCAGCAATGAGAGTGACCAAATAGTAAAATTAAACAATTAAAACCACGAGAAAATGGCTGACTTCATACATTTACAATAAGCAAAACTGATGAAGAATGTGTAAATTCAACAATTTCATGCGTCATCACATGGCATCGTTTAATCGCATCAATGAATGTGTTCGACCACTTAATTTCTATGCAGGTCGAACGAGAAATGTTTGTTGTTACTATTTTAAAGTTTAATGAATGATATTTGATCTACAAATGTCATAATTTGTTGGATAGAAACATACGTTTTCGAATTACCTATCTTCGGCCATTTATACTAGGTAATTACGTATCGCAAACCCTGTAACTTAGGTAAAATACCGCTTAGTGTAATAACAAACTACGTATAGGTATAGGTAAATGGGTTATTTACGCTAATCTTAAACTCCCTATTGTATCCTGTCTAACGTAACAGCAGGACCAAATTATTCGTTATTTTATAATCTGCAGACTGAAGAAAAATACGAACGCTTCAACAAGGGACAACTTAATATTGAATGATATAATATGTACAGTATATTAGAGTTGAATAAATAAATACAAGCAATTACCAGAATCAACGCAATCTTATTGAATATTGAATCCACTTGTGTTTGGTAGTTTCTGCATTTCGCCTACATACCCCCCAGGGGCAAGTGTCTAGAAAAATGCCAAACTTAGATTTTCGTAGCACTCAAAAAAAGTCTGTTACATGTTATATCACTTTAAAGCTAATAGGTATCCGAGATGGCGCATGATGACACCGCTCATGTTGGACTGACATCTGAACACCTGTTTTTTAATACCAACGGCAATGTTATCACTATAAATAGTCAAGGCGTAGTTGAAATTAAAGATAAATTCATTTTTGGCCCATGGTCTGCACGTTCACTGATCTAGAACATGATCATTCTGTCATTCATCTATACAAGAAATACATGCATTTGCTTTATCACCGGGATACCAATTTTGACTTTTCAAATTATTAATACATTCAATTACAGTGACAGTAAAACACAGTCTACCAGTACCAATTGTCATGATGCACACATTTTGATAGCATAAGGACGGCAAAGGACCCAAAAGGAGGTTGGATCTCTTAAGCTAAGTTCACACCACATTCAAAACCAATAAATGTTAAAAATGGGTATATTTCATGTAATTGAAAATAGCCAAAACAAAAATGATTTTTTCTCATTATTTTATGTATTTTAAAATAAAATGCCTTTATCTAAATTCGGTCAGCATACTTATTGATCATTCCGGTTGTAAATAACTTTGATAACTCGCGAATAAGTTGTGAATTTCGTGAATTTGTTGATGAAACGGGACAACACGCCTGTGAAAACATGTCATATCTCAGTCATAAATGGTCGCATATTTTCATTTTTGTTCTGTTGGCATAGAAAACATTCAGTCAGAGTGTGATGACAGCAGTGTATTTGCTTCTCACCTACTACCGATTATATATAACCATTATAGTAAATGTAAAATTTATTCTGTGAAAAACGTCACGGTCGTTAAAACGGGCCCAGACGGCAGTAGGGAAACTCGAGATAAATAAATTATCTGTATTTATCAAGTCTTTAGTTCAGTTTATCAGACCATCGTGTCACAAATCGTGATAATAGTTGTGATTGGATTATAATGAGCATGATCTGAAAAATTCTGAAGATTCACCGTTTTGCTTGTGAAAAACGACCGTGATGTTACTCATATATTGACAGTAGTCTTGATGGGAATAAGGCAATTTCCAAGAAAACAATATGTCCACTCCATCATGACAAAAAAGGATTTTCGAAATAACCAGCATTACCCCATCTATGAACTAATATTGTGCGAAACTGTGACAAACGTCACGCGTGAAAAACGTCACGGTTTTAGCATTGAACTCAAAGCAATAATTAGCCATTTTTATAAATCCCAGATGGATTGGTTTAATTTTATATGATGACCCATATTCTTAAAACACATGTTCAGCAGTTATTCAGTAATTACGCATAAAGATCAACTTATAGACAAGGAAACGATAACAGCTAACGAATTTGCCCTTTTGTAAATGTGCTTTTTACAATTTATACGTCTTTACAATAATACGTAACATGCAAGCAAATGACAAGTTATTAAGATATTCCATAAGCATAATTTATCGGAAAAGTCATAACAAAAAATGTTATATGAAGACCATTAAAGCCAAAAATAGTTGACCCTCAGTAAATAACGTTTCGTTCAGTGTATTCCCGGGGATCGCTGAAATCAATCATAAAGTCCCCTAATGTTTGCATTCTGTTTTCTTTTCAATTAATGCAATTATTATTAATGGAGAACAGCATAAACCAAAAACTCTAATTAAGTAATATGAAAGATTTAAGCTTTTCAACGATGTTTTTGTGTTATATGAATTCCATTTGCACGATCTGTATATGATCTGTAATATTCAATATGCCTTCGCGAAACGCAATTCGTTGGAAAAGAGACAGAGAAAAGCAAAAACTAAGCTATGCCCGAGAATATTAAAGAAAATGTATGGCAAGCAATTCAAAAATACACTCCTCTTTGAAATATATCGCCAACCGACTAACAAAAAGAAATCGGAAACCCAAAATACACGCTTCGAAAATGTAGCCAACAAAGCGAGATTAATTCTTTCAAGGTTCTCTCTCTCTCTCTCTAAAGCAAAACCGGGGTAACCCATTGCACCGAAAATTAAACTTCCAGAACGTCAAAGAAAAACTGAAAATCGCAGGAAAGAATTAAGTTTATGCTGAGAGTTTTGTGATTAGATATCAGAAACCGTTGGAAAAGTATCGAGTCTGACAAAAATAATTCGTTCTGGCGACTAAGCTAGAATGAAGCAAAACATAACTATAAGAACGTTTTCGGTCGCCATGAAAAATGTCCAAAAAGTGTGATGAGATCGGGACATCGATGAAGCGCACCGCAGACCAAAAGAAAATTTCATATTCACAGTGCAGATGATTTTTATCCTTTGGCTTCGTCAGCCTTAAATAAGTCAGAAATATCATCCTTATATCTTTCAAATGATAACGTACAATCAAGTAGAGATACCGTTTAAATATTTTAAATGAAAAAGTCTCTCTTTAAATTTGAAATCTTTAAAACTGACTTTTCTGATGCATGATTGAATGCCGTTAATGCCATTTGGGAATGAACATGTATGGTTGCCCTGCTGTTTGCGGTGCATGCAGAAAAGACTTCACTACGTCACCCTGCAGCTGGTCTACATCCATCGTAAAAAGTGTCTCAAATTGTAAAAAACAAATCAAAGTGTCTTACCTTATACACGATAAGAGATTAAAAGGGAACTAGGGTGATGGGTGCTTGACGACCTGGCATTTGCACCATCGATGTAAAATGTAAAAAAGCTGGTTTTTGAATCAGTGAAATTTTGGGGAAGTTGATTTAAAAAAGATAAATAATGTGGTTTGCACATAGTTATTGAAAGTAGAAAATATGTGTCAGTACATACATGGTATAAACTATGATTGCATATTAGTCCACATACACTGTATTTAACATGTACTTTAAGCTTATACATGTAATGAACTGCTATTTCCTTGGAGATAGTGAAACACGGCACGATTCTGCTATTCATGCTTTATGTCGAGTTTTGAAGGAAAATTAAACATAAAGGTGAAAATATAAGACACAAATACAAACTTGTTTCTTAATTCAGCTAGCTATAGTCATCAAAAATGCCCATTCGTGAATTAAAACTTCTCTTTAGTGAACATATAACTCATTGTCATTTGTTTTCAATTTTCTTGTGAAAAACGACACGCGGAAAAATGTTGATCCAGCCTAATGATCAATGCTCCCCTAATATTTTTTTTTATCATTTTCTATTCGTCTAAAGCATCATTTTTCATGGCCGAATCAATTCATGTTCCAATAGTTTCGACCCCTTTCAATTTTACTCAAATTAAAAACACAACGTATGAAAAAAAATCGAGAAAAATGATGGATTCAGATGTCTCATGTCGACAAGTGATGTACATCAAAAGGAAAATACTTGTAGTCCAAATTCATTTATGATTTTAAAGGACAGTAGAGTAGCATGAGAAAAGTCCTTGGTTTTTTGACAATGTTGCATTCTAATGTGAATATCTTGGCATATTAATCACGGACTTGAAATGTGAAAATCGTCACGTTTGAGACGGCCACTAATTTCAATTTGAATTTCCACCTGTTGTTCCTTGGAGTTTACTTCAATGCTTTCGGTGACGTGTGTATAAATGTATACAGATACATACTACATGTCTATTTGAAAAAATAATTTTAATGCTTTTTTGAATTTTTAACAAAATTTGTTTCACACTTAAGCCGTTTTCAGTGACCAACGGCGCTTTGATGGCGCTTGAAATCAATGTAACCCGAAATTGTTATCGTAATTGTATATTTAAGCTACAGAATTAGCAAAATCATGTTCGCTTGCACAAAGGACAACTGTCATGTATCTAAGCACAAATGCCAAATGTAAAGAACCAACAACTGTAAAGAAACATATAGCAGGAAGACCAATGCCATTGCTATAATAGTTTATTGTTATTTAATAATATGTGTCCAAAGTTTCAAACTGAAATACCACATGAAGCATTACAATTAAATATGGGTCCTGTTGTTCAATATGGCGAATCCTACATTGAGACTAGAGTCTTATGGAAAAAAAACAAAAGATAATTATAAATATTCGAAAAGTTACATATACAGGGCGTCCACAAAAAAAGTATACCCAACTTCAAAGCCATGATACCAGAATTCTGAGCATTTTTTTTAAAATTTAAAGGCTGCAGTATATGGCCTAGTTAATTCTCCATCAAATGGTACCTAGATCATTATGTAACTGTCATGGATGACTGAGCAATCAATACTTTTATGAAAGGTGGTAAAATCAGCAATGTGCCAAGTTAGCATTCAAGTAGGATTGACACAATGAATGTTTTTTTGTGTTCAAAACATTTTTAATGTTCAAATTCAAACTTTTTCCATGTTCTTCAACCTTTTTTCATAATTTTCCATAACTTTTTATTGCTACCTCGTCCCTCGCAGGAATTGGATCTTAAGAGCCTCTTGAACAGCAATGAAACTTCTACATGATGATATGCAGCCTTAAAGTCAATAGGATCCCCCATTGAAGTCAATATACCCTTGTTGAAATCCCCATTTTCTCAGAAGAACTCAAGTTGATTGAGTCTCAACAAGTAGATTCATGTTGGACAGTATTGCTAGAATCCATTTTCAATAGTAAGAATAGGGATTCTTAAACAGTACACTGCACTCGCTTTTTGTTGGCTCTTCTGCTCTGGTGTCAGTTGAACCATGTTTTCAGGCCTATTTTATAGTAATTAAGCTTTTTGCCAAATCTTTTTTTTCATAAGAGAGCTGCAGCCCTCAGTCCAGTTCATTATAAAAGTCCTGTCATCTAACATAATGTAACAGAAAAAGAATACTAAGCCAATTAACCATTGATTGCCACACGTGAAGATAACTTGGCACAGTGCTAAATTTACCACCTATCAGAATGGTCATGATTGCTCAGTCATATGTAACTGTTACATAATGATCTAGGTACCACTTGATGGAGGACAAATAAGGCTTTTTGCTGTTGCCTTTGGATTTCAAAAAGATTGCTCAGGATTCTAGAAATTTGGTTTTGAAGTTGGGTATACTTTTTTTGTGGACGCCCTGTATAATGTGAATGCGGAATAAAGAGAGACAAAATATCGAGAAGCATTTCATTTCAATCGATTATGTTGTTGCTATTATTTCGCTAACATTAAAAACAGTTCAGTTGATATAAATGATTTTCGATCATTTCACCAATTTGAATCGCGTATCCCTAGAGGGTGATTAAATAATCCAAATGTGGAAAACATTAGAATATGAACTGCGCATACAATAGTTGCCGATTTGGCCGGATATAACCTTCAGTATGATCAATGTTGACCTCAGTCCAAGGGAGTATCGTATTGCCTTCAAGACAGTACTTGTTTTACCGACTCCCATTGTATATATATCCACATGTAGAGTTTGATACGGACCAGTGGTCTGGTAATTTATTTAACGGACCAGTTGATTTTTCACATGTAAAGAAGAATGACACCCGAGTCACATTTGTCGCACGGCGGCCGCAAGTCGGCCGCAAATCAATTAAATCGGTGAATTTCTGCGGCGAGCGTAGAAAAACTACGCTAGCCTTGCGGCCTCCGTACGGCGTATCCAGTTTTTTTACAGGCCGCAGGGTCGCCGTAGAAATTATAACTCGGAGTTTTAATATTTGTTCAATTCTGAGGTCCCCGTAGAAATCAACTGGCTCAACAAGATTGAATCATTATTTGTCAATGTTTCACGATCACTTTTCATTTGATAATACATCCTAGCACTATGAATAACATTTATAAATTGTCCTGATGTAAATAAAATGAAAAAAAAGTATTATTTATCAACAGAAATTTAAAATTCACCGTGTGGCTGCCGTGGGAAATGTGACTGCAAAAGTATGAGAGCGCAGAAATTCTGCGGTGAGCGTAGAAAAGCAACTGGCCGCAGAAATGATAGACCGCACGGCGGCCGCAGGAAATGTGACTGGGGTGTAACACAACTGGTTGAAAGTGCAAGTTTGACGGCTGCTCTCAGAACCTTAGCTCAAACTATGTTCACATGTTGCCCCTTTTTGATTGAAAAGTTTATACTATAGGTGACAGAAAAACATGGAGCATAACACAATTTACGCAAAGTTTACAAACAGTGTTACGCGGAATATGGCATACATTCATGGTTGCGCGGTATTTGTGATACGGGTGAATATGCCATACCCACCTGCGGTATATGGCATATTCCGCAAATGAGTATGCGATTTTCCGTAGTGAATATGCGATACATTAATTTCAATGAATACCCGATACTCACCTGCAGAATATGTCATACTCACTTGCGGAACACGCCATATACAGCAGGTGAATATGACATATTCCGCAGGTAAAAACGTGATACAGAAAGATTTGGTTTGATTGGTTGCGAGAATCGACTCTAAAAGTAAAACTACGCTGGATAACCAATGAATATTGTTAGTGCGTCGAGTACTAATATATGAATCCTGGATTGATTGGGTAAGTTTATTACGTGAGATTGGTGAGTGATACTTCTGCACACGTTGATATATTCGATAAACTGTACTGTTGATTCAGTAATCATTATAATAATTTATAAAGTTTTACTTGTTCGTTCAATCGATGCAATTGACAATTGCGTACTTCCGTATCACGTTCTCATTTGTTACTGTGTATGCCATATACTGCAGGTGATTCTGTCATACACCGCAAGTGAATATGCCATATTCGTTGCGGAATATGGCATATTTTTGTATCGTGTTTACCGCGTAACAATATCTAGTATATGCTTCCCTTGCATTCTTTAATCTAATATATCTAGATAGAGAATCCGATGCCTGATCAAATATTGTC
This sequence comes from Owenia fusiformis, assembly GCA_903813345.2. Classification (NCBI taxonomy): domain Eukaryota; kingdom Metazoa; phylum Annelida; class Polychaeta; order Sabellida; family Oweniidae; genus Owenia; species Owenia fusiformis. Next base: position 9,018,365 of record CAIIXF020000004.1, read on the forward strand.
GTTATTGGCCATCTAATAGGCTGAAAATATGTCACCAAGTGTTAGCAAATATGACGATTTTCAAAATCATCAAAAATTATTGACCAAAACCCAAGAGGACTCTTTATTTGGATGACAGTACATTTTTCACATATAACAAAATAACAAGTTAACGAATGTGATACCATCAAACGTTATTTACACACAGAGTGCTGTATATATCAATAGCAGTATCAGTTATTGGAATGCAGCTTTCCTATCCAAACAAACTATTAAGAATGCAATCCTCCCAAACAATATAAATCGATTTTTCTCAGAATCGAATCTGAATCGATTGTTCCTATACAAATAAACAATTAATCTTACGAAACGTTGTTAACAGTGATGGTGAATTAACAGTAACGAAACTAGAAAATAAAACAGTACCTATTTACATTATACAAATAGCCGGGCTTGATTCATTATATTATGTATGCCAAAAATGTGGAAAGTCATCATTTCGTAAAGTACACCTTGTTCACATTAGAGAGCTGTAATGCAAAGGTACACCCCACCCCCTCCTCCCCCATTCGTTTGGCAACCGGGGGTCCCAATTTGAGTCACTCCTCTAATACGGAAATCCTAATTTGGTCACTTCTCAAATACGGAAGTCTCAATTTGGGTCACTTTTCAAATACGGAAATCCCAATTTGGGTCACTTCTCAAATACGGAAGTCCCAATTTGGGTCACTTCTCAAATACGGATATCCCGATTTGGGTCACTCCTCAAATACGGAAATCCCAATTTGGGTCACTTCTCAAATACGGAAGTCCCAATTTGGGCCCCTCCTCAAATACGGAAAGCCTAATTTGGGTCACCTCTCAAATACAGAAGTCCCAATTTGGATCACTCCTCAAATACGGAAATCCTAATTTGGGTCACCTCTCAAATACGGAAGTCCCAATTCGGGTCACTTCTCAAATACGGAAGTCCCAATCTGGGTCCCTCCTCAAATACGGAAATCCTAATTTGGGTCACTTCTCAAATACGGAAATCCCAATTTGGGTCACTTTTCAAATACTATTTATGTTTGGCGATTTAAAACAGTTCATCAGTCATACATTTCCGAACTATTGTAATTACTACATTAGGAACAAAACTAAGACTCAAGCATCAACGGTGTTGATATATGCTTTCTCATGAAAATGTGCTGTTGCCAAACTTGTGAAGGGGAGTGTAAGTGTATGGTTTCGATACGAAGACATGGATCTACAAATAGGCCATACTGCTGGCTGGGTCAATGGGTAAAATGAGGTAAGGTTTTATTTTTTAACTGAATAATTAATGTAATCAACAATACGCATTCTCTCTTATATTTGTTTATGACCACGTGTTCTTGACTAACAATATAAAACATATTTTGTTGTTTTGTACACCATCGACCTGAATGGATCATTGAGAAGAGCTCTTCAAAGCAAATCTCCCGGACGTACAGTTCGCTAATACGTCTCGCCAAGTGTACAGATGTGAAAAGATTATAGTAACGTACAGGAGTTTATCGTCATCAAGTAGGCTAAATGATGATTTCGAATATACAAATCTTATTTTGGCTTGTGTTAAATGTGATAATTGAGAAATGTAAGTCAACATTTTAGTGTTAATCATTGATTGTAAGTTGTTTTGTAGTTTATACCTTATGTGTCATGTCAGTATATTACAATAAGGACTAACAAATTGACTTGCTTTGGTTTTCAAAAATATATGACGTATACCGATAATACAAACACTTATTAAATTGTTTAAATTATAATTGTTAAAATATTCTTAAAAGTCGATAAAGAGATATGAACTTTTAAATTATTATGATTTAATACTGTCAACAATACAAATTCCATATATTTTTGATCAATTCCATACTGAATCAAATCATAAGCATTTGATTTAATTGTTTATTTGAAACAAAATGACAAATTGTTCATTTTATTCAGCAATTGAAGCGACTTTCTGCAAAGTTGATATCCAGGCATTTGGAGCGCTCGATTCTGTAACTTCTGGTCACATCAAAGTCAATGACGTCACCTACCTTCAGACTGACGAAAATGATTTCGGGATGTAAGTACAGTGGAAGTTAATAATAATTTTTCACTTATATTTTACTTAAATATTGTACTTAAATATTTTATGGAAAAGCATGTCAACATCTAGAAACAAAACAAAAAAGTTTGATAATGGATATCCGCGTTTATTTGTGAGGGGCTCAATCTACAATTGATTATCTCAATTCACACAATCTTATTTAGTCTATCTTTGTTTCTAATTTGTGATAACTAGCCCATCCCAATTTTTAGGGATAATAACGGGAGGAAGCTCAAATAATCGTCATATAATGACCTGACATACTAGTAATCGATCAAAATTTTCTTCCAGGGAGGTATAGCTCAATCGTTTTTTCTATTTGAAGATATCTATGCCAATAAAATCTATGATCGTAATATATTGTAAACACGTATCAAATGCTAGATATATCCTGGTTTATTATCGACCATGCGTTCTGATTGACATGGTGACCGATATAAGATTAATACCAGGTCGGTTTATACTAGATATTAGGGAGTTTAAGCTTGCAATGTGTTTAACGGAAAATATTTAGGCGATGCATTGTCATGGGCGATTGATCATACGTATAGGTCTGCGTTTCGATTTTATTTGCAAACTTAAAACTCTCAAAGATCGCTCTTGAAAAATAACTGTCGTTTATACAATGGATTTTATTCCAGATACTTTGCACAGCTGATTACCTGTAAGGGCGTTTGCAGAATAATTGGAGGAATTCAGCACTTTGATATCGCATCAAGTAGCGCCGAATCATCTGCATGTAAAGACTACATCAACAGCGTAAGGCATTTTCATGTATTGAGTGACCATGAGTAGACGACTTTATTTTTAAGTTATTAGGGGTATATATCGAATTTATTCTATTTTAAGGAGTAATAACCCCCATTTCTTTTTAATCCATCAAGCCCATCATCGGGCCAACGTTATTTAAATTATATATTAATTTATGGAATATGTTTCATTCATAAGCTCATTGATGACACGTTCATCTTGAGTGTGACTGCCAGTGACACATGGGGAGACGGACTACACGCCGGAACATGTCTCGATGAACTAGAAGCGAGAGGACTAGTTCAAACAGTCCCGTATGGCGTAAAGTATGTTATTCTTACATAATATATTTTAAATTTTACTTCTTATCTCAGAAAAAAAGTTACAATACAACAATACAGGTAGATTATTTGAGTTATATTATCATCGTTGTATACTATTTTTACGAACCTGTTTTGAAATGAAAATGACATCATTTATATTATGGACGCTGGTTGATAGACATTTTAATTAATTTGTACTTATGATATACCAAATTAAAGATAAGTGAATTCCCTATCCAATGGTATATAATATGACATTTTTTCATCAAGAAAATCAATATTTACTTTTGAAATACGAGTGTCCCATTTTTGGACCACCCTGAATAATTTCTCTCAGACCAATTTTACTTTCGTGGATCTCCATACCTCAAACTTACCCTGTGTTTTCTTTTGAAAGAACATGCCTTTTCTCACTCTTTAACTATTCATTTAAGTTCCCTTGATTTATGAGAGGGATTAGCGAACTCAACGAACGCTTGAGATCAATTTACTCGGAAAAGATTCGAGTTTATCGAACGGTTCATCGAATCTCTCGTGTGTGACACAATTGCAAAATACATTAAGAAGCCAGAGCAAAGTCTGACCCAGATTCGTGTGCTTGTAGCTCATCTGTCGCGTTCGTCTCCAAAGTGAACGACAACACAGAGAATGTGCAGAACCAAACAGCGAGTGGTGCAACAATAAAAGCCACAATTCTTGCAAATATCAATACGTCATCAGGTATGTTATTAGAATTCGAATATAAAATAAAAAAACAAATGTCTTGCTTTCTTCCATACAATCCAAAAGCTTACACGGCGTAACCATATTGAATAATATGATATGATTTTAGAAATGCGGTAGTAGTTTTAAAACAGATAGTCATAGACTATAGACGCACCTTATTTTACAAATACGAGGGGTGATCCAAAAGTCTTGGACGCCTCGCTCTAACTTTGCTATTTTCTAATATAATTACATGAAACTTTCAGATAGTAAAGATCAACATCTTAACAACTTTGTGTATAAGTTTCAACAGAAAATAATATATTTTAGCTACTTTTCTAAATATTTTTTACTACCGGGTCCCTGCCACCCGGAACGGTATTTAAAAATAGCAAATCACATCACAACTGTTATAATATGGCGAATACTTTAGGTGCAGGTGCACAACCTAACAACAGTCATGATATGAGACAATTTCCGATTTTCAGTCTGAGTATCATCTGCCATCATCATCTTCACATATTAAGACCTACTTTTCAACACATTTTCCACGAATTTGAACACATTTTTCATACCGCTTTACCAATGAATGGAAGATATTTATGAAATCGCCATTGCTTATGTGATACAAATGCTACTGGAGTGCCACTCTAAACCTCAAACAATGAGTAATAAAAAAATTCTTACAACCCTCCTTTTTTCCGGAGAAAAGGAAGAAAATCACACGGAGCCATATCTAGACTGTATTGTGCATATGGTAGCTGCTCAAGGTCAATAATAGTGAAAATATCTTGAAGTATTCTTTGTTCAACTTTGATTTCTTTCATGTTCTGCATTTCAGCAGCCATCTTGCAGCAAAAATGATACCAGAATGAGGATTGCTTGGCTGATGTCATTTTCTTAGAATTTGACATATACGGCCATTGTCCTAGGTGACATTATAACTAAAACACAATTAATTGGTTGCCTTGTAACAAAGGAAGTAAACCAACATGGTTTAACATTCAAAATTCAAAGAAAGATAGTGGTCAAGACTTGCGAAACAAGTGAAATGGCGGCAACATTTAAGACTGAAAGTTGCCATGTGCGAATACCGTTCCGGGTGGCAGGGTCCCTATATTAAAAACTATCTAGAAAACTACATAAAATCCTCGAAATTAATACACAAAGTAGTTAGATTGTTGGTCTTTATTATTGGAAAGTTTAAAGTAATTTTATCAAAAACCAACAAAATTAGAGCAGGGCGTCCAAGACTTTTGGATCACCCCTCGTAGTGTAGATTGTAACGTAATAAATGTAAATAAACAAATTCAAACATTTAGTTCCAGAAAACTGTGTATGGCGGTGGACTGAACAAGTGGATCCCGTTATAGATGTCGATGTAAATACACTCAATACACTTGATGCACCCCTGTCAAATCCTATTTTGATATGCGCAAGGACATGTGGAGAGTCTGGTCAATGCAGATCGTTCCACATCTCACAGGAAACAGGACAATGCATACTTTATGACGGGACGAGCCCAAATGATTTCAAAGACTCATATTTCTTTATGCTTGTATAAATTATAGTCGCCAAGAACATCTACTTTACATACGTTTAGGATTATATTGGTTTCATTGAGTTGTTCCTGTATATATATTAATCATATTTTGATTATTCTTGTGTCAGATGTGTAGCTATTCGTGTTAGGCCGATGTTGAATGTTTTAAACTAATATCAAGTAGTAGTGTAGTTCATATATAATAGTACCCTATATGTTCTTGATAATATTGTTTTCCTAAAATGTTAATGTTTTCCTATGTAATGATGTAGCGATTTCGTAATGCACCTATGCACCAGCGTCATAATTCTTCGCACAGCTCTATGAGCAAATCTCTTTAATATCTAATGTTAGTTACACTAAACTACAGATGTTTACAATATTAAATTATGTATATTGATTCATTTTTATCATTAATTAATAAACGTGTAGATATTATATATATGAAGGACATTAATGTATTTGAATAAGGTTGGTATTGTTGTAAACCTCATTCAATTATTACTTCTTCAAAATAACTAGGTCAACAAAGGTCAAATCGCGGTCAAATTAACCTAGGGTTCTGAGGGTTGTATTATATTATTAATTTTCTTTCAAAATAAAAGTTCTGACCTTCGTTGAATTTTCTACTCAATTGCTTCGACATCAACTTTGCCTTGTTAAACATTTTCTAAGAGGTGATATTTCTAAACATCATACTCATCCATCTCTAAACTCAGCTACAAATACTTCCCGTTAAAGTATGTAAACATATGTTGCCGTTCGAGGATACTTCACTTATTTTAACTACATCAATTAGTTTTTGACTTTAATATTGTCAGTTACAAATAATAATCTTAAACAGGTAATGCGCCTATTTTTGAAGTAAAAGGAAAAAGTAATATTTGAGACATGTTACTCACACACTCAATCAAATATGATAACAATTTTAATTTGGGTCAATACTGAAGTGAAAAAATTACTGACATAGAAAACAGCACTTAAAGTTCAGAGATCAAAAGAAGTGAATTACTACTTTTCACAAAGTGTTTGTTTTAAATAACTCTTGGATAAAAAAAGGGCGTATAGTTGAAAATCCTATAAAAAAAGAATGGATAATTTAAATGCAAACAACAATGCCATCTTTCAATGACATTGCTAAAAAACTTGTCATATATAAATTGATAGATCGAAAATATTTTTTCATGATCTAGTGTCAACTCTGATTTGGTCCGTTTGAGCTGTTTTTGGTGTCAAATAAAAGATCAGGTACTTATTAATTCATTCATGGAAATAATTTGAAGATCCAAAGTGAGAATTCATTTATGCATTTCGTTCCTTTAATATAATCGTTTTGGAAATGTTGTTCACAATATCGTTTATTTGGTGAGAAGGTGAAAACATGAGATATAAAATATGGCCTTTGATGGAAACTCGAAATAATTCCTTTTAGGAGAAATGATTAAGAAGTATAGACTCTCTAGCAATGTATATACATATATTTAGTATACAGGGTGGTCCAAAAAAAGTGAACCCCTGCAACTGGCCATATTTCCCGTATTACTTGCAGGAATTATTTTTTATTTTCACATGTTGTAGAGGAAGGTCTAAAATTTATGTTGGTACCATACATTTTTCTTAGTCTTGAAATTTGCAGAAATTATAAGCCCTAACCTAACATTACTGAAAATGGACAAATTTTGATTTTCAATATCCGCGATTCTTCAACCCTTAAACACCTTTCCCCTGAGAATCGTTTAAGCTGCAGTCTTAAAGAACTAATATTTTCTTACTTTGTTCAATTTTAAATCCTGCACATTATGGCTTAAAACTAGCATCCTACATTTGTTAGTTGCAAAGTTATTGTGATCCAAAGAGATGTGCTAAGCTTCCACAGACGAAAACATTTTCCAGTGAAATCATGAGCATACCCCTATATGATCTTGAAATGTCAATATCTTCATAAATCATGGACCAATTCTAATGATATATGGCTCAAAACATTGAATATTGGTTTTTCTTTTGATTTTTTAAAGATATTTGATGAAGGGGTTATCAGATTCCTGGTCACAGGGGGCAACTTCCTTCCAAAAGAGGCCCCCCTCTAACTGTTGGTGTAGGTAACATACCCCTGAACTGTTGAACAGTTAAAAATGCTTCAAAATGATCAATGAAAGTGTGAAATGTGTTTTCTGCTTGAATAGTGTCCCTTTTGTCATATGGTAGGGTTTTAAACTTGTATCTCTAACTGAAAGCTGTTTAAGATCATCCAATGTGTTTCAACAATTTCCGTGAATCACATTTGTAAAATTTTGTACAATATCTAATTTCCAGGCATGTTTGTTAAACGCTTGTAATTTCTTCAAAATTTAAGACTGGGAATAAATTATGGCATCAACCAAAATTTTAGACCTTTCTCTACAACATGTGATAATATGAGCCAATTCATGCATGTATTAAGAAAAATGTAGCCTGTTGCAGGGGTTCACTTTTTTTTGGACCACCCTGTATATAAAAAAAATATATACGTATATAGAAACCAGCCATAGTTTTCTCCTGATGACCATTGTGAATTATTGTGTTTTATTGATTATGGCGACGGCTTTTGTGAATGGATGTTGACCCTTTGAGACTTGGAGACTGGATTTTATCTATCCCACATCATTCGAGACTGGATGCTCTATCTTGTATGAGTGATTGAATCTGCAACTATTTTTGATGTTATGAGTATTGGCTATCAATTTCTAATTTTTTCTTCAACATGTATTGTAATGACTTCAGTATGAATGAAATGTCCCTTGGTCTTCTGGTCTTGGATTGTGATATCGGTTCTTGAATGGTGGGGGAAAGGGGGTATTAGACATTGTTTCTTATCACGTTAGATCATGGTTTTGGGATATATGGAGCTTGTTTTTCTTGACTGGTATGCACTTAGAGTTTGCTTTTTCTTGCTAAGTTTCATTACAAGTTTTAGTCCTTTCCCTTTGGCACTTTTGCTTAGATAGTGTATATATAGTATAATCTATTATCGCATTTTATACATAACATGTCAATATTGTTTACATATAATAGGCCTAAATATGTTTACGATGAAAAGTTATACAATGTATACTAAATAAGGCATCGACCTTTATCAGTGTATTTTTTATTGCTTCTACATAATCAAATTACATAACATCATATTTACATTACATCATATTTATAATACTTCACAATAAATATACATTTCTTTAAAAAATTCATGGCTATTTTATTTTTGAGCAGACATAAAATATTTCCCTAACTTCCATATTCATATTTATGTGACAATATATTCTTCACCGTAGTTTTAATCACCGCCATCATATTTCAAACGAGTTACCTTGAAATATCAGAACGTCATGCTATTCTCATATTTGTAAAACTTAATGTGACTGTCATTCACCATGTATTAAGCAGCATCAATTAAATAGTTTGAAACATTGGTGACAAAATGTTTCCTGTTGAATGTCGAGTCTCGCATCATTCGAATGTAACTTTAGGCGATTTAGAGATTTTCAGTGCGAAGGTCCGCCACAAAAAAATCTGCAAGATTGACCGTTATAATCGAAGTGTAGATTTACCTGTGAGTCGGGCAGATTTGCAGACATGATTTTCACTACTCAACTCTCCAAATCTTACGTTATTACAAAATATTACATCTCAAACATTTTCAAAGGCTAGTTCTATAATGCCGTGGTCACATTTGCTCCGATTTTTACTACGGCGCCCGGCCGATTGAGTATTGTGTTCAAAATTGTATTCAATTTTTAGCACAATACTCAATCTGCCGATCGCTGGTGCTGAAAATCGGGGCACATGTGATCACGGCATAACAACATCATTGGTACAATATCTATATTACCTTCGGGATACACCACATACCCAAATCCTCTCAAACAATAATCCTCATATATACATTATTTACAATAGAACCACCACGAGCATCGAGTTTTCCATTATGAGTTTGCTTATTTCAGTATGTCATAGAATTGATTGAATTAAAGAATATATTCTATGCACTTCTTTCCCGCTTCGAGTTTACATCTAATTTATACAAGATGCGTTGCACATCCACCGTGACATACGTTACATCACACGTTATTTTATTTTTGGAATTTAAATAACATATCTTGTCGTCTCCATGGGATAAAGGTTGATATTCTAAATACTTTTAAATTTTATATCGGAAATATATATATAGGAGTCGGATAAGACTAGGCTCCAATTAAAGAATGACAATGGAGACATTTCTAATCATTAATAATATTATTGTTAAACTTCTAACCGTGATTTGGCGTCCTTTTGGAGGCGCATATGTTACAATAACTCTGCAACAAGTGAAGATTTTTTATTATTTCAATTTTAAATAGTTTATGCAATAACATTTCATAATATTATGTTGAGGTATGCAGGGGTGCGGTACCCATCTAGTGGGACCCCCTTTTCCCTAGACCTCGCCTACGACTTAACAATTAATAACGATGTAAGGGAGTACAGGGGACTGGGAGAGCATAAAATTTTACAAATAAAATATGTTATAAATGGTATCACTTAAAATAGGGTCAATAAATGTGAGAGGTATACAAAATAAGGTTAAAAGAAGAAAGGTTTTCAACATGACCAGGAGACTAAAGTTTGATGTAATGTTTCTACAGGAAACACACTGTGCAGCGAAACAAGGAGTCCAATGGAAGTTTGAATGAGGTTTTAAAGCTTTCTTCACCCAGTTTAGCACACAAACAGCAGGTGTAGCGATACTATTTTCACAAAAAGCAGACATTGAGCTTATACACAATAAAATTGACAAAAACGGCAGATATATCATTGTCAAATGTAAAGTAGCAGGTAAAAAAAGTAATATTGATAAATGTATACGGACATAACTATGACGAAAGTAAACTCTTTGAGGAACTCATGGAAAAACTTGAACAAAACCGGGACTACCAACCGATATGTGGAGGAGACTTTAATGTGCCACTCAATCTACTCTTATATAAAGAAGGAGGAAACATAGCAAGCCATAAAAAGACACGAGCACAAATCTTAAATCTCCAGGAAGAATGTACATTAATAGACATATTTAGAATTAAAAATCCAAATTCCAAAGTGTATACTTGGGAAAATCATAATAGCACAATAGATGCAGATTAGACTATTTTCTAGTAAGTCACGAACTAGCACAGAACACAGAACAGACAGCAATAGAAAGAACCCCAGCGAACCAATACAAAATAGCAGATCATGAATTAATTTATATATGTATTAAACTTCCAGATCAGCCAAGAGGTCCAGGAATATGGAAAACGAATGCCAAATATATAGGAGAACCGGAATATGATAATTTAATTAAAGCAACAATCCGTAACACTGAGCAAAGGAAGAACTTGAGCCTAAATGAACTATGGGAACTAACAAAATACAACATTAGAAAAGTGTCTATCGAATACTCAAAGGCTCAGAAAAAGAAAACAAATACAGAGTCCTACTACTAAAGGAAAGTAAGGCAAAAGTCATTGAAAATTAAATCAAAGATGCAAATGAAATAAGACAGAAAGAACCATAACTTTTCTCTAGAAAACGGTCTATTAACTACAGAACAAAGACGCGGAATAATTACAAGCATACCAAAAAAGGGCCAAGATGCCACAAAACTGAAAAACTGGAGGCCAATTACACTTTTAAACACAGATTACAAGATTCTTACTAAAACAATCGCTAACCGAATCAAAAGTAACCTAGAAAAAGTCATAAATACAGACCAGACTGGTTTTCTTAAAGGCAGATACATAGGGGAAAACATAAGGCTTCTCATAGATACAAATGAAAGACTTCAACAAGAAGGCAGGAATGGTATAGTAATGATGATAGACTTTTAAAAAGCCTTTGACACACTAGAACATAACTTTATCTATAAAACTATGAAATACTTTAACTTTGGAGAACGAATAACAAACTGGATAAGAACAATATATAAAGACAACACAAGCACTATCATCAACAACGGATATACATCAAATTACATAAACATTGAACGAGGAGTACGTCAAGGCTGCCCATAAAGCCCCTATCTTGAATAAATAAATTAAAAAAAAAATTCATAATATAACTATGCAACGTTTATCTTGGACCAAAGAAAAATTGATTTAACATAATCACACACGGTCAGATGTCTTAGCATTTTGTAGCATTTCGTAGTATTTATATATAACAATATATTATACTGTATATATAGGGGTTATGCACTGGGAGGTTTTGGATACAGGGAATATCCCGAGGGATATACAATATATCTTCCCGAGGGACCGAAGGGACCGAGGGAAGATGTATTGTATATCCCAAGGGATATTCCATGTATCCAAACCGACCGTGCATAACATGGTGTATCTCATCCTTGAGTGGGTTTAGGGTAGATATAACCTTTTCCACCTTTTTCAAATGACAAGATATTTATGTTTAACATTTTTGTACTATTCTTTTTGTTCAATACAATGAAATTGTAACATTTAAACATAAAAAATTAAATTTTAAAATAAAAAGATTAAAACTTTTGATGTTTGAACTTTTTTAAACTTTTGAAAAATTCCCGGGAGCGGGATGAATAATTATATCTGCCCGCATTTGGCCTGGAGCGGTACATATACAATATATCCTGCCCGCTCCTCAGATACGATATATATTCCCGGGTGATATCTACCCCAAACCCACTCAAGTATGAGATACGCATATTTATCCAATGGTTACAAGAATATATATCGAATCTCAGGTGAAGATATATTTGATATGTGGATCAAGATATCATATCTTAGCAAAAAATCTCCAAACCATCGTATATCACTTCTCAAACCATCGACTATCACTTCTCAAAAAGTGATATTCGATGGTTTCAAAAGTGATATTCGATGGTTTCAAAAGTGATATTCGATGGTTTAGATTTTTTCAATAATTTTTTGTCAAATTTTTTTCAAAAAGATTTTGTCTATGCTTCAAAAAAAAATTCAAAAATTTTTTCCTTCAAATTTTTTTTCAAACATTTTTCCTACAAAGTTTTTGAAACCTTCAAACATTTTTTCCTACAAAATTTTTGAAACCTTCAAAATCTTTTTTCAAAAATGTTTTCCTTCAAAGGACGATTCTCGGTTTGGAGAACAGTCTCCTGGGCTAATAATTTTTTTCATGAAAAATATAGAAATATTACCCAAATTAAACTATGAATATTCAAAAGAGGACATTTAAATCTACAAGATGTAAAAATAACAAATTGGTCTGAAGCAGGGATAACGCTCAATTAGACCGATTCAATAAAATACGAGTCTCGATTTGGGGAAAGAAGATCATCAGTGTACTGCGCTAATATTTGTTTTGCGAAAGATCTAGAAATATTACCCAAATTAAATTATGACTATTCAAAAGAAGACATTCAAATCTATATTATGTAAAAAAATCAAATTTGTCCGAAGCAGGGATAATGCTCATTTAGATTGATGAACTTCGTTCTCCAAACCGAGAATCGTCCTTTTTTAAAAAAAACTTTTTTTGAAATCTTTTTTAAAAAATTGTTTTACCATTCTTTTCGCTGGGTTAAGATTTCCCATGGGATAAACGGACAATCCTATGGTTTTTCAAAAATATCAATTATATCCACTCATGGATATAAATATCTTCACTCATTCGCTGCGCTCACTCGTAAAGATATCAATATCCACTCATGGATATAAATGATATTTTTTCTAAACCATAGGATATTCCTATATTATCCTACACTTAGTACTAAATACTAAATGTATAATAACATGAAAAAATAAATTTGATATTTATTGGCAAAATGAATATCCGGAGGATATCGTAACGATATACTCCGGGCGGAGGATATCGTGACGATATACTCCGGAAAACCCAATATGCGGAGGATATTGTGACGATATACTCCGCTTGTTGATTTCCCGCCAAATTGACTCCATTTGGCATAAAATTCATTTTGCAATGATATTATTCATTTAGTACACTCCTTGTAAGTGTAGGATAATAAGAACATCCTATGATTTTTTTAGAATATCATTTTAATCTACTCGGTGATATTGATATATGCACTCGTTCGCTTTGCTCTCTCGTGCAGATATCAATATCACCTCGTAGATAAAAATGATATTCCTCAAAATCATAGGATATCCTATAAATATTTTGGTGATAGTGGTGTTCTTGGATACGCGTTGTAAAAAATAACCATTCAATCTTCATCAAGTTCATTTAACGAGAAAGAAAATTTATTAATTGGAGATTATAGATATATTATTTCATGGAGATTGCAAGATTTTTTTACATGAAATTACAAAGAATGTACTCTGGGTCCAAGCGGACCCCAAAATACATTTAAGGAGTAATGTAGTGGTTTAGCAGCCACTCCTGAGACATACTGGGGATGCCCATAGGCATAGTTGTTAATGATTGGACACAACAACCTGATAGAGCCAACAGAGTACATGCTCTAGACCAGTATACTCGATTGGTAGACATATACTCATTTAAATAGTAATTGAAAAAGTAAAAAGTAAAACATATTAAAGAACTAATCTCCTGAATCAAGTGTAAAAATATACATTCTAGAATGTGTTTACTCATTGTAGTGGACTTACATTTAATGTTTGATGTGCCTTGAACCTACACAAGACAACGCGCCTCATTCCTGCATTTAGTTCTTTGATCCTAAAAGCATAAATCCATGGATTCATCGCACTATTAGAACACAATAGCAACCTAAAAAACTTATTAAAAAGGTCTAGTTCTGATTTATCATGAAAGATCCACCCAATTACAAATGGCAACCAGCACATTGCAGACAGTGCAACTACTATGGTCATAGTTTTCACTAAACGAATTTCTTTGACATATGCAACTGCAAGGGTGTTATGAATTTTGCTAAGTGCTTGGATATGTTTGGAGCGATGTTTGACTGCAACAATCGCAACGACAATGTGTGAAACCACGAAGACCAGAAAGAGAATAAAGATATTCACATTCACAAAGATCTTGTAGTATTGATTGAACACTTGACTCGCACATTTTTCTTTGAACTCGTCAAAAGTGTCAACGCGTTTGTAGAACATGAAAGAAGAGACCCCAACGAGATAAAGCCAACAGACTGCGATAAACCACAATGCGCGAGATCGTGTTACAATTTCTTTGTATCTTAAAGGCTTTGTTACAGCAATAAAGCGATCTATTGCAATGCCAACCATGCTTAAAAGAGATGCACCTTGCAGACATACCTTTGAGTAGCACTCTGCGATACATATATATTCATTTTGTACGACCCCTTCAAAGATGATTGGTGACATATATCGGCTGATAACATATAATGGTATGTCTAATGCCCCGATACAAATATCAGACATTGCTAGGCTCACAAGAAACATATTTTTCGCCGAACGCAGCTTTTTGAATAAAACGATACTAATCAATACTGGCAAATTGCTTCCACATATCAACAATGATAGTAAACAATAAAGTGTAAGTATTATTATATCCGAAGCTTCAAGACCTAGCAATTCATGATTATGTAAATATTCTGTCAAGTTTTTTGCAAAAGCAACTGTAGTTGATTCATTTGTACTTTCAAAATGTTCAGGACCAGGAGAGGAACTTGACATTTCGTCAGAGTTATTATTATATAAACCAAGTTGATTGCTCATTACACTAGTTGGATTATAATTGTCAGCAAGAAGTTAAACAAAGTTAGACTCAGAAATGTGAGAAATAGTCAGTATCTAACATCATATTAACACTTGCAACATTCAGTTCTTCAGAGTAAAAAATGAATGATTATGGAACCGTGTTCGAAGCTCTTTAAGGAACTTTTAACATAGGGATACAAGTGTTACTGTGTTGACACCGAGTTCTCTCAAATATCATTTATGATACAAGTGAAAACGTTCAGTTTTTACGCATTTCAAGCATTGTTTTTAACCATGATCCCCTTTTGAGTACTTTTTAGCTTTGAGATTTATGCTTCAAGTGTCAATAATGAGTCCTCTGATGCAACCTTTACACATATGATACCATTTTGAATTCTCTAAAGCAAGTTCACCATCAATAACGCAAATTTCCGATGATGCCGCATCGAGTCCCTTAACATAATTTCTGATGCAATCTTTCACAGTATTAGTCTATATCCAGCATAATGATCCACACTGAATTCTCAAAAATGACTAACGCAGACAATGCAACTATCCACGCCTAGTTGTTCAATTGCAACGTTCCTTAAACACAAATTATGTAAGTGTCCACACCTTGTTCTCAAATGTGACTTTAGGCGGACAATGCAAGTATCCACGTTTAGTATTTCGAGATTACATGGACATTGTCCACACCTAGTTCTCAAATGTGACTTAACGCCGATGATGCAAGTATCCACGTTTAGTTTTTCAACGTAAGTTTAACACGTAATATGATGCAAATGTCCACACTGAGTCCTCAAAAATGAATAACGCAGACAATGCAAGTATCCACGCCTAGTTGTTCATTTGCACCGTTCCTTAAACACAATTTATGTAAGCGTCCATACCTAGTTCTCCAATGTGACTTTAGGCGGATAATGAAAACATCATCGCTGATTTCTCCTCAATAAAACTGCCACGGCAACTATCACGCGGTTGAGTACATTTATTCTTTTTTATTACAATTTTTAGATATTTGTTTACATATCAGTATAAACAAAGTAGTCAAAATGTGTACAATTTATACGTTGATCTATCGAAGCAATAGACACGATCTTTGTATTCTGAAACAGCTTAACTCAACTATATACCAAATAAGAACTTCATGTTGAATATGATTCAAAACTGTACGAATTGACACTATTGTATCTATTTATTCATTTATTGCACATTGAATAACCTACGCGTTCAGTTATTCTCATGCCGGTAGTTATTGCGATTAGCACCTCTAGATCTGAGTTAACACATTTGGAACACGAGACAAGGAGCCGCCCATACATTAACCATACAGACTGCTTGCGTCATAGTGAAAATAAGAAAGTCACATGGTGTATTTAGCCAGTTCGAACATTTAGCTTGCTTTGCACCGAACGCAAGGCCAAAAACCGAATACTCTGTTCCTTCAATTCTTGCATTGCTTAAAGGTGCAGTAGCCGGAAATCGGGAATAATTCCTTAGAAAAACTCCAAAATAAATCGTCGGTGCCTCAAACCTGCCCCGAAGAATGGCTACGACCTGAACTTACTTTAATCAAAATACCGGAGCCTGAAAAAATCACTCACCTAGATATCGACGACGGTTTTCGTTTGTCGTAAAATTGACCTCATTTAACTACGCCGTGGAGACACACAACCTTTAGTTCCTTCCGCCGAGTGGGAAGGACGAATAGATGGCATTTAAAAAACAAAAATATAGTCCAATTATTGTAATTACATGAGCATCACCAGTGGTTGGATTTTGGTAAGTACATGAATAAAAAAAGTGTATGTATGGACCAACTCTGAGACATGATTTGATGTGATTGAGGTCCATCTGTCAAAATCAGAATGACATTTTTGACATTTTCTATAGATGGCGTCTTCAACAGGTGAGATCTTTTGATTTTCGTGAGGAGTTTTGATTCATACTTTTTTGACTGACAGAGGACATACTGGCCACGGGGTATGATGGAATGATAGCAAAACATGTCCACAAATCTTCGTTTTCTCTGGAAGACAGATCGTTTGTATGGGAATACGCATGTTATAACAATTAGTTGGGTTAACCCCGTCTGGCAAATTAATTATTGTTTTTAATTATAGTTTATTGTCATATAATTCGTTGTTTAATGTCACGTGACCTACCTATATCATAAATGTACAAATCGTAATTTCACAAATTGCCACGTCAAACATTTCCCACAGGCAGCTCCGTCTGTATATAGGTAAGTATATTTTGTCAAAACCAGGAAGAAAATTTAGAGCAATGTACATAGGGTAGTCCAAAAAACAATACCCAAGTTTAACATATGATGAACATCATATTGTTTATGTTAAATCATGCCGTGTATTATACTGCGATACTTTATGGCATGTCATTTGGACTGATTATCATTTCATGTTTGTTACATAAGTAAATACATCTTTGTATATTCCTTTTAGCTACATGGTGGTCCGCATATAGTAGTCATTTTATGAAATAACTCCCTGATATTTATTCATTTGTACATCATTCAATTTACTATCAGCCTATTTTATTTCATGATCATCAAATTGAGAGGCACAATGTTACAGCACTTTAAAGTGCATGCCCCAGTGGCAACTATTGCGTTGTAGGGAAACCTGCAGACATCGTCCAAAATGTCCATACCAGTAGGAATATGACAAAGATATACTGTATGAAAATGACCTCAGAACTACAATTGCAGACTTCAAAAGTGAGACTATCGGTATCATTCAGGCCACACCTGCTAAGGAATGCATTCGAATCATTGACAACTGTGCAGGTATGAAATGACTTACGTCATGAAATATGGTAAGTTTGGTAGGAAATTGAATGAACTCAGTCGGCCGGGTGCCAGCCGATGAATCGGTGCAAATGTGACTCGGGCATTACTGATGTGATACCGATAATAAACTGAGATGATAACATAGATAAGATATAATTGGGATATTTCCGTTACATTCTCTCTACATATTGACTCGCTGTTGCATTATCACGCACCTTTTAATGCACATGATCAAATATGACAATGTCAAGTACTTTACATGTAGCCTTTGTGGTGCTTATTGTCAAGCTTATTGGATCTGAATGTAAGTAAAAAATGCAAAGATTTTCTGTTTTCATTGACTTCATTGTAAACTGTTTTCGCAGTAGCCAATAAAAGAGAACTATTTTAATAATCTTTTCAGGTTTCCTGTTTGAGAATGGAAACAGGAACGTCGCATTCAAGCTATATACGAGGTACACATAATTAAATGTTAGTCCTTAATGTATTTGTGTGAAATATATTTATGATACTTTCGCTTGGGACATTATCGTTACATAAATATAAATACCCTGATATCAAGACCTCTCCCTCTAAAAATAAGTAATGTTATGTAGCTGCGGTATTTGATTGTATATTTTATACCAAAATATATTTATATGCTCGAAGAATTCGAGTCACACCCTTATGCTCTGTATATTTCAAGATCTGATACAAAAGGGAGGGTCATTGATGCAAGAACTCTGTTTAACTCCAACTTCAACAATAAGCTCCAGACAAAATTGATAATACATGGATGGTTCGGTGACCTTCCTAAATTTGATGCAATGATCACGGAATTGCTTGGTAAGGTAAGAGTTAATGAACCAGTTATTTAATA
Organism: Owenia fusiformis; assembly: GCA_903813345.2. NCBI lineage: Eukaryota > Metazoa > Annelida > Polychaeta > Sabellida > Oweniidae > Owenia > Owenia fusiformis. The sequence goes on from CAIIXF020000004.1 coordinate 9,037,117, forward strand.
ATGAAATGGCGATTGACAAAGGTGACCGAAAATTTTGCGAAAAGGTTTGATTTGGTATATTACTATACATGTACCTTTTGATCCACATTTAAAGTTAAAATGGCTGAAAATTACTTTTCTGTAAAATTTTGTTGCAGCAATTGCCTCATCACCTACCTCGTGACTGACTATGTCCATGGTGACATACACGTACATGTACATATGTTATGCATAATATGAGGTTATATAATGGTTCTTTCTGTATATCGTGTTTATACTCGAGTGAGTATATGATATATTCACAAGTGAGCGTAGCGAACGAGTGAATATATTATATTCTCACGAGAGTATAAAATGCACGATATACAGAATGAACCATTATATAATCTTATTATGCCACTCTAAGTTCAATTACAGTTGATTCGAACACAATCATAATAGCAATTAATAAAAACCATAGCCAACTCAATAATGCTGATGTTGATCTCAACCATTTATGACGTGGCTTGATTCTAGCAAAACATGCCGGAACCATTTATGACTTAATTCTAGGAAATCATGAAAATTGTCATGATTTTTTTATTCATTAGTTCCCAGAATGCACTTCTACAGTGGTATACGCTGGAGTGTATACGGAGGAGTTGTATACGATGACGATATACCACTCTCCACTGTATATCGTTGTTATAGACCAATGTTATACAACTGTAATTGGACTTAGAGTGGTATGATATGTCATACACCTAGCGAAAGATCCAGTATATCTTGTTTAATTGTGTGTAAATTCTCGAAAAGGTGAATTTGAATATGCAGTAGCCTTGGGGATTACACAAGCATGTAAAGGCCTGATAATGTTTTAATCTTAATGCTGTTCCTTAACAGAAATTTTGGGATTTATATGGCGAATAAGGCTTTGAAAAGTGATTCAAAACTACACTCCCGGTTGCCAAACTTAAGACGGGGTTGTATGAAATTATATGAAGTCTTTCATCGTTGCCTTAATGTCTTTGACCTAAAACGGATATTAACCTCAAATGCTAATCCGAGATACTGCAAAAGTTATTCTTAAAACAGAAATACGATGGTATTTTAGGAAAATATGAATGTGATTCAAGTCAACTGGTCGAACTGGTCATCTAACCTGGACTATTTTCAAGTGGTGGAAGAAGTTCCGGAAGTTGCAGCAGAGGTGAAGCGGTTTATGGATACGCTAATCCAAGATGGCGGGCTATCTTTAAAATATGTCCATCTTATCGGCTATAGTCTTGGGGCTCAGATAGCTAGTCTTGTTGGAAAGAAATATAGAAACCCAAGGATACCTCGTATTTCATGTAAGTATAAAAAGGTATGTCTTATAGACTAATTTAAGTATAGCTTGGATGCATGCGTCGGGAAAAATGACCTCAACACACGTCTTTACTACCCTGACTAATCGCCATCCGCCGTACACTCGTTCGGGAAGCGAGCGTAGCCAGTGTGCTGAGCGTTCGTTGGTTGCTCGCTATTCGCGAGCGATGCGTTCGTAGATCGCCAGCACTCATAGCGCTGGAATTAAGAAATATATACGCTTGAAAATCATTTGTTTATACGTTATCTATGATAAATCGAGATTCGGTAGTGTGAGTGTCATTATTTTTAATATATTTTTTTCTCATCATTTCATGATTTTGTTGGTTCTTTTTTCTTGGGACAAACATTTCCAACAATGTACAAATGATTGATTTACAGTATTATGTTAACATTGATATAGGTCTCGATCCAAGTGGAGTAGGGTTTGACAACAACAATCCAATGGCAAGTGTTCATAAAAGCGACGCCGTATTCGTCGACGTCATACACAGTTCCATAATTTCCGCTGCACCACGTGGTGATGTAGATTTCTTTCCAAATAACGGAATGGGGTCCCATTCTCTCGCCCTGAAGCTGTTTGAGGAGTCTATTAGAAGACGCTGTGACTTTACCGCTAGATCATGTTCAGATTGGGATGCATTCCAAAGCAAGAGGTAGTTATAGTAGTTTTAAAAAATATAGTTTATTCTTCAATAAGATAGTTCTGTGAAGAATAAATAAATAAATAAATAAATAAATAACGTCAAGATGAAATTTATCATAATGACGTCGACAGGCCTCCCAGATTTCGACTAAAGCAAAAAAAGATCTGTACTTTTATTGGTATCATTACGCAGTACTAAAATTCAAACCAAAGTTTTTTCATTTGGAATTCAGAAGAAATACTTCTCCAAACTTATGGAGGGGAGTGTATATTATTATTTAAATTTCAAAACATGTAACTCAATTCTTGAAGTATATGAAATTCGTTTTAGGTGTGACGACAATGCGTCCAATGTAATGGGGCTGGATGCAAAGCCAACAAACGCCATGGGCAAACTGTATCTAAACGTCAAGACTGAAGCGCCATTCTGTTAAATGTAGATAGTGTATCAAATGTGTTAAATAAATGTAGTTAGAATTGAAGTCCACCGTCACTAGAATGGAGTTATACACGTACCGAGCTATAGCTAGATAATGGCATCTCCACGGAGCTCGTTCGAGCTAGTAAATATTGAATTCAGGCTTGTTTCATTAGATGGTCACAGAAGTGTTGTCCAACATTGGCAGACATAATAACTAAATCACAATCACTTAGTTTGATTAAATGTAATTTCTTAAACATCCTAATAGAATATTATCTACCCTGGAAGTTAACATCTATTATCGCTTGTCTTGAAATAATTGTCAGCATTTCCATACATACAATCCGTTGACCAGATTAGTTTATGGAACAGGGTAGAGAGTACAAATAATCAAGAGCAGAATCCGTTGACCAGATTAGTTTATGGAACAGGGTAGAGAGTACAAATAATCAAGAGCAGAATCCGTTGACCAGATTAGTTTATGGAACAGGGTAGAGAGTACAAATAATCAAGAGCAGAATCCGTTGACCAGATTAGTTTATGGAACAGGGTAGAGAGTACAAATAATCAAGAGCAGAATCCGTTGACCAGATTAGTTTATGGAACAAGGTAGAGAGTACAAATAATCAAGAGCAGAATCCGTTGACCAGATTAGTTTATGGAACAGGGTATAGAGTACAAATAATCAAGAGCAGAATCCGTTAAGCAGATGAGTTTATGTAACAGGGTAGAGAGTACAAATAATCAAGAGCAGAATCCCTTGACCAGATGAGTTTATGGAACAGGGTAGAGAGTACAAATAATCAAGAGCAGAATCCGTTGACCATATGAGTTAATGGAACAGGGTATAGAGTACAAATAATCAAGAGCAGAATCCGTTAAGCAGATGAGTTTATGGAACAGGGTAGAGAGTACAAATAATCAAGAGCAGAATCCGTTGACCAAATGAGTTTATGGAACAGGGTAATGAGTACAAATAATCAAGAGCAGAATCTGTTGACCAAATGAGTTTATGGAACAGGGTAGAGAGTACAAATCATCAAGAGTGGGCTCATCAATATAAAATAAATTTCTGAACATTGATAACAAAGCGTTCATATTTTATAAATGCCTAAGTTCTTCCTAAAATGCTTCGTAATCCGCATCTCAGCTTTCTGTCGTTTTGAACGATTAGAAAATTTCTAGAGTAATTGAGGAAAATAATTAATCTATGCTGACTTCGATATACCATCCAATGTGATATCAAGAATCGCTGAGGGTTATAGTGTATATTACCACCTTGCCGGGCCAGTTCTAGGGGTTTTGGTGCTAGTTTAGAAGGCATTCATTTTACTATATCGACCTGAGAAATGTGTGACGTCACACCAAACATAACCCCCCCCCCCTATCACACCAAACTAGTTCTTACCCGTTCTTGCCAGTCCTACGAAAACGTCGTAAAACGGGCTCAATCTGACTGTGGTTGGGGAAATATGTCTAAAATAATTAGTTACTTCGTTCATAAACAGTCTTCAATACGTCTCATCGCATCTCATTCGCAGTTCGTTCAGGTCGCACCACGTCGGTGTGCAACGTCGTATAACGCGTCCATTGGTCTAGAAGGTCGTCATGACCTGATTACAGAACGGTTTGGTCGCCATCGAATTTTTAATCGATTCAAAATTCTAAATCACATTCCCTGTCCGGGAAAGTCCATGAAGTTCGTAAACTGACCGTAGAACGTTGTAGCTACGTTCATTCAATTCGCACACAGTTTAAAACCGATTCGGCAACGTTTTAAAGAACTGGTTCTGGTGTGATTAGTTCTCACTGCGTTCTCGAAAACGGGCTTCAACTGTATACGAACGGACTGGACCTACTAAGAACCGTTGGGATCTATTTACAAACTTCATCGAACGTACTCGAACGGGTAGGTCCTCTAGAACTTAGACAATGCTCGAAATGTTCTCGTGGTCGTCACGTTCTACAATTAGAACGAGTGACAACGTACTAACGACGAGCTGGACGTACTACGAACGGAACCGTCGTACTTCAATCCTACTAGGGACGTTTTAACTACGAGTTGAACTGTCTGCGGACGTGTTGAGAACGAGGTAGAACTAATTGCAAACGGGTTTAAACTGATTAAGAACGTATTTAACACTGCTTATGAACGAGTTAGCAAAAATATAGCTAACACCAAACAAGTTGCCACTGCGTTCCTCAAAACTGGTTTTAAACTGTGTGCGAACGGAATGAACGTAGCTGCAACTTTTTAAGGTCTATTAACGAACTTTATGAATGTTCTCAGACGGGAATGTGATTTTAGAATGACGACCATACCGTTCTGTAATCAGGTCATGTTGACCTTCTAGACTAAGGGACGCGTTCTACGACGTTGCACTCCGACGTGATGCGACCTGAACGAACTGCGAACGAGATGAACGTATTGAAGACTGTTTAAGAACGAAGAAGCTAATTATTTCAGACATATTTGCCGACCACAGCCAGATTGAGCCCGTTTGACGAGGTTTTCGTAGGACTGGCAAGAACGGGTAAGAACTACAGGTAGTTTGGTGTGATAGGGGGGTTATAGTGTGATAATTAGTTGTACCTCGTTCTCAATACGTCCTTATATGTTACTGTGAACCTTTATAAACAGAAAGGACGTTATTCGGTCGAGTTGGGTCTGTCTACGAACAGAATGAACGAGCTACAAACGGACTAGATTGGGGTACTCACGGTTGCAATTTACGCCTGACTACTCAACGTCGAAATACGTAGGAGTAGTAGTAGGATTGAAGTACGACACGTCCGTTCGTAGTGTGTCCCCAGTGCGTCCCCCGTGCGTCCAGGTCGTCTTATAATTAAGTACGTTGTCACTCGTTCTGATTGCAGAACGTGACGATCACCAGAAGATTTTGAGCATGCGCTAAGTTCTGGAGGACCTACTCGAGCTCGTTCGAGTAGTTTCATGAAGTTTGTAAACAGATCCTAAACGGTTCTTAGTGGGTTCTTAGTACGTCAAATCCGTTCGTGCACAGTTTAAGCCCGTTTTCGAGAACGTAGTGAGAACTAGTTTGGACGATCAATTTGTCTTCTTTCTAAATATAACAAAATTAGTCGGTTATAATATTACATGTAAAGCCCGCATAATTTGTAAAATCATGATATTTTCAATGTTTTTACTAGATCATGTCACCCATAACCAGGACATTTCACATTAATGTCAATTTCTATTCAGGATTTAACTGATAAAGTGAAGTACAGAGGAATCGTAATAGAACATCCCGTTCGTCAAACATAAGCCACGCTCCACACCGTCGTATACTGTATAGTAGCGCTATCTTTCTTAAGTTTGTAAACATATTTACTACTGAGAATTTTCTATGGTTATGCAGTAGAATTTGAAATGGAAACATGAATTTGTATAGGGTCTTAACTCGCTCATATAAATACCCAATACGGCACAATTGTAATAGATTTAGTATTCATGTTCGCTAGCTCAATGTCCCATAAGTCTTTTAAGACTATTTCTAAAGAATGTTGATTTAATCTTATTTAAACCCTGGCGAGAGAATACAGACCGACCAAATATTTAAACAAAAAAGAACGCGACACAGGGAGGTGCTAACAGAAAAAATGATTTTAAGTTAGTTCTCTGATTTTACACGTTATAAGTAAGTACTCAAACTTCATAAAAATATTTGACAATCTCTTAACACATTAATAAAAGTATATTTAAACGATTTGCTTAAACGGCATTTTATTGTAAGGGAATAAAAGTCAAATAAAGTAATGAAAGGGGTATAAACTTAAATGACAATGCGACATTGAGAAAGGACGTAAATACTGTTGCGAAGGGAATTCGAGCTAACATACACTAGTAAATTAGTGAGATTTTTGGATTACAGAAATTTATAAAATATCGTAAGTACCATAATTAAAGTAAGATTAATACACCGACTATTGATTTCGTAATGACGAGTAAATAAAGTTCAGTAAATGTAGATGTATGGAGATTTATTTTAGCTTTCTAATAGGAAACCGATTCGTGAACAAACGAATTCGCTACCGTATGCAAATACAAGTAGGTAATAATTATTTGTTACAATTTTCTATTGAGATTACAGGAATAGACTTATCATTATCATTTGAGGTAACTGTCAAGCTTTCCATTATTGTATTGTTTTCTCGGGGCTCTATTGGGTTAGTTAGACATTCGTATATGGTAGGTAGGATATCAAATGAAAGTCAACTATGTACAACCAGACATGCTTGCCCGTAGCCAGCTTTTACCTGGAGGGGGGCTTTTTTTCAGGGGGGCGCTTTTTCACAATTTTGGCTAAAAATTATGCGGAAAATTCTCAGAATGGTTAAAACTGCATGATTTTGAAAGAATTTCTGGCCAGCTCCCCTAGCTCCCCCTCTGGCTACGGCCTGACATGTATCTGGAGTTATCTGTTAACAATTTTGTCATGGAACTTTCCAACGTCTCTTGGAAACGGAAACTTCAAACGTCGATTTATTTTCATGTTTTGACATGTTTCTGGCTATGTTCCTTTGATACAAGGAGGTATGTTAAATGGTATATTTAAATTCATCTTTATTCTTGCCACTTGGATTCTTTAAAAACTGGATCTAAAGGGTAATTTTATAGACCATTGTATGGTTTTAAGTCCCGTTGATTTCGTGACTGCTCGTTTACTGAAATCCTAGGCTTTCTTTTTACAAATGACACGACCATACAATGACATTCAAAGCTCCAGTAGGCCTATATATCACTTAACTTAAATAGTTCGATATTGTATTTTATATGGAGTTGACTAAAATACTAGTCGATCAATATTTTAAAGGGTACAAACACTTTTAACCACATAACATGAATCCAACAATACGCGCACGAAAGTCAAGCATCTTGTTTGTGCTGAAGACCTGTAGGTTATGCTATGCTGGTTAAAATAAACCTGGTGTGGGGTGCTACGGGATGGCATTATTGCATGATTCGATAAATTAACAATATGGTTAGTTCGTATCTTGTGTGCAATTTCAAACATATTTACCTGAATGTGGAATGAATATGATTTGTCCCAGGCCTCGGCAACTAATCAGTTTAATATCATTTTGACCTATAAAGGGTACTTTCTTAGACAATATCCATGTTTTTTCCTCTCATATTTGCCATTTTCCCTGGTTTATGCCTAAAGCCAAAATTGGCCGTGCTGCACAACCTACCCAAATTATTTAGAGTAAACCCCTGAGCGATAAGATATATGGAGTTTAGTTCTTGGGATATGATCGTTCAAAATGCGGAAGTCGCTCTAAAAATCAATTTCTTGAAAATCCGACCTTTGTAGAAGCCATTTTCAAGTAATCGCTTATCACAATGCTGATTTTTCTTGCAAAGTTCCCGAAAATGCAAAAAAACGCGTGACCCCCTCAAGTCAATCTGACCTATTTGACATCTTACTTAACCAATTATCTGACAAAAAATAATATACTCTTGCGAGCGTATACGTATTGAACATTTTTTCTATTGTGCCATTAGTTTTAATATACCATTGACTGCATTAGGGTTAATATAAAGGTTTTTTCCAGTAAAACTAACACCCGAATCCAACAATTGATTTGCTCAAATTCAATTTATGTTTTCTTCTATGGAATATAGTAAACCGCGGTAGGGAAAATAATGGCTTCCTTTGACTTGTAATTATATGCTATTAAGAAGTGAGCATGTCTTGTTGCAAGTACGTAATGTATCATTCAATCGATACTTCTGATACCTTACAGAATAATACTAAATACCCCAAAAATTATATGGATCGAGAAACGCATATTAACAACAAAAGTGCTTCTTAACTTTTCACAAAGGCTTGTTATTTGAATAATCATTATTTCAAATTGAAATTGATTTTATTGTGGAACAAGTTGGCTTTCTTTAAATTTCCCGTAAGAACGGCATTGTATCCAACATAGTCGTATATTATATAAAACAACTAATTTTGCATTGATTTGTACGACAGTATAGCACACAGACCTTTGAAAATAGGACCACTTGGGTGCAGTGCCCATTTTATCAATGGAGAACCTGAGATATTTTGGGGACGTGCGTAAAACGTTTAAGTAAACTTATCAGTGGCTTAGGATTATATTGACGAATGACGGACTTGCCGTCATTATCTAATTGTAGACCCAAAATAAAATAAATTGATACCCTTATGATCGTTAACAATTGGATAGTAACGAATTTCGGTGATGCACGTGTTTTTACAAGTTAAAGTTGCTTCAAATATATGGTGTATCTGGCCTACAAATAGTAAATTGATTGGCTTGACAGTTGATTGACTTGACAGTTGATTGACTTGACGGTTGATTGGAAATCTTATTTGAGTCAATAAAAGGGAAAACACGAGAGGCAGTTATCGAATAAAGGAAAACAAAGGGAAATGAAGCAAAAGACAAAGCAAAACAAAATAAAGCAAAACAAAATAAAACAAACAATATGAATATTTCGAATAAATAAAAAGAATACAGTATTATTGACGGACTACAAATCTAAGTATGATCAACTTAAAAACATTTTGAATGTGAACCTGTATATCCAAAAGCATTTCTAGATAAATCAGTTGAAAGAGTAAGCCACGCGAGGCTTTGAACATAAATTGATAGCAAAGGACTCATTTGTACTGTATACGTTTACCTTCAAATATGAGAACGTTATGCTGATATATTTCCCGACTGAATTAAGAGCAAATAGCAAAATACAAAGTCCTACGAAAGGTTGGAAATCTGTTAAATGAAGAAATGGAAATACAGTACTGAATAGTTGACAAACTACATATCAGGACTCAATCAACACTATAAACCCTCAACTAATTCATCAAAAAGAACATAATTTAAGAGATAAGGATGGAGAGAGCAAGCCACGAAACACTATGATTTTATCACTCGCTATCTAAAATCAAATGCCTTTAATACTTCATATAAAACGTTACATTTTATTCTGAATAGATCCCAATGTACCTCGAGTGAATTGTCTTAAACTATTAGAGTCGATGTAACATAACCCCCCTATCACACCAAACTCGTTCTTACCCGTTCTTGCCAGTCCTACGAAAACGTCGTAAAACGGGCTCAATCTGGCTGTGGTCGGGAAATATGTCTGAAATAATTAGCTTCTTCGTTCGTAAACAGTCTTCAATACGTCCATCTCGTTCGCAGTTCGTTCAGGTCGCACCACGTCGGTGTGCAACGCCGTAGAACGCGCCCCTTAGTCTAGAAGGTCATCATGACCTGATAACAGAACGGTATGGTCGCCATCGAATTTTGAATCGATTCAAAATTCTAAAATCACATTCCCGTCTGAGAACGTTCATAAAGTTCGTAAATAGACCTTAGAAAGTTGCAGCTACGTTCATTCCGTTCGCACACAGTTTAGAACCAGTTTTGAAGAACGCAGTGGCAACTTGTTTGGTGTGATAGCTATATTTTTGCTAACTCGTTCATAAGCAGTGTTAAATACGTTCTTAATCAGTTTAAACCGTTTGCAATGAGTTCTACCTCGTTCTCAACACGTCCTCAGACAGTTCCACACGTTGTTAAAACGTCCCTAGTAGGATTGAAGTACGACGGTTCCGTTCGTAGTACGTCCAGCTCGTCGTTAGTACGTTGTCACTCGTTCTAATTGTAGAACGTGACGACCACGAGAACATTTTGAGCATTGTCTAAGTTCTAGAGGACCTACCCGTTCGAGTACGTTCGATGAAGTTTGTTAATAGATCCCAAACGGTTCTTAGTAGGTCCAGTCCGTTAGTACACAGTTGAAGCCCGTTTTCGAGAACGTAGTGAGAACTAGTTTGGTGTGATAGTAGGGTAATAGATCCTGCTACTCTGGCATGAATCTGAATTGCGCAAACAGTAACTAATGGGTCTAAGGAGAAACGTGGATGGAATTACAATTCCTAATTAATAGAGATATTAGCATTCGTGTATCGAGTGTTGTTCGATTAAGTATAAGGTTAGTTCTTACTTTCTGAGGAGGCTTATTGAAATTGTCTTAATAACATTAAAAGTACAATGCAATGATACTGTAAAAGTGCAATGTATACATTTTGCATTTCGCTCTATCAAAATGCATTCGTATTTCAGTGCTAGAAAAGCAGCACTGAGAAAATGGAATGTAATTGTATTTTTAATCTTTGGTTAAATAATACTTTGAGAGTGAAATGCAGGATTGCTTTGGAAGATTCAAAAGGAATAATATTACGAAAGTGAAATAAAAAAATTCCTTTGATATACAATTAATACTTTAAATAAAAATGCAAACACTAGAGAGGTTAAGCTACACGTATTTAACAAAACTTGAACGTGAACTTCAATGCGCGCGCAGATAAATGACGTCAGATTTGTTTATTTCCTGTGGGCCAGCGTGAAGTTTACAAGTCTTTACATGAGATTATCATATTCGTGCAATTTACATACGCGTATTCAACAAAGCATGAACGTGTACTTCTATGCGCGCGCAGGAAAATGACGTCAGATTAGTCTACTTTCTACAGGTAAGCGTGAAAGTTACAGGTTTTTACGTTTAGATAAGTGATTACACGTCGCTCATTACGTGATTGATTTTTGCTATGTTCTAGGATGGCCCGGGAGCCCATATTTGATACAAACAATCCTACTTGTTATAAGTGTAAGCCCCAATCCTTAATTGGAAATAAGAAGACATTTTAATGAGTAAATGACAACTTCAAATGTAATCGTTTGTTCATTCCGTACAATATAAATAAGAAGTGCCAATTTGATACCCGGGGCTTGGTACAATATGGCTACTAAACGAAATGAAATGACTACCAGGGCCTACGATTGCCTTATCACTACATTTGATTTGCCTGAATCTGAATGACTGAATGACCTGAATTGATTGCAAATTAAACAATTTCACAATTAATATGACACAAATGGTATATCACATCAGATGTGCAAATATAAAGTTTGCAATCGATTCAGGTCATACTTCAAATTAAAAGATTATACATTTTTTCATCATTTTTTCCTACAAAATGGCTATAGAAAAATGCTTCAAAAGCAACTTTTACACTTATGAAATACCATACAACTTTGTAAATCCAAAGATTATACTGTTATGTTTCATTAATTAATAACATATTTGGATAAGATGTAGGGATGTGTACGATGCAAATGGATTTTGACGGACACACAAAGACTTCCTGGTTTGGCATCTCTACCTCTGTACACTTTATGATTGAATATTGGCCCCAATAAGTGGCCCATTCATCAATACAGTGCTGAATATAGGTCAACAAGATACATAAGTGTAATGATAAAAGCAGTATATTTATTTTGAAAAATCGGATGAATTTATTTTGTTCATTGGGAGATCATAATGGAGGGCGCACTAGATCATTTAATTGTGGTTGAATATGAAATAAAGCAAAAATAAAAAACACAATGTTTTTAAAGGGATCCAACACCTTACAAAACTTCTTAACGGAGAGGAATAAGGGAAAATGCTTGCCGGATTCTGAATCTGTGTATTTTTTAATGATTTTTCACCGTCTTAGAATTTCAATTTTTTTCCTTTGAAAAAATGAGATTTGCATTGTTTTCCAATTAAAATGAGTAAACATGAATAGCTCGAAATCTAACGGTGAGATTTTGTTTTAAAAAATCATGGTTATCGAGGCTAAATATAGCTATACAGTAAACATAAAAAAGCAATGCTTGGACTCTTCATATTCACACAAAAAATTAATTAATAAATGAGGTTTGATATTTGTGAGAACAAGTTGTACGAGGTGCAATGCTCTACAAACACCAGACTACAGGGTGGATTAGGATCAATGACACACATAAAAATTAATTTAAAAATATTTCATGATAATTATCTCAAACAAAAGCAGTTGGTGAAGGATACGTTTCATTACACTCAATAAATAGTTATCACTTTTGACGATATATACATATCTCATGGGAATGTATTTCCATCTGCTCAAGATATTATATTTTAGCTTCGAAAATCACAATCGTTTGATAATACATTTGTCTCAGAATGATAGGCCACCCTGTAGCAATGTAGCTTTCACTTGAAGTGTACCCTTGAGAATAATGAACTTACTTTCAAATTGGTCTTGCTTTTGTGGTGTATGTGGCTTTTTAGCAAATCTGCCACGCTCATTTCTTTCCAGAACCATCATCTTGTTCAAATGTATCACTATACGCGCATGTATAGACAGATGACATATATATACATATAAATTATATATTGCACCTGTATTTACTTACATGGGAATAATTGTTCCCTTTGGAAAAATGCAAATGCATGGACATATATTTTCATCTTATATATGACTTCAAGCTAACATATTATTTCATATTTATATTTTCATAGTTAGTTTAACATGAATAATAGATCCATGAGAACAATATTCTTTGTTTTTTTTAAATTGATGGGTTTACTGTGAATTCAATAAATTACAATTTGCAAGGGGTAAGTATACTGTATGAGCTGGCTAGTGGCTTTGTATTTTATGTTAGGCCAGGGTAATTAAATTAGTTGTTTCTCTTTCTTCTATTTTTCAAAATTGATACGGGAATGACAGTTTTTATATTACCTTTTTTTGTCTATCTTAAATGCTGATGAGGGACGGGATGATTTTTTTCTTTAAAATAACTGTAAAAACAAATAACTAATTTTGAAGGAAATAAACTGGGTTTATGTTGAATTTATATGTTGAATTTAGCCTACTTTACTGGTATATTTGATCATATATCAGTACCACGATATTGTCAATTATCCTGATCCATAAAAAGTAAAAAAAAAGTGTTTCACACGCCATGGATGCGCGCGAGGTACGGTGTTTTTTCTCAGAAATGGCAGAAAAAAGGTGGAGGGGGATAAGGCCACACGCGGGCAAGAATGAGAAACAACTAATATTTACCCTAACCTTAGTTCATTCAGTAGTTCGTTTTTACTGCAAAGTAGTGTTTTTATATGCAGCTTAATAGCATAAAATATGTTGAATGAAGCATATGGTGTGGATAAGTCGTGTGACACACAAACTGACCAAATACATGAGGGTATTAGCTACTTTTCACATAAACCAAAGGAGGACAGTGCTTTTATTTCAGCTGGGAGCTTACCTCCACACGACTGATCATGTGACCATGGTGGTGGTCCCCTTTAAGCGACCGGATTCGAACCCAGGTCTAACGGACACGAGTCCGAAGTGCTATCCATTACACCATAGAGACATGACTTTTAAATACGCTCACCACATAAATATAGCACCACGTCCACTGACATGGTTTCAGACGTGTAGCTTAACAGAACATTTTCTTAAACGTGTACTTGAGCGTGGACTTACGCGTTCAGGTTCACGGTTTGCATTTATACGTGTAGCTTAACCTCTCTAATAAGAGGCTTTAACACCTAGTTCAATGAGGGAGCTAGGGTTGCCAAACTTTTCGAGGGGAGTGTTAACTTCAATAATACTATGCGAGTGAAATCGAAAAATAATGCTGTAATCAAACTAAATCATATGGCAATGGAGTCATCTCCCATGCCCTTTCAAAACACAATGTACAAAAGTATTAGTTTTCGTGGAGATCTACAGGAATTTGGACAAATATTGTTAAAATTACACTGTAGTAAAATCGGTAGCCTACTTTGTGAACAATGGCGGTGATAGCGAGGTCTTCTCATGTAAATATTAGAGCTAACGATGCCAGGAAAGTTAGTCAATAATGTAATGGATTAGGGGTTCATATTTTGTTTCTGCATATTAACAAAGTGTAACAATTTATTACAAACGTCAAACGTAAACACTGGAGACTTTAAGCGTGCGGTGTTTTTCACAACGTAACCGTGAACAGAAAGTACATGATTCGATATAGTAATGTGCATAGCGCGCATACAAAATAAGTGCTACTTAGTTTACTTCAGATACCCGTTCAGCTTCAGTTTCTTGTGTAGAACGGGAAATTTGCAATTTCACGGCGGGGTGGTTAAAACATCTTTCCACTACTACTCCATTGGTATATGGGCGATTTATACGTATAGGTTGTCGTTTCGATTTTATATGCAAGCTTAAAGTCTCTGCTGACACATGTGGTGTATGTCTTTATGACCAATTGTCTTAATTGTTTCGGTTCATATACAAAAGCAATAATGATTGATATATGAGCCAGGCCACAGAAAAAGGGGTCTTATCACAGATTTGTTTCTCTTAAAAAGCACAAAGAGACCTTTCAAATGAGCCATGGCTTATGTCTAAACAACTTTTTCTTGCAGATATAGACCAAAAGATAGATTTGAATTTAGCACATTTTCCTCTTAATCTTGAGCACATTTTTGACGGCTTTTTAATTTTAATTCTTAACACAATTTTAATTTTTGTGATAATACCGGGTTTCCTATGGCCAGGCTCATATGTTGAATAATACACGTTTCATACAGATCATGTTAGCACAACTCACCTTGAATAGCTCATGCTAGCTACTTGCACAACCAATTTAGAAATCAAATCGTTACACCAAAGTGTACTTGATGAATAATTCTGGATGAAAACAATGGTTAGAAAATTAATAATATTTACATAAGAAACTCCCGATAGCACAATAATGCGCTACAAAATCTACTACAAAGCCAACTATGCTAACAATGTTTAATAACAAAAATCAAAAGTATTGATAACATTTACTCTGGGATGATCTAGAGAATAATACAATAAAAACCAATAATTTAGTCTAATAGTAAAAAATAGGAAGTTCTTGTACAATTACAGAGTCATTGCCTCGATACAAGCAATTCGAAATACTGTAGATATATTGTAATTCCACAATTGTCAGTTTGAGTTCCTGTAAATGAAGCGAGGCAGTCGTCAATCAAGAAAGTTAAAATCTACACTCCCCTCCATAAATTTGGCAACAGCCTATCGGAAGTCCCCTTTGACTCGCATGTTTGTTTATCTCAAAATCCGTGTGGTTTAATTGAGTCATTTAAGTATATATATTAAATACTTATACATCTTTCAAATACGTTATTTATTTATTTCCAGAAGGAGGTAACCAATGAAGCAAGAACTCAAATGACGTCATGACGGCTAATAACCAATCAGCGCCTGGCTTGTTTGAGAGCTCTAAACTCTATTCCCTGATCAACCAATCAACAAAAAGCTCCATTCTCGCCGCCATTAAATTATGCGGCCAGCTTAATAGTGACGACATCAAGCAACGATCTGAGGTCGACCTTGCTACATATCTACATTTAGTTGTGTCAAATGTGCCAAACATTTGGAGGTATATAAGTATAAACTACATCCCCGCCTTCTCCGTAAGAAAAATATAAGGATAACCTACACCCCTTAAATTTTGCGACAAGAAGTCAAACTGGATAACGTTTTAAAGCCTGCTGATTATCTTTGAACCTGTGTTACAAGGGAGGGGGTCTTCGATTCTAGACTTTGGGGAATGTAACTTTAGGCCTACTTAACTATTGTATTTCCGTTAACAGAATTAATCCTGATTGTAGTTTTACGAGGGCTGATCAGAAAGTAATGGACCGTTGGCTCTAACTCTGCCAATGTTCAGCCTTTTTGTATGATTCATATGAGCCAACGGTCCATTACTTTCTTATCACCCCTCGTACATTCGATTGCTAAATGAATTCTTGGGAATAAATGTGAAAAGGGGAAAACATTGACTTTTACAAGATAAAAACTCCCTTAAATATGGAAATCCCTTGAGCTTTACATTTAGAGCATCAAAATAAAATTTGGCCAATATAAGGGAAAATGTATGGATATGATTTAGCCCTACTAAATCATCGGATTGTTTCAGTGAATGAATCATTACTGTATTGTTAACCGCATTCTTGTCAACACACATAAGAGCAATGTCGAGCAATACATTGCTTAACCTGTGTTATAAATCTTATAGGAATAACAACGAGGACATTAATATCGTCATTCCACTCATCTACCGACTTGCCGTAAAAGGTGTCGCTGTAAATGCCCAGAATAGTAGCGGTAATACGGCGCTCCATCTTTCCTGCCTGAAGCCCAAAGCGGAACCACTATGTGATCATTTACTGCGTATAGGTAAGTTAACATGGATGTATGATCAATTTGTAATTAGATTCTAAACAGCTGAAAATGAATACCCTTTGCATTCGTTTGACTTCACTTCTTAAAAGAGAGCTTTGTCTTCACTCTTTCAAACTAAAATAAACCTGTGAACTCACCGCGCCAATCAGTGTTCGTCGGCCAAATTTGACCGATGCTCTATATATGGTCATTCTTTCTGACGTCATCGTTGAGCCCGGAATTGACCAATGACATGCATATATTTAATTAGAACGCATTTGGCGTATGTTTCTTCAAGCTCGCGGATTGGTGGAAGAAAGGTCAGCGCGTAGGTCAAAAGTGATTTATTACCCAAACTGTCACCGGTACCTGTCGTGGGGGCGGGACTACTAAACTGTAATATGGTATCTACTTGGCAGAAAGTGTTGCCATCTCTCATTCAGATTTTTTCTTGGGCCAGACTTCCATTGACTTCCATATTAGGATCTTCGAAAAGTGAGTTTGTTTCATAATTTATCAAAAAGTGTTGCTCGAATCTGTTTAAAACTTGATTGATTTATCATGCGATGACCCTTTTAACATACTTATTGTAATATATTATCAAAAGTTGAGTTGTTAAACTAAATAAACCTAGGATTTTAGAGAAATCAAACATTGCATCAATAGAAAGGTTTTTTTAAAAATCATGGAAATTATTTAAATAACATAACTGTATGAATCAAAGTTATTCTTGTAGAAAATTGTTCAAATATGCCATTTAAAGGAATGAAAAATAAGTCATTAGGGGTCTAATATGCAAATCTCTTAAAAGAGATATAGTAAGATTTCAAAAGCTACTGTATATGGAAACTGTGCTATTATTGATAAGGGTTCATGTATATCTTTCGCAAATTAAACTGCATCTCATTTTACATTATTACAGTTTTTTATTGATTCAAGAACATATTTTAAGAACAATTGCGCAAATTGATTCATAGCTGCATTCCCCTGGCTTTCTTCTTTGGAATACAATCTGTTCTCTGGCAATTCGCATCGTAGCATCTTGCTTGACAATCTCGACAGTAATTTTTCCTAGATAAGAAATGAAAACAAAACATGATGATCAAAGTAGAGAAGTGTAAAGGATACAAAGGGTCAACGAGTTATATGTAAAAAGCAAATATATATGCTTCATAAACATATTTAGCGCCAGTTCTGTTAAAGCAATTTAGTGTCTGTGTTTGTATTTTTATGAGAACGTGGCAAGAGAGCCATACATATTACATACATAAATGGGTAAACATCAAAGCACATGGCTTCAATCTGACAAAGACGACCTGTATTCTAACTACATGACTGTAACTAACGTTTAACGTTTTTGCTTTTTAAAGAACATGCCTTCATATATTTGTTCTTTGTTACCTTAAAGGCCCCGTGTAACGTTTAAAACTCGTTGAATTACAATGCGGTGTGTAAGATCGCAAGTTTGCTTTTGCAAATATAAGTTCAAGAGTTATAGTCCATGGTATGACTTCCGAATATGAATGTTCCGTAGCACACTATAGCGCAGCAATATTTGAAGCAATATTTATGGAGATGCATATGTCTTGATTCTTTTAAAATACCATTTGCTGAAAAAACTTCCGGCTTTAGGGTCGAAAAATGTATTTCATCACAAGGGGTCCAAAAACGTAAATATTTTGATTCGAACTTTTATACATTTTATAAGACTCTGACCGTGATTCTAACCATACGAACAAAAAAATAGATTATTGTAATGTAAAAATATACTTTAATTTTACTGTGGATGTCGGTGTTTAATTAGTGTAATTACGCAAGTGTGTTTTTCAGATTTTGTCTGATTTTTCAAATATGAGCCAAGCAGATTAAATAAAATTGTGTGGAATATTTAGATAATTTATGATTTGGAATATATTAGTTTTCTTACCATTTAAAACATTTCATTACCAGATGTTTTCCATATAATCGCAAGGGTCAAACAACAAATTATTGTTCATGTTTTATAGAACATAATACAATAACAAATAGGTAGGATTTATATCAAATTAAATGTTACAGAGGTATTTAAATGTTCATATATTCCAAGGGCATGTCTAATAATCAGTTAGAGTCATATTGCAATCGAACGCCTTACAATTCTTCCTCGACGTTCATTGTGGATATCATCAAGTTTTCTGATGGTTGTTTCTTCTTTGACCTTACCGCTGGATATAAGCAGATTTTAGGAAGATAATGATAACCATTTTTCTCAATCATTCAGGAGTTCGACCAAGTCTTGGTGTTTTTTTATAAGCAACTGAGCTATATCTAAATACGAGAAAAATAATTTCCAGCTGTAGTCCCAATTAGTCAAGGAAGAGCAATAGGCTCTTCTTTATTTTTAATGTTCACCGCTGAATAAGAGTCCATATCTCAAAACGTATTGAGACCTATTTTGTGAAAAACTTACATAATTTAAGCATTTGTAATTCTAATATAAAAGTGATTAATTTGTAGCATTAATCTTATTAATACCTGAGATACAATACAAAACGTCGATGCACTGATTACAAAATGTTTTGGTATTGATAAGAAAAATAACCTCAAACGTATAGCTTAGAAACCTTGATCATATATTTAAAAACAGTTTTGTATTATTTTCTGTTGCATTGTGTTCTCCAAATTGTGAAAAATTGGGATTTTATTTTTTGGTAATTTTTTGACCTCTGTTTATGGCAGGCATAATTCACCCTAAAAGCCGGAAGTATATTAAACGGTTATGATAAAAATTATTAGGGAACATATGTAGGTATGTTAATGTTAGGTCAAATATCGCTGCGCTATAGTGTGCTACCATCTCCTTTATTAGACGTCCTAGAGATTTCATACCATGGACTATTAAACATCTTAGTAGAATCATAGTATTTATGTCGTATTTATTTTACACTTACACGCATACTCCACCAGGTGGCGCTTTAACCATGTCACATGGGTTACCGAAGCATTGAAGCTCGGTTCTATAATAACAACCTAAATAAAACAAAATGGGTTAATTAGTTATGTCGTGAGGAGTGTGCTTATCCCAGACGTACTGCACGAAACGACAAATATCCGGGTATTGTAACGCCCTTGAATTAAAGAGCATAAAATCCTATGCACGGTGACCGATCATTTTTAGCGACTAATCATATAAATGTTAAAAGAAACAGACATTGCAGCCGTGATATACAGTAGTCTATATCATTAATTCACATAGTTAAAATTCAAATATTGTTTGCAAAATTACTTTCTCTGTCGCAGTTCTCTATGTAATTTCCTTTGTATTTGAAATATGCATTGCAGCCGCCGCAATAGTTAGTCCTAGAATATCAAAAAGATAAAAAAAATATAATATATAAGAGCATAATATACTCAAATCATAGGCACGCTTGTCAATTGAAATCAATAACTCAAATGCGAGCAGGTAGTTACTAGTTTCACCACTAGGTGGATCGTTCGGGGCGGATACCATGGTGGATATAGTAGAAAGTTCTCTCTAAATTAAATATAAATCTATTTAGTGGTTCAATTTTCATATCACCCTTATGTATGTAATAGTTATGCAAACCAAAAATAATAATTTTCAAATTTGAAACAATTTTCAAAACCATATTTCTAGATGTACTTCTACATAAAGATTTCAAATATGTACTTTTACATAAATTTCAAATATGTACTTTTACATAAATTTCAAATGTGTACTTTTACATAGATTTCAAATATGTACTTTCATATAGATTTCAAATTTGACATCACTTTGACTGAATTTTGAATATTAAATGACGTAAATTAAGATTTTTCTACTCGCATTTAGTCGAATGTGTAAAGTCTACGTGCTTTTCACCCCTATATCAAATATCAATACGGAACGTACTCGCATGCTGCTTTGGGGCAAGCTGGACATCCTCTTCCTTCCCCAACATGTCTGAAGTCACATGGACTCATGAAACAATTGAAGTATTCCCTGACAGGACATTGTGGCGGTCCAAATGACACATCTAAAATACAGCATACAAATTAATATTAGAACCATTGTTCCTTTCTGCCAACGCGTGCGTTTTCGTTCTGTACACATGTTTATAATTTCCCCGGGTTTGGTTTGGGTCGGCGGGCAAACTTCTTTGGTCCAATAGTATAATATGTACTTGCCTGCTTCCGTAAATCCACCAATGCATAACAATATCGAGAGCAACACAGCGTACAACATATTTCCAATGCTATTTCGAAATCAGTTACAAACTTTACATAGATTTGATTGTTTTTATATCTAAAGGAGGAAATGAATATGCCAAAAATTGGAAATTGAGACAATTGCATGTACTATTCTAGTAATAACAAGCCCACGACATTAACACTATAATTGCGAACTCGAATTAGTAATAATTTTAGGGAAATGGTGACAAATGTTTAATTAATTGTTACAGTCAGGGTTTCTATGGATATAAAGCTCTTAATCACAATTATTGATTATTGATTACACATTTCTGATATTTAACGGTTTAAATTTTATTTTATTAATTTGTTTTTGATGTTTGGAACATACGGTTAAATAACACACTTGCGTACAGTTTCCTTGAGTGATATCTAAATAAATAGATACTATGAACAATAAGTATAACATGTACGTTGTAATCATGTTTGACTAATGTAACATTGCAGGTATTGACCCTTGTTTGCCTAACAAAAAAGGATGTAGAGTGATCCATTCCTACAGAGGCCATCATTGTTACATAGTAAAGAAACAATCAACCGCAAGATCGGGACTTTGGAATGCAAGTAAGTCCAATTTTTGGGATTGGGGATTTCAATCTCTGATTATTTCTCTACACGATTGTACACGTGTCAGGCCTGTAGCCAGTAGGGGTCGCAATGGCGGATCCGGGGGGGGGGGCATGCCCCCCCCCTTTAGTGGACCTAGAATTGTTTTACTTTTCGGGCCCCAACATTTTGTAGGGCCTCAAAAAATGGGCCTTGTTGGGCATAATCTGGACTTTTAAGCCAATTTATCAAAAACGGGCCTTAATTTTGTCTTCGTTCCTGATTCAGTAGTTTAGTTTAGTGAAGTTTATTATTGTCACAGGCCTATTATTTTACATAATTATACGTTCAATTATTCAAAAGCCCCAAGCCAACAATGGCTTATGAGACACTGTCCATCTCAGAAATATTGCTAAATTATTAATTTTGAATAAAAAAAGAAATCTTAAAGACACACACATTATCTCTATAATTCCGACTATACGAGAAAGATAGAAGTATAATGCATGAATTCATGAATATTTTTAGTCGAGCTGGAGGACAAAGAACTTATAGAGCAGTTTATGCAATCGTGGTATAGGGTCCAAGTTAAACGCAAACATAAAACACTTATTGACGTCGCCGATGAGACAGGCAATATTGAGATTCTAAGATTGCTGAAGAAATACACCATAAGGAACGAGATCGTCTCAGCAGCGTTTGCCTGTGACGTCGACCTAGTCACGAAATATCTAGGTAAGTTTTTTTCATTTCGCACTGTTTTTGATTGAAATCATGTTAGTTCATTTATGGACTCTTCTATGGAAAATATCACAACAAAAAACAGTAAAGACAAGACTATGTTGATTAATTTGTAAAATTTAAGTTTTAACCTTTGTAATGCTGTGTTTATGTTGCATGTGGACAATTAAATAATTCAGTCTGTTGTTGTGAGACTAACTAAATGACATAATATCCAAATAAGAAATGTTGTGCCCTTTAACATTGATGTACATGCAGTTACAAAATGCAAAGTTATCCACCTACTAAACATATGTTTAAATTCCAGGAATGGGTAAGCAAGTCAAATATAGTATGTGCTAGTGACGTAGGCATTACGTCATAGAAAATATCGATTACTATCGAGTAACTCAATTGTCAAACTATCATTATTTCAAATGACTTCAAATCGTTTTTCGCTTAGATTTGGAATCATTTAAGATGAATACATGCTTTGTGGGCGCTGCTATCGTTGATATCTGTACAGCTGTTTGGTTACATGGTTTATTGTCGAATGAGTACAATACTCTTTGTAACAGTTTCCCATCAATGACAGTGAATATATTTTTTATATATCTTGTTCAAATGCGTTTTGAATAAATGTCCATTTGTAAAGATGGCATGAGTATACATTATAGAAGGTATGTAGTAAGATGGGGATACCCCATAATTCATATTTGAACCTTCTCGATGTAAAATAAAACTCTAGGTTAATATTTACATTGAGATCCATCTATGAGTTATGGGATATATCCTCTTCGTGTATATAATGTAGCCATTGATCAGCAATGGCAAATGCGCCATCTTTTGACAGTTTAGCAACATTCACTACTCGTATATATATTGGATCAAATGAAATATGAAAAGTATATCAATTGTCATTATTGGGAAATAAATTACATTGATCTGTAAGCTTATCCTTCGTACGCATTGTTCAATGGTGTACATTCAATGGTGGTTTTTAATACGTATTATATCTTGTATTTCTTCTCTATTACAACAATTATTAATCATCAAGTATTGCAACGTGATATCTTAAAAATGCGAATTCAAAAGTCTATTGTTGTAACCATGGATATAATGACATATTATACTAATCTAGTAGTATTAAAGAGAATAATGGATTTTGGGGAATTCCGAACTTTTTGACGTTTCCAACGATCTATTGTATCCCAAGAATGTCTAAGGAAATCGACTTTATGAATAACCATTTAGTTTCTCCCATCTACAAATCAGGGCACAAATACACAAATACACAATGGCAAATAAGAAATTAATGTATAACTTAAACTATTTCACCAATTACCTGACAGTGAGTGTGTACCTATAATTTGTGTGGCCATTGGCTTCAAAGCTTGTCAAAGTGATGGTATCCTCGAATATCTATTTTTGTGTTCTGGTACCATTTTCATTTTATTTCTACTGATCTGACTATACTTCGTAATGCACTTTCTGAAGATGCCATTTGGTTAGAAAATCACTTGGGTAATTATAAAGTTAACTGAAGAGAGGTTGCTTAGAAATAAGAAGATTATTGTTCTACTTTTTTATTACGTAACGGTTTGTTATAAATTCTACTGCCTAATAAAATACACACTTTTTGTACTTCCATACTTCATTTTGAAGTCCAATTAATAGCTTATTCTCATGCCTTGGGTCAGAGAAACAGACTCTAGGCCTTTGAAGGCTTTAGTATTAATGACACGCGCAAGCGCATAACGTTTTTTAATGAGTCAACTTAAATTTGAATGGTTTTGTGACCAAATGACAATATAACCTACGTCTGTTCTCGTAAATTAATGAATGACACTCCCCGATAAATTTGGAAACTGGAAGCTTCAATTAAATAGCGTGTTTAGCTTATTTATGTTTAAAAGCAAGTTCGTTAACGTCGACGACTTCCCTAATTATAACACTGGGTCAAAAAGGAGACTTCTAGTTGCCAGTCTTTTGTTGGGGAGTGTACACTCACGTGTGTTTTTGTATCGTGTGTTCTTATTCTGTGTGGTGTGACTTAGTATAATAGATAGTGCGTTAGTATATCCCCATATAAAATGATTGTTTATACATTAATTATTGTCCTAAAATGAAAACATATAACTCTAAAATGCTAATAACCACCTGTTTTCTTATAATTTGTTTACCACGTTTACACTAGAAGTTATGTAAATTGTAGAGTTTATATATAAATGTACTCCATAGAAGTTGTAAAGGTGGCGAAAATGGAAAAAAACAATTCTAAAACAATAAAGTCGAAATTGGCCACTTAGACTTGATTGACTATAATTACGGCCATACGTCAACCAAAATGCACCAAATTCTCTTTTTCGATCAACAATGGTATCAGTGGACTGAAAAAGAAGCACCATCCTCCAAGAGTCCTTGTTCTGCTTTTAAGAAATTAGTTAGCCCATGGGCTTTCAACTAGTTTAAAACCCATGGTTAACCACAGATCGCGAAACCACTTACGCCATCTTTGATATAAAATTGTCATATTATTTTCCCATACTGGTTGGTTTTCTAGAAATGCATGATCTTATGCACCACCTATACAGTTCAATGTTCCATAGTACGTTCTAAAATATTCATCAAAAGCATTTTTAAGGAAGACAAAAACAACATCCTCCCCTTATTACAGCGCCGTCCTCATCGCATCCGTATTTAACAACGTTTTTACTTTTAGGCAAGATAGATTTCGACCTTAAGGATCCATCGTTCATCATTCCAAAGCCTTTGTCAGTTGCTCTGAGTGAGGTTGGACCTGTAACCAAAGATGTTATCGCCATACTTCTTAATAATGGTATAGACGATGGAACAAACTACGCAGGTGATTGTGTGCTCAAATATGTACATTTTTGCTTTTATATATCATTGAATACATTTTAATCTTTTAAAATAAGGGCAACTATTAAGGTAGCAAGAAGTCTAAATATAGTGTTACGAAATCAAATAAAAAAAAACACCCTGATTTCAAGATATGCTGCAACTTCATTATACGAAGGTTGCTCCAGATGTCTTGAACTTGCTTCAGAGATTCAGCAGAGTAGGCCATTTTAATGTTTTTATGGAATTAATATTCATCTGTTTTGTATTTTTCAGAAAATGTCAAAAACGCAAAGGAATCCTTCGAGAACTGCGACTTCTACCGAAAGGTCCAACTATGTGACAAAGAAAGTCTTGAATGTGCCCTCGAGCTGGTCGAGAAGGATGAAGTGGATTTATTCTCTAGAAGCCACGAGGAATCCACATCAGGTTGGACGTTCATGCATCTCCTTGTCTCAAAGTACTTAGAGGTAATCAAATCATCATATAAGGTTTTATTTTGTTGTATAATATTTCTATATCTTTCTGGCTTTTAAAATATTATAAAAAAATGTTCGATGACGCGTTTTGAACAATTTTTACACGCTCGTAGTTTCAAAAACTCTGTATTAATTATGACTTTTTTTAACTATGAATTGAGCCTTTTGTTTATTCAATATCAAAGGTTGATGAGCTAGTCGTTCGGAGAATGTTGATCAGACTCGCATATAAACTTGCTCTGAAGGGGCTCGATGTGAATGCCAGAAACGCTAAGGGTGATACTCCTCTCGTCATGGCAGGCGTGCTCGGTGATCAGACATTATCTACCCACATGGTTCGAATGGGTAAGTAGTATTTGAATACCAGCTTTTGTGTCAACCCAACTCTCTGTGATTAACTCGAAAATAATCATTGAAAAAGAACATGAAACAGTGATTACAGTAATTAATTACAACTTACATTGATTACAGTAAACTGCGATCAGAAACTAACAAAAAGGAGTATACATCTCATACAAGTTTGTCTTCTCCTTCCCATCATGGATAAACTTTATTTTGCATAATACGTAGGTGTTGACCCTGGCAGAGCAGCCCCCGATGGACAGACCGTCAATGTAGAAATATATGAAGACAAAGGAAAACTTGTCAAAGACAGACGCTACAGACGCAAGGATCTTCCCGGACTATGGGTAGCAAGTACGTATACATGTTTTAAAATGGCATTCTACCAGGGCCTTTCATTGATAAAACAACAATTTAGGGAATGTCCATTTTTCTGGACAAATCGGACACGTCTCTTTCAATATGATATAAAATGATCTGACCTTCCGTTTTACGAAAACGAAAAATAACGAATAAAATAAAATGATACAACACACACAATGATTTCAAAGTTTTATGTCACCACTCACAAGGGGTGACATATTGTTATAGTCTCCAATTTTGTGGACGGTGTCCGATGTTCGACTGCATGGTGTTCTACTTCGTTCAGTTTTCAAGTTAATGCAGTTTCCTATTGCATAAAATATCCAATTGAGTGACTGGTAACAAAACCTTCATTTTCAGTTGAGGATAACGACGTTGAGAAGACGCTGAGATGGTTAAAAAGCCAAGCACGCGTAGGCGTAAAAAGATGCGATCGTTATTTGAAGGATGTCAGCCGTGACTTACGTCACAATGACGTCACGAAACTGCTGGAAAAATACGATCATATAAATGAGTTCGTAACAGCGTGTTACGCGTGTAACCACAAGGGAATGATGGCTCAATTGTCTTTGGGATCAGGTATGTGCAAATATTTTACATTTTATTTGTTGGAACTTTTCGCACGTAATTTCAAGTATGTCAGCAGACAAACTTAACTCATTAATTTTCCTCCAAATTCACGTATTCTTGGTCATCAGTCTTTGCAACAAAAACATATGTTGCGTACGTGTATCCGCTAGCCTATACTAGTATTCTCGATAATACAGGCTTATTCTCAGATACTTTGTCGTCTCTATGTATTGTTAGAATCGCCACGAGAGAAATTAATAGACACATAAGAATTAAGCCATATAATTTAAGAGATTTTGAACGTGAACATGTGACATTATGACCCCCAGAGATTACTTTTCTCTCCTAATTATTTTCCTTACATCTTCATATTACTCAATTTGGGGAGAATTAATCCCTGGACGACAATAATTCTACACGTTCTCAACAAGTTCTATTCAAAACGTGTTGGTTAACATCCATTGTTTTAGAGAACTTGTACGACCCCTTGGGATTACCATTCCCCTATCAATTGTTTCTAAAAGGACTTAAACATTTATTTTCCAAGAAAGTTCATACTCAATCGGAAAAGTGAATACTACGAATGTAAGAACTTATCACAAGACTAGAGGACCATAATTCTACACGTCCACGAACACGTTCTCCAATAAACGTAATCTAACATCCCTATCAAGTTCTACTCTTGACGTCAATGTCCAATCGTAAGATATGTTTTAGCCTCATTAAAATGTATTTATTGAACAGATAAGTTGAGTTCATAACATATATGCATAAAATTATTTGACCATTAATTAATAGATAAGCGTATTAATTATGGCGTTGACAAATTTAACCCTATCGCATTTTACATCAACATATCTCAAACTCCAGTTCATGACCTATATTTTGATTAGACATTCGTATGAGCAAAATCTTTTTGACTTTTACAAACTCAAATCCGAGGCTTGTCTTGGAAAAACATCTCCATCCGTGTCACTGCTTCTGTCATTTAAATTCTTGTTAAAGCATGTATCAAAAATAAAGAACAGTCCTCGTAGAAGTATATTTTCATCTACCTGTTCTTGGAAGCTAGCAAGGCAGAGTTCAAGGTTTTCGTATTTGTCAAAAATACTTTTCATATAATCGCCTGCGTTTGCTTTTGAATCCATGTCGCAGTTGGATAAAACAGCCTCATGCACTAACGCCCTCTTTCTTTCAGCTTCTATGATCATTGGTAGCCATTCGTGGAACTTTACATGAAGATGGTGGACAATTTTTACCACTCCATATTGTTCTATGTCGTCTGATAATAACGGATGTCCCGATGCATTATGGTCTAGTCCCAATGAGCTGTGGTCAACGAATTGTTTATATTTCGCCTCGTTTGTTTGTATAACGGCGGACGCTTGAACGATCGCTGCTTCCTCGTCATCATCAAGCGTATCCGGTTGTTTTTGGACGTTTTCCAAGGCTGTTGTTGCTATCTCTTCTAGCATTGAGGAGTAGTCGTCCACATGCTCAAGCTTTGTGATCTTCTTTACTTTGTTCATGATTGAGAGAATCACAAGATTCAACACTGGGGTCAAGTGTTCCTTCATGCTGCTAACTATCGCTTCCACGTATATAGCTAACGTTTCTTTGTCTCTATCGCAACAGTGATCGTCACTGCTCGATGAACAGCATAAGGTACCTTTGACACCATTGTGATCGGTGTTATTTTGAAGTAAATCTTCCACATTGCCACTTGATGACTCTTTTGCTATTTCATTTTCTTCATCATCAGAATCCTCCTCTAGTAGCGTTGCTCCCTCATTGATGACGTCACAGCACATCGTATAGAATGTCGCAAGTATAAGGCTACTGTAACGATAGTCCACGTCCTCGATGCTAGCCTCTAAAAGCCCAGACTCGGCGTCTTGAAGCTCTGTCAGGCCCCGGGATACTGGGAGATTATTTTTATCAGCCGTTCTTTGCACCCTGTCAATAAAACCAAGAAACAAAAGTGCATTTGCGTGTTCTCTGATGTGTTCTTTTTGATTATTTTCGTGATCGTTATGTATGTCGTCATTGTCGTCTGCAAATTCAGGTTTTGTCGCTGTGCTTTTCCGCCGTGATGCAGTATCCTCTGGAAATACACTCGACATATAACCAGATTCATTTCCCTGAAAACTTAAAATGTCACCTGTTGAGGAATCAAGTTGAGCAATAAGAGCGCTTTGTAGCGTTGTAACAATGAGATTAGTGCAATCAATGGCTGCGTTAAACTGCCATAGGTCAATTAAGTCACGTGACGTACCAGTGCCTACGCAAACTACGCGATTTATGATCCCCAACAACGTTTGCGCAAAATGAAGAGCTTCATGGTTTGACTCAAACAAAATAGCCATCTTTTGTTTGTATTTAGTTTCATCATCTGGGTCAATATCGCCTGTGTCAGGGTCATGGGGATCATAAAGTCTTTCCAACATATCTGATAAATCATCATCTTCTTCAACCTTATCGCAGACACACTCAAGATGACACCACAGTTCTGCCATATTGGATTCACACTCTTTGCAAATCTCACTCTGTTTTAGACACATACATTTTGCAAGGTTCGAATTCGTCCATTTGTCCGTATCGATATATTCTCCTATTCGACCGAGCGTTTCATCGTATTGTTCTAATTCATCCATTGCTACCTGGTCGAGGCTGCGTGGTGACTCGATCTGTTGATCGTCCAATTGAAACAAGCATTTCATGGAGGCAAAATTGAGCACAGTCCCCGCCGCCTGGGCGGGTAGAAAGTTATATATTGACGACGTTGCATTTTGTGATAAGAATAATGAAGCATAGCCTAGTGACGAAGTATCCGATTCATCTTCGCTATTGTTGTTTTCCTCATAACATGGCGTCCCGGGTGGGGAGGAATTGTCATCAGAGGAGACACTTGTTGAAGTTGTGTTATCGTTGTAATTTTCAGTGATTTGAAACTTGTTCAACAAGAGTTTACTTCCTAGGATATAGTACCAGCCAGCCACAACCAATGCTTTTAGACTAGTTGCGTTATCGCTGTCTGACAGGGCCCATTTATCCAGACAACATAACAAAGATATCCCATTGATGTACTGTTCCGTCTCGAGCATAAGTTGCCTACTGTAAAAATCACTTATAATCTTATCCCTGGAAATAAGGGGACTAGAACACGGCGATTCGTCCGTATCCGTGTCGCTTGTCCCAGCGGACCCAACGCTAAACCTCACCCTGCGCTTCGGCTGAGACATCGAGCCTTCTGAAACTTTACGACGCAGTATTGATGACATCACTGTTGTTCTCCAAAATCGGCCAACTTCAACTTACTCGTGCTAAGTTGGTAGCTACTATTTTGCTCTTATATTATCATCACGTTTGCCTGGTAAGTTAAAGGCCAAATATATCACACGATATATCATCTGTTTATACTCTAGACATAGTAGCACAAATAAATACACATTCCTGAGAGATTCCTATATAAACTGCATAATAAGGACTTCACTGTAAGGTTTGTTTTGTGTGATGCGTACTGTACGATGCGTAGCGTACTATGCGTAAACACAATGCGTAATGTAGCGCACAGGTTGGCCTATATGTATATCATCCAGGTTGCAGGAACGACACTGAAACAGAATAATGAAATATTCTATAACACATGAAATAATATCTCAAAATCAATTTATGAGTGATTTGGAAAACAGTTAATGCACAAAACCTTAAACAGTAGCGGCAGTTAACAAATATTTCTCAAAGCAATACTAAATATCAAACTGATATAGATCCAACACGCAGTTACGTATCTATGGAGAGGAAATGATCTACTGTAGGTATCTTGTCATTGTTTTAGATCATCTTACATACTAATCACTCGTTGTGGCTCTTTGAACGCATACACGTCTCCTAATTCAAAATAAATCAAAGTGACCTTCAAATCACACTAGCCTACGAGGTTACCATGACAGTTCTTGTCTCAGAGGTCTCAGAC
The DNA here is from genome assembly GCA_903813345.2 of Owenia fusiformis. Taxonomy (NCBI): domain Eukaryota; kingdom Metazoa; phylum Annelida; class Polychaeta; order Sabellida; family Oweniidae; genus Owenia; species Owenia fusiformis. The sequence continues at coordinate 9,067,682 of CAIIXF020000004.1, forward strand.
GTAGAAAATGTTCAACTTGATTCCAGAACAATGATTGCGATTGTACTAAATGATGAACGCTGTATGTAAGATATAAAAGATATAACACGGTACTGTTGGAGCATAGTCCAAATTCTACTTATGATCACGATAAACTTGTTTTGAAACTAACACTGGTATTGTTTGTTCTGAAACTACAATTCAGGACACAGCTTGTTGTATTAATAATGACTATGCGTCAGCGTAACTTCGAAGTTCAATCCGATGCACAGCTCACAGGCCCGTAGCCGGGGGGGGGTTGATGGGTTCGAGCGACCCCTGCCCCCCGCCAAAAAAATCTTTCAAAATCATGCAGTTCTTCACCATTCTGAGCACTTTTTAAGTGATTGTCACAAGTGAACCCCCCTGGAATTTGTCAAAAGGTGAACCCCTTGGCAATCCTGGCTACGGGCCTGGCTCAAGAAATGTATTAATTAGACCTGCTCACAATGCAAAGTGCGTGTGTTGTTGGAAATTCATTTATCATCGGTAAGCAATCTGATTTATCAGAGTCTCTCTTTATCTAGAACCTGTGAGAGACTCTGATTAATCATAAGACAAAACATCTTCCTACCCTGCGTATTCTCCAAGTAAATCAGTAATCGGTGCATGTTATTGCCTTACAGGGCTCCCCAAGAGGGGGCAGCGAGGTCGCTTTTGTCACTTTTAAAATTTCAAAATTGTCACTTTGTCACATTTGAGTACAAACGTTACGTTTCTTATTTTGTCAGATTCATTCCTTTTAGTCAGTCAAAGCATTTAATGCAACAAATGGTTTGTTATGTTTTATTGTTTGATTACTGGCTAGATTAAATCATCTCAACTTGCATCTATTTACATTAAGAACGAATTGTCTATTTTTGTCACTTTCAAAACAATTGTCAGTCAGATAAATGTACAAAATTGTCACCTGCAAGCATGATTTATTTGTCACATTTGTTCATTTTCCTTAAAGCAGATATAAAATGGTATTTTTAACCTAAAGGAATCAATATAATTTTTTGATAGATGTATTTGGACATGTTTTCTCATCAGTAGTGTGAAAACTATTTCACTCTAACGATCGTTATAGCTGCTTAATAAGCAATATTCGAATTGGTTGTGACGTTATTGGCCCCCACGTGATCTCTCACTGGTCCCCACGTGGCCCGTTTTGGTCTATTAGATCATGACGTCATAATGCCAAAATGTTTTGTTATTTGTTTACACAACAATCCTATGGTTGCCGTGACGTTGTGATTACTATGGAACCAATAAACCAAAGCTATGTTTTGTATATGACGTTACTAATCACGTGGGGGCCAATTTGATTTATCAGTTAGTTTTATTTCCTTATCTACAACCGTTAGCAGTTTTCTAACATTTATTTTATAATGGCTATCGCAAGAACTCTACGGTGGGGTTACAATGGAGAAAACCGCATTTTTGTAGCTGCAAGTTGAGAAAAGCTATTTCAGTTGTCCTTTAAGTCCCATTTAGTCACTTTATTAGAGGCCAGGTCACCTTATCACATACCCCTCGGGGAGTCCCCCTTAGAATCACGCGGTAGTATCTCTTCGGGACGTATCGAAACCACTCCGTCCCGAAAAACCGTTAATTTGAATTTAAAACCTACCCCAGTGTTTGAAAATCAAGGATTGTGAGTCTCACACTTCACCGTTTTTCTTCAAACTTGTTCCGTACAAAGCTTCACAGAAATACCTTTCAGTCGATACATTGTTTTCGTGTACAAAGTACCTCGTTTTGGCGGCGTTTTGGTCCCAAAATTGGGAATAAAGTCAAGTTATATTTCCGTCAATTTTATAAGTATTTCCCCCGCAGGATATGTAGATAAAAATTCAAACATAAATAGGCTTTAACACGGAGTTCAAAGGGGAGCTAAGGTTGCCAAACTTATGGAGGGGACAGTATCATGTAAAAGTATATTTTGTCACCAATTACACGAAACCTGCTACTGCATTATTGAAACTATTATCCCGGTAAAGGACCTGTTTCAGATTCTATTACCGCCTCCCCATGAACAAATATAAAGGAGCACGTAGGTTATCGCAAACAATTTCAAACGATTCTAACTTGAATTATGAATATTTTTTGATCATGAATATGGGTGTATCTTTTAGATCCATTTATTATCTTCAAGAAAAGTATATATAAGGATAATTTAGTTAATCAGACCTAAGTGATATTGAAGGGGCAATGGACCAATCAACATACTTTTACAAAAATGTTGACCTAATTTTCACCAAAAATGCAACCTATTATTATATTGTTGAATGCATAATTAGAATGTGCTTTGAGACATGTTCGATTTCCTAAAAGGAAAATTTGATTGCTCCAGGGACTTTAAAGATATTCAATTTGGATGACCAAAATGAACTGAAACCAATGGATAGCATGAGATTTTTCAATGGAGAAATAGCATGGGGAACACTTATCTTAATGCAATTAAGTTTTTCTTTCAAGAACTATTTGATACATCAAAATAAAGAATAGTAATGCATTAAACATTGTAAAAAATGATTGCATTTTTGGTGAAAATGGGGTCAACATCTTCAAAATGGGGTCAAAAAGTGTGTTGATGGGTTAATTGCTATAGTAATATCTCCGAGTTTGTTTGAATTTATTATTACTGTGCATAATTTTCTTTGAGATAATGAATTGATCTAAAAGATAAACTTGTCTTCATTGTCAGAAAATAGTCATAATCCAAGATATAACCTTCTGAAATTGTTTGCGATAACCCACGTGCTCCTTTATCTGATATTTCAAAATCAATGTACAGGTTTAATTATAACATTTATGTGTACACTAGTATTCTGTTGACCTATATTCAGCACTGTATTGATGGTTAGACCATTTATTGTTGCAAAACAAGATTCCAGATTTTATTGTGTTTCAAACCAGACACTTGGTTTCCTCACAAAATCAAATACAGGACAATTACATATAATTAAAGTTAAAAAGCAACATCTTCACAAACATTTAAATTATCAATTTCAAGCAAACAGTTATAGTTATACTCCGTATGGATGCTAAACTTAAGACTGGTGTTAAGAATCGACCAAGGCAAACCTATGTAAAATTACACAACGATGAACAAAATGTTTTAGAATACAACCCCACGTTTGTAGTCATAGACTCGGCGGGGCGTAGTGGAAGGTGACGGGACGTATTGGTCAAATTTGAAGAGATGTGTGGATGATTTAGAAACTGCTGCGTTTGATGCCCAAAAATCAAGACGTAGCGATAGAAGGTTGTAATGAGAGTCCATTCTGAAATTATGGGCGAGAATGGGTAAAAGACTGGCGAGATAACTTGACTTACAGTTGAAAGTTATGAAAATTTGCTTTATCTCACAGCGGGGGACCAAAACGCCGCTAAAACGAGGTACTTTGTACACGAAAACAATGTATCGACTGAAAGGTATTTCTGTGAAGCTTTGTACGGAACAAGTTTGAAGAAAAACGGTGAAGTGTGAGACTCACAATCCTTGATTTTCAAACACTGGGGTAGGTTTTAAATTCAAATTAACGGTTTTTCGGGACGGAGTGGTTTCGATACGTCCCGAAGAGATACTACCGCGTGAGAATGCACCATCTAAAATTCATTTATATGTGTTTTCTTGGTGGGTCTTATTTTTACTGTTTACGATACTTTCTTTTCTTACTGTTTTTTGATTTAAAGTTTTATATCAAAGTTATCATACTAATGATAAATTGGATTATTTTGGACGGAATATTATGTTTGCTTTTTATGGTCACACTCTTTACTCTTTAGGCTTTGTATACATACATGTATTTAACCAATCGCCGTGTCACTTGAGGGCTGTGTAGTTAAGCCCCCCCCCCCCCAACATATAAACGAATCCACTAAACGTATTCTTGCGAATAGGAATTGAGTAAAATTCGTTCCAATTAATATACGTACGTTGTGCATCGTTTGGGTGTTCGTATGTGTAAGTATCCCTTCGGAAAGCTTCGGACGACTTCGGAACCATGCGCAAAGATGTGCTTCGGTTTGCATTTATCCAATTCGCAAGACTGCGTTAGGTGGGTTCGTTCATATGTGAGGGGGCTTTTAATGCCTTCCCCAGTATCTTCATTGTCAATTGATCTCTTTAATTGATTTGATTAGTTCCTTTAATTTTTGGCTTGCATGAAACACTTTCTGCAGTCGTTCTCACACATCCTGTGTGTTCCATGAGGATCTCCACATTGATTGGTTAGCGTTGGGGCCCGTTGGGTATCTGTCAAAATACCTTCGCGGAGAGAAGAGAGTACTAAGGTCTAAGATATTACGATCAAAAGAAGAAGGTTCATTTGGCATTTTGTCCACGAATGAACCAAGAATGCTTTTGTCTTGCATCCACTTTCTGAGAGCCTAATATCATATTTAGACCAGGTCCATGCTTAGACCTCAAGAACCTGTTTGCGCCTTATTTACTTGATATAACCTTGTACATTCACGTTAACATCTCGAGTATGAGTCGATGTTATCAGTGTACTTTAGTGTACATTGACAGACCCAGAGTAACATTAGATATGTACATATCAATGTAGTAATGATTTTGACATTTTTACTGCCTCATTGTGTATATTTATATTGTGAAGGTAGATCTTGAGAGCAATATGGCGCAAATGGCCATGGGTTCTTGAGGTCTACGCATGGACCTGGTCTAAATATGATTAGGCTTTCAGAAAGTGAATGCAAGATAAATGCATTTTTGGCTATTTACAAATTACAACAAGAAAAATGCCAAATGAATCTTCAAAAATTAAGTTTGCTTTTTGTCTGTTCGCCTCGCATCAACTTTTGGGAACTATACTACGTGCCCCAGTCGTTCAACTTATAACTGTTGATGGGAATGAACTTGCTACAACCGTTACAACATGACCTACCTTAAGGAATATCGATTACAGATCTGAAAAGCGGCCTATGTATTAATTTGTTCAACATTTAATTCCTCCCCGGGGAACGCTCTTGTACTAAAACTGCTTCTCTGTTAGAACGAGTACTTATAAAACATGGCATTTAGATATGCCGTAGCGATAGGTTTCAATTTTGGAATTATGCTTTTACAATTGCATTTCCCGCGTGAATTACATATTAATTGATGCCCTGGATCAAATAACAATGTAATATCTCTTGTATGAAGCCATCTACTAAACAGTTGCGCCAATTAAAGGTAATACTTGTTATACAATTGTCTCTCGCACGTAATAGGTTTGATCAAAATTTCACATATGATGTGTTCCCGAGAACTGTTCAGCATTTGAGGAATGAATACCGAAATTCCATGATTTACTTGTATGTCGATATGAACGATAATTTTTTGATCATTAAGACCGGAATCCCAGAGCGATTGAAGTAATTGGTAATTAGCAGAATAAGATCTAATGTCATAAATTTCTTATAAATCATAGAATCAAGGCCTTACGGAATTAGCTCGCGTCAGGTCTACAACACGTTCCTAAGAGAATCGCCACGTGAACGTGAAATAATGGTCCTCTTGGATTAGCTCTTCAATTCCTAGTATTCCTTGTCCAATTGAGAATAGGGGAAGTGGTAGTAATTTGGTCAGTGGAAAAAAACAATTTGGATAAGGACAATAATGTATAGTGGTCATACCATGGGCTTTCAATTAGAGTTGAAAGCCCATTGTCGTACTATTACAAATCCACATGTTAGTTATCAAGGTATAGTTGGGAACAAAAATAAATGACACATGGTTTTTCTATCACCAGTTCCTAACCATGGTTGTCTGAAAGCCCATAATTGCCAAAATATCCCTTAAAATTTGTATATTTTACATTTTGTATAATCCCATCCACTGAGATGTATGGCCTCTTGAAAATTCTCTTATTTTAACATTGGAAATCCTCACTTCAGCAAATCCATCTGTCATTTATTTAGGTTCCAAACTGCATCTTACCTTCTCCCTGCATGTAATATAGAAAACACTAAAGTTGAAAAAGTACGTGCATTCGATCAAGTAACTGGCCTTGCATATGTACTATGAACAATAAGTACAATGCCATGAGGAATCGTATATACTAAGTACATGTATCCATACAGTACTTATTACTTACTGTTATAGTAAATGATATGGCGTTTTTATCCACGCTGTTTGTTGTTTCATCAGCCTATTAATTTTCAAGTTAAACAATCCATAACTCATCATACTTCCACTGCGAGGAATACAAAACAGTCAGCTATATACTGGTGTATATACACAACTGCATAATGGCACACATAAGTTATAACTAAGCCGTTGTTTACCATACCTGTTGTTTCCTCCGCTATATCTGTCTGAATGTAGCATCTGGCCCGAATTTAGACTCGCTACGATGGCCTATTAAATGCTCTCAAGTAGGTGGACTCAAGTACGATGGCCCATAGTGTAAACATATAGGTCGATCTTTGATTTTTGAACTCTCTTTATCAGCGATAGTATTCAAACTATCTGTCAAAATAGAAGGTCAAACATTAAGCCATCAGGTTATAATCCAGCGCCGTTTCAATGCAATAAGCCGAATCATTTCCATACAAACATTACATACAATTGTATTACACACCTGGGCGTAATTCACGAGGATATTAAATTATATGACGGTAGAATAAATGCATTATCTCAGAATCACACTCCCCTAAGTTTGGCAATCGCCCCCCCCCCCCTTGGATCACTTACCAAAGCTTTTGTTAGGGGATTTTAAGAAAAACATCTTTGTCATAGGCCTACATTTTCGAAATATTATCATAAAAGAACAATGTCATGCATTATCCTACCATTGATGGGCTTTGATATGTTTTGATACATTATCCAATAAAAATGTCCGGTTTTCAAAGTTATGGCGGGGAGTGTAGATCCGACGTGAAGTAACCGGAGCACTTACATGTACCGTATTCACATTTACTTGCCAAATATCTCGTTTTAATTAGTGCACTTTATAGCAATCAATCATAAATGTGTCTGAATATTTGCTAACTACTCGTCTGTTCTGATGCAGCGATTCTTCAAATATGCCATTCAATACACATGTCATTTATTAAAACACAGCTATAACGTAAAATATCATCTCGATGCCGTGAAGTATCATGGACAACGGATTAAATGGTTTTAACCAGAGATAAAGAAATCCTAAATAGCATTGGTCTAAATTATTCATTCAACAATGGGGGGGGGTGTATAGAGGGTCTTGGAAATGCATATACAATATTTTTCAGCTCTCTTATACCATATACAATATTTTTTCACCATATACAATATTTTTCACAGCTCTTATACCATATACGATATTTTAGGTGAAATACAATATACGATAATTTTGAAACTGCTTTTGATTAAAGTTTGGATATTTATAAGGAAATAATATTATATTAGGAGAGAATCCATGTACTAAAGTAAATGTATTACAAGAACACAAATGTGTACAATATGTCCCCACCTATGGGTGATCCTGTCAAATGGTTATCCTAAAAATGAGTAGACAAGACTTTACCGACACAATTTGAGGACGGAGATTCCAAAATGGCCACCTTAAAATTTACCAAGAATGCCAAAAAATTAGTCAGTTCTAGATTTTCATACTAAGAACCACCCCTGAAAATTTGAAATTGATCCGTCACACAGTTAACCAGAAAACATGTACTAAGAACCTCCCCTGAAAATTTGAAATTGATCCGTCATACAGTTAACCAGAAAACATGTAAACAAGACTTTACAGACAAGATTTGAGGACAGAAAATCCAAAATGGCTGCCTTGACATTTATCCAGAATGCCAAAAACTAATCTGTTCTAGATTTTCATACTAAGAATCATCCCTGAAAATTTGAAATTGATCTACCAAACAGTTCACCTGGAAATGTGTAGACAAGACTTTACAGACGAGATTTTAGGACAGAAAATCCAAAATGGCTGCCTTGACATTTACCCAGAATGCCCAAAAACTAATCAGTTCTAGATTTTCATACTAAGAATCATCCCTGAAATTTTGAAATTGATCTACCAAACGGTTCACCTAAAACGCATAGACAAGACTCTACGGGCAAGATTTAAGACGGAAAATCCAAAATGGCTGCCTTGACATTTATCCAGAATGCCGTAAAAATAATCAGATCTAGATCTTCATACTGAGAATCATCCCTGAAAATTTGAAATTGATCTACCAAACGGTTCACCTGAAAATGCGTAGACAAGACTTTACAGACAAGATTTTAAGACGGAAAATCCAAAATGGCTGCCTTGACATTTACCCAGAATGCCCAAAAACTAATCAGATCTAGATTCTCATACTAAGAATCATCCCTGAAAATTTGAAATTGATCTACCAAACGGTTCACCTGAAAACGCGTAGACAAGACTTTACAGACAAGATTTTAGGACGGAAAAATCCAAAATGGCCGACAATAAAAAAGTGATTATGAGTTTTTGCTGAAATCTTTTTACAAAATTATCACATATAACTACTGTTAACAATAACATAAGCTTTTACAACAAAGTACACCTGAAATTATTTATAAAGCTACTAAAAAGTTAAAGTATGAAAACTGAAAAACACCATTCAATATGATACAAAGTATTATAGTGCGCTAACTTTTCTTAAAACATTCAAAATGGCTGACATGGCTGAGCTAACAGGTCCAAAACCTAATCAGATCTAGAATGAAGTGAGCTGAACAAGATGTTAAAGTTTTAAAAGCAACTGTGAAGCCGTTTTTCTTAAAGTTTGCAGACAAGGATTTTAGCATTTGACTTCAAAATGGTTGACAGGAAGTAGGTATCGAGTAAATTTTTTTTCATCCACATCTGTATGCACTCATAAGTTATCCCTGAAAATTTGAAGGTGATATCTGTAGCGGTTTTGGAGAAAACTGCCGGACGTACGGACGGACAGACAGACGGACAGACAGACAGACGGACAGACAGACGGACGCGCCTAGGTCGACAATATGGCCCCACACTATGTGGTGGGGACATAATTAAAAGGCAACTAGACTCCACATACATACCACAATGATTTCATTTATTTCATTATGAATTAGACACCATTCGGGTACATCAGCATCAGAAAAGCTGTGACCACATTTTATTTTCAGGTAAACAAGTTGATTTAAAACACATTTATGATATAAGATTCATGATTTCTCTTTAGTGATTTAGCAACCTACTTTGACCAAAAAAACTAACTATGACATTGCTGCAATTTGCTAAAGCCATTAGCCCATTACCTGTAAAAGTACCATAAAGATATTCAAAATTAGCACAAAACCTGCATCATTGGAATGGGTGGAACCCAGTGCTCCTCTTTCTTATGACCTACTTTCCCATGACTTATTTAAATGTCCTTCATAGTGAGCCAGGGATAAAAATTCTTGAAACATAATTGATGCAAAATTGAGAATGTTGAATAAAAGATTCATCATGTGTTCTATGAAAATAAAGTTTGCTGAGGAAAATATTTATCAGATAGATAATGAAGATTCACAATGCACAATAATTTTGTAAAGCAGTTACCTGGAAATTTAAAACAGTTTCAGAAATAAAGGACTTCACAAACTTCCATGCAGATAATTCATTTTTGATTGGACTCGAGTCTGGAAACTAGAGTTTGAAATAAAGGCAAGATGAGACTTGATTGTTTAAACATTTGAAACATGAGACACTTCGGGGTTTCAGATAAGGCAGCCTCAAAGACAGTATAAGTTAAACAAAGGTGTGTCAAAATTAAGCAAATTTCCATGAAGGTCAAACCACATGTTTCACAAATGATTTCAAGGCAAAGATGTATTGATGAGAATGAAAACTACTCTATGTAACTAGAAATAACTTTCTTTTAAAGGACCACGGACGGTATCGCAACAGATTTCAGTCATATATTGGATTTTGGCTATTTTCTGAGGATTTGAACAGGTGCATGTTTTAGGCCAATGCATTAACTCCAGGACAAGCAGTCATAGAGATTATAAAATAATTTGGACTTTAAGACAGGGAAGGTGCAAACACCCCATCAACATGTTTTTCTGTAATGTTGTCCTGATTTCCAGCCCTTTCCACACCTGTTTTTCAATGTTTGTTGCATCGATCACTCTGTTGGCATGGTTAAGATCTTTAAATGAAAATATGATTCATGCAGGGGTTTTAAAGGGGTGAAAACAATGGATCACATGAGTTTTCCCTATGGGAAAATAACATGGGAAATACATGTACTGTTTTTCACTTTATCCCAAATAAATCTTATTTTAGAGGTTAACTGTGTCTCAAAGTGCAACATATTGGTGCATCAAACATTGAAAAAACATATGTGGAAAGGGCTGAAAATAAGGACAACATTTCAGAAAAACCTTCCCTGTCTCAAAGTTCAAATTATTTTATTACCTCTATGAGTGCTTGATCTGGAGTTAATGCATTGGCCTAACATATGCACCTGTTCAAATCCCCAATAAATAGCCGAAATCCAACACATGATGGTTTCATGGGCTTTCAACTAGAGTTGAAAGCCCATGACGGTTTGAAGACCAAATAAACACCTTTTGCTATATTATGCTATATTAGCATTGTGATGCTTGTATTAAAACATGCGCTGTATGAACACTTTATACTCAAATATTTTCATGATTTATCCCACATACCCCGAAACACGAGTAGCCATAGTGACCATATTTTTCATCAAAGTTAAGATGGTCAATAACATTGACTTGATTTTCGGTAAATTCAACAAATGTTGAATATTTATTTTTTCAAGCAAAAGTTTACAATTGAATGGCTACATGAATAGGTGCAGTGCACAGGGAAATATGTTAGGTCTTCTTGGATTTTTTTTGAACTGATGGAGTTCTTAGATAAAAGGTCTATTAAAAAGGCGCAGCGTCGCCAACGTGCTAATGCCAATGTTTTTGCTATAAATCAAGCAACAATGGTCTGCACGACATGTAATAAATATATAAGCGACATTTTTATATCACAAAATTCATTGCCGGTTTTTTAAAATAATTTTCCAAATGATAGATAAAAAATAATCGAAAATAATTAAAATTGAACGGAGGGGGAGGGGGAGTGAACGGAGGGGGGGGGAGTAAAATGTCTTTAAGGTGGAAGAAATTTCCACAAATTCGTGTACTTGAAAAATGAACTCACTTACTCAGTTACTTGATGTTACAACTCTAAAAAGTGAAAAATGGGGACATATGGATTTATTGGAAGTTTTCATATGTCTTATAGACAATTTACTCCCCCCCCCCCTCCATTCAATTTTAATAATTTTCGATTACTTTTTATATAACGTATGGTAACATGTTTTACAAAACCCAATAGTTTTGTGATAATTACTTCACCTACAAGTATTTATTACAGGTCGTGGAGACCCCTGTTGGTTGATTTATAGCAAAAACATTGGCATTTGCATGTTGGCAACGCTGCACTTTTTTAATAGATCTTTTATTTTAGAACTCCACAGTTAAAAAAAATCCAAAAAGACCTAACATATTCCCCTGTCCACTACGTCTATTCATTTAGCCATTCAATTGTAAACTTTCTCTTGAAAAAATAAATCTTCAAGATTTGTTGAATTCTCTACCGAAAATCAGCTAGATCTACTCCCCCCTCCGTTCATTTCTTCTGATCACCGGGCGTGATTCTTATTTGAGACTGTATTTAACACCTCCTGTGAAAATTTGAATGAAAAGGGCACAAAACTCTTAGTTTGAGAGGGATTTTCTCTAAACTAACAGTATCGATTGACCTGGAATTTGAAAACAATTATAGAGACTACTTTTCCATGTTTTTCCAACACGGTTACAGTAAGAGAGTTGGCACAATGGGGGAACTTTAGGGTACAATTTCTTCATAATTAGCCTTCTTTAATTCTAGATACCATATACCATATTTTCTAAAATACCATATACCATATTTTTTATATATATACGATAAATTTTGCCCCCTCTTATACAATATACAATAAATTTTCAGCCTCTTATACGATATACAATATCTCTATACACCCCCCCCCAACAATGTAGCAAGGACCCGATTGTTCAATTTATGGTAAATCATTCAGAGGGGCCGAGTGGAATGAGTATCTAGGCAGAATCACTTTTTGTCAATTAAACTTGTAAGCAAATCTAGAAGGACAGCAATGCACTCTATTTGAGAAAGTACATTTTCATTTAGGGCGTCGAACTTCTTTTTTTCAAATAAATTATAGTTTTGTGTGCAATTAACCTGTGGTGATTCATTCATACTTGGGAGTTTCAGCAATATGATATTTTTTCGAAATGAATATATATGTCACATTTGTCAGAGGTCACACATTTTATCATCCAAACCACAATCAAGCTTAGGTATACAAACATTTTTCGCCTAAAGTATGAAAGTATCCTCTCAAATAATATTGCACAGTAAAGTCTTTGTTCAGACTGTAACTTGGCTAATTTTTCGAAGTGACGGTCGTTTTGACGTCATTTCATAATCAGTCCAATCACATCTTGTTGAATCAGACCAACCTTAATATGATCAGTCCAAGCAAATGTCGTTGCCCCAGACCTACCTTAATTTGATCAGTCCAAGCAAATGTCGTTGATTGAGACCTACCTTAATTTTTCTCCATTGTCTAATCATCTCATCACATCAGTATAGAGCTGTTTCAAATCAAAACTAGAGAGCATCAAGATTGTATTATATTTCTTGTTATAAAAAGTCCTTCACAATCGTTAAAGAGGAATACCCAACCGCGCTTCATTCAAACGGTCTTGTTGACCTTATTTCGCTGTATCCTCATAAAACCGTGTCATATTTAAGAATATGCATACGTGCAGTAAATAAACATCACTCACCATTCATTTGAGCTCATTTGCATTGGAAGTTACCAAAGACAAAATAGCCCACGGGAGAGCCATGTTCGATGCAGGTGCAGATCGTTTGCATTGAATGGAATTCTTCTTAAGAGGGTAGAATTTCCCTTGTATGTTTATTTCTGTTCTTGCGATCCCTTATCTTTTATCATATGTAGATTTATACTTTTGTACTAGATGCTTTATAGTGTCAACTTATATGAACATTATTTCATAGAGTCCTACGCGTATTCTCACTCTCGTACTTGCAAAACATACTTGTTCAGTTATCCCGCCATACAGCGATTTCCCGCTTTGTGTTATATTCACATAAAAATGAGATAAAAAATCAAGTTCACGGTCTTATTTTTTATGGTGTATTAATATCATTTTAATATTGTACAGTCGTGTCGTGTTGATGTATGTATTGTATTTGAAGTATGAAAATTGCCATTTATCAAATACATACACCGAATTGCTATTATGAAAGCTAGTTATTATAGTACATTGCCCTTTTTGAACAAATGTTGTTTTTATTGACAACAAAGAGTAAAATAATCAATAAACCATTTTTTGCGGGTAGCCTGAGTGTGTACCTATAAATATTAACACCTAACTTGATTAATTAAAATTATTCCGTACACTGCCATTTTGTGTTGGATGTTTGACGAGTGTGATGCCATCTATTTAGAAAGCATATTCAAAATATTCAAAAATAAATTACTGTGCAATACTTTCCGCAGATGACTTTACGATACGGCTTTCACGATTGCATGTTTCATTGAAATAATGGCAAAATAGTGAATTGAAATAAATATCGCAAAATTAAAGTACAGGGTGGTAAAAACGGCAACCCTAGTTTTTCCTAATATCTTTGTCATTCTTAGAAATAACTCCCTGATATTTTACACAGTTGTACATCATCAAATTTCCTACCAACCTACTATATTTCATGACCATCGGACTGATAGTCATAATATTACTGCATTTTAAACAACATGCCCCAGATGGGCACGTGTGGGCTGTCTGAGCTGGTCTGTTATTCAAATGAACTCCATTTCCAACTTGATGCACTGGTAAACTTGGGAAGCCAATGCAAGCACTTGATGAAGTAGTGGAGAGGCACCTTCACACAGAAAGATGCACAGTTTAGAGTGTTCTCAGAAGATAGGGTAATTTACCTTTGATGATAACAACGGATATGCAATAACTGTCAACATCAAACTCTGTGATTCCTATGGAGTTCTTGGGGACTTTAGGTGAACCCAGGGGGGTTGATAGGCAGCAACAGTGGTTCCAACAAGACAGAACCATACCCCATACACCCAATGATGCACAATAATGGCTTTGGGACCATTTCAATGACCACATTATCAGCAGTACAACAGACAATGAATGGGCACCCCATAGCCCATATAAGGCCCAATTGAATCTTTACCAGTGGGGATACCCCCAAAGATAGAGTGTAGGGTGATAACACCAGAAAGACATTTGACCTCAAAATAAAGATCACGTGTGTCGTTCAGGCCATACTTGCTGAGGAATACAGTTATGTCAGTCACATGTTTGGAAGATGTGTGGAGGTTTGCCTACAGCACGATATTGGAAAACTGGGGCACCCTGTTTAAAGTGCTGTAACATTGCGACTATCAGTCCAATGTTCATGAAATAATACAGTCTAGTATAAAATTGAATGGTGTACACGTGTACCAAATATCAAAAATGACAAAGATATGAGGAAAAATTAGGGTTGCCGTTTTTTTACCATCCTGTATTTTATATTACAAGGTAAAACCATCACATCATAAAGATTTTGATAACCTTTTTGTGTATGTGGCCTAGCAGATGCGTCCCCATCTACAAAAACAATCTCCATCATCATGGCTTGCGCTTGAAACCTAGCTCTTTTCCACTTCTTTTGCATAGTTCATAGTTCTTCTTTTCTCAGAGTCTCATTTTCAGCGCCATAACAAAATGTCCAAGGATTGTTTCAAAAAGGGGGCGGGATGCAACGGTACAACCCTCTGCGGACACAAGAAAAGAACTGTTAATCAATTCGTTTAGATCTTGTTTTTATTTTAACGTTCTAACCCATAGCCTATTTACCAGTTTAACAGTGGTGACCCATAATGCATTTCGAAATCGTATGCTTGGCACCAAAATTCCTTAAAGGGACAAAGTGCGTAAATGAAGTCTCACTTTTGATCTTCATAGTATTTCCAATGGATTAATAAGTACCCGATCTTTCATTGGACACCAAAAAAGCTCAAACAGACCAAATCAGAGTTGACACAAGATCATGAAAAAATATTTTTGATCTATCAATTTATATATGTCAAGTTTTTAGCAATGACATAGAAAGATGGCATTGTTGTTTGCATTAATTATCCATTCATTTTTGATAGGATTTTCAAGCATACGCCATCTTTTAATCCAAGAGTTATTTAAAACATACACTTCGTGAAAAGTGGTAATTTTCTTTTTTCAATCTCTGAACTTCAAATGATGTTTTCTATAGCGAGTAATTTTTCTTTCAATTCAGTATTATCCCAAATTAAAGTTTTTGTCATATTTGATTGACTGCGTGAGTGACATGTCTCAAATAATATTTTGTCCCTTTTCCTTCAAAAATAGGCGCATTGCCTGTTTAATTTGGCTTTAAATATTCAAATTCACTACTTCATACAGGGACTTACATCCATAGTAAATATGACTGTATTTTCTATTTGTAGGGAAGGAGAAAGTAAATATTAAAGATGAATATTTCCACGTGGGATTTACTGAGGAACGGAAGTCAGAATGGGTGCATAGGCCTCTCATTGTGACGTGTATGGAATTGTGCGACGCATCGGTGGTCGAGTTCCTTATTCAATATGGCGCTGATCTTACAGTACAGTATGAAGGTAAATCAACAATAACGGATAACGATTTTCGGACTTCAATCGAAGATGACCCAAGATCTATTGTTTCCTTGTACATCATCTTCGGCCGTCTTGGTTCTCGATTGAAGGGGGAGGGGGATGATAGACACCATTTCTATTCACGTTTAACGGATATACAGGGCGTCCACAAAAAAAGTATACCCAAATTCAAAGCCAGGATACCAGAATTCTGAGCAATTTTTTAACAATTTAAAGGCTGCAGTATAAGGCCTAGTTTATTCTCCATCAAATGGTACCTAGACCATTATGTAACTGCCATGGATGACTGAGCAATCAAGACTTTTATGAAAGGTGGTAAAATCAGCGCTGTGCCAAGTTGGTATTCAAGTAGGATTGATACAATGAATGTTTTTTTGCGTTCAAAACATTATTAATGTTCAAATTCAAACTTGTTCCATGTTCTTCAACCTTTTTGCATAATTTTTCATAAATTTTTATTGCTACCTCCCTCGCGGGAGTCGGATCCTAAGAGAATCTTGAACAGCAATGAAACTTCTACTTGATGATATGCAGCCTTGAAGTCAATAATATCCCCCATTGAAGTCAATACACCCTTGATGAAATCCTCATTTTCTCAGAAGAACTCAAGTTGATTGAGTCTCAACAAGTAGATTCATGATAATGTAACAGAAAAAGAATACTAAGCCAACTAACCAACTAACTAACTAATCGATTGCCACACAGGAAGATAACTTGGCACAGTGCTAAATTTACCACCTATCAGAATGGTCATGATTGCTCAGTCATACATGACAGTTACATAATGATCTAGGTACCATTTGATGGAGGACAAGTAAGGCTTTTTGCTGTTGCCTATGTACTCCAAAAAGATTGCTCTGGATTCTAGTAATTTGGTTTTGAAGTTGGGTATACTTTTTTGTGGGCGCCCTGTATAATGGTCTGTTTTTGTTATGACAGGTTTACACTAGTCTTAGAGTTGGCTTTTCTTGCTAGGTCTCTACAGATTTTGGTCCTTTCCCTTTGGCATTTGTGCTTCGATATTCGTGTGAAACGAAAAAAAATTCCGAGAGGTCACGTCACGATTCCTACCCATCATAAGTTGATCAATTACAGCCAATCTTATCAATTTAGCCTAAATTTGTATCATCTACTTGTCAAATTGGAAAAAGTCAGCGTTAAATGTTTCATTATTTTTAGAATGTGCTCCCTGTGGTCCGGTGGCCTTCTGGGCGTATAGGGACGACATTGATAACTCCGTCTCCCTTGTTGTTGCCAATCAAGCTGATCCAGATTTGAGAGACGAATGTGGCTCCACAATGTTACACAAAGCTGTAATAAAGAAACAGTATGAAGGCAAGGCTGACATCATCCGGGTTCTTCTAGACCGTGGAATAAATCTCGCGGCACGTGACGGGGACGGGAATACACCACGTGATCTTCTAGATATTCACGATGTTGAAAATCGTGACGTTTTAAAACAGCTTATAGATGATTTTGTGCTGGACTTAGTATCTACTAATCAAATATACAATCTAGAAAATTTAATCCTAGAAGGATATGAACATATAAACGACATCGTACACACTCCGAAGAAAAAGAACGCAAAACCTCAAACCGGAAAGGAAATAGCTCTACTTAAGGAATACAAAGAGATCTCTCAGCTTTTAGATGAACTCGAGGAATACCAGGTATTATTATATCACTGTCTACTTTGCTACTGTATGATTGGTCAAAGCCTGGTCACGTGTCACTATTTAGGATAAGGTGACATTCATTACCCATGCACTATTCTCACTGGTAGATTCAGGGGGTGGGGCAAACCAATCAATCGTTGGCAACGTTTTTTTTATCCATTTTGGGCCCAATTTTTTTTATTCTAGTATATTTTTGCACTGCGAATTTTAAATGTCTTTATATAACTTATGATCTGTTTTAGGAGATGATCGCTAACCTACACAAGCATGCTAGAAAGGGTGATCTTCGCGCTGTATCCAAGACAGTTGGTGAAAAAAGGGCCTCCCTTGGCAAGGATAAAGGTGGTCGATCTCTGCTTCATATCGCTTGCATGTTCAACCATCCACCATTAGTCAAGTTTCTTGTTGAACAATTCCCACCGCTTCTACACTCGCGAGATACTGTAAGTCAAATGAGAAAACTTTTTTCGACGTTATATGTCTACGATATCAAAGTGTTTCACCTTGTTGAAAAAGTAATGCGTTACGAAGTCACACGACGTATAAAATGTTGAGTTTACACGTTAATATGGAGGTTGATTTTAAACATAACGAAAATCGGACTTTATGACAATAATTTCAATGAATAGGGATACCTTTAGCTACGTTACCCTACTATCACACCAAACTAGTTCTCACTACGTTCTCGAAAACGGGCTTTAACTGTGCACGAACTGATTTGACGTACTAAGAACCCACTAAGAACCGTTTGGGATCTGTTTACAAACTTCATGAAACTACTAGAACGAGTAGGTCCTCCAGAACTTAGAGCATGCTAAGATTTTTCTGGTGATCGTCAAAACGTTGCCGAATCGGTTTTAAACTGTGTGCGAACTGAATGAACGTAGCTACAACATTCTACGGTCTGTTTACGAACTTCATGGACTTTCCCGGACGGGGAATGTGATTTAGAATTTTGAATCGATTCAAAAGTCGATGGCGACCATACCGTTCTGTAATCAGGTCATGATGACCTTCTAGACTAAATGACGCGTTATACGACGTTGCACACCGACGTGGTGCGACCTGAACGAACTGTGAATAAGACTGTTTATGAACGAAGTAGCTAATTATTTTAGACATATTTCCCGACCTCAGCCTGTCAGCCAGATTGAGCCCGTTTTACGACGTTTTCGTAGGGCTGGCAAGAACGGGTAAGAACTAGTTTGGTGTGATAGGGGGGTAATTAGTGTTTTACCTGACTTATAACTTAGGCAAAAATGTGTTTTAATAGCTTTGATTTCATGTTATGTCACTGTTTCATCGTTCAACGTACGTTACCATTTCAAGTATCTTCGAACGCCACTACACTACTGCGTGACAGTAAGCGAGGGTGACAGACAGGAGAACTGGCAAACCCTCATTGCATTCAACGGCGACCAGAATTCCAAAGAAGTGGTATGTATTCTCAGGCTAAGGGCGATAGAAATAATTAAATAAAGATGGCAGGCCAGGGTAATTCATAATTCTCTTTGGAGTGCTACTGCCATCATTATATCAGCCCGAAAGAGTAGAAGCCTAGCGATCAACGTAATTTATTTTACGGAACCTTTGGAAATGCTTTAATTTGATACAATCAGGCTGCAAGACAGAGTGAATATATTGTCATGGTGATCGCTTTCTCCATGCATGACTTGCATCTCAGTGAATAGTTGAGATAAATGCAATTGAGTTGCCAAAGTAGCCATGACTTCGACCAATCGGAGTTTGATCTTCTATCGTAAGGCTGTAACTCAATAATATTCCGTGAGCATATGTACAAAGTTTTAAGAATATTGGTTTAGGAGCAGAGAGATGGCAATTTCTTAGATCTTACCTAAAGGTCACCCTGTATTGGTCAATAGGGAGGTTCAGCTACGTGTCCTAACTTGTACGTGTACGTGGACATGTAGATTTCATTATGGTCGCCTGGGGATTAGTTCCCTTTGTGGAATTCACTTGCCCATTTGAGTATAAAGGTATAAGGAAAAAACGTCTGAGTATGATCCTAGAAAAAACAATGACAAGGGGATAATAATCCGATGGGCATACATACATTACACGTTCGCGTACAAGTTCTCCTAAAAACGTGTAGCTTAACCTCCCTATAAATCCCTGAGGGTCGATATCTTTTTTGCACCCGGGTGGATCTAATTATACCTCGCCAATTTCATGAATGTACCTAAATCTTCTATTAACAATGTTCTTTAGAATGGCCTCTCAGTGTATGATTACACTCTGCTTCAAGAGGAACCTATCGAGACCAAAAGCAAAACCCGTGGTAGACGAGTTCATGACTTCAGAGTAAGTAAAGGTGGTCACTAGTATAGTCAAAAGCTAGCCATTTAGAAAACCATGGTTACCAAAATGGTAAATACTTGAAGGTATTAAAACATTAAAAGTGCAAAAATGAAAAAGGTAAAAGATTATTTACAAAACAAAGTTAGAATAAGAAGCACATAGAACAATGTTTTCATAGACGGATTGCTTCTATGGTCCAGTAATCTCTCCATGTACGTTTAATTCGTAAATTCAAACTTGTTCAAAATTTTTTCGTTCCAGCCGGATGGTCTATGCGAACGAGAGAAAGTAAAAATATATGGAGAGCTTGGCGAAAGGTACGGTACATACCGGAAGTTGGAAAATGCCATACGCAATGATCTCGCAGTTCCGGAAGTGGAGGCAATGTTAAAGCATTTCCATGGTGATATGACCAGAGATGATTTAGACATAAAACTTTTATTCCTTTGTGTTGATTGCAAAAGAACGGAGCTAGCGAAATTCTTCATCTCAGAAGGTTACAGGACGCATATACCAATGGAGGTAGGTTTGGCTAATTACAATTCACGATTCTTATATGTTGACATACATGTTCATGTAGGCAATGTCTAATATGGTTTGTACGAAAAAAATAAAATTACCAAATACTTTCTCTCGAAATATATAGACTGACAAGTTTGTCCTGTGCTGTCTATGGTTATATTTTTTAATTGAAAGGATTATATGTATTTGCAAATTTTTATATTCATATATTATATCTCAATTTTGTGTTTTATGAAAGTGCAATCGTAATGTTTGTGTAGTGCTACACAACGCTACATATTGTATTTTGTTGTAAATTACTCTTGGTTATGACTAACATTGCAGAGGCTCAATTTGAAGAGTACCAATGGGGTAAGACGTGTAATGTGAACCTAGATAGATTTCAAAAAACACCCCGTTGGGTTTTTTATTTGTTTATTGTCTAGCTTGCTACAAACCTCTCTGGAAAAATGGAAAATCATTTTTGCAGAATCGGGAATTTGTGGCAAGACATTCTATGTATGAAATGGTATTTCTTTTTGTCTTGTAGCCCAATATATATTCTAATAGTTATTATTCAAAGCATGCGCTGTCGTTTTCTTTCTACCTTTTCGGTACTGTCAATTTATGTTACTATATCCATGTTTCACTTTTTGCATGTTACCCTTTGTTCATTTCTCAAAACATTCTTTACAACAGGAATTTCAAATTCTGGTTTTATAATGACGCCATGGTCTCCATGGTTACAACAGTGGAATTCGGAATTGCTTTGATATGAATGAAATGAGAAGTATTAAGCTTTTTGATTTTATTTATACTAGAATCATTAAAGTAGTCAGGTTTAGCCAGACAAATGTTAAAATATCTTGGTCATTAGACTACAATCGGGGGTTATACGTAAATATAAGAAGTATAATCTATAAGCAATTATATAATTGGATAGATAAGAATTCACTTGTTTTACAATTCTGATTTCATGCACAATTAAACGCAAGGTGTTTCGTTAATTTTAATTTTAAAAAATTGCTTGTAGGTCTTGAAACCAGTTCTCGGTGAAGATGGTGAGGATTCTGAAGAACAACAGAAAACAATTACAATAACGCTGCTAGAGAGTGCCAAATTACAGGACATGCCTGAACTTGTCCAGCTCATCGAAGGATCGTCTGCTAACAGCAGGGCGCCCTCTGTCGTAGATACAGTAGAAACTGATACGCATGCGCAAGATGACAAATCTGAAGTAAAATCTGAATCGGGAATTCAGGCTTAGATTCGAGTTTAAAATCAGTCATTGAAGGAAGTCCGTCCCCTCCAGGAATTTTACGTTCCACAACAAAGAACTATTTTGGCAGTATTTTTTATGTTTTTCTGTGATATCTTTGATTACATCATGATTTTGAAGTGTGACAAGTTACGATGAGAACTTTGTTTTTATAGTTAGTTACATTGTACATACTAGTAAAATAATATTTTTGAGATTTAAAAAAATGTTTTAAATTGTGTACAAATGATAAAACTGCGAGGAATTGTGCCTGGTGAATAATACAAATAAAATAAAATACCTAAATGTACTAGTTTGTTTTCAAAACTAAGATTTGATTTTATAGATACCTATTTATATTTTTTAATCTCCAAGTGATGCGATATAAGTTGCTGATCGTGCATGTGTATTGCAACGTCTGCAGGGAGAATGAACGATATTTTTCAACAAAGCTAACGTCATTTTTCTATTTACCTGGGCCCCGTTTTTGTACCGTTCGTAGTAACGAACGTTCGTAAGTCGATTGTTTAATTTGCGAATTTCGCAAAGTTGCATTTTCGTAAGATTCGTAAAGTTACGAACGATTCGTAAATTTACGAAAATAGTGACGTCATGCCTGTTTTCGTTCGTAGATTTAATATCACCTCTGACCCTTTCGTAACTTTGCGAACGGCCTCTTATTTATTCATTTATATTGTGATTTGTGACGTTTTGTCATTCTAAATTAGAGAACACAAAGGGCAACACCGTTATCAACGTATTATCAACCTATTTCTATATCTATTTTAGTACTTTTCATGGAATCTTTATTTTTATAAAGTTCTTATTGTATGACTTTGGTTTTATTATTTTGATCAACCCTGTTTGTTGTACTATCTGTCCTGACAACTGTTGAATATGACGTCAACCAATTCGTAAATCTTACTCTAAACAATTGGAAAGTTACGAATGACTTACGAAAGCGTACAAAAATGATCCATTCGCAACTTTACGAATTCGTAACTCATTCGTAACTTTTTAAATATTTACGAATTTACGAATTGCGAACGTTCGTTACTACGAACGGTACAAAAACGGACTCCAGGCTATTAGTAATTCACAATCAGCAGTCAAAAGATTTGAACTCATGGCCACTTATTAAAGCCACTAATTTCTTGATCACTTCTCGTGTGTTTTGAATTTTTTGTTTGGTTATAACCAAAACTTGCAATTCAAACTTTGAAATGAGAATTGCTGACGCTAGCTTTGTTAAAAATATCGAGTTTGAATGGAATCCAATCCCGGGGATCTAATCCGCCTTGGTCTGAATGTTGTGCTGTTGCAAAAGTCTATCCGGCTAGCTAAATATTTAATAAAAAATAATCACATTATCATTTGATTGGCTGGATGCATTTCGGGCTATGGAATGCGAGAATGAAGTTTCAGTGAGAATCTACGACTAGACAGATGCGATTGTAAAAATGCAGGTTACTCCACTGAGAAGTACAACACCATGGTCACACGAAAAACACTACAAAGGCACGAATGGAAAAAAGTTCATAAACCACCAATTGAAACATATGTCTCTGGTTTAAACTAAGACTAGAAAATTCCATTTAGAGAGCGGTAGAAAAAGCAAGACTACATGTAGATAATTCAGATGGAAGATATGATGGGACAATTTCACAGATAAATGCTCTAATGTAATCCAATGGGAAAATATTGAAATCTTTGGATTGATTTTGAAAAAACGAGGATTTTCGGTACATAACCCCATATACCACGGGATAGCTCCATATGTGCCCTTTCAAATCAAAAAAAAATTTGCAGAGAACACCCATTGAGAAAAAAAGATATGACCGCTTTTTCCGCCATCTATCCGAATTTTAAACAATTTTCAATAGATTTCAAACTCAAGACCACCGTCACAAAAAGTCAAATATTTGAAGTGAACCGAATCATTTCGTCATACTTTTGGTAAAATTATATACACACAAGATAAAGAAAATAAAATATAAAATCTGTACATTTTCACTAGTGATTGCACTAATAAATCTTGATTTCAATCCACCATCATCCCGATTTTAAATTTAGATTTTTTGTCTACCTTTTCACTAGCGCCATCTGTGGAGTTATCCCGATCCGTTGACGATCTTTGTTTTTTCTTCCGCTCTCTATAAGGAAGGCAATTCCGGAGCTATCAACTTATGCTTGTCTGCTGGTCTTGAGTGTACTATCCTTACTCAGTTAGTTTATTTCGTGGTATGAGTAAAGTAGTTTTATTCAAAACCTGTTTAGGGACTTCAATGGTATACTACAGCACCATCTTTGGACAGAATACTCTAATTTGAAGGCATATATAATGCTCAGAATAACTGGGAAACATGTGATCATAACAGTGAACGTAAAAATGAACAGTGGAATCTTTGGGATTATTTTATGCGGATGGATGACCTTGGTAGTGGTGAATTGGTCAATGTACATAAATATGATGGCGTTTTGTTACTCCAACCTATGTTAGAGAGTAGAACTTTCTATTTTCGTGAGATATTTTTGTTGAAAATTTCTTGACATGAAGGTGAGATGTTTTGCTGTATTTCTCTGATTTTATTTGAAAATCGATGGGCTGCAATTTGAGAAACTTAACGTCAATAGATAAATCAAATCATTAAAAACGAGGAAAAATGTCTTGGCTTTTACCTTTCTGGGAAACTATATGTTTTTTGAAAAAAAAAACTTTTTCTTACTCTTTTTATCGTTCGTTTACAGTGTCTATAACAATATTATTGCATACTGGGTGTTCCAAAAGTAACGGGACTGGTGCTGGTATTTTGTTAAACATGCACCAATTGTCTTCAAAATTGTACATGATGTACTTTCATGTATTGTTACTAGAGTAGAATTGCAAAGTTTTGACAAAAAGTATGAAACTCAGGTAGAGTTATGGTTGCCATGGTAACATGACATCACGATACCCGGGACAACAGTCCATGCAGAAAGTTTTATGTTTTGTACATTCCATATCAAAGTTGAAATGCAACAACTGGACGTGGGAATTACATTTGCATTATATAATTTGATATTCTTATGTATCACGGTGTATAACCCAAACGCTCCTACATGCACGACGGAGCGTTTCATTACTGAAATTAAACAAAGAAACGCTCCGGAGTAGGAAAACTGACTTGGCGGGAATGATGAGCCGTCTGACGATTTCCCCAATAATGGGAATAAGAGGTATGAGTTACATATTTCGAGTACACCATTCGATGGGTGTGATATTCATGTTGTACTTGGCTGGCTGTTGACGTTTGAAGCAATTAGGAAGAGCTGTACGAAGCAGTATAGTTATCAAAATTCAAAAACGTATTTGTCATTCTAACGGTCAAAACCCCTTTTGTCGATACATGTGATTAGTTGAGCTAAGATTAGAGCACCAACGTATAGTTTAGTCAAATTCCAATGCTTCAACGCACCATACATTATCGTAATAGTGATTTGATGACCGAAAATCCAGTCTTAAAAATGATGACATTCTCATATTCAAGAAACGCTCCGATCTGGTTAACACAGTGAACCGGAAACGCTCCGGTAGTCTAGATCAGTTTAGGAAATATATAGCTTGCCTTTTCTTTTCAGGAAGAGAAAGAAAAGATCTATTATACCCCTTGGTATCAATATAAGAAAGATTAATTCACATATAAATTTTCGTTTTTTTCTGTAGTTTTATGATTTAGCACATATGTAGGCATGACATCATCTAATGTAGGCTTAAATCAGCTAGTTGCACGTTTAGCACCACCAGGTTCAGATGTTTCAATTTGCCTAACAAGTACAACACGTTTTTGAGAACAACACTCTTCTCTAATAATCTGAAAATTATATCAAAACAAAATGGTAAGAGCGTTTCTAAAATTGTGTTCTAAATCGACGGAGCGTTTCGAGGAAAACAAGCGATTTCTCGAGAACAAGTAATGGATTTGGACTGGGATTTTAGGAAATGAGAATATACGAGTTTGTGATCTACTACTTTAACAGAAAGATTAACGTTTTCATAAAAATACTAGTTTAATTCGTAATTTGTGGTCAAATCGTCATCTTCAGATTCGTTCGATCTACACTACGGAGCTTTGATCAGGCAAATAACAGTTTACGACCAGAAGTTGAATAAATCAGATCTTTGCTCACGGTATTGTTCATCGAATGGTACATAATATTTCACCATAACATATTATATGTAAGAGAAACGAGAGGAACAATACTTACGGTCATAGTGGAATCTTCATTATCCGCCATTTTATTTCGCTCCGGAGCGTTTCCGCGTAAATGAAACGCTCCATCGTGCATGTAGGAGCGTTTGGGTTATACACCGTGTGTATCCTCTACTTTGAAAAGTAGCCTCCTCTTTGATCATGCAGTAGCACTCTGTATCCATGACACAAACACATTAGTGAACTCAATAGTCCTATTCGCGATAAGAGTTCAGGTGGTAATTTCCATAAATATTTCCCATGGTGCATCGCTTTGAAAGGGACAAATATTTATTGGCCCGCCGAACTAGTCAAATAATCTGAACGTTTCTCAGCTTCTGATCTTCCATCAGCCCTCAAGTATAGTTATATGATCCAATCTATTGAATACTAGTAATCAGAAAGATAATCGGAGATTCAAAGTATTTCAACTACAGATTTCTTCGGATTTGGGGATTACGGTTCAAAAAGCCTTGTTATATATCTTAATTACATTACATACCTATCATTTGTGCAAATGCAACTCTTCATAAATGTTTAATAGAGTCGCAGTGCGGCATTGAAAAAAGCACCCCTGTGTAATCAAATGGGAAAGAACCCGGGTGTACACGAAGTTGTACCATACATGAGAGCTCTTCAAATGGGAGGTAACTAAACTGAACTAAACTAAACGTTATCGCGTATTGGTATATTGAATATTGAAGACATGTCCCGCAGTGTCGATTGGACAACTTTGAGAAGGTCATTCTCATATTTAAAGGTCTTACCGCGCTGTAGCATTCCATGCTCCATGTAAGTGAAAAATTAGATATTGCCTGATCAAGAGTATGCTGCATGGTCTTAGACATCAAGACCTACTACCTCCTCTATAGCTGCAGTGGTCTTTAATGCTGACTTGATGGGAGGCATGTCATCAAGTGGATGACTGACTTTAAATTGGGTCTTTTCGAGAACTCAACCGTGAATTGTGCAGACCGTTGATATTCCAGGAAATTGAATAAATATTATCATTAAAAAATCATATTTGAATCTTAGTTGTATAGCAACACCATAGCCAAAAAAAAAATAAATAAAACAAACAAAAATTTTGTATTATAATAGGTGAATCAGATACTTTCTTCAGTAACACAAAAATGTTAGATATCACATTTTCATGAAAAGGTTGTCCCGTGTATTGTGATGTCATGTTACTATAGTAACCATAACTCTACCCGCATTTTTTCATTTTTTCTGAAACTTTACAATTTTACTCACAATATTTTAAAGTACAATTTGTGAAAATTTGAAAACACTTGGTGCAGAATTGACAAAATGCCAGCACTAGTCCTGTTATTTTTGGAACACCCTGTAAACACCTATGAAACATAGAAATGGCTTGTCAGGAACAGTTTGAAATTTTCAGTCTTGAACATTTTTCTCAATTTTCCTGTGAATTTTACATTTGACTTATTCAATTATCATCCCTCGAACGGAAAGAGAATGAATGTTGTTTGAAGCCCTGCGTATGGAGGGTATCATTGCCTTGTAAAGTACGCATGATAAATAACATGAATGGTGACTAAAATGGCTTTAAATAGCGATATAGCATATAAATATCGATATAAATCGCAATATTAGAAAAAGCTGGTTTATATGAATTATAATACATGTACAGCAGCAGGGCTGTATAATACGTTTAATTATTAACCAGGGTAGTTAGCTATGAATTTAGAAGTACTTAGGACCATAGTTTATGAACGTTTATGGATACTAGACCTAGGTATACAGGCAACCTTTGAGACTGTACCATCGGACGATCACACCGAGCTATAGAGGTTTTACTACAACGTACGCAGGATATATTTTATTATCCTGTTAACAGGTGAGTACACTGCATATTAAATGTCTATTCCAATGTTTTATTTCCGTCATTAAACCGGTCCGTAGGCACAAACATGTTTTAATGTCTCTGAATAAAGTGGATATGCTATTTACGAGTAATGCATAGCATTCAATTTCACTCATATTTTATGATCGGATTTTTATTGAATGAAGACTTGTTCGTTATTATTCCAATTCACACTGCTTGAACATTTACCTTTTATATTAATATTGCGGTGCAATATTCTCATATAAACATTTCAACATTACACTAGAACTTTCGACTGAGATAAAATATATTATTGCATCTTCTTCAAAGTCACGTGGGATGCAATTGCTTCATCCAAAACCTGCATCATCTTCCAATTTTAAATATGACATCAATTCTGAATGATACATAAAATAGTCGATAGATTATTATAGAGGTTCGTTATCAAATACAAGTTAAATTCTGCCAGCATCTATGTAAGGTAGGGTATGTTATTTTATTTAGAATTTCATTTTATTTTCATTCCATGATGGTTTTTGTAACATCTCAGTTATTTTTTTTTGTGTATGAAGAACTATTCCATGTGTGCAGGTTTTACATCAAATGCTATATATACAAAATAAACTCAGATGTAGAACATGAGACCAATATTGATTGCAAATAGTATTAGACAGCATTTGAAAAAACAACAAATATAAACATCATCCTCAGCACCATGAAGTACTCTTGGAAGCCCCCCCCCCGAGAGCGCATGCAACTAACGATATTGAAATTCATAATACGTATTCAGTTATTTGAAATCCAATTGATTAAGTTTAACATCTAATCCAATATATCCAAAACAAACTCAGATGCAGAACAGAGACCAATATTAGTTATTTGTATATGCTTCTGCATTTAGATCAGAAACTCATGATCATTGGAAAAACTAATAAAGGTTATCATTTGCATTCGACTAAAGTACATCGTTCAATTAGTCTGAATTCATATCTACATGTAAGTATATATCAATAAATAATACAATTGATTTTTCTAAATCACGTGTCATTTCTCCTATTTCAGGGTGAATATCTGGGTATATAGCAATACTAAGATAAAAAAAAGTTCATGTGAGGCAATATATAGAGATATAAAATCATGGCTGATCCCGATGCTGACTATGTTTGTTCACTGGACGAAAAGAGTCTTAAGGTTGCAAAAGAAGAATTGTGTGAAGACCCGGATGAACGGCTTAGTCAGGTGAAACAGCTCAGAGCTTGGATAGAGACACAACCTCATCTAAAATGTAAAACAGGTACATTGACTCCTGGTGTCAAAGAATATTTCTAGTATATAGAACCCGTAATTCAATCTTTACCCTTGACCTTAGTCCACAGGCCCGTAGCCAGGGGGGGGTCGCAGAGTCCGGGCGAACCCCCCCCCCTGGCCAAAAATTCTTTCAAAATCATGCAGTTTTTCACCATTTTGAGCACTTGTCAAGTGATTTTAGCCCAATTGGGCCAAAATTGTCAAATGTGAACCCCCCCCCCCTGGAAATTTTTGAAAATCCTGGCTACGGGCCTGGTCCATCCAACTCTGATGTCCGTAGTATAAGACCAGTAACACAGTCCCCTGACATCAATCCGACTCCTTTTATATTCAGACAGGTGCAAAGCATGTGAAAATAAATACAGGGTGACACAAAAAATGACACCCACCTTACGTTAAGCCTACATAAATTGTTTGTTTTTGGCTTGTACTTTCAGGGAAATGAAGTCCATTCAATCAAACACAAAATAATGTAGTTGTCATTGATAACATAATTATAACTTATTTTTAAAATTATGTTTCAAAAGATGGGTGTCATTTTTTGTGGAAGATCCAGTTGTGCCAGCAAAGGAATAGACACATTTTGTAACGCTTATATGTGGGCTTCTAGGTGAGCAGCACTAGTCACCTGAAACTGCTCGAGGAGTTGCAAAATGGAATGTAGTTTTATAATGCGAAAAAACAAGTCTGAATTTCTTCAGACAAAAAAGTTATGAAACATTGTGTGAGTGGGTGTCATTTTTATTGTGTTAAGCGGGTATTAAATATGTGTATTTTGCGGGCAGCTTCTATATTGTCAGTCATCATGTACATTTCCTATTATTTTTAGATACCATTTTCCTGCTAAACTTCCTAAGAAGATATCGCTTCAGTCAGCTAGAGACAAGAAAAATGCTTGACTACTTCCTAACGATTCTTACGGAGATGCCCGAATGGTTCCGAGATTTAGACCCCTTAGAACCACATATAGAAAAGGCTTACTGGACTGGGTAGGTTTCACCTCTGTTATGAGCTGAGCCCCGGTGTAAACCTTAAAGGGTAGGAGGTCCTATCAAATTATGGTCCTGCTCTCCATTGATTTATATGGTGACCTAAATACACATCTTTCCCTCATTATCTTATACACAATCAGGGCCAGAAAGGGCCTTTAAAAGGGGGGACCATAATCCCTGGGGGACCATAATTTCTTTCACAACGGGAATATGTGGTATTGAAATCATGCTTGTTGAGCTATCATTCGCCCGTCGGTCAAAATATTAACAATGGGGGGCCCCCAACAATTTTTGTACAAAAGTCGATTTTTAAACATTTTATTTCTAATTCCCTGACCTTGATGAGTTAATTATGGTATATTAAAGTATATTTGATCGTTAATTTACAAATCCTGGTAACTTGACTCTAAAGAATGGTCAAGTAACAATGAAATAATTACGAACAAAAATATTATTGGACCAACTAGTTTTGAAGTCCAACGCTCATTTCATTCACTCAGGGCGTTCACGATTAGTAGCTGGTGATCCAGAAGCTATCAAGGGTGAGGGGCACATTTAAAGTCAAATCCTAGGCAAATTTTTAATAATTCGGCCTGAAAAAGCCCATGCCCCGCTGTATATATCCGCCAGTGTATATTCGTTTATTCGTTCAGCCTTATTTAACCTCATCATAAATGTATTAAGTCCACTACCATGAAAACCACAATTTTGATGATTGATTTTAAGAGTGACAGTACCTTATCAGACGGCCTTCATATCATTCTAGACACCTTGTTCCTTTGCCCCAACGGGACGATAAAGGCAGGCGCGTTGTGCTAATGCGTCCTGGAGTCATCGATCCAAACACTAAGGAATTCACCGGGATGCATGTGTCAAAGGACAACAATTGCATTTTTGGTGTACTACAGGGGGAGGAAATGACTCAAGTAAATGGGATGATATTTGTGATTGACTATACTGGTATGACAACTAAACACATGTCATTTTATGGGATGGATCAGGCCAGAAAAATGTCAAAATTCATGGTAAGTTTAATAAAAGACAGATTCATTTTGTGTACGTTAGATGTAGTGTGCACCAACTTGATATTGTGTGTTTTTAAAGCATCAGATGCATTTGAATGTGTCTCAATGATACTGTGGTTCTTTGTGGTATTGTAGAGACTGATTATCATCTTATTTTATCATGTTAAATTGAAACATAGAACCAAGTCCCTGATGTGAAAAAGTCACTCCACCTTTACAGGAATCGAACCCAGAAACTTCCGATTAGATAAAGAGTCTTGTATTTTAGGACAAATTCCCCGGGAGGTTTAAGGAGATGCACTACTACAACACCGGATCGGTGTTTGAGGCAGTTATGGGAGTAATGAAGCCATTCCTGTCTCAAAAGATAAAGGATAGGGTACGTATGCATAAATCATAGAACTATTGACCTCTCTAGATGTATATTGAAAGCCCATGGAGGAAACGGTCTTGATTTTCCTTATTAGATACTCAAAATTTTGTCAAATATTTGAAATCTACATATAGAATTAGATCAAAAATGTGTTCATGCGTTCAAATAGTAATAGTAGTAAATAGTAATAGTTCTTAAGTTTGTGACACCCCCCCCCCCTCTTTCCTCTCTCTCTCTCTCTCTCTCTCACTGTCTTTATTCAACCAAAGATGAGTACTTTTCAGTTCGGCCGGGGTATTCATTATACTATATACAGGCTTGTCTTTGTTGTAGATGATAATGCATGGTAACAATCTTGAGAGTTTATACAAGAAAATTCCCCTGCATCTTCTCCCGGAGGAGTATCTCCCTGATGACTACACTGGACCAAATGCAGGCAGTGTAAAAACTATACTCGGTAAGGAAAAGTCCCGGGGAAAAGTAACCAGGATTCAATTGATAGGATTTGATTAACGCAGAAATACATGTATGTCGGTATTCAATTTCCAGTTCCAGTTTTTTTACCTTCCACTTATCAAGTGACGCGTCTATCGTGGTCTTTTCTGGTTAGTTTTTCAGCTTTCTACAATCTAGGAATATCACAGGCATCGGAACAGCGACGTTCTGAAAAGAAATTACCTCCCGCACCACACTCTATGTAAAATACTTGGTACAGGTACATAGAATGTGAGGGGTAATTCTATATATTTCGATGCCCGTGAGGAACATAATTCATCTTACACCTAATTTAATGTATTATCATATTGATAACCATAAATGCTTAACTATGTATTTAAAGTATTACATATTTTTCAGAGGACTTTAGGAAGCGCATGATCGAGCCAAAATTCAGAAATGGTCTGATAGAGGGTTCTACAGAATATGGCTACGTTGATGAGAGATTACGACCCAAAGTTGAAGAGGTGCAGGCAACTTTCAGAAAGCTAAATGTGGACTAAAATACACTAGACGAAAAAACTCTTGCAAGTCTGGAATCTTGGTTTGTTCTTTGGATGCATTCTCAAAATTCATTTCGTTCGTTGCGTACCTTCACTACCTGTAAGGCACAGGAGGTACTGATTGCACTGGACGAAAGGCTCGGAGATTGCTTTGGATGTACACTTGTGGTCTACTTTTTTCAATAGGGAACGTGTACAATTATGGTTAAGGCTAAGTTCTCCCCTTCATGTTATAAATTGCGCGATTGAGTATAAAGATATTAAAGAAATTGTGGAAATGAAGTCCCTGGAAATAACAGTTGAACTATGTAACGCTTGATATCTTATCAAACGATGCAGTGATTTTTTAACAAATGTGGACATGTACAAATTGTACATTCATTTCATCAAGCAATTTGAAATTTTTGTAACTGTTTTTCCCAAAACAAGGGATACAGATTGAAGATTCTTGAAAAATAGACGTGACAATATCAGAAAAAACATCTGAGCCAAATATGGCTTTATCAGCTCAGATTCTGCTTTAGTGATATATGTGTGCGATCGAGGCATAAGCATGCCAAAAAAGTTTTCTTTCAAGATTTGTTATGACTTTTACAATAACTGATGCAACTTCCTTCAAAATTGAGCTAGACGCTTCAAATAAAAAGCATTTCAAAGCTCCTTTCTTCCTCTATCTCATGGTTTTATTTTAATTGGTTATGGGGGGTGCCATCGCACCCCTCTGGCTACGCCTATGGCCTGTCAATTAAAACATGCTTTTGCTTGAGACCCAGACAAAATGACAAACGTTGCAATATGTGCATATTTTATATATAATTTATTACTAGTTAAATGTACAAATATTCGAACATTGCAAAAATTAGTTATAAATATAAAAAGCTGACACTTTTCCATGTGAAATATATATGTGGCCTTCTTTAGTCTACTACTTTGGAAAATAACATGTTTTGAACCTAAAAATCATCAGCCTACAGTGCAGTAGACTACTGCAAGAATACAAATAATACAAATACACTAATACAAAATATTACACCTGATAAAAGGAGTAACAACTACATAATGGAAGCATGATTTCTACACATTTTTGGTGCACTAAAATAACCCAAAATTTTCCACTGTTTCTGAATTTAAGACTAACAGTTGACTTTTGACAGATCTTCATAATGTACATTATATTATGGTATTTATGCAAAACAATTTAATTCATAAATAATTTAAAGTAACATGTTGAGAGTACATTTCTAGTTTTGCAGATCATGATCATTACTACCAGACTTAGAATTTTCAACATTAATTAACTAGATAACAGCAACTCCGCGGAGTAGCAAATCCCAACGAACAAAATATCAATTACCGAATTCCAATCACTAATACTCATTACTTTGGTTATAATTGAAAAAATTAGATTTTAGAATTGCGAATTCCTGCAAAGCAGCCATTTTGAATTTTCAGAGATACAAATCTGAAAAATAATACCATAATTGTGACCTACTCCAAAATTCCTTCAATTTGAGTATAATATAGCCATACTTTGAAGGGATCGAAAAATTATTGCGAAATCGTACATTAGACGGCCATTTTGAATTTTACAAGGCTCGAATCAGAAAAAAAGATACAATATCTGCAATCTACTCTTAATTGCCTTTCATTTGAGTATAATAAAGCTATACTTCAGAAAGATCTAAAAATTAGGGAAAATTTCTGTTTTCCTGTCCCCCCATACACGGCCCCTGGGGGTCAGGATGAAAAACACAGAATATATGTGAAATGGATAAATGTTGTGAATATACTACCAAAATTTCAAACAATAATATTAATTACTTTGGCTTAGAATGAAAAATTTATGATTTTTGCATAAAACTATTCACCAATATACATCTTTCCACTAAATATGAAGAAAATCCATTTACTAGTATTTGAGTTATCTTCCGGACAGACGGACGGACTGACTGACGGACTGACGGACGGACGGAGGGCTTCACTATATCCCTACCGAACATCGTTCGTTAGGATAATTATCCCATCGAACAAAGTTCGGAGGGATATAGGGAACGCCTCCGTCCGTCCGTCCGGGCAATAACTCAAATACCGTTGGCCCAATTTTGTTCATATTTTGTACACATCTACCCTTTAAAGTTCTGCTCGAAAGCCGATTTTCAAAATTTTAGTGCCGATTTTACAGTAATTTAGGTGCAATATGTAAAACTGTAATAGCAATATGTTTTAAATGTAAAAAAATTATATAGGACTTTGATAAAGCTAAAAATGTAGATATTAAAGAAGCACATGGCAGCCATCTTGAAAAATGGCGGCCTTTACTCGTAATTTACGATTTTTGCTGTAACTCAAGAAGTAGTGGATCGATTTTGTTCATATTTGGTATGTGAATACTATAAGCATGGCACACTGTCTAATGAAACTTTTGGTAGAAGGCAGCCATTTTGAAAAATGGTAGCCATTTTAACTTATTTTCCTATAACTCGAAAAGTAGTGGAGCGATTTTGTTCATATTTGGTATGTGAATACTATAAGTATGGTACCCTGTCTAATGACACTTTTGGTAGGAGGCGGCCATTTTGAAAAATGGCCGCCATTTAAACATAATTTATTCGGCCTTTACTCGCTATTTAACGATTTTTGCTGTAACTTGAAAAGTAGTGGAGTGATTTTGTTCATATTTGGTATGTGAATACTATAAGCATGGCACACTGTTTAATGACACTTTTGGTAGAAGGTGGCCATTTTGAAAAATGGCCACCATTTTGAAGTATTTTACCATTACTCGAAAAGTAGTGGAGCGATTTTGTTCATATTTGGTATGTGAATACTATAAGCATGGCACACTGTTTAATGACACTTTTGGTAGAAGGTGGCCATTTTGAAAAATGGCCACCATTTTGAAGTATTTTACCATTACTCGAAAAGTAGTGGAGCGATTTTGTTCATATTTGGTATGTGAATACTATAAAAAAACACATATTACTTCTTCTGATGACAACTTGGCTAGTGAGCAACCATTTTGAAAATGGTGGCCTTTCTTATGTGTGTTATTTTATGATATTTGCTATATATTTTGTTTGTAAAAATGCCAGTCATTTCTGTTCGATGGGATTCGCTACGCTTTGGCGTTGCCGTTGTTCTGGTTTGACCATTGATAGTAAGGAAGAATAAGTCATGCATTAAATTGTAGAAATCAGACATTGGAATTAAAATCCATGTGCTGCAACCGAATTAAACATTTATTTCCATCATTAACCCCTTCAAATTATGATAATATTTAAGAGGTATCTTCTCTAACCTATCAACTATTAAAAAATGTGCAAATATTGAACAGTGAAAGCAAAATTAGAGAAGAGATGTACAATTTACTAACTTCAACATATGAATATTAGTAAACATTGGTTTTATCCATATAACATTAGCTGATTCCCAGGAGTACACAGGTAAATTGTACACCTCCGAGTGAACAATTACTACGTATATGCAGCGTTATGAAAACATATAGGATTCTGCAGATTGTGATTGTAATCACAATTTGAATGATAAAAGCACATAAGGCAACATTCAAAAAGCAAAACAACACAATCCCCTACAAACCATATGAACCGTACAAAACCAATAAAAGCAGGATTGAAAGTGGAAGGCTATCTGTAGGAAATAATCGATAAAATGTTCAAATGATTCAGGAGAACATGACTTACACACGATTCACAAATCAGATATGTTATATCCAACTATTACAAATACAAGTACAGTGCAACCTCAACCTGTGTAATCAAAACACCACTGCGACAGACCAAGAATTTGGATTGGTAGGTGTTCAAATTCAGAGTTATTTTAACATGGAAGTCTATGGCAGATAAAAATGGGACTGAAGAATTCTTGACACTATGAGGTGTTCGAATTGGTGAGGTGTTTGAATATATAAACAGGTTTTACTGTTCCACTGGGGGGTCCAGGGGGAGGGGCCCCAAAAAGATTTTGGACCCCAAAATTTCGTTGGGCCTCAAATGGGCCTTTATGGGCAAAACTTGGCCTTTTTGGGCCTTTTTAGCCAAATTATCAAAATTGGGCCTCAAATTTTCAAAATTTGGGCCTTAATTATTGGTTTTAGGGGCCCAATTTTATTTCCATGCAAGCACGGAAAATTTCTTGTAGAACTTGAAATCTGCCCCCCCCCCTTGCTAGTTCCTGGATCCACCAGTGTATACTGTACACAGGTACTACTTTCTACATGTATTATATACAGACAGACATAGAAGATATGCATGTTTCTTTACAGTGGAAGTTCTGTGACAGAAACACAGTCTAGTGTAAAGCCCAAATATAAACAGAACCACTTTGTCAATTGATCCTCAATTTGAGGCATTTGTGGATTTATGCGCTGAACTGTACATAGATTTTGCGGGCATTGTGATGCACTGTACATATATTTTGGTTGCCCTAGACTGTACATACATCTTGAGGGCTTTGTGATGCATTACACATTTTGTGTGCTTTGAACTGCACTGTACATTCATTTAGTGGGCTTTTTGATGCACTGTACATATTTTGTGAGCTTTGTGCTATGCTGTACATACATTTATAACGTGCCGAGTTATCTCTAGTCCTCTATAGCAACTCGGCTTATACAACTAGCACCTAACAATTTGGCAAACTAAATGTATACACTAATTTTGCCAATATATTTTTAAATAAGTTTTTGGCAAAGTTAAACTGCCAATATGAGACAGGCAAATGGTGGACTGTCCATTCTCAAGAAAGTTTTACTTTTGCCTTAACCTCATTTCAATTTTTTGATCAGGTATTGCATATTTAGAAGAAATTGGTTCAAATACTGAAATCACTTTGACTGCAGCAGGAATTCCCCCCCCCATTGTTGCAGTGCATTAACGTGTACTTTTGTACATCTGCACACTAAAGGGATATAGTGACTGGACACTTTGTGAAAACATTAATTTCAGGGGCCCTATAGATCAGTGTACCCCACACTATTTGGTTTGACATGCCGTAAAAGGCTGCACACCTTATACATGTTCATACTGAAATATGCTTTAATCTAAGCATCAAAATACTGACAATGCGTGCAACATTGGACCAACATTCTTCAATGCTGGAGTGATATCATTTTAAAGAGTAGCTCAAATTATGCCACAAAATTTTCCTACGGCTTTCACAAATCATAATCTTCTTTGTGACACATTGCTGAGTCATAATGATAGATTTTTCCATCAATGGCGACAGGGATATGGATTTCAGATTCATTGTTTCTGTTGATCATATTCACTATCAATGCTGTTTATGAGTAACAGATATTTGATTCACATTGACATGTCATTGCGATGTATGTCGAGGGCCAATCATATTTATGTTGACAGTCATTCCTATTCATGATGAAGTTGATCCTATTGACAGTAAAGTCAATCCCACTCACAGTGAAGTCAATCAAATTCATGATGAAGTCAATCCAATTCACGATGAAGTCAATCCAATTCATAATGAAGTAAATCCCATTCACGATGAAGTCAATCCAATTTGCAATGAAGTAAATCCTATTTACAGTGAAGTCAATCCTTTTCATGGTGAAGTCAATCTTATTCAAGATGAAGTCAATCCAATTCATGATGAATCTTATTGTTTGTGAAGTCAAAATTTAGTTCACCATGAAGTCAATCCAATTCACAACGAAGTAAATCCTATTCACAGTGAAGTCAATCCTTTTCATGGTGAAGTCAATCTTATTCAAGATGAAGTCAACACGATGAATCTTATTGTTTGTGAAGTCAAAATTTAGTTCACCATGAAGTCAATCCTATTCACCTTAACAGTCAATCCAATTCATAATTTTTGACTCCAACTGACAAATGATCATGATCATAACTGAAACAACAGCCTATCAGCCAAGGTTTGCCAGATAATGATATCCACATCAGGCCCGTAGCCAGGATTTGCCAAGGGGGTTCAGTTTTTGAGAAACTCCAGGGGGGGGGGTTCACAAGTGCTCAGAATGGTGAAAAACTGCATGATTTTGAAAGATATTTTGGCCAGGGGGGGGTTGCTCGAACCCATCAAACCCCCCCTGTCTACGAGCCTGCACTTTAGAGAACTCCTATACATTGAAATAATATAGGCCCTATATTGGCTGTATTGTCTCAGCACTGGGGTGCCCAAGCTCTAGTAGCCTTTAGAGGCCTCCTTTGCTGCCAAGATGAGGGGGTGCAGACTGGCCAGGGGTTTTGCCAGGCGTAAGAAAGGATGCTGAAAAAAGCAAGGAGTAAAAATATCTTAATGTGGAATTTCAAATATATAATAACAAAATATCTTGAATAGATTTACTTTTCAAATCTTTTATTTATACAATATAACATTTGTCAAATCATGTGCTTTGATTCCATGTTTACAGACCTCATGATTTCAAAGAGTTATCAATAGTTTTTTAATTTTTCTTATTTTAACACAGATCAGAAAAGCTACTGTGTCTTCTAAAATCCGAAGGACTAATGTAAGCAAAAATGCAATCAGAAGTACAGATATAAATATAGATGGCATGTGTGTATAGTGATACCCTGCCTTTTCATAAATATTGAACAATTTTCAAAGAAAGCGACGCCAAATATCAAACAAGGACCCTGTTTAAGTTCCGCAGCGATTAGTAAAACAATACTTTCACTCACCCTGAGGAACTCTGAGGCTGAGGGTCTTTTATCGACATCAACTTCAAGACATCTATCCAAGAAATCTTGGAAGACAGGAGACAATTTATGTTTGTCTTTAATCTCAGGTTTGCCATTGGTTGCTATGAGATACAATGCCTGCAAAACAAACATGATATTTTTAGTTTTAAATAACTTTTTACAGGGGCTCTTCCAACATCTTCAATGTTGGGCAGCATCTGTTCTGTGGATCCATGCATCTCTATGTGGTGTTCACCTTGACCTTTGGCAATGCTGTTGCCATGGATACAGCTATGGCCCCTCAGTCCCTGTCCCATTTGATTTTATAATTTAGAATTTACTAACTCAACTTCTGTCAATGACATGACCTTTAAACAAGAATTTTAGAAATTTGCCATAAATGGTACCTCTGAGATAATATAGTATATACATGGGCATACATACATAGTGTTTTATATCATAAAGCATATGATATACTCTTTCAGAATCAATAGGTTTTTAAGTCATTCTATAAGTTGTCATGGTTACAAGATTCCAAAAATACATTGGGTTTGTGATTGGACGTGATTTGGATGTGATATCACGTCCTTCGTTATCAATGTATGTGCTTTATGACGTCATATCATGTCCTTCGTAGCGAATGAGTTAAAATACTCGTATGTTGTCATATTCATCTCTCTGTACTCACCCTTAGAGGATTCTCATTGAGATATGGTGGTTCCCCTTCAATCATCTCAATAGCCATTATTCCTAAACTCCATATGTCAACCTTAGGTCCATATGCTTTTCTGTAATAGAATATAAACTAATGTTATGTCCATATGCTTTTCTGTAATAGAATATAAACTAATGTTATGTCCATATGCCTTTCTGTTATTGAATATAAACTAATGTTATGTCCATATGCTTTTCTGTAATAGAATATAAACTAATGTTATGTCCATATGCTTTTCTGTAATAGAACATAAACTAATGTTATGTCCATATGCTTTTCTGTAATAGAATATAAACAAATGTTATGTCCATATGCCTTTCTGTTATAGAACATAAACTAATGTTATGTCCATATGCCTTTCTGTAATAGAATATAAACTAATGTTATGTCCATATGCCTTTCTGTAATAGAATATAAACTAATGTTATGTCCATATGCCTTTCTGTAATAGAATATAAACTAATGTTATGTCCATATGCCTTTCTGTAATAGAATATAAACTAATGTTATGTCCATATGCCTTTCTGTTATTGAATATAAACTAATATTAGGTCTAAATGTCTTTTTGAAACATCATTTATGTAATGCCTTTCTGTAATAGAATATAAACTAATGTTATGTCCATATGCCTTTCTGTAATAGAATATAAACTAATGTTATGTCCATATGCCTTTCTGTAATAGAATATAAACTAATGTTATGTCCATATGCCTTTCTGTTATTGAATATGAACTAATATTAGGTCTAAATGTCTTTTTGAAACATCATTTATGTAATGCCTTTCTGTAATAGAATATAAACTAATGTTATGTCCATATGCCTTTCTGTAATAGAATATAAACTAATGGTATGTCCATATGCTTTTCTGTAATAGAATATAAACTAATGTTATGTCCATATGCTTTTCTGTAATAGAACATAAACTAATGTTATGTCCATATGCTTTTCTGTAATAGAATATAAACTAATGTTATGTCCATATGCCTTTCTGTAATAGAATATAAACTAATGTTATGTCCATATGCCTTTCTGTAATAGAATATAAACTAATGTTATGTCCATATGCCTTTCTGTTATAGAACATAAACTAATGTTAGGTCTAAATGTCTTTTTGAAACATCATTTATGTAATGCCTTTCTGTAATAGAATATTAACTAATGTTATGTCCATATGCCTTTCTGTTATAGAACATAAACTAATGTTAGGTCTAAATGTCTTTTTGAAACATCATTTACGTCATGCCTTTCTGTAATAGAATATTAACTAATGTTATGTCCATATGCCTTTCTGTTATAGAACATAAACTACTGTTAGGTCTAAATGTCTTTTTGAAACATCATTTACGTCATGCCTTTCTGTAATAGAATATAAACTAATGTTATGTCCATATGCCTTTCTGTAATAGAATATAAACTAATGTTATGTCCATATGCCTTTCTGTTATAGAATTTAAACTAATGTTATGTCCATATGCCTTTCTGTAATAGAATATAAACTAATGTTATGTCCATATGCCTTTCTGTAATAGAATATAAACTAATGTTATGTCCATATGCCTTTCTGTAATAGAATATAAACTAATGTTATGTCCATATGCCTTTCTGTTATAGAACATAAACTAATGCTAGGTCTAAATGTCTTTTTGAAACATCATTTATGTAATGCCTTTCTGTAATAGAATATAAACTAATGTTATGTCCATATGCCTTTCTGTAATAGAATATAAACTAATGTTAGGTCTAAATACTTCATATGCAATGTTGTACTTTTAGGACATTATGTCAACCTTAGCTCTATATACCTTTCTGTAACATGAGATCATTTAACGCTAGGTCAAAATACCTTTCCTTTATTAAATTTCATTTATTGCAAAGTCCTAAGTCAAGATCATTTCATTTGGTTTTATCTTCATGAGCATGTTTCCATCTTTGGCAATGATAGGTTCTTACCCCAATCCTACAAAGATATAGTAATCACAGATACAAGAATATTGCGATTCCGCGTCGCCACAGAAAAGACACAGAATTTAAGGCTTACCTTGTGACGACTTCAGGAGCCATCCAGTAAGGGGTACCAACCATGGTAGACCTCTTACTTTGTTCTGGGGATAGTTGAGCACAGAAGCCAAAATCAGCTGAAAGTACAACATATTTAGTAAGTTAGTCAATATTTACAATGAGATATTATTAGATGTGTGACATATTAAAATGTCACCTCAAGGAAAAGAAAAATATCACACAAGGCAAACCTGACATCAAACAGGACTTTCCATGTCAGTCAAATGGTCAGTTATAGAGAAACACAATTTGAGTACATGTATAGTTTAAGACTTACTTAGTTTTACGCCACCATCCATTCCTAGTAAAATATTGTCACTTTTAATATCGCGATGAATTACATTGTTCTCATGTAAGAACTCCAATGCTTGGAGAGTCTGAAAATATAACGGACAATGTAAGTGCAATGTAACATGTTTAATATTTTAAGAAAAAATTGCCAACTTCCAAAACAATATGATTTAATGTGCAAGGAA
The DNA here is from genome assembly GCA_903813345.2 of Owenia fusiformis. Taxonomy (NCBI): domain Eukaryota; kingdom Metazoa; phylum Annelida; class Polychaeta; order Sabellida; family Oweniidae; genus Owenia; species Owenia fusiformis. The sequence goes on from CAIIXF020000004.1 coordinate 9,109,898, forward strand.
ACAATGTCTAGTTCTTCCCTCTCCGTCACTATTCAGAACATCATCTCAATTAAAAATCGCAAGACTCTGTGATACAAACTATTGAAGTCTATTAAAGATAATTATACAATAATATACATAGGAAATATCCTGAGTTATACAAGTGTCTTTGTTTATATTTGAATTATCCAAGTTTGTTTCACCTTGATAACTTCAGTCATATATCTTCTACAAAAGGGATATTATCTCTAATTAATTATGAAATATATTTAGTCACAAAATTCACATTAATTCATTTCACATTGTGTCCAATATGTCTTACCTCTCTACACACTGAGGCTATTTGACCCTCATCCATACACGTTTCCGTGACAACATCAGTCAGGGAACCACCAGCCAAATACTCCATTACAACCTATCAGAACACAGCAAATATTCAGTCCTTGAACCATATATAAATGCAATAAATCTTAAAACTGATCTCTCTCAATGTGTATTTTTCTGAATAGATATTCAAATGTTTTTAGTGTAAAATTTTACATGGGGACATGAAATACCAGATTGCAATTTTCCCCAAACCTGTACATTCACAGTTTACTTGTATTTATGAAATAAATCTATTGATTAATAAAAAACATAGAGTTTCATCTTCATGTGTAGATAAGGTATCTTTCAATTTTGGGGTACTTCCTCCTCTTAAGCACTACAAACTGCATAAACGGAGTCATAAATTCTTACCCACAATTCCTCTCCAACAAGGTAGCTATTGAGATAATTCACAATATTTGGATTCTGATTTTCTCTCATGACGAGGATTTCGTTGATTATGAGTTCCTTCTTCGGTTGCTGAGACAAATTCATTTGTTTGATGGCTACTTCACGCCCAGTAGCGACCTCTATTGCTATATACACTGTACCAGATGCACTGGAAAAACACAGAGAAAATTATTAGTTTACACAGCTTCCTTGAAGACTCATATAGATGGCACTTCCTTAATCATTGCTAGTATGTTACTCTTATCACTTGTTACATCGGGGAGCAAATATCATCTTGACTTTAAATTGGAATACTTAGCTAGTAGTTTTGGGTTGTAGGCTTGTGTAAGTACAAATAATATTGTGAAAATAAACACTAATCCTAAATAATCATCTCTATGCCAATGACCAGTCTAATAGAGAAGCTTAGCGCCACCTAAACAACTTCACACATCGTGTTTTGCTATTTCATTGGAAGATGGATCCCAAAACTCAATGTCAAAATTTGAGAAGAATGTTAGAGTAGTTTCCTTTCAACATCATCTTATGCTCTTATTTAACATCATATGATCTCATTTCTTATAAATGGTCATTTGAAATAATCAGAACATATCACAAGGAAGGCTTTAACTCACCCCTGACCAATTTTTTCCATTTTTGTATATTTTTTATTGGGATCCCCAACTGAGACTATTGTCCGTAATTTTTCTAAAATTTCTTCATCTGTCATTTTCTTCTTTTTGGGCCTATCTGTTCTCGCCTGTAAACCTGGTTTGGCTTCATCAGGATCTACTGGTTTGGTATACTGAAATTGGAAATAAACATATAATGAATAGGTTTATTTCATAAATAAAATAGCATACATGCAGAGTGAATGGGGCAAATCGCCTTCCAGCATTTCATATTACCATATAAGAGTAATTTTATCTTACTGAATATGTTCTATTTCATTCTGAGTATGACATTATATTAATTATAAATACATGTTCAAGTACGAGATAAAGTCATGTGATAGTCCAAAAAGGGAGTCATAGCAAAACCTCCCCAGTTAACCAAGTTTTCTAAATAATTTGATAAACGAAATCAGCATTGTATGGGACTGATAAACGATTTTCTGAAAAATATCACACGGATCTCAATAATATCAGAATGTACCATGGCTGTTATTGTACTGTTAACACTACAGGGCATATAAAAACAAGGCATTAACATGACAAAATGTCACCACCTAAAGGTCAATTTGAAGCAAGTTGAAAACAGACCTTTTTTGACCTTTTTTGACCTTGAGAAGGTCATTGAAGGTCAAATGTCAAATCTAAAGTCAGATTTGAAGGTCAAATGTCAAATCTAAAGTCAAATCTAAAGTCAGATTTGAATTTCTGAGAACATGTAGATGATTTTGAAAAAAATTTAGTCAATGTGAAGCAAGTTGAAAAAAGACCTTTTTGACCTTGAGAAGGTCATTGAAGGTCAAATGTCAAATCTAAAGTCAGATTTGAACTTCTGAGAACATGTAGATGATTTAGAAAAAAATTGAAGTCAGTCTAAACAGTATTTGTAAAGTTATAGGAAGTTGTAAGAAATTGTTACAGACGCCGGACGCCGGACGCCAACCTCCAACCACCAACCACCAACCGCCGTCACAAAAAAAACGGAGACCATAACAATATGTCACCACTTTTGGTGGTGACATAAAAATGCAAGAAGTAGTTTTCTCATATGACTAACAAAGATACAGCCATCTTTACCCCATGCAAGATATTGCCATCTTTCATCCTAAAAAGTCACAAGTGCAAGATGAGATTTACTTGTGACATCACTGGTCTATAAACAGTAACAACATGGCAACGGACACACCGTTGCTATGAGTATCCATGCTAATTGTACAAAACCAAGTTGTGACGTCATAACATGGAGCTTTGTTGCCACGTGTATCTATGTATTTTCTTCAATATTGTTATGACGTCATAACAATTGAAAGATGAAGATCAATTAATTTGAAGCTATTTTTCACTCAGTTTTATGATAAAATGGTGAAAATATGGCATAATACAGAGTCATATGAGAAAAACTTTCTTGTACTCGTACCTGTGCAATATCGTCCATTCTTGACTCGCTTTCATAATGTTACTTTATCTCGTCTTCGACTCGATAAAGAAGAATTATCAAAGCTCATCAAGAATGGACAATCTTGCACAGGTACTTATATAAGAACCTCTATATCTCGTAAAATCACAAAACTAGTGATGAATACATCAATTTCATTTAATGTACCATAAAGCCATGTCTTTCCTCTTTGCAATGATATGTCTATCATTCACATGTGGTAATGGTTGGGTGAGAAATCCTTCCATTTGCACAGTGGGTCAAAATCGGCTCTAGACCAAGTTTTAGATATTGAAAAAATCAGTGCAAGGGCTAAGTGCCAATGGAAGTTCCCCTGACTTGAATTGTTGTGACTTTTTCTTTTGGAGCTATCTCAGGAGTATCTGTGCTCACAATTCCTCCACCAGATGTTGCAAAACCTCGAGAAAAATTGCCCATGGGCTGCTTTTCTCTGCTTTAACCCACAGATGACTCAGGGCTGAACCATGCATGACGTGGACAGACGAGCGCATCTTTATTTGCAAGGAAGTGGTGGCAATTTGGAGGGGTATAGGATGTATTCTTGCAAGAGTATGAACACTTTACTGTCTATGTCACACCTGTCACACCTTCTTCTAATAGCCCCATATGCCCCTTGTACTGACTTTTGCAATCTTTAAAACTTGGGTCCAAGCTGAATTTTGCCACACTTTGTAAAATTAATGATTACTCGGCCAGAGATGACTCCCTGTAAATGAATGATATTCCATTGCAAAGAGGAGTAATTTGGCTTTTTGGTACACTGAATGAAAAGGATGCAGTCAGCATTGGTTTTATGTTTTCTTCCAATATTGCATCGGGCTCCGTACACTGACTTTTGCGATATTTATAACTTGGTCCCAAGCTAATTTTGGCCCACTTTGCAAATGGAATGATTACTCGCCCAACCATGACCAAATATCAATGAATGATATATCATTGTAAAGAGGAGACACATGGCTTTATGGTGGTGCATTGAATGAAATCAATGCTGTTATCACTGGTTTTGTCCTTTTCCGGGATAACAGTCTGTTGCGTTTTTTTATATGCACTGTATAATTGAGGAATTTAACAATTTGTACGCTTTAACATCATCAGCCAGTGTCAATTTATGAGTCACTAACTCACATATTGCAGAACGCTACCCATACCCACTATAAATCAATAAAAAATAAAAAACAATACCAGTATAACAAAAATATGAAATATACTTACTATAGACTTAGTTTTCTCAGGGCGAGCAGCTATTGGGGGAGGGGGAGGTTCATCATCTGGAGGAGTACTGGTAGCCTCAGGCTTACTGGGCTGCAAAATGCAATACATAATATTCATAATTTGCTCAATTCATTTGATTGATCTCTATAATGATGTACAGGGAGGGCCAAAGTACAATTCAAAATATTTATAATTTGCTCCATTCATTTGATTGATCTCTATAATGATGTACAGGGTGATCCAAAGTACAATTCAAAATATTTATAATTTGCTGATTTAAATCTATTGATCTGTATTATGATGTACTGGGTGGGAAAAAGTATATGTAAGTAAGAAATATAGTTTTTCTTACAAGGTCTCCAAAATACACCAACCAATCTATTGTCGATTATGTTGTACAGGGTGGGCCAAAGTATAATTTAGTATGAGCAATAGTTTGTCAATGTGTCAAGCAATATGCAGGTAAACTGTATTGTCAATTCATTTATTAGTGTTCATTGTCACAGACTTTATTACAATTTTTTTGTAAGTCTGTGACAATGAACACTAATAAATGGATTTAATATTACCAGATTATGAACTTATTTAATGTAATGTATTGTCAAATTCTGGAATCACTGGAATTACCTGTTTTAGTTTAAGGGGTTATTCAAATGGGGGTTGTGCTTAAAATTGAAAATCATGAATAGAGCAAAGTGCCTTTGAGCTATCAGCATTAAATATATTTTTATGAATGAGCACATTTTATACTTTATTTAACAAATACATATTTAACAGTAAAATCAAGCTTGATAATTTGCTACAATTACTACATACAAATACATGTAAATATAAGGGATAGGGGCAGTAAACAAGAACAGCCTAAACAACAATGTAAAATATCACTGAACATTTTCATCTAATTTATCTATACTCTAAAAAACGTGTAGGTCTTAAAGCCAAATCAAAACAATAAGCAATATAGCAAACCGGAAAAGTGGAACACCTCAGTAAATTGAACACATTCAAAGTAGTAGAACACTATTTTGAGGAATAAAGTATGTTTCACTTAGGCAGGTTTTAATGTATTGTAAAACTTGTCTTAGTGAACACTTTTGGTACCTCTATAAAGTGCTCCACTTGGGAGGTGTTCTACTTAATGAGGTTCATTTAACATTAAATCAGCTGACCTAATAGTCTCTGAAAAGTGTTCCACAAACAGAGGTGTTCCACTTCTACAGTTGTTCATTTTTACAGATTTCAACGAATCAAAAATAATTAATGAAAATAATATCAATTCTCCAGATTTGAAGAAAAAGGATTGATGAAAGACTCATAAAACATAGTAAAATGAATCAAAATGCAAATAAACTAAATTTTATAATCTTGACAAAGATTGCTCTAACTATTCATAACTTCACAGGGATAATTTAAAAACATCCAAATTGGACAGTGATTAGCTCAGACAATCATGAATGCAAGAAGGAATAGGACATTCAAAAGGGATGTTCATGAACACAATGAGGATATTCATATATTTAAAAGGGAAGAATGTGATTTACAAGGGGCCATTCATGAATGAGAACATTCTTCAACTCAAACTGAGCACTCATGAACTCAACCAGGACATAACAGAACTCACGAGGGACATTCAGGAAATGAACAGGAACATCACATAAATCAAAGGGAACATTCATCAAATCAAGGATATACTAGAACTTACTGGGTACATTCATGAACTCAACAATAACATTCTTGAACTCATACGGGACATTCATGAACTCAATAATAACATTCTAGAACTTATAGGAGATGTTCATGAAATCAACTACAACATTCTAGAACTCAAAGGAACATTCATGAACTCAAGGATATTCTTGAACTCATATGGGACATTAATGAACTTAACAATAACATTCTAGAACTTATAAGAGATGTTCATGAAATCAACTACAACATTCTAGAACTCAAAGGAACATTCATGAACTTAAGGATATTCTTGAACTCATATGGGACATTAATGAACTTAACAATAACATTCTAGAACTTATAGGAGATGTTCATGAAATCAACTACAACATTCTAGAACTCAAAGGAACATTCATGAACTCAAGGATATTCTCGAACTCATATGGGACTTTCATGAACTCAACAATAACATTCTAGAACTTATAGGGGACATTCATTAATCAACTACAACATCCTAGAACTCAAAGGAACATTCATGAACTCAAGGATATTCTCGAACTCATATGGGACTTTCATGAACTCAACAATAACATTCTAGAACTTATAGGAGATGTTCATGAAATCAACTACAACATTCTAGAACTCAAAGGAACATTCATGAACTCAAGGATATTCTCGAACTCATATGGGACTTTCATGAACTCAACAATAACATTCTAGAACTTATAGGGGACATTCATAAAATCAACTACAACATCCTAGAACTCAAAGGAAATATTCATGAACACTATTAGGGTCTCACCGATATATCAGAAGTAGAATTTAGTATACTGCTCAGTTCTACACTTACTGATTGGGAACTCTAAACAGAATACAAGTACCATGTCATACAATAGTACCATGTCATACAATAGTAGCATGTCACACAATAGTAACTAGTCACGCAATTTACTAACATGTCACACAATTTAGTAACATGTCACACAAAAATAACATGTCATACATCTCAAACAAAAAATGATACCGATAATTTAAAAATAATTTCTCATTTTAGTGATATGTCTCTGATGATCCAACCAAGTTGTAAAATTTTATCCTGTCAACTACTTCTATCTAAATAATGATAAATATTGATACAAAATCAGTGATTTAGATACATTAAATGGTTTAATATCTTAAATTGTTGAATTTTTGAATCAACTACTGATAAGGAGTGAATAATTTCTGCTATCTGACTGGATTAATTCTTGAGTGTTTGATTATGTGAATTTCAATGACATCTTAATTGACCCTTTGTGATAATAATTAGAAACTATATTGAACTCAAATGACCTGGGCTGAAATAATTTTTCACAAACCATATAAAATACTTTTTTGATTTGGTACAAAGTACATCATAGGGATGTTTGTCAAACATATCAGAAACAATTGGAGACAGTGTAGTATCCTTATAACTTGAAAAGGAAATACAGAAAAAGTTTTAAATAAACTGAAATGAACATCAATTTTATCTTGAAGAAAAACTCATGAATGAAAACATGAAAGGAGCTGAGGCAAGATGCATGTTTTAAATTACATGTACATGTATATGCATACACACATACTCACTTTTCTCTATATACATATATATAAACTCACTATATATGAACTCACCGGTGTTATGACTGCTCCTGTTGCGAATCTGTCTTGTAAAGTCGGCCGTGTATTATTGAGACCTGAAAAATGATACAGAAAAAGTGCTGCATTAAAAGGGTTAAAATACACATAAACGTTGAATTGGTAACTTACATATTTAGTAAGTTTAAATTTGAGAATTCAACTTGAAGTTACGATATTTTCGTGTCACAGAATACAGGATTTAAGGTTTATAATGAGTAGAATGATTAATATAACTTGAAACCTTTGAATTCAGGCTTGCCAACTGATTGAAAGTTATTGTTACCAGTCATTGCAAATGGCAATCACATTGTAAAATAGTAATAGGAGAGCAGTGTACTGCATAGTTATTAACCTCAGCAAATGTCAACCTGTATATCCCAACACCAATATCCCGACAGATTTTGGTCTCTCAATGAAAACATTTTTTCAGTCCCACTTTTGAACTTGCCATAAACTGCCATGTTAATAATCCTAAGAATATGTGAACATCTGTATATCCAAGTTTTATTACAAATGACTTAATGTAATTAACTAGGCAAAATATTACAGGGTGTCCATAATGTATCTTTACAGTCTTTGTGAAGAGACATTTGGGCAACCATGTGCATCCAACATTTCATGTGAATTCTTCTTTTGTTCCAATTTGGAGATATTTGATGACTGTAAAAGTCATGCCCTGTTTTCTGGCATGTGCTGTAAGGGAAAAGCAATACTTTCCCGGAAGTCCATTACTTACTTAGTGGTTTTGAGATATTTGTCATGTACTTAGATTCCTTTGTTTCTTTATTAGAGCTGTCATAATACTTTAATACATCCAACACTGCCTGTGGATTCTTCTTTTGTTCCGATTTGGAAATATTAGATGACTGTAAAAGCTTTGCCCAGTTTTCTGGCATGCCCTGTAAGGGAAAAGCACACATTCAATAATATTCTATAAATCTGATGATTGAAAGTTTAATGGGAGCTAGAACTAAGATAGATGGCAGTTCACTAATTTTCTTTAATGGGTTGCTCTCCACACCAATCTGGAGATTTTTTGAAGCAATCTATCAATGATATTTAGTATACAGATAAACTCACTGAATTCTGCACCATCTATTGATGCCATTGAAATACTTTGTAATAATACATAGTAACTTAAAATCCCAAAATGATGGTATTTGCATTACTCCAAACCTGAGGCTCTAGCATATCCAAAATCCTTTGAGCAATCTGGTTTTCTTTTTACCAACTACATGTAAATGTCCCTATAATTGCATGGAGGCTGACAAGTGATTACTTACTGTGAATTCTCCCGAGTGGGGATCAAACCCCACATGGACTGTGTGTTCAAAGTTTGAGGGTGGAGATATTACTGGCTTTTCACTGGGTTTCTTGCCCCCTGGAAATACAAAGCACAACAAAATATTCATTTATTTGTTATCTAATAGTGAAATAATGTCAGGGTGATAAAATCTTTGATTTCAACAACAATAAAACCTGTCAAGTGGAACAACTCTGTAAGTGGAACACCTTTATAAGTGTAACACCTCTATAAGTTGAAGACCTCCATAAGTGGAACATCTTTAGAAGATTTTAACTTCTATAAGTGAAACTCTTCTCAAGTGGATCACCTCTCTAAGTGAACACATCTCTAAGTGAAACGCCACTGTAAGTGGAACACCTCTTTAAGTGGAAAACCTCTAGAACAACTTTATAAGTGCAACGCCACTGTAAGTGGAACACCTCTTTAAGTGGAAAACCTCTAGAACAACTTTATAAGTGCAACACCATTGTAAGTGGAACATCTCTATAAGTTGAACACTTCTATAAGTGGAACACTTTTCACAGTCCCTTGACCAACTGTGATAATTTTGATCAACACCTTATGAGCTGAACAGCTACGAGGTAAAACACTTTCTATAGGAGCCATGGGTGTTCCACTTACAGTCTTACACAGGTTTTACTGTATCTATATTGTGGTCTTTATGAATCAGAAACACCTGAAAGCCAATATGATCAATTTAAAATCCTACTTTAGTATATATGGTCAGGACAAATCTGTCAATGGGGCATATTTTTGTCTTCCAAGCTTCCAATCTAATTTTACTGGATTTACCTTTATTCAAAATCATCATGAGAAATTTTCTAAGGGACTAAACTACATATGTATATCAATAAGAGGTTGAATATTAAATTACAAGACAGTAAAGACAGTAAAAGCTTTCAATTGATTGCTATGTAAGAATATGATATTAGCATTTATTGCAGAACAAGCTGGTCTCTAATCAGACACTCTTCTTACAAATCCAATGATGTGTCTCTAATCAGACACTCTACAAATCCAATGATGTGTCTCTAATCAGACACTCTACTTACAAATCCAATGATGTGGAAGTCTAGCACCTGACTCATCACCAAGACAACACAGTGACTAGAAAACAACCCTTTGGAATAGTGATCAACAATTTTGTCCTACATTCTTAACATCTGAAGTGTATATGGAGATCTGACTCATTAATTTCCATGAATAAAATCTAACTAGTTTGATCTCTGATGTGCTTTCTGATTGGTTAAACTCTCAAAATTAAATTATGGCAATAGACATTTTATTCTTGCATCAAATTTCAAGTCTCCCTCCCATCTTGATCCCTCAAACATATGACTGAAAGAATTCACTGGTTTACTGGTATGTCCCCCTCTCCCTACACATATTTCCTATCTTTAGGCAATTGTGTATTTTGTAAAGGGTTGCCCAAGGGGACTTCATTTATTTCTTGGCTATAATCACAGTAAAACCACCATACATGAAACACTCTCTTTACTGGCCTATATTGTTTCTTGTATATAGACAGGTGTTCCTTACGGAGGGTGCTCATTAACATGCAAATCAATGGGATCTGAATTGAAAATTATTCCATAGAAAGGTGTTCTTTATAGAGGTGTTCCATCTGACAGGTTTTAATGTACTACAGTAAAACCTGTATCTAGTGAACACCTTTAGAGCCACAAAAAGTGTTCCCTGTAGGTAGGTGTTCACTACAGTGAGGGGAGTCAATGTAGAAGGTTACTTGAAGTGGTGTTCACTTAAGAGGGGTGTTCAGTCTGACAGGTTTTACTGTTTTACATTTATGTAAGGCGTTCATACCTGCGCATGACCAAGCACTCATGATTAATTTCATATGTTCATACACCATGTATGTATCGTAGTTTAACACCATATGTATTGTAGTTTAACATCCAGAGTGTTCATTGCATAGTATCCAGATTTTGTCCTTTATATGTCTCTGATGTTCATATAGATTTATCTTATTGACACTTCATTGATGACAGCCTCATTTGATAATTTGGTTATGTTTAAATTAAATTATGTTCATAGGACATTGCTGGTTTTACCAATGAACTTCATATGTTCATGAATCAATTATACAATATTGTTTTTGTATGAACTAATAGTTTCATATGTTCATATTAAGCACATATATTTTGGTAGTTCCACAGCCTCATGACCACATAGCATTGAAACAAATATGTTGTCGTAATAATATCTATGAGTTTCATTTCGTTATTCTCTATTTTTGATGTTCATCAACATCATCAATATGTTGTTTATCATCAATTCTGATCATCTTTATTTCTGTTCATCATTATTTTTGATTTTATTTATTCTTTGTCATTTTTATTCCCAATTATTATTATTCTTTTTCATCATTATACTTTTTCATCATTACTCTTGTTTATAATTATTCCTATTCATCATTATTCCTGCTAATCAATTTTCCAGTTTATCGTTATTCTTGTTCATCATTATTCAGTACCATCATCATTCCCAATCATCTTTATTCCTGCTCATAATCATTCCTTTTCATCATTACTTCTGTTTATCGTTTATCCTATTCATCATTATTCATGCTCATCATTAATCCTATTCATCATTATTCATGCTCATCATTAATCCTATTCATCATTATGTCTGTCCATCATTTATCCCATTCATCATAATTCTTATTCATGATCATTCGCATTTACACTGATGTGATAATATTCCACAAAAACATTTAACATTACCTTCAAACTGATAACATTATTTTACCTTACTGAGGTGATTTAACCTCAATCCCATTCCTCATTTACCCCTGAAGAATTTTGTGTTTTAATTACCATGTGATGTACATGTCTATATATCTATATTTATGCATTCCATTCTATTAATTCATTAATTACAGAATCATATCCAATCAAGTTGTCTATCCATTGGCATATAAAGTATTTGCATCAAATATATACAGTCTCCATGTTAAATACAGGTATTTTTCAAAATATGAATGCGCTTTACCACACACACGTATACAAATGTTAAATACCGTGTATTTCCTATATTTAATAATTCTCGTATTTCCTGTAAACTTGTACTGCTTCCGTATTTATCTCTGCTCATATTGCAGTGGTTATACAGGCAACATCTGCACTGTCTTAGATTCTATAGATCCAATGACCTATTACAATCCCTGAGCTGCTATTGAAATTAAAGTCACCTTGACCAGACTTGAGAAAAATTATTGATGATCTAATATGGTTTAATTTTACAGGATTTCTCTCACTAAAATTTTAATGACATCAAAGATTTTCAGGCATTTTTATAGATTTTCAGGCATTTTTATAGATTTTCAGGTATTTTCATAGATTACCACATTTCATATTGTTGACATTGTGTCTGTTTACGTTTTTCCTTGCTTATTCCACTCAATTCAATTTCTCTCTCAAATCTGAATGAACTAAATGATTTTCTGGCATTTTTATATAATATAAAGTATCTATTACATGCTTGTTTACTTTATTCCATGTTGGTTTCCCTCCTTTTCACTCTATTTCATGTTTTAAAATTTGACCCGTGTGAAGATAGTTTGTCAAAAAGTGGTTTTCTTTATAATATATATTTCCTCTTCAGTGAAAGCAGAATATTTAGGAAGTGTGTTCTTTGATTTAAATGTGCTTTTACATATGAAAACAACAACACAGCTTGTAAATAAATTGATGAAAAATTGCCGAGAATGATTTCCTATTTGTATTCTCACATTAAGCACTAATTCACTTATTTCAATTCAACTAACTGTTCTTCAAGGTCAATAGATTATATATTCACCATACAAGCTCTGTGTATATTCTATTAATTAATTGACTAATGCTATACAGATCCCACATTGCCAATTAGGAGTGTAGTCATTGATGCCCTGTTCATTTCTATTCTTAGATTCGGCAATCATTCAATTTCTGTTTCTATTGCATATCCCAGAAGTCTTAACACATCCAAGGTTGACAATTACCTTATAGAATACCCTGCGTGCAGAGTCTAGTTAAACTACACTCTACCGAGTAGAATCCATATTACAGTTTAGTAGCCCCGCCCCCACGACAGGTACCAGTGACAGTTTAGGTAATAAATCACTTCTGACCTACGCGCTGACCTTTCTTCCACCAATCAGCGTGCTTGCAGTAACACACGCCAAATGTGTTCTAATTAAATATGCGCATGTCATTGGTCAATTCCGCGCTCAACAGTGACATCAGAAGGAATGACCATATATAGAACGTTGGTCTAATTTGGCCGACGAACACTGATTGGCGCAGTGAGTTCACGAGTGAAGAGGAAGCTCTCTTTTAAGAAGTGAAGTCAAACAAATGCAAAGGGTACTAAAAGAAGTACACGTCAAGCAAAATCAATACAATTATTTTTACAATGTCCATTAAGAGGGGAGTCTCAACTCCTGGGAAGTGTATTAATAATTGTGCAAATGACAAATATTGCGGCTCACATATTAATTATTTTTTGAGATTAATGATGTCATTAGTGATTTATTGTAATAATTTCAGTTTTCTTCCTAAATCCCCTGTGATTATTTGTTGCTATAGCAACTGTAGTGCAGTTGTTATAACAATTGCCCAACAAGGTTGTCATTACAAATGTAAAAAAAGCCATACTACTCATAACAAATGTTTTTAAAGGCTGAACATTAAATTAAATCTCAAACATGGTTACTATAGCAACTGTCTCAACTTAGATCATAGTTACTGTATTGTGTAGTTGCCATGTCAATCATTTCATAATGCTGTTATAGCAATTGTCAGGATGGGTGCTATGGCAACACTGCAGGTGAAAACTGGTTTGTATTTTGTTTATGAGGTAAGAAATCCTTAACATCATAAGCACTGACTATGTGTCTACATACATGTAGTTTCATTTCCAAAATGTTAAAGCTTGATTATTCCAAATATTTTTCGCCAATGACTAGACTAGTACTTTGTGACTAATTGTTTTGACTTTCACATAAGTATATCTTTCGTATTCTTTAAAATTCCCGTTTGATCGAGACAGTACGTCATCCATCCAATTCAACGAGGAATGCTGACTCGTGACTTTTTACTGCTCTTTAAAAAGGCTATTAATAGTTCCATTTCACAAAGTATACAATACTGTTTATATATTTTAGCCTTATATATATAATACTACATTGTAGAACTGTCCATACACATTAGACTATATTAGAATCCTGACATCAATGTTTTTAGTTTATTTTGGTAACATTTAAAGCTATTTTCGTTAATAATTTTCCATATTCTGTGTATAAATATTTAGCCTTATCAATGCTCTATGTAGAGGATGGTTGACAATTTGCTTAGTGTGTGGTACCCAAGAATATAATACCATAATTGCTTTGAAACTGTCGGGAAGGCAACAGAAAAAGTGACTGAAAAGTCTAGATAAAAAGCAAGGAGCTGTATGGACCGAATGTCAAGGTCACCAAAAAGTGTGCAAACATCAATGACATGGCAATATTCATTCAAATTAATTGGGAAAATTAATGAAACAATTGTGCATTTCTAGAAATTTTTAAAATGGGCTAGGTCGTTTTAACCTTTACCGAAACTTCTCTTGAATACTAGATGAATAAACTTTGAATAAATGAGAATTGGATGCTGAATCTCTGAGTCATACATTTACAGTTTAAAACATCAGAACATTTTTGTATTAATGGGATCCATTCAATAATATCCTCGATTTGAAAGAAAGGGAACATTTAATGTTTGATTTAATGTTTGATGTTTTGCATTATTGGATGGCCTGATTCCTGGAACCCCAGGTGCTATTTTCTAAATTTTAGTCAAGATTTTTGTAAAAAGAGTACAGCTGCTGAAGCTTAACTGAAACTGAGAAATGTCTTTTATAATAGTGTGTCAGTAAAAATGGTATACAGTAATACCTGTGTAAGTGGAACACCTTTGGTACCCCTAAAAGTGTTCCTCTCGGGAAGTGTTCCACTTACAGAGATCCACCTTACAATAAGTCAAGGTTGAAAGTATTCTACTTAGTCTATGGAGGTGTTCCACTTAATAGAGGCTCATTTAGCAATAAGTCAATAGGTTGCAGGACTGTAAAAAGTGTTCCACTTAAAGAGCTGTTCAAAGAGGTGTTCTATTTTACAGGTTTCACTGTATTTAGCTCACTAGTGAAATGTTTGTGAAATAATTTACCAAGTTATCCACATCATTCCAGATAACAGCAGAATTAATAAAATACTCATAAAGTTTTAAACACATAATATTACATTACATCCTGTGCCAGTGGCAAAATATGACATTAATGTTCCAAATGTTATAAAGTATCACACTTATCAGAATTCATATGCATGCTTTTATGATTGCATCGATGATGTCTGTTTACGTGATATTAAATCATTACATTATCAAATCATTGAACAATTGTTAAGCAAGGTTCACTTTTGATATAATCGTAACTTAAGATTCTGAGAAAACCTAATCGTTGTATAAATCATACATAAACTCACCTTTGGGGTTCTTCAATTTCTTTTTTCTTTCTTCATCTGGCTCTTTTGGTAAAGGTTTCATATCTACCGGATTAGCGTCTCTGAAAGTACAAATATATAACATGATTAAGGTAGCTAAAGAGGTAAAGGTTTCATATCTTCGTCTCTGAAAGTACAAATATAAAACATGATTAAGGAGGCTAAAGAGGTAAAGGTTTCATATCTTCTAGATTAGCGTCTCTGAAAGCACAAATATAAAACATGATTAAGGTGGCTTAAGAGGCACTGCATATTTGAGTAAGAACATGATTAAGGTGGCTAAAGAGGCACTGCATGAATAAAAAAGATGATTAAGGCGGCTAAAGAGGTAAAGGTTTCATATCTCCTGGATTAGTGTCTCTGAAAGTACAAATATAAAACATGATTAAGGAGGCTAAAGAGGTAAAGGTTTCATATCTACTGGATTAGTGTCTCTGAAAATACAAATATAAAACATGATTAAGGAGGCTAAAGAGGTAAAGGTTTCATATCTACTGGATTAGTGTCTCTGAAAGTACAAATATAAAACATGATTAAGGTGGCTAAAGAGGTAAAGGTTTCATATCTACTGGATTAGTGTCTCTGAAAGTACAAATATAAAACATGATTAAGGAGGCTAAAGAGGTAAAGGTTTCATATCTACTGGATTAGTGTCTCTGAAAGTACAAATATAAAACATGATTAAGGTGGCTAAAGAGGTAAAGGTTTCATATCTACTGGATTAGTGTCTCTGAAAGTACAAATATAAAACATGATCAAGGAGGCTAAAGAGGTAAAGGTTTCATATCTACTGGATTAGTGTCTCTGAAAGTACAAATATAAAACATGATTAAGGTGGCTAAAGAGGTAAAGGTTTCATATCTACTGGATAAGTGTCTCTGAAAGTACAAATATAAAACATGATTAAGGAGGCTAAAGAGGTAAAGGTTTCATATCTACTGGATTAGCGTCTCTGAAAGTACAAATATAAAACATGATTAAGGTGGCTAAAGAGGTAAAGGTTTCATATCTACCGGATTAGCGTCTCTGAAAGTACAAATATAAAACATGATTAAGGAGGCTAAAGAGGTAAAGGTTTCATATCTACTGGATAAGCGTCTCTGAAAGTACAAATATAAAACATGATTAAGGTGGCTAAAGAGGTAAAGGTTTCATATCTTCTAGATTAGCGTCTCTGAAAGTACAAATATAAGAACATGATTAAGGTGGCTAAAGAGGCACTGCATATTTGAGTAAGAACATGATTAAGGTGGCTAAAGAGGCACTGCATGAATAAAAAAACATGATTAAGGCGGCTAAAGAGGTAAAGGTTTCATATCTTCTAGATTAGCAACTCTGAAAGTACAAATATAAGAACATGATTAAGGTGGCAAAAGAGGCACTGCATATTTGAGTAAGAACATGATTAAGGTGGCTAAAGAGGCACTGCATGAATAAAAACATGATTAAGGTGGCTAAAGAGGTAAAGGTTTAACATCTACTGGATCAGCATCTCTGAAAGTGCAAATATGAGTACATGATTGAGGTGGCTAAAGAAGCACTGCATATTTGAGTAAGAACATGATTAAGGTGGCTAAAGAGGCACTGCATGAATAAAAACATGATTAAGGTGGCTAAAGAGGTAAAGGTTTAACATCTACTGGATTAGCGTCTCTGAAAGTACAAATATAAGAACATGATTAAGGTGGCTAAAGAGGCACTGCATATTTGAGTAAGAACATGATTAAGGTGGCTAAAGAGGTAAAGGTTTCATATCTACTGGATTAGCGTCTCTGAAAGTAAAAATATAAGAACATGATTAAGGTGATAAAGAAGCACTGCATATTTGGGTAAGAACATGATTAAGGTGGCTAAAGAGGCACTGCATGAATAAATACTTGATTAAGGTGGCTAAAGAGATAAGGGTACATGATATAGATGGACAAATTAAGGTAACCTTAACTTCCTCAACTTCCCAGAGTATTCAGACCAAATAAAACAAAGACGATATTTATCAAGAGTTTAACATTTAGATTTACAACAGGTTTATAACAGGTTGTTTACTTCTCTCCTGTTGTTGTTTACAGAGTAAATGCTAAATTTGTATCCTATAACAACTCAGGTGTTTATTTAATTAGATATAGGATCTAAAATAAGATAATTAGAAATTGTAGTCACGACTCTTCAATTATCAAAATACACCAAGGTTATCTTTTAGAGTACAGTGAACAATATTGTACCTAAAAAATGTATTGAGCATGGTCAAAAGCTGATCAGTTCAGGATTTTAATACCATGAAACATTCCTGAAATTTTAAATCAATCTGTTGAGCAGTCTGGCTTGAATTGCACAGCCAAGAAAAGTGAGATGCAAAACTAACATAGAGATGTTGTACCTTTTAACAGGCATGTTAGAAACTGAAATATCAAAGTTATATTTATACCTTAAAGAATTGTCGGCTTATCTCCATTTATATTTGTTCACTTCCCTTATCATTCACATATTTAATAGTGATGTGATGTGTGATCCGTGTATTCAGATAAGAGACAAAAATGGTTTGAATTGAAACATTCCACAAAAGTAGACTTATATTCCACAGATGATCATCTTCCAGTTATTGGGTATTACGAAAGAAAGAAGATGTAATGCATATCAGAATGGCCATTGGCCCAAAAGACATTTTTGATTTCAAAAAAACCAATTTGCATTTTCTCTAAAAATATCACTTGGAGTTCTCATGTTAAAGAGGACAATCCAGTGGAGCATGCCCTGATTATTTGGAAGGATCTAAATGGGATACTACCCTGCGCGCACAGTCTAGTTCAACTACACTCTGCCTACTAGAGACCATATTACAGTCTAGTAGCCCTGCCCCCACGACGGGTATCGGTGACAGTTTGGGTAATAAATCACTTCTGACCTAGGCGCTGACCTTTCTTCCACCAACAATCAGCGAGCTTGAAGAAACATACGCCAAATGAGTGCTAATTAAATATGCGCATGTCATTGGTCTATTCCGGGCTCAACGATGACGACAGAAGGAATGACCATATATAGAACGTCGGTCAAATTTGGCCGACAAACACTGATTGGCCCGGTGAGTTCACAGGTTTTTTTTAGTTTGAAAAAGTGAAGACGAAGCTCTCTTTTAAGAAGTGAAGTCAAACGAATGCAAAGGGTAATGGGATAAAAAAAGAAAAAAACAAATCTATCATGAAAAAATGTTACCACTAAGAAACCTATTGCAATTAATAACCAAAAGTGTAACATTTTGGTACAAACATATAGAACTAAACACTTTTTGGTGGTGACAAAATAAATAAAAAATGCCATCCATATTCCATAAAAGTGTCATCCACTACACTCACCTATTAAGAACTGGACTAACTGGGTTCGCGGAGGTTGACGCTCCCGAACTGTCCAGATGATATATCCCAGAATTCCTTTTGACGTGCCACTTCATAATTTCTTTTATTTACATTCGTAATTACAATAACTATAAATGACGTTCAAATATATGCAATTACCCGACAATTATCCAACAAATCTTATCCCTCACTTATAGTAAGAAGTTCAGTTAAAAACAGATTATATTCTGTTGACTAAAAATAGATTTTCATCTTAATTGTAATCTTATAATGTTCCAATTATTAAAAAGAGTGATTCATATTCACATCTTTGTCTTTAGTTGTCTTGTGATTTAACTCTCAGTTTCTATCTACTGGCTTGTATTCTCTTACGAAGCTACTATCTCATTTGCTTAACTACAGCGAACCTTAACTTTCTAAATGTTGTATTCCACCCACTTTAATTGCATCTTACATTCAAATTAAGTGTGGTTACCTGTACTGGACAGAGCTCATGTCCAAGTTATGATAAGGACCCAAGCAGTAAATCAACCCTTGTTGCTATAATTCTTCGCTGTATCCACTTCTATTCTAACCTATCTGTTCTTCTTGGAAAATTATATTTTTGACATTTCGGAACAATTAGAAAGATAACATATATTATATAATGTAAATATAATTTCACTTATCTGCTATGTGGTATTTATAAAAAAACTCATTTAGTAATTTTAGTCCCCGGATGATTTATTTTAGCTTTATCAAGCCCTTCAAAGAAAAAATAACTGTTCCTAAAGTATTGCATAATTACATTTTATCTTTAGTTTAAATAAATCTTGATTTTTATATGATAAACAATTAAAAGTTCATCAATAGCAATAATGCTAGATTCAAAATTGAATACAGGAAAATATGGTAGAATTTCTGAAAGGGAGGGTTGAGAACTTTGAACATGTAGTTAAATACTTGGTTTTTATCAATTTCATATTTGTTTATCACTAAAAGTTTCAGGACAAACTATATACAAAGTATGATCTAAATGTTGACCCCCCCCCTCCAATGACTATATGAGCAACATAAAATTAACTGCCAGCATATGATTCCACTAAGGCTTAAAGGTCCTAAATTTTGTTCTTATCAATCTGAAGGCAAATATCTATATTCATCTTCATATAGATGAAAAACTATGCCATCTATAAATTGATTTTGTTTTAAATTCATATTCTGAATGATTTACAATAAATAAAGGAAACATATTGATAAAAAAAAACTTAATCATAATTTCCAAATTATATTTTTCATATAAATAACTAATTTGAATTTTGTAGTTTCATGATTTTCGGAGATTTGAAATATTCTTATTTGATTCATACACATATGAATTTTGTACTGTTGCTTTCATACTTTCATATAACATCATTTAGTATTATCTAAAATGTGAATCAAACAGGTATGTTCAGGATATATTATCATTGTGCAACCATAGCAACATGATGGCTGTATAGAAGATGTTTCCATGGTAACAAATGTAAACACAGGTGAGAGTGAGATAAATCAGTTATCACACAGGTGTTTATTCTTATTTCAAAGCATTTTACATTTACTGCATTTAAATGTTACTGTACATTTTTCCAAAAGGAATCTGGCCTTTAAACGAGTACTGAAGGACCTAAATATCATGAGCTGATAGACAGGGAGGGTATATTAATTGTTACATTTGGTCCTAAATACTCCTATGTACACTAATTGTCCTAAATTTTTCACCATCTTGCTCCCATGATTGAGTATCATACCCCCATAGTTGAACATGTTTCCATGAAAAGAGCAAAATTATCCCCCCCTCCTCCCAGTTAATATTCTTGAAAAGCACAAAGATCTTTTGAATGTTATCTGACAATACAGGTGGCATTCAATGAGTAACTATTAATAATTTAGTAATATATGTCTTTTATTGACTCTTTAGATGTCATATCATGACATATTAGTCACTATTAGGTAGAGCAGTTCTTCCCATTGTCGTGTTGAAGAACTGATATCTTTATCCTGGCTAGGACCATCCAGTGCCAGCCTTTTATCGAGTTAGCAGCACTCTAGTAATCGCCGGTAAAGGTCAGCAGTCATAGGTCAAAGACAAATCACAAGAAGTGCTGTGATCTGGGTTTGAACCCAAGACATCTACTTTTCAGCCTGAAGCCAGTAATAAATTCGTAAAAATTCAATTAACACTGTTGAGGGGGGCCAAAAGCATTTTAAAAGCATTTTATTAACTACTAACATGGCAATATAAGAGTGAGTATCAGATTAACATTAATCTCCCTACCTTTTCTTTTTCATCATGATGTACAATCTTGACCTTGACCTTCAATGTTTGACCTTGACCTTCAGTGATGAGTGACCTTGGTCAATGTTCCAGAATCACTAAAATACTCCAGATATTCAAATTGAACTCAAACTTATATGTATGTTTTTTATATGTAGTTTCATTAACATATGTAAAGGTATGTGTATACATACTAAGGTTGTCGAGTGTTAAGGAGTGTACAGTTAATATTAATTGCACTTTGTTCGACCTGTTAAAAAATGTTGATTTAAAACAATCGTGAAATATTGAATATGACTACGGCTCTTTATCAGATATGCAAAAACATAGACAGGAAGTGATTATGTTCCGGTATATATTGCTCAATAAATATTCCATCTTGGAGAGATTTCAAACAATTTCTAGTTCAAAAGTAAACTATGAAAGGTAGTTTCATTTATCAACGATTGAGTATGGAATCTAGGAAATATGAATCATCATATAACAATTAGTTAAAACTATTACAATTAAAATTTAGACCATTATTAGTATTATTCTTATTCCAATTTGCGATTATTTTATTAAAGTTTGGTTATAGTTTTTTATAAATTTATTGTAATGTATTAAATTGTTTGTTTTGTTTGGCTCAGTCAATAAACCCAAAATTAGAAATTATAAGAAAAATATAATAAATACATTGAATATATTTAAAGCAAATCTTGGTTATATATTCAAATATATATATTCATTGCCATAAGAATTCTGAATTCTGATTCATTGTGAAAATTGCCAAATGGAAAACTGAAATTTTACAATTCACTCTTTGTTTTTGTTATGGCATGTTTTGGTATGACTTACAAATTTCTGTTACATACTCTTATAACTATAATACCATTAAGTTTCTGTTTCAACTTTTCTCACTTAACCATATGTGCTATGTAAACATATAACATGTGACAAGCTGGGACCATTGACAATTTGACATACAATACACACATACAATACACACCAACTTGAAAAATATGCAGATATGCCATCTTTTTACCAAAGTCAAAGACATAACTTAATATTTATGGTCAATGTACCTTACAGGCAGAATCAGATCTATAGGGGAGACAAAAGTACAAGCAAAATGTTAGACAATTGACCTACCAATCTATTCCAAATACATTGTTGTAAAATTTTTTAGTTTTCCTGAAATAAAGTTTGCACTTTTGTTATTTTTAGAAAATAGACAAGGAATGACATGAGCCAAAAATATTCTAAAATATGGGATGATCTCCAAGTACCAAAGTTGCTAAATAACAAAGTTGTTTTTGTTATGTTGGGGGAGTTCAATAGTGTAAAACTGTATGTATAATTAACATGTTGAGAGGGAGGGGGATTAACCTGTTAAACTAAATCAGCTGTTTCCCACAAACAAATCCTTAGAAAATATGAACACCTTACTTGGCGCCTCCTTACCTCTTGCATAAAGACGACTTAGCCAGGTTGACCACAGCTCGGACCATACACAACATTCACAATGTAGCGGCACAATGTATATTTGCAAGCCAATAAAGAAGCACAATGAAGTAGCACAATGTATCTTGATCACCTAATTTTCTTTTCCTTGGATGTTTACTTGAAAATGTTTATGACCACAGTAAGTTTAAACAAAGTTATGCATTAGTAGTTATTTAAAACATCTAGCATCAGCACAGTGTGTAACATCAAAGTGTCTTCCAGAAACATTTTAGATTATATCCATCCTAAATTTTATCACTACAGTATATCGAGCACAAAATATCTCTCAGGTGACTCCTTCCTTTGACCATTTAAAGTAAATATTACATGTACTTGGGTTGTCTTTTAGTTCTCATCAGTGTTTGAAATTGTTCATTAGCTTATTACAAAGTATCCAGAGTGAAAAAAACAGTCGATCGAAATTACTTCCTTAGGATGCAAATGTTTATTTTCATCCGTGCTATTAAATCAAGGTATGGTTTCTAGATTGCCAAGCATGGATTCATTAGTCTACATTCATAAGAATTGCCCTAATCTCAGCTCCCAAGTGTGATTAAATAATCCAGGATCAATGTTTGAGAGATACTGTTATTCAAAATAGTCTGTGTTATTCATGATATTCTGTGTTATCCATAATATTCGGTGTTATTCATGAAATTCTATGTTATTGATGATATTCTCTGTCGTTCATGAAAATCTTTCTTACTCTAGATGTTACGTTATAAATCTAAATTTTATTCGTTATTTTGCCATAATATGTTGCTATCTGATACTATGCCCATAAGCATTTCACTGAAAATTCTGTCTGCATTCTTATGCCATGAGGTAGATGTGTTAACGAAAACTGTTATATGACGGTCTTATATATAAAGGATTCACCTCTTTGATGTTATTGTTTACATGTGATTCACTGGCCTCATTTTCATAACTTAGCCTCATTCTGGATATTGGCAGACGTCTTGCGAGGCATGCGTCACCGAATTATGAATCAGGGAAAGAGTGGTTTGACAACAGATAATTTCTCAGTACTCTATTAGATTATGACCCGTACAAATAATCTTATTCTGGCTCCCCTCTTTTCAATCCATATTCCACCCCAGAAAAAAGGCAAAATAGCAAGGAATATTTAATCAGATTGAGTAAAGTTCGTTTTAATACATTCTATGTTTTGAGGTATTGGCTGTAATTATTTGAATCAATTGATTAAATCGATACATCTGAATTGTTTTTTTTAAATTGCACAGGAGTATATTATAAGTATATTGATTTATGTTCATAGCCCTGCAGAGTGTCTGGCCTTTTTCCACAGAATAAACTAATATGATTTGTAATGTCATGAAATAATATTATGAAATCTCAAAATAAATCTGATTTCATTTTGCCCTTATATGTTGCTGAAAACAATTGTATCTTATTTACAGTGGCTGCCTTTTTTTAATTTTTCATAGAATTATCGAGAGATAATATGGCAGGAATTCAAACTTTGAACAAAGGGCAAGAGGAGGAAACACAAAAACTTGATCTCTTGCCTGAGGGGCCAAAACTCGTTTTGAAATATGAAATTAACCCAAACTCATATGAAACTTACTGACAGTCATTACATCTTTTGTATTGCAACTTATAATATCCCTGACATAAGTTTTTCAGATGAAGTTTCAGATGACTAGCTCTAGATGCACTTTTATGCACAAAAATTCATACTTTTGAAATCAAGGGGGAAATATATTTGACACACTGTACATGAGGTTTCATTAGTAACTGGCGCTTTTCTCTGGAAAGTTGCCTGTTGTTTTGATAAATTTTCCAACTGTTTCCATGTTTAAATTATATGTTTATGGTTTTCATTCACTTTGATTATGGAAAGAAATTCCTATTACACCCCTTAATACTAGAAAAAAAACAAAAAAAAACATAAAACGAAAGTCATGTTTGACATTGTTTCACATAGTCCTAGTTTCTCTAATGCATTTAATTATACTAGAAAATGAAAAATGAAAATACTAGAAATTAACATATTTAAAACATATTCAAAATCATGTTTGACATTGTTTCACCTAAAACCAGGTTCTCTTAACATATCAATCACTGTGACTTAACATGGGTACCAATAGCTCGAAATGAAAATACCAAAAACACATTTATTTAAAATCATATTTTCGACGTTATTTCACATAAAACCAGATTCCCTAACATATTAATCACTGTGACTGCTGCAATGTACTTGCAATAACATGAGTACCAGAACCTCTGGTTAATCATTAATGCTTCAGGAAATAGTATCTCATCAACTCACAAATGACTCATACAGCAAAATCTGTTTCATGTAAGCACC
The DNA here is from genome assembly GCA_903813345.2 of Owenia fusiformis. Taxonomy (NCBI): domain Eukaryota; kingdom Metazoa; phylum Annelida; class Polychaeta; order Sabellida; family Oweniidae; genus Owenia; species Owenia fusiformis. Next base: position 9,134,600 of record CAIIXF020000004.1, read on the forward strand.
ATGGGGACCAGATTAATAATAGTAGACCTATGTTAGCCTTACTAAAGTGTAAATATAGGGGGGGGGGTTCTATAGGAAATAAAATGTGCTTGATTGTAAGGAAAATGGGGTCCTTCATAAACACTTTATTTAATAATTTAACAGTATTTTCTCAAAGCCAGAAGTTCTTTTGATTATTTCTCCATAATAATTTTGTTTATGATTTTTGATTTTTTTACAATTTTGTTTACAATTCACAAATACATTTCACTGGCAGACCCATACCCCCCCCACCCCAGTGGGCCCAGAAAAAAAAATTGGGTTCAAACAAAAAATTTGTAGGGTCTCAATTAGTGGGCCTTTTGGACATTACTGGCCTTTTTGGCCCTTTTTAGGCCAAATTATCAAAGAATGAGCTCAAAACACAAATTACCCTGGTCGTCTCCCAATTGGAATCATATTCACTTGGTCATCCCCTTTCATACCCCGAATGAGTTTTAACTGAAACCCTATGCCTTACCTTGACAGTGTACTGGTTAGTCTGACGGGAGGGGCGGGGGGTTTCTCCCCTTCTTCTAAGTCTGATGACATCACAATGTGTCCCAGTCACCTTTCAGTGACTAACTGAATATCTGCAATCATAAATAACACTGATACAATATACAGCTTTCTAAAATGATGGCCAATTGTACATTCAGGAGAATACCCTTTGTAAATCATTGTTCCAGTGCCCTGATGTATAACTGAATTGAGGAATTTAATGCTTGCAGGTAACCCATAACTGATTAAATCAAATATGAGTCAAAACACAGTTCCTTTGATTTCATTTCATTCATTTTTGAAAACAGGAATTTTGAGCTGGCATTGTTGCCGCAGTATTGTTTTTTAAGTTTTGATATAATCTTGTACATCCATTTGAATAATGTAAGAATACGCTGTCCTTTAAAAAAATTATTAAATGTATCAATGGTTGATATAATTTACTCAAGTCTCTAGTACTTGGCTAGAGGTGATTTCATCTGGAGTGAACTCCATTTGAAAAAAGCTGGCTGCCGTGTCATAAATTTATTGAATATTTTAAAAATCGCCAGATAAATAAATCATTAATTAAAACGGAACCGGCTCGGCTCCTTGATGAGATATGACATGATTTCATCAGCATTTCGTCTAAAATTAAAACAAAATGGCTCCAAGAAAAATGGCGATGTTCGAAAACTGGACGAAATGTCGTTAATGTCTGACATTAGTAACTGGCTGTAAATTCTCAGTTGGCAATCCAGAAGATGTGAACTAATACACTGATCACTTTATGTGTGTTTTGGAATTTTTGGTGAGGTAATAAGACCAAAAGTCGCAATTCAAAATGTGATATGGAAAAATGGCGGACATATGGTTTCAAATTTTATGATATGACCAGTTGTTCATGCAGGAATTTATCTTTAATGGAAGGCCACGACACAGTGGCCTTAGAAGAAGGTAAGATACAATATCCAGTGGGGTATAGGGCAAAGGGGTGTAAAGTTGACGTGTGAGGAAATGTTGACACTTACTTATTAGAAGTAGAATTTCCGTTTTTGGCCATGTTTAAATTCTGGAAAAATTAAAATCTTGCGAGCTCTCAAACCATGCTAGAAAAATACACCCCTTCGCCCTATTGCCTAAAATAATTCAAAAAATTAATAGAATATCGAATATTCTTCAAAACGAGGTACCTGGCAAAGGTTATCTCACCTAATAACGTGTTCTCAATAAATGATACTTTCACGTAATGAGACACAACAGTCATTAAACTGTAACTGAATTTAGATCTATCAGTTTCTGTTAGATATTCCTCGCCCAGAGTGCAGCCTGTCTACAGCAGCAGGTCTCAGATTCAATTTGAGAGGCTGATCCCTGTTCCTACCACATTTAAAGTTAAGTCACTATTTTGAATATACTGTTCTTCATTAACATACCATCTAAACAGTGAATAGTACTATCTTTCAGCAACAGATAAGATATTCACTGTGAATCTGAATGAGTCATTTCACCGGTTCGGAAATGCCAAATTTCAAAGTAGTACTGTTCGATATATCACCACCTAAAACCGCTCAAACCTTATCAACCTTTGCAATACATACAAGTCCAAAGGTTGACGAAGTTTCGTCTAAATCGGATAGAGGTAAATAAGTAAATACTAGAAAATGAACTTACATTGAAAAGTTTTTTGTACACAGGAAGTCAATATGGCGAAGTCTCGTTTAACTCTCGCATATGCGCGAGATCAATAATCAAACGGCAACGCCACTGCATAGAATAACCCCAGGAACATTTTTTCTCCCGGGATATGTAATACCACAAAGAAATAAGGTGAATATGTAGATTGAAAACAATAACGGTTCATATAAGCATATAGTTTGCACAACTGCAAGAGATTATCATCATATTTTATTCAAATTCTATCACTGTGCAGTGTTCTGTCAATAGCACTTGCACTAATGTTTATTGTAGGCCTACAAAAAATATCCGACTTGAAAAATATATTGATATGATATGATGTATACTGCAAAGTTATCCTTTTCACAAAAATAAGACTAAAATTGGTCATGCACATTTTTCTCATTTTCAAGGGGTGCAAATGGATTTTCAAGCGGGTGCAAGCATATGCCAAGGGGAAAGTAGTAGTAAGCTTAATATTGAAACTTACGGGTTGACAACTTCAGTTGAAAGTCTTTCAAAAACTTGAAGTCTTGGCTGGTCCTTACTGTGGTATCAAATTATATTCCCAAATCTCTCTAAAATCTTCTTCAAAGTGTGATTATTGATTTTTTCAAATCATGTTCATCTGAACACGTATGGGTGGAAATACCCCATAATAAAATTAATCAAATACATATCGTTTATCGATTGATGCTGTGTCGTTTTGTATTATTGTACGGTGTAACATTTTTTACCACAAAAAGTCGTTAAATAAATTATTGAGAATAATTCAAAGTGAAGTTTGTAACCTTTGGTCATAAGTCAATCCGAAACTACTCTGACATTCCTTGTTGTACAATTAAAATCAATTTCGCATTTACCAGAATTGAAACTCACTTTCCAGAATTTTACAATAAAAGGAAGTGGGTGGGTCAAGGTGACAATTAAAAATCATTCATGAAAGTAGTCTATCGCATAGCGGGACTGTTATTTATTCCATGTCTCAAAAGTACTGTTCCAATGTAGTAGGCTTAACAAAATGATCAATTGCTACATGTAAAGAAATTAATTGTTGATGATTTGAAATTTATTTTTTGAAAATTTGTCACAAAGGTTTTTGCTCGTTTCGCTTTTATAGGAAATTAGCACGAGGATATAAATAAAAGTTACACGACTTTTCTCATAACTCAACTAGTCCCCTTGAGAGTGGAGTGTCAACATATTGAGGTGTTATTTAAATAAAAGAGAAATTAGCGATCACTGGTAAACACTCATAATTTACGTATCAGTTACATTTAAAATAAATCAGCCAAAAATGTCTAATATTAAGAAACTTTTTACGGGGAAGCTAAACAAAGTTTCCCAAAAGGGTAAAACGAAAAATTCTCAAAATAAGCGACGTCCTTCTGGGTTCATTAATGATGGTGAAAACATTGATGTCTTTTTTGAAACAGTATCGGAGGATGCCAAACGTAAACAACGTCGAAGGGGAACGATAGATTGTACACCAATCCACACCAATGTAGGAGTCACACCAATCCACACCAATGTAGGAGTCACACCAATCGACATCAATGATGAAGTCGATGGCGTTTGTGATATTAACACCAATGAGCACATCAATAACGCTGACAAAACAGCAGAAAATGCAATGCATAATCAAACTGATACCACCAACAAATCAAATCAAACTATTCATGAAACTGATCATATAACGAGTAATGGAAAGCAACACGCGAATGATTTGGAAAATGAATTTGCAGTTGCAGATGGGGACGAAATCACGGGTGTTAATAATGTCACAAAGGAGAAAATACAAAAGAAGCCGTTACAGAGAGAAATCAACTTAAGTCTTTCATCAGCGAGCAGCAGCACGTCATGTAGTGGTAACGTAATTAATTTTTATGTTATGATTTCTATTTACAAATTCAAAATTATATTAAAATCATGGAATTCTCGTTAAAACTTGAGCATTAAAATATGAAATCTAAATACGTTACCATCCTGTTTTTGGTGTTTGCTTAGTTGTATCTTTTGTTTTAATATACAGGGTCAGACTATGAAATCAACAATGAGGATTGGAGAGGATCCGTCACGTGTGAAGATAACGCTACTAGTGGACCCGGTGGTGGTGTTTCGCGACACATGTATGACACAATTAACATGAGGAACGATGATAACATTGGGGTATTGCATTTTAGTATATATATTTTTTTTTAAATAGTCTTTATTCAGCTTTTGGTCATTTTACATAACATAAACAATGACATAAAATAGATAATTCATACAATTTTCATTTTAATAGTTTTGATACAAATCCACTCTGAACAATAAAATTCCACTTTGAACAATAAAATACATTTTAGTATATCAATTAACTATTGGGGTATTTCTTTAAAGTGTTTTATGACATTATCGAGACAAAGTGTAATATTGAGATATTTCTTGAAAGTATCTGATGAAAATATTGAACTATTGCTTGAAAGTATCTAGTGGCATTTTAGACGTTATTAAGAAGGTACGTATCATATACGAAACTTGACTTTTGCCTGAAAGTGTGCTCCAGATGGCGTTTTCGGGCATTGCTTGGAACTCCGGGCTGGAACTATTGATATCGTGATCGAAAGTGTCTTATAATATTTCAAGGCATTGTTTCAAAGTATCTCATGGAACTGTTCAAGTACTCCTTGCAAATATGTTGTGTTATTTTTGAGACATTGCTTCAAAGGTATCTACTGAAAGTTTTGCTTGAAAGTATATTGTGATACTAATGAAGTAATGCTTGAAAGTGTCTTATGGTACTGTCAAGAATTTTAGACATTGCTTGAAAGTATTTCATAACACTGGTGAGAAATGGCTCCAACGTACATATGTATCTCGTGTAACCTTATCCGAATAGCCACGTGTACCTGTCACTATCTACTTTTTTTCTTTTCTATTTGCTTCATGTTGTAAATTTCGAATGATCACCCAAAATGTTAGATATACATTTTACCATGAAATGCAATATGATATGCTCTACATGTGATGAATCACGTCTTTAATCGAATACACGTGTAATAATCATAATCTACTTAACATTTTTTAATCATTAAACAATACCTCATTTAAGGCCTCGAGGGCAAATCATCTGATCTCCAGGGGGGGGGGGGGTCATACCGTATATTCAAAGAAGAAACCTTTATGTTGGGTTTGGAGGGAGGAAAAGACACATGCCATATAGGATTCGCATTTTTGAATTAAAATCTTTGATAGAAGAGAAAAACTATTTTGGGACTAATGATTGATCTGAAGAAAATTGAAATAATCAGATCGAATATAAGAAACCAATGTCGCCAAAATCAAATGGTCCGCACATATTGAGCCTGAGCACTTTACATACTTGACACTTGAGGAGAATCACTCTCATCGGTTTACATGAAATCATCATGACTTTTTCACACCCAACTCTTAAAAATCTTCCTGTAACGTAACGTCATGTATATTTCAATTGTACCTTCTTTGTACGCCTCCAAACCACCTGTGCTTCATGTCACATGAGTTTCATATGAAATGCTCATATTTAACATCATATAATATGAGATAAGAGTTTACAACAAGGGGAAGATATATCAAGACATATACTTGCTATTTGTGAATCATTTCAGTGAAAGATAATCAGCCTTTGTAAAATGCTCGGTTCAGCATTTCCCTTAATAGAAATTCGAACTTTTGTCTTTGGAGAAATGTATTTTATGACACCCAAATTCACTCATAATTCTCAAAGGCGCGATAGAAACAATGAGAAAACATGTTTATGAAAAGATGGCAGTAAACTCAACATGTAAGTACACTAGTACAGTACTGTAAAACCTATCCAAGTGAAACACATGTGGCACCTCGAAAAAGTATATTCCACTTGAGACGTGTTTCACTTAAGAGGCACATTTAACATTATGTCAGTTGGTCTTGGGGCTCTGAAAAGTGTTCCACTTACAGAGGTGTTCCCCTTCTAGAGGTGTTTCACTTTAGAGGTTTCACTGTATGTAGGCCATATCTGTAAAATATGAACTGCACGGCTGCCATCTTTATATATGTCTAAAACCTAATTCTGATGTTCTCTTCTCCTCTATGTTATCTTGTTGTTCTGGCAAAAATCATTTCATTTACAATTATACAGTATTAACAATATAATATGATTTATTTGTACTGATGCCCTGTTAGGGCCAAACGTACAACCAAAATTAAAGAAATAAAGTACAGCAAAAACAACAAGGCGATTATATGCAATGAATTTGAGTAAAATAATCCGATTAGCAGTCAAACCCTACTTGTTGCTATTATAGCCACTCTCCATATTCATCTTCTGAAGTGTATTATGCATAGGCTTAGGTCGATAGAAATAATTTTCAAATAAATAAATAGAAAAATATAATACTGGATTCTGTTGGTGCTGCCATCTTTATATCGGCCCAAAATCTATACTATTATGACATCCATTTAACAGGACAAGGATGAACTGATACGGACGTTGAGGAAACAGCTGAGCATAACAGAGATCAAGCTGCAGGAGGCGACAAAGAGTGAGGTGCTGGCCAACCAACGGAAGATCAGCCTTATGTATCAAGTTGAGGAGAGGGACGAGATTAAACGAACCTACCAGCGAGATGTGGTGAGTGATGTTGGTCACTGGCATCGGAAATATCTAAACACAACCTTGTGTCCTTGTTGCTACGCACATAAAAAAAGTCAATCAAATATTTACCATGTGGTCCTTTTAACTCTCAAAGGACCGGATTGTTTTCATACCAAGTTTTTCACTTTCAGTGCATCAATTTTGTGGATTACATGTTATATTATGGTAAAGTACATTGTTTTGATGGCAAAGAAGAGATGGAAATCTTTAAAACGATATCTTCATCTTGAAAAAACACAACTGGGAAGATATTTTTCTACTTTTGGGAAAACAGCCATCATGGACTTAAATTCTCTGGTTGATATATCAGCCAGCAGTCCTTTAAGGGTTAAGAAAAAGTTCAAAATGTTTCACAATAAGGGTTTTGTATTTTTGTCCTACCCTGTACAATAGGTGTTTATACATAATTGGTTTAAAATGGACTGGACGGGTATCTATATTTATATGTATAAAATGCTCTATATGTTCCCACTTGAGGATGAGTCTCAGAAGACAATAGAAAGACTATCCAAGAAGATTATAACTCAAGAAGATCAGTTGTTCCATCTTGAAGACACCAATGAAGAACTTACTGCTAATCTCAAAGAGGCCAATGCCAAGTAAGAAATGCTTAACGTCATATAAAATGTTTCTTTTGTTTAGGCATGGGCTTAGATGTTAATGTCTTCATCAATGATGGTTTCAAAATTTTTAAGGTCTATTAAGGTCTTCATACTTATATTATGGTTCTAAAATTAGGTCTTCACAATATATTGCTTACATTTAGGTTATCAAGTTATGTTTGGATTGTTTAAATGAATACTAGTCAAAATTATAGTTAAAATAGACAAAAATCCTCAAATAATGGATGAGTCAAAGTAAATACATCTTAGTGCTGCCATAAGGAAACACAGATGGCATATATTGTACACGTATGAATGGAAAATAAATTAACTTCATGTTATGTAGGATGAAGCAGAACAGTGTATTAATGGCTGCCACTGATGATACCCTGAGGGAGCTTCAAGAGGAAAATAAGCACATATTACATCAAAATGTAATTCTTGAAGAAAGTGTTTCAAAACTGAAAGACCAAAAAGAAGGTTAGGAATATTTTTTATGATTTAAGTACAAAGGGAACCAAGTATTTTTAGTTAAATGCCTACTTGTTTATTAACAGAACGACATAGATTCATTGAAGCATGGCATCAGACCAACAAGAAATGACCATTGGGCACGAATCATTGTAATACCCATTATGAAATCCATGAATCAAATAGGCAAATTAGGATGAATTTCATAAACTTAAAAAAATTTTCATCAATAAATGATATCTTAGGACTATGGTGCCATCATATTACCAGAAAAAGGTTCAAAGAGGGCAACAATTGCAAACTACCCAATTTAGCTTTACAATGGAGTTGTACATGTAGGTCTAACAAACAATGTGTCATTTTAACATTTGTAGTTATGGACCATCAGAAGTGGGAACTAATTCAAGAATTGAAGGAAGTCAAAGCCCAACTAGATAAGGAGAAAGCAAGAGTGACTCAACAAGAAAAAGAAATCAGTCTTCTTAAAACAAGCCTTAAAGCAATAAAAACCAAGATGGAGGAACAAAAGCATCCAACTAACGAGCTCAAACTTGTGTTGAAAGAAGGGCTCACATCTTTGAGAGATGATATCCTCAATGGACAAATCAGTCCAATAGATGGAGCCACTGTATTTCAAGATGGCCACCACAAAGGTCAAGGTCAAAGAAGAATGAGTGATTTTGAAGTATCTCAGCCCAATAGAAGAGGCAGTTTAACATTGATGGGGAATATAAGCAATCGACGAAGGCATAGTGAACAGCTTGGACAGCTGCCACTTAGAGGGCGGAATGGTTTGCTTACTCGTAGAGGAAGTGAGGTTCCTATTCCATGTATTCTAGAAAAAGATATAACTGATCTGACTGAAGAACACCTAGAGATGAAACACTATTTTGTGTAAAGGCAGTTTTTTTTCTAGAATTTCTAACAACGGGCTAAATAAATGAAAACAACAGCAAAATCAATGGAAATCATTTTAACATGGAAATGTTGAAAAGTCCCTAAAAACAATAGGCGACTGTGAAAACCAGTGAAAATCACCTGTTGCCTGCTGCTAATGAAACCACTGAAAAGCATTAAACATTTTAACACTTCTTGTACAATGTTATGCCATATCTTATACACTTTTGAAGTATTAGTAAAATCATAAGTTTACTGACTTTGACTATTCAAATGAATCTTAGATACATGTACATGTAGTTGTCTTTCATGCACACAATAGTTTGCTAGGAATTATTTTAAAATCAAACGTTCAGCACTGTTGGCCCCACTATAGGAAAATGTACCCAGTTCGATCAAGCAGGGCCTGTATAAGAAACTAAAATATATATTTATTTTTTTGTAAATAATTTCAGTTTTGACTTATTGGACTATATAATGTACTCAGCATGCCAAAAATGTAATCAGATCTTCAACACTAGTCTGCTCTTCCATCTGTAAAACGTTCATTTGGAATGGATGAGCAGTTTTACAAGAATTTTGATGACAATGTTTATATGACATCACGTCTGCCCATCCACCCAGCAGCACAAGACAATGCCAATACACTTTGGAACCTTCAACTTGAATGTACCTAGAATCTCAGTTGGTACGGGATACATGTGTTTGGAATTGGGAGGTTTTTGGATAGAGTGTTTGCCCTGAGGGAAATATGAGTAAAAGCATCTTTGAACAATGACGTTTTAATGCCAATTGGTACCATTGGAAAGTTACCTGTTTATAAAAATATAGGTGGATATATTATGTCAGACAGATGTGACCAGTGCTTATACGACTCATATAATAAACCGCTAAGGCCAAAGCCACTAGTGACATCTATTTATCTATCCAAAGAGGAAGTTCTTCCAACAGCACACTCCAAATCCTTTCAAAAAGAAGCAACTGTACATTTTGTTAAATGTAATTATGTATTTATATTTTGACCCCAGTATAAGTATATATTACACATCATATATAAAAAATTAACAATACCTTTTGATATATTGTAAATGAATGTAAATATAACTAAATCACCAACAATCATTCACAGTTACTGCAATATAAGTAAAACAATACACAGTATACTATGTTAACAATATACACATGTTAAGTTTATACAAAGACAATAATTTTATCTCCTATAAAACAAATACAATTTATTAGATCTAGAGTATCTATCGGTATCAATTTTGGATTATTAAGAATGGTGAAGTCAACTCTAAGAGTTTTTCCTAAATTCCTATAATAAAAGCGTTAACTCTCAACTTACTCTCGTACATGTGGATAACAGAAATACATTTTACAGATATTTCAGAAAAATCACTGTACCATAGTAATGTTTCATTATTAAGTAACCGGGCAAGTACAGGTAAAATAAGTAAAAGGTAATAATGGATTTCTTTAAACTTTTTAAACAATGGAATAATAACACAGTCTTTCTTACTGAGACAAGCATCAAACATAAATGTGTCACAAACCAAAAAGGTTTGAGTTAGAAAACTACATTTCTTATTAAAAAATGTTTAATCTGTAATCATTTCAAAATCTTTTCCTTGAAAATTATTATTCAATACAGTAGAACCTGCTAAGTGAAACACAGTCAGTGGAACATCTCACATGTGGAACAGTGTTTTTAAAGTCCCACGGCCTATTTACACCATGTCAATGAACCTCTGGAAGTGGAATACCTCCCAAGTGGAACACTTTTTAGAGGTCCAAATGGTGTTCCACTTACACAGGTTCTACTGTATTACATTTTTAGGTGTAGCTCTTATTTAACATTTGCCATTTTAAAAAATTCTTAAAGAAAAATATGAACATGTCATGAATCTTCTGATTTAACACAGTCAACTATACAAAATAAAACCTGTCTTAGTGAACACCTCTATCTACACTCCAAAAATCAAATCTGATTTTTGACGCTGTTTCGGTGCCAAGTTACAGTACGTTTCGGCACCAAATGGACTGACTAGTCCAGTGCCAAATTTTGGAGTCGAAGGGTTTCAGTGCCGGAACGGTGCCAGAATAGCGCCAAATTTTTTCGATACTGAAACGGCGCCACATTATATTGGCTGTGTAGTGAACACTTGTGTACAGAGAACACCACTTCAAGACAAATTTTACATTGACTCCTGTAAAAACCCTCTCAGCTGTGAACACCCACCCACAATGAACACTTGTTGTGACTCCATAGGTGTTCACTATACACAGGGCTTACTGTATTCCCCAAAATACCTCAAATTGACATGCCCATTTTATTAAATAAATAAACTATGTAATACATATATTTATATGTAAATAATATATAAATTGATCAGTTGTTTGGTTTTAGGGAATGTAGTGATAAAGAAGAGATACATCAGCTGTATGTTATAATGGAGACTATATTTGTTATTAATTAAGCACTAGGTGTTTGAGTTGTTTGGTTTAGGTCATTCAAATGCAATATTAAACTGATGTCCCAAATGGTCCATAGGCCCATTTTAAACCAATGTCCCAAAAGGCCCATAGTAAACTAATGTCCCAAAAAGGTCCATATTAAACTGATATCCCAAAAGGCTCATATTAAATTGATTCCAAATGGCCCATATTAAACTGATGTCCCAAAAGGCCTGTAGTAAAAATTTGTCCCAAAAGGCTCATATTAAACCGATGTACTAAAAGGCTCATATTGAACCGATATTCCAAGGGCTTGTAGTAAACCATTGTCCCAAAAAGCCCCAAAGGTTCATATTAAACTGATGTCCCAAAAGGCCTGTAGGCCTGCTTGAAGTGTTTTGAAACATATCAGTAGTTTATCCTATTTCCGCATAAAGCTGAGAATGGCATCATAATCAATAGGCCTGCATAGCGTGAGAGTCAATGACTTTTACACACTAAAACATTTCATTGTGCTTTATGTGTAGAAGGTCAATATTTTCTGATATCATATGTTCCGAGTATTCTTGGGTTTCCTTAGACCAATGATCATTTTCTTGTGAAACTTATTAAATTGAAATAAGGGAAACATTTTGTTTTTTGCTTTGAAAAACATTGGATATTGAGAGTCCAATACTGTAAGTTTAGGGTTCAATAAGGTCTAACAAACAGGGAAGGAAATATAAGGCTCTGGGCCCTCTTAATATAATAGTTTCACAAATTATGTTTGTAGTTTAAACCTAGCCTAGCCCTAAACTCTGATAAATATATGTGGTAAGTTTATTCCTCCTTGGTAATATCATGGGCTTTCAAGAGTTGAAAGCCCATGGTAATATCATACATGTAGCTCTGCGAATCCTGGGAAATTATAACTTCGTATTCGGAGCACATTCCTCTAGTGCAAGGAAATCTCATTTGACGTCTTATTTGATCGTCACACTGGTTTTTGAGAACTCTGATAAATATGTGTGGTAAGTTTATTCCTCCTTGGTAATATCATACATGTAGCTCTCTGAGAATCCTGGCAAATCAACTACGTATTCGGAGCACATTCCTATTGCAAGGAAATCTCATTTGACTTCTTATTTGATCGTCACACTGGTTTTTGAGATATACCATGAACATGTTCCGTTTCAGATTCCTGGTCTGAAAAGTCAACGAGAATAAATTCATCTTCCTCGGCATCCACCCAATTCTCTACCTGGTGTGTCCTGGATTTTATGTGGTGAGTCATGGCATGATCTGGCCGATCGGAATGTAAGTCAGTGTTGGCGTTGAAGCTGGCAGTGACTGGGCTGGGGCTTGTATGACCAGCACGTTGCCTCTTTGGCCTGAAAGAGTTAAATATAAAAACATGTTTACAAGATTCATGACAAATACTTTTTAGACTGCGCTAAGGGAGTGCTGATTCTGAAATAATATTCTTACATTTTTCATGTTTATCATCTTTGTGTGCATAATATGGCCTAAAGTGTCATCCACCTCTATATCTGTATTTTTCACGAAATGTTTGAAAATAAATAAATGAAATTAAAGAAAATGAAATGAATAATAAACAAAGCATTTAAATTTCATTCCATTGAAGTATCTTATTCTAGATTGAGCATTCATCTATTTTCGATAGGGACATTTTAAACATAAATGAATACAAAATGGTGTAGAAATATGAGAAAAGTGTATATACGCTAGACTACCCAGATAGCAAGAAATGTATTCACTACCTTTAAGTCCCAATAGTGATGTTATAGGTGTCCCATAGCTAGCTCTATGTTAGCCTGCAAGATGCAGTGAAACATGGATGAACATTATAATTCAAATAAATTTAAACAATAAACACTTGTAAAATAAAAGCGTGCATGCATTTTTCAGCTTCATTGTGGTCAGTTTAAAATGTCTTGATGACTCTTTTTATTGGGAGAAATTAAACACCAAATTATTTTAATTTTATTTTTTATAAATATCTAACCACAATGCAGCTTTAAAGAAAGTACAACTGTATATATGAAATAGATGTACACATGCAATTTTTAAAATTTTAAAAATCAAACTAAAACTTTATAAACAAAATTAAAAGGTCAATGTACAGCAGAAACAACATTAAGTGCTTACAATGTAACATGCCAGGGCTGCCAAGTTGCCGAGGGGGTTCACTTTTTAAAAAAATCTATCGGGGTTCACTTTTAACAACTTTGGCCCAAAAAGGATCAAAATCACTTGAAAGGTGCTCAGAATGGTGAAAAACTGTATGATTTTGAAAGAAGGGGTGGGGGGGGTTCATGCTCATGTATAACCAAAATTTTTTAAAGTAGGTAAAGATGTTAAATGCAATTCAAATTGATCATTAATAAAAAAGATGTTTTAATCACTTTTCAAAAGTAGGTATACATGTAGGTAAGTTTGCCCCAACTGCCGAGGAATGGATCATGTGGAAAAATTGGATGCAACGATCAATTTATATTTGTAGGATGCCTAAGGTTGTCACAAAATAATTAAAAGTGAGCAAGAACTAGTCCCTTTCCAATGGTATTTTGTTTCTAACAATATTTTTAACTTATGAGTTTGATAGAAGATTAAAAGTATTCAAATGTCAACTGTTATTCATAGCTTTGGCAGGATAGTTGATATGTATCATCCTATTAGAAAAATTACTGATATTTTGAAAGGGTGAAAATATATTTTGAAGAGTACAAAAAATATGTGAATGGAAGTACATGCATATCCCCTTTAGAGATACTGTCAATCAAGAAGGCTATTACCAGAGTTAAGATTTATGCAGTAGTGATCTCCCTAGTATGATCTTAATGGTTAAGGCTTGCACCCACCTGAGAATCCATTTGCACTCGCAAAAATAATGTAAAAAAGGCAAATTTTGACCAAATGTAGTGTACTCTAAATTGTGAAAATAAGAATTTTGCCCCCTCTTGAGAAAAAATCATAGAGAGAACACTGCAAAGTTTATAGATAGTATAGTAGAGAGTATATAAGCGTGCTGCATTCAATCACAATACCTATTATGCGGAAAGTTTGTACCTTCGAGACCTCAGTTGCCATAGAGACATTCTCCAGAGAACTGGTGCCAGAATGAGGCTCAGTGTCGTCACACTCAGAATGAGAAGATAAATCTGGAATCAATCAGAATCTTGGATTAAATGTAGAACAGTACATGTATAAATAATTCTTAATGCAATGATCAACAGTATGCATTCAGTAGGCTCATTCAGCCTCAATGTCTTCAGGTCTTGGTGACTATTTGTTTATTGGGAATACCCTCTAAGACTGTAACAAAGTTTGAAGTAACCCTAGATTGAACAACTATTCATTTAAATATGGTCAGTAAAATTGAGTAAAGGTAGAGACTGGCAGACCACAGTCTAAGTTCAAATAGGATTCAGTGCAAGTTCATATTGAATATTTCAAGTTAAAATGAGTGTGGAATTTAACGTTTATTTTTTCTACTCTAAGCATACTTCATACACTTCTCTAGAAATGAGTCCTAGCTGCCTTGCTCTAGAGCCAAACACAAAGGAGAATTCGAATTGGAATTTTTTTAAGTTAAAATGGGAGTGTCATCCGATTAGATTTTCTTTGCCAGAACATACCTCTCTAGAAATGAGTCCTAGTTGCCTTACTCTAGAGCCAAACACAAAGGAGAATTCGAATTGGAATTTTTTTAAGTTAAAATGGGAGTGTCATCCGATTAGATTTTCTTTGCCAGAACATACCTCTCTAGAAATGAGTCCTAGCTGCCTTGCTCTGGAGCCAAGCACAAATGAGATTTGAAATTGAATATCTTAAGTTAAATGGTAGTGGATTAGATTTTCTTTGCCAGAACATACCTCTCTAGAAATGAGTCCTAGCTGCCTTGCTCTGGAGGCAAGCACAAATGAGATTTGAAATTGAATATCTTAAGTTAAATGGTAGTGGATTAGATTTTCTTTGCCAGAACATACCTCTCTAGAAATGAGTCCTAGCTGCCTTACTCTAGAGCCAAACACAAAGGAGAATTCAAATTGTAATTTTTTAAAGTTAAAATGGGAGTGTCATCTGATTAGATTTCCTATGTCAAGACATACCTCTCTAGAAATGAGTCCTAGCTGCCTTACTCTGGAGCCAAGCACAAAGGAGAATTCAAATTGTAATTTTTTAAAGTTAAAATGGGAGTGTCATCTGATTAGATTTCCTATGTCAAGACATACCTCTCTAGAAATGAGTCCTAGCTGCCTTACTCTGGAGCCAAGCACAAAGGAGAATTCAAATTGAATATCTTAAGTTAAAATGGGAGTGGATTAAATTTTCTTTGCCAGAACATACTTCTCTAGAAATGAGTCCAAGCTGCCTTGCTCTGGAGCCAAGTACAAACGAGAACTCACTGACTTGTGCCAAACCGGCAGCTACTATCCACTTGTAGTGTTTAGCTGACTTTGGAAGTAGGAGACCCAACACAAACACACTTGTGAAGAACTGAAAAAAATGAGATTATTTCACTTAAATGCAAAATTCAATTGGGTTCTAGTGTGCATATCTACAGCTACAATCCACTTGTAGTGTTTAGCTGACTTTGGAAGTAGAAGACCCAACACAAACACACTTGTGAAGAACTGAAAAATGAGAATATTTCACTTAAAGGAACAGTATTAAACAGTGGACTGGTGTGCATATCTACAGCTACTATCCACTTGTAGTGTTTAGCTGACTTTGGAAGTAGGAGACCCAACACAAACACACTTGTGAAGAACTGGAAAATGAGAATATTTCACTTAAATGCAAAATTCAATTGGGTTCTAGTGTGCATATCTACAGCTATAATACATTTGAAGAGCTTGACTGAATTAGAAAATTAGACAAGCAACACATATATACATCTGTGAAGATCTGTAAAATACATATAAGTACACTGTATAATATAATTATACAAGAACACAAATGTATACAAAATGTCCCCACCAATGGGTGATCCCATCAAATGGTTATCCTGAAAATGAGTAGACAAGACTTTACTGACACAATTTGAGGACGAAAAGTCAAAAATGGCCGCCTTAAAATTTACCCAGAATCCCCCAAAATTAGCTAGTTCTAGATTTTCATACTAAGAACCACCCCTGAAAATTTGAAATTGATCCGTCAAACAGTTAAACAAGACTTTACAGACAAGATTTTAGGATGGAAAATCCAAAATGGCTGCCTTGACATTTACCCAGAATGTCAAAAAACTAATCAGTTCTAGATTTTCATACTAAGAATCATCCCTGAAAAGTTGAAATTGATCTACCAAACGGTTCACCTGAAAACGCGTAGACAAGACTTTACAGACAAGATTTTAGGACAGAAAATCCAAAATGGCTGCCTTGACATTTACCCAGAATGCCAAAAAACTAATCAGATCTAGGTTTTCATACTAAGAATCATCCCTGAAAATTTGAAATTGATCTACCAAACGGTTCACCTGGAAATGCGTAGACAAGACTTTACAGACAAGATTTTAGGACAGAAAATCAAAAATGGCTGCCTTGACATTTACCCAGAATGCCAAAAAACTAATCAGATCTAAATTTTCATACTAAGATTCATCCCTGAAAATTTGAAATTGATCTACCAAACGGTTCACCTGAAAACGTGTAGACAAGACTTTACAGACAAGATTTTAGGACGGAAAAAACCAAAATGGCCGACAATAAAAAAGTGATTACGAGTTTTTGCTGATTTCCTTTTACAAAATTATCACATATAACTACTGTTAACAATAACATAGGCTTTTTCAACAAAGTACACCTGAAATTATTTATAAAGCTACTAAATAGTTAAAGTATGAAAACTCAAAAACACCATTCAATATGATACAAAGTATTATCGCACGCTAACTTTTCTTCAGACATTCAAAATGGCTGACATGACTAGGCTAACAGGTCCAAAACCTAATCAGATGTAGAATGAAGTGAGCTGAACAAGATGTTAAAGTTTTAAAAGCAACTGTGAAGCCGTTTTTCTTAAAGTTTGCAGACAAGGATTTTAGCATTTGACCTCAAAATGGCCGACAGGAAGTAGCTATCGAGTTAATTTTTTGTCATCCACATCTGTATGCACTCACAAGTTATTCCTGAAAATTTGAAGGTGATACCTGTAGCGGTTTTGGAGAAAACTGCCGGACGTACGGACGGACAGACAGACAACCAGACGGACAGACAGACAGACGGACGGATGAATGGACGGACACTATGTGGTGGGGACATAAAAAGCATAATGTAATAGGGTATTTGTATTGGCTTTACATGCATCTGCAATTGCTATCCAAATATAGGTGGGGGAGGGGGTGGCCGAGTAAGACAGGGAGTTTATAAGTGTCATTTGACAATTCATAATTTCAATTTATAGGCCAGTCAACTTGGTGTTGGGTGTAAAATAGTATTCAAGGTATCAAATTTTGAACTAAGTGCAGCTGCAATGAATTGAGTAAATTATGCAATAGGGTTCACTTAATTAATTCCTCATTCCATTGAGTGTATTAACATCTTTGCAAGTGTGCTTCAGAGTGTCAATTCCCAAATAGATTGGTTCTACCCCACTGCCTTTCTGCTAAAGAGATCAATACCTTAAAGCCAACAACTGCCATTGTGAGTGTGGTCAAGATTGTCACTTCATATGCCAGGAATGATGGAAACACATGGAGACCTGAAATACATGTATATAGTAAATAAACAAGTAGTGCCCAATTTAATCTAATGCACTATTTTCAGGTAAATAAAAACAGTATTCCAACACACACAATCACAACATACTACAATTGTTCAGTAGTGGCAAATTAAGAATTTCTGGGGAAAAAATATGATGTCACGAACAGAATTTGAGTTATGGATTTTATATGGTAATGAGTTTCGATCCCATCATTAAATGAAATGGCAGTTTAAACTTACCGATTGAAGCAAAGAAAATTGAACCGAGGAAGTTTTTGATTGGTTGTATAAGTGAATCAATATGCTCTGCTAAATGGTGCCCTTGTGCACTGACTAGAATCCCAGCAATAAAACACCCCAGCTCCATGGATATATGTAGGAAGTTGGTTATCTGAAATTGAAGAAAACACATTAGTTTAAGTCTACCCTGACTACCAACACTACCTCCTTCACCTCGAGGGGCTCTGCTGGGGAGTTCTTCAATCATTGTCAATATAGTAAGATTCTTGCTTTATTTAAGAGATCTTTACCACATTCTCTCCAATAGCTGTCACTTTTGTTGCAAATAAGGCATTTTTGGCAAGAAAAATTCCCATACATGATATTCCTTGGGATTTTTGACTTCTCTCATATATGGGTGCTCTTTGTAATGGGTTACAATGGAAATTTCAATTTTAAAAGCGCCCTGAGCCTTTTTACGGCGAATACAGTATTTCAAAAATGTGACAATCACATGATGCTAATAGCGATGAATTGCATAAAACGATCACATGATGCCAATGACAACTAAGTTCTATGATGCCAATGGCAACTAAGTTCTATGATGCCAATGGCCACTATGTGTAAGGAACAATCGTATGATATGACAATGAAGAACAAATGCATTAAAGAATCATAATGTCTAATACTTCATGATTGTATGTGTTTTAGTCATTCAAGTTCCTAATAATGTTGTTTTCATACTCACAGTAAGCATTAAGAAGGCTATAGATATAGTAGCCAGCATGGTCAATTCATTACTGTCTTTCTTCACCAGGTATCTGTAGAATGGGCCAACAGCATACTGAGCTAGCAACCAGGCCAACATAACTGTCACACAGAGAGCTGAAATATAAACAAACATAGCTATAAACCAGGTCAATATCACTTTCGTTCTTCACCAGGTATCTGTAGAACGGGCCAATAGCATACTGGGGTAGCATCCAGGTGATGTATGGGGGAGGCGGACAAAACACTATATATGTTCACATTGGATTGTGATTTTGGATAATTTGGGGTTTCACTTCCTTATGGCTGGTGTCTCTTGGATGTTTTTTCTCTTGCCATGTTCTATAACCATATTTGGTGTTTTTCTGTTTGCACTGTACTACATATTTAGCAAAAAGCCATTTAAAGGCCCACTATACTTAATTCAGAATAAAAAAAAATTCGCATAGAAAAAGAGAGATCATTAGACATGCATGCACATGTTAAATAAAGTAAATTATTTTTAATAACTGTTGATTTAAAAGATGGCGACACTTGTGTAAAAATGAATGTATCGTGTAATACAAACAACTTTGCCATTTTTCAATGTCATTGATAAAAACTTGATATATAAAGCTTGACAGAAAATATTTTTGGATAATTTATTTTAATCTTTGATGTAGTCCGTTTGAGCTGTTGTTGTTGGTGTCAAATGAAAGATCAGGTTCTGAAATTCAAATTTAAGTATTTATTTTGCCCAAAAAGGTTAAAAATATGCAAAGTGGGCCTTTAAGTATAAAATAAATACTGTTCACTCGACAGTTCTATAAGTCAAACTTACCCCCTCCCAACTGTGCAAAAAGAATCATAAACTGCAGAAGTGGTCCCTCTGAGGAAGTTCCATGTTGGGCTAGAGTGGGGAGTAAGGCTATTAAAAGGCCCAGCAGGACATCTTGCATGATCAGGATGCCCAGTAATACAGTGCCATAATCTGTGCCTGAAGGTAGATATAAAAGAAACATTTAGGCACTGAAGTAAGATGACATGGAAAATTAGAAGGCTGCATGGTGTAACAATGTTTGAATAGATGAGGTGTTTTTTAAACTGATGCATTTAATGTCAAACAAATGTAGATCGCAGCAATGGAGGTCAGTAATAAGCTCCTATATGGAAAATGTGGCCGAGAATGATGAAGAACTAGCTTCAAAGTAATGTTTTTTTTGTGGTGTAGTTAGTTTTGATATGCTACTAAAGTTTGGGCAAAGGGTGATAATAGTGCATCACTCCTACGTATTACCTTGAATTAATGTTATACTTCGCAAAAATGTAACACGTCTGAACAACCCCCTACTTGTTGTCATTAAAGCACATATTCCCCAAAATCTGGTGAACTTCATAAAGTGTTGCAATTAAAAATCTGCATGATCATTAGTTGTGTTTCTAAATAGAATATGTTAAATTAAGAGCTATCACTCCCTTTCTTCACTGCTTTTCTCATCTAGTTTCAACCTAAAGGTTTACCTTGTTCAGTTTAATGAGCTCTTATATTATAGGTGGATTTATTTGGTGTTTGGTACAGCTTATAAATTGTTTTCCAATTTTGTTTTCTTTTTGGGTTGCATCAAAATTAGTGATAAATATAAATTAATCAGATTCAAAAAAAAAAAAAATTCTTACTTCAAAAATAAATGAATTAAAGCTGAAAATATATTGTTTATGTTAAATTTCGCAAATAATCTTCCTTTTATTTGGTCAAATTCAAATATATTTCCCTTCCTTGACCCTTTACCAAAATGAATTTGTCTCAATTTTGAAGGTGCTAGATTCTAGCACTACAAACCTAATTTTAAATGACTGCTTCCATACAAATACCTGCATCCTCATACTATTGAACCCATGAAATTCACGCTAGAATCTAGCACTACAAACCTACAAATACCCGCATCCTCGTACTATCGAACCCAATAAATTCTACCCTTTGCATTCGTTTGACTTCACTTCTTAAAAGAGAGCTTCGTCTTCACTCTTTCAAACTAAAATAAACCTGTGAACTCACCGCGCCAATCAGTGTTCGTCGGCCAAATTTGACCGACGTTCTATATATGGTCATTCCTTCTGACGTCATCATTGAGCCCGGAATTGACCAATGACATGCGCTTATTTAATTAGAACGCATTTTGCGTATGTTACTTCAAGCTCGCTCGCTGGTTGGAGAAAGGTCAG
This sequence comes from Owenia fusiformis, assembly GCA_903813345.2. Taxonomy (NCBI): domain Eukaryota; kingdom Metazoa; phylum Annelida; class Polychaeta; order Sabellida; family Oweniidae; genus Owenia; species Owenia fusiformis. The sequence continues at coordinate 9,155,755 of CAIIXF020000004.1, forward strand.
CGCATAGGTCAGAAGTGATTTATTACCCAAACTGTCACCAGTACCCGTCGTGGGGGCGGGGCTACTAAACTGTAATATGGTCTCTACTGGGCAGAGTGTAGTTTAACTAGACTCTGCACGCAGGGTAAAGAAATTCACTTTCTTTAAGAAAAGAATAGGGTCATGGGCGTAGTGCTATATTTCTAAGTAATACACCATCGCAGGAACAGTAATTGAGAGAAGAAAAAGGAGCGTTTAGGGGGGTCTGGGGGGTTCCCCACAGGAATATTTTGAAATTAGGTTTTATTTAGAGCGAATTTGCAACCCTCTGGTACGCCTGTGCGTACCAAGCATATCGGGCGCTACGCCTATGAGGGTTACACACATTTTATTATCTATTAACTAAAAATGCAGCTTTTAAATTTTGTTATTTCAAACATTTGCCCCTTGCTAAAGTCAAAACAGAAATGTTTGTGAGTACTTTGAATTTAAAAAATAAGCAATCAAATGTATAATGTGCAGCAAAGCTGTGGCCTTTTGTAATTTAGGGAGTTTCAGCCATGTTAATTTTTCCGAAAATAACATGGCAGAGAAGTATCAAAATACCAGAACAACGGCAACGCCAAAGCGTAGCGAATCCCATCGAACAGAAATGGCTGGCATTTTTACAAACGAAGCGCAAATATCATAAAACAACACACCAGAAAGGCCACCATTTTCAAAATGGTTGCTTGGAAGAAATAATATGCTTTTAAGTAGCCACCACTAAAATTTTTGAAAAATCGCACACGTACTTGTAAAATAACACACATAAAAATGATGGTCATTTTTCAAAATGGCCGACTACTCCCCAAAGTTTTATTAGACAATGTGCCATGCTTAAAGTATTCACATATCAAATATGAACAAAATCGCTCCACTACTTTTCGAGTTATAGTAAAATACGTTAAAATGGCGGCCATTTTTCAAAATGGCCACCTTCTACCAAAAGTGTCTTAAGACAGTGTGCAATGCTTATAGTATTCACACACCAAATATGAACAAAATCGCTCCACTATTTTTCGAGTTACAGCAAAAATCGTAAAATGACGAGTAAAGGCCGCCATTTTTCAAGATGGCTGCCATGTGCTTTTTTAATATTTACATTTGTAGCATTATTAATGTCCTTTATAATCTTTTTACATTTAAAACATATTGCTATTACAGTTTTACATATTGCACCTAAATTACTGTAAAATCGTCACTAAAATGGCCACCATTTTGAAATGAGCGGCCATTTTGAAAATCGGCTTTCGAGCAGAACTTCTACCCCCATAGGGTATATGTGTACAAAATATTAACAAAATCGGGCCAACGGTATTTGAGTTATTGCCCGGACGGACGTACGGACGTACGTACGGACGGACGGAGGCGTTCCCTATATCCCTCCTAACTTCGTTCGATGGGATAATAAGAGGACACAGATATGATAGCTAACCTAGAAAACAAACTAAAATATACAAAAGTTAGGATAAATATAAATTAATCAGATTTAAAAAACAAATAATTATAACTTGAAGAAATTAATTAATTAAAGCTGAAAAATGTATTGTATATGTTAAATTTTACAAGTTAACTTCCTTTAATTCAGTCAAATTCATATATATTTCCCTTCTTGACAAAGCTTCTTTCGTAAAATCATTGACTCAATTTTGAAGGTGCTTTAATCTAGCACTATAAACTTAGTATGTAAACGTAGATACATAAAACATTAGCATCTTACCACTTATGAACCCAAAAATTCATGACATCACAAATATGAAAAGAACTACACACTAATTATTGACTCATTCAATAGTTGAACAATAAACACAAATAAATCAAATAGTAGTACAATTTGGCAACCGTTTTAATATGACAGTTTTGCCGATCGAAAAATATTGCATCAAAGGAATTCTGGGCGATAGGGAATAACAAAATATTGCTTGTAGGCGAGATCAGACAACTTTGACATTCAAGCAGATATCGGACAAATTCATAAAAATATTGTTTTGAACAATGAGACCAGTGATTATAAATTCTGGAGTGTGCTCTCTGAGGTCCACATGGAAAGATTTCAATTATTTCAAATTTTGACATGGATTTGATTTTAAATGCTTCTAAATGAGCTTCAAACACTTACTATGATTTCTTTTTGTAACATTTTGACTTCCTCAATTCATAAAAAGAACATCATCACTTTTTACTAGTCTTGAACTACTACAATATACCAATTATTTTGGAGATGTAATTAAGGCACTAAATGTAAACATTTCTTCACCATCAGTCATACCTAGCAGGTTAACAGTTGCAATATTATAGTTGTAACAACTAACGTGTGTAATGTGTAAATTGTATTTAGTTATTTTTCTCCTAATAATATGAATCAAATTAGACAGCCATCTGCTCACACAGACACAAGCACACTTGCACAACCCACCACATCCACAAGACAACTACAAAAAAATAAGATTTTAGAATTGCGAATTCCTGCAAAGCAGCCATTTTGAATTTTCTGAGGTACAAATCTGAAAAATAATACCATAATTGTGATCTACTCCAAAATTCCTTCAATTTGAGTATAATATAGCCATACTTTGAAGGGATCGAAAAATTATTGCGATCGAAATCGTACATAAGACGGCCATTTTGAATTTTACGAGGCTCGAATCAGAAAAAAAGATACATATTTGTAATCTACTCTTAATTGCCTTTCATTTGAGTATAATAAAGCTATACTTCAGAAAGATCTAAAAATTAGCGAAAGAAAGAAAGACCTAAAAATCTGTTTTCCTGTCCCCCCATACATGGCACCTGGGGGTCAGGATGAAAAACACGGAATATATGTGAAATAGATAAATGTTGTGAATACACTTCCAAAATTTCAAACAATAATATTCATTACTTTGGTTTAGAATGAAAAATTTATGATTTTTGCAAAAAAGTCCCGTCATTTTTAAAGCGGCGGCCATCTTAAAAAAAAAATTTTGCGTAAAACTATTTACCAATATACATCTTTCAACAAAATATGAAGAAAAACTGTCAACTAGTATTTGAGTTATCTTCCGGACAGACGGACTGACTGACTGACTGACTGACTGACGGACAGACGGATGGACGGAGGGCTTCACTATAACCCTAACGAACTTCGTTCGTTGGGATAATAAGCCACACGGTGAACAGAATCGCACCCTTGAACAGAATACACTTTTCGGTAAAAGATATACTAATGTATTACAAAATATGTGAAAATTGGAAAGATTGACCGTTTAGTTATTTCTAAAAAAATGTTTTAATTTAACATTGTTCTCAATGGGAAATTCTTTTTTATTTTTTGAAACAAGCCTTCACAGACATGATTTTAGGACAAAAAATCCAAAATGTCTGCCTTAACATTTACCAAGAATGCCGAAAAACTAATCAGTTCTAAATTTTTATAGGTAGAAACATCCCTGAGAATTTCAAATGAATCCCTCAAACAGTTTGGCTGGAAACCTGTAGACAAGCCTTGACAGACAAGATTTTAGGATGGAAAATTCAAAATGGCAACCTTAACATTTTCCCAGACTGCCTAAAAACTAATCAGTTCTAAACTTTCATAGGTAGAAACATCCCTGAGAATTTCAAATGAATCCCTCAAACGGTTTAGCTGGAAACCTGTAGACAAACCTTGACAGACAAGATTTTAGAACGGAAAATCCAAAATGGCGGCCTTAACATTTACCCAGAATGCCGAAAAACTAATCAGTTCTAAACTTTCATAGGTAGAAACATCCCTGAGAATTTCAAATGAATCCCTCAAACGGTTTAGCTGGAAACCTGTAGACAAGCCTTGACAGACAAGATTTTTTGGATGGAAAATCCAAAATGGCCGCCTTAACATTTACCCGGAATGCCGAAAAACTAATCAGTTCTAAAATTTCATAGGTAGAAACATCCCTGAGAATTTCAAATGAATCCCTCAAATGGTTTGGCTGGAAACCTGTAGACAAGCCTTGACAGACAAGATTTTAGGACGGGAAATCCAAAATGGCCACCTTAACATTTACCCAGAATGCCGAAAAACTAATCAGTTCTAAACTTTCATTAGTAGAAACATCTTTGAGAATTTCAAATGAATCCCTCAAACGGTTTAGCTGGAAACCTGTAGACAAGCCTTGACAGACAAGATTTTAGAACGGAAAATCCAAAATGGCGGCCTTAACATTTACCCAGAATGCCGAAAAACTAATCAGTTCTAAACTTTCATGATTAAAAACATCCCTGAGAATTTCAAATGAATCCCCTAAACGGTTTGGCTGGAAACCTGTAGACAAGCCTTGACAGACAAGATTTTAGGACGGAAAATCCAAAAATGGCCACCTTAACATTTACCCAGAATGCCTAGAAACTAATCAGTTCTAAACTTTCATAGGTAGAAACATCCCTGAAAATTTTAAATGAGTCCCTCAAACGGTTTGGCTGGAAACCTGTAGACAAGCCTTGACAGACAAGATTTTAGGACAAAAAAATCCAAAATGGCCGCCTTAACATTTACCCAGAATGCCGAAAAACGAATCAGTTCTAAACTTTCATAGGTAGAAACATCCCTGAGAATTTCAAATGAATCCATCAAACGGTTTGGCTGGAAACCTGTAGACAAGATTATTCGGGACGCCTGCCCGCCCAACCGCCCGCCCACCCACCCGCCCGCCTGGCAAACTGATTACAATATAGCACCTGAGGGTGCGATAAAAACGTTTCCAAAATGCAAACATGGCATTAATATGCAAAATGTCATCACCTGCCATTTGTTACACGCAACAAATGTCAAATGCCAAACGGGAACCATTATCAATATGCACTTCTGGTGGTGACATAAAAAACTTCTTACCTTGTGACATTTCTCTCTCTTTGTTTGAAGACAGAAATCTAACGACAAGGGGTGTACTTGATAGTGATAAACAAGCAGCAATGAACGCACTTTCACTGTGTGATGCATACACTATGTTACCAAGCAACACACCAAACGCAACCATAATTCCCATTATGGAAGCACTGCCCAGTGTAGCAACTTTTAGCACCTGAAACCAACGTTTTTTTAATTTATTTAATCCACTTCGTATTAGTATAGTTCATATAATAGTAAAGTTCATTGTATTACATCAAATTCAATGATTGATTAATTGTTGAAAGTTTATTTAAAGGAACATTCACGCGGTCCTAACTTCGACCGTTAATTTAAAAAAACGGTGCAGTATGAGACTCGTAATCCTTGATTTTCAAACATCCGGTAGGTCAAAAATTCAAATTAACTGTCGAAGTTAGGACCGTGTGATATTGTATAAGATAGATTCTAACTTGAAAAGTGATGTCACTGTTCTATTTTCTTACCTTCTTCAACTGATCAGGTGAAAACTCTAATCCAACTGAGAAGAGGATGAAAAACACACCAAACTCTCCCAATGTCTCTAACTGCACCAATGACTGAAATATAGAAACATGTATGCACAGTAAAACTTGTCTAAGTGGAACGCCTTAGTGGTACCTCTTAAAAGTGTTCGACTTGTGAGGTGTTCATTTAACATTTAGTTATTTGGTATTGGAACTCTGAAAAAGTGTTCCATTGACAGACGTGTTTGATTTCTGGAGGTGTCCAACTTCACTAGTTTTATTGTATTATTAAAAGGGATTCTATCGGCACAAGTTTTTTTTTCATTGAGAATTGAAATAAAAGGATAATTACAATACAAAATGTCTACACCTGGCAACACCTGGTATTATTGAGTGAAAACATCTTATCCTTAGTGGCTTAATTAATCATTGCAATTTAAATACAAGGATATCCAAAAAGTAGGTTTCCAGTTATTCAACAATCTCTTTCTGTAAAATGTAAACATACTTTTGGGTCACCCTGTATAATTTCCAGTTATTCAAGAATCTCTTTTTGTAAACTGTAAACATACTTTTGGGTCACCCTGTATAATTTCCAGTTATTCAGCAATCTCTTTCTGTAAACTTTTTTTTTTTAAACAATAGGTTTATTTCATTGATATATTTTTCCTGTAAACTGTAAACGTACTTTTGGGTCACCCTGTATAATTTCCAGTTATTCAACAATCTCTTTTTGTAAACTGTAAACATACTTTTGGGTTACCCTGTATAATTTCCAGTTATTCAACAATCTCTTTCTGTAAACTGTAAACATACTTTTGGGTCACCCTGTATAATTTCCAGTTATTCAACAATCTCTTTCTGTAAACTGTAAACATACTTTTGGGTCACCCTGTATAATTTCCAGTTATTCAACAATCTCTTTTTTTGTAAACTGTAAACATACTTTTGACTCACCCTGTATAATTTCATACCTTTAATGTGTTAAACCCTGATGGTCCCAATATTATTCCACTGAGGACATATCCAAACATTGTTGGGAAATGGAGCGCTGTACATAGCCAGCCAAATAGGAAGGATAGCAGCATTAAATAAATCACATCCTGAAAAGACAAGGAGGTTATTTACTGTTAGGGATTGGATTTGAGTTTATTCAGAGGGAGTACTGCTACATGTTTTTAGGAGAACTTGTACTTGATATTGTATAGTTGTGGTCCTTAAGAGATTGGTTCTCCACTTTTAATTGTCCAAACAAGAAGAATGGCAGAACTAAATAAATCACATCCTTAAAAGACAAAGAGGTCATACATATACTGCTAAATGTTTTTAGGAGAACTTGTACATATTGTAGAATTATAGATTAGTTCTCCACTTTTAATTGTCTGATCAAGTATAAAGCTCCAGTATAAGGCAAATACTGTAGTTGTTATAAGGTCTCAGATGAAACCAATTGAGACTTTAAGGCAACAGTTATCCCTGGTTGTTATAGTATTACATGTTCACATCCAAGTTTTCATAACAAATGAAGCTTAACATCCCTAATGTTTTGTACATGTTGTATTAACCATGTTCAGGAATAGTAAAATTTCTAATGTTAATGATTTCAAATGACTGCTACTTTAGCTGTAGCTATGCCCCGGTATGTTATTTTTTGTTCCCAAAAATCTGAGGCAAAAGTACTTCTGAGTACTTAGCTCTGTTGTGTATTGGTATTATTCTATTCTTATTATTCATCACAATATTTAAGGATTTAGGCCCTGGGTGCAGCATTGAGTGTTAATTTTTGGAAACAATGCCTGAAAGGAATGGTTATTCTACAATGCATCGAGTCTTGAGTCTTGGGCTTAAATTCTTTTCATACATTGCAAAATGTTTTTCTACCATCACTTAAAAGATATGAAATTACTAATCAAAGAACATATTTTCAATGAAAATTTTTGCAAGGGTCAAGCTATAGAGTGTTAATTTTTGGAATCAATGCTTGAAAGGAATGGTTATTCTACAATGCATCAAGTCTTGAGTCTTGGGCTTAAATTCTTTTCATACATTGCAAAATGTTTTTCTACCATCACTTAAAAGATATGAAATTACTAATCAAAGAACATATTTTCAATGAAAATTTCTGCAAGGGTCAAGCTGTCAAAGCATCAAATTTCAATATGTAGAGTCAAGTTGTCAACCTTGACAAGCACTCAAGAAATGACCTTGGATGCAGTGATTGTTTATATACTGCACAGCAGTTAAATAAAATACTGTGTTTGGATTGGCTGGAATCAGACACACCCTGCCTAGCTACTGTGTGAATAATATGATAACCTGAACAGGGTTTTCACCAGGAAATTTTTAGACCCTGGATTTTTAGCGATATTGTGAATACTTGCGAATACTTCTCCCCATGTGAGATCAGAGATAATAATCATTCACCTGTATTAAATGATGGTCCTCATGAGGTACTGTAGAGTCCTTTCCCTTTGATAGGACAAACTGATTGTCTCTGGAATCTACCAGCTTCATCACTTCCATGCCTTGATCATCGCTCTTATTGGCCTGTTCATTCGCTTGGTCTGTATCACGGTCATGTAGCCGTATCACTGCTTCAATGTTGTTTCCTTGCGCCTGAAATATAGTGCAGCAGAGGTCAAGGTCTTAAATCACAAGGTTGCAGCTTTGCATACATTTTTGTAACCATTTACTGTAACGTATCAGTAAATGGTTAAAAAAGTGTAACAACTGGTTACAAATGCCAACCAATGAGTTAAGCCATCACAAAAAATGCTGAAAATTAGAATGACACTGATAATATGTTTAATAACGACTTCTCGGTAGTGACATAACAAGAAAATCCAGTGAAAATGACACTAGAAAAATATGAAGGCCATAATGTTATTTTGACAGAACTGATTCACGTCCACTTTTTATGAAAATACTACTGAGTGAAAGACAATGAACAAACTACATGTAGTGAATGCTCAAACTTCGGTCCATAGAACGAATGGCTCTGCCCACTTCGTGGGGGCCCTTCGTAAAAATACCTTATTAGCTTGTTCTTTTACTGCATTGTCAAATATATGATCATCCAGGTCATGTTCAAGCTGATCTGCTGCCTTTGCCACTTGGTTAAGTATATCATCTATAACTCCCTCTATCTTAGTGCTTGAGTTTAGATGCTTCAGTCGCTCCTAATTTAAACATTGGTGTATATACACATATAAAATAGGTAATTATCACTATTAAATAGGTAACAACAATATGTGAGTATGTTGGTGTTTTTTAAAATTAGATATCTAGTGAGTTTTCATAGTTTCCGAGCCAGTCAACTGAAAATATTAGTAGGAAGCCATTTCAGCTCAAAATTCAAATTCAATGGTATAGTACAGATATCATATGCTAATCATATCATTCACAATGCCAATCATATGATAGATACACAATGCCAATCATATGTCAAATAGTGCTTGTCAAATAATGCATGATGCCAAGCATATGATCCATGATGCCAATCATATGAGATACTCTACCTGAATGTCAGCCTTCTGCTTCTCTGCATTAAGTAAAGCATTGTATTCTTGTTCTTCTTTCAAAGTGGCATCTCTAAGAGCCTCAAGTCTCTGCTTGCTTGACTGAAATGTTTAAAATGGTTCGTTTACTTAAGTTTAAAACTCTGCCCCCCCCCCCCTCCCCTCGTATACTTCTTTCAAGTAGTATCTCTAAGAGCCTCAAGTCTCTGCTTGCTTGACTGAAATGTTTAAAATGGTAAATAAATGTTTACTAAAATTTAAAGCTCTGCGCCCCCTCCCCCCCTTCTCCCCTCATATACTTCTTTCAAAGTAGTATCTCTAAGAGCCTCAAGTCTCTGCTTGCTTGACTGAAATGTTTAAAATGGTTTGTTTACTAAAATTTAAAACTCTGCCCACCCCTCCCCTCGTATACTTCTTTCAAGTAGTATCTCTAAGAGTCTCAAGTCTCTGCTTGCTTGACTGAAATGTTTAAAATGGTTTGTTTACTAAGATTTAAAGCTCTGCGCCCCCTCCCCCCTTCTCCCCTCATATACTTCTTTCAAAGTAGTATCTCTAAGAGTCTCAAGTCTCTGCTTGCTTGAATGAAATGTTTAAAATGGTTTGTTTACTAAAATTTAAAGCTCTGCCCCCCCCCCTTCTCCCCTCATATACTTCTTTCAAAGTAGTATCTCTAAGAGTCTCAAGTCTCTGCTTGCTTGACTGAAATGTTTAAAATGGTTTGTTTACTAAAATTTAAAGCTCTGCCCCCCCCCCCCTTCTCCCCTCATATACTTCTTTCAAGTAGTATCTCTAAGAGTCTCAAGTCTCTGCTTGCTTGACTGAAATGTTTAAAATGGTTTGTTTACTAAAATTTTAATGCTCTGCCCCCCCCCCCTCTCCCCTCGTATACTTCTTCCAAAGTAGCATCTCTAAAGAGTCTTGAGTCTCTGCTTACTCGACTGAAATGTTTAAAATGGTTTGTTGTAGTAAACTGAAACGGTACCTACAATTTCAATTTTGGTATAGTTTGTCCCCTCTCCCCTTATACATGTATATACATTTTGTATTTATCAAAATTTTAAAATTGATAGATTTGTTTTTACCCCTCTCTTCCTAACAAAATTAAGATTGTTCTTCCAAAACTTTGACAAAATCGACTCCATTCTTAACTGAAACACCACTTTTCAGATCATATAAGATCATCACTGACCTGTTTAATATTTAGAAAATCCCTGTAGTTCCCTTTCAAAGCATTATCAAGCCAGTCCATGGAGGTGAATATTAGAACCTCACTTTCGTTAAGTTCCTTCATAAACGTGTTGAAGACATCAGCCTGGTAATGGCGTTCATCTATAGGAATGTTTTTATTGGCCGATGTTCTTTTCACATACTCGACCAATCTTTCTATTGCAAATTTTTTGCGTCGAAGTAAGGTGCCCAATCTGAAAAATAAATCTATGTTTTCACAAAAGTTAACACTGATTTATTGTATATTTCTAAAACGGATCAATAATGAAAATCATTTTAGAGAAATATTTATGTTTATTAATTACTTTACACTTTAGACTCCGGAAAAGCTATTAGACTCTGGAGCAAGAGGGTCTAAAGAGAATCTCCAGAGTCTAAAAGTGAGAACCTTGACAATACTTACTTTTGGAATGAATTCTTTTTCCACTCATAATGTGTCTGAACTGGCTTTGGCACTGGAGGTTTCACTGGGGCTGGTTCAGCTTGTCTCTTCTGAATGTTCAATTGGTGAACTTTCACTATATGGTGACCAATATCCGCTTGAACTGTCTCAGTCCCCGACCAGATCACAACAATCCCTATGTAGATGACAGACCCAATACTCATGCAGGTCAAAATCCTGGATGACATTTTGAGGAATCCTACATCGACTAAATTTCTGCTTTTACGACGCATCACTTATAAAGCTATACTGTGATGACATATTTGAGTATTCGGGGAATTAATCCTTATATTTCTAAATGAGTTTTTTTCAATTAGTATTGTTTCAATTTTAAATCCACTTGTTTATTGAGCTCATCCTGTTGTGGTATAGTCCAAAAACCGATCAATTTATTGATTTCACACAGTCGCATTTTGTATTGTTGTAGTTTAACAGATAGAGATATGTTTAACTGATATCCTAATTTCAAATATGTTTTTTTTCAATTCAAGGCCATAAAAAACAATACAGTTCAACTTCTGGATGATCCCATTTGCCGTGCGTGTATATGGGTTCACATGTATGGTATATCAATCCTGGAATTGTTATTGCAGGAAAGTACCAGCACAATGAATCTTTTGTTCATCATCTGTAGTTTAAAATCAATTTAATGCTTCAACATATTTTCTCAGTACTTATTCCATAGTTCAACTGGTATTAAACATAATTTGATCCATTGTCTGATGACTGCAGTTTCAACCATTTTCAGCATTGGACAATCTGAAAGAAGAAAATAAATTGTTATGATAATTTATTCAACAAGGCATTAACGTGTAAAATGTCACCACCTGCTATTTGTTACAGATGCTGAATGCCAACCACCTAATGATGGTGGCCAAACACCATCCACAAAAAAGTTGGAGACTAATATACATCACCACTTTTGTTGGTGACATAAAAACCTTAGCAAAATACACAAAACTTAATACATGACGTATGCTGTTGTATCCATCCAGCCTCAAAATGTGCCAATAAGGTAGCTGCCAAGTGGCAATGTGTGAATAGCGCAAGTTGAGGCATTACATTATAGGCCCTGTGGAGTACTATTTGTAAATTTCTCATGCAATCTTACATGTAGCTAATAATCTCCTTAGTATAATTATTGATAAAATTGCATTTTGAACATTTCCCAAACCAAGCAAATAAGCATAAAACCCAGAGGTTTTTTAATATGATTACAGCCCTTGGCCAATGATTTCACTGTTAAGGTTTATGAAAACACAGAATGAAATCCTGTGTTAAGAGGCTGATGTGAAAGTCAGTCCACCGTGGGGTTTGAACCTACGACCCCTCCATTTCCAGGCGAATGGTCTATGAGATTTTAAGAGGTAAAATCCAAACAGTTCTGGGAACAGGCATTTAAAGGTATCTATCACATCTGTTATGACTTTACTGGCCTGAGAAAGAAAAATCCATAATTAAATAAGTAATTTGCAAGTCATGTCAAATTAAACTGCAAACCATAAAACATATTGATTAAAATAGAAAACTGTTCATGCAATTTGTCTGGAACCTTCTACTCTTACCGCTCTGATTTAAACAAAGTTCTCAATTTCAGTGAATATTCCAAGTACTGTAAAATTGCAGAGTTAGAAATTTGGTGAAATATATGGCTCTGTACTACTGTTTCTCTTGTGATTGACAACAGTTATGCTATTATACAGCTAATAAGAATATTTTTATTTTTTTGTAAATCAATTTTGGCATCATGCATAACCTTCTACTCTTACCGCTCTGATTTAAACAAAGTTCTTAATTTCAGTGAATATTCCAAGTACTGTAAGATTGCAGAGTTAGAAATTTGGTGAAATATATGGCTCTGTACTACTGTTTCTCTTGTGATTGACAACAGTTATGCTATTATACAGCTAATAAGAATATTTTTATTTTTTTGTAAATCAATTTTTGCATCATGCACACTCTCCCAGTATATTTGAATCAAATCAGCCTTGCACTATTTAGTTAACATTAGAAATTACTTGAATTGGGATTCTTTATCATTATTGATGATAATATAATCACCCCTTTTCCATACAAGATTGCCTATCCAGATATGTGCCAATATGCTACGAGACCATTTTATCCTATTAGCTCATTCATTCCATTCTTTTTCATGTATTCTTGCAAGAATTCACCAAATCTAAATAAGCATCGATGATCTAAAAATGGCAAATCTGCAAAATTTAAATGCCACCAAATTAAACCACAATTTACAGTATGTACTGTAATTCGCTCAGATAAGCAAGGAGGAAGTCTAGATTATGAGTTGATTTAATCAGAAGAACACATAGTAGTAAGTAGATTTAGTCAGTATTAGCAAGGATGTCCTTGGTATTAGTAACATTATAATTATTATATAATCAATTTGTAAGCAAGAATGTAGGGTTAAAGTTGAGGTGAACAAGAAACCAACATTAGAATGAATTTGTCCAGTATGTTACACTATTCAAAATATTATTGATTAAAAAATCAAAATTTTGGCTGGGCTTAAATGTTATTCTTATTCTTTTTAACCATTCAAATGTTCTATAACCAATTGTAAATTTCAAATTTGACTTCGTTGTCAACGAGTCGTATTAAGCGAGATACATGAACAGGTAATTCAAATGGAAAAAAACAACCATTGGTACGGTAGTACCACCCTATCATACCAATCCAAGAGGGGAAAAACCCAAGGGTCCAGAGAAGACATATGACTATAATGTAAATCTGTATTGAGAAGACAACATTGCTGATTGGTCAAATTGAAAGACTAATTTTATATAAAGGTGCAACAATTATTGCGGGGGGGGGGGGGGCATTCAACGATCATCGACCAGTGTCAAAATATATTTAAGTTTGGATATTTCATCAAGACTATCTACAATGAAACACCCTGGATGAACATTATTTCAGCTGATATTCCTCTTGAATCGGATGGATCTTAAAAATCAATCTAAGCTCTGGAGTTTCCCCCCTCTTATACATGTTCTGTCCATTATAAGTAGCTGTGATTATCAAGGGTGGAATTTGAATAATGACAAGTGTTTAATTTTTCCATTGAACTTGGTAAGACCATTGAAATGTCAGCAAATAGAGCTTGTGCTATTGTTTATTATGGAAATACAAATATACCTAACTTTAAATAAATATTGATATGACATGGCATAACATGGAGAAATAGCGCAACTGATTTGGGCTTGTGCCATATACATATTGTACAATGGCATTTGACCTTGCACCCTTTAACAGCATTTCAAGTTAATTCCATGCAAAAACAGTTTCTGCTTGTTAATTAATTTGTTTCAACTATTGAAATTCCTCCATCTAAATACACATACAGTAAAATTTTAAATGTTTGTAAGTACTTTGAATTTAAAAAGTAAGCAATCAAAGGACCATGTTGAAACAGTATGATGATAGAACAGTATGAAAATAGTAACATTTATACATGTCGTAACTTTTGTCTAATTTAGTTTGTTTTGTAGTTTAGCTATCATACCTGTGGCCTCTTATATTTTGATGCTTCTCTGCCATGTTATTTTCGGAAAAATTAACATGGCTGAAACTCCCTAAATTACAAAATTAAAATCTTGCGAGGTCTAATCTCGATCCATGCGAGAAAAGCTTCCCCTAGATCGGAAATTAGAGCAAATAAACAACAAGGTGTCAAACACAGGAACCTGTATCAACACCTGACAGTGACATTTATTATACATGTTGTATAAGAGATTTATTCCCAGGGTTCTGTCACCAATAGATGTCACTGTAACTGTCAGGTGTTGATACAGGTTCCTGTGGTGTCAAAGTTATCACACAGGTCGAAGTTACCCCAAAATGGTCTCGATTATCCCGTGCCAGGACTATAGTCATGCGAACGTCTTATTCTTTTGCCTGTACGATTACAACATGGGAGAATTTTCTACGCTTCTTACACTTAAGATACCTATTTCAATAGATTCCTTGGTATTTTAGCATTCTTTTCGTGTAGTTGAATCCACAATTGTCTGGGTTTATCGGCAGAACAAAGAAATTTTCGTTCTTGATCGCAACATTTGCGTGTAATATTTAACTTATTTCAACCGTCAAATTCTTCCATTTATTGGTTATCCGGGCCACTTCCGGGTCAGTCAAACTGGGAATCCCCTTTTAAATTCAACTGCCATCTTGGAAAGTGATGGAATATCTCTCGATGAAAAAGAAAAATGTTCCCATTCTGCCGATATACCCAAACAATTGTGGATTCAACTACACGAAAAGAATGCTAAAATACCCAGGAATCTATTGGTATCTTAAGTGTAAGGGGCGTAGATAATTCTCATAAGTTGTAATCGTACAGGCAAAAGAATGCGCTCGTTACAGGACTATAGTCCTGGTACGGGATAAGGTCTCGACATTACACCCCTTCGCCCTATTTGTGGACCAATCTGAAATGGGACAGCATCTTCTCCAATCAATTGAGGTTGGGCCTTGCAGCCGAAGGTAAGCCATACAACCGAAGGTAAGCCATACAACCTAATTTTGCCGATTCAATCTGACGGAGAATGCCGAGCCTCTATTTTTGACCAATTAGAGGCGTCCTCTTCACATTCGTGGTACCCTCGGCCGACTTCGTTTGCAAAGAAAAGCTTCAGCAATCTTCGGCAATCTCCGCTTTTTCTTGAGGAATCTTCGGTTGATTGCCAAAAGTTAGTCATATAAATCCGACCGTTATATGATGTTCTTCGATATTCCTAGTTCTTATTTGGATATTTATTTTTTATCATTTTCTTTGCATATACGGTGCTCGTATGCAAGAAAATAAGAAAAAATAAATATCCAAATCAGAAAAAGTAACAATAGATAACATCATACGAGGGTCAGATTTTGACTACCAAAAGTCGACACCCAATAAAAATCATGACCTTACTTCCTGCGAAAGCTATTTGGATTTTGATATAATAGCTTTCCCACGGAGCATTTGGACAGCTCAATGATCGTGACCTTTGAAACCGAATTAAGTCGATCCGCGGCTTACTTTTGGTCTCTAACTGTGTCTTACATCAGTATCATCAATCCGTGTAAGTATTGGAGCGCTGGAATACTTCTTTTTCGATCAAGACTTGTAATTGTTAGTCGAGTGAATCGTTTTACTGCCAAATTCCAATATGGCGGTTTCTGCTCGGACATTTTCGTAAATCTCCGGAGGTTTTCCGAACCTAACTAATTCTCAAAATTCATTTCGTTCGTTGCGTATCTCGCACCTAGCAAACCGCCATATTGGAAATAGGTCTAAAAAACTTTCACTCGATGAACAATTTACAAGTCTTGATCGAAAAAGAAGTACTCCAGGGCTCCAATACTTACACGGATTGATGATACTGATGTAAGACACAGTTAGAGACCAAAAGTAAGCCGCGGATCGACTTAATTCGATTTCAAAGGTCACTATTGATCAGCTGTTCACTTCTCCGTTTGAGAGCCATAAGTTTCAAAATCTAACATGGCTCTCGAAGTGAGTAATCATGACCAAAATTCACAGGGGCTTGTCTCGAGGCGTCAGGCAAGCCCTCCGATGAGTCTACTGCTTATTAATAGTATTAAGGGTGGTCGGTTTTGATGCTACCTGAAATTTGTAGAAAATGATTGTCAGATATATCAAGTAAAAATATATGGAATCCTTTCAATAATCGACATGCTGATTCAAACAACACTACAGAGTAAACTTACCTAAAATGGTAGCAATCCATCCACTAGTTGCTGAGATGTGTGAAGAACATGTAAGGAAGTGATTAAATTTAATTGAAAATGCAAAACACGACAATTTTCACCCTCAAATTGTTAGCTCCAGAGTCGATTTCTTCCTCAAGACACGTCCACTGTTAAAAATCGGTAGTTCCTAGAGTTCTTTGTTTACTTAGGTTCATTCCCGTATATTATTTTTAACGAAGGACAGCCTATAACGACTGCTATACGAAAAATAGATGCATGAAATTATGTTTCGAAACTGAAAATGTGTTCCATGCGCAGTTGCGTTCAATCCAGCAATTTGATTAGTTCATATTATATGAACGCATGCGCAATGACCACATATTTTTCTAGATAGATGTCACTTGCGTTCATTATTTCACACCAGTCCATTCCCATGATGCACTTAATATTGCGGGAATATTTTTCCTTTAGTGATAAAACAAATTACTCTCATTTTCGAAATATGTTTTCCGTTCCTTGGCAATAATCTTTCATTTGGTACCGATCCAACCGCCGAAAAGTAATTCGAATCGTTCTGAATCGTGGGAATGAAGTACTTTCTTTTTTGCGCATGCGCATAGAACACGGGATATTCGGCCATTTTTCAACTTTCAGTTTCGAAACATAATTTCATGCATCTATTTTGCGTATAGCAGTCGTTATAGGCTGTCCTTCGTTTAAAATAATATACGAGAATGAACCTAAGGAACCAAAGAACTCTAGTAACTACCATTTTTTAACAGTGGACGTGTCTTTGGGAAGAAATCGACTCTGGAGCTAACAATTTGAGGGTGAAAATTGTCGTGTTTTGCATTTTCAATTAAATTTAATCACTTCCTTACATGTTCTTCACACATCTCAGCAACTAGTGGATGGATTGCTACCATTTTAGGTAAGTTTACTCTGTAGTGTTGTTTGAATCAGCATGTCGATTATTGAAAGGATTCCATATATTTTTACTTGATATATCTGACAATCATTTTCTACAAATTTCAGGTAGCATCAAAACCGACCACCCTTAATACTATTAATAAGCAGTAGACTCATCGGAGGGCTTGCCCGACGCCTCGAGACAAGCCCCTGTGCCAAAATTGTATCGTATATCTGACGTAAGTTTCATTATTATGCTACAGGTACTACCACATAAGAACTAGTTATACGATTTCATGGAAACGCAAGTATATAGAGAGATCTTACCTAAGGAAACCATCTAAACGAGAGAAAAACGACTGGAGGTAAACATTTTGTTTTCCCAATTATAATTTCCCTTCAAGAACATGCAAATCGCTATATCCACGTGGAACTCGCATTAGCAGAGATGTAGTTTCGTTTTGTGTAACTAGTTTATGGCCCGTCCCGGGAGCAACGTTCTGCCAGTGCATTATAACAGTAAACACGGTGATACATACAATTCATTCAAATCATAAATATGTTTTACGGATTTTGATATTGAACAGATATGATGATACGTGGTTACATGATTGTTAATTATTTTTCATCCCAAGAGGAAGGGAGATGCCAGATAACAGAATTTTTATTAGGAAATAAGACGGTATTTTCTATCCCCACTTGAAAATTAGGAAAATCGTGAAAATTGCCATATTTTGACCAATTTCGGTCTGAAATGATTGTGAAGATTAGATTTTTGCACCCATTTGAGAAAAATTCCCTTGGAGAACACTGTGCAACCGGGGGTGTAGCATCTAGCATGGGTTTTCAAGAGCGGAAAGCCGACGATTCTAATGGGTTTTATCATGACGCTTTATCACATGAGATCGTCTGTGGAGTAGGTTCCCAAACGCTCCTACATGCACGACGGAGCGTTTCATTTACGCGGAAACGCTCCGGAGCGAAATAAAATGGCGGCTAATGAAGATTCCACTATGACCGTAAGTATTGTTTCTCTCGTTTCTCATCATATGTTATGGTGAAATATTATGTACCATTCGATGAACAATACCGTGAGGAAAGATCTTATTTATTCAACTTCTGGTGGTAAACTATTATTTGCTTGATCAAAGCTCCGTAGTGTAGATCGAACGAATCTGAAGATGACGATTTGACCACAAATTACGAATTAAACTAGTATTTATATGAAAACGTCAATATTTCTGCAAAGTAGTAGATCACAAACTCGTATATATTCTCATTTCCTAAAATCCCAGTCCAAATCCATTACTTGTTCTCGAGAAATCGCTTGTTTTCCTAAAAACGCTCCTTCGATTTAGAACACAATTTTAGAAACTCTCTACCATTTTGTTTTGATATCATTTTCAGATTATTAGAGAAGAGTTCCGAATCGAATCTATCTCTCAAAAACGTGTTGTACTTGTTAGGCAAATTGAAACATCTGAACCTGTAGGTGCTAAACGTGCAACTAGCTGATTTAAGCCTACATTAGATGATGTCATGCCTACATGTGTGCTTAATCATAAAACTATGAAAAAAACTAAAATTTATATGTGAATTAATCTTTCTTCTTTTGATGCCAAGGGGTATAATAGATCTTTTCTTTCGCTTCCTGAAAGGGAAAGACAAGCTATATATTTCCTAAACTGATCTAGACTACCGGAGCGTTTCCAGTTCACTGTGTTAACCAGATCGGAGCGTTTCTTGAATATGAGAATGTCATCATTTTTAAGACTGGATTTTCGATCATCAAATCACTATTACGATAATGTAGGGTGCGTTGAAGCATTGGAATTTGACTAAAATATACGTTGGTGCTCTAATCTTGACTCAACTAATCACATGTATCGACAAAAGGGGTTTTGACCGGTAGAATGACAAATACGTTTTTGAATTTTGATAACTATACTGCTTCGTCCAGCTCTTCCTAATTGCTTCAACCGTCAACAGCCAGCCAAGTACAACATGAATATCACACCCATCGAATGGTATACTCGAAATATGGAACTCATACCTCTTATTCCCATTATTGGGGAAATCGTCAGATGGCTCATCATTCCCGCCAGCCAGTTTTCCTACTCCGGAGCGTTTCCTTGTTTACTTTCAGTAATGAAACGCTCCGTCGTGCATGTAGGAGCGTTTGGGTTATACACCGTGGTTCATGGATTGGTAGTTAGACACGCACAGGTATTAAACATTTTCTACATGTCTTATCTCACCAAAGAGAACATCGGTTGCTCCAGTGGACCCCTACAAAAAAAGAAAATGGCAATTTAGCAATGTTTATTGAAAAACTAAACAAATTATGTTTGAAATGCTTAGAATGTACATTGGCTCTACCACCTCTGATAGAGCCCATGGAATGTACAATGTAATTTATTAAAAATCTGGAGGTGAGGGGGAAGACCCTAGGAATGGTGACTTAAACATGGAGTGTAACAACTTTTATTTTGTAGGATCGGCGTTCGGCGCCCACATTAAGGGGCTGACGTGAGTCATCGTCGGCACCAGCGTCAGCGTTCGGCAGACCTAAGTGGTAACAAATTGGTACTACACTTTATCATTTGCAATAGCCTATATGACTTACAAGGTGGTCACATTTTGTTATGCTAATGCTATGCTTAAATCTTGCTTTTCAATGTTATCACTTCCCTTGCATCGCATACGATCAAATTTGATCTTTTGTCTGATCCTTATCGAAAATTGTCAGAGCAACCATGTCGGTATAATATCGACAGTACAGCACGTTCACATGTGTTTGTTGTGTAAAATGTTTTAAGTATCTGACAATACTAAAAGCAATATAATGTCAGAGATAATGTTAAGATCTTAACAAAACAATTAAATGTCAACTTTAGAATGATTGATTTCTCGCGAAAAGTTTATTTGTCTTTACGGTCGGTTGGTAATAAATGGCACGGGTCAATTGATTCCACCGGCATCTCCCATCGTGTATGCTGCACCACGGAAACATCTTTTTTCATCCGCTGGGGTCCGTTTTTGGTACATCAACTTACGATTCCTAGAAAACTTTGCTAGTCAACTACATTGCTGCCATCTTAATATCGTTCTAAAACCTATGGATGATTCGCATATTATTGCACTACGAAAAAATAAATATATCAATCTTGCTGGGTTTCAAAATAATTACGATTAACTGGACAATGTCAGTGACGTGACTGCTCCAATTGAAAAACGGACCCCTGTGTCAACGTGATGACTTGTATTATAATGGTAGATCTCCAGTACTAAAAAGGTTAACATATTCAGTATCAGGCGCCACATCTCATATTTCTATGTGTTGTTTGCTTTTTATATGAAACTATTGTCTAGATCGAGATTATCTCTAATACATGAATCGGTCCTGTTTTTGATGCCTAGATTCGTAATACGATGATAAATACAATGTGTCATTTATCAAAATGATTCAAATCTAGCTAGGCCTGCTCGGAGCTGGTGTTTTAAATATCTTTATTCAAATTATTTATACCACCGAGCGAAAAGAATAGCAAACTTATCCCAAAGTGCCCAAATAATGCTGTTGACAGGACGTATATCAGGGGGCGTATATCAGGAGAATCATAAAATCAGGTTTCTTAAAGTACGTGTACATATACTAAACATAGTTCGAAATTATCAAGTTACACAATAGATTTACATTCCAATGTTACAACTTTATCTTTATTTTTTTCAAAAATGTAGACTTACGTAAGCTTCTGAACCTTCTGAGGTCTACTCAATTTCTTTTTAAAATGCTGATAACTCAGTATGCCCATCATTTGTAAAAACTTGAAGTTAGTCAAATTGTATCTTATCTTTCTGCTTAATCAGGGTTCCTCGTGCTTGTGGTGTATTTCATTACCGTACTACCAGAATATGCAGACGCCAATCAACATTTACTATACGTACGTAATTGAATACGTTTTTACGAGAACGTACGTGAACGTTTGCTATTATGACCCCAAGATTTCTATTCCCCTCTCTAATTAACCTTCCAATTACAACAGTCTTCCCTACATCTATTACTTTATACGACAAGTAAATATTATGAAGGAAAGGACGAATATCAACAGTAACACAATTCTACACGTTCACGTCCACGTTCTCATAAAACGTGCACTTAACCTTCCTAATAACCCTTTATTTTGATGATATCACAAATCGTATCCCAAATACCATGTACACTTATATAGAAAGCATTCTGACTAAATGAGAAATATCCATAATAATCGTATTCATAATAATCTTACATCATCCCTCTATTTTATGTTCCCTTTCATGTCTTGTATATTGAAGGTGTGGATTTCATGGGGAGGGGTACACAAGGGCATGATACTGTAAAAGTCACTAAATTTTCACTGTGCCTTTAATTTAATTTAACGTTCTAGCCTCTAGCGAAAATAGTGAAACTTAGGGCACCTTGAAAATTTGGGCTTTTACAGTAAATGACATGAACCTACATTTTCCAAAGCAACATACCAGATGTTGAATATATAAGTGTGTGTTCTAACCACATGTTTTAAAAACAAACAATTTAACTTGTGAAAAGATAAAAAATTGTGATTCACAAAAATTGAAGTGATCTGATGCGCATAATTGAAATAAATTATAAGAGGAACAACCGTTAAATTCTTGTTGATTCAGAAAACGTGTCACTTTTTATGCGTGATGTCACATGTATAAAAATCGAGGGCGATATGAATCGAGTATAAACTAATTTATGTCGAGACTAAGTTGTCTGACAAAATAAAGAAAACTGCAAATACATATATGCGTTTAACAGTAATGGTCAATCCAAATCCTCCTCCCTCAAAAACTCACTTGATTTCGTTTTATACTCTTTAAAGTATCTTTGCAATTTAAGCTCAAACAAACCTGGCCATCTTGTCACTTTTTCAAAATTCCCTTTAAACAAAGAATTAAGACGTAGGGCCCCAACATCCACTTTACGTATCGATGGTATCAAAACTGTCAAGGCCTGTTGTTGAAACTTCAAAGAGTGGGTCACTTAACAAACAACATTCATCAAAATGACATCAAGTTATCACTGCACCTTTCAAAAGAAATGTTACTTGGACGTTTTTAAGTTTTTGATTAAACGTACGCGTTCACATGTTAATTTGAGTGTTTAATTTGACAAGGCGAGTAGATATGTATTTCTGACACACATTTTTGCAAATACTGGTCGACTGTATGATCCATTTTTGTGGGCGTGAAGTCAACGCTGTAATTCTACTCGCCACTCACTGGATTAATACCCGTGTGTGTGTGTCATTTTGTAATTTGAGAGACAAATGATATAAAATTTAAAAAATTGGATGAATACACAGTAAATTGATGGGAACATAATTCTGTTTGTAGTTTTGATAAACATATATGTTTTGCAGACTTTTAACGAGCTGATCAGGATTTTGGTTTCCTATAAGCTATAAATCTGACAGCATAACTAGGCCTACGATTTTAACAACTGTAAATATCAAGGAAATGACTACATTCGGATATGAGTGGGAACTTTTACAATAGCTAACGAATATACACTTGTAAAAAAGTTTTAACTCGGTTAAATGACAAAAATCTGCGCATAAAGTTGTCAACCAAGAAAAGTGTGACTTAAAACATATAGACAGCTGGATTTATAAACCCGGGGCAATTATTACAAAATTGGACTGGCGATGATTCATTAATTTGATTAAATTAGGCAACTATAATAAGTGACCAGTTAATATATAATATTACATCGAATGATTATTGACCTCCGGGTAATAAACATCAAATTAGGGAATAGGGGCCTATCTATATACAAGTATACGAGGATTGAAATCAACCGCTCAAAAGTTGAAGAAACTGCGCGAGTAGGCTGTGGAGTGTTATTACTATAGCTAAAATATAAAGAATATACGAAAATAATTTCAAAACAGATGCCGACGTCTGAAGACCTTGGATTACAAAAGGATTCAATTTTATGTTGATTTGGAATATACAAAGAGATAAAAGGAATATCTTGTTAAAACAGAAAACAACAATCAAGAGATGGATGTTCAAATTGAACGTAAGTAAATAATCATTACGTAATGACAATGTGATGATCTAATTACCCCATTTGGGGTCCTATCGGTAACAGTTGTCGTCATCAAATATGTGTTGTTTTGTTTTTCAAAATAATACCAATTTTATCTCATCTGACTAATGGTATGTCGCTTTTTATTCAACAACCAAAAAGTAGCTGACATTGTTCAAGTCAATGGTGATAGATGGCGTTTGGTTATCAACGGAATAACATCACAGCGTATTTTTTGTTACCGAGTCTTTTGAAATGACGTTTTTATGAGAATTGTTACGTGAACGTGAAATATCATGACCCCAGGGCGCCATTTTGACTCAATACAGCAAACAAATTACAGGAAGGAAAAATGAATTCCCAGAAGACCATGATTCTACAATTTAACGTATAAGTTCTGATCCCAAACCTCATTTGCGAAATAAAATGGCCAATGAGTAAAGTATTTAAAAAACAAACATTGCCGTTAGTTACGTTGTCATGTACACTACCATTATCAGTTATTTCGTTGCCGGCATTGACATATTTATTTGGTCGTTGATTATTGAGATAAAGTTGTCGACCTCTGACAACCCCACACACAACTGCCCCTTATGGTACCCTGAATCACTATCAGCTTCAGTTAGCCTAAAAACCCTCTCACTATTACAGATGAACAATTTCGTTGCTGGCGAGGGCTATAAAAATATCAGTACGTGTAGTCGAAAATGATAGGTTAAATAAACGCTTGTTTATATTCTTACTGCATATATTCTGATAGGATGATCGGTTAATCAAAGAGCTCATTTTAAGAGTGAAAACGTATTCCAGGTCTCATAAAGGATAGACTTAGTATTCCCAACTCATCGGTATAAAGTTACGGATATTCGGCAAGACATTTATAGAAATTAATGTCACATTAATTTCCTATGATGACAAAGACATGATAAAAATGAACAGATGAAGGGTTTCTGTTTTTGAACACCCTGTATTTGAACGCCATCAATCTGAACACCTTTCTGTGTGAACACTTTTTCCGTTCCATTCTTCAATACGTCATTGCTTTCTATGTTAAAAAACTCGAATGTGGACATGTCAACGTGAACAAACACTTCTGGTAGGTCCCAGTTGCGTTTGGGTTAGTTAAGTTTTACTGTCATTTCCTTTTATAAACAATAACAAACAAAATATCAACATAACCTAAGACTATCTGTTTGAGTGCGACGAACAAAATGAACTAATGAATCCGTCATATCAAGGCATACGACCAAATGCCTAACACGGCCATTTATTGCTTTTTTCCTGAAAAGAGAGAGTTTTACTACCTTTGCAATAGTTCTGTTTCGCCTCTTAAAAGAGAGATTCAGTACTAGCTGCTCTGGCACCCAGGGGAGAGCTCTTCGTAGAGTAGACAACAGGAAATTACAAATGCAAACCCGGATAAATGGCCTTAATTTTAATTTTAATTGTATATCATTTATTTGAATTACAACCACCTGGTATGCTTATGTAATATAATGCTAGAATGGAGGAGACGGCTCACTCTTTATCACAGGGTTGAATAAAGTGCCATGACTTATCAATTTCATAAGTTTATGCCCAGATAATAGCACTTAGTCACGAGTGTATTCACCAAACTCATGATGATTTGACGATGGCCTCATTCAATATAACACCTTCACAAATTAAACAGTATGACATATTGTATGATCAAACAAAAACGTCTCAGTTATAGTTTTTGAAGTGTCATCGTAGAAATATAAGTACAAGAGCCTTATTGGTATTTTTACTTATTTCAGTCTCCGCTTAGGCCTAATGCTATAGTGACATCTATCTTTTGAATGAAAGAATATGGATTGTTCATGTCCCTGTTTCTAAAAAATATCAGGTTTCGCTCAGAAACAGCACATCCAGCAATATGCAAATAATCGTTATCAGATTGATTCCTCGCCTGGCCAAAAAGTATAAATAGAAAAATGTTAAAGCCAAAAGAGTCCATCATTTCATTCTACAAATGTGATGGCCTCGTCATGAAAGTGAAACGAAACTCTCAAAAAAGAGTAAACTGACATCTGAATTGGAGATCGCCAAACATAGAAAACATCGATGTTATGTATTTTGCTGATAAAGCCAATGATATATTGCTCAGGTACGGTCTGTATATAGCCTCTCGTCACCATATAGCTCTGGTTTTAACGGGGTTCTTATTTCTCAATTGTCTAGTAAATCATTGATATTTGGTCAGTTTTGCCCCAAAACACAATTACAGAATACAATAGTACATTGCACAAATATACGTCATATTATCACTAATATGTTTGGAAAGGAAGCACGAAAAAAGCATTGTTAGTTGATGCACGACTTTATATCCACAGATTTGACCTATACATTGATCTATGGCGTCTATTAGACCGGGTGCTTTTCTGCAAAAGGTCGGCGTTTAGTGTTAAAAGTGTTCTGACAAGTGTTTCGTATGTAACTTTTTATGCTGAATCCAAAAAACCATGTTGGCAAGCTGAAATATGATTATTTAACCCTTAAAATACCATGTTAGTCCCCCTACCCCCAAAATTCACCACTATCAGGGGGAAAAAATTCATCAACCTAAAATAACTTTGATTTTATTGTTTTTGTAAGTGAAATACATGGACATTGTATAAAATAAACATTTGAAGTATGAATGATACGGATTACCCTTAAGAAATTTGAATAAAAGCAAAAAGTATGTACCCCAGGGGGCAAATTTATGACCCATTTTTTACTTTTCGTGTCATAACTTTTTTATTAGACAATGATGGATGCTAAAAAAATCCATGTAAAAGGCATAATACCTGGTTTACTAATCCTGCAAGAATCAAAGTAATTTCTTTGATAATTGCCTTGAAAAAAATTAGTGAATTTAAGAAAAAATGACATTTTAGCTGGGACTGATTTTATGTGTGACTATAACTGACCCCTATTGCTTTAACATTTATCCCTCTGTGTTCATATATTTAGCATTTTAAAATAAATCTAAAATATAAAACTTATTTTAGCAAAGTTTTAGGAAGATTTAAGCTTTTTATCATGTTCAACTATTAAAAATTCATGAAATATGATGTCTAAAATTGATAAGTTATACGTATACCCTTGGAAGACCCTTATAATTTCTTATTTATGAACATATTTGTACCAATATTAGTTTTCTAGCTTAGACAAATGATGTATGATATATCCTGGCTTGGCTTTCTGGTGGTTTGAACAATCTTTTAAGTGTTATCATTGAAAATTCATTCTTAAATCATAGGTCTGCAATCGATTAAATTCATGTATACCATTAGTATCATTCTACTATGAGCATAATTGAACTAGCTATGATTTCATAGATTAGTTGTTTGATGTATGACATATTCCAAGCTGACTTTCTGGTGATTTTAACCATCTAAGAGGCTTAATCATTGAAAACCATTACAAATAAAGGTCTAAACGGACAGTATTAAGGTAGACTATTAGAATACCCTTATTAAGTCCAGGCTTAGAGTATATTGTTACCTACTACTGTCTCATAGCTTGGAGGTTTGATATATATCATATTCTGACTAGTTTTTCTGCAGATTTGAACCACCTAACAGGTCTATAATCATTGAATATACTTAATATACTAGGTCTAAAATTGAAGTATTCAATAGAACCCTCTATGATAAATTCAAAAAAGATTCAGAATGACATTAACCTCAACACTGGATCTGAATCAGAATTACAATTCTTCATAGAGCTGAACTAGGAAGACAAGGCTAATTTCATTCTAAGCAGCCTGACAATTGCATGAAGTGAGAGCAAAAGTACCAATGATTCATACAAATCTTCATTTTATGGAGTTTTCTTCCCTGTACAATGTTTAGTCATATTAAAAAATCCCCCCCCCCCTGTCCCCATTTACCTTTCTGTGTTACTCTTGGAGTTAAGGCAGAAATTCTTGACAAATGGCGTATACTCACTTTGACAACATTTTGAATTAGTGGGATGTTTCAGTTAATGAGAGTTTTTGCAGAGTAGCAATTTTTGGGCAATTTAAATCCAATAGGACCATATTAAGGGGAAATTCAAAAAAGATTCAGAATGACATTAACCACAACATTGGATCTGGAAATCAAATAAAGCAACTGATTGATGTGATCTCGGATGACTCTTGTAAATCAGAATTACAATCCTTCATAGAGCTGAACAAGGAAGACAAGGATTACTTTTCATTCTGGTAGTAATACATGGACATGGTCCAAATCTTGATACGCTTCACCATAGCCCAAAGAAAGGGAAATTGGGAGCTTCATCTCAATGTATTTCAATGCATGAATCCTTTTTTCATGAGATATGACCACCAAAAGTATGCAAGATGGGGCACAGTACACTTCACTGCTGAAGTTTTGCTTCCTTGAAGACTGTAGCCAAATCCTAAGGTGTAGATGCAATTGATGCTAATTTGTAAGAAGGATCATACATTGGAAATATTACGGTTGGCATTTCAATGCCATTTGTTAAACAGTTAAGGAGTAGAGTACATTTGAGTTGGCTTGAATGTTTCATTCGTCAATGAGGGCTATAGGAAAAGACATCAGCTCATGTTTCATGATTTCATTGATGCCCACAGGTCTGTGGTTAGCTTTATATGCAGTGATAAGATTCTGCAAAACATTCCTGTCTGCCTTAACAACTTTCTGCTCGTTTATATTGGGATTAGGCATATAGTTTAAAAAATGTTGGTGCTTGCTCAGTAGATCAAGAAATGTTGTGTCTTTCATTTGACCCTGTTGGTATCAACCTCTAAGACACAAAGACATCCAGTTGTTGTTGGCCAAACTGTCGAGCCTGTTGATTGTTTCTGTGAGTACATCTTTTGTACATATACTTTGGAGATTAAGTAATGGATCTTCTGAAAACATGCCAAACTTCAGCAGCATGTCACATATTTTATCTTCTTCCATAGATTCTTGTTTTGATTTGCAAATTACCACCCCCCCTCTATGGAATCCCAAAAGGCAAGTCCAAACATCATTCTTGTTTGGACTCCCCATGTGTGACCTAAGATTATACCCCGGTGCCCATCTATTCAATGCAGATATTGTCTTTGTGTTATGCCTACAATTCTGCCACCCTTCTAACCAATAGCATACTGGCATTGGGGTCAATCAACTTGGTTGATTGAATTTGCAGAGCCTTTCACCACATAGTTCAATGCAAGAATCCTCGCTCAACTGCAGCAGGTACTATATTCTAATAGTTAGTGCATTTCCTCTAAGTTTACTGTGCCACACCTTCCATAATTTTTTGGTGGTCATGAAATAAGGGATCATGCATTGAAATGCATTGAGATGAAGCTCCTAATTTCCCTTTCTTTGGGCTTGGATGAAGTATAGCAAGATTTGGACCAGGTCCATGTATCAACACCAGAATGAAGTTAGCCTTGTCTTCCCTGTTCAGCTCTATGAAGGATTTTAATCCTTATTCAGATCTAATGTTGAGGTTAATGTCATTTTGAATCTTTTTTTGAATTTTCATAGAGGGTTCTATTGAATACTTCAATTTTAGACCTAGTATATGAAGTATAATCAATGATTAGACCTGTCATTGGTTCAAATCTGCAGAAATACTAGTCAGGATATATCATATATTAAACCTCCGAGCTATGAAACAGTAGTAGGTACCAATAAACTCTAAGCCTGGAAATAATAAGGGTATTCTAATAGTTTACCTTAATACTGTCTGTTTAGACCTTTATTTGTAATGATTTTCAATGATTAAGCCTCTTAGATGGTTTAAATAAACAGAGAGTCAGCTCGGAATATGTCATACATCAAACTAATCTATGAAATCATAGCTTGTTCAAGTTGATTACTTTGGTCAATCTTGCATATTCTGCTTTAATATTTCAGAATTATTTACTTCATTTAATGTGAATTTTGTTGTGAACATTTAATGATTATATGCTTATATAGTAAAAAACTACAGCATTTTACAACACATGCCCCATGTGGCCACCACTCCAGCCAACGAAGCTGTTGATGACTCTCCTACACATACCAACATGGATTGCAAAGCTTCTGATGAAGCTATCCACTTAAAATTGAAGAACATCTGAGAATTTGTCTGACACTAGTTTTACTTCTCTAGATAGATTTTAGTCACGCCATGGACAATTGAACAACTTCCTTCGCCAGATTTGATTGTGCATGTAGAGGAGTAGTGGCCACATTGGACATATGTTGTAAAGTGCTGTAGTTTTTGACTCCACAGGCAGATTATCATGAAACTTTCACAACAAAATTCATATTGAATGAACTGAATAATTCTGAAGTTTTGAGGCAGAATATGCAGGATTGACAAAGTTAATTAACTTTTCTTCGGTCCTGTTTTTGGACACCCTGTACCAGTAGAATGATACTAGGCTAATGGTATACTTAAATTTAATCGATTGCAGACCTATGATTTAAGAATGAATTTTCAATGATAACAGGATATATCATACATTATTTGTCTAAGCTAGAAAACTAATATATGTACAAATATGTTCATAAATAAGAAAAAATTATAGGGGTCTTCCAAGGGTATATCAATTTTAGACATCATATTTCATGAATTTTTAATATTTGAACATGCTAGAAAGCTTAAATCTTCCTAAAACTTAGCTAAAATAAGTTTTATATTTTAGATTTATTCTTAAATGCCAAATATATGAACACAGAGGGATAAATGTTAAAGCAATAGGGGTCAGTTATAGTCACACATAAAATCAGTCCCAGCTAAAATGTCATTTTTTCTTAAATTCACTAATTTTTATCAAGGCAATTATCAAAGGAATTACTTTGATTCTTGCAGGTTCAGCAGACCAGGTATTAAGCCTTTTACATGGATTTTTTTAGCATCCATCATTGTCTAATGAAAAAGTTATGACACGAAAAGTAAAAAATGGGTCATAAATTTGCCCCCTGGGGTACATACTTTTTGCTTTTATTCAAATTTCTTAAGTGTAATCCGTATCATTCATACTTTAAATGTTTATTTTATACAATGTCCATGTATTTCACTTACAAAAACCATAGAATCAAAGTTATTTTAGGTTGACGAATTTTTTCCCCCTGATAGGGGTGAATTTTGGGGGTAGGGGGACTAACATGGTATTTTAAGGGTTAAATAATCATATTTCAGCTTGCCAACATGGTTTTTTGGATTAAGCATAAAAAGTTTCATAAGAAACACTTGTCAGAACACTTTTAACACTAAACGCCTACCACATTTCCTCTAGATGAAAATGCACCTTGTCTATATGATAAAGTGCAGCTTTTCATATTGTACTAAAAATGTATGTTATAAATTACAATACGTTCAAAAAGTTCCCCTGACTAATCAGGAATGGCATTTCAATCTCACGATAATACGATAACAAATCACAATTTCCTAGGTCGATTTTCAAGCCCAGTTATCAATTATTAAGTCATGTACTATAAATATACAATACAAGGATTGTTCTATAATATACAATAGATTGTTCTGTTCGGCCGTGAGAGACCTCGTTGTTGTACAGTATTGTATATTATTGATTTTGAACACAATACGTTTTTTTGTGATTTTCGTGTTTTTATAGCCCTCATTGCACAGGACACAGTAAAAACATTATTGTAAACATAGAGCTTTTGTGTTATGTGTTTGACGCGGGTAGGAATAGAAATCAGAGATAAAAAAATTGAGTCGATACACGAACGATCGCGTTTCAGCTATTAGATACAGGGCAGCATACCTTTAGGGTTGGATCATAGTACAGTACATGACGCTCTCTTATAAAGACGAAAAATAAGACAATTTGAGAGGGTAAGTTCAACAAATAAAATTTGATCAAGTCTGAAATAATTCACTTGCTACCTATGAGTGTTCATAAGGCGAGTGATATACGAATGTTCATTAGGCGAGTAATATAAGAGTGTTCATAAGGCGAGTTATATACGAGTGTCCATAAGGTGAGTTATATACGAATGTTCATAAGGCGAATTATATACGAGTGTTCATAAGGCGAGTTATATACAAATGTTCATAAGGCGAGTGATATACGAGTGTTCATAAGGCGAGTGATATACGAGTGTTCATAAGGCGAGTTATATAAGAGTGTTTACAAGGAGAGCGATATACGAGTGTTCATAAGGCGACTGATATACGAGTGTTCATAAGGTGAGTGTTTTTTAATTAATTTTTTTTTATTTCAAAGAAAAAACATGATTATGAAAGAAACAAAGCACATGTAAAAAAGTTTCTTATTCAGTCAAAGATTAGTAAAATAATATACTGGGAATTTGTTCAGAACCTAGAAAAGAATTTAAAATATATAGAAGGATGGAAAAAAGATCTAAATTTTTCACTCAATCAAAATGATTGGAAGAAGATAAATAAACTTAACAAACTGAGTGACTATGAACTAAAATCATCTTTCACTTACAAAGTCCTTCATAGATGTTTTTGCAACTAATACATACTTAAAAACGTGTGAATTCATAGAGTCAAACATTTGCACTTTTTGTAATGCAAATCCTGAAACGATTTGCCATCTTCTGTATGAATATACTATTGTAAATGCTTTATTAAATGATATTAAACAATGGCTCCCTTTAGAGCTCACATTGCTATGTAATGTATTGAAAGGACCTGAGAGTATAAATTAAAAAACAATCATCCTAAATAATATGCTATGTATTTTTAAAAGGTATGTTTATTTGTGCAAATAAGGAATATTTGGCAAAGGCGATAAGTGGAAAATCATGGAAGCAAAATTAAACAAATGATCGTGATGATTTTTTCCTAATGGTATAAAATTTCTTAAACACTAACGTTTGACCAATAATACTGTATTTTAAAATGTAGGTTTACCATGTACCTGTATTGTAATTGTTTTTGCAATTGTTTTAACTTGATTTTCTTTGAAATAAAAAAAGGCGAGTGATATGCGAGTGTTCATAAGGCGAGTTATATACGAGTGTTCATAAGGCGAGTGATATACTGCATGCACAATAACTAAAACAGAATAAAAAATAAAGTTCGTCTTAGCTCAAAAAGTTTATTTTCTTCTGCTGCATTAAACATCAGTCTGAAACCTACACAGACTTTTTAAATTTGAGATCCAATAACAAATTGGATTTTTAGTAGGTGGCCAGGATCAACCATTTATTACCGGGCAGCGTATACATTCTAGTACTGCCACGGTAGAGATAACAAATCGTGTCACAATAATGTTTTCTGATAACTTCGGTTAATACAGGATATGCTTCAGCTAAGATATGGAAAGATAATAGTCTGCATGAAAAATAGACAATCCTCTTACTGCAAATACATTGCGGACAAGCGCAAACTTTAGTAAGGTGAGTCAATCTGATTTTACGTGGACTCGTGGTGATTGAGTTTCTATGAAGTTTTCATTGGGGCGATATACTTAAAATATATCAGATATCATTAATATTTTACGGTCATTAGGCATGGCCGGACATAATTAGTTTTCTCATTTCTATATATAGAAGAGACATCGCGCGAGATCAATGATCGGACAATTAAAAATACACGCTCGTTTCAATAATTCTTCGTAAATGAACACTTGGATGAGAAAGGATAAAAAACATTTGACTGCAGAAGTAAGACAAACGGCTTTCATTTTATGAAAGCCACCTTCATGTTTTGCTAATTGTGGTTCTCTCGATAGAAAGGTCATTTATTAATCCACGGAGTCTTAATAAAACACTACTTCTAAGCAAGGCGAAACACATACACACACATTTGCTATTAACTTAAGGATTTTGGATTAGGACTGGTAAGTGTACACGATTCAGATATTAACGATAATTGTATGCTTGAATGTGCTCAACAGTTTTCTAAATAAAGAACATCACCCTTAAGGGATCGCAAAAGAATACCCAATGAACCTACAGATTGCTAATTTGTTTCTAAAATAGACTGATCTGATTGCATCTTAATACAAAGCCATACAGTATAACGAAAATCGTCGAAAATATACAGGTTGAGGTAACTTATCCATTAATTTGATTGCATAAACTGATTTAATTATTAACACTTTTTGATGTTATGCGGAAGACTGAATTCACTTTAAGACGATTCATCATTTTGCCCTCTTGTAATTTTCAACAAAATTACTTAAATAATAAATCTTTTTAACAAGTACTTATCTAACGAATAAATGCAACAGAATAAAAACAAACAGAACATCTGGAGTATTCAATTCAATGTATTGTCAGCAAAAATGAATATCAGTTCACGGTTCATGGTAATCGGCAGTAAGCGTAGCGAACTTTTAGGAAGAACGTTTCTCAAATTATTTTTAATGTATATTCCTTTATTTTTTTGATGTCCAGTCCAAGTTAGCGCCGATAATACATACAGTAAAACTTTATACAGTGAACACTTATGGAGTCATTAAAAGTGTCCATTGTAGGTAGGTGTTCACCAAGAGAGGGTATTCTATGCAGTTGTCAAGGTAAAATGTGTCTTGAAGTAGTGTTCACTGTAACATGTGTTCACTAGAAAGAAGTCTTCACTAAGTCAGGCTTTACTGTACATTCATTTACACATTTGTTTTTGGCCGGGGGGGGGGGGGGGGTCACTTGAGTCCCCTTCCCTTTCCCTGGATACGGGCCTGCTACTTTTAAATCGTCTGAGTTAGGTGCATCAAACGAGAGAACTATATACTGCCTACCTTAAAAATCTGGTTCATCTTCATGTAGAGATATGCGGAGATATTTTTGTACATTTTTTGCCAGATTATTTTGGAAGGCTACACATAATATGCGCAACTGTGTGTTAATTGTGTTTCGATTTTATTGCAAACAACTGGCTGTGTCTAATTTGGAAGAGGTTTTTACTTTTGAAGTTAATCATTGGGGATCGAATCAAAGGCATAGTGCCTAATTTATCTTCTGTAAATAGGGCTACACTATGTACACCGTTTCTTCTCAAGGAGAATTGGTTCCCAGAATGCAATCTCAATATTTTCCAACAATGAAAAAATTAGAATGTCCTTATTGTTTGTATTGAACTGGTTATAAATTCATAATCAGCAATCAATAGGATTCGAGGTCTATGATAATCTGATATATGATGCAAGAAGAGAGGGCCATGGTATTCCATGACTATGAGGTTGGCCTGTAACAGTGCAACAAAAATATACTCGCATGCACATTATAACTGAATTCCCAGGCCAACAATATGCTATGTTATCAAATAGAATGGTTTTCCTATTCTAGACCCGTCTAAATGATAGCAAGGTTGGGTGATTGACGTAAAGATTCATTTTTTGCATATCGTTGTTGTAAGTCTAGACGATGGCCTTGTGAAACAAAGAAAACGGTTGTTCATTCCTTAAAAGCCACTTGTATAGGGTCACCCATTATCATTTTAAATTCTGCCGATCATCCTATCAAACGTTAAATTGATTGAACGGAGTACCTGCCGGGTAACCCACCTGTCCCTAGATTTTTAACTATCACCTGTAAAATTAATTATAATCGCGTTTGTAGTTGTATTGACATCTAATATAACGTTTGTCCATAAATAATCTTTACACTTTACACAAAGTTTGTATTTAGATATACTTTATGGACACCTTTTTTTATTAGTCGTGTGTTTTAGCCGGTCAAAAAGGGCCTTACTTAAGATGCTAGTTTCAAAAGTACCAAAAAAGTTTCAAAAATACTGAAAGCAAGAAATCAAGAAATTTCAACGCGGTGAAGATTTAAGGATTTAAGCCCTGGACATTGTGTGCTGAATCATTCTTCTTCAAGGTGTTGTTTTCAAATCTTTGCGTGACCGCGCAGCGGGAATGCAAAGTTTAGGAAACAACGTCTGAGTGGAATGAATCAGGCACAATGCATCAAATCCTGGGCTTGAATTATTTTCACACATTGCAAAATAATCTCTACGAAATCACCTAAAAGATACGAAATACGAAATTGAGATATAATGTATACTCAGGGACCCAAGTTCTGAGAAACAGCTAGAAAGTGAAAATGGATATTGGAAAGTATTACGCGAGATTTTTTCAGTTCTTGTTGGAAAATAAGTTACTTTTATGATGTGGGGTGATATCTAGAGTTTGGGACTTGCGAAAATAAGATATCTTCATCTTTATACCCCCCGCCCTATAATTTTAGGGGGGTCAGAAGAAAATAGACTTTAATTCATAACTTTGGAAGTATATGAGATACAAACTTAATTTTTTCACCGAAATTTATGAAATAACATCAGTAATGAAGAAAAAAATATTTTGAATGAAAAAAAGCTAATTTGCATAATTTAACCCTTAAACTGCCATAAAAACTAGTAAATGACGAAATGATGTTATATCACATTTACTGTTATTGCCTTCATATGAAGTTATAACTTATGAAATAATTCCTAAAAATGCATCTATATATGTATTATAAATGTGCAAAATATCAGAAGTGTATCTTACATAAAGACTGTGAAAAAAATTCTCCCCCTACCCAGATTTTTGAGGGGAGGGGGTCAAATAAAAATGGACTTTAATTCATAATTTTAAAAGTATATGAGGTACAAACTTAATTTTTTCACCAAAGTTTATGTAATAACATCAGTAATTCAGGAAAAATATTTTTGATATGCAAATAAGTTAATTTGCATAATTTAACCCTTATACAGTCATAAAAACTGTTAAATGACGATGCGATAAAATACGACATTTACTCTAATTGACCTCTCATGAAGTTTTAACAAATAAAGTAATTCCGAAAAATGCATCTATATATGTATAACAGATGTGCAAAATATTAAAAGTGTATCTTACATAACGACGCTGAAAAAAATTTGTCCCCCTACCCAGATATTTGAGGGGGGTCAAATGGAAATGGACTTTAATTCATAACTTTGGAAGTATATGAGGTACAAACTTAATTCTTTCACCAAAATTTATGTTATAACGTCAGTAATTCGGAAAAAATATCTTGATATGAAAATAAGCTAATTTGCATAATTTAACCCTTATACAGTCATAAAAACGTTAAATGACAAAGTGATGAAATACAAAATTTACTTTAACTGACTTCTATGAAGTTATAACTTGTGAAATAATTCCTAGAAATACATTTACAACGGGTATGCACAATATAAAAAGGGTATTGTATATAATGAGTGTGAAAAAAATCTCACACCCTACCCTAATATTTTAGGGTTGGGGGAAGTTAAAAGAAAATAATAAACTTTGATTCATAACTTTGAAATCGTATAAGAAAGAGCTTATACATGTATTTCTTCGCCAGAATATTGAGAAATCACATCAAGAATGAAACAAATATTACATGGAAACAATATTATACTAGTAGTAGTAGTAAATTTATTTATTAAAGTCTAACGCACTAAAGATGTTACGTTAAGATACATACATGAATTAAAACAATTCCTGGTTGATGCTGACCTATTAGAGACCATCGCATGTAACTATTTCACGCCTTTTGACTAACATATTTATCATACATTTTCCAAGTGTCCTTTGAACAGTTTTTTTTCATTCATTATTATACAATATTTTCCTAGACTTGTATACATGTAAAAGTCACTATGAATATCAGTCATTTAGGCAAACAGACTTAATCGTTCATTTTCAAACATATGACATTCTACTTTAAAGTGAGTTTCTGTCTCCATTGACTGTCCACATGGGCAAAATCTCTGGTCTAGGGAAGTTGCGTTATTTTTGTTTATATTTCAATATAAAAACAAACTATCATTGGATGTATTACACTTGTTTGCAGCATCCAAAATGATATTAGAGCATTACCACTAATTATGGATGCATTTTTGTTTTATAACAATTATACATTTCAATGAATGCTGACAAACCACTTTTTGAGATTCCAGAGCCAGGGAATGGGTTTGGATGTCAAGTGGTTCATATTACTCTTGAGATCATTAAAATGACCAAAAAACCGAAACTTGATATAACAAAAATCCCAAAGTCATTTTGCACATGCAAATGATACAAGGACAAAGCAATATGTTAAACCACTTGCTCATGTGCCACTGCAGGTACAGAATGTTTTGCAGCATGTTCATGCGGCTCAAAGGAAAGTGAGTGTGGACGGGAATAAGTGGATTAACCCAAATATATATGATGACATTTTCACTGCATCAGGTACCTACAACCTAGAATATGACACCAGTCCTCACAGTGACTCTGATTATGGTTCAATAAACTTTGGAATTGTTATGGTTACCTTTTTAAGGGTTATTCTGAAACATTGCAAGTTCAATTCAACTCAATTTATTCATACATTTAATCATTATGTGTACACATATTATTAATAATAGGTGGCACCACAGGTGATGCTTAAATACCCGTACATATAGTAGTTAAATCATGAAGTATATCATTATGTTGTCAACGAATCAAACCGGATATGTAATCACAAAAGTTAGATTATAATAAATAAAGGTATGGGGGATCCATGATGCTCGTTTCATTTGAAGCCAAGAAGGTGCCATATGCCATGGGGAAATTTTATGAATGTGTAGCTTCATTAATTATTATTTAAAGATGCCAGGCTACCGCATTGACGCAAATAATCTTTAAAAGTGTGATTCTTATAAAATATTAGTTATTATTTTACCTTCCCCAAGGTTGGTATGGTCAGAATTATTATTTTAGATCTTAAGTAGTTTGGAGCAGCCCCCAGGTTGGCCCATGTACCTCCCTTGAGAGCCTACCCTTCTTACTGAAGAAACAAGAAATGATATAGTCAACTAATGATTAATAAGCTAAGAGAATATGCTTCTTCAGTTTTGATTTAAGAAAAGAAATGGAATTTGACTTTTTTATTTCTTCTGGGAGATTGTTCCATATGGAGTAACCACTAAAGGCTATTGTTTTTGCCATAATTTTCAGTTTTGCTTTAGGAAGGGTGAATTTTGATTTGCCTCTAGTATTATATCTATGAAAATCTCCATGGGCATTGAAATAGTTGGGAAAAATAGCTTCATAATTGTTGATATCATTTTTCCATTTAAATGCTAGTATTAAGAAAGGATATATTGTCAAAGTCCTTACTTCATGTGAAGTCAATTTCAGTATAGAATCACTTTGCCTTATAATGATTCTCATGACTGTTTGAAGCTTAAATTATGCAAATTAGTTGAAATATAGTATTGTCCCCATGTAATATTCGTTTCATTATTGATGTGATTTCTCAATTTTCAGCGAAGAAATATAAGCTCTTTCTTAAATTATTTCAAAGTTATGAGTTAAAGTCTATTATTTTCTTTAACCCCCCCCCGAGCCCTCAAAATTATTAAGGTAGGGTGTAAGATTCTTTTCACACTCATTATATAAAATAACCTCTTTATATTGTGCATATCTGTTGTACATTTTTTCTCGAAGTTATAACTTCATAAGAAGTCAATTAAAGTAAATGCCATATTTTATCACTTCGTCATTTAACAGTTTTTATTACTTTATAAGAGTTAAATTATGCAAATTAGCTTATTTGCATATCAACAAATATTTTTTCTGAATTAATGATGTTATAACATAAATTTTGGTGAAAAATTAAGTTTGTACCTCATATACTTCCAAAGTTATGAATTAAAGTCCATTTTCATTTTGACCCCCCCCTCAAATATCTGGGTGGAGGGAGAATTTTTTCACAGTCGTTATGTAAGATACACCTTTAATATTTTGCACATCTGTTATACATATATAAATGCAACTATATGAATTATTTCATAAGTTATAACTTCATGAGAGGTTGATTAAAATAAATGTCGTATTTTATCATTTTGTCATTTAACGGTTTTTATGACTGTCTAGGGTTAAATTATGCAAATTAGCTTATTTGCATATCAAAAATGTTTTTTCTTAGTTACTGATGTTATTACATAAATTTTGGTGAACAAATAGGTTTATACCTCATATACTTCCAAAGTTATAAATTAAAGTCCATTTTCAGTTGACCCCCCTGAAATATCTGGGTAGGGAGAGAAATTTTTTCACAATCTATATATAAGATGCACTTTTAATATTTTTCACATCTATTATACATATATAGATGCATTTTGAGGAATTATTTCATCAGTTATAACTTCATATGAAGGTAATTATAGTAAATGTCGTATATTATCATTTTGTCATTTAATAGTTTTTATGGCGGTTTAAGGGTTAAATTATGCAAATTGGCTTATTTTTGTTCAAAATATTTTTTTCTCCATTACTGATATTATTTTGTAAATTTTGGTGAAAAAATTAAGTTTATATCTTATATACTTCCAAAGTTATGAATTAAAGTTTATTTTCTTTTGACCCCCTCCCTTCAATTTTAGGATAAGGGGAGAAATATTTTTCACAGTCGTTATGTAAGATACACTTTTAATATTTTGCACATCTAATATACATATATAGATGCATTTTTAGGAATTATTTCATAAGTTATAACTTCATATGAAGGCAATTACAGTAAAAGTTGTTTATTATCATTCCGTTATTTAATAGTTTTTATGGCGGTTTAAGGGTTAAATTATGCAAATTAGCTTATTTTCGTTTGAAATATTTTTTTCTGCATTACTGATGTCATTCTTTAAATTTTGGTGAAAAAATCAAATATGAATCTCATTTACTTCCAAAGTTATGAATTAAAGTTTATTTTCTTCTGACCCCCCTGAAATTATAGGGTGGGGGGTATAAAGATGAAGATATCTTATTTTCGCAAGCCTCAAACTCTAGATATCACCCCACATCATAAAATAAATATATTTTCCAACAAGAAAATGAAAAAATCTCGCGTAATACTCTCCAATATTCAAAAACAAAAATATTCAGGCTGGGTCCCTAAGTAGTATAGTATTTCTTCATAAGCTTTTCAAGTTAATTTCACGTTTAACGTTATATTTCCAGGAGTGAATGGTTATGCTGTCAACCATCATAACGGCGGATTAGTAGGAACGTCGAAACCAAAGACACCAGTTTCAAACGGAATAGTACAATCCGCAAGCCATAACGGGTTTATTCCAACAGTCAAACAAAAGGAGCAGATTTTACAGAACGGTGACGCACACAACGATAAGGCAACGCACCACGTCGGTGTAAATTCGAACGGCACAAGTAACGTCAAACGTGAAAATTCGAACAGTGGCTCTCTTTTTGTGTTCAAAAAGAGGATTTCGCCCGAAAAACAGGTAAGTTTAATCCAATATGAATTACTTTATTA
This sequence comes from Owenia fusiformis, assembly GCA_903813345.2. Taxonomy (NCBI): domain Eukaryota; kingdom Metazoa; phylum Annelida; class Polychaeta; order Sabellida; family Oweniidae; genus Owenia; species Owenia fusiformis. The sequence goes on from CAIIXF020000004.1 coordinate 9,196,240, forward strand.
TTTGTTGAATACGACTATTCACTATTTTCTCGTAGGCATAGATGAGACGTAAAATTGGTTCCATCGTTGTCACGTGATTATGCGCCATGAGCTAAATGGCTTTGCAATGCTTAAAGCACTGCTCTGGTTCAGATAAACTTACATGAAGGAATAATACCGTGAAATATCCCACTGAATTTCAAATCTGATAATGATACAAAAACAATGACCCCCAATACACACTAAAATGTCTAGTAGCTCGAAATAAGATGTTCAACATTACAGGTTTAACTGTACGATTCTGACAAGACTAAATACATCGGTAACCTTATGGGGTTACTCAGCTTTGTTGTCTGCACCTATAATGTGATATTTTCGACCTGGTATGCAAGAAGCGCCTGTCAAATCTAATTAAAGAGAGTGCTGAGAGCAAGTAAATAAATCAACAGGTTTAACCAGTTATATTTGTTACATTCATAATTCATCATATCAACATGTAAGTTATCATCGTATATGCAATCGTTGTATTATCGTGATGTAACAAACCGTCATCATCGAGCTATATCAACAAATCCGAGTTAATATGATCCAAAATATTATATATTTATTATTAATTATTAATTTAGTTCTTTGCATACATTTATCATAACACACATTACGTTACTATCAGACACTTTTTACATCATTAATGTTAAATAAAATGGACACTTAATCATCATACACACTCTCATCATACACGTTGTCATCATACACACACAAATCATTCATTGCACGTTGTCATCAAACACACTCCAATCATACACACCTTTATCATACACATAATTATCGTACACACTTTCATTATATACGTTATCATCATGCGCACTCTCATCATACACGTTATCATCATGTACATTTTCATCATACACATTGCCGTCATACATACTCTCATAATACACATTTTCATCAAACACACTCTCGTCATGCACGTTGTAATGATACACATTATCAGTCTCTTTGACACTAGATAGAAATACTTCGATTCTAAAATACTCGCTTCTATCAAAGCGCGCTTTAACCATCCACGTGATTGTTCTTTCATTTTTATTGATACACTATATTCAAAATATAATTTATACGTGTCTTGAAAATCGTTCCAGCACGCCATCATAAATAATAATGATATCCTTCATGTGTTTCTCCATTCAATAATTCATCATACACCTGCATAAGTTGTCAATGTCATATTAACTGACATGTATGTCATTAGTACATCTTGTACGTTTATGTTTTTTTTGTGCTATTCAAGTACATAGAATGAAGAAACGATTTTTTTTTCATACTAAATAGTGGGTTATGCTGACATTATGTCGAGACTTTTGTGAGATAAAGATTCTCACTGATTCTCAATTGAAAATTGTTTGCTGTTTTATATGCATCATCTGGACAGCATACTACTATGGAAACAAACAAACGCACAGAAATACAAACAAACAACCAAGCAGAAAAGCAGGCGGTGTAAATGTATTGTTTCAAATAAGGATCACAGGTTACAACTTCATGTTCAATCCATCTAAGAATGGTGGGTTATAACTAAACTGAAATAGGCACATGTGCAATAGTCATTACGAGCTATGTACATTATCTATTCCGACCATTTTTAGTTACCAGTATTTAACAAACTATCAATATGACTAACTGTAACTATTTGGTATGTTACTGCGAATGGTTACAAAAGTGTGACAGTTTGTTACGGATGCCTAATGTTTAATAAAAATGCAACAGATTCAGATGTTTGATAAACGTGTAAACATAAGCAAATATGACCTATGTATAAATATTAAGTGCAGAACTTTAGTTTGGAATTATTCTAATGAGAGATTAAAGTGACTTCAGAGATGTTAATTTTGGGATCGGAAATGATGACTATCAATCTCTTAACAAGGAAATTATCTATCACATCACATACTAATACACGATCATGTTGTCACTTTAAATCAACTCTTGCAAAAATAAAAGCTTTGCACGATTACGAACTTTGATTAGTTAGGTTTTTGCGTTTTTGTTTGTCTATTAGAGAATGGGATAATTTGGAATTATAATGTATACAGAGGGTAAAGATACAACGCCGGGCAATTTATTCCATTAGACCTACCTAATCCGACAACGGTATCAAATGTATGATTTTTTGTAATTTCATCCAGTTTTCCTATTGGCAGAAGAAAATAAACACCAAAAACGTAATTTTTTCAGTTCTTTTTTTGTCGCAAAAGTACTTTTACGTATGTTTTATCGATCGAAGGCAAACACTAGATACGACCATTAGCTAGGCTCATTATCATATGTGTATACAATAGTAGACTATATGTAGTTATAAAAAACTAAGTGAATTCCGATCACGTCTTTGTACCTATTTAGAGCCAATTATTCTATACATAGCTGCAATGGTAAATGTTCCACGAATCTGACGACACGGACTTTTTGAGAATTTTTAAAAAGGCACGTTAGAATCTGATGCGGGGGTGCAATATTTGTATTAATCCGGTTTCAAGACAATGCAGAGAGGCACATGTTTGGGACACTTAAGTTAAAGTGCATTTCTGATTTGAAAGGTTTGGAGTCATGATCAAGAAGGTGAGTTCAAAAGAAGAAGAAACTTATTTACTTGTTCTTTTTTAAATTTTATTTTGGCGAAATCCAGCAAGTTAGTTTTAAATAGTTCTGCATCGGGTCCACTCATCGCATTGTCTCTTTGTGGAGGTGGGGTGTGTCGTAAGGGACGGGAGTGTGGGTCACACGATGGCTTAAAGCAAGAATTTGGCATAAGGTTGTCAAGGAATTTTAACTTAAACCTTTGTTGTCATGCAACAGTTTTGCTTTTGCTGGTTTTATAAAGTATAATTATTACCACCTTGCCGGGCCAGTTCTAGGGGTTTTAGTGCTAGTTTAGAAGGCGTTTATTTTACTATATCGACCTGAGAAATGTGTGACGTCATAGTGGTGGTCCACAATTAGATATCGTTCAATGCGTAAGATTTTCTTGCTGTTTCAGTCCTGGTCGTTAACGGTGGTAATAATACTAATAACGTCATTTCTGCGATCGATATAGTGAAATATTGGACCTTGGGCCTTCGGCCCTCGGTCCAATATTTCACTATATCGCCCTTAGAAATGACGTTATTGTACTATTATTTCCATAACCAAATAATTAGATAATTTAAAATAATTATGTCAAATTGCATCCATCGTTCTTATCGACTGATTTTCGACTTTTTCTTCTGATTATGACGAATGTTTGGACCGGAAATCCTTGGTATTGTTTTTTTTGCATTGAAACTGGATTGTATCATCTTACTTGATTCAAACCATTGGACAAGTGAAGTGATATGCGCAAACATGAATATTTCTAAATGAAATAATCGGTTAAAAGTCACTAAAACCCTCTTGTTGAACCAAGTGTCTGGACTCTTGCCCCTCCCCCTCCCACATCACCTACTCTTGCGGAGGTGTGATGCACAGAGCAGGGGGTAAGGTCACTGGGTTTAAACTAAATAATTTCCAAAAGATAATACCATTCGGTACAAGCATTGTAATGAATATACTAGAGAGAGTACCATTCGTGTCAGATGCAATTTATCGTTTAAGTCTAAATATCTTAATATCTTTGTTTGTGTTTATCCCGTTTTTATCCCAAGTCATTTAGCTAGTCTCTCAGCCGATGAATACACCTGTCAAATACTTACCTGCAAAATATGGGAGGTACGAATCACTCCTTAAACAATAATCCATTGTCCATGTGGGCGTAAGATCAGTTTCAGATCTTGAGCCTCTTGAGATGAATGATTTGTTGGCACTCAGGTTTATTTTCTTATGATCATCTTTGCTTTATCAAGATTAGTGGTGTTATTAATATTAGTATATTAATCGATATTATTTAAATATCAATGATATCAACAAGATTTAAACGTGATTATTTTTGTCCTTAATAGTAAGGCGACAAGGCCACATTATGACTGAACGTTTTACTATAGACTGTAGAATTTTGACTTTTAGACTTTTTGTAAAAATTAGCAAGATGTCACAAAATGAGATGATAACTTGATGTTCCAATTTATTTGTTGGTCGTTACATGGTACCTGATCCCAAGACCGTTTCAACCTAGTCATTGGCATATCAACGCGTTAGGCAGGCGAGGTAAACACCTCACCATTTTGTACAAAAATGTATTTTCAGACATTTTAAAAACTAAAACCTGTTGAAATAAATTCCAACGCACTCGATTAGGAGTTAGTATCATCGTCCCTCAGTATACGAATGAAGAATGGATTCATTTATCTAAGTTAAGACTTTATATTTTATCACCACCGGAGACAAACAAAAAACAATTCAAGTGTGTCGACGATGGTTCAAATCGATGAAAAGTCCAATCAGTTCGAACAAATTGCTTGTCAAAGCAAGACATGTTCAAATCAATCAATGCAAGGGTCTCATCAAACAAAGTGTTCAAGAAAAACAATTCAAGTACAATCAATGAATGTTCAAATCAATCAATGCAAGGGTCTCATCAAACAAAGTGTTCAAGAAAAACAATTCAAGTACAATCAATGAAAACTGTATGATTAATCAGTAAAACAAGCAAGTTTTATTGTAAGTGGAACAATGCTCGAAATGTTTGATTCATAAACTGAACTTGGCATTTCCAATTTTTCTCACGAATGTAGCGATGCGTACATCATTACAGAGGAGGAGATTTCCCAGAGTTCATAGATGGCATCGTCTTACATTGACCTCCTATTATCAAAATATAACCAAGGATTGTGGGAGCTCTTTACTTCTTGTTCGCACTGACACAGACAGGTGTCAGAATATAGAAATATGGAAAATATGGCAATAAAGAAGCACACCGAATCTAGCCGCAATGCCACAAAGGTGTCAGAATATAAATATGGAAAATATGGCAATAAAGATGCAGACCAAGTCTAGCCGCAATACCACAAAGGTGTCAGAATATAGAAATATGGCAATAAAGATGCAGACCAAGTCTTGCCGCAATACCTCGACTCAATATAAGAAGTGAATGATATTGTAACCTCACGGTTGTGTACAACTCATTCCATCCAATTTAAATTCATTAATTGAAATACCTAATTAAATTAATTCAGGCCGAGTCGAATGAACTAAAAGAATGCAGGAGTTTATCATATGGCGGAGCCATGAATAATTTATAAAACTGAATAAAGTAATGCAAATTAGGCTCAAATTTAAATCATTTGAATTCATAATAAGAATGATTTACAATTATATTTAAATTGAGAATAAATTATTGTCAAAGTGACATATAGCGCGAACAATATTATTGGTCTGTATATTTTAGATAACAAATATGGTATATCTTGCTCGACACTTATGGAGCCCCCTCCTGCCCTTAAATGAAACGCAAGATTATTGCTCGACCATCTTTGTTTTACCACTAAAAAGCTACTGGTAAAGCCACTGTTTACTGTGTCCGATGTTAGGCGTCGTTGGACGGGAGGTAAAGCTACGCTATTAAGATAATTTGTCCATGAGGATGTAATATAACGACAGCGAAGATGAGTGTCCCCTTTTCAATTTTTTCAATGACATAACTATGAGTTTTTCCCATATCATTGTTCTCAATTGGGGATTTTAATACTTCAAAGCGGAGAACAATTTTCAAATGGGCCATTATTCTTCACGTTCATGTACAACTTTTCTCAAAAATGTGAAACTTAACCTCCCTAATGTTTTATTTAAAGTATAGCCCCTTCGGAATGCGTTTATGGGATGGCCCGCAGATTTAGCGTACACAAACTATGTATGGCTTGCACATAAACTTGACGGTTGCTCGGTTTCATACTCTCATCTTTTTAGCACTGTTTATTTTCTCAAGCGCATTATATTGTCGTCAATCTCATCAATTCTATATTATTCACGTACCGTCGAGAGTAGGATCAGGTGAATTTTGATGATTTTCCAAGTTCATTTTTAATTAGTTCACATTGACTTATGCTATATGTCCTATATGTTACACTCCCCTTCATAAATTTGGCAACTCGAAGTCTCCTTTTTTGATGTATCATTAACAGCTGGTTTGTGCTTGGTAATTAAAAAATGGTAAAGTTTGTCATCAATTTCCGAAATATGTGTATTGTACTTAAGGAACACAACCAAGAATCAAACACATTAACAGGTTTTGATATGTTTTCCGATGAATACTTCCTGTCGCCAAACTTATGGAGGGGAGTGTATATTTGATTAGCTCGAGAAGGAAGTATAGGGGGTGGTCGATTTTTTGAACAAAATGTCACGGTCTGTATATAGCAATCAGAAACAACCTTTTTATTTTTATTAATTCGAGAAACAGTTGGTACTTCGAGAAAATATTTTGATTTAAGGAAAAGACGTAATACTAATTAACCCTCCGACTTAAGTCCACTAAATATACACTACCCTCCAAAAATGTGACAGCCTGGTGTCCCCTTTGGATCACTAATATCCGATCTATTATAAATAAAGAACAAAATTGATATTTAAACATTGAATTTCCAGTTGCAAAATTTATGAAGGGGGGGGGGGGGGGTATTTTGTTATCAGTAATTACAACGTATAATAGGGTTCAAACTAGAAATGTAAACTTCCCTTGGGAAGAAAAAGGATTGCATAAAAAATAAGTTTGATGCTTCAACCCATCGACATCGGAATGATTTACCATTCGCATTGGGAATACTTGATATTTGCTATTCAGTGATGTATACGATAGAGCTGATAATGTTCCAAATAGTACCTCGGAAACCTCATTAGGATACAATTGGTCTCATTTGTTGTTTTCATTATCTATCGATTATTTCCGAAAAATTCCGAGTATCACAGACTCACTGTGACATTGAAATCCCTACAACTATAATTGTGTTCCTCTTACTTTCTAATTTATGTTTTCGTATGCACTTGAAAACACAAATGGCAACATTCGAAACCTTACAACACAAACCCATGTAAATCATTACACCATGAGCCACGATGAAATAATATAAATCACCACGTCGTTCTTTTGGAGGCGCCGTATCATATGCCCTAGGATTAAAAATCTCATGAAACCGGTCATATGATAGGGATCACTCACTGAAAAAATCAACATGTTCATATTTACAACTGAGTCTGTTTGACAACTCATCATCTACGATTCTAAAAAAGGCTTAAACAACGACCATCTTTCAATGTCAAATTATACATAATACATTGTGAAATAATTCGATTTCCAAAAAATATTTTGAATTGATCATTGACTCTGTTCAACCTCATATTGATGAAAACAAAAAAGATCCGACAATGACTCATAAACCATGGAGAAATTAAACGTTCAAGACCAACATAGACGGCGAGAATATGGAGTGGCGTTGTAAATGTTCAAAACGATGTAGGCTGGATGGTAAGCGTTGTAAGTGGGCGTCAAAAATAAGTACACTTTTTGGGAAAATAAAATTGGTGACTGGCACTACAAATGGCCCTCTTCCAAAACAATTACAACCCCTCAGTTATAATTAATTATGTACACGGTGCATAATTAAATGTTGTCTAACCATCACATGTATTTAATGGTTACATCAATCGTGTTTAGTCTGTTACGCATGTCGAAATGATATTAACGTCATGTCATATCGCCAAGGTGATCAGACATTAATCATGAATTATACAATTTTTGGGATTCATGGAAGTCGTAGTACCAGATTTCTATTGAGGCATTTGTCACATAAACATCTCGAGCACTGACGGACACATCTTTACACACGGTGACTATCCAGGACCCGTATATCGCAAGCAAGTTCCCGCTGAAATCGCGAGCAATGAGCTCATGTTAGAAGCGGGACTTTGAGAGATATGATAAAATATAGTTATAGTTGAAGAACGTCGTTGCCCTGGCATTGAAATAGCCATTGTACTATCTGGTACTACGAAATACAGTTGTACTGAGTTTCACTTACTAAAGGTTCATAGAAAATTTTATATTTCAATTTTATCATATATCTCAAGGCCCCGCTTCTAACATCATTGCTCGCGATATCAGCGGGGCCTGAATAGTCCCCGTGTTTACTGTTCACTCTTCACGCAATCAAATAAATCTCCCAACAGTCATGCTTAAAACCATGGTCAGACATTTTTAGGACTATTGCATAGAGTGAAAAGGGGATGTGTATTGTGTGTTCCAAGATAAGCCAATTGCAAAATAGTGAAACAACTCGTATAAGGCTTTGACTTCGATCATTAGGAAGGTTCAGGTACACGTTTTGAGGGGACTTGTACGCGAACGAGTAGAATTACTGTCCTCTAGTGATTTGTTCTTCCCTTCGAATTATTTACTTGTTCAATAATTGAGTATAGCACGTGTATAAGGTGTACGGAAAATACACGTGATTGAAAAACCACTTAAGAGGGGGGGGGGGCAGAAATTCTTTGAGGTCATTATATTACACGTTCATGTACACGTTCTCTTAGAAACGTGTAGCTTAACTATCATTGGTTTATAGAACAAAACATCAGTTATAACTTTTAAAACTGTTCTATATTCAAAGGTCTAACTCCACAGTTATCAATTATTGGTCTTACACCACTAAATACATATAAATATATGACATTAACCTCCTTACCATTAAAAGAAACATATTGATTAACATGCAGAAACAAACATATAACAATACCATGATGGAAATTTGGTAGTAATGAAAATCCCATTGTGTGTTGCAGAGAGTAATGGCAAAAGCTCAGCAGTGTCAGGAACGGTTGCAACAAGCGAATGTCTCTGATGACTTCGTAAAGGTACGTTAGAATCCACAGGCCCGTAACCAGGGGGGATTCGATGGATTCGAACCCCCATCCTGGCCAAATAATTTTTTCCAAATCATGCAGTTTTTCACCATACTGAGCACTTTTTTAGTGATTTTGGACCTGGATTGTCAAAAGTGAACCCCCCTGGAATTTTTCAAATAGTGAACCCCCCTTGGCAAATCCTGTCTACTGTCCTGATCCGTACAGTTGTTTGTAATTCTGATGTGTTGTTTGTACTGTTAATGCATTGTTAGTAATGTTGATTTGTTTGTAATCTCAGTGATAGTACTGATGCGTTGTCTGAGTCTTGGGATTAAATAATGTAATCAATTTCAGTTTTACAAAGATTATGAGACGTATGATGCTGGTCTCAACAAAGATTTCCTCGGTGTAACTTCAGACAATGACCCACAAGAAACAAACAGTCTCCTTACCTCACTAGTTGTAAGTCCACCATTTAGTAATTTGTACATAAAGACTTTTGTACATATACGAGTATTTAATAGTCAAAAGTCCCTTTATGTTAATTTGTGAGGATATAATATTTGATCTAAAGGGGCAACAAGGCCTATGAAGAGAAAATAGGAAAACTTCAACTTTTTCTGAGCCATCAAGGCAACATTTTGCTTAACATCTTCTTTGACATACCTATTTTATTAAAACGTATGAATAAACTATTACATTTCAGCATTAAGAAGTGTTGCTGTTTTTATTGTTGATATTTTAAGCACTATTTTTCTTAGGATCTTCACGAGAAATTCTCCGAATGGACAAAGATCACACGTGACTTTATTGAACAAGGGTTAAAGGTGAAATTCCCGGTGACTGCACCATGTGGTAGACAGTGGAAGTCTATGTGTACATATAAATCCAAGAATGTAAGTACGTAAAATGTGCATAGCTTCTTCATTTAAAACTTAAACCTCAAACCCGGTTGTCAGGCCCGTAGCCCCCCGGCCAAAAATATATTTTAAAATCATGCAGTTTTTCGCCATTCTGAGCACGTTCAAGTGATTTTGGCCATTTTTGGACCAAAATTGTCACAAGTGAACCCCCTGGAATTTTTCAAAAAGTGAACCCCCCTCCCCCCTTGGCAAATCTGGCTACGGGTCCGGGTGTTAAGAGAAATTAGAAAAGTATCAACTTTATTCATTGACCAAACTATAATTCAAATATTTCAGGGGAAATATAAACAGACGCTTCCATTTTGACAACCGAAAATACACCAAACTCCTAAATACTTCGCGAGATGTAATGTCTACTGGTGTTCTTGCCAGATTATAAGTTATTTTATTTTCTTGCATCTTTCAATTTGGACTCAGTAGGCTGTTTGTGTATATCATGGCACTTCAAATTATTTTGAGTTTCTTTATATCTGTTTATAGAATGTGTCTCTGTGTCCCTGACTGTTGTGTTATAATTGCAGCTTGTATTGCATAATATTATATGATGCCTGGTATTATTAGCTATACGTTTTTAATTATTTGTAGATAATATATAGATTATGCATTTTGGTTTATTTTATAATAGCCCCTTATTCTAGCAAATGTTTGCTTGATTGTAGCTAGGTGTGGTAGAAAATGAAGATCTTACTATCATTGGCTCCAGAAACAACACATGGACTGTAAGTTACCCATAGTACAACACCTCTCCTTCTCAGAGTTTACACCCGGGGATTTGAACATTTTATTTTCGTCTAGTGTAGTTTATGATTTTCACCCAATGAACAAGTACACAAGTTCATATCATTCGAGATAACACCCATACATAGCAATAATTCAGTTTGAGAAATGTGCAGTACCAAAATGTGATAACGCTATGCATTTCCAAAGTGTAGAAATGCTGTTTACTGTTTTCTCGAAATACCATTCGCATGTTTTTACCTTTCTTTTCTATTTCATTAGATATTTTGTTACTTATCACATTTAAAATGAACACGTTTTGTACATGTGGTGCGTTTTAGGTGCAAAATTCTTCGACAGGAGAGGGCAATGTCCCAGCCTTGGCTCTATTGTTTCCTCAACCTGATAGAACCCCATTAGGAACGGCAACACGGTATGTGTATTTTGCACCTTACAGTTATTAATACTAAAGCTAAGTCCTAGAAATTATACTGATTCTAGAAATTATTAATTTTAGTAGAATTATAACATGTCTCTCTTGACCTTTTAATGTAATTTTGTCTTTAACTGGGCATGATTGTAATCTAATTCAGCTCAACATTTTAAAATTTTCAAAACTTTTATCAGTTCATGAATATTTATTTTTAATTTTTGAGCAATTTAAAAAATAACAATTTGTAGCTACGTAGACTTGACGGTTTCTTATTTTAGGTTGAAGTTGAAGCTTTACCTTCTCTGGGTCTTACAGAGACGATATGTGTGTCAACAGCTTCTACATGTTCTCACAAATACATACAGAGAATGGAAAGCTGAAGAGGTATAACTTGAATAATGTCATAAATATTTCTTCATTCATTCTATATATATATAAGGGAGAATTTGAGTAAACACGAGAGAGGTTAAGCTACACGTTTTTAAGATATCTTTCACGTGTACGCGAACGTATTATGTATGTTCCCCTAGGGATCAACTGTTTACTTGTTTGACTGAATCTGCAGGTAAAAGGTAAAACGTTGTAATTAGGTCCATGGGAAACAATTCAGAGGTGGACAGTAACACCCGCTAGTCATAACATTAGATGCACGTCGCCGTTCAATTTTTTTAAAACGTGTAGCTTTGCCTGCCTATTTTATCACATTTCTTTAATATACGATCTTTATTCAGTTGTTGATTCACATCTTTTGATAAAACTATCCCTACAATTTCAATATTTTGACTTGGCTTCTTAAAAGAAGAGATTCATAAACAATATATTAGGTTCGGGCACCCAGCGAGTTACATCATGATGTGTATCCCCAAACATGCCATTTTGAGTTTGAAATTGATTTCTGTCTAAAAGTTAACATTTAAACCACGATATATGTGATTCCAGTCTAAAATTCTAGCTGCAGTCGATGAAGAACTGTTAGCAATAATGGATATAGCCGACAGTCTCATTACGAAGGACAGCGCCCCTTTAGCTGAATACATGCAGTTGGAGGCCACGTCAGCGAGGCTAAGGGACAAAATCTCCATGGGAAGTAGCTCCATACCCCAACCTGGTAATATCACGTGACGTGACGTCATTATTGTGCATTCCTAACATCTCTATCTCTGACCTTTAAATTTTCCGAAAATAAGAAACAGAGCTTATTTTTAGTGCATATTTTTGAAAATATTGAAGCTACTTGAAGCTTCTTGATAACCAAATTCATGCATTTTGAAGAGAGCCTTGTTTGCTATAGAGCTTTAAAATATCGCGGGAGGGCCCGTTTTAATGAAATTTTTGGAGATCTACATTTTTACCATCAAATTATACTATCAGTTATCACACGTTTCAGCATGTGATACAGGAAATATTCCACGAAATGTAATACTGTATCATCCACGAAAGCGAAGCTTGAGTGGTGATACATTGTTACCCGAGTGGAATATTTCCTGTATCACATAAGCTGAAACGTGTGATGACGATTTTATCACATGTCTAGGAATCTTGAAGCATTTTGATTTGGTCAGTTATGATTGTGTTCAGTACCTGGTGTACTTCTGGTAACTATTATAATTTTTGATTTCGCTTTGAAACAATATGACGTCATACCGTTGTATTCGTACTTGTTTGTGAAATATTATGACGTCATATTGTTTTCCTTAGCTAGAAGTGATATAATCAGTGACGTCACATCGTTGCTATTGATCATCACTGGTTGCCTCTAGTAACGTGTGAGACGGCCGTGTGAGACGGGAAAACTCACACGGTAATCAACCAATCAGATTACTGGAATTTTACAGAGCATGTGATAATATAATACACTCCGATCCTCTATTTAATGACAAAGGCCTATTTAAATTCAATAAGTAATTTTCTATTGAAACAATTTTTTATAGATGCATCCACTTAATTCACAAAAGGCAGTTCTCAAGTTTGTTTACACTAAGGAAACAATTTTCCGACTACAAACTTTGAGGTTTTCAAAAAACAATGGATACATAACTGTTTCATATCTCGAGTCAAGTGTCGTTTTTGTTAACTAGATATCAGAGATTTCTTCACCTTTCAAACACTTACTGTTATCTCATTTTCCACAACCTTAAGCCGGAAGTTATAAATGAAATAAATAGCGATGATTTTTCTGTGATTTTCCGTTATCTGGGAGCTTATATACTAGAACTTATGCAATGCTGTGGTCGTTCTTCTAAACTATTATTCCAGATGAGCAAATCTCCGATTAATTATCGGGAATAAAATAAACAATAAACAATATCACATGACGGTTTTCTGTTTGCAGTAACTGATGAGGAAAGACAGACGGTTCTTGCTCAGGGGAAAAATATTACTGACTTACTTGAGCAGTATCAGGTATAGATCAACCCCTCTTTTAATTTGTCAATCAGAAGTCAACATTCGATAGCGTAAAACTTTTCATGATTGAATTAGTTTGTCACTCAAGTACTATAGGTCTGGAATTCATACCTTCGATTACTTTTCAAAATTGCCAGACATTAAAAATACTTGAACAGATGATCCGAAAGGAAACCTCTGATTGATAACTTTTGGAGGGAGTGTATGATAAATACTTCTTTGAATTTGTTAGATAATTAAAGTTAAATGTTTCTCATATACCGAAACATGGTTGATAAAAACACAGGGCCTGAAGGTATAAAAAATATTAGATATGTTTAGGGTATAGATGATAGAGGTAGACCCTGAAGATAATTTTATTCGTCTTTATACTGACATTCAGCCAAATTAAGTTGCTAAAATTATACCGAATATATCATTTCAGAACTTTATGTTTGGTTTGGAAGAATTGAGAAGATCTTTCGAGACTTGTAGTCCTGCTTTGAAGGTGAACGACGAATTGGATCATTTTATCACCACGCCTCTGCAGAAACGATTCAGGTTTGTTTAGATATTAGGTGTTAAGCGACACGTTTTAAGATAGCTTGTAGCCTACGAGAACGTGAAATATCAGACACCAGATATTGCTGTCCCCGGTTGTTTTTTCGTTTTATCTATAAATAAATGAATATTTCGAATAGGAAAATCAATCATTAAGGACCATGATAATTCTACGTATACACGTATGATACTAGCGGATCCAGAAGCTAACAAGGGGCCCACATTTCAAATCAAGAAAAACGTTTTGGGCCCCTAAATCCCCAAATTTGGCCCAAATATGAAAAGGCCAAGTAATGCCCCCCCCCCCTGGATCAGCCAGTGTATGAGTTCTCTAAATCCTATCTCTGACTTCTGTTTCTGTTACTGTTAGTGTACCAGAACAGTACGTAGTCCTAAAATATCATTTCAATTAAAAAGTGATTGTGTGAATCTGCTATTTTCTCGTTTATCTATTCAAAAATGACAAATGATGTTGTTTACCCCTGTGAATTGGTAATGAATATTTCAAGAATAATCAGGAAATATTCAGGAATATTCAGTAACAAAATTCATGAACTATTCTTCAAAGAAGAAGAATATTCATGAAATATTCAATAATATCCTTGAACAGAAATTTGGACAGTTCTTCAAAATTTTTTATTATTTGTATTTGTGAATATTCATGAAATTTGGATCATCATTATGCTTGAAAAATTCTTGTATACTGCTCGTAAATCATTACAGAATATAGAAGATTAAATATTCTTCATTTTTCTTCAAAAAATCCATCTCAAGGTTTTTGTGCTCATTAAATATTCAAAAATATTCTTGAACAGCAATTTGTTGTTCTTGATTATTCTTAAATATTCTTCCAATTCCTACATATATTACTGAATTATGCTGTACTGCTGTCTACTGTAGGTTCATGAAAATGAATCAAATATTCTTCTTTATAGTATTGTTAAAGTACGTGAATTTCTGAAGAATACATAGGAATGAATGTTCTTATGTGTTTATTTTAGGTATACGCAACAAGAACACTTCGTCAAGGAAACCGTCACTGAGGTTACAGAAACTACGACAATTGAGGCACCAAAACGAGTCCAATCCGAGGCATATGTTTCGGGATCACAGGAAGAAAAGAAAAAGTTTGTCATAAGTGCTGTTCATGACACGAAAAACGACGCGCGTGTGTCGATTTTAGAAGCAACAGAAATGGGTATAGTCAATATGGGAAAGGGAACATTTCTCGATACGGCAACTGGTGAAAAGATGGCGATACAATCGGCGATGAATCGAGGTTTGATAGAAGTTGAGTTTACATCAACCAAAAAGTCAGAAGAAAAACAAAGTGTCTATGGGTTGATTACAATCACGAAATCCAAACCTAAGGCATATAAAGTGAAGGGTATCACGAATTTAGCAACTGGTGAACTTGTTAGTTTGGAAGAAGCAATGTCTGAAGGGATTGTTGACGAGAATTGTCGATTTTATAGAAATATTATTACAAATGATGATATTACGGTTGAGGAAGCGATCGAACAGGGATTAATCAAGACTGAAACAGAGGAAAACGTTGAAGAAGACGAAGCCGACACGACAACATCAAAAACCTACGCCATATACGGAGTCGTTGATCAGAAATTAAAGAAGAAAATACCGTTCGCAGATGCTGTTAAGAACGGGATTCTTGAACCTGAATCGGGAACCTACATTAATAATGTTACTGATGAGAAAATCTTCGTAGGGAAAGCAATAAAGCGGGGATTCATAAAGGCAAAACACATAACAGACCCAACAACACTAGACATAGATCCACAAAACCAAATGGTAATTAAGAAAATGCAAGCCATGCGAAAGGCAGTTTTGAGCCCGTTGAAAGTCATGAACATGATGCGTGCCGTGACAACTAGTAAACAGAATGGAAAACAAACTAATGAAAATGTTACTAATGGCAACGTGTGAATTGTCCATTCTCCAAGCGCAGAGGGAGTTGAGTAGCCTTGCGTATGGAGAATGGAATTGCCTGTTAGGCCATTCCAAGTTATTTTGTTCAATATATGTTTAACGTCCTCGAGAAGGCCCTAGATCACTATTGCAAAGTCCCTTTGTCATTCAGATTCATTTTCAACTTTGCAAATCCATGGATGAGCACTTAGAATTCTTGTTTGTGATCTGAAAACCTACCTATAGTAAATCACAAAAGGGAGGTGACGTTAAACATATATTGAATTTTAAATGGGCTTATTTTAGTTTTGACTGACTCTTGCAGTTTTTGTTTCACACTTTTTATATTGAATGTGGATGTATATACAAGCAGGTTTTAATAACACCAACGTATAGTAGCTTAGATAAAATGGGTTGGTGTGCAAATGCATTTTCCTGGATTTTCTATGTGTTTGTGAACAAGTGTAAAATGTTTGTATTATGCACCCCTATTTGGACCTGTTTATCAAGAGGATTGTCTTTCAAAATGTGTTATTTTAAGTGAATGTTTTAAAACGCGTTCATTTACATTTTTTTTTACTTTTTATGTGTATAAAAATGGTTGAAGCAAGTGATTTTGGATTACTTGAGAAATAAATAAAGTACAATAACATCAGTATCAACTTACGGATGAATAAAAAGCAATACTACATGACAGTGTACATTTCAACTAGTTTTCTTTCAATCAAGGTTTATATTCCATCTGGTAAATGTACATGAAATGTTGAAATGGATCTACTTTAATGGATCTACAAGACATTCAATGAGATCTTATATATATTCTTTATAATCCACTTCAAATGATTTAGAGCTGAAATGAACTATCGGGATAGCATGTATGATGGAAATTTCAAGTTGGTTCCATGTATGGGTAAATGTATAAATATACACATCACTTTTTTCCTGCACATGGCTATAGTTTTAAGAACAATGTCTGGTTATACGTTACCTCACAATATCCATAGAGAAAGTACTCGACTAAAACTCTGAATTTTCACATAAGCATTTTGGTCACCGTTTTAACCATTTCACACATTTTAGTACTGATAGATAGGAAGGTGGTGTCTTAATTGATGGTTCACACTTCACATCTCAAATAAATAATGTAAGTATAGTTTTCACTATGTTGCACGTTCGTGTGGATTTCATGCATGATGTTTATGGCATTTTTATACAAATACATACCACGATATGGGTGTAGACATGGCAGAGTGATTATACAATGAACGTTTATGAGGATGCGTCATCCAATTGTAATATTATTTCGGAATTTCTTCCAAACATAATTATTATAGAATATTTGATATCACTGTTACTCCGTATACTTACTAAAACTCGTATAGGCTACGTATACTTTTAGTTCTACACCTCCATGGCGTAGTGTCAACTTAGTCCATTATTTTGTTTCAATATTGTTTTGACGTCTTTTTCATTATCATTGCAGGTTGTAAATCGCCAGAGAACAAAGATACCTACTATGCGTTGAGAAAAGATCTAACGAGAGTTCACGAATATAACATCTCTAAGCTACGAGAGTTTATAACTCATTAACTACTCATTTTTATGACGTTATTGATTTTTCATAAACACACGCCAGAATAAGAAACGTCTCAGAACACAACAAGTCATAAAACACACCCCTTATAAACCATACTATGATATAGCGCACAAAAACAATGTCTTATATCCCCGAATTGGATTTTTATAACAATTAAAAAACACGGGATGTGGTGCGTTCAGTATAAAACAGTTTGCATTCACCAATTTAGAACACATTTAACACTATGGTGGGGAACGGTTGTCCAGATTAAAGTTTTAGTGATTGGACATATTCACCAAGAAAACTATAACAGAAATATCCGATATCATGGGTATTGTATTTTCTTTTTAATTTAATTGTATATTATTCTCCATTATTTATTTCACGTTTTTGTACATATAAGTGTTTGCAATGACATCAAAGAAACAGATGTATAGGTGCTGTTTTGAAATATAAAATATCATACATAGAGTTACAAAATTCAGATTATATGAAAACAATTGCAAAGAAGTAAAATACATCCTGATGAGGAGGGTGTATTTATCATCATAGACCTAATAATGACTTAGCACCTGGCAGATCCAGAAGCTCATAAAGTTGGGGGGGGGAGCAAATTCCAAAATCCAGAAAATCTTTGGGGCACCCTAAATTCAAAAAGGCCCACTAATTGAGGCCCTACAAAATTTTCGGGCCCCATGCCCCCCCCCCCAAACCTCCCCTGGATCCGCCAGTGTAGCAAATCACACTTTGTCTTCCTCTCAGAGGATTTTATATATTAGGACTTTTCGAAGTCAAGGGACACCCGGGGCAGTTAAGTAATTGGCCACTTATTCCAATTGATTTCTTCCTATTTTTGTTCTGAATTTTTTGACAGTTGCTTAAATTCTGAAAGGTTAATATCCAAAAGAAGAATAAAGATGAACTGACATTTGTGTAAGTCTATTTGTTTAATAATTTGACATTTGTTTTCGGTACTCTCGTCCTCATAAAACAAGCATTTAGCGAAATTAGTAAACCAAAGTATAGATTACATAGAATATGTGTGACATATAAACCGATCGCTTCATCGTTAAACGTTGATAATCCAAAGGAGAAACACATATTACGTTTTAATTATATATTAACATCTATTTTGGATTGATAGTCTGCTTTCAAAAATTACTATTGGATGGCTTGAAAGTAAATCAAATGAAAACTGACAAATACGTAATATATTACTACAAATCTACACATGCAAGTTGCAGAAAACCCATTTTATTAAAACAATGCAAATTTAAAAACAGTATGCAAGTTTATATATAAAACATGAATAAAGGTAACACGACAAGTCTACAAAATGTTTTCCTTATAAACAACGCAAGTCTATTGGATAACTGGACTGATCAAAACAAAGAAGTGAACATCACATTTACCTCAGAGGGTATATTGAATGGATTGTTGGACTTTAACATTGTGTTAGTTACACTACAAATAATTGTTACCCTATTTGGATTGTTGGGGAACATTTTAGCACTCATAGTTCTATCAAAAGAAACAGCGAGAAGTACCCGTGTGTTTTTGTTAAAAACATTGGCTTGTTCAGACTCATTATTTTTGATAAGTGTTGTAATATTCTATATACCATGGATGGGAGAATATCAGGGACTTTGGAACCTCGATATAAGTTACAATACAAAATATACTGAACTGGTTGTTATAACTGTAGTATCGACAACTGATATATTGACAACATGGGTGGTTGTTTTGACAACGGTGGATCGTTATATTTACATCGCAAAACCACTCGAGGCGACAACGATTTCTACCCCAAAACGAATGAAAATAGGAGTTGGGTTTTTGACGATCATAGCTATTTTATATAACATATCAAGAGCGATTTTCTATTTCGACAGTACTATTAAAATGACATATGGAGTCATTTTTCAGGTCGTCTTCAGACACGCTGGACCTATGATTACAGTGTCGGTATTAAACGTTAAACTGGTTCAATCCGTTCGAAAATCACGACGCCATGTTGAACAATTAACAGACATTGAGTCAGAGGCAAGGAAACAAACGCTAACAATAATAGCTATTGTCTCAGTTTTCTTTCTGTCGACTCTTGTAAGTCTTGAATATCTGATTGTGTCAGTTACTAATTGGTATAACTTCACAAATATTTCCCGGGAAGTGAAAAGTATAAACCGCCTAATTGCAAACTTTTGGATAATCTGTAATTCATCTTGCAATTTTATATTCTACTTTCTTTTTGGAAAAACATTTAGGAAAGAATTCAAGAAAATTATTTTGTGCAAATTGGCAACAACCTAATAGACAAAATTGAACAGCAGGATTGGCAGCCAGAATGCAATCCGGATGTTTTCTAACAATGACAACAAGGAGGATTGGCTCCCAGAATGCAACACCGATATTCTGCAAAACAATCACCTAGCGATAGCTTTGTTGGAGAGTATCGGGTCATTCTCCATGCAGTCGTACAAATTATACAGACACGAATAGCAAATGACGCATGCGTGGAGATTAAAGAATATCGAGTTGGAACCCTGGCTTCCAATCCTCCTTGCAATGACAATGTCAGGATGTCGTTATCGTCTGAAACCAAACTGGCTATATATTCAAAATCAGCAATCTTGATCAAATTATATGATTTTATATATTGTTTGTTATACATGTTTAATAAGACAAAAACGCAATTCAAAATTTCAAGTGAAAATCACGACATTCTTTAAGGTCAGATTCGTTGATGGAAAATATCGGAATTGCATTCTGGGAGCCAATCTTCCTTGTAATTTTATTCAGTTATTTCAATATGTAAACATATAAAATCCATACTTCATACACCATCACTGCATCAACACATATATACTATGAGATTTTAGAAAATCGACCGTCTATCTGTCCCACTCCGCACACATCTTTTTAATTTTCATCCTTTCAGTTTTGCCAATTTAGCAAGTTAATTAATGTTGACATTCCTTAATTTTGTTACTAATGATTTCATTTTCTTTTACTTCATATATTTTGACATTTATAACAGGCATACAAAATATATGGGAATAGAAAAACACAATAGAATTTTGGTACACTGCTAAAATCGTATCAAATAACCCAGATGCGAGTAGAAATAATCTTGATTTACGTCATTCAAAATTCAAAATTCAGTCAAAGTAATATCATATTTGAAATCTACATGTAAAATTACATCTAGAAATGTGGTTTTAAAAAGTGTTTATCAACTTTGAAAAATTAATTTTCTTTGAAAATGTGACTCGGGGAGATTCCCCATAGACCACATGCTATAAAATCACAAAAAATGAAATATCTTTTCTTTTAGTGGACAGATAATATTTTGCTTTACTAGACATATTTTCATTAGTATGACACATAAGGGTTATATGAAAATTGAGCCACTTAAATTGATAATATTCAAGTTTAAGGGAACTTTCTTATATACCTGCCATGTTAATTGACCCGAATCAGCCACCTGGTGGTGAAACTGGTAACTACTTACTCGCATTTGGGTAATTGATATGAGGCGATATCCATTATCCAATCGTATCCGGCGAACACTAATTTTCCATTAGTTTTAAATTACACGCTAAAAATGAAATGGTTTTATGGTAAAGTGTAACAGCTTTAGAACTTAGAACTTTCCGTCCATTTAGGGCTTAAATCTGACTTTTACGTTTCCATTTATTTTCATTATTCCAGTTCTGTTTTAGTTTTTGAATGTTTATAAATCGTAATTTTCTTGTAAAGCTATTTTTAGAATGCGATTAGTAATAATTTGAAATCTTTGGGATAAATATGATATCCTATGACTTCCTTGTGAAATCATTTTATCCACATGTGGATATCGCACATCACCAATCTCTTGCCGTGCTCTCTCGTGGAAATAATTTATATCCACTCGTGGATAAATATAATACTCCAAAAAATCACAGGATATCCTTTGTGTAATCGGTATATCGAGTTACTCTTGTGAGCATGAATCTAATGATGTGATGCAAAATACATTTTTACTCTGAATATAATCATAGTTTGGCGAAAAGTCGTTCATATGTACCAAAATACTGAAATAAATAATTGCATGTCCCCTTTGTCTCCATAAACATCGGGATACTTCAAATGAGCAGATCTGTACATTAGGTTCTACAAAAGATCAACATATGCAAAGAGCTTCAATGGAATTTACAATTCTCAAACATTTAAAAAATAAATATGTGGATGAGATGTTACAAAGTTCTCGAGTTGCTGTCGCTTTAGCTCCCGGGACGTCAACACAACGCAACAACAATGACGTTATGAAATTCACCAGATAACGTCCAGCTGAAGTGGTTCAATTTTCACTTAATTACTGGAGCTGCAGGATCATTTGCTCGTGACTGACTAGGTTTTCAGTGACGGGTAAAATATACTTACATCATTATTGGTAAAAATTATGAAAATAAAAATTTCCTCCAACAGAAATTAATTCATTTTGTTATTAAACAATCAAATATTACTTATATTATTTGATATACCAAAAATGTTTGTGTGTTGGACGTTTGTACCATATCATATAAATATTTAATTGTTTGATTGGCACTTCAATGGCACGATAACAAACATCGGCTAGTAGTTCGACTCATACTATTTTTGTTAAGTTTATGGAATGTAATGTTGTTTTTGTACATGCACATGTTCGTGTAACTTTAATTTATTTTGTAGGGGAAAACTGAATTCTAGCTCTTTTTTATCGCAGTGTTTTACGGGTTTCTCAAAGTGTTATTTTATGTTTTTCTTTTGAGATTTCGAAAAATATGCTAGTATGGGAAGATATTGAAGGAAAGTAGACTCTTAAATGCTTTAGATCTTTTGTATTTGAACTAAACAATTGCAGCTCCCGTAGATGCGATGAATCGCTTATCAAAAATGTGTAAATAATTTCAAAACTTTTAAACTTCCTTGTGCGATTCTTCCAATGAAAACCCTGTTATGTGTCACGTGTTTCCTGCGTCTAGATACGCCTTCTCAAAGTGGTTTCAATTCAAAGCGAAACAGCAAAACCTGTATTACTGAACAACTCTCTTATCTAAACCCTACTCATTGTGAACGCTTTTTCGGTCCCAACATTTAATCTACTTTTGATTATAAAGAACCGTGAGGTGTAAACGCCTTGCCACTCCAATGATCACTTTTGCTTGGTTCCAGTGCCGCTCGAATTAGACACAGGTTAAATTGTACCATAAACAGCAATATAGTGTAAACATAGTTTACAGTACGAGTGACTCAAGAAGGCTATTTATAGTTTGATAAATTTCGAAAATTATATTCATCATATCCGAATTAAGTTTTATACGAACAGTACGTATACATATTTACACATGTTTCCTGAGAGTAGCTTATGAGTTTATGAGCGTATTGATGAGTTTAAAGTTGGAAAACATATAGACGTCGAAATAAAGAAGTAAAGGCATTGATGCAATGTGAATGAATATATCTGATAAGGCATAAATACGGAAAATGGCTGCGTATATGCCTAACAATAGCAAATTTACCATGGCTGAGCAAGACAAAGAAGTTTTAATGACATGCCGGGCTAATATTATTGAAAACCTTGAAGTAGACAGCGTGGCGGATCAACTCCTGGCAGATAAAGTTCTATCAAGGAAAATGTATGAAGATATACAAGCGAAAGGTAGAGAGCTGGACAAGGGACGAACACTTTTAGACATTTTGGAAAAACGAGGTCCGGAGGCCTTCGGGTCGTTCATCAAGGCGTTGCAGAAAGATCATGCCTTTTTGGTAGACATGATTTTAGAAACGAAAGACGGGATTCAAACAAACACTGTTAAGCAAGGGGACGACACGTATGAATCGGCTAAGGAATGCATAAGTGGTGAGAACAATTATACACTCCCCTCCATAAGTATGGCAACCGGATCCTTTGGATCATTTATCATAGCCTTTGTGTATGATATTTGACTAAAAATTATTTTTCAAAGTCGAACTAATTGTAATTGATGGACAAAATCAAGATCCAAATATTGACAGGCTTTGATAGGCGATCCAATAAATCCAACTGGTTGCAAATTTATAGAGTGGAATGTATGTAACCCTACAGGTATATGTAAATGAATTATATATATATCTATTCGAATGGCCTATTTGAATCATTAAAAACAGAACTGGGATTTTTTTCCATAAATAAACATATAAATTAAAGTTAAATGGTGAAACGTCGTTTTTGTGCCACCATGAAAGTATACTAAATGTATGATATTTGAACTTTAAAACAGATTTGAGAAGGACTTTAATTCAAGTAATGTGTGGATAGAGGGTTGTTATCGTCAACATGTTTGTATAGTCGTCATAAAGGTTAAATTCTAGGTTTTGTTAATTTAACTTCCTGGTCCTTATAAAAAAGGTTGTAGCAAATCGCTAACAGATAGGACTGTGTGCTGTATTTCTCATATATTCTCTTCATATCTATGAGTTCAAACATTATTAAATTCATAGTGTATTGTTTAGTAAAATCTTCCTCGATGACCAGATGAGACCCTCCATCTATCAGACAGTTCAGACTTTACTTCGAATATTATGACGGGTTTAAAGGTTATCCTGGCCTGACGAAATACCAAACGTCACCAGGGAAATCCAACATCATGTGACCATATGTCACATTGGTTCTTAATGAAAAATAGACACATTTTATTTCATCTTTTACAGAAGATATTGGTTCGCTGGATGTATTGAAGAAATCAAAACCAACAAACCAAGTCACAAACGAGAATGATTCGACGACTGCTGAATCAATTGCCATCTCAGTCATTAAAGCAGATTGCAAAATGCAAAATGACTCGAGTGTTGAACTGAAAAAAGGCGACCTGGTCGTAGTAGAAGAAAAGCTATCTGAAGATGCGCTTGTGGTTGATACGAAAACAGGCAAGAAAGGACTTATACCACTCTCTCATATTATTGCCTTCGGCGACCCAAAGGACGAACCTTGGTTTTACAATGGAAAGAAAATGTCGTCAAAAGAGGCGAGTATCATGCTAAACCGTCGGGATCATATCGGTTGTTTCATTGTGTACGTTTCTAACAACCCCGAATCCAAATCAAAGTACAACTTGTCTGTCAGAACCGATATCGGTGTTACTCACTACCGAATATTTGAGAAAACACAAGGACTTACGCTTGGAAATAATAAACATTTTACTTGTGTAAAAGAATTCGTGGACTATTATTCTCAATCTAGAGGTGGCTTAAATAGAACGCGATTACGCCGACCATTTTCGTTATCCTTCCCAGAACTACCAGCTCCCAAGTGGATATTGAACTCAGAAGCTCTCAAAATCAATGGAGATTTCTTGGGGTGCTGGCGCTTTGGTTCCGTATACTCTGGAAGCTATAATGACACCGCTGTTGCGATCAAAGCATTCGAAAGACAAGCTACATCTGAAAACAGATTGGATGATTTCATGGAGCACGTGCGACTTATGGCCGACATTACAGTAATGAACGACGAAAACATTATAAAGCTAATCGGCGTATGTCGTGAGCAGAAGCCATTCTATGTGATTACAGAATTAGTAGCGAACGAATCAATAAGAGAAAGACTGGTGAATGGACCAACCGTTCTGAAATTCGGATACGAGCTTGCATCGGCTCTAACCAAGTTAGAGGATATGAAGTTTGTGTTACATCGAGATGTCGCGTTGCGAAACTGCCTTCTCTCGTTTTCTGGTAATCTAAAGCTGGCTGGTTTTTCAAGGGCTCGTAAAGTAGCAACTGATCAATATTGTAGCGATGAGTGCGGCACGGGAGATTCTGAAATTCCGGTGCGTTGGACCGCACCAGAAGTTTTTCAAAGCATCGTTAATGAAGGGGGAATACTGTTCACATCGAAGAATGACGTATGGGCGTTCGGCGTCACGCTCTGGGAGATGTACTCGAAAGGGAGCCTACCCTACGATGGTTTGAGTAACGTTGAAGTTAGCGAGCGACAACTGGAATTTGGGACGAAGGAAACTCCCTTGGCTAAACCCGACAAATGCCCAGAAAACGTCTACGCGATCATGACGCTATGTTGGAGACCACACAAAATACGTCCTTGTATGAGAGAAATATGCGGCAAGCTGAAGAACCTTATGAAAAAATCAAATCGTCCACCAGTCCCGAAAAAGCCAAATATGCCAAAAAACAGTTTGCTTGGACAAGGTGTTGAAACCACACTATAAATCAAACATGAAATGGATCAGGTCACGTACAATTTGTTTTACTAGTGATAACGCATACAATTGATGTACATAAACTGAATGCTTACATGTACAGTTTTGTAAACAAGTGTGTAAGTAAAAATAAACTTACTTGAAGGCAGAATCAGATACAAAGGGGCAACAAAATTACAAGCAATGTGAACAGTTGGCCTACCAATATATTCCTTACAATTTCAAATAGTTAGTTAAATACTATTTATCATAGTGTCTCAGGCTTATATTATCTCACAAAAGATCCACGCACGATATGTTATACTTGTAAATTGGCGAAGTTATTCAAGATTCAAATTGCCAAAATGGGGAAAAGTCTCTATATTTTCCAAAATGATGAAAATGGTAACAATAAAAATAGAAAAATAATACAATATGGATGTGTTATTGTAAATTCTTTTAGTTTTATTAAAAAAAAGTATAAATTTGGAAAATTTTAGAAAATACACTAACAATTGTATGAGCCCAAAATATTTTAAAATTGAAGTATTTCGCCATTAACTTGTTAATTTTGAAAAAAAGATGAAAATGTTAAATATGATGTTATTTAAACTCCAAGTTTCAAGATTTTAAAAGTGCAATAAAACAATACAAAATGTTATTTTCAACCACGCCATCTATTTACGAACAACACTATATTATACAATACAATAGAATAATGCACTCCACTGCTCTCCTTTCTCCTCCACTCCACTCTGGTCAACTCCTCTACTCTATTCCACTCATCCCCCTCCACTCAACTCCACTTTACTCTTCTACTCGATTCCACTCCATTCCTCTCTATTCCTCTCAATTCCCCTCTATTCCACTTTACTATACTCCTCTATTCTACACAACTCCACTCCTCCATTTCATTCCATTCTACTCCACTCCACCCCACTCGATTCCAATCTGCTGTACTACAACTATATACAGTGTGTCTATAAAACGCAACAAGCAAAATATTGCAAAATCACAAAATCAGTGATACCTACATTTATTCCATTTAGTTAAACATGAAGACACGTGTCTCTTCTTTCCAATGATATGTCATTCATTCATATATGACCCCGGACCACTGAATAATCATTCCTTTTGCACAATGGTCAAACATCTACCCTGGACCAAGGTTTAGACATAGCACACTACGCCAAAGAATCAGCAATGAGATTGCTGCTCTCTACCAGAACCCGCATATGATTCAAAGAGCTATGCGTGACATGAAGAGAAGAGCCAATATCTACTTGCAGAGAAATGATGGGCATGAAATGTAGTTTGCACGAGTTATAATTCTTAAGAAAACAGAAAATGATAGTGACTTTAATTGACTGTTTTGATAATGCCACTGCCACTTCTTTTTTCCATATGTTTGATGACGCTGTTAACTAAATTATCAACTATCATGGATACCGATAAACACATTAAGTGAAATCATTTTTTCTTAGGAGAACTAAGTCTGAAATGTATGCCATGTAAGCCTTGTGACCAGAAGTTAATTCCTTACCCCAATTACATAACGATTTACCTGCTTGCATATTAAGGATCAGTTGAATTAGGATGTTTCAAACTTGGCACAATGGTATTTTCACCTATGTGCGAAGAAATAATGATTAATCAGTGGTCCATGATCCAATTGACATATCATTTGAAAGAGGAGACATGTGGCTTCATTATAAACTAAATGAAATTGATGTAATTATCACTGAATTTATGGTAATGTTTTTCTTTGTTGAGTTTTTAGACGCACTAAGATTTAATAGAGACACACGTAGGGTTAAGACAAGGTCTAACTTATATATGAAAGATAATCGCAACTAACCAGGATAAATAACATGTTCCCCAATTTACTACCCAATTTTAGGGAGTGTCATCCATCACAATTTAGAATATTTAGTCAATGTATTTATATCTATATCCGTACATTATCTTCCCATTATCTAAGAGTTTAGCACCCATTTTTGCATTCATCTGTATAGACTGTTCATTATTTGCTAACACTATCCAAAACGGTCGTTCATTTTGCTCGTATATTTTTCTACACAGCAATAACTGCACAGCTGTACCAAGTCCTTGACGTCTATGGGATTCAGTCACATTTAACATCAGCATCTCACCATTGAATGCAGTCAACATATGCGCAATAACTTCATCTTTATCATTCCTTAGACATATATTTGGAAAGTTTTTAATGCAGAACTCTATTCCTGTTGTGACGTTCGGGTCATCTGTATGGATATGCTGCCAGCGCCGCTGAACTAGAACGGCTTCATCAAGGCGCAGTGTTGAACAAGTTAACTGCTTTATAGATGGTACTTCTCTTGAAATATAGACATATTTATTATGCAGTGTCACTATTTGGAGAGATAATTTCAATTATTTGAAAAATGTTATTTTAGTGCTCATTGGGTTACTGAAAAAATGTTCATCAGCGTAAGAACCAAGTAAAATTTGTCAGAGATTAGGCTGTGTTCTAAAAATGGCACCCAGAAATTGTTGGTATGAGTGGCTAAAATCTTTTAGTATTTTTCATACTTACATTAAGGCATTGTTAATGTCATCCTCCTGTATTGAGAATGTCTTTCCTTCCAGACCTTCACCCCAAGTAACCCAACCATATGTCTGAGCGACCTCATCGAATATAGATTTTTGTGTTTCAGATAGTCCTATAACGTTACAAGACTGTATTGTATGTAATGTATGTATTCTTTATGTAATTAATAAACAATAAGTCTTGGTTGTTAGAAAACATTAATGACCAAGGGGCGTTATCTAACTAACTTAAACCACACAATGGGCACTGGCACTTATCAAAGGTAAGTGGTCCATGATCCAATTTTAGAAAATTTGATTTCTTTTGTATTAACTATAATAATAATAGGATTTTATTAGTACTGATGCCCTTTTAGGGCCAAACGTACATCCAATATACAATTTTCAATAACAGTAAATATAGGCAATACAGTAAAGAAAATAGTGTTAACTATGAGGTAAGTGTATTGAGAATTTAGCGGGTGTAATTCGTTCAGCTACAGTGCACTGTATTTAACAGGGCATGCATAGTTTTAAGTTTAATTCTTTTGTGTTTACTATTCAACTATTGAAGAGTAAATAGGGTATAGTAATTAGTTAAGCTTTACTGCACTGCATGAGCCAGTCAATCATCTTTTGTGCCACGCTGGTTTTGGATAGCTAATGCCAAGTGTACATTCTTAAAAAACAATATAAAATAATGCACTCCTCTTTGTTATAGCTGGGTATTCTTAAAAATAAAAGACAGTCCATTCTATTGTGTTTCTACCTTAGTGCGATTTAATTGCATCTTTTCATTTAGACATTTACATGGTATACAATTATATAGGGTAAAAAAAGAATAACATAAAAGTTACATACTGTATGCAACAAATTACATGGCCTTAACATCATCTGATCTTGGTTTATTACCTTGGAGTATGTTGGACCCATTTCTCAAAACAGACCTGCCTCAATTTTCGTGAAAACCCCAAATATCTTTGGTTTTAGGAATATTGAAATGAAAAGTTCAGTTCATTAGTAAATACTGACTGACTTAGAAATCACAAAATGGTTATTGTAGAAAGTATTATATGAAACAAAAGTTCGACTTCACATTGGAAAGCACGTTTAAGCAAGTCTATGTTTGACGTTTTTTCTATATTGTCAAACAAAAACAGATTCTAACATGTGGTATAATCACCGTGAATAAGTTTTATGATTCCCTCGAGGTACTCAGCAAGTTTCAGGTTTCTATCTCACATCGAGTTTGATATTTTTCCCTAATGAAGCAAATGTGAAAAATCGAAAATATGCGAGCGTTTGCGAGAGGGATGGACTATGGAGAGTTTACTGGAGTGACATACCATACGTAAACAAATATTTTTCTGTATTCCGGGTCCAATCAATGACATCGTTATTCGACATCATTTTTCTAAACAAAGCATCATTCTTGTCTTCTCTGAGTATGTAGAAGATGAAGCACCAGTAAACCGGCCATGCTTCAGAGGAGCTCTACAAGCATAAACACGTGTGGATTATACACAAAGAATGGGTCGCACTTTGTCACCTGATATCTCCGAAACCCTCTTACCTCTACTTCTAAAACTTTGCACATGTGAAACAACTAATCTCCTTAATATAAAAATGAAATTTTAGTTTTATCATTCAAAATTATTGGCAATGGAATCAAAAATATGAGTCTAATAACGCATGTTCCCGATAATTTTAATATGACGTCAATCCTTGTTACACTTGAACAATTGATCAAATTTTGGTTTTTCATCTTCTCTGAAGATGGTGCACAAATGTTTTTTTTTTATTTCAATTTTCAAGGTAGTAGCTTAATACGGAGCTTTGATTAAACCAAATAACCCTACGCCACCAGAGGTTGAATGACTTAGTACAGGGTGTTAAAAACGCAACCCAATCTTGGAAAATACTTATCCAATAGTGTTCATATTTTCAGGAAAGAAAGAAGAGACTGTGTATTTTAGCTCCTGTTGTTAGTTAGTTGTAACTTGTAAAAAATGATGTCTTGTACATCTGCACAAAAGGCAGCTGTACAAGGAAAACACCTGCCTTGGACACCTGGTCAAATGTTCAGTTCGTCTTCACCACTATGAATCAATGAGAGAAATATCTGTTATATCAAGATTTAGAGGAGATCAATCGTTTCTGATAATTTTTTCTGTACTCCCGTACGGGAATATTATAAGTTATTCAATGATTCGAGTGAAATACAGAAAATATTCTTCCCGAGAAGGTTGTATTTCACGATGCGCTAGCAGAGTGAAATACAGACGTTCAAGGGAAGAATATTTTCTGTATTTCACAAGAAATCATTGAATAACGTTTTTATTCCATGATTACCCATATAAAACTCGCCTAAATCAAGTCAGTTGGCTTGGGGCCGGAGAAACAGATCAACCTTCTCACCTCAGAGATATTTTACATCAATATTCCTTCAAAATCTTTATGTCCTTGTTGTTTGCTTTTTTTCCTCTTAAAATTATTAATTGTGGTGATCACAGTATACGTTTCTGATATTTGAATCAGATATTTATAGCAAAATTCAAAGATAAGCATGCGTTGGTGTAAAGTAATCGCCATTGATTTTTTCAGTAACAGTCATATCCTGGATGGAAATCTGGGGCGTTGGGATACTGGACCGTATCCCAACGCTGACGTCATTGACACAGGAAAGTGCGTGTAAATACAGAATATATTTAAGTCACGTGGACCAATCAAATTGCAGGGAATTTCACCATCATGGAATAAGAACAAATATATCGATTGAAAAATAGGTGTGAAAATCCCCATGTTAAACCCGATGGTTGAAAAAAGGAAGTATAAATTTGTTCCTCCGCGAACTGCATCATGGGAATTATTTTGATGAAAATCTTTCGCGTCTCTTCTTTTGAAGAGGGAACAACGAATACGACAATTGATCAATGTTTCAAGTGTAACAAGGATTGACGTCATATTGAAATTGACCCAAATATATCAGGAATTTGAAAGAATAAAACTGAAACTTCATTTTTATATCAGAGATATAACTAGTTTTACATGTGCAAAGGATCCGTACCCATAAGTGTACATATAAGGACTTAGAAATTTTTTGAAAAGGTTAAATTGGAATTCCAGCATTATTCTTATATAATATGAATCTTTAAGAAGTATATTTTCAACAAATCACAAAAATAATATTTAGAATATGGTAAAAAGTTGTTTTTACAGTGATTCTTAACACATGTCATTCTGACTCTTAAAGTGAGTAATTTTCACATATTTTACAAAACCTTTAATAAAATCTTGATTTTTTGTAAATACACTTAAACTGACTTGACAGTATAAAACTACATTGTGTCTGGGCATAATAACCTTCACTAAGCAGATCAACCATGCATAGATACTTTGTAATCCTATTGTTTTGAAAGGCACCCTATTGTGTTCTTGTTTTAAAGAATGGATGACCTTATATAGTCACTGACAGATTGAGGTGCTTCCGCAGGTCAGACCCCTCTGATTTTACCTTTATTATTTAGTATTGACATTATTGCATAGTTCAAACATGAAATGAGAGAGGGTCCTGGCTGCGGAAGATATACAATGTGAAAGTATAGCAAAAAAATAGTTTAAAAAGGAGGCCATATTGGATCTGCCAGACACCAAGGCAACAAACTATCAGACAAGTATCAAATGGGTCAATTTATTTTTGATTTACCAGTCATGCATGCCTCTGAAGAGGAAACGTTGCAGAGGGACTGAATTGATATCCATTTAGTCATTAAAGGGACATCGTTTGTAAGGTAGTTCTCATGCTAATGAACACTAAAATGTTTTAAACAAATAATCAAATGGGCCAATCTTCTTTTGATTCATCAGTCATGTCTATCCCTTGAAATGATATGTTGAAGAGACATTGAATTAATATCCATTTAGCCATTAAAGGGACACTCCTTGTAAGGGAGTTCTCACCCAAAGAAACAAATAGGCCAATCTATCTTTGATCGATCATTCCCCTGATGATGATATATTGCAGAGGGACCGAGTCATTATCCATTCAGTCATTTAAAGGGGCATTGCTTGTAAGATAGTTCTCATCCTAATGAACACTAAACTATATTTAACAAAGAATCAAAGGGTCAATATACTTTTGATTCATCAGTCATCCCTGCCCATGAATGTAATATATTGCTGAGGGGCTGAATCAATATACATTTACCCATTTAATGAGACAGTTGCTTGTAAGGTAGTTCTCAACTAATGGGTCAATCTATTTTTGATTCTTCATTCAATTGCCTACCCTTGAAGATAATATATTGCTGAGGGACTAATTCCATGTAGCTGTTTAAAGGGACACTGCTTGCAAGGTAGTTCTCACCAAAAGAAACAAAATGGTTAATTTATTTTTTAAGCTTGTCCCAAAAGATGATATATTGCTGAAAGACAGAATCAATATTCATTTAGCCATTAAAGGGACACTGCTTGTAAGATATTTCTCATCCGAAGTCAAACTAAAATATTTCACTTCATAATAATTATATGTCACACAATGGATAGATTAAAATACCTCCACTTGTTTGATAGAAAAACAATGGGTTTCAAATTGACGAAAAACTCTCCTACATGCACCTTTTCAATTTTAAAAAGCAACCATTTGACTTTATACCTTTAGCTTCAATTGAATTATTCTTTGAAAATGCCATATAAATATATCATATATTGGAAAGTCACAACTAGATTTTTAATATTTGAGTTGAATATGTCTCTGTCACATTTGCTTCGGCGACTGTATGGTTAAATATTTCTACGGTCAATAGCAATCGCCCGCCGGAGCATGTCAACGGCCACAGAATATATTGTTGGATCCTATTTATCAGATTGCGGAGTTTCATACAATCTTCACTGCGACATATCAGTCTCAAAACTTTCATTGCAAGAAGTCATGTTGAGGAAAAGTGTAATAACATGTTTTACCGAAGTTAGATCTTTTGGTCGACTGATGATAATGTTGAAGTTTGGAAAATCATCCACGATAAATGCAAAGTCCGTCACTGCCTCCTGTAAACAATTCCTTAACAAACATACCATCTGAAAATATGATCCTTCAATTATAATTTTTGAATCAGTGAATTGATACTTTTCTGATGAATCCATATACGTAAATGAACCATTTCTCAAAATATGGCAGATACATAAATGCATTTACAGCTCACTTGTATTGGCAAATGCTTTGAATTACAAAATCAGATATAATATGGCTACTTACCTGAATCCTAAGGTACTCATCCGTTGGTTGATTCAACGTTTCAAGGGCAATTTCAATCTCCCTTCGGTTCAGTGTATATGCCATTTTCTCACATAACACTACACGTCTACCTACAATCAAAGTTGATCTTTATTTCAAACACTAACAACATCGTGATATTGCAAATAAAGTTATCTTGTTCGACGCTCGTTGATGTCAAAGTCCAAGTCATGATCCTGTCCTTCTTGTATAAACTACTAAGTTTTACTACTTTTTTGTTGAATACCTGTATAAACAGAATGTCCTGTGATTAAAAAGATAATGATTTTCATGCACGGATGGACATGATATTTCAAATCAGCCAATACTCTGTTTAGAAAAGAACAGCTTCAGATTAGAAAAAATTTAGGTGGAATCCGTATGTATACGCTGAAATCGACACTGCTGATGAAACCAACCAAAAACTTATGGTCCATCATGAAACATCGAACATCACATAATGAGTTAGAGACAATAATAAAACACTCAAAAACAGATGGGTTGTTGCTTCGACAAACTAACAAACGAATACATCATATTTGATGGCCACGTTTTATTTCAAACGCTCGTAGAACTGTATAACTTAATAATTGTGACCTCGAAAACACCTATAGCATTAAACGATGGTGTCATATCTAAGCTTTTAAGGTTGGGGTAAAAGTCGCCCAAGCACAGAGAATTACAGAGACATAACCATATTTTCTCATATGAATAACCAAGATACAGCCATCTTTACCCAATGCAAGATATTGCCATCTTTCATCCTAAAAAGTCACACGTGCAAGATGAGATTTACTTGTGACATCACTGGTCTATAGACATCAACAACATAGCAACGGATACACCGTTGCTATGGGTATCCATGCTCATTGTACAAAACTAAGTGACGTCATAACTGTGGAATTTGAGGAAGAGTAGGAGCCAATCCCGAAGAGCAACCACAACCTATGCAGACAGAGCCTGTGGGAAATATTGGATGCGGCGCAAATGAGCGGAGGGTGCGGAGCTAACGGTCATTTTTGAATTTAAAATTGGGGTATTTCTGAAACTAAGCCGTTTTGGGACTTCAAATATACCAAGATATGTGTATTTGACACCAAATATCAATAAAATTGTGAAAATAGTAGTGCAATTCATTTTATAGCGACGCAGTATGCCTTAAACATTTCCCAGACCTATATATTTTGAGACTATCCTTTTAATACTGCGTCCCGAGCATTCATAAAAAATGGTGTTCAAGATACACTACCCATGCAAATTATTTTTGCATCTTGGAAGCCAGGCAGTATCTGTGGGATTTTATAAAAATTCGGAAATGTTCTTCAGATATGAGCCCCCTCTAAATATTGGGTGCGGAGCTACGTTTATGGAGCTGCTCCGCACCCAATATTTAGAGGGGGCTCATATCTGAAAAACATTTCCGAATTTTTATAAAATCACACTGATACTGCCTGGCTCTAAGATGCAAAAATAATTTGTATAGATAGTGTACCTTGAACACCATTTTTTATGAATGCTGGGGACTCAGTATTAAAAGGATAATTTCAAAATATATAGGTCTGGGAAAGGTTTAAGGCACACTGCGTCGCTATAGAATGAATTGCGCTACTATTTTCACAATTGTATTGATATTTGGTGTCAAATACACATATCTTGGTATATTTGAAGTCCCAAAACGGCTTAGTTCCAGAAATATCCCAAATTTAAATTCAAAAATGACCGTTAGCTCCGCACCCTCCACTCATTTGCTCCCCACCCAATATTTCCCACAGGCTCTGTCTGCATAGGGTGAACCAGTAGAATTCATATCAAGAACAGCATAACTTGTATCTTTAACCTTACCAAAACTGTATACCATAAACTAGAATTAGGGAGAAAAGTGTACTTTGCACGTCTTGACACGAAATGTGCTTTTGATACGGTATGTCATGATGCCCTTCTCTAGAAGCTCCACAATACTGGGGGCTCAGATGCGGTACAGTGGTTACAACTGGACTGGTTCCCACTCCACCAACCCATAAGCATGGCGAGGTCCAATCTGACTGGATGTATCTGGACGTTGCTATTGTATTATTAATTATTCCAATAAGTGGAGATACCAATACAACTTACTAAAGAGTATAGTTATGACAAATGGCGAATCACCACGATTGCACCCTCAATGTTAGTTACAAAGAAGATGGGAAACAAGCAATGGACAATAACTTTTATAAGGAAGTTTTTTTTTTTTTTTTTTTTTTTTAAATCGTGTATATATTTCTCATTTTATAACTTTGTATACAAGTACATCAGGTCATTTTACAATATTACAATATTTGTGAAAAATGATATAATTTCAATTCTTGAACATTATTACAATAGTTTACAAATATAACGTACCATAAGTTGTTTAACCATTCATTAAAATAAGTATAGTTAGTGTCTTGTACCTTATAGCCAAAGACAAGAGTTTTATACTTTTTCAAGCTTAATTCAATTTTAAAATGATCTAAAATATAATTTTCAAGTTGGTCTATTACATTAAGTACTCTATGACATTGAAAGAACAAATGTTTATAGTCTTCTACTTGTCCGCAAATATCACACATTAACACTTATTTTCCATCTTAGAAGTAATTGTTTGCATGGTAAAATATAATGTAAAAGTTTGTATTTAAAATTGGCCACTTTTTTATTTTTGGATTGCTTTAAAAGTATCCAAGTCTGTTGAAACAGCATTTGACTATTTTGAATTTCACAAAGATTAATCCAAAATGATTCCAAATATGTTTTAGTTGCTATATGTTCCAACAAGATTGAATATATGTCTCTAGAACTTGCATGTTTATCCAAAAATCTATAATGCTTCAATTTACTGTCATAAAATCTTAAACTTACATTTGTATTAACATATGTACATCTGCTTGCCTCACTAAATATTTTAACTCTATATTGAAATGGCAAAGATTGCTTAACAGTTATATATTCTGCCATCCAATTGACCCTAGATTTAAGCTTATGAAGAATTTCATCTTGGGTACACATAAGATCATTAACATATAATATATTTGAATTTATCCAGTTTTCAAAATACAAACACTTGTTATTGAAAGTTATGTCTTTATTGTGCCATATCACCATTTGTCTAATTTCTGCAAATGTTATGTTGTCAATTTTGGATTCTGAGCCTCCAAGAATACTCCAAGCATGGAGTAAATCTTTGTAAAATTGAGGCAAGATATTAAAATTACAAATATTCTCTGGTTTTCCATAAGTAGATTTAAATATCAAAGTATCTGGGAGTCCAGTTTTACTTAATATCTCTCTTGCTAGAATATTCCAACTTGCATGTTTATTCCCATACTCAATGTCTAATATCCATTTAATTTTAAAGGCCCTGAATTTAGATTTTAAGTCAGGCATTGAGAGTCCACCTTTAGACAAAGTATTAATTAAGACAGATCTTTTAATCTTATCTCTTTTTCCATCCCACAAAAATGAATAAAGTTCTGAAGTAATTTCTTTCAAAAAAGTTTCATTTGGTGTGTCAATGCTTTTTGCTAAATACATCAGTTTAGATAATGCAAGTGTTTTAATGATAACTATTTTCCCATAAAGAGTAATCTTGCGTTTTTTCCACAAAGACAATGACTTTCTCATTTTATCTGCTATACTATTCCAATTAAGATCATGCAATTTAGTTTGATCTATTCCAAAGTAGACACCTAATGATTTTACTTCCTGTTTCCAGGAAATATTACAAAATGTAGTATTATTATCATTTTTAAAGTTACCAAGTTTTATACCTTCTGTTTTTTCTAAGTTAAGCTCTAAACCAGAAACAGTTCCGAAACGCTGTATTTCTTTAATAGCTATATTAATAGAGTTTTTTCCATGAACAAAGAGAGTGGTGTCATCTGCAAGTTGACATATTTTGACTTCTTTGTTTCTTACTTTAATACCTTTGATTCTAGAATTATTTCTAATATTGATTGCCATTGTTTCTGCTGCAATGAGATAGATCAAAGCAGAAATGGGACATCCCTGCCGAATGCCCCGAGATACATCAAAATATGGTGATAAGTAACCATTATTAGCTACACAGCTTTGTATTCCATTATACAAGGTTTTAATCCAATGGATAAAACTAGTGCCAAAATTAAATTTCTTTAATGCTTCTAGAGTGAAGTCAATTTCCAAACAATCAAAACATTTTGAAAAATCTGCAAAAATAATAGCAGAATCTAATGTTTTTCTATATTTATTAGCATAATTGATTACGTCATTTATTAGCCTTATATTATATCCAATAAATCTTCCTTTAATATAGCCCTGTTGATCTTGATTTATAATAAGTGGTAATATTTTATGAAGTCTCTGAGCTAAAATGTGGGCACATAATTTGTAATCTACATTAAGCATGGTTAAGGGTCTCCAGTTACTTAATATTTGGTTATCATTTTTCTTATGTAACAACTTTATAATGCCTAATCTCTGAGAGAAAATTAATTGTCCTTTACTGTAACCATAATTTAAAACATCAGTTACCATTTTACCAATTAATGGCCAAAATGTTTGATAGAATTCAACAGTTAATCCATCTTGCCCTGGAGATTTATTAAGCTTCATGCTAAAAATAGAATTTTTGCTTCATCATAAGTAAGCTCTCCTTCACAGAGATCTGCTTCCTCTTTAGTTAATGCTCGTTGAATATTAGTATTGTCTAAATAATTTTTGATTTTATCTTTTTGTATATTTTTTGAAGTATAAAGGGTTTTATAGAAATTCTCCTGCATTTGTAATATTTCATTCTGATTACTGACTACAGTTCCATTGGGACGTTTTAAATTATATATTGTTTGATTCTTCTGTTGGTGTTTTTCAAGGCCAAGAAAAAATTTTGTGTTACGTTCACCTTCCTCTATCCACTGTACACGTGACCGTATTTGGGCAGCTTTCGCTTCATACTCAAGTAAAGTATTATAACGAAGTTGATATATATCATTCACTGCGCGAAACTACTTAAATGTGCATCTATGTTATAAATGTTAATCGTACCATTCTTCGCAAATGATTCATTTATGGGAATAAATGTTCAAAAATCATTCATGCTAAATGTTCACAGTTTATTTTTATGTATTCATCCACCATCAATGAATGTACTTTTATGCACGTGGATATTCATGCAATGCGTATAATTATGTTCAGCGTTGCGTTGCTGATAAGCATCTTTTGAATACACGGTGTACATATTTGCTTTGTAAAACGCATTTGAGAAATCAGAAAGGGGATACATGTACACTTCCATTTTAATCGTGGATATTGTGACATCAGTTAAATTTCACATATTGTGCTCTAGTGTTCCGACTTGAAAGATGATTCGAATGGAATTTTATTCAGTTGCATCTTACGGTAAGTATTCAAAAATTATTTGTGGCATTTACAATGTCAATGATAGTTTAATTTTACAGTATTCAAAAACTCAATGTAGGAAATGAATAATCGATATATGTCTGTCAGTGGATAATGTAGATCTTTCTAGTCTAAAATGTGCAAATTAAGATAAAACTGAAAGACGTAGTACAAAATACATAAAGTTACATTCTTCCATTGCAGGTTCTTATTATTGGCGTTTTTTCACTAAGATGATACCCAATCACAATGAAAGTGCATAAAGAATAGGACTTTTGTGGTCCTGTGGATGATTTTGTCTCCTTAATCATACAGTCAGACAAATGAGTAAGTTTTATTACAATATTATAATTTTTGAGACCAAAATGTTCGACAATAATCCTGTTGTTTAAGTAGTTGGGGCAGTAAGGTACAATCCTGGAGCAGTGGGGTACATTCATGGGGCAGTAAGATTTTATATGAAAACAATATAGGATATCACCAGCATATTATTAATAATTAATATATTGATATACATGAAAGGTACCAAGTTGGGGCAGTAAGGTACAATCCTGGGGCAGTAAGGTACGATCATGGGGCAGTTAGGTACGATCTTGGGGCAGTTAGGTACAATCATGGGGCAATAAGGTACAATCTTGGGGCAGTCAGATATGATCTTGGGGCAATAAGGATGGGGAAGTAAGGTACGATCATGGGGCAGTTAGGTACAATCATGGGGCAATAAGGTACAATCCTGGGGCAGTCAGATATGATCTTGGGGCAATAAGGTACGATCTTGGGGCAGTAAGGTACGATCATGGGGCAGTTAGGTACAATCATGGGGCAGTTAGGTACAATCATGGGGCAATAAGGTACAATCCTGGGGCAGTCAGATATGACCTTGGGGTAATAAGGTACGATCATGGGGCAGTTAGGTACAATCTTGGGGCAGTAAGGTTCAATCCTGGGGCAGTAAGGTACGATCATGGGGCAGTTAGGTACGAACTTGGGGCAGTAAGGTACAATCCTGGGGCAGTCAGATATGATCTTGGGGCAATAAGGTACGATCTTGGGGAAGTAGGGTACGATCATGGGGCAGTTAGATACAATCATGGGGCAATAAGGTACAATTCTTGGGCAGTCAGATATGATCTTGGGGCAATAAGGTACGATTTTGGGGCAGTAAGGTACGATCATAGGGCAGTTAGGTACAATCATGGGGCAATAAGGTACAATCCTGGGGCAGTCACATATGATCTTGGGGCAATAAGGTACGATTTTGGGGCAGAAAGGTACGATCATGGGGCAGTAAGGTACAATCTTGGGGCAGTTAGGTACTCATCCGTGGCAGTATATAAAAATTAATATGAACACAATATAGGATATCACCAACATGTATTTAATTGATTATGATAGACATGAAAGGTACCAAGTTGGGGCAGTAAGGAACTATCCTGGGGCAGTAAGGTACAATCCTGGGGCAGTTAGGTACAATCGTGGGGAAGTTAGGTACAATCTTGGGGCAGTAAGGTACAATCTTGGGGCAGTAAGGTACAATCCTGAGGAAGTTAGATTTTATTTTGAAACAGTATAATGTATCATCAAAATCGTTTAATTGGATAATGTAATCATAAACATGAAAGGGGCCAAGTAGGGTACAAAGTAGAGTAAGGTACGATCCTGGGACAGTTATATGAAAAAGTAAGTAATCACCAAAATGTCATTAATTGACAATGTTATGATATATACATGATGACTCTGAAATATTGAGGGCTTTTAGGTACAATCCCGGGGCAGTAAGATTTCATTTGTAAACAATATATATTAAGATATTATGAACATGTTATTAATTGATTATGTTAAGATATATAAGGAAGGTATCAAAATTGGACAGTTAGGTACAATTCTGAACGAATTTAAATGTGTGCCAAATTGCTCTGAGTATTGGTTGTTTCATTTTCATTCTTTTTATTTTCAGACGATAGATATCCTGGAGATCATAATCAGTTGAAAGAGACAGGGCCCTTTGGATTGGAGTCAACTATCAGGTTTATTAGATGTAGGTCTCGATGATAAGACAAAGAGATAACGATAGATGCCCAAAGTGCCGCTTGGAAACTTAAAAACATTTTAAAAACTGGATATGACAAGACATTACTATTTATAAAAGACAATGAAACATAATATTTAAAAAAACTCTGTAATCCACAAATATCACAGAACATGCAGATTAATACAACAGACTTTAATAGGAATAATATGTCAAAATGCAGACGAACTTCTTCAATTAAAGTAAAGGCCATAAGATATTATATACATCTGTACATATACATTTGAAATGCGAGTTGGATTTCAACTTGCAGAAAAGCGTAAAATCGAAATGTTCTTTTTTATTTCATAGCACATTATATATTTTAAACTACATCTACATTATGTAGTAGAGTATATTTTAGATGAATTATTCTTCTGTAATCACGTTTTATATAGATCGATATGCTTTTATGTATTTGTAATAAAATTCCATTTGCAACAAAACATCAAAATGTATTTTTACAGTGACAACAGAAAAAAGGTACTGAGCAAAATAATCAACACCAAAACTACCAGTACCTTAGACCCCCCATGATTCCAAAGCAATATTAAAAATAACAAAATTTTATGTGCATTTAAATGTTACAAAACATTGGTAGAATGCTTTACAAATGTAAAAAGTCATTTAATGCTCATTCATGAATGCACGCTGAATGTATGGGTAACATTAAGCACACATAAAAATCCTATCCAGATGAGTGAACACAGGGCTTAATAGGAGGCGAATGCGCTGTAAATGCGCATGAATGGTGGTGTGCATTGGTCTATGTCTTCTAATGCTTCAATTTTATACTGTGAATGGTCAATAAATGAGTGTCAATACATTAAAGCATTTATAGTACATAAAAAAGTGCCTATGCATCGCATATGTACTGTTACACAGGAGTGCATTGGTGAATGAGCGTCAACTCATA
The DNA here is from genome assembly GCA_903813345.2 of Owenia fusiformis. NCBI lineage: Eukaryota > Metazoa > Annelida > Polychaeta > Sabellida > Oweniidae > Owenia > Owenia fusiformis. Next base: position 9,237,952 of record CAIIXF020000004.1, read on the forward strand.
AATATCCATTTTTAAACACATATGTTGAATGAATTCGGAATGTGTTTGGATTGTACAGTCCATTAAGGTTGCTTTCACGCAGTGATTATCATTACAATTACTAATCTTATTAAGTAAAAATTGTTTCAGTTTTTTACGTGTTTTTGCTTTATGCTTAGCATACTTGATAGATTCCTCCCTTATTTTTACCTTAAATAACTCCCATTGATCTCCACAGTCAAGAGAAACATCTGGCTGAGAAAATATATTAGTTATCAAGAATTTGAAATTACTGTCTTTAAGTAGACTATTGTTTAGTTTCCAAATACCACTACCCTTAGCAGGGCAAGATGACAGTTTTAAGCATATTGCCTGGTGGTCACTTTTATAGCTAGGTCTGATATCACATAATTTAACTTGTGACATAAAAGAATCAGATATCAAAAACATGTCTAATCTACTTTTCATAAAAGGAGTTTTTTGTCTATATGTAAAATGTTTTAGATGAGGATGTAAATCTCTCCATACATCCTTTAAATTGTTGTTTTTCATTAATTTATGAATTTTGTTATTTTTGATAACTGAGTTAGGTAGTTTTTTAAGACTTTGTCTATCCATTTCGGGATTGACAACTGTATTAAAATCACCACCTATGATTATTTCACCAAGTGCATGTTCATTAATAACTTTGTCAAGTTTAGTTAAAAATAAATTGCGGTCTTTTTCCCCGTTTGGGGCATATACATTTATAAGAGTGAAAATTTCTTTTGAAATTTCAATATTAGTCAAAATGACTCTTCCATCATGAAATGAAAATGTATCTATAACTTTTATAAGGAAGTTGATTAAACATTTAGGTAACATGTTTAGCCATTATCTTTCATCAGATATCAACATTAATGCAGCATGCCAATCTTTAAGAGGTACTACTACTACTACTTCTTTCCCCCTGGCCTTTGATAAGTACTTTAACCTCTCTATCTTTTAAGAATTCAAAAAATCAGTTCATGCTAAAGTGTTCAATTACTCATATTTGTGAAGGTAATGGTAGTGAAATTAACAAATGCTGTTTACCTGAATTCTAAGGAATTAGTTGCTTTAGTGTGTCCAGTGCACTTCTTCAGTTCTGTTTGAGTATGTATATCACCATCGCATATAATGTAATAAACAAGGAAATAGAAAAACATTTAATGTTTATTCAGCTCAAAACTACAGAATTATGTCAATTCCAAACAACCTTGATATTCACCCTACTCCCCTCTATTAGAAAACCGTAGAGCGTTCTTAATTACATAAATATTTTGGCCTTTGTGGTTCAGAAAAATCTGCTATTAGTTATTATTCAAGTACGGCAAATGCCAAATCCTATTTTCTAAATAAAATAAATTTTCTGCGAATATTTCATGCAGGATATACACTTAATGCAAAACGCATTGTTCACTATATAAGACTTATTCACTTACCAAAGTACCAGAATTCTCCAAAATATATCCCCTGCAACTGAAAAGTTTGACAGTATATTAGATTTTGACACCCAAACGTATACTGTAAAACACTACATAGTACTGCTTTTAAATCTGTCCTGTATAAATATGTGAACGTATGCAATACAGCGTTAACAAAAATACATATAGGTTATCTAGAACATGTTGTTTATTTTACTGTTTATATATCACAGTGTTCTTTAAATGTTAGGCCTAGTATCGTTGTAATATACAGTAAAGATTCAAAGGTCTCTTGAACAGCAATGAAACTTCTACTTGCTGATATGCAGCTTTGAAGTCAATTGTATCCCCATGTAGTCAATAACCCTTGCTGAAATCCCCATTCTCTCAGAAGAACTCGGGTTTTTCGAGTCCAAACAAGTAGATTCATGTGAGACAGTATTGCTAGAAACCATTTCAATAATAAGAATAGGTGTTCTATATACCCAACTTCAATGCCAGGTTACTAGAATTTCTGAGTATGTTTAAAAAATACAAAGGTAGTATAGTATAAGGCCTAGTTTGTCCTCCATCCAATTGTATCTAGATCCTTATATTACTGTCATGGATGACTCAGCAATCATGACTTTTATGTAAGGTGGTAAAATCAACACTGTGCCAAGTTAACATTCAAGTAGGAATAACACAGTGAATGATTTTTGTGTTCAAAACATTATTAATGTTCAAATTGAGACTTGTTTTATGTTCTTCGCACTTTTACATACTTTTTCATGACTTTTAGTTGGTACCCCCTCTCAAGAAATTGGATCCGAAGACTCTTGAACAGCAATGAAACTTCTACACTATACTTTCTGATATGCAGCTTTGAAGTCAATTGTATCAACATGTTACCTTTCTGAAATCCTCATTTTCTGAGAAGAACTCAGAACTCAGAACTCTATTGAGTCTTAACAAGTAAATTCATGTGAAACAGTATTGCTAGAAACCATTTCAAAAGTAAGAATAGGTGTTCTATATACAGTGTGGCTCAAAAAAAATCTTACAAGTACAAAAAGGTCAATATCTTTTATAATTCTAGCATTTACCCTAAAATATACTTGAGTACTTGAAGAGCAAGCTCTCTCAATTAATTCCATACCAGCAGATTCAAAATCCGTTCATGCTTGACTGCACAGGACAGATTTTATTCAATCATGCAAAATCTGACTTGCGCCAATTCCTCAGTGGTTGAACGTGTAATGATTAATACTTTTTTGCATGAACGCTTTTAACAGTGAACATGAAATTGACATGGTTCATTGCACATGAACTTGATATGAGGTCAATAAGAAAAATAAACATTTGCCCAGTACATGTAAGTAGCCATGGTGCGTGCCCAGTTTACGCCACAGCAGAGGGCTTTCCTTGTATCTGAATATGGCCGTGCCAACAATGTGACAGAAGTTCTTGAACATTTTCGGCACCAGTATCCAAATTCACGATGTCCTGCCCGTATCACTGTCTACAGAAATTTTGTAAAGTACAGAAATCATGGGACTAGCCAGAATCTTAATAAGGGACATTCTGGACGTCTTAGAACTGGCCGTTCACAACAGAATATCCAAACTGTTCAGGACAGACTTCAAGAAGCACAGCAGAATGGTGAGAGGGTCAGCTCAAGGCGAAATGGAACTGGTATACCACATGCGACGTTTAACCGCATAACGAGGATTGATTTGCAGCTGCATCCATATCAAATGATTCGTCGTCAGCAGCTTCTTCCTGGCGATTTTCCACGAAGAGAACGGTTCTGTAACTGGTTGCTCGCACAACCTAATCGCTTCATTGAAGATCTAACCATGAGTGATGAAGCTGCATTTGGTTTAAATGCTACTCTGAACACACACAACGTGAGACGTTACGCACCCAAGGGGCAAAAGCCACTCGACTTTGACTACCACAAATCTGACAACAGACAGAAGTTAACCGTATGGATCGGATTGGTTGGTAACGGGACAGTTATCGGACCATTGTTTTTTCGCCAAAACGTTAATGGTGAAAGATATCTCGCTATGATCAATGATCAAGTCGTGCCTTTCCTTGATGGTATTGCCAGATTCGAACGCCAGTGGAATGGTCGTTTTCGGCATGTGTGGTGGCAACAGGATGGCGCTCCTCCTCACAGGCGAAGGGCTGTAACAGATCGTTTAGCAGAACTTTTCGGAAATCGAATCATTGCATTGAATCACCCTGTCGAATGGCCCCCAAGGTCACCTGACTTAACCCCCTTGGATTTTTTCTTGTGGGGCCACCTAAAGAGCAAAGTCTTTACAACACCCCTAAATGATCTCGATGAACTGCAACAAAGGATAACTGATGAAGTCAATGTTCTGAGACAAGATAGGGGGCTCATCAGACGTGCTGTTGGGGACATGTTGAGGCGAGCCCGTGTTTGTGTGGAAAGGGATGGCGGCCATGTGGAAGACCGATAGGAACATTGCCAAAATAATCAGATGAATGCCAAACTTAAACCATGAATAAAGTTAAATGTTAAATGAATGCTTTCTCTTTGTCTTTCATTCTGTTTATTCACTGAGAAATTGGCGCAAGTCAGATTTCACATGAGTCAATAAAAAGTGTGCTGTGCAGTCAACCATAGAAGAATTTTGAACCTGGTGGTATGAAATTAATCGAGAGAGCTTGCTCTTCAAGTACCAACGTATATTTTAGGGATAATGCCAAAATTATGAAAAATATTGACCATTTTGTACTTGTAACATTTTTTTTGAGCCACTCTGTACAGTACATGGGACTTGCTTTTTAGAACTGTTTGTTGGCTCTACTCCTCAAGTGTCAGTTGAACCATTTTTGCAGGCCTATTTTAGAGTACATTGTAATTAAGTTGAGGTGTTTGCCAAACCTTTTATCATAAGAGAGTTGCCCAGTCCCAAGTCCAGTTCAATATGGAATGCCTGTCCTCTAAATTAATGTAACAGAAAAAGAATACTAAGCCAATTAGACATCAATTGCCACACAGGAAGGTAACATGACAAGTGTTAATTTTACCACCTCTCATAATGCACGATGTTATAGCATGACGGTTACACACCTCTGAAAACGAGATAAGACGACTACGATCACTGATTTATCCAATAAAATGGCCGTGGTGAAACAGAAAACGAAGGTTAGTGCAGTATTTTCTTTTGCTGTGTATCAATGATAGGATGAACGATTTTTGTAGAAATCGCAATCAGTGATGCATTTAGTAATGTATATTTTGAACGTATTCTTTGCAAATTGATGCTCGGGGATAACATGAAATAAGCGAAAAACTGTTGAGTTTGAAATTCAAAACTACACAAAATTTAGTAATTTGTTTATTTTTGTCGTTAGGGCATGGTCTACATTGCCTAACGACCTCGGGGTATATAGATGTAACCTACATACGATCACAAAAAGCCAATTGAGCATTGGAAACCACCTAATATGTTCTACTTAAGCCATAATATTGTATTTTTAATTTGCGGTTACGCCAAAAATTGATTGACGGTTACGCGAACCTCGTTCAAATATTCATTGTTATTAATTTTGTCATATTCACCAGTACTTGATGCTAATTATTCTCTTGCCTCATTCACCTTTTTGACTTAAATTGGTTTCATAAATAAAAAAGGCACAATTATTTCAAACAAGAGCGTCTCTTGCGAGTCCTGAACACAAATATAAGCAATTCAATATTCCATTTCTTACCCATTATAGCAATTACATGGAAAGAGGCTATCAGAACTAGCAACCTTAACTTGAAAGATGTACATGCACGTAACCGTCCGCTAAATATCTAATGTACATCTTATACAATACGTTACCGTCCATAGAATTCATACGTAGTCGTCTAAAGACATTGCGTTTGAAATCTTATTCTTTACTATATGACCACGTTCCTGTTCTGGATTTGTCCTTTTATGGCTTGTTTATACACAGTTTACTTACTGTTAATAGTTTGAGTGGCTCTAAGGCACATATACTGAGAAATCACGAGAATGGACTAAAAAATATGAACTTGGACATCTCAGTCGGTAAGTTTACAGCTTATATTCCGCTTCTAGTAAACCACCTGGCAGATTTGACCCAGTCTTTATAACCATCCATACATACGTCTCCGAATGGAACTAGTTAAAAAGGAAATCTTATCTGTGAATCTTGCCTACAGGCAGAAAGAGGACATGCTGTCTTTCCCATCCGCAAAATTTTGCAAATCGCCTTGTCGTAACCGTCATGCTATAACACCGTGATAATGGTCAGGATTACTCAGTCATACATGCCAGTTGCATAATGAACTTGGTACCATTTGAATGAGAATAAATCAGGCTTTTCACTACCAGCATTTCCGCGTCCTTTTTACTATTGTAATCAGTCCGTCTCCGTGGCGCAATTGGTTAGCGCGTTCGGCTGTTAACCGAAAGGTTGGTGGTTCAAGCCCATTTTGCTTTTCTGATAAAATAATTGATATTTTGTTTGGTTTGAATTTGTGTCCATTTGTGCTTGTATTTATAAATTAACGCGATTTTTGAATTAGAATGTGCTTTTCATTATTAACTTGTTTTTATCGGTATCTTGTAAAATTTTAACACTGATCCATGGTCGTCTAATGGCTCCTCTAAATTAATTGCTGCACCTTTAAGAAGAAGGGCCTAAATAATGAAAACGTTGGCCGAAAATTTCCATTGTGACTTTCAAGATTTATTACCCCTATTATCCCCTATTTTTTGTTCTATGTTTAAGTATCTCCGATTCATTGGCGAATCGGGGTGGGCTGAGTGCCTTCCCAAGGCCTGGGTATGACCTGAGACTCACATAATCATATCATGATAATCTCAGGTATGGCCAGAAAAAACTTTTTGTATCTTTTTTCACTTCCATTTCACATTTAATCGGGGTGGGCTGAGTGCCTTCCCTTTCACATTTGAGCTTTGGGGGGCTCATTTTCACAAATATCAAATATTTGATATTTGATTTACGAAAAAGGACTAAATATTCAAAACTATTGATATACAGTGGGGAACATAAAGAATTACTATAGCTATGAAAAATACATGCTGTCGCACATGTAATATATTCTTACCTCAGTGTATTCGGTGCTCTATTTTCCCCGTCCTATAGTAAGTCCAAATATAGTGGAATTTGTGTCCATAATGACAAATAGGAACTTAAAAATTGAAGTGGACATTCACATATAAATACCGACTCTTCAAATGTTGAGGTGATTTTGGAGCCCGATTATGCCGCAAGGAGGATTGACTCCCAGAATGCAACATGACACGTGCCAGCTTTCAAAATGCAGTTCCGCCACTGTTGTTGCATCCTGGGTGTCAATCCTCTTTGGATATTTGTAAATTGAACTTCTGTTCTTGTTAAATGCGCATTTATGCTCGTAACTTGAGTATTTTCATTCATCGTTTGCCTTTTCTGTCCGTTAATCTAATTTGTTTCGTTAAAACGTATATGTACGTATGTGTTTTATACTGAAATTCATCCAAAACTCCTTAAACGCATTTGTTAGTGACACATTGTACACTCCCCTCCATAAGTTTGGCAACCTTTTTTCCCCATTGAACTATGTGTTAAAGCCTCTTTACGTTAGAATTTTTATTTACTTAACCGTCGATGAAATAACTTATAATATTGATTGAAACGTAACTTGACTTTATTTCCAATACCTCCAAATTTTCTCATTTTTTTCCTCAATTAAAATAGGTCGAAAATTGATGATAAAGTTGATGAATTTTTGAAAATCGTCATTCCCATGTAATCCAATGGGAAATGGAGGGTTCGGGGCAAATCAGAAATCAGGATATGTTTTCAGTAAAAGTTTCAGCAAAAAATATTTTCATATAGAAAATTGAATTGTTTAACTTTTTTGAACACTAAGTGTTCAGTTTATTTGATGAATATTAAAGTTACAGCGCTTCAAAGTCATTTTTGAAAATAATTTTTCGCCTCTTGTGTTATTTCAATGGGAGAGGTTTTTTGAAAAACAATTTTGACTTTAAAGCCCTATAACTTTGTTGAACCTGAAGAAACATATCAATTTTTTGTTATATAAAGTTAGCAAATTCAATTGCCTGCCTAACTCATATTTTTTGCAAGGACTCGCATGGATGGATATTCTGTCATATGACTTGCGGCAAACCTACCATTTCCCATTGGATAACATGGGAATGACGATTTTCAAAAATTCATCAAATTTATCATCAATTTTCGACCTATTGTAATTGAGGGAAAAAATTGAGAAAATTTGGAGGTATTGGAATTAAAGTCAAATTACGTTTCCATCAATAGTATAAGTATTTCCATCGCAGGGTAAGTAAATAAAAATTCAAAGGTAAAGAGGCTTTAACACGTAGTTCAATGGGGGAAAAAAGGTTGCCAAACTTATGGAGGGGAGTGTATATCCGTATACAAATTAAATGAGTTCATTTTGTACCTTTATCATTGTTTCTGTAAATATATTAATTTGATATCTACGAACTGAATGTCGAATTTTTCAATGAATAAGTACTAGCCTTGGCATTTTTATTTTTTAATTGTCGAATTTATTTCGTAAAAGGTAATATGTTTTCGTAAAAGTGCACATTTATTGTTCGTAAATATTGTCATTTGTATTCGTAAATTGCACTTTATATTCGTTTTTCATTGGTTTATTAAGATCGCGTGATCATTTTCAACGAGACATGGTCAACCCAGGGTCAAAGTCATCGCCCCTCCCCACACATACCTAAAACTCTCATTTTACGTGACCTATGTCTCGAGACTTGCAGTTTTTATATTCGTTAATTCACATTTGTATTCGTAAACTCACATTTATATTCGTAAAGTTTAATTTTATCATTCGCTTATGTGCGAATATTCCTTTGCTTTCTGCAATAATTCATGGGTAATATGCAAGATTATTATTGGTAAAAATACACCTCTTTGATAAAATAACAGGCAATTTTTGGGAAATTTACGAATTGTAAGCTGTAGTTGGCGAATAATAAATTGTTAGCTAGTCCTTACAAACATAAAACACCCGAATTTAGTATATATTTGTTTATTTGATAAATCATATTTGTATTTGTAATTTGGGAATTTTATTTTTTGTAAATGTTACATTAATATTGGTTTAAGAGTTTTTATTCCAAACTAATAATGAAGCAGTTATGACGCTATAACATGGCGATTCATGAAAACATTCATTCGATTTGATAGGAATTTATCCATCGTTTGCAGGTATGAAGCTTTGGATTCATTTACTGTGCTACTTAAAATGTACGGGAATTATTTTTCTACCGCTTGGGAGAGTTTGAGACACAAAACTTGGAATTTAGCTCATTATGACAACTTTTGATGGTTGAGGTTTATTAAATCTCCGACTTTATGTTGATTTCTTTACTTTGCTCGATGTAACAGAACAGCGATATCAAATTATAAGGAAGTGAGCTTGCCACTTTCGTTTCTTGCAAGAAGTACAGCATGGTATTATGAACATGGAAAATACAAGTCACATAAGTACAAAACGAAGGTAACGATACTGAAGATCTCAACGTAGGCCTATTAAATGATTCACTTAATAGCATGAAAGAGCGCTGAATGAAATCGTTAAAGACAGAGCCATAGCTATAAAAGCAGCTTGACCAGTAAAAATTGACTCATTCTCAATTTGAAAAACAGTTTATTCTATTGTGTTGCTTCGATAAACCCTCAATAAAATTCCGTTTGTCTATACATAAATTCATAACTTGATTACCGCGAGATCATAGATAAAGATATTTGATTATATTATATTTATTGTCATGCATGTCTCCGTGGCGCAATTGGTTAGCGCGTTCGGCTGTTAACCGAAAGGTTGGTGGTTCAAGCCCACCCGGGGACGATACCTTTTATATTAACCACTTATTTACAGGCAGAATCAGATCCTTTGGGACGACATTGAAATTGCAAGAAACTTTTGACCTTCGGATCTATTCCATGACTCGGAATGACATGGGCCAAAAATAATCAAAAATTCAAACAATCTTTCTTGACCTTGCTAGCTGGAACTTAATCTCTCTTTGCGAGCCAGGTGTAAAAGGGTAGGAGGTCCTATCAAATTATGGTCCTACTTTCCATTGATTTATATGGTGACCTAAATACAACTCTTTCCCTTATTATCTTATACACAATCAGGGCCGGTAAGGGCCATTGAGAAAGGGGACCATAATCCCCAGGGGACCATAATTTCTTTCACACCGGGCATCGTACGGGCGCCGGGCGATGATCGAGCACCATCGGCCGATTTTAATACATCGCCAGGGCGCCGGCAGAGTTTTATCGCGGAGATAAAAGTTACCGGTGTGTTGGCGATTTTTTCTCAACCAAACTCATCGGTACCTACACAGGGAGATATGCCGAGTACTAAAATAGTACTCATGGCATTTTAGCGCTAATTGAGTACTTTTCAGCAAATATTAGTACTAAATGAGCACTTATGACATGAGTACTGTTTTATTGCATGTTTTAGTACTAAATGAGTACTCATATGATGAGTGATAAAATAGCGCTAAAGGATGATTCTCGGTTTGGAGAACGAAGTTCATCACTCTAATTGAGCGCTATCCCTGCTTCGGACAAATTTGATTTTTTTACATAATATAGATTTGAATGTCTTCTTTTGAATAGACATAAATTAATTTGGGTAATATTTCTAGATTTTCCATAAACAAATTACTAGTGAACCACCCAACGTCGCTTCTATGATTCGTACCACTTTTTTAACTTGATGTATTGCATATTTTCGTGGGTCGATTTAAAAAAAAATACAAACGACGTATACATGAATATGTCATAAGCATATCGTGAGATAATTGTTAGATTAGGTTTGCTATAAGTGACTTTAAAACAAAAAAATAAAAAACATTAGTTCACGTGTTAAAGTTCCATTGACCGTGACATCAAGGAAAATTGAGCTTTTTGTCATCAGACATCTTTATAGATGGAACTAGCTATGTACTACATTTTCAAATACACTCACACATAGAACATATCTAAGATGTTCTTTTTATCGATGAAAAGATTCTTACATTCGGAAGTTACATTAAAATATCAATTGCAATAGCCGCCTGTTTTTAACATCCCTTTGTCACTCATCCCTTAATCACCCTACACATAGAGCGCGAATAAATTACTACGCTGGCTGCATTTGAAGAGACTATCTGGCTATTTCTCAACTTCTTTCTCATGGTTTACTTTTTGGAAGAACCTACTGACTTATTTAAGATATTAATGTATCTTATATGGGTGGCAAACCATATAGCATACTCTTAATTGAAGAAATATGACAAAAATATAGGAAAGTATGCCTACATAATGAATAAAATACGATGTAAAGTCGATAATTGAGAAAGTTACCGCGAAGTTTCCACTAAAGAATCTCAATATCCTCATATTATCACGTTAACTGAAGTATTATGAGAGTAGTATATACATTCCTAACATATTTTGCATCATTGATGTTATTTTGAAGAATTTTACCATTATTTTTCCTGAGGAAATCCCGAGATCAAATTTTTGGATGAGAGGACTACGCGTGTCAATATCAACCTCTTGGGATTAACACTACAACTTGAAAGATGCGATAGACTGCTCGATCAGATATCGACCACTGATCCAGTGCTCATGTGTATCAAAAGCACATAGACTGTGGAATAACTCACTATGATATCAAATTGTTATAAAATTTCGAACTTTTATACAAGGGTAGACCTGGGAGGGTAGCATTTGATCTTGAGCAGTGTTTGATATGTCGTGCAATTTTACCAATAAATATTTGGTTGCAATGTAGGCCTATCCAAAGAAAGTTACTTATGTACATAAAATATATACAAGTGTCGAACTCTGTAAACAATTTTTGCACAGGTAATTATCATTTTAAACAATAATGACCTTTTTTCAAGCGTAACTCTTTACTTTGGCCATGACCTTGGACCTTCAGATGACAGTGATGCTATATACCGTACACCTAAACGGACTATTTACCATACATGATATTAAGTGACTTATTTCCAAAGAGATATCCTGGATATGCATACATGTACGGTATAGGGTTTGTCACTTGTGTGCATAACAAAATATGAATGGATATTGCATTTGTCTCTTTGTGCCACAACTGTTGACGATGGAAGGATGGACGGACAGACGGATGTCACTTAATAATCTGCTGCTTCTTTCCAGCTGGACGGACGGACTGATGGAGAATTCAATACGTTCACACAGCTAAAAATGATGTAAACTGACATGCTTTATTTCCCAAACTTTTCCAGGGGGACTCTAACACTTAAATTAAAGTTCCTAAAAACCCTCAAATACTGAGTAAGTTTGCAATAATCATTGGTCAAAGGGACTTCTATCAAGTCCCTACATATGGGCCTGACAATAGTTGGATGACCAGTTAACATGAAAGCACTAGCATAGTACTGTACCCCCACTGAAGACACAAATCCATATATTGTTTCTCAACCAGTATGTAAGTACTAGGTAGAGTTGAGGAGGTCCTTGGTGAGGTCCAGTATGACTGTACATGATGGAAGTAAAGCTCATAGCTGTGTATTCAACATTTCATTGGGGTTGAATTTTGAATTTTTGAACATTTCATTTTATTACTATTAATTACACTTATTGTCATATATTCATCGCTATCAATAATTATTCTTTTATTTGCGTTTGTCACTGCACTTGGTATAATTCTGGAGAAATTTATTGTTGTTATTCTTATATTGTTATTGATCCTGCTAATTTTTCTGAGCTTTAATTCATCATCTGGCCTGGGTGTATTTCAAGTAGGTGATGAATCATATCTGTAAATTTCTTACGTCTCCTGTTTGTGTTCCAATAGTAACATTCGAATCCTAGTCTGAAATAAAATGAAAACATTTTAGTATGCATTAGAATCATAAAATACTCACCCGTCGTAGTCCTCTCCTAAATTTTCGGCAGAGTTCTACTTAGGACTCGTACTGTAACAAATTCGGGCTATTATAGGATCTAATTACATGCATAGATAGTGGATGGGGTCATCATCGTTCAATTGTCAGCTTACCTGGATAATTGGTAGCTTAGCAGTTGATCGAGAGGAAGAAATAAATGGAAATAATTTGGCGTTTTTTTGGAATTTGTTTTTATCTCAGCAGCACATGCCAATTGGTCGGCGTTTTATAGTAAGCTGTCAAACATAGGTACTTTGAATATCATTCTTTTAAGAAATTCAATAATCGCTGGTATACAGCTTGAAAAACAATCAAAATGTTCGAAAGAAAACTTACCTCTCTTCAGCCATGTTTGAAATAGCCAGATAGTCTCTTCAAATGCAGCCAGCGTAGTAATATTGCGCGCGCTCTATGTGTAGGGTGTTAATTATCTCTGTGTATCCATTCTGATACTCATAGCATCTTTCTGTTTCACCTGAAACATCTCAGGGCTGAGAAGAAATGAGATGTCATGGTTTATCATGATGCTGTGTATCTTATACTTGTGTGTGTTCGATTTTGATAGCACCCGAGTGCAACCTAAGGAGCACATACAATACATTTTGTGTATATCGATAGTTTCACAGATGAGGGTAGCGAATGGGCGCAACTTTGACGATCAACGAATGATATAACGATATCACGGATTTCACCGAATGTTATATTCATCCCTAAATAGCTTATTTATTTAGTCTTAAGATCCTTGTGATGTTTCTATTCATTGCAGTGACTCTGAAATTGCTGTGCCAGATATGACGTCACAGCGACTCATTTTCCAACATTTAAGCATTTAACTAAATAATTGAAATATAATTATTAAAGAATGACGACCTTGTGTTTCACTCTGGACGAGGGGGGCCATGTCTCGGCTAGTTGTGCATTAACGTTTGATACTCTTTTGTGGATAAAAATAATGAATATATGTTAACGTAGCACTAAGCAGATACTTTTAAAGAATATAGTTACACTTAAAGAATAGGTCCAACGAATAGATATTGAATATAGGACTCGTTTGATGAACGATCGTTGTAATAATTCTGATAAACCTATATAAATGAATCAACGATTAACTGTATTCCAACAGACTCTTAACTCATTCTATTTGTTCATTAGCGGCAAAATAAGATTTCCCGGGAAAAAACATGACGTCACGAACAGAACCGGTTATGGATTTTTATCGGCAATGCGTTATGCAACTCGAATGTAAATTCAAAAGTGTTCATGTTATACCGTGTTCTGATTGGCCAGAAAGGAGTAACACTCACCGAAATCACCTCATGGTTCAATACCTTTTGGTTACAAGATTTTAGACGCCTTATGTTAGGTAATACTATCAACTGAGCGTGTTTATTTTCTATATTGTGTTCTGACTGGCCAGAAAGTAATTCTGCATGACTAGCTATGTGAAAACGTACCGCTGGGTCGGAGGCTCTAATTTAGGTATTATTTCTTTTGGTTTATCGGAGGAAAAAACGTGACTCCAAAGTAGTCATCTCTGAATCAATTCCTCACTTCAATGAATGCAGTTGCAATCAATTACACGAACACTTTATAAGCACGTTCGGAGATTATGAACTCCAACAACATATTCTAAACCCGTCCTGTTCGTGATGTCATGATAGAGATTTGAAATTGTGTTCCCAATTTTGAACATTAAATTTCACATTTATAAAAATGTTTATAAGAACGGTTACTGGTTCGACATGTTAGTGGTATTTACTTCATTTAGAACGTGTATAAACTGTATTTTGACCCCATGAGCATCGAACAGACACTTTAAGTTAATTGAAAGACTTCGTGTTCAAGTTAGCTGAATTTTGTGTAACTTAACTCTGTTATGTTTCTAGATTTTACTTGTGGAGAACAGAAATCATAATCACAATCGTATTTTAAGGCAAATAGGCCATGCATATGCTTTGAGTTACATGGTGAATGATCAAATTAACATATTTTGGATGTTGAATTTCATTTCAAGTTCATTCGAATTTTACGCATTATCCAATAAAATTAATGTATATTGTCTAGGCTGAGACTAACATATATATGTTATTTAATGTATTTAATATACAGGATATATCTGAGAAGGTTATACATGTATAATATATCTACAAGAGGAACAGTGGGGACCGAGGGTTCATATATTACCTTTACCTGTCGAAAATCGGGCATTTATTAACTGATTTATTTGTAAATTATGAGGATTAGATACGCATTGAATGTAAGTTATTGAGGTGTTAGAAAAACAAACTTACAAACAAACCACCGAGTTTAGACATATTATTACATGTATTGTCCTATTATCAAATCATATATTGTGTTCTATTTCTAAAACGTTAACAGTTTATGGTGTACAATAAAACTATTACTATGAACCACTTTGATACATTTAGACATAAACTATCAAGTTACTCATCAGCCAACAAATCACAAAATATCGAAAAATGAAAAATACGAGGTACTTGTTCACTCAAATCTTGCAGTCAATTGGTAATGTATGTTATATAAATAGTTCGCAAAGTAAATGAGCAAAAGCGTAACATTTGTATGTAGCATGCTTCATAAAACAAGTCAGCGTGCATTTTGTTCCTGGCACTGATTGGTTAATAAGTGAATACAATTCGTTGAATGCACGATGCACTCACAAGATTAGCAGCTGGGAAAGGCTATTCAACAAAAAGTACGCTTTCGTACTCATAAAAGGATTACCCTTTTACAACTTTGACAACTTTGAAGCATGAACTTAGAAATGTACTTACTGTTACTGTTACCCTGTGGATCCCAGGGTTTTGATATGTTCTGCGAAGTCATGCAAAGAAAGACCATATAGTCCATTTGTCATTTTCTGAACGTATGAATATTTAAAAGTATGATGTTTTTCTGTGTAAATACTATCATTAGGGATTATTGGAGTGATTTAGCTGGGTTGCCAAAAAAATAACTTTGGGGAAAATTTTGGTATCTATTACCATAGTAACATACCAGGTATATGTTGGTATCCCAACGCTAAGTCAATAGTCAACGCCATGTTAAGCGATTGCACCCCTCCCTAATCAGCCTATATAATTTTTTCCCCAAACAAACTTTTTCGGCAACCCAGTTAAATCACTTCAGAAAACCCTTATTATCATAAATCGACCATAAAACATCGTACTTTTAACAAATTCCAGGTTCACTATTGGATGTATAGGGGTGACAAATGGACTAATATACTAAAAGTATATGCCTGCTAGTCATATCTGTGACACTTTTGTATGATATGTATTCCACTTTGAACCACCATCTATTTCAATATTGTGAAAATATATATTTCCCAAATTATAAAATAAATGATCTTGTATCCGCGAATGCCACTAACGCCTGTCGGCTGCCGGATTAACCTACTATTTTATGGGCAATTCATTAAAATATGAATGGAATATTGGCAGGTACTTTTAATATTTAAATGAGTTGCCCATAGAAAAGTATGTTAATCCGGTAGATGAAATCTTTCATTCCCAAATCATAGTCTTAGCTTATATTTGCGAATGCAAATAACGCCTTTCGGCTACCGGATTAACCTTCTATTTCACTGGAGACCCATGTAAAAACGAATAGTACCTGCCACTATTCCATTCACATTTAAATGAGTTAGTCATAGAATACTGGGTTAATCAGGTAACCGAGATGCGTTAGTTGCATTCGCGAATATAAGGTTAGAGTCCATTTCACTGTTTTATTGCGTCAGTAGAACCCCAAAAATAAGAAATCGGGAGACCATTGTGCAATAATATATGGAAAAGTAGATTCATGTTGTACATGAATGACATTTGTATATTTCAGATCTTCTCGTTTTTTTGTGCAATAAGACTGTGACCTCTTGTAATTTGAAGAATTTCAGCCATGTTAATCTTATTGAAAATAACATGGCAGAGAAGCATCCATATATAAGAGGCCACACACTTTATAAGCCAAACTAGAAGCAATCCAAGTTATACAAATGTCATTCATGTACAATAGGAACATATTTTTCCATATATTATTGCATGATGATATTGTGATTTCTTAATTTTTAGGTTTTACTGACGCAATTCAACAGTGAAATGGACTAGCTTGTATTCACGAATGCAAGAAACGCCTGTCGGCTACCGGATTAAACTACCTTTGCAATCGTCGGTATTTTAGCGCGGAGATAAATGTTCAATATGACATAAATATTTGATATGACATCGATGAATACTTTCATCATTCTGGTGGAAATGTCTACCAAACTCCCCTCCCTTGTTCCCCTTCCCCCAAGTAACTTGTTAAGCTAAGTTCACACCAACAGCGCTTTGATGGCGCTTTTAAGCGGCGTGCAAAGCATAATCAACTGATGTGAATTTCTGAAAATTGTGAATTAAGCTTATATCGAAAAAGCTAAAAATTCTTTGTTCATGTCACTAAAGGTTCGAAAACGTTATTACATTTTCCAGTTACTTTAGTTACCACAGTAATCCAAGGCTATTTGGGCAAATAAAATCCGTAGTTTGAGTGATCAATTCACGCTCAGCGATACTGCATGGGGGACATGAAAAGTTGTTTATTTTCCAATAAATCCTGCCATCATTTGGTACATCAAAGAACCTGATTATTGGCTAGATTAATGATGTCAAAGGTTGTAGGTAGCAATATGTCCATAACAAAGGATTAACTTATTGCTGAAATTGAAAAAGAACAACCCATGCCATCATCAATCTAGCAAATCCAAAATGACTAATGACTCTGTTTAATGGCAACTGAAAAAAGACTGGAAACTTTTATTATATATAGCAACATACTGAACATAATCGATGGTTTCATTTTGGCAATCGAGGTTTTATTACAGATTCTTATATGATAAACCAAACAACGTTTACATTTACCAGTCGCTTATGGTAATTAGCCATACATTTCTAGGTATACGTTTTATCGCAATCGTGTCAAAATATAAATTGTATTGATAAACAGAAAAGAACACAAAAAATCATATACGGGCGCCATTTTTCTAAGGTGTTTCTAAGTGTTGTTTAATCTCTCTAGACTATCTCTCATCAACGGCTTATTGTAGATTGGTTGAACAATGAACGTGTTATTTATAGCTATAATAACCACGTTGATCGATGCTTGGGCGAATTTTAAGGTTTAAATCAGGAAGAGAGAGGTAGAAAGAGGCGTAATCTTGTGGCAAGTTCCTCACCTCCTACGCGCTGAATTGTGTTTCGATTCCCCGTCCATTCTCCACACCGATTTTTTATTTTTAACTCATTGATGTATCCCTTTAAAGGAGTACAGGCTACAGTGAAGCTGTAAAGGAAGGACGTTTGTTTATTTCCATATTTCTGAATGTAAGCTTATACTAGATTTTACATACATGTTTATTCCAAGTGTTCTACTATATATTGTATAGATTCATCAGGCAGTTTTCAGTTTATTATTAGCAGAAAATCCCCATCGACCACGTAATCACGTGGTAGGATAGAAGTGATATAAATACACCCTCTCCAGCTCACAGCAATTGACTAGCTTATATTCACCACTAGCATAGTTCATAGCAAGTGGTGACATCTAATTAATAGATGATTAATCAATTTTATATATGACTTGTAAAATGCCAAAAATCTGAAGTCGCTCTTTTGAGAGGCCCTCTATTGGATGAATGTGTATAAAATGTCAGAGAATATCTCGAAAATGGGACACGATTTAAGAATGAATTATTTTCGAATGTTTCTTAAAAACATATTGAAAGGATTTTTTCATGATATGCTCATGACATATCCCTGTATGCTTTGTTTGTCTTTTTTCTCAAATTGACCCACGGAAATATGCAATACATCAAGTTAAAAAAGTGGTACGAATCATAAAAGCGACGTTGGGTGGTTCACTAGTAATTTTTTGATGGAAAATCTAGAAATATTACCCAAATTAATTTAAGACTATTCAAAAGAAGACTATTCAAAAGAAGACATTCAAATCTATATTATGTAAAAAAAGTCAAATTGGTCAGAAGCAGGGATAACGCTCAATTAGAGTGATGAACTTCGTTCTCCAAACCGAGAATCATCCTTTATTGATTTTTCATTACTCAATGAGCACTCATACTATGAGCACTAATTAATTGCATGTTTTAGTACTAAACGAGTACTCATATGATGAGTGATAAAATAGCGCTAATTCCATTGATTTTTCATTACTCAATGAGCGCTCATATTATGAGTACTAATTTATTGCTCATGTTTCACGAGTGATAGAATAGTACTCAAAGATTAAAATGTTGATAATATTTTTTTAATTGATGAAGTAAAATATAGAATACGTTATAAATTACATTTTAATTGTACGAAAACATGGATAAATATATCATTAAGCTTTTCAAAAAATTCCCATTCCTTTAGCTATTTCATGTAATGGGTTGAAGCTAGGAAACAATATGACAGACACCATACTGTTCCATTCTTGAGAAAAGTGAGTATATATATACATTGATTTGTTATGATATAAGTGAAAGATGAGGTAAGTTGTATTAAATGAGAAGTTACTAATTACAAGGTAAGTGAGTTATATCATGTGTTACAAATATAAGCTGATATGGGGGTTGGTCTAAATAACAAAATTGAAGGTAGCATGTGAATTGTATCCGAGCTAGAATGGTACCTGCTGAGTGCTTATTATTTAGTAAATGATTACTATTTTAGTGCTAAATGAGCAATTTTTTAGTACTAAAACAGCACTCAATTAGTACTAAATCATTACTTAAAAATATTGTTACTAAAACGGTAATAAAATAAACCCTTATTTTTCACAAAATTAGTACTAAAATAGCACTCAAGTAATAATAAATTAGCACTCTGGCAAAAGTGCACTCATGAGTACTCATGGCACGAGTGCTAATTTAGTACTAATTTTGTACTAATTTAGTACTCGGCATATCTCCCTGTATACCCGGCCACTCAGTCAACATTACATAAAGGACCGTGTTTTTTACAGAATGATTTCAATAATTGGTTTAAGAGAAAAACATTGTTGAATTCAGTTCACCATATTGATACCTATCCTTTGATGAAGTTTTGAATATCGTCATTCCCATGTAAACCAATAGGAAATGGTGGTTTCGGGGCAAATCTGATTCCAGCATATGTATCCAGTAAAAGATTCACAAAAAAATAAAGTAAAGGAAACTAAACCAATCATTGGTTTACATTGGAATGTCAATTTTCAAAAAATCGTCAGATTTATCATCAATTTCCGACCAATTGTAATTGAGGAAAAAATTGTTGGTTACATTATGGAGGTGAGTGTACATAATACGTAGTTTCACATATGTAGTTCGTATATGAAATGAGTCATGTATTCCTGAAAATAACTTTTGACGTCATGAGAACTGCATGGAAATTCCAAGCGTACACATTTCCGTTATCCCACGTAATACAGTGCGTATAAAAACGCAACAAATGGTTATCTTGGAAAAACATGAAACTAGTGATAACAGCATCGATTTCATTTAATGCATCATAAAGCCACATGTCTCTTCTTTCCAATGGTATGTTATTTATTGACATTGGGTCTTGATTAGGCCACTAATCATTCCTTTTGCAAACAGGGCCAAAAATTAGTTTTGGACCAAGTTATAAACATCGCAAAAGTCAGTGCACGGGACCAGGTGCTATTGGTAGAAAACATAAAACCAGTGGAGACTGCATCGGTTTCATTCTCTATTCCTCTATTTTACTCCTCTAATCTACTCCACTCTACTCCTCCACTTTACACCTCTGCTCTACTCCACCCTGTTTCACCACTCCACTCCAATCTGCTCTACTTCTATAGAATTTAATAGAGATACACGTAGGATTAAGACTATGTTGAGTTCATATGCAAGATAATTGCATATCAGCAAAAGATAAACATTTTCCCAAAATGAATTAACTCATCAATTTTGGGGAGTGTCAACCATCACAATGTAGAATATTTAGTTAATGTATTTATATCTATATCCGTACACTATCTTCCCATTATCTAAGAGTTTAGCACCCATTTTTGCATTCATCTGTAAAGACTGCTCATTTTTTGCTAACACTATCCAAAACGGTCGTTCATTTTGCTCGTATATTTTTCTACACAGCAATAACTGCACAGCTGTACCAAGTCCTTGACGTCTATGGGATTCGGTCACATTTAGCATCAGCATCTCACCATTGCATGCAGTCAACATATGCGCAATAACTTCATCTTTATCATTCCTTAGACATATATTTGGAAAGTTTTTAATGCAGAACTCTATTTTTGTTGTGACGTTCGGGTCATCTGCATGGATATGCTGCCAGCGCCGCTGAACTAGAACGGCTTCATCAAGGCGCAGTGTTGAACAAGTTAACTGCTTCATAGATGGTACTTCTCTTGAAATATAGACATATTTATTTTGCAGTGTCACTATTTGGAGAGATAATTTCAATTATTTGAAAAATGTTAATTAGTGCACTTAAAAAATGTTCATCAGCGTAAGAACCAAGTAAAATTTGTCAGAGATTAGGCTGTGTTCTAAAAATGGCATCCAAAAATTGTTGGTATGAGTGGCTAAAATTTTTAGTATTTTTCATACTTACATTAAGGCATTGTTAATGTCATCCTCCTGTATTGAGAATGTCTTTCCTTCCAGACCTTCACCCCAAGTAACCCAACCATATGTCTGAGCGACCTCATCGAATATAGATTTTTGTGTTTCAGATAGTCCTATAACGTTACAAGACTGTATTGTATGTAATGTATGTATTCTTTATGTAATTAATAAACAATAAGTCTTGGTGGTTAGAAAACATTAATGGGCAAGGGGCGTTATCTAACTAACTTAAACCACACACTGGGCACTGACACTTATCAAAGGTAAGTGGTCCATGATCCAATTTTAGAAAATTTGATTTCTTTTGTATTAACTATGAGGTAAGTGTATTGAGAATTTAGCGGGTGTAATTCGTTCAGCTACAGTGCACTGTATTTAACAGGGCATGAATAGTTTTAAGTTTAATTCTTTTGTGTTTACTATTCAACTATTGAAGAGTAAATAGGGTATAATTAGTTAAGCTTTACTGTACTGCATGAGCCAGTCAATCATCTTTTGTGCCACGCTGGTTTTGGATAGCTAATGTCAAGTGTACATTCTTGAAAAACAATAGAAGAATAATGCACTCCTCTTTGTTATAGCTGGGTATTCTTAAAAATAAGAGACAGTCCATTCTATTGTGTTTCTACCTCAGTGCGATTTAATTGCGTCTTTTCATTTAGACATTTACATGGTATACAATTTTACAGGGCGTCAAATAAGTCTGTTCTCCCCCTTAACTTTTTTAATTCAGAGATAACATACGGTTGGTATATATCATCTTAAAGGGAATTTAATTTGCTGATCACACACCAAATTTCAGAGTGATTGTTGAATTCCAAATTTTTTAGAGTATTTTTAGTGATGTCCATATTTCACTTTTTTAATAGTCTGTATGTCTCTCCCAGCAGCCCAGAGGGCCTCAATTCTACGAGGATATGATCCTGTATAAATCATTCAGAACGTTTCATTTTAGGTGTTATCAACTATTTTGTGATGAAAGATGCCCCTGCTTCAAAGGCTCCCCTGAATGTAACACATTTTACTCTGTAATGATATTGAGAAACATCGAAATCATCCAATGTTGGCCATGGCATTGTCACTGCAGTATCAACTTTTCACTTTTCATTCACTATACCTGGTAATTTTACTAGTTTTGACGTAATCAAAGGTCAACTACAACCTTACAATAAACATTGTAGCAATTTTATTAGGAGGAATTTATGATTGATCTTTTGAGGGTGATCAGCATTTTCCATGAGCTTCAAAACTATATATGGGAAAGTATGATAAATTTAAAGATAAAAAAGTAAAGGGGGGGGGGAGAACAGACATAAAAGTTACACTGTATGCAACAAATTACATGGCCTTAACATCATCTGATCTTGGTTTATTACCTTGGAGTATGTTGGACCCATTTTTCAAAACAGACCTGCCTCAATTTTCGTGAAAACCCCAAATATCTTTGGTTTTAGGAATATTGAAATGAAAAGTTCAGTTCATTAATAAATACTGACTGACTTAGAAATCACAAAATGGTTATTGTAGAAAGTATTATATGAAACAAAAGTTCGACTTCACATTGGAAAGCACGTTTAAGCAAGTCTATGTTCGACGTTTTTTTTCTATATTGTCAAACAAAAACAGATTCTAACATCAATCACCGTGAATAAGTTTTATGATTCCCTCGAGGTACTCAGCAAGTTTCAGGTTTCTATCTCACATCGAGGTTGATCTTTTTCCCTATTGAAGCAAATGTGAAAAAATCGAAAATATGCGAGCGTTTGCGAGAGGGATGGACTATGGAGAGTTTACTGGAGTGACATACCATACGTAAACAACGATTTTTCTGTATTCCGAGTCCAATCAATGACATCATTATTCAACATCATTTTTCTGAATAACGCATCATTCTTGTCTTCTCTGAGTATGTAGAAGATGAAGCACCAGTAAAGCGGCCATGCTTCAGAGGAGCTCTACAAGCATAAACATGTGTGGATTATACACAAAGAATGGGTCGCACTTTGTCACCTGATATCTCCGAAACCCTCTTACCTCTACTTCTAAAACTTTGCACATGTGAAACAAGTAATCTCCTTAATATTAAAAATGAAATTTAGTTTTATCATTCAAAGTTATTGGAATAACAAATTGATTTTGTTTTGCAATATTTCGATTTATTCTTTAAATCTTTTTCAAGCAACTGAAAATTGTTGCTATAATTATGACATCATAGACTAAAACAATAGAACAAATAGACTATAATGTTATACAGGTATTTTACAGGTAAAGAATTCATTAAATTGCATTACCATAGAAACCTAATTATAAAGCACACCTGAATATCATCATAAAACAATTTAGAATAATCTTGTAATTGTGACATCATAGATATAAACAAAATAGAGCAATTTAATTATTATATAATACAGGTATAAGACAGGTAGATTTTAAAATTAATTATGACTTAATTTTTCTTCTCTGAAGATGGTGCACAAATGTTTTGTTTTTTTATTTCAATTTTCAAGGTAGTAGCTTAATACGGAGCTTTGATTAAACCAAATAACCCTACGCCACCAGAAGTTGAATGACTTAGTACAGGATGTTAAAAACGCAACCCAATGAAATCGCTATATCTTGGAAAATACTTATCCAATAGTGTTCATATTTTCAGGAAGGAAAGAAGAGACTGTGTATTTTTAGCTCCTGTTGTTAGTTAGTTGTAACTTGTAAAAAATGATGTCTTGTACATCTGCACAAAAGGCAGCTGTACAAGGAAAACACCTGCCTTGGACACCTGGTCAAATGTTCAGTTCGTCTTCACCACTATCTGTTATATCAAGATTAAGAGGAGATCAATCGTTTCTGATAATTTTTTCTGTACTCCAGTACGGGAATATGAACAAATATATCGATTGAAAAATAGGTCCCAGAAATATAAATCCCCATGTTAAACCCGATGGTTGAAAAAAGGAAGTATAAATTTGTTCCTCCGCGAACTGCATCATGGGAATTATTTTGATGAAAATCTTTCGCGTCTCCTCTTTTGAAGAGGGAACAACGAATACGACAATTGATCAATGTTTCAAGTGTAACAAGGATTGACGTCATATTGAAATTATCCAAAACATGCGTTTTTGACCCAATTATATCAGGAATTTGAAAGGATAAAACTGAAACTTCATCTTTATATCAGAGATATAACTAGTTTTACATGTGCAAAGGATCCGTACCCATTAGTGTACCTATAAAGATTAGAATTTTTTTGAAAAGGTTAAATTGGAATTCCAGGATTATTCTTATATAATATGAATCTTTAAGAAGTATATTTTCAACAAATCACAAAAATAATATTTAGAATATGGTAAAAAGTTGTTTTTTTACAGTGATTCTTAACACATGTCATTCTGACTCTTAAAGTGAGTAATTTTCACATATTTTACAAAACCTTTAATAAAATCTTGATTTTTGTAGATACACTTAAACTGACTTGACAGTATAAAACTTCATTGTGTCTGGGCATAATAACCTTCACTAAGCAGATCAACCATGCATAGATACTTTGTAATCCTATTGTTTTGAAAGGCACCCTATTGTGTTCTTGTTTTAAAGAATGGATGACCTTATACAGTCACTGACAGATTGAGGTGCTTCCGCAGGTCAGACCCCCTCTGATTTCACCTTAATTGTTTAGTATTGACATTATTGCATAGTTCAAACATGAAATGAGAGAGGGTCCTGGCTGCAGAAGATATACAATGTGAAAGTATAGCAAAAAAATTAGTTTAAAAAAGGAGGCCATATTGGATCTGCCAGACACCAAGGCAACAAACTATCAGACAAGTATCAAATGGGTCAATTTATTTTTGATTTATCAGTCACGCATGCCTCTGAAGAGGATACGTTGCAGAGGGACTGAATTGATATCCATTTAGTCATTAAAGGGACACTGTTTGTAAGGTAGTTCTCATGCTAATGAACCCTAAAATGTTTTAAACAAATAATCAAATGGGTCAATCATCTTTTGATTTATCAGTCATGTCTATCTCTTGAAATGATATGTTGAAGAGACACTGAATTAATATCCATTTAGCCATTAAAGGGACACTCCTTGTAAGGGAGTTCTCACCCAAAGAAACAAATAGACCAATCTATCGTTGATGGATCATTCCCCTGAAGATGATATATTGCAGAGGGACCGAGTCATTATCCATTCAGCCATTTAAAGGGGCATTGCTTGTAAGATAGTTCTCATCCTAATGAACACTAAACTATATTTAACAAAGAATCAAAGGGTCAATATACTTTTGATTCATCAGTCATCCCTGCCCCTGAATGTAATATATTGCTGAGGGGCTGAATCAATATCCATTTACCCATTTAATGAGACAGTGCTTGTAAGGTAGTTCTCAACTAATGGGTCAATATATTTTTGATTCTTCATTCAATTGCCTACCCTTGAAGATAATATATTGCTGAGGGACTAATTCCATGTAGCTCTTTAAAGGGACACTGCTTGCAAGGTAGTTCTGACCAAAAGAAACAAAATGGTTAATTTATTTTTGAAGCTTGTCCAAAAAGATGATATATTGCTGAAAGACAGAATCAATATCCATTTAGCCATTAAAGGGACACTGCTTGTAAAATATTTCTCATCCGAAGTCAAACTAAAATATTTCACTTCATAATAATTATATGTTACACAATGGATAGATTAAAATACCTCCACTTGTTTGATAGAAAAACAATGGGTTTCAAATTGACGAAAAACTCTCCTACATGCACCTTTTCAATTTTAAAAAGCAACCATTTGACTTTATACCTTTAGCTTCAATTGAATTATTCTTTGAAAATGCCATATAAATATATCATATATTGGAACGTCACAACTAGATTTTTAATATTTGAGTTGAATATGTCTCTGTCACATTTGCTTCGGCGACTGTATGGTTAAATATTTCTACGGTCAATAGCAATCGCCCGCCGGAGCATGTCAACGGCCACAGAATATATTGTTGGATCCTATTTATCAGATTGCGGAGTTTCATACAATCTTCACTGCGACATATCATTCTCAAAACTTTCATTGCAAGAAGCCATGTTGAGGAAAAGTGTAATAACATGTTTTACCGAAGTTAGATCTTTTGGTCGACTGATGATAATGTTGAAGTTTGGAAAATCATCCACGATAAATGCAAAGTCCGTCACTGCCTCCTGTAAACAGTTCCTTAACAAACATACCATCTGAAAATATGATCCTTCAATTATAATTTTTGAATCAGTGAATTGATACTTTTCTGATGAATCCATATACGTAAATGAACCATTTCTCAAAATATGGCAGATACATAAATGCATTTACAGCTCACTTGTATTGGCAAATGCTTTGAATTACAAAATCAGATATAATATGGCTACTTACCTGAATCCTAAGGTACTCATCCGTTGGTTGATTCAACGTTTCCAGGGCAATTTCCATCTCCCTTCGGTTCAGTGTATATGCCATTTTCTAACATAACACTACAGTCTACCTACAATCAAAGTTGATCTTTTTTTCAAACACTAACAACATCGTGATATTGCAAATAAAGTTATCATGTTCGACACTTGTTGATGTCAAAGTCCAAGCCATGATCATGTCCTTTTAGAATAAACTATTTGTGTTCTTTTCGTTGGATGCCTGTATAAAGAGAATGTCCTGTGATTAAAAAAATATATGATTTTCATGCACGGATGGACATGATCTTTCAAATCAGCCAATACTCTGTTTAGAAAGGAACAGCACTGATTAGAAGAGATTTAGATCGAATCCGTACACGCTGAAATCGAAACTGCTGATGAAACCAACCAAACACTTATGTGGTCCAAAATGAAACATCGAACATTACATAGTGAGTAATGCCTTGGTCACATTTGCTCCGATTCATCGGCCGGCGCCCGGCCGATTGAGTATCTTGTTCACAAATGTATTCAGTTTTGAACAGAAAACTCAATCGGCCGGGCGCCGGCCGATGAATCGCAGCAAATGTGACCCAGGCATAACCCCCCTATCACACCGAACTAGTTCTTACCCGTTCTTGCCAGTCCTACGAATATGTCGTAAAACGGGCTCAATCTGACTGCGGTCGGGATATATGTCTAAAATAATTAGCTACTTCGTTCATAAACAGTCTTCAATACGTCCATCTCATTCGCAGTTCGTTCAGGTCGCACTACGTCGGTGTGCAAAGTAGTATATAAACCGTCCCTTAGTCTAGAAGGTCATCATGACCTGATTACAGAACGGTATGGTCGCCATCGAATTTTGCATCGATTCAAAATTCTAAATCACATACCCCGTCCGGGAAAGTCCATGAAGTTCGTAAACAGACCGTACAACGTTGTAGGTACGTCCATTCAGTTCGCACACAGTTTAAAACCGATTCGGCAACGTTTTGACGATCACCAGAAAATTTTGAGCATGCTCTAAGTGCTGGAGGACCTACTCGTTCTAGTAGTCTCATGAAGTTTGTAAACAGATCCCAAACGGTTCTTAGTTGGTTCTTAGTATGTGAAATCCGTTCGTGCACAGTTTAAGCCCGTTTTCGAGAACGTAGTGAGAACTAGTTTGGTGTGATAGTAGGGTTAGAGTCAATATTTGTCAATAATAAAAACACTCAAACACAATTTGGTTGTGGCTTCGCCAAACTAACAACGAACACATCATAGTTGATTGCCATGTAGAACTGTATAACTTAATAATTGTGACATCGAAAACACATTTAGCATTAAATGATGGTGTCATATCTACGCTTTTAAAGATCTAATAGCAAAGGTTTTGCAAAAATAAATCAATGTAGTATAAAACAAATGTATGTATAATGAAGAAATAAATATATAATGAAAAAAATAGATATCTGTTTGTAATATTGGTATAAACTTAAGATTAAAAAGTGTCACTATCTCTTTCACTTTTCAACAAATATAGGCTCACGTGACATGTGACGCGGGGCAGGCAATTTTGATCTATCGTAGACCATATCAGTATCAAATTGCTGATATTTCAACCTCGTCTTGCGAGGCCATTTTGATTTGAAACATCTTGAATTTGGTGTCAAAATGAAGCTGGTCACGCCCACTTTCAGAGTTATCAATGAATCATTTACTACGACTACTATATTCATTTAGGACGCGTGTAAAGTTAACCAATCAGAAAGACAACTGTTCCATATATGGCAGTTCATTAACATATTCAGTGTTTACTACTGCTTTTCGCGTCATGACAACACGAGTAATAACCAATCAAGATGCCGTATTTTATCACGTGAGTTCAGAGTGAGTTCAGAGTGACACGCACGCGACATGTTGTCTGAGGTGATCGCGATGTTGAACAATTTCTTCTCGGAATTTGTCCAGAGAAATCAGCGATTCTAAATTAAGGTAGGATCTGCCATTTTTTCCTGAACAAGTTATAACTTATCTCTATCGAATCCTAAAGTTTTGGAAGAAGATATGAAGCGTAGGTTTAAAAACTAAGCGATTAATTTGACGATCTGATTTTGCAATTTGCAATGGCCAATTTACTGCAAGTCCAGTGCATGTATTTGACAAGAGATAGCGCCAAGTCTTGTATCTAAATGCTTGTTAAGCCACTCAGAAACAAGATCCATATTTTCTAAATTTGATAACTTTGCAGAAAACCTGTTTTCATAATCTGTTTTCCGCGTCTAGATTCAAACTGAGTATGATAATAGGATCGCTGGAATCTTCAGTCAATGGCAACGGGTCTTCATTCCAGAACTCACATTTTTAGTTGATTCTCCGTCATAGTTCTTGTCTAAAGTCCCCATATCTGCTCTCTTACTGCCATACTTGCACACATTTCCCCTCCTTAAATTGTCTTCATTAAAATTACACCCTCTCGCCGATTTATATAGCCATTTCCCAGAACCCGGGAATCAGAATCGCTGATGTTTGCCATATTGAACATATTATATGTACTGTAATATCTGTACATTGCCTGCTACGCGTAATGGTCACGTGACTAGCGCGATACAGGAAAAATGGGGAATTTCGAAACAACAATTTTTGGGCACTTTTATTGCAAATTTCAGGTATTTATAAAGTGTTTGTGGTATAAAATATAATCCACAGACATAAATGAACATCCAAACTACATATTTCATTAAGTTTTGGAGCCTTTTTTGCTCTTAAATTAACATCTTTAAGGTTGGAGTAAAAGTCGCCCAAGCACAGAGATGCCACATCCAATTTTCTAAATAAAATAAAATAAATAAAATAAATTTTCTGCGAATATTCAATGCAGGATATACACTTCATGCTAAATGCATTGCTCACTATATAAGACTTATTCACTTACCAAAGTACCAGGATTCTCCAAAATATATCCTCTGTGACTGAAAAGTTTGACAGTATATCATAGTAAAATTTTAAATGTTTGTGAGTACTTTGAATTTAAAAAATAAGCAATAAAATGACCAAATTGAAACAGTTTATGTAAAAATAGAAACACTAATATTTTTATATTTATTTTTTATATTTTAGTTTGTTTTGTAGTTTAGCTATCATATCTGTGTCCTCTTATATTTTGATACTTCTCTGCCATGTTATTTTCGGAAAAAATAACATGGCTAAAACTCCCTAAATTAGAAAAGGCCAAAGCTTTGCTGCACATTAAACATTACTATCTGAAATATACAAAAGTTAGGATAAATATAAATGTTTTTATTTTTATATAAACTGTTTCAATTTGGCCATTTGATTGCTTATTTTTAAATTCAAAGTAATCACAAACATTTAAAATTTTACTGTAGATGTTGACACCTAAACGTATCCTTTAAACACTACATATAGTACTGCTGTTAAGTCCTGTATAAATATGTGAATGTATGCGATGCAGCGTTCACAAAAGCACATGTAGGTTATCTAGAGACATGTTGTTTATTTTACTGTTTATATGTCACCGTGTTCTTTAACTGTTAGTTTCGTTGTAATTGTAACAGCTCCGGTCTTAATCCCGAAACTGCCACGTACAGGCTGCCCAATCAATCAATTAACCAATACTACAACAAAGCAACCCGTACAAACAAACAAACAAACAAACAAACAGGACCGAACGAGCAAACAAATGGTAGCGTGGTAAGCTGAACGGTCATTGCACGTAGTGTATCGGATTTGAGCTGAATGTTAAGATTGATTACTGGACTATTTGTAAGGTGCTGCCATCTTTGAATAGACACAAAAGTGGAAAACACTAATTGAACAAGAATGATTTGGAACAGAATGAAGAAATGAAGTTAGGAAGATATCAGAAAGTTAAGTATGGGGCCATTTTACTGTTATTCCATCTAAACTTCCAATCAATGACTACAAACAATCAACACAACAAATCAAGTAAAGTTTTAAAGTTTAATTATAAATAAATAAATAAGATCTGGTTTTATATCAGTTTCATCAAATATAAATCAAAGCAAATTACATGTTCTAAAAGCAAAATCTGACTTTAGTCGAACCTGACAAACTACAAACAAATTACAAAGGTCTTAACTAAGATGGCGACTATATTTCAGCCCTCAAGATCAAAACAACATCGAGCTTTGAGTAAAGCGATTGTCAAAAGGTGGCGCTGTAGAAAATTTCACCTGCGCACTGAGCATATCAAAATCAGACCAGATTTACTAGCCAAAAATTACATAATTATCTCATAGAAAATCAATCACAGTAAATCAATTGTTTCAAATAACCAAATCAAATGCACACTCAGTTGGATCAAAGTCAAACAGACTGCAATGGCAAAATTAAAATCTGAAAATAATTCACAGTATTTCTACAAGTATGCTCAGCGCTGCAGTGAAGTTCAAATATAAAAATACAACCTCAGTTTTGCAGCCACTCGACTCTCTTCATCCTTCTGGCTGCCATAACGATCGATCAGGCCTGATCTTATCTCGTTCCAAGACTATCTCTACGTTCTAGTCTTGCGAACGTCTTATTCTTTTGTCTGCTCGATTACATAATGGGAGAATTTTCTACGCTTCTTACACTTAAGATACCTATTTCGATAGATTCCTTGGTATTTTAGCATTCTTTTCGTGTAGTTGAATCCACAATCGTGTGGGTTTATCGGCAGAACGAAGAGGTTTTCGTTTTTGATAGCAATATTTGCGTGTAATATTTAACTTATTTCAACCGTCAAATTCCTCCATTCAGTTCCCGGCATGCACCAGTCATAAGGGAAATCCCTGGGAAATTCCCCTTCCGACATTTTGAAAATTGCTGATATATTTCCGATGTAAAAACTAAAATCTCTTCGTTCTGCCGATAAGCCCATACAATTGGCGATCTAACAACATAAAAAGAATTTTAAAATACTAAGGAATGTATCGAGGTAGGTCATTTAGGTGTGCAATGCGTAGTATTTTCTCCAACTTTGTAAAAACATTGACTGACGAATTATACGCGCGTACGACCACAATCTAAAGGGGTCGTAGGATGCGATAAGCCTGATCAAGTGTCGAAAGTAATCAAAATATCCAATATTTAATTCAAAACTGCCTCGTGAGTAATATGGCGCCAACTCTCTTCTCGCCGTCTCTCGCGAGAGATTGACCCTTACAAAGACATACAGCAAAAATGTGCTATGTTCAAAATACCATTACAAGACAATTGTTCCGAACACAGAAGCCATAGGTAAACCTCAAGTAACTATTACCCTGACCCTGCAGCGGGACTATTCGCGCTCCGAGCGGAAGGGAAGTAGCGACACCAGGTGAAAGGTTGGCATTCCATTTAAGAGTAAAATATGACTAGCCAACCCCGGGTCGCTACATAATATATAGTAACGATTCAATTGGTGTCTTGAACAGCAATGAAACTTCTACTTGCTGATATGTAGCTTTGAAGTCAATTTTATCCCCATGTAGTCAATAACCCTTGCTAAAATCTTCATTTTCTCAGAAGAACTCGAGTTTATTGAGTCCAAACAAGTAGATTCATGTGAGACAGTATTGCGAGAAACCATTTCAATAGTAAGAATAGGGGCTCTATATACCCAACTTCAATGCCAGGTTACTAGAATTCTGAGCATTTTCTAAAAATGAATGATGTCTGTGTTTAAAACATTGTTAATGTTCAAATTGACACTTGTTTTATGTTCTTCACACTTTTGCATCATTTTTCATAACTTTTAGTTGGTACCTCCCTCTCGAGAAATTGGATCCAAAGATTCTCTTGAACAGCAATGAAACTTCTACTTGCTGATATGCAGCTTTGAAGTCAATTGTATCCCCATGTAAAGTCAATAACCCTTTCTGAAATCCTCATTTTCTCAGAAGAACTCGAGTTTATTGAGTCTAAACAAGTAGATTCACGTGGGACAGTATTGCTAGAAACCATCTCAATAGTAAGAATAGGGGTTCTACAGTAAAATTTTAAATGTTAGTACTTTGAATTTAAAAAATAAGCAATCAAAGGACCATATTGAAGCAGTATAGGTAAAAATAGAAACATTTATACATGTCCTAACTTTTGTATATTTTGGTTTGTTTTGTAGTTTAGCTATCATAGCTGTGCCCTCTTATATTTTGATGCTTCTCCGCCATGTTATTTTCGGAAAAATTAACATGGCTGAAACTCCCTAAATTACAAAAGGTCACAGCTTCACTGCACATTATAATTATACATAACTATCTGAAATATACAAAAGTAAGGACAAGTACACATGTTTCTATTTTTTATATACTGTTGCAATATAGTCATTTGATTGCTTATTTTTTAAATTCAAAGTAGTTCCTAACATTTAAAATTTTACTGTATATACAGTACACGAGACTTGCTTTTTAGAACTTTTTGTTGGCTCTACTGCTCAGGTGTCAGTTGAACCATTTTTGCAGGCCTATTTTAGAGTAAG
Organism: Owenia fusiformis; assembly: GCA_903813345.2. Lineage (NCBI taxonomy): Eukaryota > Metazoa > Annelida > Polychaeta > Sabellida > Oweniidae > Owenia > Owenia fusiformis. The sequence continues at coordinate 9,270,889 of CAIIXF020000004.1, forward strand.
TTGAGCTTTTTGCCAAACCTTTTTTCATAAGAGAGTTACTCAGTCCCAAGTCCAGTTTAGTATAAAATGCCTGTCCTGTAAATCAATGTAACAGAAAAAGAATACTAAGACGGTTACACATCAATTGCCACACAGGAAGGTAACTTGGCATTGTGCTAATTTTTGCTAACCTCTCTTAATGGTAAAGATTACTCAGTCATACATGACAGTTACTTAAAACCCGCTGAAGGTAGTACACAATAGACCAAACAGTTGATTATTTTTCACAAATCTACAGCTACAGGGGGTCTGCGAGGATTGCAATCAGGAAACAAAAGCAAATCTTTTGTTTATTGAGTGCAATCACAGTGGACCCCCTGCAACTGTGGATTCGTAAAAAAAGAATCCACACTTTACGCCAACAACTGTATGCTGAAAGGGGCAAATACGTTTTCTCTAACTTAAAACCCATACACTGTCACCTATGCAAGCTAAACGGTAATCTTTAGTAACCTACACGCTCTAGTGATAGCTAATTTTTAGTTGATTTTATTTTCAGTTGACCTTGCATAGCTAAAACAAAGAATACATATTTAGCAAAAAAATCCATCTGGCAATTTTACTTTCAGAATGTGCACTCTTGATTCTTCGAGCTACAGAAAACAGTTATATTCATACCTTTCTCTGCTTTTCTTGTCGATATCCATATCAGATACAGGTTTTCCAAATCTAGTGTTAGAATCGGAGGAATATTCAGGCTCTGATATGTCGGATGTTTCGACACTGTACCGTAAATCAAATGTGCCAATTTCACTACTATCTACACTCCGATCCAAAAATAAAAGACACCTGAATTTTTGCTGAATTTGAACATTTAATGTGCCAAACACTCCTCCATTGCTAGAATATATACTCCTGTAAATGATTATTAGCAGAATAAATGTCCCTAAGGCTTTATATCAGCGTATGGTGGATAGTTTGTAAACATGTGAATCCACTTTTCAAATGGCAGCCATTGTTTTGTAGTCTCAAACAAAAATAAAAATGGTCAATTTGGATATCTGGTAATGGTATTGTATCAATTGATTGATAAAGACATATAAAGTATGGTACAATACATATTATAGTTGTGAAGTGGTGAACTGTTATTTTAAAATGGATTGTTGTAGAACTGTTTTTGAGACTATGCACAATTATTTTCAAAAATGGTTGACATTTAACATGTGGAAATCACTTCAAATTTTTAAGATCCCAATGGTCATTATGGACACACATTCAACTATATTTATAATTTTCCAGAATGGAGAAAATATAGTACTTACTTCCCTGAGGTAAGAATTTATTATATGTGCGACAGAATGTCTCTTTAAAACCGATAGTAATTATTTATGGATCTGACTGTATTTCATATTTATTTACTCCTCCTATAAGTTCCCCAAGAAAGTTCTCAAGATCTTCATCCGTGTCGATATCTGTCAATTCCTTGAAGGTTTCCGGAGTCAAGGTATCCATCCTTTCGTATTCCATGCTTCTTCTCGAATCTTAAACTTACTGAACATAGCGTTGACACCACGTACATATATGCAATACATACAAATCCAATACTAATCACCATTGCCCATTCAAATGATCACGGGTCAGTGCACTCACTACGATTACTATAGTTCATTGAAAATTGGCTATTACTAGAGCGTGTAGGTTACTAAAGATTACCGTTTAGCTTGCATAGGTGACAGTGTATGGGTTTTAGGTTAGAAAAAACATTCGTGAGAGTTAATTCTTTGAAATTATTTTCAAAGAATCAACTCCTGAACTCTCACTCATGCTTTCTCTATAACATAATGATCTTGGTACCATTTGAATGAAAATTAAGCAGGCGTTGTACTACTACCTTTGTCTTTTAAAAAACTGCTTAAAGGAATCCAACACCTTGCAAAACTTCTTAACGGAGAGGAATAAGGGAAAATGCTTGCCGGATTCTGAATCTGTGTATTTTTTAATGATTTTTCACCGTCTTAGAATTTCAATTTTTTTCCTTTGAAAAAATGAGATTTGCATTGTTTTCCAATTAGACAAATGAGTAAACATGAATAGCCCGAAATCTAACGGTGAGATTTTGTTTTAAAAAATCATGGATATCAAGGCTAAATATAGCTATACAATAAACATAAAAAAGCAATGCTTGGACTCTTCATATTCACACAAAAAAATTAATTAGTAAATGAGGTTTGATATTTGTGAGAATAAGTTGTACGAGTCGCAATGCTCTACAAACACCAGACTACAGGGTGGATTAGGATCAATGACACACATAAAAATTGATTTAAAAACATTTCATGATAATTATCTCAAACAAAAGCAGTTAGCGAAGGATACATTTCATTACACTTAATAAATAGTAATCACTTTTGACTATATATACATATCTCATGGGAATGTATTTCCATCTGCTCAAGAGATCACATTTTAGCTTCGAAAATCACAATCGTTGGATAATACATTTGTCTCAGAATGATAGGCCACCCTGTAGCAATGTAGCTTTCACTTGAAGTGTACCCTTGAGAATAATGAACTTACTTTCAAATTGGTCTTGCTTTTGTGGTGTATGTGGCTTTTTAGCAAATCTGCCAGCCACGCTCATTTCTTTCCAGAACCATCTTGTTCACATGTAACACTAGGCTATACGCGCATGTATAGACAGATGACATAGATATACATATAAATTATATATTGCACCTGTATTTACTTACATGGGAATATTCCCTTTGGAAAAATGCAAATGCATGAACATATATTTTCATCTTATATATGACTTCAAGCTAACATATTATTTCATATTTATATTTTCATAGTTAGTCTAACATAAATAATAGATCCATGAGAACAATATTCTTTGTTTTATTAAAAATTGATGGGTTTACTGTGAATTCAATAAATTACAATTTGCAAGGGGTAAGTACTGTATGACCTTAGTTGCAAAGTACTGTTTATATATGCAGCTCAATAGCATAAAATATGTTGAATGAAGCATATGGTGGGGATTAGTCGTGTGACACACAAACTGACCAATACATGAGGGTATTAGCTACTTTTCACAGAAACCAAAGGAGGACAGTGCTTTTATTTCAACTGGGAGCTTACCTCCACACGACTTACTTTTTTGTGGACGTCCTGTATATCAAGATCAATATGCGCGACCTTATTAAGTGATTCAGTCCGTCTCCGTGGCGCAATTGGTTAGCGCGTTCGGCTGTTAACCGAAAGGTTGGTGGTTCAAGCCCACCCGGGGACGTTGTACGTTTTGCTTTCCTGATTAAACAACTGATATTTTGTTTGGTTTAAATTTGTGTCCATTTGTGCTTATATTTATAAATTAACGCGATTTTTGAATTATATGCTTTTCATCTTAACTTGTTTTTATTGGTATCTTGTAACATTTTAACACAGGTCCATGGTCGTTGAATGGCCCCTCTACACTAATTATTGCACCTATTATTATTGCCAAAATAATGAAAACGTTGGCCGAAAAATTCCATTGTGACTTTCAAGATTTATTACCCCTATTATCCTCTATTTTCTGTTCTTTGTTTTTGAGTTTCCGATTCATTGGCGAAACGGAATGGGGCTGAGTGGCTTTCCCAAGACCTGGGTATGACCTGAGACTCATATAATCATTTCATGATAATCTCAGGTATGACCAGAAAAAAACGTTTTTGTATCTTTTTTCACTTCCAGTTCACATTCTAGCTTTTGGGGGCTCATTTTTACAAATATCAAGTATTTGATATTTGATTAATGAAAAAAGACTAAATATTCAAAACTGTTGATAATAGTTTATATACATATTCAATATTTCAAGGTATACGTACTCATGTTTTCTGGCCTTTATACGTAACACTTAGTCTGTTACCGGTTCCGTAGTGTAATGGTTATTACGTCTGCCTAAAGTAGCGGTCACACTTGCCGTGTGGGCTCACCGTTCGCCACCGTGTGGCTAATTTAAAAATTCATTTTTCAATTAATTAATTAATTTTGTATTTGATGTGATGGGGGATATCTTGCGTGTGACCACTCCATAACACGCAGAAGGTCCCGGGTTCGAAACCCGGCGGAACCTACGGTAATTACAACTTTTGATGACCAAATCCTTGTGTAAAACTATTTCAATATCCAGATATAAAGCAAGGTTATATGTCTGTCCGTCTGTCGGAACATCTCCTCTCAGACTTTTTGACATTCGGCCTTTGTATTTTGTCAACATACTAAGACTGTATTTTGTATGCCCTCGGTGCAAGTAAATTGTGTTATATTTCAACGAGATTTTGCCCAGGTATCACTAGAAAGGACAAAAAGACCTACAGTGCACATTATCTATTAGTAATTCACGGTGTTATAGCATGACGGTTACGACAAGGCGATTTGCAAAATTTTGAGGTAACGATAACAAAAAATGGCGGATGGGAAAGACAGCATGTCCTCTTTCTCGCCTGTAAGCAAGATTCACAGATAATATTTCCTTTTCAACTAGTTCCATTCGGTGACGTATATATTGATGGTTATAAAGGCTGGGTCAAATCTGCCAGGTGGTTTACTAGAAGCGGAATATAAGCTGTAAACTTACCGACTGAGATGTCCAAGTTCATATTTTTAGTCCAATCTATTGATTTCTCAGTATATGTATGTATGATAAGGTTTCAAACGCAATGTCGTTAGACGACTACGTATGAATTCTATGGACGGTATAGAATTGTATTAGTTGTACATTAGATATTTAGCGGACGGTTACGTGCATGTACATCTTTCAAAATTGTGTCTTGCTTTATTTATGAAACCAATTTAAGTCAAAAATATAGCTATGAAGAGGCAAAAGAAGAATTCGTATCAAGTACTGATGAATATGACAAAATTAAACAATGAATCTGGGATACATATTTGAACGAGCTTCGCGAAACCGTCAATCAATTTTTTGCGTAACCGCAAATTAAAACTACAATATTATGGCTTAAGTAGAACATATTAGGTGGTTTCCAATGCTCAATTGGCTTTTTATGATCGTATGTAGGTTACATCTATATACCCCGAGGTCATTATGCAATATAAACCATGCCCTTACGACAAAAATAAACAAATTACTAAATTTTGTGTAGTTTTGAATTTCAAACTCAACAGTTTTCCGTTTATTTCATGTTATCCCCGGGCATCAATTTGCAAAGAATACGTTCAAAATATACATTACTAAATGCATCACCGAATGCGATGCCTACAAAAATCTTTCATTGATACACAGTAGAAGCAAATAATCCACCAACCTTAGTTTTTTGTTCCATCGCGGCGATTTTATTGGATAAATCAGTGATCGTAGTCGTCTAATCTCGTTTTCAGAGGTGTCGTAACCGTCATGCTATAACACCGTGTAATTGGCGTTTTGAGACCTTCGGAACTGCTATTAGACTATATCCTATTTAGGCTGAATATATTCAGACTATAAGCAATATATGTTATGATTCGGTAATTCATAATATTACTTAGGCAGTGCTATTCAAAATGGCCGATTGAGTAAATTAGTTTGCATATTCGTTACTTCAACTAGCTTGATTTCCACTTGACAATATTTTATGTTGCTCTCTATTGCATTTGATTGTACCTTACTTCTTATTTCAGGTGTTATAATGTTCATTTTTTTGTGAACTAATGCTTCCTCAAATTGATAATTTTGTGCAAAAAATCACTGCAATTTCCACAGGACGGTAGTGCATCATAACAGACTGACTTCTAGTAAGTATGTTGGATACATACTAGCTAGGGCTGCTTTGGCCCTTGGTGACCCATGATTAGATGACCTGAGGTCAAGGTCAACGTTATATTGGTCAAGGACATATCAGGGCACGTTCAAGGAGATTACTCATCTTCTTGAACTAGGGATCTATGCAAGACTATAGGCATACATGTTCTCAAGAGGTTTCTGATAAAATGAACTTTTGGAATTGTTGATGGTTCACCATCGTAAAGTGTGGCCTTCATACGGAAATGCCTTGGTCACATTTGCTCCAATTCATCGACCGGCGCCAGTAAAATGGTTTGAGTACAACTTTAAACCACACAATGGGCACTAACTTTAATCAGAGATAGCGATCCATGATCACGGTGTCCGATACTACCCAACGTAAATCGTTCCGGACTTGTTTTTCATAACCATTTGGACTCATTTCGTAGGAGAATGAGATGAGACATTCATCAGAATGGCTCAAAAAGGTTATATTATTCAATCATTTAGAAAAATACATACACTATTATAACCTCTACCTAAAACATTCTTTTTCATACCCACATATCTATTTTGGCGATCGTGCCATCATAGTTCATATTTATCGGCATTAAATAACAAAAATGCCAGAAATATGCTCTCAATCTGCATTAGTGTCATTTAACTATGTTTAAACAAAAAAATCATTTTATAACGTGGAACAATATTCACTACATTAAAGATCGTGTTAATATTTCAACTATCTGTACCTCTAAATTTCCATAAATGACCGTAATGTAAAAAGTGGAGTTAACGACGGCGAATGGTCCTTATTCTGACACGGACTTGTCTTATAGAATATAGTCCGGAGTAGGGATACTAGCGGTTACCGTTGGTTATTTGGTTTTCTGTATAAAAAAGCTTTTCTCCTTTTCTGTCCTGTCGCAGCGCCATCTAGTGTTTGATAAATGAATCAAGGTTTATTCTCGATAGGGTAAGTACTAATCTATCAGGAAACATTTACAAGTTTGGTTAGAAACATAATTTTTATAGATGGCGGAGTGATTTTTGAGACTATGTAGAGCAGAATAATTTTCTGAAACAGGTAGCTTTTCGGTGGTAGCTCTCTCCAGATTCAGTTATCTCAAAAATGGTGTGGTCACCGTATGCTTATTTTGTAACGGCAAGCTAGACAAGACTCCAATGAACACTGGGCACTGTTTCGCTGAGCTAGATCTGTGCCCATGAATATATTATGAAATGAAACGTTATAATGGTCGTCAATGGGATTTTTTACTGCAATCTTGACCCTAATAATCACTAGGTGAACGACTGCGACTTGTACACAACGTGATAAAAATAACGATTAGGAATTGTCTTGTAATCGTATTTATACGTTCCGTTGCTTGATGAATTGTCTATACTTCTGGAAAAATTGCATTTAGTATTATTATGTTTTTGATGAGTTTTCATACTAAATATTCTAACATTTTGTAATTTCAGTTCCCAGAAACAAGTGCCACGAATGTAGTTTTAAAAGTGCAGATAAAAATATATTCTTTGAACACTTCAAGAGGGACGCCCCCTTTCGTGATAAAGGCATTAATATAAGCATGAAAGTCAGTTTAAAGCCAATAAGGGCGTTTTAAAGTATTATTTGAGGCAAACTTATGCTCACATTTTTCATAGGCAAATTAAAAAGAGTGACGAGTGAAGTCTTTAAAAACCGAAGAGGCAAAACACAAAAAGTGAAATATATCTAAGCACGAGTGCCAAAGTGAAAGGACCAAAAGTTGTAATGGAACTTAGCAAGAAAAAGCAAACTCTAAGTGCATACCAGTTAAGAAAAACAAACCCCATATATTCCAAAACCATGATCTAACGTGAAAAGAAACAATGTCTAATACCCCCTTTCCCCCACCATTCAAGAACCGATATCACAATCCAAGACCAAAACACCAAGGGACATTTCATTCATACTGAAGTCATTACAATACATGTTGAAGAAAAAATTAGAAATTGATATCCAATACTCATAACATCAAAAATAGTTTTAGATACAAGTACTCATACAAGATAGAGCATTCATTCTCAAATGATATGGGATAGATAAAATCCAGTCTCCAAGTCCATAGGCAGTTCAAAGGGTATTGACAAGTATCTCTAATACGTTTAATTAATGACGATCATTTAGATAGTATCACTCAGACAACTTCTTCCACTGTCCTCATCCACTCTCTGATGATTTGTTGGAAATCTATAAAGTTTATGGTTCCACACTTAAAAATGGTTCATTGTGTTCTACAAGTCAGAAACGTTCCAATAACACAAGTCAGAAACGTTTAATAACAAGTCAACATCATTAACTGGAATATTTAGGTCACGTCCAAATGGTTAAATCTAAAAAATATTCTTTCGACAATTGCTACTCAATTAAACCACTTTAAATCATGATTTTCGTTCACAATATGGCTACTTTCACTATGAATCGGTGTATTCATTGGATACAAGGCAGGCTGGTGATTATCAGGCAAAATAGGTGAAAACACTGACAGAATCGCATATATCCCGAAATAACAAGACTATAGCAAACGGTCCGTACAAAAAAGACGTTCGTGGGTGCCTGAAGTTAGGGTATATAGTATGATAAGTTATCTAATTGTATTATATTTACATAAAGTCAAGTGAAAGCAATTTCATAACCAAATTTACAAACCTACCTCTACTTTTTTTCATAAATCAAGTCCAAATGGTTATGAAAAACAAGTCCGGAACGATTTACGTTGGGTAGTATCGGACACCGTGCATGATGTTATATTCATACACAGTATACAGTCTCCGTGGCGCAATCGGTTAGCGCGTTCGAAACCGAAAGGTTGGTGGTTCAAGCCCACCCGGGGACGTAACCTTTTACATTAACTTATTTGCAGGCAGAATCAGATCCTTTGGGGCCACATTGAAATTGCAAGAAATGACCATAAGCATATTTAATTGTGATCTCACCATGAGAAAAAATAATTCATCTGATTTTTCAAAATGAGTATTCTGCTTTCATTATTACATTTATATGCACACTAGTATCTTGTTGACCTATACTCATCACTGTATTGATGTATAGCACGGGTAGTATCTAAAGCCCCGCTATGATTGAAAGGTCGCGAGCAAGTTCCCGCTGAAATCGCGAGCATAGTCCTGTTTATTTGTATCACTTTGGAAAATGAACCAAAAGGATGAGAATACTTATTACCGTTCTTTGATACTCCAGCAAAACTTTGAAAACAGACATATTTGACAAAAAATGACATGAAAAATGATTATTTTTTACTTGCATGAAGGAAAGGGGCGTCAACATGCACGTTTGCATAATTTACTGTTCATATATTACTTTTATCGTTAAAATAAAGGCAATAAATACGATTTACATACTCCATAATAAATATCGGATCAAGATGGTCTGTATTGATAAGTTACTGGACAATGACACCTGCCATGGGGGTCGAAATACATTATTAAAGGTGTTCCAGTGGCCCCGCTGAAAAAATGAGGAGGCCCCGCTGAAAACACGAGCAAATTTCACGACTACCCGCTTCGATCACGAGGAAAGCTTCATCATTATTCCATGAATATAGTGAGCTTCTTTATATGAACGTACACGAAAGTGCAAATAACGTATTAATGACAATCACATTACATATCATTCTATGGCAACATCACAAATATTTCTTCTTCAACTTCAGGCAGTCTAATCCATCTGTCAGCGGCATGATCAAATTTTTAAATGTACATTCTACATAATTAACTATTCCAAGGATTATACTTCTAAGGACGCATATATTTCATTGGTTTCTTTGTCCGACCGTTCATTCGTGCGTGCATTCGACCGACCGTTCGTTCGTGCTTGCTTTCGTCTGACTGCCCTTTCGTTCGTGGGTTCGTCCGTCTATCCGTCCATTCGTCCGTGCGTGCTTTCGTTCAACCGTCCATTCATGCGTGCGTTTGTCTGTTCGTTCTTTTTGCGTTTGTTTGTGTGTTCGTTCGTGAGTGCGTTCATTCGTGCGTTCGTTTGTAACTACGTTCTTGCGTGCGTGGGTTCGATCTTTTGTAAATTGTTTTCTTCTATCTTCCCTTCATGCGTTCTTTTGGCCGCCTATCCGTCCGTTTGTTCATTCATTGTTTTTCGGCTGTTCTTCTGTCCATCCGTGCGTTCTTTCCTCGTTCGTTTGTTCGTTTGCAGGTTTTCATCAAAATGTGTCTTTCCACTGCCATATGAAAGAATGTAAATAATCAAGAAAGCAAGCAAGGACGTGAGGAAGTAAACAAGCAACGAAGTAAGTAATTGAGTTATCAAGCAAGTAAAGAATGGAGGAAGTAAATCGAAGAAGTGAAGGTGGGAGTAATATAAGTAAGCAAGGAAGGAAAAAAGGAAGGAAGGAGGGAAGGAAAGAAGGAAGGAAGGAAGCAAGGAAACGAGAAAGCGAGGAGGGAATAAAGCGAGGAAGCAAGCAAGGAAGCATCTGAGGAAGAAAGGAAGGAAGAAACCGAGGGAGCAAGGAAGGAACGATGCGAGTAAAGAATTAAGCAGGGAAGCTAGCAAGTAAGGAAGCAAGGAAGCCAGGAAGCAAAGAAGGAAGGAAATGAGGAAGCAAGGAAGGAAGGAAGCAAGCAAAGACGCAAGGAAAGGAAGGAAAAAAGCAAGGAAGTAAGGAAGGAAGGAAGGAAGAAGGCGAGAATGCAAGGAAGCAAGGAGGGAAGAAAACAAGGAAGAAATGAAGCGAGAAAAGAAGGACACGAGGAAAGAATGAAGGAAACGAGGAAACAAGGAAGGAGGAAAGGAGGAAGTGAGGAAGGAAGGAAGCAAGGAAGGAAGGAGGGAAGTGAGGAAGGAAGCGATGAAGCAAGGAAAGAAAGAAGCGAGGTAGCAAGGAAGGAGGAAAGATGGAAGCGAGGAAGCAAGAAAGGAATGGAGCGAGAAAGGAAGGACGTGAGGAAAAAAACGGAAGAAGCGAGGAAGCAAGGAATGAGGAAAAAAGGAAGCGAAGAAGGATGGAAGCAAGGAAGGAGGGTAGTGAGGAAGGAAGGAAGCGATGAAGCAAGGAAAGAAGGAAGCGAGGAAGCAAGGAAGGAGGAAAGATGGAAGCGAGGAAGCAAGAAAGGAATGGAGCGAGAAAGGAAGGACGTGAGGAAAAAAACGAAAGAAGCGAGGAAGCTAGGAATGAGGAAAAAAGGAAGCGAAGAAGGATGGAAGCAAGGAAGGAGGGAAATGAGGAAGGAAGGAAGCGAGGAAGCAAGGAAAGAGGGAAGCGATGAAGCAAGGAAGAAAGCGAGGAAGCAAGGAAGGAAGCGAGGAAGCATGGAAGGAGGGAATGAAGCAAGGAAGGAAGGAAGAAAGGAAGGAAGTGAGGAAGAAATTTGTGAAGGAAGCGAGGAAGCAAAGAAGGGGGAAAGAAGGGAGCGAGGAAGAAAAAAAGCAAGGAAGGAAAGAGGGAAACGAGGAAAGAAGGAAGCGAAGAAGCAAGGAAGGAAGGAACTGAGGAAGCAAGGAAGGATGCAAGGAAGGGAACGGGGAAGAAAGGAAGCCAAGAAGCAAAGAAGGAAGGAAACGATGAATCAAGGAAAGAAGGAAGCAAGCAAAGACGCAAGAAAGGAAGGAAGGAAAAAAGCAAGGAAGGAAGTAAGGAAGGAAAGAAGGAAGAAGGCGAGAAAGCAAGGAGGGAAGGAAGCAAGGAAGGAATGAAGCGACAAAGGAAGGACGCGAGGAAGAAACGAAGGAATCGAGGATGCAAGGAAGGAGGAAAAGGAAGCGAGGAAGGAAGGAAGCAAGGAATGAAGGAGGGAAGTGAGGAAGGAAGGAAGTGAGGAAGGAAGGAAAGAAGGAAGCGAGGACGCAAGGAAGAAAGCAAGCGAGGAAGCATGGAAGGAAGGAATGAAGCAAGGAAGGAAGGAGGAAAGGAAGTGAGGAAGAAATTTATGAAGAAAGCGAGGAAACAAAGAAGGAGGTAAGAAGTGAGCGAGGAAGGAAAAAAGCATGAAAGGAAAGAGGGAAGCGAGGGAGGAAGCAAGGAAGGAATGAAGCAAAAAAGGAAGGACGCGAGGAAAAAACGAAGGAATCGAGGATGCAAGGAAGGAGGAAAAAGGAAGCGAGGAAGGAAGGAAGCAAGGAATGAAGGAGGGAAGAAAGGAAGGAAGGAAGCAATGAAGGAAGGAAAGAAGGAAGCGAGGAGGCAAGGAAGAAAGCAAGCGAGAAAGCATGGAAGGAAGGAATGAAGCAAGGAAGGAAGGAGGAAAGGAAATGAGGAAGAAATTTATGAAGAAAGCGAGGAAACAAAGAAGGAGGAAAGAAGGGAGCGAGGAAGGAAAAAAGCATGGAAGGAAAGAGGGAAGCGAGGAAGGAAGGAAGCGAGGAAGCAAGGAAGGAAGGAAGCGAGGAAGCAAGGTAGGAAGGAAGCGAGGAAAGAAAGATGCGAGGACGGAAGGAAGCGAGGAAGGAAGGAAGAAAGAAAAGAAGAGGCGAGGAAGGAAGGAAGCGAGAAAGCAAGGAAGGAAGGAAGGAAGCGATGAAAGAGAGAGCCGAGGAAGCAAGAAAGGAATGAAGCGAGGAAGGAAGGAAGCGAGGAAGTAAGGTGGGAAGCAAGCGAGGAAAGAAAGATGCGAGGAAGGAAGGAAGCAAAGAAGGAAGGAAGCAAGAAAAGAAGAGGCGAGGAAGAAAGGGAGGTAGGAAGCGAGGAAGGAAAGAAGCAAGGAAAGAAGGAAGCGAGGAAGGAAAGAAGCGAGGAAGCAAGGAAGGAAGGAAGCCAGGAAGGAAGGAAGCAAGGAGGGAAAGAAGCAAGGAAGGGAGGAAGCAAGGAAAGGAAGGATGCAAGGAAGCGAAGAAGGAAGGAAGTGAGGAAGCAAGGAAGGGAGGATGCAAGAAAGGAAGGAAGCAAGCAAGGATGGAAGGAAGGAAGCGAGGAAGGAAGGATGCAAGAATTCGAGGAAGCAAGGAAGGGAGGAAGGAAGCGAGGAGGGAAGCAAGGAAGGAAGCAAGAAAGAAAGGAGGGAAGTGAGGAAGGAAGGAAGGAAGGAAAGAAGGGAGGAAGCGAAGGAATGAAGTGAGGAAGCAAGGAAGGAATGAAGCAAGGAAGCAAAGAATGAAAGAAGCGAGGAAGGAAGGAAGCAAGGATCGAAGGAAGCGAGGAAGGAAGGATGTGAGGAAGCGAGGATGGAAGCCAGGAAGCAAGGAAGGAAGGAAGCGAAGAAGCAAGGAAGGGAGGAAGCGAGCAAGCAAGTAAGCAACAGGAGATTGATACAGGAATAATATTCATAAACATTATTCTGACTAAATCATTTTATGTTGACCTAAACGCACGCTTATTCGTGTATCTTACTGAATATCGACTTGTACTCAAAGATGGAACAGAGGGGACAGTTGCAATACAGAGAATACAGGATATTTCCTATGGACTATGTAGCAAAATCACACGATAAAAAACGTTATACAACGATTTGAAGCGCAACATAGGATATATTGTGCTCTCGATATGCTGAATTTCCACTTGATTTCATCTCGGGCCAATACAGAATTTTTGAGCACAATATATCCTATATTGCACTTCAAATCATTCCATAACCTATTTTACTTCAAATTATGAAAATGAGGTTAAATGTTCATTTCGTCCGATCTAATACTCATCACATTTCTCAGATGATGTTTCTTATTCTGTAAAATGGCATGGAAAAATGATACTGCAGTTTTCCATAACAACGTATCATAATATGAACTATATTAAACAGTTGTGTTTGCTGTTATTGAGAATTATATTGACAAATAATGTATTCATCAAACTGGGTACAATAGTCGATCAAGGTGGGTACGAAAGTGGGAGATGTTCAGGGTATAATCGGGATTCACTCCATTTTTAAGAGACACTTGCTCCTGTTTTCAGCGGGATCTCCTCATGTTTTCAGCGGGGCCTCCTCCTGATTTCAGCGGGATCTTTGCTTAATTGCTCCTGCTAGAAGCGGGGCCTTGAGGGATATGATAAAATTTAAATATAAAATGTTCTGTAAAGCTTTAAGAAGGGAAACTCGGTACATCTTTATTTCATATCACTATCGTTATTTCAACCACAGGACAACATCGTTCTTCACCAATAACGTATAGAAATATATAGATAAAGATTCAAAATGATACTTTCTCTCTTCAATTGACAAATAACGAACCACAGAACTACCGCTCGTGATACATTTTTTCCAGCAGTTGCTTTTTAGTCCAAATACCATGTAATCATTGGGAAAAATTAAAAGAAAACGTTTTGTAAATCATACAATTCAAGAACACAAAAAAGAACCCATGACTTCTTTTTATTCCTCGCGATTTCAGCGGGAACTTGCTCGCGATTTTTAAATCATAGCGGGGCTTTAGATACTACCCGTGTATAGGCTACAGTACTTATTAGGGTCATAATTCAATCATGAAGTGTAGAGGCATAGATTCCAAACCAGGAAGTATTTTTGTGTCTGTCAAAATCCATTTGCATCCTACGCATCCCTACATCTTATCCAAATATGTTACTACATAATGAAATATAACAGTATATTCTTTGGTTTTACAAAGTTGCATGAAGTGTTAAAGTTGTTTTTGGAGCATTTTCTATAGCCATCTTGTAGGGAAAAAATGATAAAAAATGTACAGTCTTTTAATTTTAAGTATGACCTGAATCGATTGCAAACTTCATATTTACACATTTGACGAGATAAACCATTTGTGTCATAGTGTGAAATTATTAAGTTTGCAATCGATTCAGGTCATAGTATATTTTGGGTATTTTTGTGATAATAAATGGAAACCAATGGCCTCTATTGGGATCTGCTGATATCCTCATGTTAAATCAATGATGCACAGCCCCATGTAAGTCAATAAAACCTTACTGAACTAAATTGCCCCTATCTCAGCCTATGTGTGCCCGAGCACTTTAATATTTTCCAAAGAGTTATATGATATTCTATTCTTCATCTTACACCTAAGAATTATTCATTTTGACCATAGGGGTATTTGCCAATAAATGCACCTCTTTCTTTGAACAATTGACCTTCGGATCATTTCCATGACTTGGAATGATATGGGCCGAAAATAATCTAAAAATCAAACAATATTTCTCGACCTTGCTCGCTGGATCTTAATCTCTCTTTAATGAAATGTATAAGGCGATAGACTAATGCCGTGGTCACATTAGCTCCGGCCGATGAGTATTTCGTTCAAAATTGAATAAAGCACTCAATCGGACAGGGGCCGTAGTAAAAATCGGAGCAAATGTGACCACGGCATTAAATGTATGCCCGGGGCACATTTGCACCGATTTATCAGCTGGCGCCTGACCGGTTGAGTATTTTGTTCAAATTATATTCAATTTTGAACACAATACTCAATCGGCCGGGCGCCGGGGCTGAAAATCGGAGTATATGTGACCACGGTATAAGGCATTTTAACTTTTTGAACCTGCAACTTTTATATTATTCTTTTCTTTTACCTTATATAATTGTATGCCATGTTCCTGTCTAGAGTAAATGAATAGACGCAAATAAATAATACATATGTACAATACAGCGCGTATAAAAACGCAACAAATAGTGAAACTAGTGAATGCCATGTCTCCTCTTTCCAATGGTATTTCATTTATTGACATTGGATCTTGGTTGGGCCACTACTGTAATCATTTCTTTTGCAAAAAGGGCCAAACTTATTATAAAAATCGCACGAGGTGCATCAGTGCACGGGGCCGTGTGTTATTTGTAGAAAAAATAAAACCAGCGTTGACTGCATTCGTTTCATTCTATGTACCATAAAGCCACATTTCTGTTCTATGCAATAGTATGTCATTCATTCACATGGATTGGCTGAATAATCACTACTCTTGCAAAGTGGTGCAAAATCAGTTCAGGGTCAAGTTTAAAACATCGCAAAAGTCATTACGTTGTCGTTGGGCATAGGGGATATTTGAAAAAGGTGTGGAAGATGTGACATAGACAGCAACGTGTTCATATTCATACTCGTACAACAATACATACTATACCCCTACAAATTGCAACCACTTCTTACCACACAAACACGTAAATATGCGCTCATTTCTCCATGTCATTTATGGCTCAACTCTGAGTCATCTTTGCGTTAAGGCGGAAAAAGCAGTCCATTGACAATTCTTTCTCGAAGTTTCGCAATATCTGGTAGAGAGATGGTACTCGGGGTGGAAGGTGTGAGAATAGTGCAAGAAATGACTTTGTGAGCTGGATGGAGTTTCTCTTTATTTTTCATTCTATTAGGGTTTCCTGCATAAGGGATTTCGCCTGCGAAGCATATTACTCTTGCGAACATATCTAAATACTGGTCCGAAGAAGACATACCTTGAATTTTTGAGAAAAAAATGGCTAAAAATGGAAACTACAAAAAGTCAAAATGTTCAACTCTAACAAACCTCTAGCCATTTAATATTAACACTATGTATTATTTAATGTTTTTCAGATGTTTCAGGACCTTCATTAGTGTACTAGTGTCTAGAAATAAGATAATTAAGGACAAAATTTGGCATTTTTGATCATTTTCGCTTTCAGCAGTAACATATAGTTCCTTATATCTTGAGTTTAATGCTGACTGGTTGTTGCAATTTTGATCAAATCTGTTCTTGTACATGTATTCTTCCATTTAAGATACAAAAAATGTATATTGGACCACCAATGGTCATATTAGAGCTTTCAGATCTCCCCTACCCCATTTATTATGAAAAATTACCGAAACATATGAAAAGGTATAATAACTTGAATTTATAAACTTAAACAATCTTTTATCTATTCTATATCAATATTATGTGTTATTTAGTGTTTTTCAAATATATCAGAACCTTTATTGGTACACTAGTGCCTAGAAATGAGACATTTAAGGACAAAACTTTGCATTTTTTAATCATTTTAGCTTTCAGCCCTAACATATAGTTCCTCATATATAGAGTTTTATGCTTACTCGTTGTTGCAATTTTAATCAAATCTGTTCTTGTACATGTCTTCTTCCATTTAAGGTATAGAAAATGTATAGTGGACCACCAATGGTCACATTAGAGCTTTCAGATCTCCCCTACCCCATTTATCATGAAAAATATGAAAATATAAAATAACTTGAAATTATAAACAACTTTAACAAAGTTGTAGCTATTCTATTCTATATCAATATTATGTGTTATTTAATGTTTTTAAGATATTTCAGAACCTTTATTGGTAAACTAGTGCCTAGAAATGAGACATTTAAGGACAAAACATGGCATTTTTTACCATTTTCGCTTCCAGCAATAACGTATAGGTCCTTATATCTTGAGTTTCATGCTGATTGGTTGGTGCATTCTTGGTCAAATCTGTTCTTGTACATGTCTTCTTCCATTTGGGATATAAAAAATGTATATTGGACAACCAATGTTCATATTAGAGCTTTCATATCTCCCCTACCCCATTTATAATGTAAATGAAAAAGTAATTTCAAAACATAAACTTTAACAAAATTGTAGCTATTCTCTATCAATACTAAGCAAATATTTCATTCTATGGAGGGCAATACCTGTTCATCTTTCAATGATTTTTGCAGCATGTATTGCCCGCAGCCCGGAGGGCGAGGGAAATACATGCTGCAAAAATCATTGAAAGTGCAACAGGTATTGCCCGAACATAGAATGAAATATTTGTTTTATTATATCATTGCTAGACATTCGCTTACTTTGCAGACTGGCACTCTTGTAATATTCCCCATCCTTCGTTCGCAGTTCCAAAAAAACTCTAAAATTCCATCCAGAACGATTTTATCGATAGATTTAACGTCTATTTCGTCCACATAACACTTGAAAATGTTCTAAGACATTAGATGTCATTCCGTTGATTTAATGGTGTTTTTAGAATGCACATCCCTCAAGATGTCGTTCTTTTCATCGGAATTCAGACTTTTAAATCTTTTTCTGTCTGCCATTTTGATGCACGTCACAACTGTACTGGACGAAACGGGACGATTCAGAATTCCCGGGCGGGCAATACGCCGGGCAATACGTCTTTTATTATTCCAAAATTAAGGGAGGTGTGAAATACGCTTTGGTATTTTTGATCACATGGTACTGAATCAGCCAATCAAAGGACACAAATTCTAGCAATGATATAATAATATGTATTATTTAATGTAACCTTCATTTGATTACATTTGTCTAAAGTTTATGGACAAAATTTGGCATTTTTAGCATTCTGCTTTTAGCAATAGCATATAATTTTCCACAATTATAATTCTTTGATGATAGTTGATATATGTTTTTTTTATTGAATCTGTCTTCTTTGATTTAAGTTATAGAAAATGTATGTTTAAGATCTCCCCTTCACCATTTAATAAGAAAACCAACAAAAATGTTATTATTATTGCATGTTGATATTCTTAAAGGTGCATTATACCAAAGGTTTCTCCCCCAGGCAATCTATGATGTCCTATTGTTCTTGCTCATATAATATCTAACATACCATGGATATATCTTGAGAATAACTTTTGGGCATATTATTGCCGAAATATTGAAACAATCAACAGAACAACCAACCTCCAGAATTAAACACAATCGATTCCTCGGCTAGCGAGGGGAGTCACACAAGCGCCCACAAGCGCCTTGAACCAGGCAGCCAATCAGGTTCATGATAAACAAATCCAACGACCAATCAGATAACAGGAGGACTTTCCCGGTATATTCTAACTTCAGATTGAATTAATTTCTGCGAAAATAATTAGATCGGCCAGCACAATCGCAAAAATTCACAATGAAAGAGGGCGATTTGGGACTTCTTCTTTGGTTAGTAGATGGGTGAATATGTGGTGAAACTCAATATGCAAAAAAGTCCAGAGGGGTCTTGATTGTGCTATCCTATGGTATAGTGACTCTTTAAGCTTTTCAAAAGTTTAGCACATTTATAAGCACACTATTATCAAAAATGACACATAAATGGGCAAAATGACAAATTTTTGAGAACATTTGAGAAACCTTACATAACACATAATATTGGTATAAAATAGCTACAACTTTGTTTGAGTTGAACATTTTGACTTTTTGTAGTTTCCATTTTTAGCCAATTCTTTTCTAAAAAATTCAAGGTATGTCTTCTTTGGACCAGTATTTAGATATGTTCGCAAGAGTTATATGCTTCGCAGGCGAAATCCCTTATGCAGGACACCCTAATAGAATAAAAAATACACAGAAATTCCATCCAGCTCTAAAAGTCATTTTTTCCTTAACGGAGCCTCTTAGAAAATTTTCCACCCCGAGTATGGTTAACACTCCTTGTAAAGTGGGCGTCGTCCACAATGCAATTCAATGAGACTGAAAGAATGGCCGACGGACCATTTTCAACTTTATCTGATTTTGTTGAAAAAAATCAGTGTACTACCAGCACCATTTGTAACCCCGTGTTGAAGGGTCGTTGTAATCTGAGAACATTCTTGAAAAATGAAACACCCTACCCTATACTCCACTCCACTTAACTCTTCTACTCAGAATAATTTAAGCATTTGTCATTCTGATCTTGATATAAAAGTGATTCAATTGAAGCATTTATTTTCAATTTATATAGCATTTTATATTCCGCAGTGAATATGCGATACATTGATTTCACTGAATACCCGATACTCACTTGTGGAATATGTCATACTAAATTGTGGAATATGCCATATACCGCAGGTGAAAACGTGATACAGAAAGCCTTGATTTGGTTGCGAGAATAGACTCTAAATGTAAAACTACGCTGGATTATTAATATAGTTAGTGCGTCGAGTACTAATATATGAATCCTGGATCGATTGAGTAAGTTTATTACGCGAGGTTGGTGACTGATACTTCTGCTAAGTTAAAATATTCGATACACAATACTGTTGATTCAGTAATCATTATAATAATTTATAATGTTTTACTTGTTCGGTCATTCGATGCAATTGACAATTGCCTACTTCCGTATCACGTTCTCATTGGTTAGTGTGTATGCCATATACCGCAGGTGAATCTATCATACACCGCAAGTGAATATGCCATATTCGTTGCGGAATATGACATATTTTTGTATCGTGTTTACCGCGTAACATCAATCATCAAAATCCTCCATTTAGAAGTACATTTGATCCTGGCATGCACCAGTCATAAGGGAATCTGCTTCCGACGAGCTTCTGCCATCTTGGAAAGTGCTCAATATTTCCGATTCAATATTGAGTGACCAATGATTCACGCGTACGACCACAAACGTAGCGGGAGTCGTAGGATGCGATAAGCCTCCATATTGTTTTTGGTTCAAATTGTATATGCTGATGCTCTAGGGGCATAGGGACTCTGCTCAAATAGGCCAGAAGATAGCTACTGAGTTCAAAATAGTCACCATTTATTGTAAACTTGTAGTCTCTGTCATAACTCCAATACCACAAGATTATGTTGAGATTTTTGATACCATATGGACATAGGACTCTGCTCTTGGAGGTCTCTTTAAGATATTTTTTAATTCATCATATGGTGTGATGTCACATTGTGATTGTGGGTATTGGCAAAATGAGACTACATGTACCAATGTATATACTACTATTTTGTTATTTTTGCCATGTTATGTTCAAAACAACAATATGTTTTGCTTGGTGGCATTCTGGGGAGTTGCTGTTTTTTCAAGTTTGACTTGAAGAGCTCTTATTCAGTTGAAGTAAAATCTTAAGCTGTTTTATGTCTGAACTGGAACCATGCCCTTATAAGGTAAGGGTGGCAGGGTACACAGAAATATACTTCTTTCCATTTTGTGAGAGTCTGAGATTCATAACGTTCATATATATGTGTTATGCTTCAGTCACCTTTGATCTACGGAAACCATGCAGCCACTGTAACTTCGCAAAATTGAGAGAGAAATGCAGTATGCAATATAGGGATGAGCAGTACAATTTAGAATTTCTATATTGATTTTGAGAAGCTACAAACCCTGTACAGCTGTCACAAAGCAAATGTCACTGATGCTTTAGATGTGCATATATGTGATAGTGCATTGCTTTAAATCCTCAATTCTTTAGTTGTCAATTTATCTCAACACAATTTATATGATAACATGTGGTTTGTGTGCATTTTATATACATGTACTGTATATTGCACTTTGTCTATTCAAAGTGATATATGTCATAAGATTAGATGACAAACAGCACTACACTATAAATAGAATGAATGATCAGCCTAATGTTTCCAGTTATGAACTCGAATGTCATTATGCTCAACTTAGGAATCATGAAATTACACTCAAGGCGAGCATGGATACTTTCTCTTATTTCATATTTACATGTATATTACAAAGGAGTATCAATCTCAATGATTGGAGAAGGTTTGCAATGTTAAAAGCAAAAACACAATAGGAGATCTCAAATAGTTAATATATGCATGACTGACAAATTAACTGAAGTGAACTTAATAAGGACTTAATGTAGTTTTATATTATACGTATCAAATCGAATATATCTACATAGTTCAATGTGTAAAACTTCATATAGCTGTAAACATGGTGAATACAACTGAGAATAAACAAGGGATTGCCTTTCAAATCAGATTTTCTGGGCTAGCTTTGAAAATATTTTGACCCCTAAATCCAAAACTTAGACCCAAATGTGTTTAATTTTTTTCTGGGCTCACCAAGGGGGAAGCGGGCACCATGCACCCCCCTGTATCCGCCACTGATAAGGTAGAGTCTTATGGGATCACAGAAATGGCTACAAATACATGAGCTTATAAAAACCCGGGAGAAATAACTGTGTTTCGTTCAGTGCTTCCACGCCATCTATACGCGACGACGGCTCATTCAATGAGCAAACTCACGACAGAGAAAGGGCTCAAATTACATTAAGAGTAATCATAAAAATGGGTTTCAATATATCTAAATATACAAATCTCATAAAAGTAGCAAATGAGTACCAAAAACACTTTTCATATATACCATTTCGTTTTACTCTAAGATTGGCCATTTAGCTTTTCAGTACATCCGTCTCACATTCTCATTGGTCAGTGAGTATGCCATACATTTTGGGTGAGAACGGCATACACCGCAAGTGAATCTGTCAGATTCACTCGGTGAGTATGGCATATATCTGTAATACAGTGTATGATGTTTACCGCGTAATAAAGGTTATCTAGAACGACATGTTCAGTCATTCCAGATAGTAATGCCCCAATCACATTTTTTCTGTCGCCGTGTATTTTCTCTTAAATAGCCCCGTGCCTGTAGTGTTAATCATTATGGTTGTATAGGATGGTTCAGTGCCTAATATTGTCACTATAAGTTTGGCTCCATTTGTCCACATATGTGTTGTCACAATCAGTTAAAGTCAGAAATTCTTAAATTACGTTATTGTCGCCAAGAAGCATTTTTAGGTATATGGAAGAAAACAGACTAAGTTTATTTATCACAATCCGTATTATATATTTTCACGGGTAACAATGATGTGTAAGAAATATTCATGCGAAGTTTCAAATCGAAATACTAACAAGAACCTCTTCTTTTTCACGTTATAATAATGTCGCCAGATTCTTGAAAGTTACTGCCTGTTGCATGTACGAGGGTTGTCCCAGAAGTAATGCACTATATGCTCTAACTTTGTTTAATATTCTTCAATTCAGCTGAAATTTTGTATATATAACAATTGAAGTTTCATCTATTATATCCTGAAGTTTCAGCACCAAACATTAATATTAAGTCTCAATATGGTTGCTATAACAACATGGGGGTAGGGGTGGGCGGGGCAGGCACCAATTTTTCTAATTATGAAAAGATCTAAAGTGTTATTTTATTAATATTTCGTTGCTTTAAATGGTCAAAATGTTTGGGAAATTGTTAAATTTATTCAACATGATGTTAACCAAGTACAAATAATGACATTTAGCACTGTGATATCATAATACCACATTTCAATAGTCACAAATTCAAATACAGTTACAGTCAAGAAATTGCAAAAATGGCTGCAATTCTTACCTGATAACAGAAGGCCTTGCGTTTAGTGGCCTAATTTCATACTTCACTTGGACTCAAAGCCACGCAAAACAATGCTACCATGAAGAAAGTATATAGGGAGTATATACCAGATAGAACTACAATTATGGGGTGGCAGAAAAGATTTAAAAGAGACTATTTGACCCTGGATGACGACCCCAAACATGGGAGGCAAAAACTCCACAAGTCACAGTGGAAGAAATTGCCAAGAGTGTTTGACCTGACAGGCATCAAAAGTACATACCATGCAAAGGCCATTATTTTGAGAAAATGTGAAATGGGACACTGTGCAATATACATCCATTAAATCTAGGATGTGCTCATAGTAATTTAGTATCTCAAAAATGTATTTTTGAGCATACTTCTTATAGCTACACAAAATGGTATTTGTTGATTAATTATTTCATATTTTCAATTTTTTATTCCTTTTGACGTGAACGTATAACCTGCCCCGCCCTACCCAAACTCACCAACTTGATTTTATTATAACATCAATATAGTTTTATCAGTCAACATGAAATTTTTCAAAATAATCAAAATGTCTCTAAGGAACATTTTCTGAAAATTTCATGGAAACATATCAATTATTGATAAAGTTAGAGCATATAGTGCATTACTTCTGGGACAACCCTCGTATACCTGATAAGGAGCTTATACTAATGTGACTTTTACCTTAAAACCAACATCAAACACTAGCATACATATAAAATATTCATAAAATATACAGAATGTCAATGTATTTACCAAGATATATCATTTGTGACTTGACAAAAAATATTTTTTGAAACGTATGGATAAGGACTTTAAACTACGTTACCAAATATCCAGCATAATCAAAGAACGAAGGCACTGTTTTCCATATATATTGTACCACAGCCTTGGATGACTTGATATGAGACCCTACTCTGTCGGTTAGTACTGAATAAATAATTGATTCGCATTAAAATGTCAGAAATATTAAATAACGTTACCTTAAACTACGTGAGCCTTTTTTACGAAACAATCCTATTTTGACTTGTTATTTAACTACAAGCTCAATGACAATGGGTCACATGGTTAGTTTTGGTGCGCCATGGCGCCATGTTGACTCAAAGCTCTGTATTATCTCTGACAATCGACTACAATTCATCAAAATAATTGAAATATGTAAATAAATACCTAACTTCATTCACAATCTCAGTAAAGAACATTTAAGGATTTTTTGGATTATGATTTTGAAGCACATCATTCATTAGAAACATATTATTTGTGGTGCAAGAACAAAATTTTCAATTTGAAATATATTTGGTGAAATTCGATATTGAATGTTGGGTAAATTACGTTATGTTCGGTAACGTGATTTAAAACGATTGTTAATCCTTTTCTGACTTGATTTAGAGTTTCAAATAGGGGAACATTCTTTCAGAAAATGGGTAAATCCATAGCAGTGATTCAAAAAGCCCATATTGAATAGAAAAGAGAAAAGATGGGGACAAGTACAGAGAGAAAGGGCACGTGTTAAGGAAATGGTGAAACAGAAACCTTTTTGAATTTTGAATTCCTGTTAATTTTATTTTCTTGTACAAAATAAAGTATGAAGACATATAAAAGTTTTAGGAAAGTATCGTCACAATGTTTTCCTTTATTGAGTCTGGTAAGAGGTCAATTTTAACTCCAGGAAATGCTGAAATTTCATGAAAACATTCAAATGGACGTCTTTTCAATTTTTCAATGTTTTCTCAAAGTTTCTGTACAACACTTAAATAACCATGGTCCTTTTACCAAGTTTATTAAAAGAAGATAATGTGATAATGTTTTCCTGAAAAACAAGGAAATGCACACATGCCATCATACTTTATTTTCAACAGAAAATAACATGTGCAGGTCTATCAATTTTTCAAAAATGTTTTCGTTACACCATTAGCTTAAGCGGTACCACACACCCAGAGTAGAGCTCCCCCTTGAAAAGGTTTGTTTCTTGCTTTGCCTTGTGAAGTGCAGAAATGAACCCCAGAGTAAGAGAACTGACGCAGACGAACCCTTTGATAATGAACCAGCTGTTATGTACATGATTGACAATTATACTGCTGTCCATGATGGTGCTTGGTACATTGGAAAAGTAGTTAATGTGGATGGCGTGCTATGAAACATCATTTATGATTAACAGACAGACAGACGGCGTATTTTCAGTGGCCTTCACTAGAACATGTACTCTGGGAAGCCAGAACGTGTACTCTGGGTAAAACATGCAAACGTTCTTTCCCAATAGTGGATTTGATTCCCAAGTAAGTGATTGCAAAAATGTTCAAGATTACCTGAACTGATGATGAACTATTTGCCTCCAAAAATTGAATCAAGAGACAATGACATCTGATATGTGGTTTTGGACAGATATGATTTGAAAATACGTTTTTTTGTAAACATTTACTAGTTCACGTTGACAATACTGTTTTAGCGACGTCTCTAGAGATGTCGAATTAAGTGATAAAGTTGTTATAAGAAGTTTAAGTTTTACATAAACTTTGAACAATATTTGCTCTCGTTATCTAATGACGACTATACAGTTTTTTAACAATTAGTGTTACCAAAATTTGGTGATTCAGTGCTAGGATAAGGGGTCTATACCAAGTACATTTAGCACCATTATTATTCACAATATGTAATGATTGGTCTGGTTTTTTCATTGTAATGTCTTCTTGATCATATTTAATGACACATGAATCTGATGTTCCAAGATTTTAATCTACGTTACCATTCGTTTAAATATAGTACGCAAATGCTATATTTTACATGAACATAGTGTGTTTTCATAAAAATGAGTTTCTCTTATATATAAAACGGACCAAATTAATTCTTTGGAAACCACTATATTGTGCGACTGTTGAATTGAAAATGTCAGCTCCCAGCAATTAATCTACGTTACAATATAGGTATGTTCAATGCTTGAGTTTTTTTACAAATAGATAACCATGGCAGTATCCAATACAATATTAGTGTTTAACAATGCAGAGATATACTCCTTTGCTCTGCTAAAACGTTTTAAACTGAGGGAATGGTCACAAAAGATCCACACTTAATGATTGAGTGACTGACAAACATTATGGAAATTACAATTTTAAGGACAAAAATAAAAAATATTCGTAATTTAGCAAAAAAAAGTTCAAAAGCCAACTATCATTAATCCTCCTGATAAGTATCGGTACCCTAATGTCTGTACTTTAAGGTAGAAAAACATTTTATTTGGTAGCACTATCATAAATTAAGAAGTATTCAAATCAATTAAGATGGTGCCTATAACGTAATTTAAAGTGGCACAAAAACTTAAGATGTGTACCACATATTTCAAATCAAAATTACTACGAAACCAAGAGAGTCTTAAAGCCATTTTTTGGTATTATGCTGTAGACATATAACCCCATAAAATAACAAGGTATGACGTGAAACGGAGAAACTTTATTTTTATCATTTTCCGAAAACTGATTGGGGCATTACTATCTGGAATGACTGGTTGTTTATTTTGCTGTTTATATATCACGGTGTTCTTTAACTGTTGGTAGTATCGTTGTAATATACAGTAAAGATTCAAAGGTCTCTTGAACAGCAATGAAACTTCTACTTGCTGATATGCAGCTTTTGAAGTCAACTTTATCCCCATAAAATGTTTAAATTTGCTTCAAATTGACCAAAGTTTTTTTTAAAAATCATCTACAAGATGCCTGGAGTTCATATATGACATTGTATTTAAGATTTGTCCTTTGGCTGACCTTTAAATGTTCAAAAAAGCCTACGGGGCCTCTGTAAGATTGCTTGCAATCTTAAACCTCTAGTTTTTTTATACGGAGGTCGTGGCAATCCGTGGAAAGACGCATCATTGTTTTACATATTTTAAGGCATTCTGGTTTTATTTTACAGAGAATCCACCACACACTAAGCTTAAAAGGTCCCAGAGATGCATTATCAATGTCACATATATTTACATGTACACATAAGCAGGTCCGTAGCCAGGATTTGCAAAGGGGGGGGGGGGGGTGGGGGGCAATTTTTGAATAATTCCAGGAGGGGTTCACTTGTGACAATTTTGGTACAAAAATGGCCAAAATCAAAAAGGGCTCAGAATGGTGAAAACTGCAATCGAACCAATCGAACCCCCCCCCCCTGGCTACGGGCCTGATAAGTCATGCCGTTTTAACATGTTGCAAAAGATTGAACAAAGGACACACTATTTCAATAATAAAATTAACCGTTTCAGCATATTGAAATGAATTGCACCCTTAGTGAAATCATCGTGATATCACTTAGAGTGCAAAACGTTTCAAACAAAAAGTCCTTCAAAAATCACTTTAAAAAAAAGGTTTCACACATCATATTTGATAACATTGGGTAAGACTATGTAAATAGAAGCCAAATTGGTTTTTACTTAATATGGGGAAATGGTGGTAAGTCCAAATCTTTTAAGACCTTGCCTACATTTATGTTCAGAGCATCCCCATATTGCAATGTCGAATTATCAACAACTACCCCCTTCTTGTACTTCTCGCACGTTTTTGGCCCCATCCTACAAGAGTGTCTGTAATGGTGCACAACAATAGCATATTCCTCAGCAGGCTTTAGGTACATCCCAGGGAACATGTTGCAGTTCTCTCTGATTGGTCCCTGTGGGTATTTACAGCTAACAGTCCCATGCCATATGACCAGAAGTGCAAAGGCGGTCGCGCTGAATGTTTTATCGGAGTCTCTGTTTATGATAGAGCGTTTGAGGTACATTTGAGAATGTAAATGCTGATGTGGGGAAATATTTACTTGACCATACGTGTCCAGGTGCCAACCAGAAGGAAAGTACCATCCTCCGATGTGGGGTTTCCTCGCTGCACCTGATTCAATCACGTCAATAATACGAATATTTGGATCACTAGAAAAGATTATCTCATCGAGGTCTAACATAAGAATATAGTTGAATCTGTTCCTGTATCTATACAGACAATCATTATAGGACGTTAGATAAAGCTGTGACATTATCCAACCAATTTTGTCATCATTAAGTTCATATTTCACTTTCAAATGGGGCAGTATGCTATAGAAAAATCTGTCATATTGCACATCTAGTAATCCCTTTTTCTGGTAATAATCCAAGATTTGCTCAATCTCATTCTTGTTAGCATTATTGCTTTCATTGGTATAAATCACAAAATGGTCAATCCCTGAGATTTTATGGAACTCGATCCACTCTACAAATCGTAGAACGTTTTGTGTCCCTGTGATTGGCTTAACACAAATAGACATATTTTGTTTCACTTTTCCAGTCTTCAGTTGTTCATTTTCAATTTTCAGAAACGTTCCATCATTTGTTTTGATAGATCTACTTGTGTATATTCCAACGAAATCCGTATCACTGAGGTGCGGCACATCACACCAATACGAGCTTGTGTAGAAGAGCACACCATATGGGTAAGATGGGAAAACTGGTAAAATCTTCACTGGTACATATTTGTAGCTATTATAAGTGGCACCATCGATTGTAAATCTGCAATACAATCGTGTCTGATTGTTCTTGATGCTGGTGTGTTGGATGCCGAACATCCGAACACATGTTTCGTTGAATCGATCATCCAGATGAGCCGATTTCAAGTAAATCTCAACCCCTGGTATTTTATAAAATGCACGATTGCCCTCTTTTCCATTCCATTGGTTGCCATGGTGACTATTTACTTGCACAGATTCCTTTTTATTTTGATTTGAACTTGATTTTGCATCTGAATTATTTCGTACTTTTCTTGATTGTTCTAACACAACATCTGATTGTACCAACACAATATTTGGTTGTTCCGGCACAATCTCAAGTTGCTTTAAAATATTGTCAGATCCCTTTAAATCATGAAACTGATTTAGTATATTTGAATGATATCTCCTTAAAAATATTTCACTGGATAAAAGAGATAATAAAACTGAATATGTCATAAGTGCGAGAAATAAAAGTACAATCTTTGACAAACTGATTGTGTTCCGAACACATGCCATGTTCGCATATATTTCTTTTGTTTAATACTCCTACACTCTGATGTTCCTTCTAGCTTTGTGTATATCTGAAAATCCAAATTCAAAACATGTACTTCAACAGACCATAAGTATAACAGATAAGGTAATTGCCTTGCTAAAACTTTACAGAAAGATTTAATGAAGACTTTTTCTGCCAACAATGTTTTTAACTTTGGTTGGTTGATATATTTTACTAGTAATACTGTATCAAACCCATTTTAACCTCATCTTTGTGTCATTTCTTTGTTAGATATTCGGTCAAAATACAGTATCATAGAAATACAAAATGTAAGTTTGTTATGAGGTCATATAACATCTCTCATTCATCGCGTATACTCACGGGTAGTATCCAAAGCCCCGCTATGATTTCGAAGTCGCGAGCAAGTTCCCGCTGAAATCGCGAGCATAGTCCTGTTTATTTGTATCACTTTGGAAAATGGACCAAAAGGATGAAAATAC
Source organism: Owenia fusiformis (assembly GCA_903813345.2). Lineage (NCBI taxonomy): Eukaryota > Metazoa > Annelida > Polychaeta > Sabellida > Oweniidae > Owenia > Owenia fusiformis. Next base: position 9,300,107 of record CAIIXF020000004.1, read on the forward strand.
TAATAACAATTCTTTGAGACTCAAGCAATACTTTAAAAACAGATATATTTGACAAACAATGACATGAAAATTGATTCTTTTTCGCTGGCATGGCAGAAAAGGGCGTCAACATGCACTTTTGTATAATTGACTGTTCATATATTACGTTTATCGTTAAAATAAAGGCTATGAATACGATTTGCATACTCTATAATACATATCGGATCAATATGGTCTGTATTGATAAGTAACTGTACAATTACGTCTGCCATGGGGGTCGAAATACATCATAAAAGGCGTTTCAGTGGCCCCGCTGAAAAAAATGAGGAGGCCCCGCTGAAAACATGAGGAGGTCCCGCTTCGATCACGAGGAAAGCTTCATAATTATTCTATGAAGATATTGAGTTTCTTTATATGAACGTAAAAGAACGTGCCAAAAACGAATTAATAACAATCACATAACATCATTCTATGGCAGCATCGCAAATATATCTTCTGCAACTTCATGTAGTTTGATCAATCTGTCAGCGTCGACATAAAATTCTTAAATGTGTAAAAATAGACTTTGTCCATTCGTACAGTTTAATGTAAATTCTTCATCATTCAATGTTCCAAGGAGTATACTTCCGAGAACACATATATTTCATTGGCTTGTTTGTTTTTCCGACCGTTCATTCGTGTGCGCGTTCGCCCGACCGTTCGTTCGTTCGTGCATGCATTCGTCCGACCGTCCGTTCGTGCGTGCGTTCGTCCGACCGTCCGTTCGTTCGTGGGTGCGATCGTCCGAAATTCGTTCAGTCATGCGTGCGTTCGCCTGACTGTTTGTTCACTCGTGCGTGCATTCTTCAGATCTTCCGATCTTGAGATCGTCAAACCATCCGTTCGTGCGATCGTCAAACCGTCCGTGCGTGGCAGTGTCCATCCGACCGTCCATTCGTTCATTCGTGCGTTTGTTCGTCCGACCGTCCGTTCGTTCGTCCTACCGGCCGTTCGCTCGTGCGTGCTTGCGTTTGTTCGACCGTTCGTTCGTACGTGCTTGCTTTCGTCCGACTGTCCATTCATTCATTGGTGCGTCCGTGTGAACGTCCGTTCGTCCGTGCGTGCGTTCTTCGACCGTCCGTTCATGCGTGCGTTCGTGTGGTCGATTTTGCGCGCATTTGTCTAGCCGTCGGTTTATGCATTCGTCCGACCGTTCGTGCATGGGTACGTTCGTCCGATCGTTAATGCGTGGATTAATTCGTGTGTGCGTTCGTTCGTGTGTGCGTCCGTTCGTTCATGCGTGCGTCGGTGCGAGGGTTCGTTCGTTTTTTGTTCGTAAATACATTTTGCGTTCATTCGTTCGTTTATTTCTGATAAGAGATGAGTGAGTGAGTTAGTGAGTATGCAAGCTGGCAACAGAAGAATGAGACAAAAATAGTATTACTGAACATTTTTCTGACTTAATCGTTTTAGCTTAAGCTTGCGCGTGAATCTTACTGAATGATATCGACTTATCGACATATACGAGGCCCGATCAGAAAGTAAGTAACCAACTGCTCTCATTTTTTCATATTTCATTCAATCACATTGAAATTTTCACATTGATGTAGAAAGTATTAACCTATTAAACAAGACCAAGGACAATGGGTTAGCGTCAATGCCATTGTTATGGCTGTTGTTATGGTGATGATATTTTTGGGTAGGCGGGGCACCTTTTTGTAAGCGGCTTTGGAAGATGATTTGTAGAGTTTTTTATATGCTGTATTCCTCCAAATTACCTAACATTTTTTAATGCAAGACTGAATAATTTGTTCTATGTATTATCACAATGGTAACTATATTCAATTGTCCAACGACACAAAGAAATCAAGGCTATATCTGTCATAATGATGGTCATGGTTCAGTCACATTTTCAATCCAGTCAAATGTTGTTGAAAGGAGATTTTACTGGCATGACGACAATGGTCCACCTCCACAGAGCCAACATTAACGAAGATACAATAGATTAAGCCTTTCCATGGCCACACAACTACCCCAGGCTCACTAATCCCCAGACTATTCCCAATGTGACAAAATTCTAAATTCTTGCAAAGATGTTGGCATGGAGAGTCCATTTGGACAGCAATAAAGGTATCATTAAAGCTTTCAATGGCAGTTTGCAGTCATTGAATGGTGACATGTTTAAGGACAGATTGAAGCATTGCCTCAACTGCATTGACTTTGGTGGTGATTAATTTGATAAACTGTGAGTTAAAATGTAATAGGACATGTATATTTGATATATTTGGAGGTATTACAACATGAAGAAAAACTCTACAAATTATCCTCAAATGCGACTTAAAACAGGGTGCCCCACCTACCCAAAACAATTGCCACCATAGCAACAGCAATAACAATGGAATTGATGCTAACCGATTGTCCTTGGTCTTGTTTAATAGGTTAATATTTACTACATCATCTCTGAAAATTTCAATGTGATTGAATGAAATATGAAAAATTGAGAGCAGTTGGTTACTTACTTTCTGATCGGGCCTCGTATGATGGAATTTCACTTACTTTTCAGTTGGGTTGATTAGATTTGATGCGTAAAATCAACAACATTTATTGTTATTATGAAAATTAGGTTAAACTTTTAACATTTCATCCATCTAACACTCATCACATTTCTTAGATGACCTATTTTATTCCGGAAAATGGCAACGAAGATCATACTGATACGACGTCAGATACTGTACATCACGGCGTAACAGTGTAATTGTTCATTTTACCGACAAAATGCAAAGATTTACGCGATAAATATGCGCAATGCTCCTCCAAGTAATTGCAAACGTTTTAATATTCGTGGAATCTTCTTAAAAACTTCAAGTTTTGTTCAGATTAATGTGCGCTTCAATACAATTCTATATTCAAAAAGGTTGTGTCACGATATACAGAATTAGAATCACCTGAAAGTAGACATTTCAAACCCTACCCGTTTTCTTCTTTGTCGCGCTTTTCGGCCCTCTCGTTGTCGCACCGTCTTTCTAGACTCTTTCACAATGCCCCTTGTCATATTCAACTGATAAACACAGACGGGAAGATATAAATGATTGTTAAATGCATTATTTGTAATTTATTTTAACTCGAATATTTAGTTTTATTTATTTAAAGCAATGAATAATAAAGGAGAACATATAATACGCTAACGGCGTAACGTCTTATTTTGTAAAGGCTTCACTTGGGGTTGCGGTGATAAAACGATGTCTATCTCAATACATACTGGTTCAAATTTAATGAAATTAATTGTATGTAGTAAGGGGTATATTTAAAAGGATATGCTGAAACATTGGAAAGTTTTGAATGTTTATCCCTTAATTAGAAATATTTGAACTCAAAAAATGAAACGTAATTTTGTGAATTTTTCACATGGCTTCACTTCATATTTCTTTCAATTTATACTTCTTACAGACTGAATTTTAATCGAAATGATATAGTTTTTTGATAAAAATATAGAATATGATATGCCTTTCAGGAATCAAAAAAGAATAATTCACCTTTCAAACGATTTAATGTTAAATTGATCAAAATATATATCTTGTTGGTACGAAATTCTGCCTGTCGACACTTTTTTTGCATAAATATAAGCGTTAAGTTAGCATTGTTATATTATGACGTCATCACACAGAATCTGTTTGTCTTTTCCAAAATGGTGAATTTAAATATTGTGAAAATTTGAGAAAGATCCGTTGGGAAATGAAAAAGTTATCTTCATTTTTCGTTTAAAATTAAAATCACTTTTCTTCAAAATGTTACAGTCGACACCCGGTTTTAGCATAGAAAGTCGCATAATACGGCTTGCGTGATTCTCATTTAAAAAGTCCCAAATCAGTTATTTGGAATTCTGATAGGCAAAATATTTCATGGACAAACGTGTTCAACTGATGACGAAAAATTGTAGAAAAATATGATTTTGCTGTCGAGATATTGCGGTTTTAAAAGTAAGTACGCATTAAAAATGCAGTAAAATGCCGCGATGTACAGTATCTGACGTCGTATCACTGCAGTTTCCCATTACGACCTATCATAATATGTACTATATATATATTTTTATTTATTTATTTATTTCATTAAAACATAAAAACATTTTTACATATTCGTGGTCATGACACCTACATAGGTATATATATATATTTAAAATTTTCAAGTGCTTGAAAGTTTAACACAACATGACACTAGGTGAACCATAATTTGTCTCAATATGTATGTATATCAATACAGTATTCGCTGAATTGTATCAACAAATGATGTATCCATGAAACTGGGTACAATAGTGGATTAAGCTGGGTACGATAGTGGGAGATTTTCACGGTATAATCAGGATTCACTCCATTTTGAAGAGACACTTGCTCCTGTTTTCAGCGGACCTCCTCATGTTTTCAGCGGGGTCTTTGCTGTATTGCTCCTGTTAGAAGCTGGGCCTTGAGGGATATGATAAAATTGAAATATAAAGTGTTCTGTAAAGCTTTAGGAAGTGAAACTCGTACATTTTTATTTAAGATCACTATCATTATTTCAACCACAGGACAACGTCGTTTTTCACCTAAAACGTATAGAAATATATAGATAAAGATTCAAGATGATACTTTCCTCAATTGTCAAATAAAGAACCACAGAACGACCGCTCGTGATACTTTTTTCCAGCAGTTGCTTTTTTAGTCTCAATACCATGTAATCATTGGGGGAAGAAAAATCTTAGCGAGGCTCTGGACACTACCGGTGTATACTGTTCACTCTGTATTTGTAAATATCGTGAACATCAAATTTTGTTCAAACCTATTATATGAGAAACTAAATGACTCTTCATTTCCCTTCTAATATCTTTTCAGAATGTATATCAGACTATCATGGAATACCATGGACCTCTCTTCTTGCATCATAGATTCAGAATGATATCTGACAAGTAAAGAATATCTGTCTGTGAAAATATATTTCGATCCCTCAATTGCAAGTCATTTGTGAAATTCTTCAAAAACGTCAAAATTAATAAAATGCTGGTAGAGTTATTGTTACTATATCACAATATCACAATGATATCACAATACCCGGGGCAACTTTTCCACGAAAATATTGATATCTAGCATTTCATTACATGTCATATCAATTAGAGGACATAGTATGCTTGAATTATTTAACTTTAATTTTATAGTTGCTCATTGATTAAATACTGACTTTACTTGTAAGTAAAAATTAATTCCTCCAAAGATAAATTACAGGGTGTTCCAAAAGTAACAAGACTGGTGCCTGTATTTTGCCAAATCTGCACCGAGTGGCTTCAAGTTTTCACTAATTGTACTTTGAAGTATTGCAACTAAAACTATAAAGTTTCAGAAAAATTAATAAAAAGCTGGTAGAGTTATTGTTACTATATCACAATATCACAATGATATCACAATACCCGGGGCAACTTTTCCACGAAAATATTGATATCTAACATTTTTGAATTACTGAATGAAGTATCGCATTCACCTATTACAATATAACATTTCTTGTTTATTTTATTAGTTGCTTTGTTGAAATGGTGTAGCCATACAACTCTGATTCAAGTATGATTTCATAATAATAATATTTATTCAATTTCCTTGAATATCACTACTGTATGTATAACAGTCTGCACACTTCAGGGTTACATTTTTGGAAAGACACCATTTTAAGCCTGTCATCCACCTTGATAACGTGTCTGTACGCAAGTCTAGTCAGCGTTAAAGACCACTGAAGCTATAGAGGACACTGTGTGGATCTGGGGGGTTCACGGGGACCTTTTTGGTCATAAATGGGCCTTCTAAGGCCTTATTTTTAGTTTTAGGCCAAATTTTGAAGAAAATGGGCCTCAAAATTTCAAAATTTGGGCCCACTTTGGTTTTAGGGGCCCAAAGTTTTTTCTCAGACCAGAAGTTTGCCCCCCCCCCCCCTTGTTGGTTCCCAGAACCTGGAGGAGCCAAGTCTTGAGGTCTAAGACAATGCAACATACTCATCTGATCATGGAATATCTAAATTTACGTAAATGGAGAATGGAATACTTTTCAGTAAGACCTTTAAAGATAAGAATGACCTTCTCCAAGTTGTCCAATTCACCCTCTGTGACATAACCTCTAATGGGTTCACTCTTGTGTTTGAGTCACGCATATAGAGTGCTACTCTTGTACAAACCATAGAAGAGCCTATTTTTCAAAGTAGATGACAGATAAGAATATCAAATGATATAAAGCAAATGTAATTCCTACTCGGCCTAGTTGTTGCATTTCAACTTTGATGTGGAATATACAAAATGCTTAAAGTCTCTGTAACTTTCTGCGTGGAATTTTGCCCCGAGTATTGTGATGTCATGTTACCATTATAGCAACCATAACTCTACCGAGTTTCATAATTTTTGTCCAAACTTTGCAGTTTTAGTAAGAATATATGAAAGTGCATTATGTGAAATTTTAAAGACAATTGGTACATATGTAACAAAATACTAGCACCAGTCCTGTTACTTTTGGAACACCCTGTACCTCCTTGAGCATAATTCCGCAAAATCCTGCTGAAGCAATACTTTCAAGTTCAAATAGATCGGAAACTCCCGACTTAAAATCAGAAAATAATTCATCTTAAGATTTCTTCACGTCAAACTCATCTAACTTCAAAGTACATTTTAGGTTGATTTGACCCATAAAAGTTAATGTTATGTGTTTTCAGGTTCAGTAATGTACATTTTATGGTTTTCCTTTGAACTATCATAGAAAATAAAATCACTAACCTCCTCAATACAGATAACGCTCACCCAATTTACGAAATCATTTCTGTTTCATGCTATGCTTGCGATTTAATTCACTAATTCACTCTCCAAACAACAAAAAATAATTTGAATGCCGCCAATAATTTGAATAATGTCTATTCTTTTTGCTTTTTGCACTGTTTGAAGTTATACAACAATTGGCACGGTACAGTAACATTGGATTTTTATCAAATCAAACTATTGGCACGGTACAGATACTACATCGGATTTTTATCAAATCAATCGATGTGGATACGTAAACAAAACATTAAGAATACAAAATCATGCTCAAAAGAGAGAAATTAGCAAGAAATGAAATAAACGGGCGTGTAGTTAACACTCTAAATTGTATAGAAATGCAAGGAAACCTCGACAGTTCATTCAGCATGGGCCGCTGTTACAAATACTTTCAAGCCTAGACTCAATTTATAGAGTCAACCTCCAGTAAATATCAACTTATTTATTAATTTTTCAATTCATTTTTTGATACTTTAAATTTACCTGAGGCCCAGGAATACGTTAAAAATGTTTGAAATGTCCGGTAGTGTACAGAGTTGTTAATGCGTGGTATATACATGTATATTATACTGATAGAGATTACTTAAAGATTACGAATAAGACTGATTTTTATAGGCTCAATGTATAAGAATGAGACTGTTTTTTTTATTAATGATAGTATACCCGGGCCTCAGGTAAATACTATATAACCTTCCCCTCCTTGTCCTGGGCTTTGTTTAAAAAACCTTGTAACCATGTACCCACATATGTAGGGCATGATACAGTCTTTAAAGGGTTCAGTTTTTAAAATATTAAGATTATTCAATCCCCGTCTCCGTCTATGCTGAATTGTAGATGCATTAATCTGTTAATGCACTCGTATGTCAACAATTATAATGAAAATATAATATGCATTCACATTCAAAATGTTTAAAACAAACATTAAACCAACCTCCTGTATATATCAACTTATTTATCAATTATATTCAATTCACTTTAATACTTTAAATTGATTAAGTTGAAGATAACATAAAACTCAGTACATGTACATGTTATTCCTTTAGTGTTGAAAAACCTCACATTTCAGACAAGACTTACATGTAGCAGTGAGCTTAGAAGTGAAACATTTACAGCTGAAGAACAAGGAAGGGCAAACTAATTAGAGAGATGGTAAGTACTATATAACCTTCCCCTCCTTGCCCCGGGCTTTGTTTAAAAAACCTCGTAACCATGTACCCACATATGTGGGGCATGATAGAGTCTTTAAGGGTTTAGTTTTTAAAATATAAAGACTATATCTCCGTCCCCGTATCTCCGTCCCCGTATCTCCGTATGTCAACACAGGCCCGTAGCCAGGATTTGCCAAAGAGGGGGTTCAGTTTTCAAAAATTTCCAGGGGGGTTTACTTTTGACAATTTGGCCAAAATATGGCTAAAATTACTTGAGAAGTGCTCAAAATGGTGAAAACTGCATGATTTTAAAAGAAACATGTATATCTGATAGATCTAACATTTGTTTAGTCATGAAATAAGTGCTATTTAATCCCTAATCAAAATTGTGCAACTGAAATGGTTGTTCACTAATAGAAGCAATCTACACTAATTTTTTTACTTGTTATCGACGTTGTCTCGTGTAGATCACTGTCTGCAATCTGAAAAAGTATCATATTCACTGCTTCCATATCCCCAACATATTTAAGGTGCCATGGAAGTTAACAGGAAATGATGAAACAGGAAGTGGCAAAAAATTTGCATTTTCAGACATTTTTTGAACAACGATAACAGAGTTCTGGTTTGACCTCCAGTCAATTTAACTATTTCCACATATCATTTACATGACCAGGATCACAATGTGCATGGTCAGAATGACCCTAAACATGATGAAATAACCTTTTAGCCTTTTGAAAGTGTGACTGGAAAAAGCTAAAAGTATGAGCTAGGGAAGGTCACTGAACAGAATCTTTTGAATTTTTCAGAAAATGTGCCCAATATAATGCTCTAACTGATACAATCTTTGAAATTTTAAAAAATTGTCTCTTTTTCTTGAATCTTGAGTGTCTTATACAGCATATGGAATACCATCTGTAGGTAAAAATGACATTAAGGTGGTAAAGAGAAGAGAAACAAACATACCTTTCCTCCGTCATTTTGGATTTTGCGCATCTTGTCGAGTCTTTGATCTCGCACTTTTAATAGTAGGCGATCACTGTACATACAGTGGTTGTTTATAATACGGTTTATTAAGTCAGTCAAGGGAATAATATAGCAATAGGACAAAGATAGTGTTCACAATGAATGAGAGGTATTTGGGTTCATGGTAATTTCTATTTTCAGTAGCCTTTGCTAACAAATATGCTTACCTGGGAAGCAAAAGATTGGGATGGGGTTGCTGGGAATTGATGGAACTGTCAAAAGATTTATGTACTTTTAGAAATTGAACTACAGTACAATTAAATTTGTTGATGAAGATGAGTATATATAGCACCAATTCCCTATCTATTCCCTCCAACCTGTGTAAGAGCCCATTGCACTTAAGTATTATGACTTTGCTAGAATTAAATCCAATCCCCTATTAACTATAAGAGTAGAATGGATTAGAGCCCGTTGCACTTAAGTATTATGGCTTTACTAGGATTAAATCCAATCCCCTATAAACTATAACAGTAGAATGGATTAGAGCCAATGGATTAGAGCCAATGGAACTGTCAAAAGATTTATGTACTTTTAGAAATTGAACTACAGTACAATTAAATTTGTTGATGAAGATGAGTATATATAGCACCAATTCCCTATCTATTCCCTCCAACCTGTGTAAGAGCCCATTGCACTTAAGTATTATGGCTTTGCCAGGATTAAATCCCATCCCTATTAACTATAAGAGTAGAATGGATTAGAGCCCATTGCACTTAAGTATTATGGCTTTACTAGGATTAAATCCAATCCCCTATTAACTATAAGAGTAAAATGGATTAGAGCCCATTGTATATGAAATGAGTCATGTATTCCTGAAAATAACTTGTTACGTCATGAGAACTGCACGAAAATTCCAAGCGTTCACATCTCCTTTATCCCCGTAATACAGTGCGTATAAAAACGCAACAAATGGTTATCTTGGAAAAACATGAAACTAGTGATAACAGCATCTATTTCATTTAATGCATCCTAAAGCCACATGCCTCATCTTTTCAATGGTATGTCATTTATTGACATTGGGTCTTGATTACGCCACTAATCATTCCTTTTGCAAACAGGGCCAAAAATTAGTTTTGGACCAAGTTATAAACATCGGGAAAGTCAGTGCACGGGACCAGGTGCTATTGGAAGAAAACATAAAACCAATGGGCATGATGACTGCATCGGTTTCATTCTATGTACCACAAAGCCACATTTCTCTTCTATGCAATGGTATGTCATTCATTCACATGGATTCCTGGTTGGCCAAATAATCACTACTCCCGCAAAGTGGTGCAAAATCAGCTCGGGACCAAGTTTAAAACATCACAAAAGTCAGTGCGTTGGGCATAGGGCTATTTGAAGAAGGTGTGACAGATGTGTCATAGACAGTAAAGTGTTCATACTAGTACACGAATACATCCTATACCCCTCCAAATCGCAACCACTTCTTAACACACTCGAAACACACTCATTCATGGCTCAACTCTGAATGATCTGTGCGTAAAGGCGGAAAAGGCAGACCATTGGCAGTTCTTTCTCGACGTTTTGCAATATCTGGTAGAGCAATGGTTAACACTCTGTGTAAAGTGGGCGTCGCCCACAGTGTAATTCATTGGGACGGAAAGAATGGCCAACGGACCAGTTTTAACGTTAGGTATCCGATTTTGTAGCCCCGTGTTAAAGGGCCATTGTAATCTTGAGAACTTTCTTGAAAAATGAAACACCCGACCCAACACTCCACTCCACCTTACTCCTCTACTCAACTCCACTCTACTCTATTCCTCTATTTTACTCCTCGAATCTTCTCCACTCTACTCCTCCACTTTACACCTCTGCTCTACTCCACCCTGTTTCACCACTCCACTCCAATCTGCTCTACTTCTATAAAATTTAATAGAGATACACATAGGATTAAGACTATGTCGAGTTCATATGCAAGATAATTGCATATCAGCAAAAGATAAATAACGTTTTCCCCCAATGAATTAACTAATCAATTTTGGGGAGTGTCTACCATCACAATTTAGAATATTTAGTTAATGTATTTATATCTAGATCCGTACATTATCTTCCCATTATCTAAGAGTTGAGCACCCATTTTTGCATTCATCTGTAAAGACGGCTCATTATTTGCTAACACTGTCCAGACCGGACGTCTATTTTGCTCGTATATTTTTCTACACAGCAATAACTGTACAGCTGTACCAAGTCCTTGACGTCTATGGGATTCTTTCACATTCATCATCAGCATCTCACCATGGTATGAAGTCAACATATGCCCTATGACTTCATCCTTATCATTCCTCAGACATATATTTGGAAAGTTTTTAATGCAGAACTCTATTCCTGCTGTGGCGTCTGGATCATCTGCAAGGATATGCTGCCAGCGTCGCTGAACTAGAACAGCTTCATCAAGGCGTAGTGTTGAACAGTTTAGCTGCTTCATAGAGGGTACCTCTCTTGAATGCAAATCATTTAATATTCAACATGCAGTGTCTTTATTTAGAGAGATTATTTCAATTATTTTTAAAGGTTTGTTCAATGGGTTATTTAAAAAAACACCAAAGAACCAAGAAAAATATGTTTGAGATTAGGCGGTGTTCCCAGGATGGCATTTCAAAAGTCTGAGTATACATGTATGTGACTAAAATATTTGAGTATTCGTGATACTTACATTAAGGCTTCCTGAATGGCATCATTTTGTATTGAGAACGCCTTTCCTTCTAGACGTTCACCCCGAGGAAGCCATCCATAAATTGCAGCAACCTCATCGAATACAGTCTTTTGTATTTCAGATAGTCCTAGTATAACATTACATGACTGTATTACAACCTGTGTTACAACAATAACCTTAATCCCCTGATTTTGATCTATTGCCTTGGACGCATTTCTCAAAACAGACATGCCTCAATTTTCGTGAAAAGCCCATAAATGTCTGGTTTTAACAATGTCGATATGAAAACATCAGTTAATAATATCATTAATATACTGACTGACTAAGAAATCGCGAAATTATTATTGTAGAAAGTATAATATTAATCACACTCTCCGACAAAATTTTGACTTCCCATTGTATGTTCGAAATTCAAGTCAATCTGTTTGAAATTTATTTTTCTCAATTGTTCAACATAGATTCTGACTTGTGGTCTTATCGCCGTGAATAAGTCATTTGGTTCCCTAAAGATGCCCTGCAAGTTTTGATCTTCTCGCTGACATTGGGTTTGAACCCTTTTCCCCATTGAAGCAAATGTGGAGAGTCTATGTAGAGTTGGAGTGACATACCATATATAAACAAAGATTTCCTTTTATTACGGGTCCAATCAATGACATCATTATTCAACATCATCTTTCTGAACAAATCATCATTCTTGTCTTCTCTTAGTATGTAGAACATGGGACTCCAATAACCCGGCCATGTTTCAGAGGAGCACTACAAACATTAATATGTGTGCATTATAACGGGACATCAACGCAAATACCGCAATCGATATTTTGCACCACTTAAGGCACACACACCAAACTATAGTTCTCAACCGTTCCTCCCAGTCTTACAAAAATGTCGTGGAAAGGGCTAAAACCAATTGACTGTAGTCGAGAAATATGCCCTGACGGGAAGGTTGTTTCGAATTTTCAATCTTTTCAAAGTTCGATGGCGACCATACCGTTCTGTAACTACATGTAGATCGTTTGACAACGTACTTAAAAAGAGTTAACCTAACTTATTAGAATACGAACAAATTGCCGCACTTCGACCCTGGTAGGGACGCGTTGACGACGTTGTACAATCGGATATCAATTGATGTACGTTTGCACACCGAAATGGTGCGACCTGAACGAACTGCGAATGAGATCTTATTGAAGAGTGTTCATGAAAGAAGCAGCTAATTATTTAAGACATATTTTCCTACCACAGCAAGGCTGGCCGAGAACTAGAATGATGTGATAAAAAAAAAGGGGGGGGGGTTACGTGCGTTCTTCGTTGGCAAGTGACACAGTTATGCCTCTTTGCAGTTTCATACGATTTCCACTGTGACATATTACTCTTCATAGCAAGCCATGTTTAGTAAAGATTTAACAACATGACTTACCGAATTTAGATCCTTTGGTCGACCGATAATTATGTTGAAGTTTGGAAACTCATCCACGATGAATGCATAGTCCGTCACTACCTCCTGTAAACAATTTTTCAACAAACATACCATCTGAAAATATAATCCTTCAAGATTAAGTTTTGAATTAGTTAATTGATAATATTCTTATTAATTCATTAGTTAATGAACCATGAGTGACCATTTCTAAAAAATATGTTACATGAATAAATATACAAAGAGCTCACTTGTATTGGCAAATGCTTTGAATTACTGAATCAGAATTTATATGGCTACTAACCCGAATCCTAAGGTACTAATCAGAATTCATGTGGCTATACTAACCCGAATCCTAAGGTACTCATCCTTTGGTTGACTCAACATATCCAGAGCAATTTCCATCTCCATTCGGTTCAGTGTATATGCCATTTTTCAAATGACAGTACGTATGTCTACATAGAAAGTTGATCTAATTTACAAACACTATAACGCAACATCGTGATATCGCATAAAGTTGTTTTGTTCGACGCTCTTTCGTGTCAAAGTCCAAATCGTGATTATGTTGTCCTTAAAGAAACTACTTTTTTCGTTCAATAGCTGTAAATAGAGGATGACCTATGATTTATATGATTTTCATCCACGGATGGACATGATAGTAGAGACTTTAATAGAGGAGTTTCTATATAGCTTTGAAATCTCGCCAATTCTTGTTTTCCTGAGATTTTAAGATATTTGCACATTAACCTTTAATGACTTACATTTCCTTCTTTTTAATAGCATACATGTATGAATGTGGTATACCTTAAAACTTTAGCTATACTGTATAACTGTAGCTAATATTCACAAGTTCATGCTGTCTTATTTGAGATAAGCATATAAATAGAAAACCAAATGAGACAATAACAGTGATATAAAGAAAACACATTTGAATAATCCTAGGAAGATCTTCATCCTAGGACAAATAAAAGTGATATGTTGTAAGTTAAAGACGACGAGACAATCACATGGAGAACCAAATTAGACAATCATTCTTTGAAATAAGGAAACACAATAAGTCAAATTAAACTTTTAGTTGTGGAGGTTCGTGAGTTAAGTGATACCTACTTATAGATATGTTGTTTTTTATTTGTATTTACTAAATTATTTACTGTTGTTTCACATTTTATCATTGAGTGTAATATTTTGGATAAATCTATTTTAATGTAGTGAGTGTCATCCATCACAATTTAGAACATTTAGTTAATGTATTCATATCTAGATCCGTATAGTATCCTGCCAAAATCTAACGCTTTAGCACCCATTTTTGCATTCATTTGTAAAGCCTGCCCATTATTAGCCAAGACTAACCAAAACGGACGTCCATTTTGCTCGTATATTTTTCTACACAGCAATAACTGTACAGCTGTACCAAGTCCTTGACGTCTATGGGATTCTGTAACATTTAACATCAGCATCTCACCATTGAATGCAGTCAACATATGCGCAATAACTTCATCTTTATCATTCCTTAGACATATATTTGGAAAGTTTTTAATACAGAACTCTATTCCTCTCTTTACGTTGGGGTCATCTGCATAGATATGCTGCCAGCGTCGCTGAACTAGGACAGCTTCATCAAGGCGTAGTGTTGAACAAGTTAACTGCTTCATAGAGGGTACCTCTCTTGAAAGGAAAATATATAATATTTAACATGCAGTATCACTCATTGGAATGAGAGCTAATTAGAAAATTATTTCAAACTTTGTTAATGAGCGTTTTTACGAGAAGAAATATGCCAGGGATTGGGCCTCAAGATGGCGTAACAAATTCCGGTATCAATGACTGAAAAACTGAATTTGAGTTGTGATACTAACATTAAGGCTTCGTTTATGTCATCCTTTTGTATTGAGAAAGCTTTAACTTCAAGAGGGTCACCCCAAGGAAGCCACCCATACATCCGAGCGACCTCATCGATTACAGCTTTTTGTGTAGTTACTCCTAGTATAACATTATATAATTGTATTACAACTAATAGTATAATAATTATATTGCCTTAATCTTGGTTTATTGCCTTGGGTGCATCTTTTAAAACAAGTCAGTCTCAATTTTCGTGACAACCCCCAAATGTCTTTGATTTTATGTTGAAATGAAAACGACAGATCATAATACTGACTAAGGAATCAAAACATCATTATTGTAAATATGATTTAAATTACATTCCCCGTTTGACTTCACATTATTTAAGAGCATGTTTAAGCCAGTCTATGTTTGAAATTCATTTTTCAAAATTGTTCATTACAAACAGATTCTAACATGTGGTCTAATCGCAGGTAATGAGTCTTTTGGCTTTCTGAAGGTATCCCGAAAGTTTCAGCCATGAGTTTTCCCCATTGAAATCGTTATCAAAATACGCTATATACCTAAATGATGAACTATGGAGAGTTTAGAAGACGTGACCTACCATACATAAACAAATATTTTTCGTTATTCCGGGTCCAATCAACGACATCGTTATTCGACATCATTTTTCTAAACAAGGTGTCATTCTTGCCTTCACCGAGTATGTAGAACATGGGGCACCAGTGACCGGGCCATGTTTCAGAGGAGCTCTCAAAACATTAACAGTTGTGGATTATCAGATTATAACGGGGCATCTACACCAGCCGAACCGAACGGCATGTATTTTGATATTTTGAAACCAGCAGTTGCCGTACGGCCTTTAGAGAGATGACGTATGGTCGCCTAAAGCGACAAAGAATGACGTAGTTTTTTACTACCACTTGATCGTGTGTCCACAGGGGATGAAAGAACTAATTTTCAGATTGCTGAGTTTCATACGATCTCCACTGTGACATGTCACACTTAAAACTATTATTGCAAGTTATGTTGACAAAAATGTAACAACATGGCTTACCGAAGTTAGATCCTTTGGTCGACCGATGATTATGTTGAAGTTTGGAAACTCGTCCACGATGAATGCATAGTCCGTCACTACCTCCTGTAAACAATTCTTTAACAAGCATACCATCTGAAAATATGATCCTTCAAGAATAAGTTTTAAATTAGTTAATCATGATATTCTACGTCTACGTTTATCTGAATCCTAAGGTGCTCATCCGTTGGCTTTTCAGCTAATTGCGTATAGAGAGGAGAGGTGCCCACTTGGAGCATGTTATGTAACGTATTGTAGATTTTGACTCAATTGGTAGTATAGGTTATCATCAAACTTTAATAACAAAATTAATATCGGATCAACTTATAATTCTGAAATTTCAAGGCCGAGTGAATGGCCTTTACTTTGCTCCTGCTTTTGGACATCCTGTGGTTGAAAGCTTAATAATGAATGAACATTTCAATTTTACTTACCTGAATCCCGAGGAACTCATCCGTTGGCTGATTCAATATTTCCAGGACTATCTCCATCTCCCTCTGGCTTAGTGTATATGCCATTTCTTTTCTCACTTTTAATGGTAAACGTCTGCATAGAATTAAAGTCGACCTATTTTTCAAACATTATAACAACATCATGATATCGCATTTAAAGTTATCTTGTTAAACACTCTTTCAAGTCAAAGTCCAGGTCATGACTATTATGTACTCCTCGAAGAAATTACTTTTATTTTTTCGTTAAATACCTGTATATAGAGGATTGATGTTAATCGTCAATCAATAGACTAGATGCGAATAGAGGTCATTATTTTTTGTATCATTAAATATTCAAAATTCAGTAAAATTGATATCAGATTTGTAAAATTACATCAAGGAATGTGATTTCAAAAATTGTTTATCAATTTGGAAAATTTAATTCTTCTTTTGAAATTATGACTTCTTGGTCAGGGAAATTACCCATAGACCCCACGTTGAAAAATCACAAGAAGTTAAATATATGTATTTTATTAGACAGATATTTTGTTTTACTGGACATATTTTCATTGTAGTACAGATACATGAGGGAAAATGAAAATCGATCCACCAGAACTGATGAATATTCAAGTTTAAAGGAACTTATTAAATATATCTACCAATTTATCTGACCCAAATTAGCCACCTGGCCGTGAAACTAGTAACCACCTCCTGGCATAGCAAATCCCAACGAACAAAAAATATATTCCTTCTTGAGCAGAGATTGTTTGTACCTGGGTATCAACATATAAAATGTAAACCATATCCGTAAATAAGCTGAGTTATCAAAGATTACATTCCTTCTTACGAAAAATGGCAGCCATTTTGAAATTCAGCCGCCATCTTGAAAAATCTTTCTTGAACAAATATAATTCGTCACTAGCCATCATCTTATTAAATTTGAACCAAATCCATTCACTGGTATTTCACGCCCGGTGATCGTGAATATTGGACGGAGGGGGGGGGGAGCAGGCAATTTCTGCTAGGAAATTCAACAAATCTGGAAGATTTATTTTTTCAAGAAAAAGTTTACTATTGAATTGCTAAATGGATAGGCGCACGGTATGATAGAATATGTTAGGTTTTCTGGGATTTTTTCTGAAACGATACGCATCTAAGGTATGAGATCTATTAAAAAAGGCGCAAGGCCATCAACAGGCACAAATCAACGTTTTTGCTATAAATCAAACAACAATGGTCTGGACGACCTGTAATAAATACTTGTAAGTGATGTTATCATAACTAAATTAATGTCATTGCTGAATTTATAAAATAAGTTTCCATATGTGAAATAAAAAATAATCGAAAATAATGAATTTGGGACGGAGGGGGGGGGGGGAGGGGACGGAGGGGGGAGCAATATGTATATAAGACATGATTAGAGATGTTTCGCGACTTTAAGTCCTTTTACTCCAAATGTCCCCATTTTTCAGTCTCCAGGGGTATATCATCCAGTTTCTTACTAAGTTAATGAGTTCATTTTTCAAATACAAGAATTCGTGTGAAGTTGTTTCACTTTATAGAATTATTACCCCCCCCCCCTCCCTCCGTCCCCTCTCCCCTCCGTCCCATTTTAATTATTTTCGATTATTTTTTATTTTACGTATGGAAACTTATTTTATAAATTCAGCAATGATATTAATTTAGTTATGATAACATCACTTACAAGTATTTATTACAGGTCGTGCAGTCCATTGTTGCTTGATTTATAGCAAAAGCTTTGACTTTTGCACGTTGGTTGCGCTGCGCCTTTTTTAATAGATCTTTTATCTTAAAAGAGTATCGGTTGAAAAATAATCCTAGAATACCTAACATATTTTATCATACCGTGCGCTTATTCAATTTGCAATTCAATCGTAAACTCTGTCTTGAAAAAATAATTTTACCAGATTTGTTGAATTTTCTAGCGGAAATTGCCTGCTCCCCCCCCTCCGTCCCATTTTCACGATCACCGGGCGTGTATTTGAGTAATCCAATGTTACGTTTTTACGAAAAATGGCCGCCATTTTGATATTAAGCTGTCATTTTGAAAATCTCTTCTTCAGCCTAGCTCCTTTGTCCCTAGACATCAGCATATAAGATTTGAACCAAAACCATCAACTAGTGTTTGAGTTATCAAAGATTATATTTTTACGAAAAACGGCGGCCATTTTGAATTAAGTGGTCATATTGAAAATTCCTTCTCGAGCAGAGGTTGTACTCCTATGTGACATAATCCTATAAAATTTGAATCAAATCCGTAAGCCGGTATTTGAGTTACCTGGACAAACGGACGGACGTCATTTGTTGTTGCTGCATCGATCAGTGTCCTCATTTCTTCCAAGTCAAGCTTTCTATAGCTCCCAGCTTATCTACCTAATTGAACATTAAAGCAGAAATAATGTCAGGTCTTCTAATCATCTTAAAATGTAGTTACAATACTACTTGATATTGCCACGCCTATTTTCTCACAAAGCATCTTTTACTTCTCTGCGTGACAAAACATATTCTTTATGTAACTGACGTACACTCAAAATCAACAAAAAAGTATGATGTAAAAAAGAAACTTGGCATTGCTTTCATTGGTGGTTATTTGAAAGAGAAAATGTAAACATTACCACGAAGTTGACACCCTCAGCTTTACAACGATGTATTGGAACCTTGGTGCAGAAGAGGTGCTTGGCCTAGCCACCCCTTTACTAATGTGACTTTCAAGTATGATATGTCCTCGCCCTTATAAAAACAATATTATTTTAAAGATGTTCATCCGAAAGGTTCCGTAGTGTAGTGGTTATCACGTCTGCCTAACACGCAGAAGGTCCTGGGTTCGAAACCCGGCGGAACCTACGATGTAGAAACGGCAACATCTTTTGCCGACCAAGACCCCGTATTAAACAATAGTCGTTAGAGTATACAGTGTGTCTCAAAAAATGTTACACTTACAAAAGGTTCAATATATTTCATAATTTTGCCTTTTCCCCTAAAATACTTTGAATACTAAAAGACAAATCTTTCTGGAATAACTTGACACCATCAAATTCAAAATCTGTCATTGATTGGCTCCACAAGACAGCTTTTAGTGTCCCATGGTAAAATCTGACTTGCGCCAACTTCAAAGTGATTGGATGGACCAAATAACAAAATAGGAACAGTTTCTTTAATATTTAACTTTCTCCTGAGTAGTAGCTTGACCTTTAACTGAGTCATTCGTAACTTTCCTATTTGTCTTACATATGATCATTGGGTCTATCCACATTATATACATGTGGTCCCCTCAACATGTTCTCCAAAGCAAATCTGAGGTACCCTTACCCATGCGCACATGCATTGTTATATCACTCTGATTTCATCAATTATTTTTGCAGAAGTTCATTTAGGTCAGTTTATGATGCCGTAAAGCGCTTTCAGAGGCCCTTTAAAAAATCAAGGGTGTAAAGTGGGATGACCCCGGGGGCCAATCCATTGGGTAATTCAATGCTTTCTCCTGATTTCCAAAGAGTTCTACCAAACGATCCGCCAAAGGCCTTTGCACAATTAATCCTGTTGCCATCATACCTGTAGGTAACAAAATTGAACACTCTGACAATAAAATCTTGTATTTCTATTCAGGAAAGAAACAACTGGATCATTGATCATATCAAGATATCGCTGTCCACAGCATTCACACCAAAAAATAATTGATCACCAGAGATTATTCTCACTGAGAATTTGGCGCAAATCAGATTTCACATGCGTCTATAAAATCTGTCCTGTGCAGTCAATCTTGGACGGATTTTGAATCTGATGGTGTGGATTTATTCGATGGGGGACACACTGTACAAATAATAAGCTAATGTGGTTCGGTAAACCCTCAAATTGTCTTCTATCGTTTTATACATACAATAAATTCAATATTCTATCATCTAGATAATCGATCTACCATTGTTGAACTATTTATTATCATCGTTTTTATACATGTCTCCGTGGCGCAGTCGGTTAGCGCGTTCGGCTGTTAACCGAAAGGTTGGTGGTTCAAGCCCACCCGGGGACGGTATTTTTTATGATAACTTCTTAGACAACAAGTCATTTTTCAAGATATGAAATATAATTTGCTCCATGGGTGACAAATTATTTGTAGTTTTCTGGTGAATGTCGAATCTCACTTCATACGAATGTAATTATAGTCGATCTTTAGCATGGGGTGAAGCTGTACAATCAAACTAGGCGAACTAGCTATATTCCTCTTCAAACAAGACAAGCACCTAACACATGCTTGTATATATTTTCATAACATAGGATAGACAGGATAGTACACAAAACTGCAGCCGAGTAAGAGTAAGCAAACTTTGGACCTAGCTAACTGATTATATGGTAAGTTTCGACAATTTGCATTGCAAACGGAATATTATGGATACTCTTTTAATTAGAAGATCAGTTTTTGAGTCGAAATAAGATCATATATAGCTGCTTGATTTTTAAAACTGTATTAAAAAAGAATGCAAAAAACTTTGAACCTATTTGTCTACATAATGTTAACTGTATCTGTAATGTACATAGTGGTGAGAGTGTTCGGAAGAGAGCCACTGCCGATAATCATCTGTTTGTGCAGTGGTTATTTGTATTTCACCCAAGTACATTCCCCGGGAGTCGTACATAACTTAATAGAGCTAATGAGGTAGTTAAGCATCACGTTAAAAGAGATGAAGAACGCGTAGAATCTTATCGCATCCTACGACCCCTTTAGATTGTGGTCGTAGGCCCCGGTCGTAGGCCCGTTTCATTCGTAAGCCTGTCTTTCTACAATGTCGGAGAATGAACTACGCATTGCGCTATTAAATGACCTACCTCGATACATTCCAGAGTATTTTAAAATTATTTTTATGTTGTTAGATCGCCAATTGTATGGGTTTATCGTCAGAACGAAGATATTTTAGTTTTTACATCGGAAATATCTCAGCAATTTTCAAAATGTCGGAAGGGGAATTCCCCAGGGATTTCCCTTATGACTGGTGCATGCCGGGAACTGAATGGAGGAATTTGACGGTTGAACCTACACGCAAATATTGCTATCAAAAACGAAAATATCTTCGTTCTGCCGATAAACCCATACAATTTGCGATTCAACTATATGAAAAGAATTCTAAAATACTCAGGAATGTATCGAGGTAGGTCATTTATGTGTGCAATGCATAGTTCATTCTCCGACATTGTAGAAACACAGGCTTACGAATGAAACGGGCCTACGACCACAATCTAAAGGGGTCGTAGGATGCGATAACGTAGAATCAATGTCCTCTCAGGGCACTGGTGATCCACTCGATAACGTTGGTTACCGTGTCGGTAACAAAATGTCCGGAACCTCGAAGGTACGATTTTTCTTTTTTCCTTTTTCCTGGTGATCAACTCATGCGTTGTGGGCAGAATTCTCTCGCGACATGTTTATCACAAACGTGTGTCAGTATCATATGTTTAAGAAAATGTACATGTTTGCGAATTAATAGTTCAGAAGACAATAGAATTGTCAATTTAAACGGAATCGGTTAGAAATGCAGATCTTAACCGTTTTTCGAATTTCCGTCTACGTAACTTAAGTGAGGTATTAAATCGACGATTCCGTGGTCTTCTGAACCATTTGTTCGCAAACATGTACATTTTCTGAGACATGATACTGACACATGTTTGTTATAAAAATGTCATGGAAGGTCAACATTTTCAAAATTGTCGCAAACTAGCTAAATTGTCTCAAGAAAGTGTAATATGCTTCTAACTAGGCACATATGAAATTTCAACAAAATCACACACAAGTACGAAAATTGCGGTCATTTTTCAAAATGACCAGCCAAAGAGTCGATAGACGATGAGCCATGCTTATGAGTATTTACTGAAAATTTGAACAAAATTTGCTGTTACCTTTTGAGTTATAGTAAAAAAACGTGAATAACACTGTGGTCATTTTCAAAATGGCCGCCTTCTAGTCAAAGTCTAGTCCTAGGCATAAAGCAATGTACCATGGTCATGACTATTCATATATCAAATATAAACAGAATCGCTACACAAAAAGATGATGTAAACCTTGGATGACGAAATTTCATCCTCCTGTAAGCTAAAATGGATATTGTGAGAATTGGTACTCATAATCACTTACTTGTAACAAGTTCACGAGGATATATACATGTACATCTAATATCACTGGATGCAATTTGTATTGATTTGTCACGATTTTAAAAGTATATATCAGATATTCGGTCTGTTGGATACATACTAGGAGTTTCATCCATCACAATTTAGAATATTTAGCCAATGTATTTATATCTAGATCCGTACAATATCATCCCATTATCTAAGAGTTGAGCACCCATTTTTGCATTCATCTGTAAAGACTGTTCATTATTTGCTAGCACTATCCAAAACGGTCTTTCATTTTGCTCATAGATTTTTTTACACAGCAATAACTGTACAGCTGTACCAAGTCCTTGACGTCTATGGGATTCGGTCACATTTAACATCAGCATCTCACCATTGCATGCAGTCAACATATGTCCTATGACTTCACGCTTATCATTCCTCAGACATATATTTGGAAAGTTTTTAATACAGAACTCTATTCCTGCTGTGATGTCTGGATCATCTGCAAGGATATGCTGCCAGCGTCGCTGAACTAGAACAGCTTCATCAAGGCGTAGTGTTGAACAAGTTAACTGCTTCATAGTGGGTACCTCTCTTGAATGCAAATTATTTAATATTTAGCATGCAGTGTCTTTTATTTGGAGAGATTATTTCAATTATTTGACATTGCTATTTCATTATTCATTAGGTTTCAAAAAATGTCCCTAACACCCCAGTCACATTTGTCGCACGGCGGCCGCAAGTCGACCGCAGAACAATTAAATCGGTGAATTTCTGCGGCGAGCGTAGAAAAACTACGCTCGCCTTGCGGCCTCCGTACGGCGAATGCAGATTTTTACAGGCCACAGGGAAGGCGTAGAAATTATAACTCGAGTTATAATATTTGTTCATTTCTGAGGTCCCCGTAGAAATCAACTGGCTCAACAAGATTGAATCATTATTTGTCAATGTTTCACGATCCCTTTTCATTTAATATTACATCCTAGCACTACGAATAACATATAAATTGTCCTGATGTAAATAAAATGAAACAAAAGTATTATTTATCAACAGAAATTTAAAATTCACCGTGCGGCTGCCGTGGGAAATGTGACTGCAAAAGTAGGAGAGCGCGGAAATTCTGCGGCGAGCGTAGAAAAGCAACTGGCCGCAGAAATGACAGACCGCAAGGTCGCCGTAGGAAATGTGACTGGGGTGTTACCCTACTATCACACCAAACTAGTTCTCACTACGTTCTCAAAAACGGGCTTCAACTGTGTACGAACGGACTGGACCTACTAAGAACCGTTTTGGGATCTATTAACAAACTTCATCGAACGTACTCGAACGGGTAGGTCCTCTAGAACTTAGACAATGCTCAAAATGTTCTCGTGGTCGTCACTTTCTACAATTAGAACGAGTGACAATGTACTAACGACGAGCTGGACGTACTACGAACGGAACCGTCGTACTTCATTCCTACTAGGGACGTTTTAACAACGAGTTGAATTGTCTGAGGACGTGTTGAGAACGAGGTAGAACTAATTGCAAACGGGTTTAAACTGATTGAGAACGTATTTAACACTGCTTATGAACGAGTTAGCAAAAATATAGCTATCACACCAAACAAGTTGCCACTGCGTTCTTCAAAACTGTGTGCGAACGGAATGAACGTAGCTGCAACTTTCTAAGGTCTATTTACGAACTTTATGATCGTTCTCAGACGGGAATGTGATTTTAGAATTTTGAATCGATTTAAAATTCGATGGCGACCATAACGTTCTGTAATCAGGTCATGTTGACCTTCTAGACTAAGGGACGCGTTCTACTACGTTGCACACCGACGTGGTGCGACCTGAACGAACTGCGAACGAGAAGGACGTATTGAAGACTGTTTAAGAACGAAGAAGCTAATTATTTCAGACATATTTCCCGACCACAGCCAGATTGAGCCCGTTTTACGACGTTTTCGTAGGACTGGCAAGAACGGGTAAGAACGAGTTTGGTGTGATAGGGGGGTTAGAGTGAGAACCGTGAAAAGTTTGTCTGAGATTTGGTTACAAAAATCTCCGGTATGAGTGACTAAAAATTAAGTATTCGTAATACTTACATTAAGGCTTCGTTAATGTCATCCTTTTGTATTGAAAATGTCTTTCCTTCCAGAACTTCACCCAAAGGAACCCGACCATACATCTGAGCGACCTCATCGAATACAGATTTTTGTGTTTCAGTTACTCCTAGTATAACATCACAAAACTGTATGATAACTCGTGTTACAACAATAACTCTACTCCCCTGATTTTGATTTATAAATTGCCCCGTACGCATTTCTAAAAATAGACCGGCCTCAATTTTCGTGAAAAGCCCAAATGTCTTTGGTGTTAATGTTTTTATTTAACTTTATTAAAACAATATAACAGTACGTAAAAGCATACCAATCGCCATTTGGCATTAAACGTTGCTTCACTAACCCTACTATCACACCAAACTAGTTCTCACTACGTTCTCGAAAACGGGCTTCAACTGTGTACGAACGGACTGGACCTACTAAGAACCGTTTAGGATCTATTTACAAACTTACTCGAACGGGTAGGTCCTCTAGAACTTAGACAATGCTCAAAATGTTCTCGTGGTCGTCACGTTCTACAATTAGAACGAGTGACAACGTACTAACGACGAGCTCGACGTACTACGAACGGAACCGCCGTACTTCAATCCTTCTAGGGACGTTTTAACAACGAGTTGAACTGTCTGAGGACGTGTTGAAATCGAGGTAGAACTAATTCCAAACGGGTTTAAACTGATTAAGAACGTATTTAACACTGCTTATGAACGAGTTAGCAAAAATATAGCTATCACACCAAACAAGTTGCCACTGCGTTCTTCAAAACTGGTTTTAAACTGTGTGCGAACGGAATGAACGTAGCTGCAACTTTCTAAGGTCTATTTACGAACTTTATGAACGTTCTCAGACGGGAATGTGATTTTAGAATTTTGAATTGATTCAAAATTCGATGGCGACCATACCGTTCTGTAATCAGGTCATGTTGACCTTCTAGACAAAGGGACGCGTTCTACTACGTTGCACACTGACACGATGCGATCTGAACGAACTGCGAACGAGATGAACGTATTGAGGACTGTTTAAGAACGAAGAAGCTAATTATTTCAGACATATTTCCCGATCACAGCCAGATTGAGCCCGTTTTACGACGTTTTCGAAGGACTGGCAAGAACGGGTAAGAACTAGTTTGGTGTGATAGGGGGTTAATTAAAACATGGTTTTCATGCGGCTAAACGGTGCATCCCAAAAACGCAACAAAGAAAAACATTGTAAAATCACAAAACTAGAGATGATTACATCAATTTCATTTAGTTTATCATGAACCCACGTGTCTCCACTTTACAATGATATGTCATTTGTGACCTTCTAGACTAAGGGACGCGTTATACGACGTTGCACACCGACGTGGTGCGACCTGAACGAACTGTGAATGTGAGATGGACGTATTGAAGACTGTTTATGAACGAAATACACTTGTAGCTAATTATTTTAGACATATTTCCCGACCACAGCCAGATTGAGCCCGTTTTACGACGTTTTCGTAGGACTGGCAAGAACGGGTAAGAACTAGTTTGGTGTGATAGGGGGGTTAGGTTCGCTTTAGGTAGGTCAAAATATTTCAAATTTTTTAGGTTCCTGTTGGCTTCTATAGTGAACCCAGAAGTTATGAATTTTAAAAAGTGTTTAAGGTGCTGTTAGGTTCGAACCTATTGCAAACCCACTTTTTGTAAGTTCGTTTAGGTAACTGATAAACTACGGAACTCACTTTAAGGTTCGAACCTACATGACCTACTGAAAGGCTGGGTTCACATGGGAGAGCATGTTCCAGGCGCTAAAGGGTTAAGCTAGTTTGTGTTAAAAATACATTTTCTAAATTGTTCGACAAAGTTCCTAACATGTGGTCGAATCGTAGTGAATAAGTCTTTTTGGTTTCCCGGAGGTACGCTGCAACATTCAGGCTACTATCTGACATCGAGTTAAAAAATGTTTCCCGTTGAAGCAAATTTTATCACAAATATCGAAGGGTGTGGTTGGGTAAGCGTCTGGCTTCCCCAAGATGCAAAAGCTAAGAATGTGCAAACCAAACTACTACAGGACACGTGGTATATCATTAAATTGCGTTATTGCCCTGGCCTCATTGGATCTTTCAACCGACTTTCAATTGAGCTGCTAGGACATACACCGTTTTCTATGATATAAATCATTTCAAAACTTGTTAAATCACAAAGGGTTTACCAGGGGAGTGTCATACCATATATAAACAAAGATTTTTCTTTATTCCGGGTCCAATCAATGACATCATTATTCAACACCATTTTTCTGAATAAAGCATCATTCTTGTCTTCTCTTAATATGTAGAAGATGGGACCCCAGATACTCGGCCATGCTTCAGAGGAGCTCTACAAACATAACATGTGTGGATTATTTTGGCGATCCGTCGATATTTTCCACCACTTAGGGCACAGATGTG
Source organism: Owenia fusiformis (assembly GCA_903813345.2). Taxonomy (NCBI): domain Eukaryota; kingdom Metazoa; phylum Annelida; class Polychaeta; order Sabellida; family Oweniidae; genus Owenia; species Owenia fusiformis. The sequence continues at coordinate 9,327,096 of CAIIXF020000004.1, forward strand.
TGAGTTCATTGGTGGCAAGTGACACAGATATGTCGCTGTCACATTTAGTACAGCGACTGTATGGTCTAATACTTCTACGGCCGATAGTAATCCTACGGCCGCTGGAGAATGCCAACGGTCACATACTAAAGTAGCCGTACGGCGTTTACTGTGAAATTGTGGAGACAGAAAACCTGCGGTTGCCGTATGGCATGGTCGCCTGAAGGAACAGTTTATCAGATTGCGAAGTTTCATACAAGCTCCACTGTGACATATCATTCTAAAACTATCATTGCAAGTCATGTTGTGAAAACATGTAACAGCATGTCTTACCGACATAAGATCCTTATAGGTCGACCGATGATTATGTTGAAGTTTGGAAACTCATCCACGATGAATGCAAAGTCCGTCACTACCTCCTGTAAACAATTCTTTAACAAGCATACCATCTGAAAATATGATCCTTCAAGGATAATATTTGAATCAGTTAATTGATACTTTTCTGGTGAATTCATAAGTAAATGAACCTTGATGGAACATTTCTCAAAATATGGCAGATGCATAAATTAACATTTAGAGCTCACTTGTATTGGCAAATGCTTTGAATTACAGAATCAGAATTTATATGGCTTCTAACCTGAATCCTAAGGTACTCATCCGTTGGTTGATTCAACGTTTCCAGGGCAATTTCCATCTCCCTTCGGTTCAGTGTATATGCCATTTTCTAACATAACACTACAGTCTACCTACAATCAAAGTTGATCTTTTTTCAAACACTAACAACATCGGTTCCTGGCGAACGAAATCCCCAGAAACTGAAAATTGATAATTTCATTAAGGAGAATCTTAAGGTGGAAGGTGATGATCTTGAAACTGCCTGCAAAGGATATGATAGATTTCATCGACTGGGAACTTTAAAAGCAGGAAATACTCGGCCAGTAGTAGCTCACTTCTCGAATCCTTTTGTCAAGGACATGCTTCTACAGAATGCCAAGAATCTGAAAGGTACCAATTTCTCTATCTCTCAACAATGGAGAGGTTAAGCTAACGATGTTTTTCACAACGTAACCGTGAACGCAAAGTACAAAAATTAACAAAGGAATGTATCGAGCGCTCATAGTTTTATGCGCGCTTAGTCTACTTCAGATACTCTTTCAGCTTCAGAGTTTCGGGTTTAGAACGGGAGATTTGAATATTTGACGTTGGGTCAACGGGAACCATTTTACTCGTGTCTATTGAACACTATGCTGTCAATTTTGATTTCGATGCACAGTTGAATTCTTGCTGAACACGATGATGTATGTCATGCATGATTTAGCGCCAAAAATCTTACGAAACGAGCTCGTTTAAAATATATATTAGAAAACCAGCTATAAAACCGCATCAATGACATACTATAGAATCATTACACGCTATGGTGTAGTCTAAACAAACACTGGATTTGAACGGCTATTTATATGAGAAGGCTACATGAATTTGTATATGGTCGAGTGATACGTACAGGTTCAGTTTCGATTATATATGCAAAGCTTAACCTCTCCAATACCCAGATGAGATACGAGAACGTCGAAAGCAGCTTATCCCTACAATGATAGAATTTAAAAAAAGGGAGACCGAGCCTCTCTTAAAGTGGACAAACTGTTTGTCAATAACAGGCTATATACTGGGCCTCTTCTAGAAGCGAAACCAGGTGATCATTTGGTACAGCCCCAGGACTAGGTCTTTGCATGGCCAATACCTCAAACATGAGGTGATAAACCAGGACTCCTCTCTATAATAAAGAGAGAGTGATTGCATTAATTTTATTGGTTAATATTATTGAGTTGCTTATATTTTCAATGGATTTTGTTACATTCAAATATTACAGGTATTTTAAAGAGGTGTGCCACAATCAATATGTATATTGGTATATACATGTTTTGTACATAGAGTTACATATGTGCCTGGTCTGAGTTTTGTTTCTTATTTTCTAACTGTGGTACATCTCTTTAATATTTATCATTTTTTCCTCTTTCACTACTACATCATTAGTCCATGTGTCACCCCTATACATCCAATAGTGAACCTAGAAATTGTTAAAAGTACGATGTTTTATGGTCGATTTATGATAATAAGGGTTTTCTGAAGTGATTTAACTGGGTTGCCGAAACAGTTTGTTTGGGGAAAACATTATATAGGCTGATTAGGGAGGGGTGCAATCGCTTAACATGGCGTTGACTATTGACTTAGCGTTTGGATACCACCATATACCTGGTATGTTACCATGGTAATAGATACAAAAATTTTCCCCAAACTTATTTTTTTGGCAACCCAGCTAAATCACTCCAATAATCCCTAATGATAGTATTTACACAGAAAAACATCATACTTTTAAATATTTATACGTTCAGAAAATGACAAATGGACTACATGGTAATACTTGAGTTATTTTTGATCCTGTGAGTTATTGCAAAACACCATGAACTATAAACTTATAACACTTTGGGTCAGACACAGGACATGTTTTCAGGTTTTGCATATGAGTAATGTCATATTGACCCCAAATGGTTGATACCTATGACTTACATGTGGCTGATACATTGTGTCATGAACTTCCATTTTACAGTGTTATTGATGATATTGAATACCTTGAATCTGTTCCCTATGCTGATTTACTTGCCAATTTTGAACATAAAATCTTTAACCCATTTAATGAGAGGCTTTCTAATGAAAATGATGAGATTGAAATGTATATAAAGAATGATGTCATGGATTCAATTACCAAATGCAAATATAGATCTTTAACAGAGCTCTCTGCTTTAAGGTGCTATGGAAGTTAACAGGAAATGACAAAACAGGAAGTGACAAAGCCATGCTGGATTTTGAAAATGTTTTGAACCAAGATAACAGAGTTCTGATTGGACCTCCAGTCAGTTTAACTAGTTCCACATATCATTTACATGACCGGGAAGACAACGGAAATGGCCAGAATGACCATAAACATGAAGAAATAACCTTTTCAGCCCTCTGAAAATGTGCCTGAAAAACAGCTAAGAGTAGGTGCCCAGGAAAGGTCACTGAACAGAATCTTTTGACTTTTTCAGAAAATCTGCCCAATATATTGCTTAAAATGATACAATTTAAAAAATTTGGTATCATTCTTAGAAAAAGAAAAAATGAAAAAAACTGAATTGAAAATCGATCGATTTACCTTTTTACTACAGCCATTATTGTTTTAGACAATTTTTTAAAATTTCAAAGATTGTATCATTTAGAGCAATATATTGGACACGTTTTATATATTAATCAATTAAAGAAAAATCCAGTTCAAGTGTTGGCATTTTCTGAAACCTGGCTGAACTCTGACACAGAGAAGCAATGTGCATCTCTTTTCTCTGATTATACACCGTATTTCTCTTCTAGAACTGATTGTGCGGGGGTGCTGCTTTATTCATTTTTAATGGTATTTGCCACAAATTCAGACATGATATCAAATTTCACGATGATCAGTGCAATTCCTTAGCCATTGAAATTGTCAACCAACAATCTAAGAACATCATCGTTACTGCTCTATACAAACCTCCAAAAATTAATATTGATGAATTTAATGTCAATTTAACTTCATATCTTAGACAAATCAATAATGAAAATAAATTTTCTGTCATCACTGGGGATTTTAACATAGATCTTTTCAAATCTGACATTCACAAAGGTATAATGACTTTCTTAATATTTTGTACTCCTATAATCACAGACCATTGATATACAAGCCTACCCGTGTAACATCCCATTCTGCGACCTTAATTGACAATATATTTACTAATATGTCTAATTTTATTCATGGGGGTGTCATCTTAAGTGATATTTCTGACCATTTTCCAGTATTTGCACTTTCTGAGTCAACAATTAGCACTATAAAATTCAAAACAATTTCATACAGAAAACATACTACCCAAAATCTACAAATGTTCAAACAACAGCTTTCTACTGTAGATTGGACTGATTTATATTCTAGCAATAATGCAAATGATGCATATAACATTTTTCATGACATAATTTCTAAAATCTATAATGAGTCATTCCCCCTCTTAAAAAAGAGAGTTAAGCATTACAATGATAACTCACGCCCTTGGCTAACTATAGGTATCATAAATTCTACTAAGGTTAAAAATAAATTGTACTATAAATATGTAAAATGTCCCACAATTACCAATTTGACAGCATACAAAGAATATAAACGCTTACTTAGACGCACTATAAGAACTTCCGAACGTTCATATTATCGAGACCGAGTTAACTCTGCAAACGGTAATATAAAGGATACATGGGCTGTCATAAAAGATATTTTGAAAAAGAAAAAGCCTACCCCAAATCTCAAAATGAATTTATAGTTAATGACCAGGTTATTTCAGATAAAACTGAAATCTCTAACAAATTTAATGAATTTTTCGCAACTATTGGAAAGAAATATGCGGAAAACATTGGTCTCAACTTATTAACTCAATGAAAAAAACAGATATTAAATTTAATTTTGACTTAATAACTCACCATGAACTACATGACCTAATGGGAGATCTCAAAGATAGCAGTGCATCTATTGATGATATCAAACCTATTATTATACGTCAGTCTAAGGATGAACTTCTAAACCCTCTTCTTTTTATTTATAATATGTCTTTTCAACAGGGATGCTTTCCTGATCTTCTTAAAATGGCTAAAGTCATACCCATATTTAAATCTGGTGAAAATGACAAATTTACAAATTACAGGCCAATATCTATTTTGTCTGTATTTTCTAAGCTCATTGAGAAACTTGTCCATAAGCGATTATACACTTTCTTTGAAGAATCAAAATTATTTTACTTACACCAATTTGGATTTCGAAAACATTTCTCCACATATATGGCAATTTTGACCTTTGTCGAAAATATAAGATCAGCTCTTGAAAATGATAAATACTCCATTGGAATCTTCCTTGACCTGTCAAAAGCGTTCGACACTATCAACCATGATATTCTCATAAAAAACTTGATTTCTATGGTGTCGGACAAGTTGAACAAAAACTTTTCAAAAGCTATCTTCAAAATCGGAAACAAATTGGTTCTAATGATGGGGCCCTGTCTGACACCCAAACTGTTTCCCAGGGAGTCCCTCAGGGATCAATTTTGGGACCTCTTTTATTTATCATTTATGTTAATGACCTGTTCACGGCGTCACAAAGTCTTAAATCTGTTTTATTTGCAGATGACACTAATCTTCTAGCTTCTGACCATAATTTAACTAGACTTGTAAATACTGTTAATCAGGAACTCATTACTCTCTTGATGACTGGTTTAAAGCAAACCTCCTTTCTTTAAACTATTCAAAAACAAAATTCATCGTCTTCTCCAAAAAACGAAAAAAGATTTGTCAACAAATTGAAATATTTATAAATGGAAAACAAGTTGATAGGGTTCGTGAAATAAATTTTTTGGGAGTAACAATTGATGAATTCCTTGACTGGAAAAGTCACATAAAAAATGTAGAAAGAAAAATATCTAGAACCATTGGAATCTCATTCAAATGCAGATACTTGCTAAACTCGGCTTGCACTCGGCTCCACTATTCAAACAATTTAGAATACTTCCAATGCATGATATCTATCAATTAAATGTTGGAATTTTTGTTTATTGCTGGTATAACAATTTATTATGCACCTCATTAAAATACTCAAATCTGATTGGTTCTTAGTTGCTTGTAATTTGGCAATACTCTGCTCTTTTCTGAAAACTGCTGGATATTTTTTTAATATTTTTTCAATGTTTTTGCAACATTCCCACTTCAGAGATTTATTTCTTAATAACTGGAGTACTACTTAAAGCTTACATCTGAAACTGGCGGAAAATAGAAGAAAAAATGCACTTAATCAATCACAATTACCCGTATCATTCAAAAGTTACATATAATTCTGCAAGAACGTCTCGAATAAATAAAGATTAAATTCCCGGGGCAAATATTTTTGTCCAGTGTAGCGAATAAACTGGCCGGAAGTCGTCAGAGTTTTGAAAGAAAAAATAAATAAATGTCAAAATACTGTACTCCAGTAAGTACTCCACTTATCTTTGATTGGGAGGTGCATAATAAAACAAATACTGGATGACCAGGAGCTGGAAACTTTGAAAACTATTTTACGTTAAATGTTGTCATTCATCGGTATCAAACTAGACATTCACATGATATCCATGCCTTCAAGTTCAAAACAAATATTGGCCTTTATTCACTGAAAGTTCAAGGTCAGCAAATCTCGAATTCTATATCTCATCATATTCGACAAGCAGCCTCACTCTCAATTTTTAAGTCTTTGTTCAAACAAAATAAAATAAATGACATACCTTTATAGTTTTAAAGATTTGAAAATGTCTTTACTATTGAAAATCTGTACTCTGCCACATTTTGTCTTATCACCTTATATATATACATATTATAAACTTAGCAGCAATTACCCGTTCTCGTGTCCTGTGTCTCTGTCCCCGAGTGTTAATATTTTTCCAACAGACTTGGGCCAGTGTCATTCTCAGGTATTTCTCCACTCCATTTTTATTTGTCTTACCTGTTGGTGTCACTGACCCATTTCTGTCCAGTTAAAACCAACATATATGCTCTTGAGAGCGTCATGTTGTATTGAATGTCATATATGATTTTCAAAATAGTAATAAATATCTGAATCTGAATCTGAACATCGTGATATTGCAAATAAAGTTATCTTGTTCGACGCGCATTGATGTCAAAGTCCAAGTCATGATCATGTCCTTCTTGTATAAACTACAGGGTGGTCCAAAACATGGGACATTCGTATTTCAAAAATAAATATTGATTTTCTTGTTGGAAACACGTCATATTATATACCAGTGGATTAGATAGGGAATTTATTCATCTTTAATGTGGTATGTCATACGTTCAAATTTATTATAATGTCAATAGCATTATTGATATGCTGTTCAGACAATTAATTCATTTTCTCAACAATTCTACCCTTAATAAGGGACTGAATAGATGTAAGTGGCTCATGGTACACTAATTCTGTTAGTTCTCCTAATATGTGGTAGTCGCAGACATTGACATCGGATGCTCCAATTATATTGTTTTTGGACCATCCTGATATGAGTTCATTTTCGAATCATTACATTTTCCAACAAGATGGGCTCCAATCCATACATCCCACAATAGTGTCAATTGTTTAAAGGAATATGTGACTAGACTTATCCCCCCTTAATCTCTACACCACCCCCCCCTCCAGATCAGATCACCCAACATCTGCAACTACCACAAATGGGGAGAACTAACAGAGTTGGTGTACCATGAATCCTTAACATCTACTCAGTCCCTTAAGGACAGAATAATTGTGAATCTTCATTGTCTCAACAGCATATCAATGATGCTATTGACCAGTTTAGGCCAAAATTGAGGGTTATAATTGATCAGGATGGTGGGCATATTGAACGTCTGTTTATGTAAATGAAGTTGACAATAAAATGTGTTTTTGCAAGTTTTGGAAAATCCGTTTTGAAACGAAAATGGTGTCATTTATATTACGGACGCTGGTTGACAGACAATATAATAAATTTGAACTTATGATATACAAAATTAAAGATAAGTTAATCCCCTATCCATTGGTATGTAATATGACATATTTTCATAAATAAAATCAATATTTATTTTTGAAATACGAGTGTCCCATTTTTTGGACCACCTTGTACTTGTGTTTTTTCGTTGAATACCTGTATATAGAGAATGTCCTGTGATTAAAAAGATATATGATTTTCATGCACGGATGGACATGATATTTCAAATCAGCCAAAACTCTGTTTAGAAAGGAACAGCACAGATTAGAAGACATTTAGGTGGAATTCGTATACGCTGAAATTGACACTGCTGATGAAACCAACCCAAAACGTATGTGGTCCATCATGAAACATCGAACATCACATGTAGTGAGTTAGAGACAATAATAAAAACCCTCAAAAACAGATGGGTTGTGGCTTCGACAAACTAACAAACGAACACATCATATTTGATGGCCAGGTTTTATTTCAAACGCTCGTAGAACTGTATAACTTAATAATTGTGACCTCGAAAACACCTTTAGCATTAAAAGATGGTGTCATATCTAAGCTTTTAAGGTAGGGGTAAGAGTCGCCCAAGCACAGAGAATCCTATTTTCTAAATAAAATAAATTTTCTGCGAATATTTAATGCAGGATATACACTTCATACTAAATGCATTGTTCACTAGATAAGACTTATTCACTTACCAAAGTACCAGGATTCTCCCAAATATATCCGCTGCGACTGAAAAGTTTGACAGTATATTAAATGTTGACACCCAAACGTATACTGTAAAACACTACATAGTACTGCTTTTAAGTCTGTCTGTAAAACACTACATAGTACTGCTTTAAAGTCTGTCTGTAAAAAACTACATAGTACTGGATTATCAAATCACAAACATGTTTAAGAATACATAGTACTTCTTTTAAGTCTGTCCTGTATAAATATGTGAATGTATGCGATACAGCGTTAACAAAAATACATGTAGGTTATCTAGAAGAGGACATGTTGTTTATTTTACTGTTTATATGTCATCGTGTTCTTTAACTGTTAGAATCGTTGTCATATACAGTAAAGATTCAAAGGTCTCTTGAACAGCAATGAAACTTCTACTTGCTGATATGCAGCTTTGAAGTCAATTGTATCCCCATGTAGTCAATAACCCTTGCTGAAATCCTCATTCTCTCAGAAGAACTCGGGTTTATTGAGTCCAAACAAGTAGATTCATCTGAGCCAGTATTGCTAGAAACCATTTCAATATTAAGAATAGGGGTTCTATATACCCAACTTCAATGCCAGGTTACTAGAATTTCTGAGTATGTTTAAAAAATACAAAGGTAGTATAGTATAAGGCCTAGTTTGTCCTCCATCCAATTGTATCTAGATCCTTACATTACTGTCATGGATGACTGAGCAATCATGACTTTTATGTAAGGTGGTAAAATCAACACAGTGCCAAGTTAACATTCAAGTAGGAATAACACAGTGAATGATTTTTGTGTTCAAAACATTATTAATGTTCAAATTGAGACTTGTTTTATGTTCTTCGCACTTTTACATACTTTTTCATGACTTTTAGTTGGTACCCCCTCTCAAGAAATTGGATCCGAAGACTCTTGAACAGCAATGAAACTTCTACACTATACTTTCTGATATGCAGCTTTGAAGTCAATTGTATCCCCATGTTACCTTTCTGAAATCCTCATTTTCTGAGAAGAACTCAGAACTCAGAACTCTATTGAGTCTTAACAAGTAAATTCATGTGAAACAGTATTGCTAGAAACCATTTCAAAAGTAAGAATAGGTGTTCTATATACAGTACATGGGACTTGCTTTTTAGAACTGTTTGTTGGCTCTACTCCTCAAGTGTCAGTTGAACCATTTTTGCAGGCCTATTTTAGAGTACATTGTAATTAAGTTGAGGTGTTTGCCAAACCTTTTATCATAAGAGAGTTGCCCAGTCCCAAGTCCAGTTCAATATGGAATGCCTGTCCTCTAAATTAATGTAACAGAAAAAGAATACTAAGCCAATTAGACATCAATTGCCACACAGGAAGGTAACATGACAAGTGTTAATTTTACCACCTCTCATAATGCACGATGTTATAGCATGACGGTTACACACCTCTGAAAACGAGATAAGACGACTACGATCACTGATTTATCCATTAAAATGGCCGCGGTGAAACAGAAAACGAAGTTTAGTGCAGTATTTTCTTTTGCTGTGTATCAATGATAGGATGAACGATTTTTGTAGACATCGCAATCAGTGATGCATTTAGTAATGTATATTTTGAACGTATTATTTGCAAATTGATGCTCGGGGATAACATGAAATAAGCGAAAAACTGTTGAGTTTGAAATTCAAAACTACACAAAATTTAGTAATTTGTTTGTTTTTGTCGTTAGGGCATGGTCTACATTGCCTAACGACCTCGGGGTATATAGATGTAACCTACATACGATCATAAAAAGCCAATTGAGCATTGGAAACCACCTAATATGTTCTACTTAAGCCATAATATTGTATTTTTAATTTGCGGTTACGCCAAAAATTGATTGACGGTTACGCGAACCTCGTTCAAATATTCATTGTTATTAATTTTGTCATATTCATCAGTACTTGATGCTAATTATTCTCTTGCCTCATTCACCTTTTTGACTTAAATTGGTTTCATAAATAAAAAAGGCACAATTTTTTCAAACAAGAGCGTCTCTTGCGAGTCCTGAACACAAATATAAGCAATTCAAAATTCCATTTCTTACCCATTATAGCAATTACATGGAAAGAGGCTATCAGAACTAGTAACCTTAACTTGAAAGATGTACATGCACGTAACCGTCCGCTAAATATCTAATGTGCATCTTATACAATACGTTACCGTCCATAGAATTCATACGTAGTCGTCTAAAGACATTGCGTTTGAAATCTTATTCTTTACAATATGACCACGTTCCTGTTCTGGATTTGTCCTTTTATGGCTTGTTTATACACAGTTTACTTACTGTTAATAGTTTGAGTGGCTCTAAGGCACATATACTGAGAAATCACGAGAATGGACTAAAAAATATGAACTTGGACATCTCAGTCGGTAAGTTTACAGCTTATATTCCGCTTCTAGTAAACCACCTGGCAGATTTGACCCAGTCTTTATAACCATCCATACATACGTCTCCGAATGGAACTAGTTAAAAAGGAAATCTTATCTGTGAATCTTGCCTACAGGCAGAAAGAGGACATGCTGTCTTTCCCATCCGCCATTTTTTGTTACCGTTACCGCAAAATTTTGCAACTCGCCTTGTCGTAACCGTCATGCTATAACACCGTGATAATGGTCAGGATTACTCAGTCATACATGCCAGTTACATAATGAACTTGGTACCATTTAAATGAGAATAAATCAGGCTTTTCACTACCAGCATTTCCGCGTCCTTTTTACTATTGTAATCAGTCCGTCTCCGTGGCGCAATTGGTTAGCGCGTTCGGCTGTTAACCGAAAGGTTGGTGGTTCAAGCCCATTTTGCTTTTCTGATAAAATAATTGATATTTTGTTTGGTTTGAATTTGTGTCCATTTGTGCTTGTATTTATAAATTAACGCGATTTTTGAATTAAAATGTGCTTTTCATTATTAACTTGTTTTTATCGGTATCTTGTAAAATTTTAACACTGATCCATGTTCGTCTAATGGCTCCTCTAAACTAATTGCTGCACCTTTAAGAAGAAGGGCCTAAATAATGAAAACGTTGGCCGAAAATTTCCATTGTGACTTTCAAGATTTATTACCCCTATTATCCCCTATTTTTTGTTCTATGTTTAAGTATCTCCGATTCATTGGCGAATCGGGGTGGGCTGAGTGCCTTCCAAAGGCCTGGGTATGACCTGAGACTCACATAATCATATCATGATAATCTCAGGTATGACCAGAAAAAACTTTTTGTATCTTTTTTCACTTCCATTTCACATTTAATCGGGGTGGGCTGAGTGCCTTCCCTTTCACATTTGAGCTTTGGGGGGCTCATTTTCACAAATATCAAATATTTGATATTTGATTTACGAAAAAGGACTAAATATTCAAAACTATTGATATACAGTTGGGAACATAAAGAATTACTATAGCTATGAAAAATACATGCTGTCGCACATGTAATATATTCTTACCTCAGTGTATTCGGTGCTCTATTTTCCCCGTCCTAGTAAGTCCAAATATAGTGGAATTTGTGTCCATAATGACAAATAGGAACTTAAAAATTGAAGTGGACATTCACATATAAATACCGACTCTTCAAATGTTGAGGTGATTTTGGAGCCCGATTATGCCGCAAGGAGGATTGACTCCCAGAATGCAACATGACACGTGCCAGCTTTCAAAATGCAGTTCCGCCATTTTGAAACCTGTCACGACTAAATAATGTAAACTGTTGTTGCATCCTGGGTGTCAATCCTCTTTGGATATTTGTAAATTGAACTTCTGTTCTTGTTAAATGCGCATTTATGCTCGTAACTTGAGTATTTTCATTCATCGTTTGCCTTTTCTGTCCGTTAATCTAATTTGTTTCGTTAAAACGTATATGTACGTATGTGTTTTATACTGAAATTCATCCAAAACTCCTTAAACGCATTTGTTAGTGACACATTGTATATCCGTATACAAATTAAATGAGTTCATTTTGTACCTTTATCATTGTTTCTGTAAATATATTAATTTGATATCTACGAACTGAATGTCGAATTTTTCAATGAATAAGTACTAGCCTTGGCATTTTTATTTTTTAATTGTCGAATTTATTTTCGTAAAAGGTAATATGTTTTCGTAAAAGTGCACATTTATTGTTCGTAAATATTGTCATTTGTATTCGTAAATTGCACTTTATATTCGTTTTTCATTGGTTTATTAAGATCACGTGATCATTTTCAACGAGACATGGTCAACCCATGGTCAAAGTCATCGCCCCCTCCCCCACACACATCTAAAACTCTCATGTCACGTGACCTATGCCTCGAGACTTGCAGTTTTTATATTCGTTAATTCACATTTGTATTCGTAAACTCACATTTATATTCGTAAAGTTCTATTTTATCATTTGCTAATGTACGAATATTCCTTAAATGCTTTCTGCAATAATTCATGGGTAATATGCAAGATTATTATTGGTAAAAATACACCTCTTCGATAAAATAACAGGCAATTTTTGGGAAATTTACGAATTGTAAGCTGTAGTTAGCGGATAATAAATTGTTAGCTAGTCTTTACAAACATAAAATGCACCCGAATTTAGTATATATTTGTTTATTTGATACATCATATTTGTATTTGTAATTTTGGAATTTTATTTGTAAATGTTACATTAATATTGGTTCTAGAGAATTTCTTCCAAACTAATAATGAAGCAGTTATGACGCTATAACAACATGGCGATTCATGAAAACATCCGTTCGATTTGGTAGGAATTCATCGATCATTTGCAGGTATGAAGCTTTGGATTCATTTACTGTGCTACTTAAAATGAACGGGAATTTTTTTTCTACCGCTTGGGAGAGTTGAGACACGAAACTTAGCTCATTGTGACAACTTTTGATGGTTGAGGTTTTAATGTCTCTGACTTTATGTTGATTTCTTTGCTTTGCTCGATGCAACAGAACAGCGATATCAAATTATAAGGAAGTGAGCTTGCCACTTTCGTTCATTGCAAAAAGTACAGCATGGTATTATGAACATGGAAATACAAGTCACATAAGTACAAAACGAAGGTAACGATACTGAAGACCTCAACGTAGACCTATTAAATGATTCACTTACATGTAATAGCATGAAAGAGCGCTGAATGAAATCGTTAAAGACAGAGCCTCTGCTATAAAAGCAGTTTGACCAGTAAAAATGGAGTCATTCTCAATTTAAAAAACAGTTTATTCTATTATGTTGCTTCGATAAACCCTCAATAAAATTCCGTTTGTCTATGTCTATACATAAATTCATAACTTGATTACCGCAAGATCATCGATAAAGATATTTGAGTATATTTATTGTCATCAGCTGTGTCATGCTGTGGCGCAATTGGTTAGCGCGTTCGGCTGTTAACCGTAAGGTTGGTGGTTCAAGCCCACCCGGGGACGATTTTTTATATTAACCGCTTATTTACGGGCAGAATCAGATCCTTTGGGACCACATTGAGATTGCAAGAAACTTTTGACTTTCGGATCGATTCCATGACTCGGAATGACATGGGCCATAAATAATTTAAAATTCAAACAATCTCTTGACCTTGCTAGCTGTATCTTAATCTCTCTTTAATGATAGACTAATGCCTTGGTCACATTTGGTCCGATTTTCACTACGGCGCCCGGCCGATTGAGTATTTTGTTCAAAATTGAAAACAATATTGAACAAAACACTCAAACGGTCGGGCGCCGGCCGATGGATCGGAGCATATGTGACCAAGGCGTTACATGTATGCCTGGGGCACATTTATATGCAAGATAATTGCATATCAGCAAAAGATAAATAACATCATTTTCCCCCAATAAATTAACTAATCAATTTTGGGGAGTGTCAACCATCGCAATGTAGAATATTTAGTTAATGTATTTATATCTAGATCCGTACATTATCTTCCCATTATCTAAGAGTTGAGCACCCATTTTTGCATTCATCTGTAAAGACGGCTCATTATTTGCTAACACTGTCCAGACCGGACGTCTATTTTGCTCGTATATTTTTCTACACAGCAATAACTGCACAGCTGTACCAAGTCCTTGACGTCTATGGAATTCGGTCACATTTAGCATCAGCATCTCACCATTGTATAAAGTCAACATATGCCCTATGACTTCACCCTTATCATTCCTCAGACATATATTTGGAAAGTTTTTAATGCAGAACTCTATTCCTGTTGTGACGTTCGGATCATCTGCAAGGATATGCTGCCAGCGTCGCTGAACTAGAACAGCTTCATCAAGGCGTAGTGTTGAACAAGTTAACTGCTTCATAGAGGGTACCTCTCTTAAATGCAAAATATTTAATATTTAACATACAGTGTCACTATTTAGAGAGATTATTTTAATTATTTTAAGGTGACTGTTAACTTAATCGATTTTCAGAAAAATTGAAAATTTCACAATCTTGAAATTTTCAAACTCTTCCTGAGAAGTCGTTTTTATTACTTCACATATGCTTGTGCACTGTAATCATTACAAAGACATCAAAGAACAACAAAAAACTTTAGTTTGAGAAAAAAGTGCCGTTTAAACAATTTGAGAAGATTTTTTTCTAGGAGTAGCCCGTGAAAAACCGCTGATTCAAAATATCTGAACATTTCAGAAAATATACTTCAAACATATATCAAAAACGAAGGAGCAACGGAAATTTGAAAAATTACCCGATAAAAAATTGGGATCAAAATAAGGAAAAAATACACTTCTCAAATTTTTTTTTTCTATTTTTTTAATTTGTATGAGAGATTTCAGAATTCTAAAGCTCCTTCCATTTTGGGCTATATTAAAGGGATATTTCAGAGAAATTAGAAAAAAAATGTTCAGGGACCTTTGCCGTGCTACTCTTTTTGTCAATTTTTCTGTCACATTTTCAGAGGACTCAAATCCCCATTCCAAAATGTTTACTGTTTCTATTTGCATTACCACAGTGAGCCTGGTTATATAAATGATAAGTGGAACTAAAAAATTGAGAGAAAATCCAACCAAAAGACAGTTAATTTTGATGGTCAGATTATACTCAAATGCCATGTGCTTCCTGGTTTCGGCCATCTTGGATTTTTTGATTAAGTTATAAGTTACCTTAAAAGGTTATTTCATTGTTCAATTGGTTATTTTAAAAAACACCATAGAACCAAGAAAATGTGTTTGAGATTAGGCGATATTCCCAAGATGGCGTTTCAAAAGTTTCCAGTATATACATGTATGTGACTAAAGTATTTGAGTATAAGTAGCCCTAATACTTACATTAAGGCTTTGTGTATGTCATCATTTTTTATTGAGAACGCCTTTCCTTCTAGATGTCCACCCCTAGGAAGCCATCCATATATTGCAGCAACCTCATCGAATACAGCCTTTTGTGTTCCAGATACTCCTAGTATAACATTACATGACTGTACTACAACTTGTGTTGCAACAATAACCTTAAAGTGCCCGATTAACTATAAAATGCGCATGCGTCCAGGTGTTGATAAACTATAAATAGCGAAAATCCAGGGTTTGTCACCACAAGGTAAGCCAGGACGTGTTGAGAGAACAGCTAATGTTGATATTGAATTTATATGTAGCCAGATAAGTTTCCTTATTGAAATTACATATGGTTATTAGCAATACTTTGTAGGTGCTAAATAATTAAATATATAGAGTATATATGAGAGAAATTGGTCATTTCGAACCTGTTGAAAAGTTTGTGGCTCTCGGCTACACCGGGGAATTTACTTCCATGAGTACACACATAAATGTGGGGTTCCCCAAGAGGTACGCGACAAGGTGACCTGGCATCAAATGTGCGACTAAATGCTACTATCGAGAAGATAAAATAACGAATACGACAATAAGTTATTGCATGTGACAATTTCGAGCCTTCATCTCACTGAAGTATTTTGAAGTGAAAATAGGATTTTTGTTTTGATACATTGATTCAGATGAACGTAACTTTATTCTGACAACCAATCAAAACTGAACAAAATTGATTGTACGTAACAGACAATTTATTGTTTTACAATTTTTGATTGGCTAAACGAATGAAACCAACAAATTATGACATGTAAAATGACAATTTTGAAATGTAAAATTTAAAAGTGACAAACACAACCTCCCTATCCACTCTTTGGGAGCCCTAGTAAATTAGTAATATGTACATGCAGCAGTGGTAGTGGTTCTAAAGCCTGTTGTTTGTAATAACACTGTTCACTCAACGTATGTATTGTGTGTGGGCAGTCAACGATAATCATTGTCTTATCCCGGTTATATGACCTCGGCAATTATAACAGAACCGTACTAAACGAAAAAACGCAAATAAGAGAAAGCTTTCACACACATATAAAAAATGAACTAGTCTAATCCGCCAGTATAAACTCTGTGCTATACGTAGCCGGGTCAGGCGCACACTTTAAAATCCCCTGATTTTGATCTATTGCATTGGACGCATTTCTCAAAAACTGCCTCAATTTTCGTGAAAATCCAATAAATCTCTGATTTTAACAATGTTGATATGAAAACGTTAGTTAATAATATCATACTGCGTGACTAAGAAATCGCAAAATGATTATTGTAGAATGTATAATATTAATCACACTCCGCGACAAAAGTTTGACTTCCCATTGTATGTTCGAAATTCAAGTCAATCTGTTTGAAATTTATTTAAATTTCTCAATTGTTCAATATAATTCTGACATGTGGTCTAATCGCCGTAAGTCATTTGGTTCCCTAAAGGTACCTGCAAGTATTGATCTTCTAGCTGACATTGGGTTTGAACCCTTTTCGAATTCCCCACAGAAGCAAATGTGGAGAGTCTATGTAGAGTTGGAGTGACATACCATATATAAACAAAGATTTCCTTTTATTACGGGTCCAATCAATGACATCATTATTCAACATCATCTTTCTGAACAAAGCATCATTCTTGTCTTCTCTTAGTATGTAGAACATGGGACTCCAATAACACGGCCATGTTTCAGAGGAGCACTACAAACATTAATATGTGTGCATTATAACGGGACATCAACGCAAATACCGCAATCCATCGATATTTTGTACAATCGGCTATCAATTGATGTACGTTTGCACACCGAAATGTTCATGAAAGAAGCAGCTAATTATCTAAGACATATTTTCCTACCACAGCAAGGCTGGCCGAGAACTAGAATGATGTGATAAAAAAGGGGGGGCGGTTTACGTGCGTTCTTCGTTGGCAAGTGACACAGTTATGCCTCTTTGCAGTTTCATACGATTTCCACTGTGACATATTACTCTTCATAGCAAGCCATGTTGAGTAAAGATTTAACAACATGTCTTACCGAATTTAGATCCTTTGGTCGACCGATAATTATGTTGAAGTTTGGAAACTCATCCACGATGAATGCATAGTCCGTCACTACCTCCTGTAAACAATTTTTCAACAAACATACCATCTGAAAATATAATCCTTCAAGATTAAGTTTTGAATTAGTTAATTGATAATATTCTTATTAATTCATTAGTTAATGAACCATGAGTGACCATTTCTAAAAATATGTTACATGAATAAATATACAAAGAGCTCACTTGTATTGGCAAATGCTTTGAATTACAGAATTAGTCCCTGATCTGGACCCTCTGAAAAAAAGTTTTGCTGTCCGGTACTTTCCCACATAAAATGATTGTACCGTTTGAAAGAACAGACTTCCCTCTTAAAGAAAACACCTCTTCTATTGATGTAAACAGCGGCAAAAGGCACCAAAACGGGGTTAGACAAGGTGGCATTCTGAAGTCTCACTTTCTTGTCATCAGGATTCCAGGTAAACCATCAGACGGATTTACTTCAAGTTTTCACACATGTTACATGGTAAGAAGTTCTAGAGCTGATTAACTTTGCGGCAGCCATCTTGCATTCTGGCGGCCATCTTGGAATTTTTCTCAGATAAATATTGTTATCGCGATTCCACAAAAACCACATAACAGATGTACTTCAAATGTTCACACATGTTACATGGTAAAAAGTCCTAGACCTCATTATTTTTTCGGTGGCCATCTTGCATTCTGGCAGCCATCATGGAAGTTTTAAGATAAATCTTGTCATCACGATTTCAGGAAATCCAAACGGATTTACTTCAAATTTCCACACATGTTACATGGTAAGAAAATATAGAGTCGAATAACTTTTCGGCAGCCATCTTGCATTGTGGCGGCCATCTTGGAAGTTTTTAGATAAATCTTGTCATCACGATTCCATGAAAACCATGTAACAGTTTGACTTCAAATTTTCACACATGTTACATGGTAAGAAGTTATAGAGCTAATTAACTTTCCGATAGCCATCTTGCATTCTGGCGGCCATCTAGGAAGTTTGTAGATAAATATAAAATACAGTCAAAGCATTTACCACCAACAAAGGATGCTCTCATTCTCCATATAAATAGAGCCAACTATCAGGCCTATATTTGGCGAAACGCAGGCAAATCAAGGATTGATTATCAATCCCCCACATTACATGCTTGGACATTCAAAGGGAATAAACTACAAATTAAGTGGATGGAAAACGGTCCTGCCCCACAAGAAATAATGGAGCTTGTTGCTTGTAGTTGTAAAAGAGCGTGTGACTCAATGAGATGTAGTTGTAAGAAACAGGATCTCATTTGTGGAAGTTCATGTAAGTGCCGCAAAGGTGTGTGTGAGAACTGTCCTACCCATCAGCACGATGATGTTGATGAGAGCGACAATGAATTTGAACCAGTTGATGACACCATTACACCAAACGTTGAAGATCAGGAAGAAAATGAATTACCTGAAAATCTCTTACCTGACAACTGGATGAACCAACTTGTCAAAGTTGATGACATAATATGAATTATCTCACCCTGTATATACACTGGTGATCCGCTCGATTACAGGTACGATTTGTCCTTATTCCTTATTTCATGCGTTGTAGGCAGAATCCTCTCGACGTTTTTTCTCACAAACGGGAATCAGTATCATATGTCTTAGAAAATGTACATGTTTGCGAGAAATAGCTCAGAAGACGACAGAATCGTTGATTTAATTCCTAACTTAAGTTACATAAAGGTTTGGGTTAAAAGTGCAGATCTGAACTGTTTTTTCGAAATACCGTTTATGTAACTTAAGTGAGGAATTAAATATACAATTATGTTGTCTTCTGAACTATTTGTTTGCAAATATGCACATTTTCTTAAACATATGATACTGATACACGTTTGTGAGAAAAATGTCGTGGGAATTCTGCCTACAAAGTGTGAAAGGAAAAAGGAAAAATCATACCTTCGATGTTGCCACATTTTGTTACCGAAACAAACTGTTTAGGTAACCAGCATAATCGAGTGGATCACTATAATATACTTTAGTAGTCTTTAATAATGTTAGGGAGGATGAGTTGTAAGGCATACTACACCCTTGGTATACGCAGCTAACGAAAATTGACCGGTACGGGTTAAAAGCTGGACCGGTACGGGTTAACAGTTTTATTTGAATTTAAAATAGCCATAACTTGCTCAATATTGACTTCCTCGTCTCTAATTTGAAATATATGGTGCCTCCCGATGCTTTTAAGTACCCCAATTTTTTACAGATTTTTAAACGGACCAAAACTCTCTAAATGCGCATTTATGCTCTTTTCTCTCGAGAACGACTGTCTCATTTTCATGATAACTTTTATTTAGTACTTCTTACATATAAGATCTATTTTTCCCCATCAAGGTATGATGTAAATGACATGCTATTTACATCTTGTGAGTTTCAATGACGCGAGTTTGATTTTATAAAAAATGCCAAACTTTGTGACAAAGAATTTCATCCTGCTTGCAGCGAGAAGACGGACCGGTTCGGGGCAATCTGCTTGCAGCGAGAAGACGGACCGGTTCGGGGCAATCTGCTTGCAGCGAGAAGACGGACCGGTTCGGGGCAATAGCTGATGAAATTCTTTGTCACAAAGTTTGGCATTTTTTATAAAATTAAACGCGCGTCATTGAAACTCACAAGATGTAAATAGCATGTCATTTACATCATACCTTGATGGGGAAAAATAGATCTTTTATGTAAGAAGTACTAAATAAAAGTTATCGTGAAAATGAGACAGTCATTCTCGAGAGAAAAGAGCATAAATGCGCATTTAGAGAGTTTTGGTATGTTTAAAAATCTGTAAAAAATTGGGGTACTTAAAAGCATCGGGAGGCATCATATATTTCAAATTAGACACGAGGAAGTCAATATTGAGCAAGTTATGGCTGTTTTAAATTCAAATAAAACCGTTAACCCGTACCGGTCCAGCTTTAGACCCGTACCGGTCAATTTTCGTTAGCTGCGTATACCAAGGGTGTACTATGTCATGTTAGATCATGATCTATACTATTTTTATTACAATTTACCAGTTACACTTTCTCCATGCTAGGTTCTGTTATAACTTTTGTTCCGTTTCCTATGGCATCCGTGCTTTATACATTTACATTCACAATGGTCCCTTCCTGGTATATTTTTTTAGGTTTTATGACTGTTAAATCCTATAGTCTTGTTAAGACCACTTTATAAACAGGTCAGTGTTCTCCCCAAAAAAGTTTTCAACTGGGTGCAAGATTTCAAGTCTGAAAAAATCAGCACTTGCTACGCTCACAATATCCCAGTGTAGGTGCTTACTTCACTCATTTTTCAAATCAGAAGTTGAAGTGCAGATTCCAACTGGGTGCCAACTGGGGGGCCTTTGGTTTCAAGTAGGGGGAGCCCCTGGTAAAAGTGACATGGGGAGATCACTGCAGGTTTATTATTACTTTTATGACTGTTAAATTATATAGTCTAGTTACCACCACTTTATAAACAGGTTTATTATTACTGGTGTAACTAACACAACGAAAGAAAATATAATTAATTTATTTGATTTTATATAACATGAAATTATTTTTTCTTTTCGATAAAACATTGCTTATTAGAAATATATTTAGTTGAAAACTTAGATTAAACAATCAGTTCTTCTATCACAAAGTTTATTTTGGTTCAGTAGATTTTTCTATACATTATTTTTATGTCACCACCACTAGTGATTGGGTGACATATTGTAATAGCTTCCAACGTTTATCTTGACACTGTTCAGTAGTTAATGTGTACTGTATACTTAACAAGGTGTGGTGACATTTTACATGTTTCTGCATCGTCACAACTATTGAAAGCTTATGTTGATATTGAAGCAGTGTTTTTTAAGTTCTTTTTGTTGGTACAATTAGTTTCCAAACCCTATACTTATATCGATCTGACACACAGTTTTAGTGCAGGTTTAAGTGATCTTTGTTGATTATTAAACGCAAAGAGCACATGTGTTGTCATTATTGTTGTCTTGGGATATTCAGGTTTGATTTTTGTTTGCCAGTTTTACACTTTACAGTTTGCTTTTCCCACTAGGTTGCTTTACACTTTTTTCCTTTCTCATTTGTCATTTTTGTTTATATTTAGTAAGGATATGATACGCAGGTCTCTCCTTCTGTGTGATAACCTGTCTAGAAGATAATTCAACTGCATGAAGAACATTTCGTTGACATGATGCACAGTGAAAGGTTTTCCACACATTTACATTTTCGTTTAAAAGAGCTTTAATTCTGTTATATACTCAGATCAAGGCCAATTTAGCATACATTCGCTCTCAAAAATCACTGTGCAATAATGGATTTCAAAGAAATGTTTGACGTTTTCAATAATCTTTTTTCTTTTTGATGAAATGTAGTTATTTATTCTAAAAATCAATCAATGTCATACACAAAATGCATTTAAGTGGTATAAAGTACAGAAGCAGAGTAAAAATATGTATTTTAGAATATCACCATGTGTTACCCCATCGTAGCGCCTCTTGCCCATGTTTCTATCAATATAAAACATGACACCAAATATGCATTTGTGTCAAATTATGTGGTTTTAAATACAGAAAAAAAACATTCTCCTTAGAATACCACCTTGTGTAACCCCACTTTACTGCCTTTTGCCCCTGTTTATATCAATATAAAAGGTAGCATGTAACCTTCCTTGTAACATGTGTAAAAGTTTCAAGAAAATCAGTAAAGTGGTTTTCCTGGAATCACAATGACAAGTTTTATCCAAAAAACTTCCAAGATGGCCGCCAGAATGCAAGATGGCCACCAAAAGGTTAATTAGCTCTAGAACTTCTTACCATGTAATATGTGTGAAAATTTGAAGTAAATCCGTTTGGTTTTCCTGAAATCGTGATGACAAGATTTATCTTTAAACTTCCAAGATGGCTGCCAGAATGCAAGATGGCCACCGAAAAAATAATGAGGTCTAGGACTTTTTACCATGTTACATGTGTGAACATTTGAAGTACATCTGTTATGAGTTTTTTTTGGAATCCCGATGACAATATTTATCTGAAAAAAATTCCAAGATGGCTGCCAGAATGCAAGATGGCCGCCGCAAAGTTAATCAGCTCTAGAACTTCTTACCATGTAACATGTGTGAAAATTTGAAGTAAATCCGTCTAATGGTTTACCTGGAATCGTGATGACAAGAAAGTGAGACTTCAGAATGCCACCTTGTCTAACCCCGTTTTGGTGCCTTTTGCCCCTGTTTACATCAATAGAAGAGGTGTTTTCTTTAAGAGGGAAGTCTGTTCTTTCAAACGGTACAATCATTTTATGTGGGAAAGTACCGGACAACAAAACCCATTTTCTAGAGCCTTTTTGGAAATCAGATCGGGGACTAAATCAGAATTTATATGGCTACTAACCCGAATCCTAAGGTACTAATCAGAATTTATGTGGCTATACTAACCCGAATCCTAAGGTACTCATCCTTTGGTTGACTCAACATATCCAGAGCAATTTCCATCTCCATTCGGTTCAGTGTATATGCCATTTTTCAAATGACAGTACGTATGTCTACATAGAAAGTTGATCTAATTTACAAACACTATAACGCAACATCGTGATATCGCATAAAGTTGTTTTGTTCGACGCTCTTTCGTGTCAAAGTCCAAATCGCGATTATGTTGTCCTTAAAGAAACTACTTTTTTCGTTCAATAGCTGTAAATAGAGGATGTCCTATGATTTATATGATTTTCATCCACGGATGGACATGATAGTAGAGACTTTAATAGAGGAGCTTCTATATAGCTTTGAAATCTCGCCACTTCTTGTTTTCCTGAGATTTTAAGATATTTGCACATTAACCTTTAATGACTTATATTTCCTTCTTTTTAATAGCATACATGTATGAATGTGGTACAGGTATACCTTAAAACTTTAGCTATACTGTATAACTGTAGCTAATATTCACAAGTTCATGCTGTGTTATTTGAGATAAGCATATAAATAGAAAACCAAATGAGACAATAACAGTGATATAAAGAAAACACATTTGAATAATCCTAGGAAGATCTTCATCCTAGGACAAATAAAAGTGATATGTTGTAAGTTAAAGACGACGAGACAATCACATGGAGAACCAAATTAGACAATCATTCTTTGAAATAAGGAAACACAATGAGTCAAATTAAACTTTTAGTTGTGGAGGTTCGTGAGTTAAGTGATACCTACTTATAGATATGTTGTTTTTTATTTGTATTTACTAACTTATTTACTGTTGTTTCACATTTTATCATTGAGTGTAATATTTTGGATAAATCTATTTTAATGTAGTGAGTGTCATCGATCACAATTTAGAACATTTAGTTAATGTATTCATATCTAGATCCGTATAGTATCCTGCCAAAATCTAACGGTTTAGCACCCATTTTTGCATTCATTTGTAAAGCCTGCCCATTATTAGCCAAGACTAACCAAAACGGACGTCCATTTTGCTCGTATATTTTTCTACACAGCAATAACTGTACAGCTGTACCAAGTCCTTGACGTCTATGGGATTCTGTAACATTTAACATCAGCATCTCACCATTGAATGCAGTCAACATATGCGCAATAACTTCATCTTTATCATTCCTTAGACATATATTTGGAAAGTTTTTAATACAGAACTCTATTCCTCTCTTTACGTTGGGGTCATCTGCATAGATATGCTGCCAGCGTCGCTGAACTAGAACAGCTTCATCAAGGCGTAGTGTTGAACAAGTTAACTGCTTCATAGAGGGTACCTCTCTTGAAAGGAAAATATATAATATTTAACATGCAGTATCACTCATTGGAATGAGAGCTAATTAGAAAATTATTTCAAACATTGTTAATGAGCGTTATTACGAGAAGAAATATGCCAGGGATTGGACCTCAAGATGGCGTAAAAATTCCGGTATCAATGACTGAAAAACTGAATTTGAGTTGTGATACTAACATTAAGGCTTCGTTTATGTCATCCTTTTGTATTGAGAAAGCTTTAACTTCAAGAGGGTCACCCCAAGGAAGCCACCCATACATCCGAGCGACCTCATCGATTACAGCTTTTTGTGTAGTTACTCCTAGTATAACATTATATAATTGTATTACAACTAATAGTATAATAATTATATTGCCTTAATCTTGGTTTATTGCCTTGGGTGCATCTTTGAAAACAAGTCAGTCTCAATTTTCGTGACAACCCCCAAATGTCTTTGATTTTATGTTGAAATGAAAACGACAGTTCATAATACTGACTAAGGAATCAAAACATCATTATTGTAAATATGATTTAAATTACATTCCCCGTTTGACTTCACATTATCTAAGAGCATGTTTAAGCCAGTCTATGTTTGAAATTTATTTTTCAAAATTGTTCATTACAAACAGGTTCTAACATGTGGTCTAATCGCAGGTAATGAGTCTTTTGGCTTTCTGAAGGTATCCCGAAAGTTTCAGCCATGAGTTTTCCCCATTGAAATCGTTATCAAAATACGCTATATACCTGAATGATGAACTATGGAGAGTTTAGAAGACGTGACCTACCATACATAAACAAATATTTTTCTTTATTCCGGGTCCAATCAACGACATCGTTATTCGACATCATTTTTCTAAACAAGGTGTCATTCTTGCCTTCACCGAGTATGTAGAACATGGGGCACCAGTGACCGGGCCATGTTTCAGAGGAGCTCTCAAAACATTAACAGTTGTGGATTATCAGATTATAACGGGGCATCTACACCAGCCGAACCGAACGGCATGTATTTTGATATTTTGAAACCAGCAGTTGCCGTACGGCCTTTAGAGAGATGACGTATGGTCGCCTAAAGCGACAAAGAATGACGTAGTTTTTTACTACCACTTGATCGTGTGTCCACAGGGGATGAAAGAACTAATTTTCAGATTGCGGAGTTTCATACGATCTCCACTGTGACATGTCACACTTAAAACTATTATTGCAAGTTATGTTGACAAAAATGTAACAACATGGCTTACCGAAGTTAGATCCTTTGGTCGACCGATGATTATGTTGAAGTTTGGAAACTCGTCCACGATGAATGCATAGTCCGTCACTACCTCCTGTAAACAATTCTTTAACAAGCATACCATCTGAAAATATGATCCTTCAAGAATAAGTTTTAAATCAGTTAATCATGATATTCTACGTCTACGTTTATCTGAATCCTAAGGTGCTCATCCGTTGGCTTTTCAGCTAATTGCGTATAGAGAGGAGAGGTGCCCACTTGGAGCATGTTATGTAACGTATTGTAGATTTTGACTCAATTGGTAGTATAGGTTATCATCAAACTTTAATAACAAAATTAATATCGGATCAACTTATAATTCTGAAATTTCAAGGCCGAGTGAATGGCCTTTACTTTGCTCCTGCTTTTGGACATCCTGTGGTTGAAAGCTTAATAATGAATGAACATTTCAATTTTACTTACCTGAATCCCGAGGAACTCATCCGTTGGCTGATTCAATTTTTCCAGGACTATCTCCATCTCCCTCCGGCTTAGTGTATATGCCATTTCTCACTAAAATGGTAAACGGCTGCATAGAATTAAAGTCGACCTATTTTTCAAACATTATAACAACATCGTGATATCGCATTTAAAGTTATCTTGTTTAACACTCTTTCAAGTCAAAGTTCAGGTCATGAGTATTATGTACTCCTTGGAGAAAATACTTTTGTTTTTTCGTTAAATACCTGTATAGAGAGGATTGATGTTAATCGTCAATCAATAGACTAGATGCGAATAGAGGTAATGATGTTTTGTATCATTAAATATTTAAAATTCAGTAAAATTGATATCAGATTTGATAGCTACAAGTAAAATTACATCAAGGAATGTGATTTCAAAAATTGTTTATCAATTTGGAAAATTTAATTTTTCTTTTGAAATTATGACTTCTAGGTCAGGGAAATTACCCAGAGACCCCACGTTGAAAAATCATAAGAAGTTAGATATATGTCTTTCATTAGACAGATATTTTGTTTTACTGGACATATTTTCATTTGTAGTACAGATACATGAGGGAAAATGAAAATCGATCCACCAGAACTGATGAATATTCAAGTTTAAAGGAACTTATCAATATATCTACCAATTTATCTGACCCAAATTAGCCACCTGGTGGTGAAACTGGTAACCACCTCCTGGCATAGCAAATCCCAACGAACAAAAAATATATTCCTTCTTGAGCAGAGATTGTTTGTACCTGGGTATCAACATATAAAATGTAAACCATATCCGTAAATAAGCATTTGAGTTATCAAAGATCACATTCCTTTTTATACGAAAAATGGCAGCCATTTTGAAATTCAGCCGCCATCTTGAAAAATATTTCTTGAACAAATATAATTTGTCATTAGCCATCATCTTATAAAATTTGAACCAAATCCATTCGCTGGTATTTGAGTAATCCAATATTACGTTTTTACGAAAAATGGCCGCCATTTTGATATTAAGCTGTCATTTTGAAAAGCTCTTCTTCAGCCTAGCTCCTTTGTCCCTAGACATCAGCATATAAAATTTGAACCAAAACCATCAACTAGTATTTGAGTTATCAAAGATTATACTTTTACGAAAAACGGTGGCCATTTTGAATTAAGCGGTCATATTGAAAATTCCTTCTCGAGCAGAGGTTCTACTCCTATGTGAAATAATCCTATAAAATTTGAATCAAATCCGGAAACCGGTATTTGAGTTGCCTGGACAAACGGACGGACGTCATTTGTTGTTGCTGCATCGATCAGTGTCCTCATTTGTTGTCTTCCAAGTCAAGCTTTCTATAGCTCCCAACCTATCTACTTAATTGAACATTAAAGCAAAAATAATGTCAGGTCTTCTAATCATCTTAATAGTACTATGTAGTTACAATACTACTTAATATTGCCACGCCTATTTTCTCACAAAGCATCTTTTACTTCTCTGCGTGACAAAAAATATTCTTTATGTAACTGACGTACACTCTCCTGTTCCGTACACTCTCCTGTTCCGTAGTGTAGTGGTTATCACGTCTGCCTAACACGCAGAAGGTCCTTGGTTCGAAATCTGGCGGAACCTACGATGTAGCAATGGCAACATCTTTTGCCGACCAATACCCCGTATCAAACTATAGTCGTTAGAGTATACAGTGTGTCTCAAAAAATGCATCGTGAGATATCACAGCCTTCTCTCAGTTTCCTTCATCTATTGGGAAATTCAATGCTATCTCCTGATTTCCAAAGAGTTCTACCAAACGATCCGCCAAAGGCCTTTGCACCATCCTGTTGCCATCATAGGTAACAAAATTGAACACTCTGACAATGAAATCTTGTATTTCTATTCAGGAAAAAAACAACTGGATCATTGATCATATCAAGATATCGCTGTCCACAGCATTCACACCAAAAAATAATTGATCACCACATGTCCAACCACTGAGAATTTGGCGCAAATCAGATTTCACATGCGTCTATAAAATCTGTCCTGTGCAGTCAATCTTGGACGGATTTTGAATCTGATGGTGTGGATTTATTCGATGGGGGAAAAGTCAAAATCATGAAAGATGTTGAACTTTTTGTAAGGATAACAATTTTTTTGAGACACACTGTACAAATAATAAGCTGATGAGGTTCGGTAAACCCTCAAATTGTCTTTTATACATACAATAAATTCAACACTCTATCATCTAGATCATCGATCTACCATTGTTGAACTATTTATTATCAGCGTTGTTATACATGTCTCCGTGGCGCAATCGGTTAGCGCGTTCGGCTGTTAACCGAAAGGTTGGTGGTTCAAGCCCACCCGGGGACGGTATTTTTTGTGATAACTTCTTTAAGACAACAAGTCATTTTTTAAGATATAAAATAATGGGTGACAAATTATTTGTAGTTTTCTGGTGAATGTCGAATCTCACATCATACGAATGTAATTTTAGTCGATCTTTTCCATGGGGTGAAGCTGTACAATCAAACTAGGCGAACTAGCTATTCCTCTTAGAACAAGTCACGCACCTAACACATGCTGGTATTCATAACATAAACAGTTCTGTTAACAGGATAGACTGCAGCCGAGTAAGAGTAAGCAAACTTTGGACCTAACTGATTATATGGTAAGTTTCGACAATTTGCATTGCAAACGGAATATTATGGATACTCTTTTAATTAGAAGATCAGTTTTTGAGTCGAAATAAGATCATAGCTGCTCGATTTTTAAAACTGTTTTAAAAAAGAATGCAAAAAACGTTGAACCAATTTGTCTACACAATGTTAACTGTATCTGAAGTGTACATAGTGGTGAGAGTGTTCAGAGGAGAGTCACTGCCGATAATCATCTGTTTGTGCAGTGGTTATTTGTATTTCACCTAAGTACATGAACGTAGTCATATCCCGGGAGTCGTACATAATGCAATAGAGCTAATAAGGTAGTTAAGCATCACGTTTTAAGAGATGAAGAACGCGTAGAATCAATACAGGAGTTTAGCCTAGCTAGATAGTTGAAAATACTCTATAAACAGCCAATAGATGTCTAGCCCATTTTCAGGAAAAGAATCTTAGGCCTAAAGCAGTTCCCCATTGAACCAACATGTAAAACATCACATTTATACTATGATTTTAACATCATAATGCTACCATTTCTGTTTCCTCATTCATTCAGAAAATCAACAGATCTTTAGGTAAGATCTTATATATCATTGGTATAAAGTTTTTTTAGTCTTTTAAAACAACATAAATAATGGAAAATAAAGATGAATATTGGCTATTTTGTTTAAAATATTTGGCTTGATGTTGGTCAGCTTAAATCACCAAAATGACCTCGGGTCAATAAGTTTATATAGCCACCAGTAAGATACTGCTTGTTTTAAGTGCAGCTTGAATTACAATGTTTACTATTGTCCACATACTGATACAGGATAAAAGGTTAAGTTAACTAGATAGTTAGAGATCATTCAGATATTTGATGCAGGATTTGAGAGTTTACATTCAGACATAGTTTTATAACTAATCCCAAATAATTTATTCACAGACTCAGAAACTGATCTAATGTGCCAACTAACACTTATATTTGATATCATTGAAAATGTTTCTAAAGTTTTTTCTCCACACATTTTAATTAACGAATACTACAAAGTGTAATTATAGATGTTAGATATCTTGTACTTCCAGAAGAAATACTAAGAAGAAAGTAGATTAAATAATTCACATGTAATGTATGGCCCTGTAGTGACCCTTGACCAATTAGTCATTTTCCAGTTATATAACAGTTGGAAAAGATATATCTTTGATGTCTTTAAATAGATAATAATTTCATCATGACCTATGGCCCAAGAATTTTTTTAAATAAAAATATTTTTTTCAGAGTCAAAGAAAAGGGTGAAAAATCTAGAGAATCCCCATACCTTCTATGTTATCATTTCCTGAATTTTTATCATATGACTGCCATCTATAAATGGAATTAGCTAAGGCTAAAAGGGCTTATTGATGTCCTCTCAGGACACTGGTGATCCACTCGATAACGCTGGTTACCGTGTCGGTAACAAAATGTCGGAACCTCGAAGGTACGATTTTTCTTTTTTCCTTTTTCCTGGTGATCAACTCATGCGTTGTGGGCAGAATTCTCTTGCGACATGTTTATCACAAACGTGTGTCAGTATCATATGTTTAAGAAAATGTACATGTTTGCGAATTAATAGTTCAGAAGACAATAGAATTGTCAATTTAAACGGAATGGGTTAGAAATGCAGATCTTAACCGTTTTTCGAATTTCCGTCTACGTAACTTAAGTGAGGTATTAAATCGACGATTCTGTGGTCTTCTGAACCATTTGTTCGCAAACATGTACATTTTCTGAGACATGATACTGACACATGTTTGTTATAAAAATGTCATGGAAGGTCAACATTTTCAAAATTGTCGCAAACTAGCTAAATTGTCTCAAGAAAGTGTAATATGCTTCTAACTAGGCACATATGAAATTTCAACAAAATCACACACAAGTACGTGAAAATGCCGTCCATTTTCAAAATGACCACCTACAGTGTACTATATCTAGTACTAGTGAGTATTTACTGAAAATTTGAACAAAATTGCTATATTACCTTTTGAGTTATAGAAAAAAAACGTGAATAACACTCGTGGTCATTTTCAAAATGGCCGCCTTCTAGTCAAAGTCTAGTCTAGGCATAAAGCAATGTACCATGGTCATGAGTATTCATATATCAAATATAAACAGAATCGCTACACTAAAAAATGATGTAAACCTTGGATGAAGAAATTCCATCCTCTTGTAAGCTAAAATGGATATTGTGAGATTTGGTATTCATTATCAATTATATTGTAACAATTTCACGAGGATATACGTATACATGCACATCTAATATCACTGGATGTAATTTATATTGATTTGTCACGATTTTAAAAGTTCAATTGCCAAATGAATAAAAGCAAACAAATGATTTTGAACTTCGAGGAGGGATAGAAAACAAACTTCGAATTTAATTCGTCCCAAGGACACACTTCTCGAATATCTATTTATATCGTGTATGCGTTACAGATGCTGTACATGTTCACTGCTCACTACCTGAGACCCATGCCTTAATCTTATATTGTCTTTTAACCTATTGTGTTACCTTTTGATTACCTAACACTGTTTAGCTCATGAACTTGTTGTTGATGTTCATGTTTTAACTTTTTGTACTAAGCCGCGATATAATGATGTTTAAGGACAGGGTGCATGTTGGGAATTTTCTGCATTCCTCAATTGAGTCACGTGTTATTTTTAGCTCCCATGGTGAGCTTTTGCAATCGCTCACTTGTTCAAACAAGAATAACTCCTTCTCCACATTGTCTACATCTTCCAGGTTTGCACAAAGAGTGCACTTATGTGCCTAGAAAAGCCTTGTGAGAAGATTTGTTTTGTAAATTGTATAAAAAACGAGAAAATTCAGTGAAAAAAATTTCTGAAAAATTTCTGAATTTTTTCAATGAATTTTCTTGCTTTTTATACACTTAATCAAAACATGCTTCCCACAAGTCTTTTCTAGGCACATAAGAGCACTCTTTGTGCAAAACTGGAAAATATAGACAATGTGGGGAAGGAGTGATTCTTGTTTGAAAAATAACATGTGACTCAATTGAGGAGTGCAGAAAATTACTCAGATACTGTACATCTATTTTGAATATTACAGATGCCGTCTTACAAACTCATCTACTTTAATGGCAAGGGGCGTGCAGAATGCCTCAGACTTCTTTTCAAACTCAAGGGTGTTGAATTTGAAGATAAAAGGGTGGAAATTGCCGATTGGGCTTCGGTAAAGCCAAGTAGGTATCTTCCCATTTCGCCCCTTCCCACTTTGCCCCTTCCCATTTCGCCCCTCATTAATTCCCATTTGGCCCCTTCCCATTTCGCCCCACCCGTTTCCAAGTAAGAGCCGGTTATTCATGCAATCGAGCACTTCGAAGTGATCTCCATTAGACTTAAAATATAATGCTATTGTTCTAAATTCATAATATATATTTTGTGAATCATCATAAAAACAGATACGTAAAGACCGTGGGAAAGTGCAGCCTACTATAGCAGTATTTTAGAATATTGGTAATGCTTTAAGACAATGTGTTACTCTCCCACATGTTATCTATTGCAAGACGTATGCCTGTCACAACCGTCACCATGTTATTATAATTAAGTGTTTTTAAGTTTCGCGAGGATCCTGCCATGACCGTGGTAGTGTTATCGTGAAAGCCTGGTATGACTTGCAAATGGATGCAGGTATACGTGAATTAAAAAAAGAGTTTACAGCACGGTTTGCTTGATAGATATCATTGATATATCAAATCCGTTATAAATCATAATGCATTGTCTTCCAACAATCTTTTTTTTTAAATTAAAATAAAAAATTGCCGTCCCCGGGTGGGCTTGAACCACCAACCTTTCGGTTAACAGCCGAACGCGCTAACCGATTGCGCCACGGAGACCCAGCTGCAACTTGACGGTTTCATTGTATCCATGCCCCAAAGTCAAAATGAGCTGCGTATGGCATAAAGTTATAAACTGTGCCACGGTCGTGCAAAAAATCTGCAATCAGGGCTGTCTTGATATTCTGAGAATATATGATTCTGTACGTATATACTCTACTAAATTATGGCTTCGTGTTATCATAGGAACAATGCTTCAGTAACTAGTGTTGAACTGATAAGGCCCTGACTCCCCGTGTGTACTCGGGGACCGACGGCAGGCCGAAAAGCAACTGTTATATTCAATATAATATAATCAAGCAGACAGTAAGACGGAGGGCATACTTTCTTACCAAACAAGTTTAAAGTGAGGAAAAACAAAAGATGTGCCTACATCGTAGGTTCCGCCGGGTTTCGAACCCAGGACCTTCTGCGTGTTAGGCAGACGTGATAACCACTACACTACGGAACCGGTTGGATACCTATCTTACAAATAATACTGTATTTATTAGGGCCAGGATATATATCGAGTAAACCTTGGAAGTCATAAGGGGGTGTGAGACCAAGCACCTCTTCTGCACTAAAGCTAGACTTTTCAGTAATTTATAACTAGACTCTGCACGCAGGGTACAAAACATGGAGCAATGTTTAGGCGAGTGTTCAGCTTAACTGCATAAACAAGGGGGGGGGGGGTTCACCATGACCGATAACAAATGAATTACCTGATTAAGAATCTACTTTTAGCCATAATAATAACTATTCTAGCACTACCATTGAACTATTGTAGCACTACATGTATATATACCAATTAACAGCTGCCATTTCACCTGTCACTTTTACATGTTAGCACTATCATTTTAACTGCTCTCAGCACTACCATTGAACTAATGTAGCACTCCCAATTAATTCTTTTTAGCACTGTTATTTCAACTGTTTAAGCACTATATTCATTTTCACTACTTTTAGCACTACCATTCGGCCAAGCACCAGTTCTGGAAGTAGATGGAAAGCAATTACCGCAAGGGAAGGCCATAGCTCGTTATCTTGCAAGGGAATTCGGTAAGTATGACACATGTGTATGAAGTTGCCAGTGGTATAGTTCCTCATGGCTGAATAAAGCTGACATAATAGATGTCACCATTGTCATTCCGATTCGTTGTTTGGGCCAGACTGCCATAGCCGTCCATGTTATAAATTTGCAATAGTCACTTTATTTAATGATTTATGAATAAGTGCTGGTTGAATCTGTCTGAAACTCGAATAGCATACTACGGGATGACCCTGTCAATTTACCTATTGTGATTAATCTTGAACTTTTATTTTTAGTTGTCAAACGAATAAACCAAGATTTAAAAAAATCTTAGCATCTCCACATCAATGGAGATTTGGCCCAATTTTTTTAAAACGTCATGGAAAATGATTAATGGCATAACTGTGTATGAATCAAAGTTGTTATTGTGGAAAACGTCACTGAATTCAAAAATGCCTTTAAAAAGAATGAAAAGTTAGTAGTTAGTGGTTTTTGGCCGCGATAATTCAAGATTTCACAAAAAAGTTATACTCTGTGTTTTATTTTGTAGATTTACTTGGCAAAGATTCCTGGGGCCAAGCCATCGGGGATGCAGTTGTCGAAGCCATCACTGATCTTAGTAAATTGTTCTGGGAATTCTACATGGTGAAAGATGCCGATAAAAAGGTATTTTTTATTGTTGTGAAATCAAAAGCAAACAACTTCTGACACGAGGAATTTGTAACACCTTTAATAATTACATCTTGTTCACTAATCGGCAGTCGCAGCTTCACAATCGATTTAATTTAATGTTTGGAAGTATTCGAACTTTTGATAGATATTTCCGAATGTCTGGGTCACATTTGTTCCTATTCATCGGCCGGCGCCTGGTCGTTTGATCTATTTTAAACGAATTACTCAATCGGCCGGGCGGCCGATGAATCGGGGCAAATGCGACTCAGGCAATATTTAAGGAAGTACACATACTTTATTGAAAATTGTGCAAAACAAAAGTGACAATTGTCCTTTTATAGGCCAAGGAATCTAAGAAATTTGCCGAGAACGTGGCTCCTGGCCATTTATCAAATATAGAGAAGTTCTTAACTGGGAATGTATTTCTTACAGGAGACGATGTAAGTACTGCTTGGAATAAGATTTATCCCATTTTCAGAAAATACCTATAATGAGCACACTTTACAGATGATACCTTTAATGAGCACAATTTACAGATAATACTTTTAATGAACACAATTTACAGATAATACCTTTAATGAACACAATTTACAGATAATACCTTTAATGAACACAATTTACAGATAATATCTTCAATGAGCACAATTTACAGATAATACCTTTAATGAGCACAATTTACAGATAATACCTTTAATGTGCACAATTTACAGATAATACCTTTTAATGAGCACAACTTACAGATAATACCTTTAATGAGCACAATTTACATATAATACCTTTAATGAACACAATTTACAGATAATACTTTTAATGAACACAATTTACAGATATCTTTAGTGAGCACAATTTACAGATATAATACCTCAATGAGCACAATTTACAGATATCTTTAACGAGCACAATTTAAAGATAATACCTTTAATGAGCACAATTTACAGATAATACCTTTAATGAGCACAATTTACAGATAATACGTTTAATGAACACAATTTACGGATAATATCTTTAATGAGCACAATTTACAAATAATACTTTTAATGAGCACAATTTGCAGATAATTTCTTTAATGAGCACAATTTACAAATAATACTTTTAATGAGCACAATTTGCAGATAATTTCTTTAATGAGCACAATTTACATTTTAGGTGAGCATGTTTGACATTGATTTAGCAGTGCAGCTAGAGTTCATGGTGGGTCTCATACCAGACATACTGACGCCCTACCCAAAGCTACTTGCTCTGTACAATAGGGTGAACGCAATACCACAGTTAGCAGAGTGGATCGCAAAGAGACCAGACACGCCATTTTGAAATATGAGTTGCAGACTTTAGCTTCAATAATCTAGCATCCTGTACATTTTGAAATGTGATTGCTATAGCCTATGTATATACGAAGGTACAAATAAAACAAAATGAGAAATTCATGGTTGTGAGTCATTGGATTTTTACAGCGGCGGATTATGGCATTATTTTTGCTTCTTTATTCATTAAATTCAAATATATTCGATATATGAAACATTCATATTCGCTAAATCATTTTTCCATTCGGTAAAAACGTTTATATGTTTGTTACAGCAAATTAAGTTTTCAAAATAGCCAATCACTTAATACTATGTGCATTAAATTACATATTTCTATGATATTTTTTTGCGTAAATTGTTATGATATTCCTTAAGAGTAACACATTATATGCACAATATTGAATTTCTATTTGAACCATACCGAAATAAGTTTGCCTATATTTACCAAATGGTTTATTTTTCTATGACATAGTTAATGCATTTTACCGAAAGCTAATTTGCTATTTACCGAAAGCTAACTTGCTATTTACCGAATGCAATAAAGCTTACTCGAGTCTCTAGCCAATTCTTGGCTAGAAGTGTTTCCATCTGGAACACCGTGAACTATTGTAAAATCTTAAGCCGGAGTTCAATGAATTTATGTAATATTCTAAAAATCATTCTGTTAATATTTCATTAATTGAAATGATAACGGCTTATCTTATTGATGAGATATTGAACGTTTTCATTTAAAATAGACGTTGTCTCGTTCTCCATTTTGAAAGCATGCCTTTTTTCCGCTATAGCGATTTAGTCAAGATGGCCGCTTGTTGTAAAAATTTCCTTCAGTTTTATTTTGTGAATAAATATCCTGCGAAGTAGACCAATTTATGAAATAGGACTACGTGTAAAGATCAATGAAGGTGAGTTTATTATGTTTACATCAATAAAAATAAGACGGCTCGGCAATTTAAGGCAAATTCAAAACAACAAAGAGTGTGTTATTTATATTGTATGGCCACACTCAGTGGCCATAGAATATGGTAAAATAAAGCAACATTCGATAACTTGCGTTGTTGTTCGATATTTTGTCACGTGACTTCGAGATTTGCAAAATGGCCGCGCAGCTATTCTACATCGTACAAATATATCACGTGACTGAAAGTCTCGTAAATTATCGAAAAATAACGAAATTTATCGAATGTGGCATTCGGTATTTACCGAATATAAATAATTTAAATACCGAATGTACAAATAATTAATTGAATTATACGTGCGTTAAGGAAAACAAATTGATTCGCTGCATCACACAAATACATGTATACATATCAAATGTGAATGTTAATACAAAGAACAAGTGAAACTATTTAGCGAATATAAATTGTATAGATTATTACATTTGATAAAATAAAAAACATTCGATAGATTGGGTAAAGGTTTGGTAAATTGTTTCTTTTATTTGGTATTTATGGAATATTAATGTACCGAATAAAGAAGCAGTTTAAACACCATAGCGGATATCTGTATATCAGAACTATACAAGAACATGTGTACATGTCCCCACCGATGGGCAATCCTATATAATTTTTTTCACCCTGAATACCAAACAATAATCAGTTGAAGAAAACTTTTTAGAAAAAAAGAATGGCAATTCTCAAATCTAAAGTCAGATTTGAATCCGAGAACTTGTAAATGATCTTGAAAAGGATTTGATCAATTTGAAGGTAATTTTTATGTCACCACACTTTATAATTAGTGTATGGGGTTATCCCCAATTGTCTTAGAATTGTGGTGATCCAAAATAAGTGGGTTGCATTTTAGGCCACTTTGTAGATGGTTTGTTTGAGAATATCTTCCATAATATGATAAATGATCATGAATGGCTGTCTCAATAGGTCAGCAGCTGAGCAAATTTTAGAAAATAAATTTGTCCCCTAAGTTTCTCACTGGATTCATGTAGAGCAAGGTCTTGGCTTATTTTGAGCTTGGGTTCTCTGTCCTAGCCCCGGCAACGAATGTGAAAACTGGTCCTATAGGTGGCGCCCCCTACAATTTACCCCAAAATTTAAAACTATTTTTTTCATAACTGAAACATAAAGACATCTCAAATAGCTTAAATTGATCAATGGTACATTAAATTATGCACTAAAATTTTTTTCAATGTATAAAAATCATAATTTATAGAGAAATAGTTGATTAACCCCTTAAAACGCCCCCTATTTTAAAGGGGGTACTTAAGTTAACTTCCGTAACTTTTGTGTTATTCAGGATTCGGGCTTAAAAATATTTCTGAATATATACAATTATGCTGTTGAGAGACTGCAGTAACCCTATGTTCATAGCTTTATCACTTTTTGAGAAAAAAATTAAACGTATTTCCATATAATTTGGTTTCGTATTATTTTCAGATAAACCATCATCTATACTTTTTAATTTACTTACCACACCTTATACCCATGCATAGTATTAATAGTTTTCTTTCATTTTAGACCAATATAGATGACTATATATAGTTCATATAAAATAAATAATAGAATAAGTTTTAAGCAGAAATAATTGATTCACCCCTTAAAATACCCCTTATATAGGGGATACATACACTATAGCTTCTAAAACTGACTATATGTTTCCTTCATGATTTGGGCTTAAAAATATTATTGAATTTGTAGACTTGTGTGTGTGGGAGACTATAGTCGGCCTGTGCTCATAGTTTTATCTCTTTAAAAAAGAAACATACTGTATTTGAAATTTACATGCATTGAAAGCTTATATGGTTGGCAATGAATTTTTAATATATTCATAATGATGAGTTTAATATAAACGTGTACCATGTGTACCATTCAACATTTCTGAATAAAAGCAAAATTATAATTGATTTTACATCATGAGACAACCCCAAACCTGATATATCTCAAAGCGATCATTATGTTCCATGTTTTCACCAAGATACATAATACAATAACTGCGTTTAATACATTAACATGTATTTCAATTGGATGATATAGTGATTTACCAATGTATGGGCTTACATAATTAAAGATTCAATCTCTCTTTGCAGGTTTCTTACAAACATGTATTGTAATTAAAACAATTACTACTTAACATGTATTGTTTTTTTGGATTGTGCTGTCACAATGACTGAATTGTGCTGGCACAATCACGTCAATACAATCAAGAGGTACTTTATTATTTCTCTTTGTTTGCTTCATCAATTGATCTGAAAGGGTATTTCATATGACTATCCTCTTTCCAGAACCATTGGTAATCAGGTAATAATCAGGTAATATGTATGCACCCCCCCCCCATAAACTCATACATCAAGACTGCTACCCTATCATGTTACATATCACTTTGTTTCGTATGGAAAGTTACATAGGATTGCAACATTTCAGAATCTAGGGGTGTCGCTGAAAAGATACATTGTATCAAAGATTGTGGGTACAGGGCCATTTTGTCATTTTGTTTTCCTATTAATTGCAATATTTCTGAGACTAATACAGATATCGGCCTATAACTTTAGGATATTATTCATCTTTGGACTAGTAATGTGTGCAGTAGAAAGCAGAACAATAGCAACTATACCCTTTATGTTATGAAATAGTCTTATAGTACCCCCTGAAATCGCAGGAATTGAAGTCCAATTCGGCCGTGAAAATTGTTTTTACCACTTTAAAGCCCATCACCTTATAT
Organism: Owenia fusiformis; assembly: GCA_903813345.2. Lineage (NCBI taxonomy): Eukaryota > Metazoa > Annelida > Polychaeta > Sabellida > Oweniidae > Owenia > Owenia fusiformis. The sequence goes on from CAIIXF020000004.1 coordinate 9,366,278, forward strand.
GTTCTTACACCTACTAGGTTACTCTAACATACTGCATTGCCAAAAGTTACTTCCTGCAACCTTCCGGCAAAAGTGTGCCAGCATCTGATACACAACCAAATGCACTTGCATTGATATAAAATTGAGCGTAATTCAGTATCAGAGGCGTAGCTAGCAGTGTACGCAGTACGCACACGTAGTTAGACTAGAACTCAACGCAGGTCTTTTCTCGTCGTTAAACGTATTAGTTGTTTTTATACGTTTCGAACTGCAAACTCGTTCGCTGCTTTGCAAATGGATGCAGGTATGCGTGAAAAGTTCTTCCATATAGATTTTCATTCTGACATGATATAAAAGACTAGTTCCAGGCTCTATACTCAGTATATCAAGGATGTGTGTTACTCTCCCGTTCAAATATATCATGTTTAGATCACAGAATGCGGAATACGAGATGCCACACAGCACACCTTGTAACATTGACAACATGAGGGTTATTTCTCATACTGAGAAGTTCATCATCTGTTGGGATCAAATAAATACAAAAAACTTGAGCGAATTTGTTAGAGCAGTCCAAGTTTAACATAAAGAAACCCCGATTTTACAGCACGGTATGCTTGATAGATATCATCGATATATCAAATTAAGAAATATGGTTCAAAGAGCAGGGGTAATATTGACGAATACACCCCGCAGGGCTAGGCACAAACGTTTTCTGTACCCTGAACGACCGGAGGGAGTGAGGGGTTCGAAATCTAAAGCTTTTGTGCCTTTCCCTAAGGCGTGTATTCGACAATATTACACCTGCTCTGAGGTCTATATTACGATTCGAACATGAAAACTCACCAAATTACTACGGTCCGCTGCTATGACTTCACACATTACACGTATTACCAGGGCAAATGGTCGCGAATATACCCCGGTTGAAATGATGACCCTGTTTACAGTATTTAGAAGGCGTGAATAGTCATGTTCGAATTTGTTATAAATTATAATGTATTGTCTTCCAATAATCTTTTTTTGAAGAATTAAAATAAAAAATTGCCGTCCCCGGGTGGGCTTGAACCACCAACCTTTCGGTTAACAGCCGAACGCGCTAACCGATTGCGCCACGGAGACTCGGCTGCTGCGTGATGATTTCATTGTATACATGACCCAAAATCAAAATGAGCTGCGTATGGCATAAACTGTATAAAGTGTGCCACGGTCGTGCAAAAAAATCTGCAATATAATATAAGGGCTGTCTTGTTATTCTCAGAATATATATGATTCTGTACGTATATACTCTACTAAATTATGGCTTCGTCTTATAGGAGCAATGCTTCAATAACGAGTGTTAATTGATAAGGCCATAACTGCCACCAGCGGATCTAGACGGGGGCGGGGGGGGGGGGGGCGCAGGCCCCTATCCCTTAAAAAGTCGGAAAATTCGTGTTTTGCCTCATTGCTTTGATTCTTTTTTTAATTCGCTCACAGTTTTCATCACACGCCCCCCCCCCCCAACACAAAATCCTGGATCCGCCCCGTACTCGGCGACCAACGGCAGACCGAAAAGCATTTTGAAAGTGGAACAACTGTTGGTATGTAAATCAGGCAGACTGCATGACAGTTAGACGGAATGCTTACTTTCTTTCCGAATGAGTTTACAGTGAGAAAAAACAAAAGATGTGCCTACATCGTAGGTTCCGCCGGGTTTCGAACCCAGGACCTTCTGCGTGTTAGGCAGACGTGATAACCACTACACTACGGAACCAGTTGGATACAATTAGCTGAAATAATACTGTATTTATCAGGGCCAGGATATATTGAGTCAATCTTGAAAGTCATAAAGGGGTGCCGAGACCAAGCACCTCTTCTGCATTAAGGTCCAAATACATTGTTGAACTTCGGGGTTATTTTTACATTTTTTCTTTGAAATAACCAACCAAATATCCATTAAAATAATAGTTTTCAATTGTTACATCATAATTTTGCATTGATTTTTTATATAAAACAGGAGAGTGTACTTCAGTTGCATAAAGAATAATTTTGTCACTCTATGATAGATTTTGTGACTATGCATCTCAACTTAGTTCAGATGAGGGTGGGAGGAAGGTTCTATATTATTCTCAGAATGCTTTTATGAAAAGCTGATGTATATGCCTTTAGATACTATACGACTAAACGACAAACTCACCCCGGAATAGCCTGACAACGGTAAAGTCAGATACCGTTGTCACAAATGGCGGACATAACCGTCGCTTCAATTAGATTTTCATGAACTGTATGTTTAATAGAGCACCTAGACTAAAATCCTTTGGAACAACAATCAATCAAAGTGTCTCGATACTCATTGTACAGTTAATAATGTTCTACAATCGAAATAAAGTCTTTAATTTAACCGATCAAAATGAGATACGGGACAACGGACACTGTAATTACCATATGCCGTTGACTTTCTAAATTACTCAAATTCAGATTCCGTTGTCATTGACGATATCGAAGACGCTATATTGTGGCGATTCACGACCCAATTTGGTCGAAAATGGGATTTCATATGATACATTATCACAAGAGCTTGATACATGAACAGAAATAGCGACGATAAAATCTTAGAAATGAGGACCAAGTGATTAAACAGTTGAAGCCATTTCGTGACAACGGTATCTGACTTTACCGTAGTCAGGCTATTCCGGTGTGAAACTCAAACAACGTTTCAGTGGTAAAATTAGGGACAAAACATCTATCGTCCCCGGGTGGGCTTGAACCACCAACCTTTCGGTTAACAGCCGAACGCGCTAACCGATTGCGCCACGGAGACATATATATGTGCTCGAGACACATGTTTAGATCTAAAGCTGTTGGCAAGGCCGGTAATTATAATTAATCATTGGCAAAGGCAGCTCCATAGGCACAACATCATGTACCCTTTGCATTCGCTCGACTTTGCTTCTTAAAAGAGAGCCTCCCCTTCAGTAGCTTATAACTAGACTCTGCACGCAGGGTACAAAACATGGAGCAATGTTAACGCGAGTGTCAAATCCAGAAATTACCAGTCACTTACTTTATCAGGAGAGCTGTCAACACATCTGATAATACGTGTTCTAAGCAGCTTTTGTGAAACTTGATGCTATGTTTTGGTCTAATACAAGATGCAGCCTACTTGTAAATAAAATACAGTTATCCATGTACGTAATATATGGTTCAACAAAAAAACAACAAGTAAATATGAGAAACTTATGTGGTATATGCCAGTAGTTGTCATTTAGAGAGTTTCAAATATCTTTAACACGTATCCCTATGGAAGGGGGTTCATCGATGTGTAGGGGGTGCAAAACGGGTATTCCCCATTTTTCATCTACTGCGTCATTCAGGGAATTCCCACCTAGAAAACAGGGTAATCCCCTTTTATTAAACCAGTCCTATAGGACTCGAATTCCACACCCCCGCAAACGTAAGGTCGACGTCCGGATTGACATCGAGGTTGACTTTTCCAGAAGACAGACATTATCCAATGTTCCAGGACTATAACGTTGGTAGGTCGTAGTATGATAACAAGCCATACAATTGTCATTTCTTTACAAATAGCAGGATGATTTTAGATTGATTTAGGAGAGCCATCGGATATATCGATTGAAATAAGTTGAAGTGTAAGTATTTATTACTCAAAATTGTTCAATAAATTAAACTTTAACATATTTAACTAGGGGTCAATTCGGTATAATCCTAAACAGAAAGAATCCATTTCGTTTCGCTCAAGGGTATTCCCCGTTTTCATCAACTACGTCATCGATGGAATTTCCGAACGTTTTCGTGCCGTCAGAGTTGATACCAACGTTTTTCGAACATTTAGACGATTTCAGAACGTTTCAATGTTGCCTCATCGATGAGATTTCCCTCAACATCCGGTTAAAACTGGTTGAAATCGTATAGACTGTATGATAAAAATGTTCTATAAATTTAACTTACCGGGTCGTGCTATATCTAACATGATCCTTAAATACTGTTCATTTTAAGAGTCCATTTTTTTTGTTATACATATTCACAACTAGTTCATAGTTCAACGTGAGAGAGGTTTACACTGTATTTTTGTTTAACCGAGGTGCAAGTGAAATTGTAACAGTTGTTTATTATTCAATAGTATTGTTTTACACAGCGGTATTTAGCGCCATTCTATTGTGGTATAACCATGATCTAGCTAATTTTTAGGATTAAAATCTTGCCTGCGGTCAAAAAAGCATGTACAAAAATACGCCCTCAATATCGTTTGACTTAATGTTCTACAGAAGCTCATATATAGTTATCAGCTGTCATGTAATTCAGTCTAGCCTTACCAAACTTTGACCTGTAACACGATGATGCTTATGATGCTTCGAGGACAAGCGAGTTAATCTTATAATTGGTAAGCAGTATTTTTTATGTTAAGAACGCTGTGTTGTTTTGTTTTAGTGGTTTATAAACAAAGTGAAGTGTGGCTTACTAGTCCAGTATTTACACGCTCTTGAAATGACTTTGTATACCCGTATCATTGCACTTGTGACACATAAACCTTATTTTAAATACCATCATATTAAATAAATTTAATGAATTTTATTTTATTTAGATAGACCTAATATTTGAGAAACATTATATCATTCTGAATTTAACTGTGAAAATAATAAAGAATATAATATATATGATCAAACATAATGTAAAGCGGTAAAACCTCAAGGTCACCACATCATTCATGTTACAAATTTGATAATCTATTTAAACCGTATGTGACCTCAAATGTGACCTAATATTTATCCCCGAGTATATAATGTCATGAAGAAAAAATACCAACCATATTACCTCTTGTTCTTTAATCGAGTCACATCATGAAAACAATGAAGGTCGTACCCGTGGTAAACGATGCTGAAAAGTGGCAAAGAATAATAAAAGCAGGAAGGAGCAATCAAAAGGGATTTGATGATGATGATGATAACGTCAAGGCTAAGTTAAAAAAGAAGAAAATTAAAAGGGCCTTGTATAGACCATACAATATTCCCAAAAAGAACAAATAAACAATAATCAATGATATACACGACATTTCCTCTTCTTCTTCTTTCATATACAGAGTACTTTGAGAACCCATACAGAACCCCAGGAGAATCCGTTCAGAACCCTGAGAGAACCCCAGGAGAATCCATTCAGAACCCCAGGAGAACCCATACAGAACCCTATGAGAATCCATTCAGAATTCCAGGAGAATCCATTCAGAATCCCAGGAGAATCCATTCAGAATCCCAGGAGAATCCATTCAGAATCCCAGGAGAATCCATTCAGAATCCCAGGAGAATCCATTCAGAATCCCAGGAGAATCCATAGAGAACCCATAGAGAACCCCAGGAGAATCCATAGAGAACCCCAGGAGAATCCATACAAAAGTCATACAGAACAACTGGCGAATTCGAATAGAACCACAATAGAATCCATATAGAACTAATGTGATGGCCTCTTGAGGACATTTTCAGAACCCACTTGTTTAGAAGAAGCTATAAAATACAGTGACACTTTCATTTCCATCACTATAAAAAGCTCATTTGATCACGCAACATATCATGCCGTATACGAATCGTAAATCCTGTCCCATTTGCGGAAAAAGGGATTTAAAAACGATTAACACACATCTCAGTCAAGTACATAAACTTAACAGTGCTGAACGGCAACTCTGGTTAAAGAAAGCTAAATGTAGCAGTTGGCTCACGGAGTTTGGAGAATGTCGCCTCTCATATACTGAACAAATGTTTCAACATACCGTTAGTCATAAACCCAAACAAAGAAAAACCTCAGCTGACAAACAAACGAATAACATTTCGTTAAAGTCTTACTTGCCCAATGTTATGACTACTGAACATTATCCAGAGTTTAGGTTTCGTCACAAGTTCTCCATGTTAGTCATAGCACCAACACAGAGTGGCAAAACATATTTTGTAAGGCAATTACTGGAGATGGATCATATCAACTACGACAATCACAAAAGGAGACGAATCATGTGGTATTATGGTCAATATCAAGACGTTTACAAGGATATGAAAAGAAGCCTTAAAGGAGATATACATTTCATCGAAGGACTACCTGATTACGAGGATAATCTGTCAAATTTGGATGATTCATACAACAATATCATCGTTTTAGATGACTTGATGGATCTAGCGAAGGATTCCACCATTGTATCTAAGCTATTTACTCAAGGAAGACATAGAAATACCAGTGTTATCCTCCTGCTTCAAAATGCTTTTCCTAAGGGAAAGTGCAACACGGAAATATCCAGAAATGCTCAGTATGTGGTCCTTTGGAAATGTCCCTCAGACAGGAGACAAATTGGTATGCTGGCAGACAGAATATTTGAGAAAAATAAGGACAGATTTATGGAGGTGTATAATAAGGTTACAGCAAAGCCATATCAATATGTGCTGGTAGATTGTAAGCCAGATACTCATTCAAGTAAACAGTTGATCGCCGACGTGTTTGGAGCATGTATATATTTTCCGAATATTTATACATCTGTCACTGCTACGAACCGCAGAAAAGTGATTGAGGGGCGAGAACCTCTTGCACAGTCTAGTTTAACACACATCAATTCAAGTATAAATGACATACTGAGAGATACAGAAGAGGAAGGTCCGATAGTTATACATCTAACTAGCCAGGAATGGTCTCAGGTGATCACACAATTCAAAATGGCGGATGGTAGCTACAATGTCGATCCTGGATGGAAAATATGGAGGATTTATCTTTCTCAACACAACCGTGACACTCATAGTATACCAGTGTTGTTGAAAGGTTATGGACCACATTCTGAAACAAAATTGTATCGCGTCGATTTGGATTGGCTAAAATATTCTTGTCACACTGTGAAACATTTATTGTGAATATGATTTGTCATAGGCAAATGATTTATTCTGTGAAAGAAAGGCCGAAAAACAGACTTTAGTACATAGATGTACATGTTTATTGATTTTAAAATATTTTAATATATTTATTGAATACATTTTCCATAGACCTCATATTGTGCATACTATCTAAAATTTCTTGAACAAGTTCACTAAACAAATGTGAACCCATGATTAAGTGATATAGCGACCTTTAAAGTTTCCTGCTTCACATGCTAAATAAAACAAAGCCAGATATCTTTAATAATACAGCTGACTTGTAATATAATCCCAAATATAATTACACTGATTTATCTCGTCTGCCCCAGAACTTAACCACAGCCAACTTGTCAACATCTGGTTTCTATTAGATTGTATTGTATTGTATAGCGGTACAAGACACGTTGAACTATGAATTAGTTGTGAATGTGTATAACAACAAAATGGACTCTTGAAATGAACAGTATTTAAGGATCATGTTAGATATAGCACGACCTGGTAAGTTTAATTTAAAGAACATTTTTATTATACTGTCATCACGATTTAAATCAGTTCTAACAAGATGGTGAGGGAAATCTCATCGATGAGGCAACGTTGAAACGTTCTGAAATCGTCTAAACGTTCGAAAAACGTTGGTATCAACTCTGACGGCACGAAAACGTTCGGAAATTCCATCGATGACGTAGTTGATGAAAACGGGGAATACCCTTGAGCGAAACGAAATGGACTCTTTCTGTATACTACGATAGTTTAGGATTATACCGAATTGACCCCTAGTTAAATATGTTAAAGTTTAATTTATTGAACAATTTTGAGTAATAAATACTTACACTTCAACGTATTTCAATCGATATATCCGATGGCTCTCCTAAATCAATCTAAAATCATCCTGCTATTTGTAAAGAAATGACAATTGTATGGCTTGTTATCATACTACGACCTACCAACGTTATAGTCCTGGAACATTGGATAATGTCTGGCTTCTGGAAAAGTCAACCTCGATGTCAATCCGGACGTCGACCTTACGTTTGCGGGGGTGTGGAATTCGAGTCCTATAGGACTGGTTTAATAAAAGGGGATTACCCTGTTTTCTAGGTGGGAATTCCCTGAATGACGCAGTAGATGAAAAATGGGGAATACCCGTTTTGCACCCCCTACACATCGATGAACCCCCTTCCATAGGGATACGTGTTAAAGATATTTGAAACTCTCTAAATGACAACTACTACGTCTAAACGTTCGAAAAACGTTGGTATCAACTCTGACGGCACGAAAACGTTCGGAAATTCCATCGATGACGTAGTTGATGAAAACGGGGAATACCCTTGAGCGAAACGAAATGGACTCTTTCTGTATACTACGATAGTTTAGGATTATACCGAATTGACCCCTAGTTAAACATGTTAAAGTTTAATTTATTGAACAATTTTGAGTAATAAATACTTACACTTCAACGTATTTCAATCGATATATCCGATGGCTCTCCTAAATCAATCTAAAATCATCCTGCTATTTGTAAAGAAATGACAATTGTATGGCTTGTTATCATACTACGACCTACCAACGTTATAGTCCTGGAACATTGGATAATGTCTGGCTTCTGGAAAAGTCAACCTCGATGTCAATCCGGACGTCGACCTTACGTTTGCGGGGGTGTGGAATTCGAGTCCTATAGGACTGGTTAAAAGGGGATTACCCTGTTTTCTAGGTGGGAATTTCCTGAATGACGCAGTAGATGAAAAATGGGGAATACCCGTTTTGCACCCCCTACACATCGATGAACCCCCTTCCATAGGGATACGTGTTAAAGATATTTGAAACTCTCTAAATGACAACTACTTATGCCATGTTTATGTATCATGGTCGATTTTATACAACAGGTCCGTAGCTAGGAATTTGCCAATAGAGGGGAGGAATCTGTCTGAAACTCAAATAGCATACTACGGGAAGACCCTGTCAAGGTACCTTTTGTGATTAATCATGAAATTTATTTTTAGCAAACGAATAAAACAAGATTTAAAAAAATCTTAGCATCTGTGCATCAATGGGGATTTGGCCCATTTTTTAAACGTCATGGAAAATGATTAATGGCATAACTGTGTATAAATCAAAGTTGTTATTGTGGAAAACGTCACTGAATTCAAAAATGCCTTTAAAGTGTGCGATAAATCTCGTTACGTATACCGCCGTGTTTACATTAGGGGATTAGAAGAGTTTATTTTTTATTAAGGTATGCAAGCTATAAGAATTTTGCTTTGTTTCGTTCAGTGTCCAGTTTTTGTGTAACAATTACCGGGGTAAATATCGGGATCCCGGGAAAATAATGATTTGACGTTTATCGTTCACTGGACTTGCACAGTTGAGTAGCAGATAGATTTTCCCCTGGAAAGACATAGACGTGTTCAAGGTAATGTTATCCGTTTTCTGTGCTATTTTCACTAGTTGAAAGCATGATATATAGGTTTCTTGACCAGTTCGGAATTAAAACGCTCTCAAACCAATACCAATACTAATGCTATTTTAGAACATTGGATATACGTTGACCATAGAAAAATAGTATATGTCCATGTTCATGATCTGTATTTCTTATTTCCGTTTCTACTATAAAGCGATTATATCATTGTATATTTTTTAGATGGTATTATGCCCCCAATGTTTCCTAGAGCCATGTGGGGCGGATGTTGGGATGAGCCAGACGTGGTTTGGGCCTGGCTATATTCAGTGTGAGAGGAATAGCAGAGTAAGGAAGAAAATTTACAAGAGGTTCTGGTCTCTCCTCAAAATCCTAGGAACTTGGGATCACCCATCCTACTTGGAAAAGAAGAAGGAGATGACCCCTGGGCATGGAAGAATGGTCTTCCAAAGAGAAGTAATGCCAGGGTGTATTACAAAGGTGGGTGTATTACAAAGGTAGATGTGCATAAAATGGGAATCAATAATATTAAAACGAACACAACATACTTTATAATTGTACACATAATTATTACTGTATTCTATACATATTGCACTTCATATTTGTTGCAGGTAGTGAGATCATCATACCCTAATCCCCTTGGAGTGGCCTACCAAGGACACAAATGGCAATAGACTATTCAAATATTAAAACAATAAATATTGAAGAGTTGTAATAAATGCCAATACGATAGGATCAAACGTATTTGTTAAGTTTAATTCTTCAAAATACATGAATAATAGTAAGACAAAGTGAAAAATGCATCTTCCCTATTAGCTGTGTCACTTGTATTACACTTGAAATGTATCGTTTAGAGTAGAAAATTACACTAAATTCACATTTCGCCAGTAATTCAAACATAAGAAGGCTGAATTTTCCGACATATCTTGTACATATATGATGCGATATGAGTTAACTTCCCAACACTTTAAACTTTATGTTAGATCAAATATAATTGGTATCAATCAGATTTTTCAATAACAATATTAGAAATCAATTATCCAAGCTTATGTTCCGACAGGTAGCGATGCCATATTTTGTCGAAATACATATACGTTTTCTTTGAGTTATGTTTGGGTCCTGTGTTTTGGTCGTTTCTTGTAAAGGAACGCCCTACGTTTTCATTCCAGTCGAGAATAAACAGGTTTACACGAGCCTGGAATGCTACGTCGCCGAAGCTTTGTCTTTTTGGTAGAAATGACCGCAAGGAATTATTAGCGGCTTCGACGTAACTTGTTGTTAGTCCCTCCAGAACTAGTGCTGGGTTTTTATAGACAGATGTACTGTGTATAAAATCAGAAAGTAGCTTTTTTGCTACCGAATCAGTGAGTAATACACGAGATGGCCTATATTGTGCATTCCTATTGCATGGTGAAGTCAATCTGCAATTGTCATGATCACCTTGATAGTGCAGGACAATTGCGTCGAGGCTGTCCCTGAGAATGTCCACATCATTCCCCGAATGCATTATCGAGTACCAGAAGTGGTTTTTAACTCCATCATATTTATCGAATAGTTGTGGACTCCACGATATGTTTTCAGTTTTCTTCGTGCCTTTTGAAATTTTTGAAAATCCAGTCATAACATTTTTGATTGTATGCCAAACATCCTTTTGCTCTTTTACATGAGGAAAGTTATCTCGCATAATTTTACTAACACTGTTATTTGAGTCGTGCACGATACAGCGTATAGGTATTTCCATATTTTGGAAATCACCAAGTATTTCCTTGGTCGATAGAGTCTCGTGGACTTGAATGGAGGAATCATCGTTTTTTGTGGATTTTACTTTTTCCGCTATTACCCTATGTGTTGTATTGCAAAGACCTAGAGTTATGCTTCTACGTGCGTTCCTAAATGCGGAATAACACGCATCTGTCTCCATTGTTATTCCCAAATCTTGACCAATGCCTGCACTCTCAAGTATAGCATTGTGTTTACAGAAATCTGCCTCCGTGGCAATAAACGGGGAAATCCTTGACATGGCATCACAGAGATAGTTTCTGTATGTGTATCCAAGTTTGGCTGCAATGATGAATCTAACAAACTGATCGTAAAGTATACCACTCGATATTACTGCAAATGATATCCTTTCATTTAGAAATAATGTTGACCACCCACGAATATAAGGTGATGACTTCCACAAGAAAGAATATGATCCATTGGAAACTGTAAATGTTGCGACAAAATGAGAAAACTGGTCCAATTTCGCACTTATTGTGTTCTTCGTAAAGTGACATTTTTGTCCCATCTTGTAAACTGCCTTTACCAATGAATCAATGGACGTCTCACAGCTTCCAAAAATACGTTCATTTTTCGCTTGATCAGTGGAGATGCTGACGAAACTGTTGTAGTGGAAGTTGATATCTTCAGAATTGTCTGTATTTGGAGAATATCTCTCCGCCATTGACAGGAAGAAGAACATGATTTGAACATTTGTTGACAGGCTGGGACGCTGGTCTCGAAAAACTGTCCATTTGCGGTCGAAGTTATCCTTTTCCTCTTGGGACTTGAAGCTCAGTTCAATATGTCTTTTAAATCTCTTGTTGCTCGTAGACATTCTGAAAATACAAATAATGAGTTTTGTTACTAAGTATATCGGATGAAATACTCAATTATGATTGGTTTATTAAAAGTGAACAGTATACAATTGTTGACCTCTCCAGAGGTCAACCAGCAAAATTGTATACCGAGACTGTAAACCTTGACAGTACTGTTGACTGATACCGGAGGTCGAAGCCGACAGTAGTTTCAAGGTTTACAGTTGAGGTATACACTTTTGCCAGTTGACCGAAAAACGAAAAAAGAATTAGCAAAAAACCATCGAATATGATTTGATTTTTTTTCAATTTCTTTTATCAAATCTGATTTTAAAATAATTTTTTTTTTCAAAAGTAGCGGTGAACAGTACCTAGCAGCGGTCAACAGTACCGAGTAGCGGTCAACAGTACATATTTTTGACCGCTAATTGACCAATCAAAATTGAGTATTTTAACTGAGGTACTAACAATATGTGATGTCGACCGCTACAAGGTATTGTTGACGGCTATGTAAATCAAATGCACAATCACCTAAAGTTTAGAATGAATATATTTATGGTGGCGACTGGCGTCTTTGCTGAACAAAATGATCAATCTTTGTAATTGACAATGGAGTCACCAGTTCTCGTTTTGAAAGAGTGATAGCAGACATATATTGCAATTGATATATTATTTGAACTATGAAAACTATGTAATCCTTGAAAGTACTGTTGACCTCGACCCCTGGTATCAGTCAACAGTACTTTCAAGGCTTACAGTATCGCTACACAATTTTGCCAGCTTACCTCAAAAGAGGTCTACAATTGTATCATGATATATATGAATCATGTTTGTATATAGGTCGATAGGGTAAATTGTAGACCTCTATTGTAAACTTGGTAATAAAGATGTTCTGTGTTGAAGGATAATGTTGATATACAGTATATTCGTTGATTACTAATACAGGCCGGTATTTAGCTTTGGAAAATGGTTATTTGACAGGGATGTGGATCATGGTACAAGCTTTGAATGATAATAGAATGACGCAAGAAAAAGAAAAAGAGTGAGAGAGGGAGTGAGGACATACATGTACCTAGCTAAAAATGGGGAGACTACACTCTGTCCAGGGGTTCAAAAAAGCAAACTGTTTTACCCCAAAAATAAGAAATCAAGACACCATTGTACAATGATATATAGAAAAATATATTCATATTGCATACAAATGACATTTGTGTAACTTGCATTGCTTATGAATTGGCTTACAACATCCGTGGCCTCTTATATTTTGATGCTTTTGATGTTATTTCTGAAAAATATCATGGCTGATAGACTTCAAATTACAAGAGGGCACAGACTTATTGCAATAAAAACTAAATAATGTGAAATATACAAATGTCATTCGTATGTAATATGAAGATATTTTTCAATATTATTGCAAAATGGTCTATAATTATTAGATAAAACTACATTTGAATTTTTGAACCCCTGGACAGAGTGTAGGTTCAAGGTAATGGGATAGTACCTGGCTGAGAGGGTTTTTCTTCGGGAGACAATGTGATATAGTTGATGTGTCTACTGCACTGTGGATTCACACGAGCTCACAAAAATATTTTCTGGGGGATGGCTACCCCTGGACCCTCCCCTGAGTTATAATGCATCATTTTTTCGAGTTATTGTCATCAAGCATTTTTTATGAAAACTGTATGGATACGCATTACGTACAATATTAGGCCTTCATGCATGTACTCTTGTGAACAATCAGCATGCCATTCAATATTATATAAACACGGTAATACTATACCAGCCTATTCAATAAGTACTTCATCAATGTACACTATTTATGTGTGTACTGTACATGGGAAAAAAACTCCCGGGGAAACAAAAGACAAATATTTTTATATGTTCAAAATGAGCCATTTGATTGATACATACACTAAATAGCTTGCTAAGTAACATCCACAAAGTATATCTAAAAGTAATATTTAATTTCAATGGTGAAACTTACCTGGTTACGATTATACGGGATATCAACGAGGGACGATGATTCTTCACCTTCCTGGCTTACCTCTGAAACGTGTACTCGGCATTCTCTTTATATAGGTTAGCGAGAACGCTGCGCTTGCGCAGTTTTAAACTCAGGCGGACACTTTAAAAAGAATGAAAAGTTAGTTGTTAGAGGGTTTTTGGCAGGGGTTATTCAAGTACATTTCACAAAAAAGGTACACTCTGTGTTTTATTTTTCTCGTGTAGATCTACTTGTTTAAGATTCCTTGGGCCAAGCCATCGGATATGCAGTTGTCGAAGCCATCACTGATCTTAGTAAATTGTTCCGGGAATTCTACATGATGGAAGATGCCGATAAAAAGGTCTTTATTGTTGTGAAATCAAAAGCAAACACAGCTTTTGACTTTAGCCTCGCGATCGATTTAATTTTATGTTTGGAAGTGTTCGAACTTTTGATAGATATTGCCTAATGCCTGGGTCACATTTGCTCCGATTCATCGGCCGGCGACTGGTCGATGGATCTTCTAGTATTTTGAACGAATTACTCAATCGGCCGGGCGCCGGCCGGCCGATGAATCAGGGCAAATATGACTCAGGCAATATTTGATAGAGGACACGTACATTGTGATTTTAGCTTTCTTTTATAGGCCAAGGAATCGTAATAACTTTGCCGAGAACGTGGCTCCTGGCCATTTATCAAATATAGACAAGTTTCTTACTGGGAATGTATTTCTTACAGGAGACGATATAAGTATATTATCATATGCTTGGAATAAGATTGATCCCATTTGAATAGTCTTATTTGAAATGTTATTGCTATAGCCTATGTATATAAGAAGGTACAAATAAAACAAAATGAGAAACGCAAGGTTGTGAGTCATTGGATTTTTACAGCGGCGGATATCTGTACATATACAAGAACACACCAATACATGTATCCTATGTAATCTTTCCATCCTGAATGCCAAACAATAATCAGTTGAAGAAAACTTTTTAGAAAAAAATTCAAAATGGCATTTCTCAAATCTAAAGTCAGATTTGAACTTCTGAGAACTTGTAGATGATTTTGAAAAAGATCTGATGGACTTAAAGCTAATGTCGGTCACCATTTTATAAATGGATGGGGTTATCCCCCATTGTCTTAGAATTGTGAGGTGTTGCAAAATTAGTGGATTGCCACTTTGTAGATGGTTGGTTTGAGAATATCTTCCATAATATGATAAATGAATGGCTCGCACAAGCTCAGTGATTGATTGGTTATTGATATGTAATAAATAGAAATATTGTATAAACTTGGGACTAATTTGAAACTATTTAATGGGCTAAGTTCAATTTCTGCATATGTTGTTTTTCTCAATGTTCATCATTTCCAAAATCAACAAAATAAATAAACTAAACATCAAATTAACTCAATATTTTTGAGGAGTGAGGATGCCACTTCATAATAAACAACAATACATACAGATTTTATGAAAAGTTCATATATTTTAGATATTCTTCATCTTCACAATTGTTTCTGAGTCCGTGTGAAGCATTTAGTAAAATAAACAAGGCATATGTAGGGTTCCAAGAAATTGAAAAGTAAAATACATTCTTTCCCCCAAAATGAAAAAGAACCTTTGGATAAGCATTTAGCGATAATTTTCTAAAAACGGTTTACAATATCACTGAAGTTTACAGGGATAACAACAGAAAAAAATCTGATCGAAAATATTTTCAATCAAATTAGATTACAATTTTACAATACATGCAATATCGTATCCCATTAATTTTGACTGGGAATCCCCTAACTGCCTAAACGACACACGGTTTCTGCCATTCCTAAATTCCTCATCCATTTTAGCTATTTGAGACTGTGAGGGTATTGTGAAATTCCGTGTAATTGTATTTGATATTTCTGTAGGAGCCCTACTATATTCTTTATGGAATATCTTTAAAATGTCTGCATTGACAGTTGATCAACCGAACTGTCAATCAAGTGAACTGTCAATCAATTAAACTGTCAATCACTTAAAATGTCAATGTGTCAATCACTGTCATCGTCTGAGGATTCTTTCTTTTCCTTTTTATGTTTCTTTTTCTTCTTTTTCTTTTTATCAGACTTAGGCTGCAATAAACAAAATAGAATGTAAAAATTTATACTGTAGGATAGCCTAGCTACAAGCCTTTGTGACGACCCTCCCCCTCACTACAAGAGAAGGGGTTTAATCAAGTAGATGGAAGGGGTGCACAGAGGCTTGTAGTCTGCTTAAAGGAGGGCATTGAAGTCCTGGTGATTGAAATCCTTTTACATTTTACCCCATTGTCACTTGTAACTGCCCTGACTATGGATTCCTGTGTCTACACAATTTTTCTCAGATTTTACCAAAAATGCTCACTCTCTTGGAGGCAATTTTTGGACGCTATACTTATGGAGTTATAAATACAAAATAAGACTTCTGTAGTAAGTTCAGAATTCTTACAATGATAGTATAGTTGCTTACAATTGATAAGGATATAACATCACATTTAATAACTCACTTCTTCTATAGTTGTATTTACATCAGCCTCTGTATTCTTATCTTTTTTCTTTTTCTTCTTTCTCTTTTCTGTATCTGGAGTTACTGGTGGAATTGTTGGTTTTACATCCTCTTCAGAATCAGAGCTATCTAATGAGTCAATTTTACGCTGAAAAAAGTTTAATTTTAGATTAAAATAGTTTATTTAAGTGTCACTGATCTAACAGATTATGCAATATAAAATACATAATAAAATAAAACATTTTGTAAGATCACAAGCTGGTGTCGAATTATGAGACACTCAACACAATAACTTCTGAAAGTCACCCATTTCCTACACTCAATTAACAATGAAGTGTACTGAAATCCTTTTAGAACTACACCGCTCGTCTTCAGATTATGTTTACTAGTTCAAGTTCTTGCTTGTTCATGTATCTAGAACATGAATTTTGAATCAATGAAAGCTTGTAGGTTCAAAAAGTGTTCTTTTGATTTTTGGTTTGTTGGAGACCACTTCCAGATATTATTTTCCCACAGGGTTTCATTGACTAATTGGATGACATGTTTTCATTACAAAAGTATTCTGGTTTCAGTTAAAAGATTTGAAATCAAGGAAATTCATTTGAGTAAGGAATATAGATGAAAATGCAATCATCACATCATCAACCAGAACTGCATTTAGAATTTTACTCAAGTGTTTGTTAATAAGTCTCACAATTTAGAACAAGATAGGGCAATTTAGCGTAATTTTCCCAATTTCAAAAAAATGCTTTTGGATTTTGGTTGGGGCCAATCTTGTTTTCAAAACCTCAAGTCGATAAAGCCCCCACTGTTTCAATGGTTGAGAAATCCCTTTCATTTTACAATAAAAATAATTAAAACATCACATTTAACAAACATGATGCAGCCATTATGTACCATTGGCATAACATCTGAATATTCATTACATCATAATTAAATATTCATGACATCACAATTGAAATACTAACCTTTTGTGGAGCAGCTGGAGCAGCTGTAGGAGTGCTGGGAGTACTGTCACTGATGCCATTCTCTTTCTTTAAGCTGCAATATAAATTCAACAACAATTACATATGTATGCATATAGCTTGAGAAGCTCCTGTTTACATTGATAAGTGAGAATCCATTGATATAGCTTTGCAATGTTTCATACACTATATGAAAACTTATTTGAAAAGGTTTAAAAATTGGCAACACTTGGTGAATTCAGAGAGTGAAAAAAGCTGATTTATGCAAAGGGAATCAGAGTAGGAGACTTTACCAGGATAAAATACTTGCAGAGTGGGTGATTCAACAGGCCCATAACTTCATAAGGTAAGTCAAAATTCAAAACCAGGCATAAATGTGCAAAATGTTACCACCTGCCATTTGTTTCAGACATCGAACACCAGACGCTAACTAATGTCACAAAAAATGGACTATAATTATTTGTCACCAATTGTGGTGGTGACAAAAAATTGTACTCCGATTTAAATATTTTCATAATAGATATTGGAAACGGAAAGTATACAAACAGCTCACTTACTTATAATCTGTGTATGATGTTGACCAGTCTTTTGGTGTTTTGTCATTAGGTCTACCATATTTGTCTAATAAACCTTGCTTCATAAGACCTTTCTTCATTGTGGCCTGGAAAATAAAAAATAAACATTTTTTTGTTGAACTTTAATTAGAATCAGAGATTTAATCTCATTTGTTTTAACAGTTCTTTAAAAATCAAATTGGGTAGAAATTCTCATATCAAACTAAGAAATATCTAAAACTTGACATGTTCATGATATACTACATCATTCTTTTTTGGTTAATGTTGACTTACTTTTGGTCCCAAGCCCCACTTCCTGGGGTATGTGTCCCGTTCCATTATGACCCGCTTCAATTTTGCCACCAAACCATGATCACATGTTGCTATTACAGCAGTGGTCATTTGGGCTATGGCTGCAAATACAAAACAAATCTTTAATTTTTTGCCAGTTCTAATCTTCACATATTAAACTAGACAATGGCAACTCCGCGGAGTAGCAAATCCCAACGAACAAAATATCAATTACCGAATTCCAATCAATTATACTCATTTCTTTGGTTAAAATTGAAAAATTTAGATTTTAGAATTGCGAATTCCTGTAAAGCAGCCATTTTGAATTTTCTGAGGTACAAATCTGAAGAATAATACCATAATTGTGATCCACTCCAAAATTCCTTCAATTTGAGTATTATATAGCCATACTTTGAAGGGATCGAAAAATTATTGCGAAATCGTACATTAGACGGCCATTTTGAATTTTACGAGGCTCGAATCAGAAAAAAGATACAATATTTGCAATCTACTCTTAATTGCCTTTCATTTGAGTATAATAAAGCTATACTTCAGAAAGATCTAAAAATTAGCAAAAATTACTGTTTTCCTGACCCCCCATACACGGCCCCTGGGGGTCAGGATGAAAAACACGGAATATATGTGAAATAGATAGATGTTGCGAATATACTACCAAAATTTCAAACAATAATATGAATTACTTTGGTTTAGAATGAAAAATTTATGGTTTTTGCGAAAAAGTCCCGTCATTTTTAAAGCGGCGACCATCTTGAAATTTTTTTTTTTTGCGTACAACTATTCACCAATATACATCTTTCCACTGAATATGAAGAAAATCCGTCAACTCGTATTTGAGTTATCTTCCGGACGGACTGATGGACTGACTGACGGACTGACGGACGGAGGGCTTCACTATATCCCTACCGAACTTCGTTCGTTGGGATAATGACTTGATATGTAAGACTTTGTAAAAAGATTTTTTTGTAGAACTTTGCAAGTTGATTGATCCATGGCTGCAAATAGAAACAAATCCTTAATTTCTCGCCAGTGAGCATATTAAATGACTTGATATGTAAGATAGAAAACTTTACAAGTTGTTTTGATCCTTACCTAGAGCTATTGCTTCTCCTTTAGTTGTTACTATGACGATCTCATCATTCACCTCGATACCATCGTCATAGCGTAATACACCAGGTAACATTACTTTGGCACCATAACACACAGCATTCACCTACAAGCACAAATATTTATTCAATTTCTTTTTCATTTACATATTACTAAATTTAGGCTCTTATGTACAACTGACAATAGTTATTAGTTTTACACAACAATGAGCGATGTGGATATTAACATTCCATATCCATGAACATTAGTAATCTAGAAAATCAAAAAAACACATTAAAGGGTGATTATAAGAGTGTAGAACAGTTAGATCAATCAAATTAGCAATTTACTCATACAGGCAACATTCAAATACGGACATAGGCTGACAAAACTTCACTACATGATAAGATTTACAAATGGTTACAGATGCCGACACCAATCCCCCCGACACAAAAAATGGTAGTTTATGTGTAATGAAAAGCAAAGAATGACATGTATGTGCATAATTTGACCTACCGCAGAATCTTTCATGATGATGCGTTTGTGTGATACAAGTAGAGCCTCTAGTGGTTTAATGACACGTCTCAGATAAGCCTCATCTTTGTTATGGTCTAGTTGCCATTGAGCATCTAACACGTCATGCATTGTGTACATTGCATCCTGGGAAACAAAACATCCAGTTATTGCATCATGGGTAATATGTTTCAATGATTCCCATAAATTAATTCATTTTGTGGGAATAATATTTTATTATGCATATGCAACTGTGTTTATTGAATGAGTGTCAAATCTCAGTGATCTTTTGGTGAGTTTTGCCAAAGCATTTAAAGTTACATGTAGTTGCAAAGAAGTGGTTCCACTAAATTCAAACCTTTTCTGATTGGATTCCCGAACGAACTCGTCGGAGCTCTTGCATTTGACCTCCGACTCCTAGCAGCAACCCAATATGTACGCAGAGTGTTCTTATGTATGTGCCAGCCTCACAGCTCACCCACAGTATACCTGCAGTAAGAGTGAACGCACTTGTACTCTACACCCCTTTCTTGCAACATGGACTTACCCATGCAATCATTTTGGGAGAGTTTATATGAGCAACAGACAACACTGAAGGGGTGTCAAATTGAAATTCATGCTGACTACCCTTTTAGACAAGTTTATTATAACCTCATCCAAATGGACAAGTTCATTACAATAGCAAGGTATTTTTGTATCAATAACTTTAGTAATCAATATTGCAAACTAAACATGTCCTCGTTTTTAACATTATCTATTAAACATGAACAAAAATCAGTTTAAACATTTCCAACATAAACCTACCTAGCTGTCTCTCTTTGTCATATTCCAGCATTTTGCTTTCATATATTGTGCGTACCCTTAGTTGTCGTTTAACGGCAGATATTAGAGGAGGTCTCTGGAAAAGGGCCCCTGTTAAAGTCTCCATACACTGAAAAAATACAATAATTAAATAAACGAAACAAGTAAATAAAATCACTAACATTTTAATTATCAAGGGTGCAGATGGTTCAGACGTCTCGCATCATACTCCCAACTTACCCCAGCCTCCAGTGATGAAAAGATGGTTTGAAGGACAAGTGAGTTCAAAATTTAATTTTGAACAAATATGTTTGACAACAATGCAGATATAAACAAAAGTGTGACGAATGTACATTAGATATCGGCACAGTCCAATTAACTGCAATAAGTTGACCAACCAATAATCGATTCTGTCGCCACCTTTATATCTCAGCTCATATTCTTGCTTACCTGGAGGACTTTCTTTTCATTATCGACTGCACTATGAAGGCGGAAGATACACACATACTCTTTACCAGCACCTTGTTGTGATTTCACTAGCCTAGTGGCCCGCTCTATACATACGATTAGGCAACCTGTAAACAAAAACATAAAAAAACTATCATGTGCAAGAATTAAGCCTCTGCACTCTTACAAGCAAGTTTAAATCAAAATTTTTTAGGAAGCCTCTGATGACGGTGTAAATATTTTAAATTCAAAACTAGAACAACGGCAACACCAAAGCGTAGTGAATCCCATCGAACAGAAATGGCTGGCATTTTTACAAACGAAATATATAGAATCATAAAATAACACCCATAAGAAAGGCCACCATTTTCAAAATGGTTGCTCATTAGCCAAGTTGTCATCAGAAGAAGTAATATGCTTTTAAGTAGCCACATATAAAATTTTTAAAAAATGTCACACACATACATGTAAATGCTGGTCATTTTTTAAATTTGTCGCCTACTACCCAAAATGTCATAAGACAGTATGCAATCTTTACAAATATTCACATATCAAATATGAACAAAATCGCTCTATTACTTTTTGAGTTTTGATAAAATAATGTAAAATGTAAAATAACACACATAAAAATGGTGGCCATTTTTTAAAATGGCCGACTACTCTCCAAAGTTTTATTAGACTATGTGCCATGCTTAAAGTATTCACATATCAAATATGAACAAAATCACTCCCATACTTTTCGAGTTATAGTAAAAAATGTAAAAATGACAGCCATTTTTAAAATGGCTGCCTACTACGTGAAGTGTCATGAGACAGTGTGGAAGGCTCATGAGAATTCACATATCAAATATGAACAAAATCGCTCCACTACTTTTCAAGTTATAGTCAAAAACGTAAAAATGGTGGCCATTTTTCAAAATGGCCGCCTACTACCCAAAGTGTTATTGGACAGCGTGCCATGCTTATAGTATTCACATATAAAATATGAACAAAATCGCTCTACTACTTTTTGAGTTATAGTAAAAAAAAAAGTAAAATAACACACATAAAAATGGCGGCCATTTTTCAAAATGGGCGCCTACTACCCAAAATGTCATCAGATATTGGGCCATGCTTAAAGTATTCACATACCAAATATGAACAAAATCGCTCCACTACTTTTCAAGTTACAGCAAAAATGACGTGCAAAGGCAGCCATTTTTCAAGATGGCTGCCATGTATTTCTTCTATATTTACATTGAAAACTTAATCAATGTCATATATAACTTTTTTACATTTAAAACATATTGCTATTACAGTTTTATATGTAGTACCTAAATTACTGTAAAATCGGCACTAAAATGGCCGCCATTTTTAAATGAGCAGCCATTTTGAAAATTGGTTTTCGAGCAGAACTTCTACCCCCATTGGGTATATGTGTACAAAATATGAACAAAATCGGGCCATCGGTATTTGAGTTATTGCCCGGACGGACGGACGGACGTCCGTACGTACGGACGGAGGCGTTCCCTATATCCCTCCGAACTTCGTTC
Organism: Owenia fusiformis; assembly: GCA_903813345.2. NCBI lineage: Eukaryota > Metazoa > Annelida > Polychaeta > Sabellida > Oweniidae > Owenia > Owenia fusiformis. Next base: position 9,388,827 of record CAIIXF020000004.1, read on the forward strand.
GATGGGATAATTAGATTTGGGCGTAGCACCTGTCTATGGCTGTCCCAATGTCGGAATTACAGTGAAACCTGTAAAATGTAATACCTCTAGAAGTAGAAAACCTCTGCTAGGGAACATTTTGAGAGTCCCAAGACCAGCTGACTTAATGTTAAGTGAACCTCTATAAGTGGAACACTTTTTAAAAGTACCAAAGGTGTTCCATTTAGACAGGTTCTACTGTATATCTCTAACATGTGTATTACCTGTGACTTTAGGATCAAGGGTACCACTGTGACCAGTTTTCTCCACCCTCAAGATCCTCTTTATCCATGCTACGACTTCATGGGAGGAGGGATTGGCAGGCTTATCTAAATTGATGAATCCTGTCCTGGAAACACCACCAGAAAACATTAATTAATGCAAATGTCATCACATGCCACTTGTTACAGATGCTGAACAACAACTTCCAAACACAAAAAGTTTGGAGACCATATCTATATGTCACCAATTGTGATTGTGACATGATAGACTAGATAAAGGTAGAAATAATCTTGGTTTTTCTTAATTAAATATCCCATATTACTTCATTAGAAAGTTTATCAGCTTTGAAGGAAAAACTTACTTTGAAAACTAAAATATCGATTTTTTCTTGTTTTGGTAAGTTCAAACAAATCAAATTGACTATATTTGCATTATTCTTTAAATATAATGCATGACAATGGTCATAATGTTGTACTATTAGTGTTATAAATAACTTACTTTATATATTCCCCTATGGGTCGCTTCAATGGTGAGCAGCCATTTGGAATTGGTGTGTAGTGATTGGTTCGCACATTCAGTTTATCATAGTTCTGAAAATATAACAAGCATCAGTACCAGACATTGACTATCATAATCCTGAAATGCATCAACATATTGACTCATAATAATAATAATACTTCATCATTGTTACCATGACTACAGAAATCAACAGTTACCATGACTACAGGAAGCAACAGTTACCATGACTACAGGAAGCAACAGTTACCATGACTACAGGAGATGAGACCTACCTTTAGCAACAGGGGCCAATCTGCAGTGTCTAGCTTCTCCTGCTTGGAGCTTGGCTGTATTGTAAATGATTCTGAGTGTTGGATGTCCTGAAAGAACGATTGGATTTAAAAAATGGATTGCATAAAAATGTGGTTGTCATTTTTTTCCAGTAGTACACTGTACACACAGCACTATATAGTTATTTACAAAGGGGAGTATTTTAAAAAACAAGTCTGCAAAGCTCAAGGCATTTTATACAATTGTAAGAGGGGTCTGATTTCATACAAACATTTGAATACAATATGTGGAAAAATGACCGAATAAAGTCATAAAATAATATCAACTGAACTTACTCCAACATCTTTGCTCTTTTTCTTCTTCTTTTCCTTCTTTGCTTCTGAAAACACAAAACATTTTTTGGTTATGAGCCCATTTACTTGAACAATTACATGTTATTGTAGAAGACATAGGTCAAAATTGAATATTTTGTTAATTTCACATGGAAATGATGTTTCAACAAGTTTTCTCTGAGGTTTATTTTCTCATTAGCTCAGTGAAGAAGTTTCGTTTCCGTTTGACTGGCCCGGAAGTACCAATAAATGGAGGAATTTGACAGTTGAAATAAGTTAAATATTACACCCAAATATTGCGATCAAAAACAAAAATATCTTCATTCTGCCAATAAACCAGATAATTGTGGATTCAACTACACGAAAATAATGCTAAAATTCCAAGGAATCTATTGAAGTAGGTATCTAAGTGTAACAGGGGTAGAAAATTCTCCCATGTTGTAATCGTACAGGCAAAAGATTGAGACGTTCTCAGGACTATAGTCCTGGCACGGGATAATTCAGTTTCATTATGACCTCTAATGTTATCGCATCCTACGACCCCTTTAGATTGTGGTCGTACGCCCGATTCATTGGTAAGCCTGTCTTTCTTCAATGTCGGAGAACGAAGTCCGCATTGCACTATTAAATGACCTACCTCGATACATTTCAGAGTATTTTAGAATTCTTTTTATGTTGTTAGATTGCCAATTGTATGGGTTTATCGGCAGAACGAAGAGATTTTAGTTTTTACATCAGAAATATGTCAGCAATTTTCAAAATGTTGGAAGGGGAATTCCCCAGGGATTTCCCTTATGACTGGTGCATGCCGGGAACTGAATGAAGGAATTTGACGGTTGAAATAAGTTAAATATTACACGCAAATATTGCTATCAAAAACGAAAATATCTTCGTTCTGCCGATAAACCCATACAATTGGCGATCTAACAACATAAAAAAGAATTCTAAAATACTCTGGAATGTATCGAGGTAGGCCATTTAATAGTGCAATGCGGACTTCATTCTCCGACATTGAAGAAAGACAGGCTTACCAATGAATTGGGCATACGACCACAATCTAAAGGGGTCGTAGGATGTGATAACCTCTAATGGAGATCTTACTAAGATTTAATTTTTTTAAATCAAACATGTCTGAAAACGGAAACCCTAATTTCAAACAGATAAGTGTTGAGGTTGACATTATCCTACACGGCAAGGCTCCCAAGACCAAAACGTACAGATTGGATTCGAGTTCGAACGACTACATCTGACATGTAGATCTAGAATACGAATATGCATTCTTTTAACAGCGAATGTAATCAGTAAGTACTGCACCAAAGATTCACATGAGATAATAAAGGTTTTGACAGAGCCATTATTGTAACATAAAATGTATGACAATTTTATAATTGGGGACTAGAACTCACTGAAAAAAATATTCAAAAATTATTTTGGGGGAAAATCAAAAACATGAACAATTTGAACTCTGTAAACTGTCCCATCTCAGTTCGCAAAGTCAATCAAATTAGGAAGACTTAACAGCCAACGTATTTAATTTATGTTTTCAGATTGCATGGACTCATCATTATGAGAATACATGAATAACAGTAAATAAAATAATGGGATATTCTCTCACCGATTTCAGCCATTCTTGTTTTCCACGTGCAGATGCGTGCGCATAATGGACCTCTTCTGATTTCCGGTTGAACTCATCTTCAAAGCCAAGTCTCTAAAACCATCAGTTTCTAATACTCTTTGAAGAAACAATGAGAATAGATTGTGTTATAAATGAAGAATGCTTTGCCGTTAACATTACATTTTATATACTCGGTCTATTTGACAAGGTCACATAATTTGTGACTTTTCTAAGAGGTCTTCAGAAAAAGAAAAAAAAATTAAAACTTGCAAACTATGCTTAAAAAGCTGATATTTGTGATCCAAGGTATGCGATGTTTATAACAAGGTCATATTTCAGTATTGTATACCTTCTAGGAGTAAATATGGGTCTTATGAAGCTGTTTGAATTCTCAAACACTTCGAAATATCTGAATGTAGCGAAATGATTTGTAAATTTTTCAACTTTCTGATCTGTGATTCTCTCAGAAATATTAAAATTCCAGTTAGGTGAGTGAGAAAGAATCAGAATTCTTCACAGCAACTTACTTTTATGTCCATCGAAAAACATGTGAAATTGATAAATTTCCAATTATAATTTCTCAAATCTCAGCCCATCGAATCGTCGCATCCATTCAGATCAAGTAGTCCTCACGGACGTCAAGTAAGTTTCTGGCGAAAGCCGGAGCATAGATTATTTAAGAGGACTGGAAACAAGAATGACCCACCTTTTTATTTCCTGAATCTCGCCTGAAATTAGCTCATCTTGGTGACTGTAACCTGTATATCAGTTTTAATAGAGTCTCTCTGTATCGCATCTGCCTCAATTTTAAAGTTTTATTGGTATTTTTAATATGATTTAACTGTTTTTGTGACCTGGTACGATTGGGCCAAGCAAATGGCAGCTGACCTGTTCAAAGTACTTTTAGTACTAATTATCGCAAATGACAATAATTTTGGAAACAATATTATACTAAATAGATTACTAAGCATCTAAGGTGAGTGAAACTAGATGAACAACTGAGTCAATAGTGATAAATACTTCAAGATTTACCGTTACAAATCCATAATTTCATTATTGTTTATATTAATTCCAGTGTTGTTACCGCATGTACCAAAAGTATCCAAGTCACCACTCTACAAACAGGTACGAGAATGTAATACACATAGGACACCAAATCGGAACAATATAACTGAGAGATGTTGAAGAATTATTAAACAGCACAGGCAGATACTGGTGATTAGTAACTAACCCAAATTTCTGGGCTCAAATAATTTTATTTGTAGTTACTACACATATGAAAAATGGGAGTACAAGGATTATGGTCACTTTTAGAGCCAGTAGGACGTCCTGTCACACTGGAATCTTTAGAGGGAAAGATTTTAGCAGTCGGTATCCTTGAATATTAAAATCACTTAAAGTTTATTAATGGCGGAGGATCCATGTATGAGAAGTGTTACCTCTGTACAGATTTTTAATCTTCCTCTAGTCTCTTGTAATTGACACCTTGAGCATTTAATTGAAAGTAACAAATTTCCTGGAAATTTGAGAAATGACATCACAAATCGATAGCTTTGAGTTTGAATGAAGGCCTATTAACACAAAATTGTGGTAAATTATGATTTTACATGGAAATAGTTATTAAGGATATGAGAAATGTTGTCTATAACATGCATATAACAAGTAGATACTTCTCTTAACTGTGAAAGATGTAAGTATTTGGCTGCATCAGTACATGAAGGGCATGAGAGACAAGTCAGGCAATCCGCTACCAAATGCACATCTCATAGGTAAGTCTTGGACAAATTCAATGTTCTACAAAATTACTTCAGCAGCAGAAATATTTTTTAACTATGTTTGTTAGTTTGTGTGCAACTATACCAGAAACAATAATGTATACATTATGTAAGCTAACAGATTGTAGAAAATAAAAACATAAAAACCAGAATGAGGCCAATTGGTGTGCCACCTATCAGCAGTATTTAAAATCATCTCCATCGTTTTGTCCATGTTTTAAAACAAATTTGACACCCCTTTCATATTGTTAGTTACTGAGATAGACTCATCCATATTGAATGAATACACTAATTTATATTATTGTTTAGGGGTGTTTTATTTCCAGGTCTGTTTAACAGAGTATGCAAGCTGTTGTTTTACCAGATCAAGCCGATATTTGTGTTTGATGGAGGTGTCCCCGCTCTCAAGCGCCAGACTATGGTAAATTGCATATATCCTCAATTTTAAGCTGGGAGAACAGTGGCGGATCCAGAAATCAACAAGGGGGCACCAAATGTTGAGTTTGGAAAAAATTTCCCTTTTTTGATAAATCAGCCAAAAAGGCCATACAATTTTTTTTGGGCCCAAAAACTAAAAAAATTTCTTGGCCCACTAAAGCACTAAAGGGATCTGCCACTGGAGAATATGAATAAGTTTGTTGATCGTTCATTTTAGGATCTAGAAAATCTCATCTTGAATTATTGCGCTATATTTAGGCTGCCATCTTTATTTAAAAATGATTTCTATTTAGATGCCCTTTGGTCTGTAGATTTTTGTACACTTCTCTTCAAAATACAGCTTCACCATATTTAAGTCAATTGTAAGATTGTACATGACATAGTTATTCTTTATTATGATGCGAATATTCTACATATTGTTACAATTTAGGCAGCACGTCGTCTGACAAAAGAAGTAGCAAACAGGGCTTCAAGTAAGACTTCAGAAAAAATCTTGAAAAACTATATGAAGTCACAGGCGATAAGAACCATCATGGCAGAAACTGGACAAGAACAGACAGCCCCAATGCTGCCACCTACCTCCCAGAATGCACCTGCAGATATTTATGATCTACCTCCTTTGCCAGACTCTATAGATGGGTATGTAGTATTTTGGGATTCTTCTGATTTTTGTTTACATTTACCAACTGTTATGTATTGAAAAATACTCTAACCAGAGATATGGTATATCACTTAGGCCAGTCAAAAGTGTTAAGTTTTTCAAGGTTTTTAATATGCATATCAGTGGGAGAATTTGGATCAAGAAAAAGTGTTCCTGATTAGAAAGGTGTTCAGTTATACATATATTCGACACATGAATCTACACTGTATGTACAAGTACTTGTAGAATTCATTTGAATTTGCAGTGAAGATGACATGGACTATGATTGGTCAGACAGACACGAGCGATTGAAAGAAATTGAGGTGAGTCATGCTTTTGAGCTTGGAGGGATAAAGTCGGCATGTATACCAGAGGTGTTATGGAACAAAAGAAAATTGGAATGGTTCGATTCGGAACATTTGGCTTCGGAATTGAACAATTTGGGAATAGTTCGGAACATTTGAGTCACAATTAAAATGTACAAACAAAACATCTATTTGAATTACCAGTGGTATTAATGCATTTTACTCCAGTAGCTCATGCTGGTTGAGTATGCACTTCTATGTCCAGAGATTTTCTCTTCAGAAATCATCTATGTGAAGGTCATTGATCAATTTTGGCTTGGTAACATATTTGCCACAGAAGGCGAAATAGGTCAAATGGCCACGCCCTTTTTTACGCGAATTCTCCCCCCCCCATTTTTGCATCTCCGGAACTGTTGGACATAGAAGGTTGTGTGACCACTCAAAATGTCCGGAATGGCCACATTATAGGGGGTCAATAATACATATGTATTTAAAAAAGTCAATGGTTCCCCAGATATTTGCCAAAAACTGATTTTAGCATGTTACGCACAACAGTTTTCATCTATCCTGCATCATTTAAGACTGAATCCGCAGCCTCTATCTAGTCAGATCAGCGAAGGAAACAAACTTTTTTGGTTGTTGAGTTGGCCAAGAGGTTTTAGGTGAATGGGTACCCTAAACCACGAGGTTGCGAGTTTGAGACACGTGTGCTCCGCATGTTCATTCTTTTATGAGTACCATATCTAGTATGTACAAGGAATGCTGATGTATTATGAGTATTGAATATCAAGACACGATACCAAATTGTTGTCCAGTTGATCAACTAACAGGTGGACTGGAACAGTTATCTTGTTTTTACAGTTTCCAAGCTTTACAAACAGCTTCTGTAGTTGCCAGGTCTTTTTGATGTGGAAGATGAGGTTGACAAAGACATCTGTGTCAGGTGAGTCAACCAAGACTGATTGAACCCCATGATTTACAACACCATCATTGATATGGAACATGATTCTATCATCAGCATCATCCTGGCTAAAGGTTCCAACTCCACAAGAATAGATGTTATTTTTGATGTGTATCAAAAATCATCAATCAAGCAAATGGAACGTGCCCAGAGAAGTTCTTCAGAAGAAATCACTATCTCTATTAGGTCTGACAATCAGAAACTCCCTGTTGATCTTGATATGTTCTGGAGCTCAATGATGAACAAAGTAAGGTTGCAAGAGTATGTATTCAAGTGGATGCTAAGGAATGTTATGTCAGAAAAGGAAATTATCTTTGGAGGAGTACATGGGGGTGAATGTAGAAGACTGAAAGCTGGAACTGAAACGCAGATTGTAGAGCTCTCAAGCAATCAAGAAGAAGCTGATGATAGAATCATGTTCCATATCAATGATGGTGTTGTGAATCATGGGGTTCAATCAGTCTTGGTTGACTCACCTGACACAGATGTCTTTGTCAACCTCATCTTCCACAGCAAAAAGACCTGGCAACTACAGAAGCTGTTTGTAAAGCTTGGTAACTGTAAAAACAAGAAAACTGTTCCAGTCCATCTGTTAGTTGATCAACTGGACAACAATTTGGTATCGTGTCTCCCAGCCATTCATGCACTTAGCGGGTGTGACAGTACCAGCAAAGTTGGTCCAAAACTATCTGGTATGAAATCAGCCATGGATCTCTTGCTTTTGGAAGGGTTTGGTGTCGAGGAACTTACACCAGAAATGATTAAGAATGCAGAGAAGTTCCTTGTATCCGGTTTGAAGAAGACAGACTGTTCCACATTTGATGAATATCGGTGGGAACAGTACCACAACTCAAAGAAAGACATTGATTTTAACCAACTTGTGTGCTGCTCAGCAACTCTACAGGAACACATAAAGCGGGCATATCTGCAGTGCAAGATGTGGTTACAAGCTCCAATTCCTGAAGTCATCACACCAGATCCATGCCAGTATGGCTATAAAGCAACAGATGATGGTATTACACCTGTAATACTACCAGTTCCATGCAGGCCTGATGACCTACCTCCTCCATGCAAATACCCAACATCCTGCATTAGTTCCAAGACATGCACCTGCAGAGCAATGGACATAAAATGTGTTGTGTTTTGTGGATGTAGTAAAGGCACAAAGTGTAGAAATTCGCATAAATAAACTCAATTGATAGCCACACATAACATGAAAACTAGTGATAACTAGTTGTAGATACTAGTACTCATTAAAGAATGAACACAAGGAGCACATGTGTCTCAAACTCACAACCTCGTGGTTTATAATTAAACTCAATCGATATTCAATACTCATAATACATCAGCATTCCTTGTACATACTAGATATGGTACTCATAAAAGAATGAACATACGGAGCACACGTGTCTCAAACTCGCAACCTCGTGGTTTAGGGTACCCATTCACCTAAGACCTCTTGGCCAACTCAACAACCAAAAAAGTTTGTTTCCTTCGCTGATCTGACTAGATAGAGGCTGCGGATTCAGTCTTAAATGATGCAGGATAGATGAAAACTGTTGTGCGTAACATGCTAAAATCAGTTTTTGGCAAATATCTTGAGAACCATTGACTTTTTTAAATACATATGTATTATTGACCCCCTATAATGTAGCCATTCCGGACATTTTGAGTGGTCACACAACCTTCTATGTCCAACGGTTCCGGAGATGCAAAAATGGGGGGGGGGAGAATTCGCGTAAAAACGGGCGTGGCCATTTGACCTATTTCGCCTTCTGTGGCAAATATGTTACCAAGCCAAAATTGATCAATGACCTTCACATAGATGATTTCTGAAGAGAAAATCTCTGGACATAGAAGTGCATACTCAACTAGCATGAGCTACTAGAGTAAATTCAGCTGTGACTGCTTTTAAGAAATGTTTTTTCCTCAAATGAGAGATAATGTCTCAATAAAAGCTTAGAGCTTAGGCCCCTTGGCCCTGGTTTGTTCACTGAAATGTATTTTTCTGACAGTAAAAAAGATATACAGTAAAACCTGTCTAATCTGAACGTCACTGGGTCCACCAGCGGGGAAAAGCATTCTAATTGACAGGTGTTTTTGTTTCAAGTTATTTTAAAATGGAAGCCTATGGTATATTAATCATATTGGACTAACAAAAGTGTTTACATTTTGAGGTGTTCAGATTGAAGAGGTGTTCTTATATACAGGTTTTACTGTATATAACATTAAGTGGAAATCTCATTTCAGAAAGAATATCAGAACATTGAAGCAATAGACGTTGAGTCTGAAGAATTCAAAGATATGCCACCTGAGGTCCAGCATGAGGTTTTGATGGAGATAAGACAGAGAAGGAAAGAGAACTATGAGGTTCAAGGAGATTTACCAGAGGTTTGGATGAATTTCAATTTTCTGTAGCTTTTTGCCAGGCGTATAGCCAGGCTCCAAAAAAGCGATGCACTGGTTATTTTCATACAATTATATTGTTTTGACTATGAGCTTGACAATTTTCTTTGTCGATTTCAATTTACTAAACTGTTAAATACCACTAAGGTGGACTCATTCTTTAAGGTTCAATAGTTGTACACGTTCATGTACAAGTTTTTTAGGAATGTGTAGCTTAACTTCCCCATTGACTTATTTCCTAACTGTGTTTACAATGTTAGTGATCATTTTATGTTCCAGGATGCAAACGATTTCTCAAGCTTTCAAATCACCAAACTCTTAAAACAGAATAAATTGAGCTCTAAAATTGAGGACTTGCGTAAAGAAATGAATTTGAAATCTGTAGGTGCTGCCCCATTGAATTTCGACTTCGGGGATGAAGTTGAGTCAAATCGTGTGATGTCAGAAGATGCTGCACATTATGTTTTAATAAAAGGATTAAAGAATGCTCCTCAAAGTATTTACGACATGGTGGATGAAGAGGGACGGACTTTAAATATTAATGTTGCCAAAGAACGTCTGCTGGAACTAAAGGCGGGAAGTTTGCCATTTAGTGAATATGTGGAGAATAAAAAGGAAACTGTTGAAAATGAATCACTAGAAAAAAGTGAACCTGATATAATTGAAGACATTTCCTTTGAAGAGACTGAGACTGGTTATGAAAAAAGTACAAAATCGGGACTGACTCCATGGAAAGTGAAAAAATCAAAACCGATCAAACAAAATGAAATTTCAGCAACTAATGATGTGCAAACCTTGAACTCTACATTGAATACTTATAATACTGAAAATAAAGAAATAACGAAAAATGTGATAACCATTGATGATGATGAAATCAATGAAAATGCCAATAGAGTAGAAACATTGAAAGAAGAAAATATGGAAATGGATTTTTCAACTGCAGGTGGCTTTATACCGGAAAGTGATAGTGAACATGAAGACAATATGAGTGGAGGTTTCATAAATGATACGGACAATGAACCTAACGAAATAACAAATGATGTAAATGCTGAAGCTCAAAACAATATCGACTCAGCTCAAGAAAAATCCAATAAAACTCCAATAAAAGCAGATGCAAATGATGCAGCAACTCAAGCACGGTTAGACATACTGTCCGCCTTGAAAAAACAGGTTGAGACTCTAAAAGCTGGAAACATTGAAACCAAATTTGACGAACCACTGGATAATGCTGAGTGTAAAGCTGAGGAAAATCTACCAATTAGCAGAAGTAGCCCTCAATATATTCAACTTGAACTTCCCGATGAGGAATCAAACTCCTACGATGCTAACAATAAAGACAACCCTAAAGTCAAACAGGAAACAGTTGAAATTGATGATGTTAGGTCTGCCAAATCACACATTGAGCAAAGAAATGATGCAAGAGTTGGAAATCCTGAAAGAAATGATTTTATACAACTGGATATTCCGGATGCTGATATACATGACTATGTCCAAAACATACCCAAGTATGGTATTGATATTGAGAACCAATCAGAGATGTTGATTGGCCAAGACTCTAAAACTGACTCAGTCCATCCCAATGACACTGCAACGCCAACCAGTTCTCAGTCAGTTATAAAAACTACTTCTAATGATGACAGAAAGAGGGCCCTGACAGATGATGAAAGTGCTGGAAATCTGCCCAAAAGGTCAAAGATGCCCAATTCAACTGACTCAAGTTCTGACACAGGTATAACATTCAGTTTCAATTTATGTAATAATACCTTCACTCAAATTAGCAGACAGATCAAAATCCCAATAAAATTTTTCTCATCAAATGGATTTATTAAAGAGTGGTTCCCCTTCCCCTTGATTAAGCTATTTTTTTCTAAATATAAGCTTCCAGTGATCTCCCCAGCATTAGAGAAATCAGGTGCAGTAACCAATTGAAAGTCTGAAAATTGCATGCCCCCTCCCCCAAGTTGAAAATCTCTGTACCCTGTAAAAAGCACAAATTTAAATTTGGGATATTTTGACCAAAAAACATGAGGATTTAGAACCCAGTTGAAAAAAATCCTTGGAAGATCACTGGATTTATTGTGCATGTTGGCTTATGTAAAATGTTATTACTATTATTTTATTGAAAAATTACTTTCTTTACAAAGGACATGTATCTGTCCTTTTGAATTACTCAGTACTTACCAAGACGTCAAGATTATGGGGATATAGATTTATGAAGCCTGAATGCAAGTCTATGTTTCATTCATTTTTTTCCAAAATGATCTCTGTCCTCTTTAATTGTAGAAAAATCCATGGTTATAAATATTGATTTGGGAACTTCATCTCAGCCAGATGTGGATCTATTTCCTGTGAGCCTCTTCACTACCTCAGAGCCTCATCACACAGAGGAGAAAAGTAGTTCTCTGAAGGATATTACTCCACTGCAGGGAATCACAAATGTAAGTTTTTCATCCAGTGATCTCAAATGGATTTACGCAACCATCGTGCCTTTACTAATGTTGAACAAACCTTTTCTCAATGTTTTTTAACAGTATTATAACATTGTTTTCTTGCGTAGAGGGGATGGAAAATGGTGCAAAATGAGATTTTAGGTAAAATACATGTATTTGACCTATCACGGAAATTTGTAATATAATGCGCTCAACATTGAATGTTTTTAATGGTTATAACAGGAAGATCTTGGGGAGATGGCAAATGATCTTTACCTTGAAAATATTGACCTGGAAAAAAAGCGGAGCGATCAGGAGAGAGTGGCGACATCTATTACTGACCAAATGCACCAGGAGGCACAGGTAACTAACACATGTAACCATGGTAACAAACTCTTTTATAGTTTATATGGATTCTTATATGAAATCTTCTCATTTTGTTCACTCTTATCCGTCCACTATTTGGTAAAATCTAAATATCGATTGATGTCTGTAACAAATGGCAGGTAGTAACATTTTGCATGTTAATCCCTTGTTTATCTCTTATTTTTCAGGATTTGTTACAATTATTCGGTCTCCCATTTATCGTAAGTCCAATGGAGGCAGAAGCCCAGTGTGCATATCTCGATCTAACTGGCCAATCAAATGGCTCAATTACAGATGACAGTGACATCTGGTTGTTTGGAGCTAAACATGTCTACAAGAACTTTTTCAACCAGAATCGTCATGTTGAACTCTATAGAGGTGTAGACATTCGTTCACAGCTGGGTAGGTATTTACCCTTTGCAGAGCTCATATAATTCAGTGATCTCCCCAGAATTATATCTCAAGTGGGTGCGGAATTCTGAATCTCACAATTCAGATTTCCGTGGTAAAAATATACGAATAGTTCAGCCTTTTGACATGGTGCAAACAAATTTAACTACATAGAACTACCAGAATATTACTACATGTATCACTACAAGAAACATACATTTATTCATTGTCTGATTTCAGCTCTGACTAGAGAAGACATGATATCTATAGCTCTTTTATGTGGTAGTGACTACACCCCAGGTTTACAAGGAGTAGGAGCTGTTACAGCTATGGAAATACTTGCAGAGTTTAAGATGTTAACAAATGAGGGGGGAGATGTCTTGCGTAATTTCAAGTAAGTTTTTAGCACACTTTGAAAACTACTTTATTGTTCTCGTCTGATGGGTGCAAGCAGGCATCTACATCTACATCAATAATCCACAAAAGGCTAATAAGCCCATTTAAAGCAGATATATAATTTAACAGTGATATATTTTGAATAGAATACAATTTAAACCTTAACATTTAAAAAAATAGATCTATGGTTTACAACTCATTTTAAAATGTACACTGAGATCATGAAACACTTCTCCACTTAAGGAGGCATCTTCCCCAAGGCAGGTGCAGTTCCAAATAAATCTTGCCATCAAAACTCCAGGATAACAGTACTTATGCAGTACTTATCCTTCAACTTAAAATTTCTATTGATGCAATAGCAGGCAAGTGCCTCTTATCTGATTAGGTTTTGGACTTGCTGGGTGAATTGCATGGCAACCATTTTGCTCATTCAATATTTATCACTGTGCGTCTTGTATTTAATAAAACTACAATGTAACATTTTACTTTGAGGTCAGCACACCTTTACTGGTGTGTGATTGATCCTATCTAAAATCAAATCTTACAATGTAACTTGATGATGCAATTTTTGTCTGTAAAACTAAATAAAAATGAAGGATAAACTTTCCCAGTAACTCTTATATATATGTATTGTAGGGACTGGTGGACAGAGGCACAAACACAACTTAGAACACCCTTAGAATCCAAGATTCGCAGCAAACTGAGACGTTTGACTGTTACACCAGGTAAACTATCCTCATTGTAATACTGCAAGGCTTAAAAGTAGGATAGATCCATGGATTCCAAATTTTTTGCATAAAAAGGGTAACATCTTTACAAGTTTGTATATATTTTGGATTTAATGTTAAAATCACATTTTCTCAACTTGTTTGTGAAAGTTACAGCAACAATGTCAAAGGTCTACTATATTCTAGTATCAGATCTAGAGTGCAAAATTCTTTTCACTCTTGTATCATTCCCTGTCATTCATTTCTTCAAAATTTAGGTATTTCAGAAAAACGTTCATATCTCGGCCTACAATAAATATATCTGATTTTTGACTTGTCAATTGATGTTTTTCTGTTTTGTTCATTATATCAGAAGTATAACAGAGACATTGGTTCTCTAATTTAAGGCTATTATACACTTACATGTAGATTTTCTTCATAATTTTGATGGTTTAACAATAACAATGATCACAAAATCAAAGCTTTAAGGCCTATATAAATATGGCAGTATGTTAGTTCATATTATGTTATTAAAGAGAGGGAGGTAATTACTGCTCAGTCATCTTTTTAACATCATTTTTTCTGTCAATCAAAGCCTGTGAAAAAATCCGTGTTCATAGTACATTTTTATTGTTCTTTAAATTACAGAATGTCTGCTTTACCCCTTAATTTTACTTTATGTTATGATTCATAAATGCAGTTTCATTTTAGGTTTCCCAAGTGATGCTGTAAGAGAGGCTTATATAGCACCTACAGTGGATGATTCCAAAGAGAAATTCACCTGGGATACCCCTGACCTTGACCTTCTCAGACAGTATCCTTTTAACTCTTAGCTGACTAATATAATTGACTTTTTTGTCAAAATATCAAGGTTTATGGATCCATGTCTTCTTAAGATGGCCATATAAATCTTATTGGTCCTGTGTTGTTTTCAGTCCCTCTTATCTTATTCCAAGATGTACAGATTCCCTTTGCTTGCTATTGACTTGGCACCATTGTTTTGATCAACAAAATTTACCAGATTTGAAGTCCTCAAATGTGTCTAAACGATTGCTTCATATTGTACAAGGTATCTATTCAGTAGAAGGTACATTTGTGTTTGGAAATATTTTTGATTCATTGATAATTAATAAATATGGCAGTGTATATCACTCTGGTTTGCATTTCTTAAAAATTCTACAACTTCTGCCATCTTTATATTGGCATCAAACCTATGGTTACATTCATTCCTTAACAGTCTTCAAGATATGCAAAAGATAAGTTCAGGTGGCCCAAGGGCAAGGTGGACGAAATGCTTCTTCCAGTTATACAGAAACTAAATGAGAAACAGGTATCTCACATTTGTCTCACATTTATATACTAGATATAGTAATAGAAATACCTGTACCCAGGCCTGTACTCAGGGGGGTCAATGGATTCAAGCGAACTCCCTGGTCAAAAATTCTTTCAAAATCATGCAGTTTTTCATTTTCATCATAAGGAGCACATTTAAGCAATTTTTGCCATTTTTGAAGCAAACGTGAACCCCCCTTGGCAAATACTGGCTACTGGCCTGATGTACTGTATATGGTTTATTTTCTAGCTACATATAATGTACATATTCAATATGATACAACAGGCTGCTTTTTGAATTGAGAATGGATCAAATAGTGAGAATCAATAGTTCCATTTTTTATGAATTTGATTTGAACATATGTCAGTGAGAATAACTTTTTCCAAGATCATAGGACTAGCCTATATCCTGAAACACAGAAACACTAATTGGCCTAAATGTTATTTTACCACCCTAAAGGTATCATCATAAGATATTGCTTCTGAGGTAAAATGACCTGTAAAGTACTTGGTCTGTTTCTCAGTTGATATAACAGTATGTGTGTTGAAAATATTCTACTTCTTTTCAGACCCAGAAACGAATCAACTCCTACTTCCAACCAGGCACAATAGCTAGCATCGGAATTCCACAAAAACTGCATAGCAAACGAATAAAACAAGTTCTTCATAAACTACATGGGGATTTCCAGCCATCCCCTGAGACAAATCATGATGAAGAACAAAGCAAAAAATCAGCTCCAAAAAAGGCGGGAAAAACTCAAAAGAAGCAGACGACTAAAAGGAAAGCGCCATCTAAAACAAGGAATCCAAAGAAACCAAGGGTTGAAAATCAGGGACGGATTGTTGAGCGTAGTAATTTGTCAGAAAGTAGTTCTGAAAGTGAGACTGAAACCACTGATAAGTCTGACAAAGCTAAGGAACCTTCAATTTATGTTGACGATGATGATAATGAAGACCAAGATGAGGGTCAAAGGTCAAACAATGAAGCCTGCACTGAGAACACATCACGTTGGGATTATTTCAAAGATATGAATCTTCGTAAGCCTAACTACAAACCGCCAAGAAACCAGAAAAAACATAGAGTGGTAAAATCAACTTTAGGACGTATTGATTTTGAGAAAATCTCCCAAGAGGAAAATGAAGATAGAAAACAGAAAGCTGCAGAGATTTTGAAAAAAACTCGAACAGATAAAAATTTGAGAGATAAATCTTCATTTAAAGAAGATGGTATAACTAAAGCTGAAAGTATAATTAAAAACAAACTTAAAAACAAAAAGAGGAAATAAGACTAGCTTTTTGAATGAATGAAATTATTTTGTATGCATGAAATAATAACTACTTGATGCCTTGGGGCCATGATTCAATACACTGAGAAAATATTTATATGAAATAAATCTATTTGTGATAATATAAATAATTCAGATTACATTTTGAAAGTTATATGATTAACAGACCCCAACCAAACGGAATGACTATCATAGTCTCTTAAAACCTGCCCATCTCTTTCGTTTCATCATCACAATAGGTCAGATGATGAAAAATGTAAATGAGTCATTAACGTTGAAAATGTCACCACCTGTCATTTGTTAATGACGCCATTTGTTACAGACCACGAACGCCGAAACCAATCGACGTCCAAAAAAAAGTTGGAGAATAACAATACATAAAAAGCTAATTTGCAAAACATAACATAGTCAGACTTCCACATTAACTCCAAAAGGGTTAGGGAACATTTACATATGAATGCAAGGAAGGCTATTATGGACCTCCCCTTTGCACAAAACATTGTGAATGGTCGTTTATGACCACCTGGATTCCTCGGTAGTGCATCAACATATCAGCTAAAAGAAATCGCAGAAATACATGTATAGTCTCAAACTTTAATTTTCTGTGGACTGCGCTCGGCGGTTGGTGTTCGGCGGTCGGCGTCTGTAATAAATGGAGGTCGGCATCTGTTATACATCACAGTGATACATGGTAGGTGGTGAAATTTTGCATGTTAATGCCTTTTGATACTTGAGGTACAGTAATAAAACATTCATTAAACTCATTTTTACATTAAACCCCGGACATTATCTCCAAGTCCATGATCATATGTAATTTTTGTAGTTTTATCACCCGCTTTGTTTTGGTAACTCAAAAAAATAATCCTTTAAAAACAAATCATCGAATGTGGCACCCCCTCCGGTGAAGCAATATTACAAAAGCATGTCTTGTAAACTTGAAAGCCTTTGTATAGATGAAAGCATAATAAGTAATTCTCTAAATAATTTACACTAATGGTCTTAACCTGAGAAATAGCATTCATCTTGTTTCTATAATAAGTCAACTACCTTGGTTTCGTGACAATTGATACTCTGAATACTCGTTTTGCGTTGGAAGTAATACATATACCCTTAGACCCAGCGTCGGAATTACGACGCTCTGACCAAGAACAGTTTCACTCTTCAGTTATATTTTGTAATAAATCATAAATGGACTGAATATTAAGGCTGTTACAAAAATTAAAACAAGGTATAAAGATGCAAAATATCACCGCCTGCCATTTGTTACATACGGCAATCATCGAACACATAACACTGTCCAAATGTTTGAGACTATAACAATGTGTCACCAATTCTGTTGGTGACATAACAGACGCAAACAAACATACAAACTAGAATGATGGCTTTAATATCTTTAACAATATTAATGGATAATCCTTTACCAAAAAGTGATTTTTTAATATTGTTCGATCCTAATGTAATACAGTTAGATCTATTGCTTCACCAAGAACATGATCTTGAACTCTTATTTTCGGGTACGTCATCATAATTTTCCAAATCAACTCTTCCAACCATAATTTTACACACCTCTCTATGGATCTTCAGTCTGGTTTTCTGTTCAAATTGAACATGTGGTAATTTAGTCCATTCTTTTGACTTTGTATCTATTTCTGTGGCCAAGTTTGCTAGTTCAGTACTGTGGCCAAAGTCTTTCATTGTCCTTAATCTATTCATACTGGTCTCGATGAGTGCCTTCTGCTTTTCAAGTTGTCTTAGATGAGCTGATGACATTTTATGACATGCATCTTTTTTCGTATTAATCTCAATGACGGCTTTAGTGTATCTGTCACGTACTATTTGAATAGCTATAGCCAAATCATCTGTTAGATCACTTATTGCCTCATTAACATCTTTCTCCATTGTGTCATTGTATTCATTCGTATCGTCGATGGCATCATCATAATGTTCCACCAGTTTCTCACCATGTTTCAACAGGCCATTGATTTGTTGAATGTTTGTCTTAGCAGCCATATGAATTTCCACACATTCATGCGTAGAATGATTAATGATGTAACATGTAGCGCAGACGACGCATTTATCAACCTTACAATACACCTGTAGCGGGATTTTATGTGTTGCACAGTATATTTTACGATCTTTCACGGTTTCAATTGCTCCCTGTATGTCTCGTGCCTTGTCGCCTGTCAAGACAAAGGTTACGTGATCTTTCAAAAACTCCCGGTGATATGTTTCACATTTCTCACACATGTTTTTATCACAGTCGGTGCATCTAACAACTGCATCGGTGGTAGAGCTATGGGTGTCTTTACAGATTTTACACTTTGGTTTACACTCAGCAACAATTGACGCGTTGTATACCTCTAGCAAGTGTTTGACTGTGTAGCTGACTTCGAAGTCTTCCACTCCTTTAGTTGGTACTACGTGTACTTGTGTGCATTCGGGACATTGGACTGTGTCTTTGGTCTCAGTTTCCATTATAACCAGTTCGCATAGGCAGTCGCAACAGTATGTGTGCATACACGGTAGAGTCCTTGGATTAGTCAGGATTTCAGAACATATATCACACGTGATCGTGTCTTTGATTTCTCTTTTAATGTTGGCAGTCATTTGTTCTTATTCTTATCTTATATGTGAGCACAGATGTCAATGTGTCTCATTTGTTGATGAAAGCAATGTTATCGAACTCCTGATATATGGCCAAAGTTTTCAATTTAATTTCGCCTGCTTGTCAGTCTTTTTCAAGCCCCGACATAGTTCTTAACAATCCATATGCAGTGTTTCTATTGGCGAATCTAAGTATTTTATTGGTTCAATTTTTCAAATCTCGGTTTGGTCAAGTCTGAGATTGCGTTTTCATTTGTTTCGAAGTGTGTCCGAGTCTAACACTATGTCTTTGTTTGTACATATTTCCATCGGCTGACTTGAGTATTTCAATAATTCAATTTTCCAAATCTGACAGTTTACCATTCCATTTATCAATTTTCAATTCTGTTTTTGCATTCGTATAGATGACTTGTGTCTCGAACGCGACGTAACATTTCTTGTGCAGCCGGCAATGATAACTTTAAAATCACTAAATTGTTCGGAATCAAAATATTAAACATTCCATATGTTGTTTTTATAGGCAAAAAGGTGTTGCGGTGTTTATTGATGCGCTATTTGTAATTAAAAGCACAGTTAATATTTTTGTATATCTGTCATCTTGACATGAGTATTTATACGCATCTTGGTTTTATTAAGAGAGGACACAATATAGTCGTTTCATCTTTGTTACTATAGAAATGAAAAATGGATAAGTCATACTCAGAAGAAACCTTCGTAGCATAAAGGTTTTTATGTCTTATATGTGCATGTGAATACCTCTCAAAACGATCAATTGTTATATATACTTATGAACATTAACTTAAATCAAACAGCTAGTTGTAAATATTTTACCAACCTAGTTAGGACGAGAATTGTGCTTTTGATGTTAACATTTTGTTCAATTATGATGATATCATAATTGAACAAACGTATATGTTTGAATTCTAAGTATGATTATTAGACTAGAAGAACTTTGATTTTCAATTTTTTCTTGTATTCAATTTTCCTACGATTTTAAAGTTTTCTGCAAGAGAGGTAAATTCCCATTGACACAAAGTCACAGGGTCTTAAGATCTTTAAAGCTATTTAGCTCATTTAGGAATCGCAATGGCAAGGACATGAAGGATAAATCACAATCGTCATGCCACTCGGGAGGATATCATATCATCCCTCACGATAAACCCAGTATGCAATCCCTCCCTAGGTATAACATCTATGAATGTACTATATATTAAATAATATGAAATAGTTCACGGCCACTGAAGAAACATACCACGTACACTGTACGGACTTATCAAATTTCGGTTAGACCACTTTAGAATTCAGACTGAAGTGCCAGCCTCTTGTTGTTGCTAGGGCTCAGGGAGAATTATACGGGAATTAAATTGAAGTACAATGCACAATGATATTATAATATAAACGGCTCACTTTACATTTTGTTGTTCGATAATCAAATTTTCATCCTGTATGGTGTTTAATAATGGTTTTTAATTTAAGCTTAACGAGATACGACAATTTTGGATTAACCCCCCGTACATGTTCTAGATTAATTGCAATTTAAGTTGTATTTATTAATAGAGTTTAAGAAATATAGGGTTAATATCTAAGGTTGTTATTTCTTCATGTAATAAACAATGTTCTTGTAGTGCTTTCATAGGCACCTAGACATTTATTTTGCGTTTGAAATTATTGTGTTATATAGTATCAAAAGGGTACTTATTGCAGTTAACTGGTTATGGTTACACACTTCCTATTTTGTTTCTTGAGAAAATATTCCGAAGCCTTACGCATGTGTGTTTTTAGAAAAACTTTAAATGATTATGATTTTGATTTTTTAACAACGTAAAGGTCAGAACTGTTTATATAAAGATCAAACGTTGAAGTTGGATACCACAGAAACGTTTAAACCAGAACAGCTAACTGAAATAGAAGCGCCGTGATAAGGAAAAAGTAAGATAAAACAAATAAATATAATATACGTGAGCCATTATGGATACCTATTAATTTCAACAACATGTACACGATTTTCTTTTCAAGGTAAGATTTAAGTACAATTGAAGTAACTGTTTTTATCATTTTGTATTTAGGAATGAAACACACGTACGGATAAGATAGACTTGAGTTAGATGAAGTTAGATCTGTAAATATTTGAAATGTGTTCTTTGTTTTATTCAACCCTTGTTATTGAAAATCATAATTCCTAATAATTATTTGTCTTTTACACTGTTGTCCTTTGACACAACCAATTGTTTTAATTATAAAGTAACATTTTCTGGTTGCAGAGGGGTAGTTCTAACCCAGTCATGATCATGTCATAGACAAGAGGTTGATTGAGGAACAAAACCGATTATAGACTGGAGCCAGATTTTGTGGAAAAGCATATTGTAGAAGCACAGCTCTGAAAATACAAACTTAGGAAATACATTTTGGGGAAATACAAATTGCCGCCATGACGGAAGAGACCGAGGTAAGTGAGAATAAGGGAATAATGGTAGACTTGGAGAATTGGTTAAATAAAACAAAAACTATGTTATTTTCAGATAAATTTTTCAGACATTTCCAAACTATTGTAATTAAGGAACAAAATTAAGAATCGTTGATTATGCCATAATATGGAAATGAAATGAAATAAAATAAAAATGAAAATAATCAAACATTAACATGCTATAACACGATATCAAATGGAAACTGATCCAAACTTATTGAGGGGAGTGTACCATTTCCTAGTAGTTGGGTTTGTTTGTTAGTGTCGAAGATTATAATTAAATAACTTAAAAGTTGAAATACGTTTTGCATAATACGATTTCGATTTTCAAAATATTAATGTACTGTTTTTAGTATGCGTACTGCGTAGTGTTTCCCGTCAACTTAGAATTGCACTGTGATGATTTTATTTCACGTCCTAGTTTAACTTATTTAAGTCAAAACCAATCCAAAATAACCTTGTCATTCTAGCTTTAGTTTAATTGAGAACTGACTCAATATATTCTGCTCCCTGACATTAACTCACAACTTAGTTGAATACTTAATTTAAACCATGATGGTGGATGGAGGCAGGGAGCCGGGGAGTGCTGAATAAATAAGGGTTATGTATTGGGAGGTTTTGGATATGGGGTTTATCCAGAGGGAGATATGCATATCTACATGAGGAACCGTATGGACCAAATTGTTTAAGCGGGAAGATATGCCCTACAGCGGGAGATATGGCGGTTCTGGATATGCAAACTACAAAATCAGGATACGGGGTATATCTTACTAACTTATCTTCCTAAAACTGTACTAGGCATAGGATAAAGGGTATTATTAACACCTTTTGTTAATTTTTCATGTGGATTTTCAATTATTTGGACAGAATTAACAATAGACTGTTGTCCATCTCAATTGGTATTTCTCACTTAATTGGAGATAATAAATCTGAGAAACACGCATGCAAGGCTTGAATCAACACCATCAAGACAATTTATTCTATCTAATCAGGCTATATTGTAATTAAATTGCCAACGTTATTTTAAGTCGGTAACCTGTAATTAAAGAAAAACACATGAAATCAGTTATAAAGTACGTCAACCGATGAATATTGTGGAAATTCTTAACCTGGACCTTTCACATCATTTGAGCTATTTTGGAAAATATTCTAGGTTCCATTAAGGACACTGCCATGGGAATTTATAAATGATACTGTTCTCCTACAGTTCTAAAGCGGTGTTTTTCAGGTGTTTAAGCCAGTTTGTTTGTTGTTTTCTACGGCAAAATCTGATTCTACTTTTATTATGAAGATTATATTATTAAGAAAGATATGTTTGGTTTTTTAAGCAGTCTTCATTAATGAGTTGAAAAGTAAAATGTGTCTATGAGGATTGTATCGGCAGAAAGTGAACATTGACATTAACTTATTTCTTGTTTCTATATCAGTAATTCTAGCCATTTTTCATTGTTAATTTTCGACGGAAATCTCTGATTGTACCCATTTAATATTTATGTATTATATATTTTACAGAGGCAGCTAAAGATGGCAAAGCTGGCGTATACACAGAACAATATAACTGAGTTAAAGACTGGAGTGTTGATGTTGTTCGAGCAATTCAGCACAATAATGGGAGCCACAGAGAAAAGCATCGAATGCAAGGACATGCTCAAGCGATTTGACAATGTGGTAAGCGATATTCTATGCAAAGCAGGCCCCCGGACAGGCCCGTAGCCGGGTGGGGGTGGGGGGAGGAGGGTCAGCATGGTCAATAATGCGACGATATGTTGAAAATGGGATGTTCAAATTGATGATAACAATACTCCCAGGATATATCATGAAATACTGTGATCTGATGCCTATTGTAATCTGGTTTTATTTGGCACCATTCATTGATCTCTCATCGTAAAATAAACGTATTTTAAACAAAACATATCAGACCTATCTTAACAGTTCTCTTGTCTTGCATGCCATAGTGGACACAATGAATTAATTTATCACACATATCATGTTATAGGACCATAAAGTGTGGACCTCAATCCGAGATAAATACGTCCACGATGAGTTTTACGAATATCATAGGGGGAATTTCACAAGCGAGGAACTCAAAGATCCAGCTAAAGTGCTGTTCGATTTCACCAACGAGATGCATTTGGTAAAGGACGCAGTAGTGCAGAAAATCGAGGTGGGCGACGCATCTTATTTTGATACATTAATACTTGCATAAATTTTCCCCATGATAAACGCTATACCAAAGCTGAAAATTACACATCATTTTATAAAAGGATTTATTTGCAAGAATATTTAAAAAATGATTATTTTTGATTTCAGGACTGTATGAACAAGGAATACCAATTGAATCAAGAAATCAAAGGCCTTCAAGGTGAGCGAATCGCATAAAATGTCATGACAAAACAACAACATCATTCTAGATTTCAAAATTTCCAAATTTCAAATTTATCATTAATAAAGTCAAAACAGAACTCAGTAATCCTAGTTCAAAACTTTTCCAAAATCAAACATGTCTTTTTACCTTCTATTTTGTCGTTTACTGTTAACTACCTTAAGACCTTAAGTCAAAATTGTGAAATATTTTTAGATGATCTGTGGAAAGTCAAGAATGACAATACGAACATGCAAGTACAGAAGAACGCCGATAGGGCAGAGATGAACGTATCCAAGGCAACGACGGGTCACTACGAGAAACTGATCAATGAAAAGAATGAACAAATTGCTCAGTAAGTTAAAACAGTCTGTAAACAATAGGGAGTTTAAGCTTGCAATGTTTTTCACAACCTAAAAGTGAACGGAAAATATTTAAGCGGTGTATGAGCGATTGGTCATACGTATGGCGTTTCGATTTTATATACAAGCTTAAACTCCCTATTGATAACAGACAAGGGTGAAAATATGAAATATCAATAAAATATCAGTAATTGTAAAATTCAAAATTCTTTCCGATTCAAACATTTAATTTGCATATTGAGTGAGAAAATAATTAATCAAAGCTAATTTGATTTGATTTACCCAAAAAACAGTTGTAATCTAACTATGATATTTGACATATTGTAATATAGATATCTGACTAAGAAAATGCATTTTTCATCTGTCTAGGTTAAAAAGAGAAAATACAGTGCAATTATGGGCTAAAGAAAAAGAAAAGATTTTACATGATGCAAATATGAAGTAAGTACAAGTATTGTAACAATACATTGGGTTTACCTAATGTTGAGCTAATGATAACATCAGACAGAATATAAGGTAAGCTATTTTAGAGCATTTTTAGAGATGCTATATTTTGTTGCGTTTTTTGCAATATCATATTTTGGTGTAATTTTATATTTTAGAGCAACTAAACTCGAAAGTGAAATCTTACAACTAAAAACAGAAAACCTCGATATGAAAGTAAGAATGCAGAAAAAAATAAATGTAAGTTATTTTCTAATTAATTTAAACATATCATGGGTATTATATTGTTTGCAATTTTTTCTTTGGAAACACTTTTGTAAAGTTTGAATAGATATTTTACAATTCTATAATAGAAATTGCAAGTTTATTTATATATACAAGGTGACCTAAAAAATGCAATCGTCTAAAAATTCAAAGGTTGTATTTTTGTCACCCTGTATTTTATCTTCCATGTACTTCCTGCCTTCAAAATACACATACCCTACTATTGATTGCAAGTGTCAAGTACACTGTAGCCCTCTATGAATTAACATTGATCATTTAACAGTGTGCCGTTCTTCCAACTGTAAAGCAGTACAAAGCCAATTGTTTTGTATTATATTATAATTTATCATTTTGTACTGTACGGACCGGTACGGTATGGTGCTGTACTGTACCGTACTGTACCATACCATACCGTACCGTACTGTACTGAATTGTTTTGTAGTATTGTATTATACTAGTGTTTAGTATTGCATGGTATTGTTTTGTATTGTATTGCATTATTTGGTCTTAAAATGTATAATATTCATATTTACATAACTTATATATTTATATATACATAATCTTATATTTACATTAGATGAAAGTGAAAGATCCTGTATATTTTCAGGAATTAGAAGATTCAAACCGGATGATGAAAATGAAATCAGAAATGAGAATCGGACCTTCTAAAACAGAGAAAAAATCGGAAACGGATCAATTAAAGAATAAGCTCCACTATATGGAGAGAGATGTTAATAAGATGGAAAATGAGCTTGCAAATCAACAAAAATACTACATTGGCATATCTAATGGTCTACGTGTAGATCACAAGTAAGTTTAATCAAGTTTTGATAAAGGTCACAATTACTTGTAATGTCAGTCCATTGTTTTTCAAGGCCTTTCATTGTTTGTAATCGTTTTACATTGATCATAATCATTTTTATTGTTTTTTATATTGACCAATAGTTTGTTAAGATGTGAATTGTTTGCCTGTTTGCTATTGCTATTACCTGCATCAATTTTCTGTTTTTCTTATTCAACGTTTGGATTCTTTTGAATTCCATATTGTTAATGTTTAACCATAGTTTGTAACGATTTACTGTTTGTAATTGTACAAAAACAATTGTTTAAAACTTTTACCCATTCGTTAGCCATTCTTTATCATCTTGATTGATTAATTGTTTAGAAAAGTATTGTTAGTCAAAGTATCTCATTTTTTGCTCCAATTCTCTTAAATTTGTTGGGTTCACAATTATTCAAATGACAAATATAAGAACTATATTATCTGTGTTTTTTCTCATATGTTTGCAGAAAAAATATGGAAGCCTTGACAGCAAATGAATCCCGTTGTCCAGATGTTCTAGTGATGAGCGAATTAAAGAACTATCAAGCGAATTTAGAAAAACTTTATATTGCTGTACAGGAGGGACGGTTGAATGAATTCAGAGCTGACTTACCCGAGCATTACATAGCTACAAATGTGGTAGGTTGATTTTAATCAATACTTGCATTTCAGAAGTTCGACCCTCGGTCCAAGATTTGACTATGTCGACCGGTGAAATGAGGATATACATATTGACACCCCCAACTAAGTACAAACTCGTTATTTACCCTCCCTGGACTAGGGCTGATAATAACCACTATATCCCGTCACTATGACTCCACCTATTGCTCAAGTTGATACAGTAAAATACAAGCTTTCTAAATTATAGCACTTGTAATGTAACCCGGTAACATATCTCGCAAAGTGATGATGATAGAAAATATTTAATAGTTTTCCCCGACATACCATTAGAAGTTTGACACATTGTTATTATATAGCTATAGCCTCCAACTTATTTTCGACGGAATTCGGCCTGTCACCAGTCGGCGTATGTAATAACACATGACAAGTGGCGACATTTTGCAAAATGCCTTGTTAAAATTGTTAGTATTAGTAACATAATGGTAAGAAGTATCTATATTATATAATGTATTGTAAAATAGTATTTGTATACAAATAGTACAAATAGTATTTCTATAATTAATCAAACTAATGATTAATCTATGTTTAATAATCATTTTCACTTTTAGGATGTGAAAAAATCCCCGGTAAAGATGTTCTCAAAATTATATATTGAAAATACGTAAGTTGGTTTAATTCACTTTAAATATCTTCAACCCAAGATTATGCTAATGTAAGGCCATATATGACTTTGGATTGGATCTGAATATTGACTATGTATGGAAGACTTGAAGACTACATGTTCATTGTGTTGATTCTGGGTTAGGAGAGCTTGTAGACAACATGTTGATTATAATCAAGTTAACCGCACGTTTACTAATCTTTACTTAAATTAATTACTAATCTTAGCCTAAATAAAGCTGAAGAGATGATTTTTATCTGCAACCATCTTTGAAAAGTTGATAATTATTTGAGTTTTGGGCCTTGACTCATGTTTAGAATTTATAGGTGAAAGTTAGGAATAGAAACAGTTTCTTCCCTCACGGTTTACTAATCTTTACTTAAATTACTAACTAATCTCAGCCTAACTAAAGCTGAAGAAATGCTTTTTTATTTGCACCCATCTTTGAAAAGTTGATAATTATTTGAGTTATGAAATAACTCTCTACCTCGTGTTGACTATCACAAACATCTCGGCTTAACACTTGACAAACATTTATCATTCGAGCAACATATAAATGAACTATACAAAAAAGTTGAAAAGCACTTAAACCCACTCAGATCACTCCAAAAGAAATTAGGAGGTAGACACTTGGAACTAATTTTCAAGTCATTTGTTCTCCCGATTTTTGACTATTGTGATATCCTCTACTCATGCGCAAACTTATCAAAATTAAAATTAATTGATCAGCTTTATTATAAGGCAGCCTGCATATGCTCTGGAGTCATTCATGGTACATCATGTACTAAAGTTTTGAACTGTTTAAATTGGACATCATTAGCAGAAAGACGCAAATATCACCGCAATATTCTTGTATTTAGATCGCAGAATAATTTGTTACCATCATATGTTTCAAGTATTTTCCAAAGATTTCGTAGACATCATACAGTTAATGTTCGACGAATTGCTCCTTTCCAAATCCCAACAAAAATTACATCATTTTCACATCGATCCTGTATTTTACAAGCTATGATAGATTGGAATACCCTTTCAAAGCCCCTCATAGAAGCTGAAAATTTAAGTATATTTAAGTCAAGGGCAAAGAAAGAGTTATCTAATTCAATTATTCGATCCTCTGAACTTAATATTTCAAGAAATCAAGAAATTATACTTAACAAGGTTCGTTGTGACTTAATTTTTAAGTCCCATCTATACTCTCATAATTTTACAAACGTTACTTCACCTGCATGTTCTTGTGGCCATGCAAATGAAACAACAATTCATGTCATTTTTTCCTGTATTCTCCGTGCTCCATTCTTAGAAGAGTTGGAAAACAATTTAGCTTTTCTTAATTTTGGTTATTCTCAATTCAAACACAAGAGGGACAAAGTAGAATTATTTCTTTATGGGGATTCAAACTTAACTAAATCCACTAATTTGAAAATTCTCAAGCTCACTGCATCATTTTTAGAAAAATGTGCAAATGTGTAGGTTTCCCTGCCACCACTCACTTCACTCTTGAGTCCATATTTAAATTTTTCTTTTTTCTTCACCCTGCAATTATAAATCAAGTGGCTGATAATGCCTTCAGCAAAGCCACTACAAGTGTATAATGTTTA
This sequence comes from Owenia fusiformis, assembly GCA_903813345.2. NCBI lineage: Eukaryota > Metazoa > Annelida > Polychaeta > Sabellida > Oweniidae > Owenia > Owenia fusiformis. The sequence goes on from CAIIXF020000004.1 coordinate 9,417,437, forward strand.
TGTACTTTATGTATTTGTAAAATAAATTCTATGAATAAAAAAAAAAAAAAAGTTATGGGCCTTGACTCATTTTTAGATTCTATAGGTGAAAGTTAGGAATAGAAACAGTTTCTTCTCTAATGTCCTTGGAAGCTCAGTTAGTTTATTTCAAATGGACGCAAAAATGGTAAGATTCGTTAACAGAAGCTCCAGACCTGTATATATCGATTTGCATTTTGTGTAATATTCAGGGAACAGACTAAGTTTCAACCTATAAAAGGTGACATCTCAACAAAGAAGAATCTCAGAGAAGAAGATGAATCAGACAGTGATGATGATGATGACGTTGGTCTTAAAAAGAGACTGAATCTCCCAGGTTTGACTTTGATATTTGTTTGTTTGGACTGAGGTTTTTAACGCATTTAAAAAGTGATATAAAGCCGTCGTTTTGTGTTGCTGGCTGGGTTAGCGCTACTTGAATCTTGTCATCAAAATTCGTTAAATTTGTTAGGATATGCAAGAACATACTAGTGCCAAGATCTGATAAGGTTTGGGCATGTTTGGCGAATTAAATCCATGTTTCTCATAAGATTGCGATATTCACCACCATGTGTATTCAGTCGATATGTTATGACATGCGCAAAGCTCTATTTAGTGATATTTTCATTCATGGCGGCGAATCCGATGTCTGACGACCCTTACAAAGAATCTAGGCAGTGTGCATTTTTACCTCCTGTGAAATAACCAGTGGAATTTAGTAGTTGTTTGGAGTTTTATTAGCATTCGGCAACATAATTCTATGTGATGTGGTGTTAAAATGTCAGCAGAAATACGAGTGAATTAGATTTTTCGAAAACCTGTCTCCTGCTAAGAGTGTAAAAACTTGTATTAACATGCTCAAAAGTGCCAATGTGCACATCAATGTCAAGCTAAATCAATGTTGTGTCTAAAACAGGTACCTGATCTACTCAAAACAGCTTGTCATTCATGTATACACGCTTAGATCTGAATCTTGGAATTTCGTTCGAGAGCTATTTATGTTTGCTCCGGCCTTCGTCATAAGTATTCATCAGACTTCACGCATGCTCAGGAGAAAACCATCAACCAATAACGTTTATAAATTAATTTTACGCATGCGCCTTACAATGTTGTGTATATTGATTTTGTACTAAATCTTGTTAATATTTATGGCAGTTTGTGCCATTTGGAAATAAAATACCTTAATTGTTTTTCATGTACTTTCATTGAACTTTTGTTTTGCCTGTGTGAAACATTTATTTTTTGCTGAAAAACATAACATAATCACAAATTCATTCATTCATGGTGAAAACAATGTGATTTTTCCAGATAACCCAACTATGATCAACAAAAACGGAAGCATCAACATGATAAATGCGATGAAGTACTTTCCACACATGTCAGCATCTTTTATTAAAGAGCAATACCAACAGTTTAAACTCTATGACGAAGATGGCAATGGAAAATTAGATCTCACCGAGGTTAGTACATCAGAGTGCAATACCATAAGATTGAACTCAATGATGAGGGCGACAAGATAAAGTTAGATACAACTAAATGATAAATCTCTTAGACAGAGTATACAATTCTTGGGTGGCGTTAGAGTTGATGATATGGCGCATTGTAAAATTTGTATCTGGGGGGAAACTTCAACGACAAAACATGATGAATTAGAATTAAATTGGTCAGAAATAAGTCATACTCGTCTGGTACATTGACTCTTGTTAAGGATTTATTGGGAATTTCCAAGTATGAGGTAAACTACTACTAGGAACAGTCGGTTTCGAATATGTTATATGTACCATGATGAAATTCATAAATAAAGTTACAAATTCAGAAGAACTTACACATGTTTGGCTTCTATACTTGAGTAAGCTATTGCTCTTTTTCATAATTGTTCTTTATTTTTTAGCTCATGGCTGCCATGACAACAACAATAGGTCAACAGTTCACACCTGCTCAAATTAAGGTACAGCAATTATTCCTAGCGAATACACACATTGATTTTTAGTCAAATATATTTTCCCAAGGAGGATTGGCTCCCAGGGTCTCAACTCGATATTCGACCTTGACCCTGATCGATGACACTGATATGAGTGACTATAAATACAAAATCAGCAATTTAAAAGATTTGAACCGATATCTTGATCACTTCTTGTGTGTTTTGAATTTTTTTGTTTGGAAATAAGACCAAAACTGGCAATTCAAATTTTAAACTGAAAATGGTTGACGTTTGGATTTTGAACTTTGTTATCACGATATGGCTACATGATAATAATGTCAAGGTCACAACGCTATATATGGCAAGAATGTTGCTATTGCATTCTGGGAATCAATCCTCTATGCTAATTTCCCGATCTTAATGTCTCCTCACCTGAAGAACTAGACTCATTCATGTGTTATATATATGATATAAGACGTTCCAGAATAAAAAAAACAACAAAATAATACTTACGAATAGAAGTAGAACCTATTTTCAAGAATCATCAATCGAGCTTTAAACATTTGTTTTAAGTAATATATAGCTTTTACTTTCTTAAATTATGAGGTGGGATCCCCTCTATTATACAGCATTCACAATGTTTATATTGTCAAGTAAAAATAATGCAGTTCTAAAAATGTGCACCTTGAATACATGTATTGTATTGTGGTTGACCATTTGGATTGGTCAGTGAGGATATGTTATGTACAGGGTGAGGCAAAAATGACCATATCTTCATGACCACTTAAAAACACCGATGAATCATGGTGGATTAAAAGAACATCGAACTAGCGTCAATTGTGCCAAATATGATGTTAAACCCATGTTTCATGACAGCGTTATAACATTTGTTTTGGTTACATTTTTTGGTACACCCTTTGTTATGTACATATTTTAGGAAGCCATGTGTGAAGTAGACAGAGACAAGGATAATTCGTTAGATTTCCATGAATATTTATTAATTTCGTCCAATCTCATTAGAAGACAAGGTACAGTACAGTAAATGATGAAATTAAACCTGCAAGAAATCTCACCCTGGTCACGCCTCTCCCCAAACAGCGTGTATTTATATATACACTGGCGGATTAGGGGGGGGGGGGCCGGGGGGCCCGCCCCCCCGCCCCTTGGGTTGGCCCAGAAAAAAAAATTGGGCCCAAAAGAATTTTTGGGCCAAAAAAGGCCTTAAGGCCCCCAAAAGTCGGCCTTTTTGGTCATTACTGGGCCTTTAAAGGCCTTATTTTTTAAATTCAGGCCAAATTTTGAAGAAAACGGGCCTCAAAATTTCAAAATATGGGCCCACTTTTGCCTTTTAGGGGCCCAAAATTTTTTTTCTCTGACCTAAAATTTGGCCCCCCCCTTCTTGATTCCCAAATCCGCCCCTGATATACATATAATTTAGGAGTACTCACTGTACCTTAGACTTAGATCTCCCCCCACTGATCGAGTGAAAATGTTAATTCTAACATTTGCAATCGATGCCTTAGTTTATGTTTAACAATGCGAACAATACAACTATTTCTTCATTGTGCACAGCCAGGGTGAGATTTTTGAAGGAATAAAGTGTTTCTTGCCCTTTTTAGTACGTCGCGTTAGCTTTGCCTTTCTGGGAAGAAAGTTTAGCTTATGTGAATTATTATTTAAGGTTCGTGCCATAAGAGTAGCAATATGCCAAATATGAAATCCGTTTCAATCTCAAATATATTTCCCTTTCCGATACTAATAGTTGAAAATACATCCTCATACTGTTGTTGAAAAGAATGGAACATCCCGTTGATGTCGTGCACTGTGCTCCTGAAAGTCATTTCGAATCTCATATAGCTATGCGAGATGAAATATGAGGTTAAAAGAATAACATCTGATGAAGTAAGAGCAAATATTCCAAGAGTCTTTGAGCACCCTCGTACACATTTAACTATTATTCTTCAAAAGTTCAATGTGTGAAGTATAGGGATTCATAATTTGGCACATTGGTACATGAAGATGGCTGTATACATTTATGATTATATATAAGTATAGTTGTCACACCGTGATGCTTTTATTATTTACAGGAGGCCATGTATGAGGTTGACAAAGACATGTCCAACTCGATAGACTTTTACGAATATGTTATGATATCAAATACTATTTTGAAGAAAAGTGGTAATTACATTGAGTGTAATGGATTTTGATTTAATTTAGCACCAAGTCCCCTGTTTGAATATAAAGCTTTGTTCTACCGTTTTGTTGAACCTTTATCGTTGCACTTTGTCCACCCACTCATTATAACGGAGCTTAGGCTACACGTTTTCAAGAGAACGTCAACGTGTAAAATTATGGTTCTATTTTAGTGTTTGCTTGCCCAATTTAGTATAAATACATAAGCAATTTTTTTATTCCTTTTTTATTCATAGAAAAAACATTTGAACATAAGCAGAAATTGTAAGGTCCCCTTATAACGAATTTAAAGGGAACAACAGTAATATCTGGCTTCATAATATTTCCGTCCACGTAAAAGTTCTCTTAAAAACATGTAGCTTAAACTTCCATTTTGTGTTTGTGTTTGAAGGCCTCAGAGTGTCATTATAAAGACAACTTGTTCGTTATTTGTTTGGTGGATGTTCGTCTAGTTTGATTTGCTTGTCTTTCTGTTTGTTTTGTGCATGTATGTCTAATTTGTTTTGCATTTCTGATTTTTACTTATTGCATGTCTGATTTCCATCGCATACCTGATCGTTTGGTTATTTATGCCTGTTTTATATTGCATGTCTGTCTGGTTGGTGTATGTTTGCCTGTTTTATATTGCATGTCTGTCTGGTTGGTGTATGTATGCCTGTTTTATATTGCATGTCTGTCTGGTTGGTGTATGTATGCCTGTTTTATATTGCATGTCTGTCTGGTTGGTGTATGTTTGCTTGTTTTATATTGCATGTCTGTCTGGTTGGTGTATGTTTGCTTGTTTTATATTGCATGTCTGTCTGGTTGGTGTATGTATGCTTGTTTTATATTGCATGTCTGTCTGGTTGGTGTATGTATGCCTGTTATATATTGCATGTCTGTCTGGTTGGTGTATGTATGCCTGTTTTATATTGCATGTCTGTTTGTTTGGTGTATGTATGCCTGTTTTATATATGCATGTCTGCTTTTTTATGTGTGTATGTCTGGTTTGATATTAAAAATATAAATGTTAACTGTTGAAAACTCCTCATAGTTGTTCATTTATTTGATGTATCTAGCATTGTGTTTTAATATGTTTTTTAATAAGTAAATTGATATATCGTCTCAATTCCTGCAATATACGAGGGATGATCATAAAGGTTTTAAAACAGCTCTCTAATTTTTATTAAATTCTCACAAAGTGTGTAACATACAATCTTAGTTATAAAAAAGTTTTGGTAATGATATTTGGAATTAGTATGAAGTATAATCGAAATATCCCCTGAGTTTTGTGTGTTATTTATTGTTTTTGAATATTAATGGTCAGAGAATTATGAAATGTCACAAGGGATACTTACATATTTCATGAGATGTGAAATCAAATTCTGATAATGATGTCTAATGCTAAAATGTATGACCAATATAATGTTATTGATGCAGAGAGCTTAAGAAAAATAGAATTGATAAGCATTTACAAGGAAAAAATTGTTAGATCCTTTTCCAAGACTAAAGGTGATTTAAATATTTACTCTGTATATTGGACTTTCGTGGTTAATGAGGGGCATTCCTGAAATTTAAAAAAATTTCACTCGTTTTTATAACTATAAGTTACTATGGTAACCATTTCTCATTAACAATTTTTGGGTAAGCGATATTTTAAGAACCCTATGTTAACTTCTCGTATTCATTTTATTTTAACTTTTAACACATTCAATCGAAATAAAAACAATATTGAACAGTATATGGTTAGACCTCCTTAACTCAGTCAACCTAATCGGCATATAATATTTGTATTTTTCGAAATGTATACCAAACTTCATGTAGCACATTTTGGAAATTATTGAATCCTCTGATTTCAGGAAGATCGGATGTATTTAGGAGTGCCTTGGCCAAAGAACAGGGAAAGGCTGTATCCAAAACGTGTGTGATACAGTAGAAACAAGAGGCCGAAACAAGATCTCTGAGTTGAGATGAAGTCAATTTTGATAGAGAATTACTTTGAATAAATTAGGGTGTTCAAAGCAGGCGAGTCGCCTGAATAATGTTGCATGGAATAATGGAATAGAACCTCGATTCTGTTTTTTTGGAACTGAGGTAATGATTAAGAGGAACGGCGGAGTGGGGGGGGGGGTATTCGTATGGCGCCGTTAGAGGTGAAATTCTAGGATTGGCGCCAGACTGCGTACGAATTTGCCATTATGATGTAGCACTAGGCTACAACCATGCTAGTCTATTGTACATTTCAGCTATTGAACATACTAATTCAATTTGTACATGTCATTATTGTATCCTAGAATAATATGTATCATATAAATGTAAATCTTGTACATATTGTAAATAACGATAAAAAAATTTAATAGAAACAGTCGGAGTGTTGTCTGATAAGTTAAAATGAGGATTATAACAAAAAATTAATCTAAAGTACCAGTCCCATATACGGTCAGGGATTGAGTTAAAATTCTGAGAGCACCTGGTCAAATGACATTACGGACCAAACGCCATGTCATTTTCCTATACCTACTGAAAAAATCAACTGGTCCGTATGAAGAATGACCTGACAAATTACCAGTGGACTGGCTCTTAGCTCAAGCCCTGTTTACCATCATGTGTTTTGTTTGTGTGTGTGTGCGCGCGCGCGCGTGCGTGCGTGCGTGTGTGCGTGCGTATGTTTGTATCTTTATTGCCCTTTATGAAAGGGAGATACGTGTAATGTCTAAATGAATGCTATACAGTACAGGGTGTTTCATAATGACCGTCCCCCCATCAACCACCAATCCTGAATAGCATACCCCCATGTGTTATATATCATATGGAAGCTTGGTCAATTCTGGACTTATTGAATCAACTTTGATTAAGCTTAACATTTTTTACAACTTGCTACATATCTCTATAAAAGGTACCCATTTTACCTTTAGCATAGAATCTGAAAGCCACATTTTTTCCCAAATTAGCCATGTACCCTGCAAACAGCTATGATAACCATGTCTCAATACACGATTGGGTATAGTAATGTACAACTTCTAACATTTGATGGATGTTGAAGATATATCTTGATGATATTTGAAAGATAAAAGTATTAGATAGTTCAAAGAAATGCCCAGAGAGCTCTAAATGATACAATGGATAATATAGCGATCTGCTTTTCTCTTTAAATCCATCAGGAATAGTATAGCCACAAATCATGCAAATTAAAGGGGATAGTGGCTACAAAATATAAGTTCACAAATTATGTTCTCAAAGACCAGGCATTCTAATATTTGGCACATAAGTTCAGAATATCCCAGATGCGAGTAGAAATAATCTTGATTTACGTCATTAAAAATTCACAATTCAGTCAAACTGATGTCATATTTGGAATCCACATGTAAAATTACATCTAGAAATGTGGTTTTGAAAAGAGTTTATCAACTTTGAAAATTTAATTTTCTTTGAAAATGTGACTTCTAGGTCGGGGAGATTCCCCATAGAGCCCATGTTGTAAAACCACAAAAAGTGAAATATCTTTTCTTGTGTTGGGCAGATAATATTTTCTTTTATCCCACGATTAATGTGTTATCTGTACAATAACAGCTATTATTATATCACTATCTAGCTAGCGACTGTATGATTGGTCAAAACCGGGTCACATGTCGTGTGATATCTGGCGATATTCAATGGCAATGCTAATCAGATAAGACAACCGTGAGATATCTAGCGATATCCCACGCTCCCGGGAATTTTCAAAGAATTTGTTTTCGTTCAGTGCAAATAATTTAGTTCAGTGTAAGTCAAAATGGCAGACGAACCGAGTAGATTCAATGTATTTCAATGTTAACCTATGACTTAATAATATTAGGGATGTTTAGCTAGACAGTGATATAATAAAACAAATATTTCACTCTATTTTCGGTGAATACCTGTAGCACTTTCACAAGGTGATATTCCACTTGCCCTTCGGGCTTCGTGGAATATCACTTGTGAAAGATGTACAGGTATTCACCTCAATAGAGTGAAATATTTGTTCATTGATATTTCTGATATCATTGAAATCCGTGTGATATTTTCCAGAAAATCGTTTATCAAACTCATATGCGTGTGATATCGTTTATCTCACGCATATCCGTGTGATATCACATTTGCATTTTGCGCCACAATATTGTTGGAAATTAGGTCAGATAATTTATTCTCTTTTGAGAAAATAGGTCCGTTAATTTATTCTCTTTAAGTTTCATTGGTGTATTAAATTACGATTGTGTATATAATTTGATTAGAAGGCTGCTAAATAACGATTAAAAATGGTATTTATGACGAACTATATCGTGTAGTAGTGCATATTACTGCGCAGTGAGTAAAGTACAAATCAAAATGGCCGGTGCAAATTCGTCTGACGAAGAATTGGCGAATTTCGACATTCACACGGGAAACTCTGAAGTTTCCGATGAAAATCAAGAGAGCAGTGATAACAGTGAGTTTGACAGATTCGGGAATGAGGATGTTAATGCATTCATTGCCATATCAAAAGAACAAAAACACATTGCGAAAAACAGCGAGCGATATGAAAATACTTCGTGATTTCCTGAACATCACATCACAAGGTGATTGTAATCATGGGATAAACCCAATATCACATAATTTCTCGTGATATCACTTTATCGCCTCGTAGATATCAAATATCAACACTCATTCGCTTCGCTCACTCGTGTTGATATTTGATATCAACTCGGCGATAAAAATGATATCACTCAAAATGATGTGATATTCTGTATTTACTGGACATATTTTAATTTGTATAACTATCTGATACATAAAGGTAATATGAAAAGTGAACCATTAAAACTCATGCATAATTAAGTTTAAGGGAATTTTGTAATACCCTGCCATGTTAATTCCCCCGAATCAGCCACCTGGTGGCGAACCTGGTAACTACCTACTCGCATCTGAGTAAGAATACGCTTTATTATGGTTTATAGACTATGGGGGCATGTGAAGTAGGATTGCCTGTGGATGGGGGGACGGTCATTATGAAACACCCTGTACAATTATTATATAATGTTATACAGTATATAACTCATTAACTCATTAGTTGAGTGTAAACCATCTTCGCAAATGTCGATGTAAGGATCTCATCAAATTAACAACAGGCGATATGAGATGCTACCGCTACCTCATCGTCCAATTACAACCCTTAATGAGATCATTTGTGCAGAGATCATAATTGAAACAATTAAACAAGTTTAGTATGTACATATAGAATACACTGTATGTAAGCATTTGTAAAGTTTTTGAGTAATCCTATGAATTATGTATATACGAGGGGTGATCAAAGTAATGGACGCTTTTTTACATAGATGCTTTTAATGGACCAATCTCTTTAATTTTTTCACCAGTGATACATCATTCAATTTTCTATCAACTCTGAAGATTTGGGGACAAAACATGTAATATATTTTGATATATATTTATTTCTGTGAAGGAGGTATGGGTACCCCGGGACCGACATAACGTCACACATTCTGAAGCTATTTAGCTCATTTAACGCCCAATGCAGTTTAATGCAGGTTGAACAAAACAAACCATGATGGTTATGAATAACACCATTTCGATACACCATAATTGATTATGAATATTGTCCCTTCACTTTGTGGCATTCATGCCACATTCATTCTTCAGGGCCCTCTACATGGCCGATTCCATTCTCTGACATGGTAGCAAACTGCGGTTGCACAGCTTGTTTTATTTCATCAATGTCATTTAACCTGCATCATTTTTCTATCGAAAAAAGTAGTATAGAAATAGATAAGTCGTGTGTGGCCAGATCTGGACTAAAGGGTGCATGGGCCAAGTTTTTCATGTTCAGGTCCAGGGATATTATACCCGGAACATTTTGAGATATTTGGGCAGGGGCATTGTCCACATGAAGTAGGGTGTTACCTCCTCTCACCAACCTCTTCTTCAACATTGCATTCTCAAATCACCTGCAAACCCTGACCATACAACACTTTGACCTTACAATACTTATTTTGTATGTGTTACTACAGGCAGCATGATATTCAAACAACACAACTCTTATGGCATATCGAAAAGTTCAAATCTAACTGATATGCCAAATTGGCATTACTTCAGAATATGTGACGTAATGTCGGTCCCGGGGTACCTCTACCCCCTTCACGGAAATAAAGATATATCAACATGCATTACATATTTTGTCTTTAAATCTTCAGAGTTGATAGATAATTGAATGATGTATCACTTGTAAAAAAATCAAAGAGGTTGGTCCATAAAAAGTATCCGTGTAAAAAAGCGTCCATTACTTATTGATCACCCCTCGTACAACATAAAATATTGACATTGTTTATAATTGATAAAATAATCGTTAATCGTTATATGTACTTTGTTAATCTTGCGATTTGAGAGAGAACGTTCTTATATAGTGATTTATATTAAAAACAAAAGTATAAAATACGATAAATTGATAGTCGCCATAATATAGATATTTCGGTACGATTGCCAAGTTGAAGACCACAAAAAACAAAGGCCAGGAACATTAAAAGTACATCCAGGCATGCGAAAACATACCCCAGCATCCCAAACAATGACCATACCTACAGTAAACCATATATATCCCTTCCCCAATATCTAAACTAACTTTGCCTTGCCGCTAATTTCAAGTATGATAAATACCATGGAACAATATATTCAAAATATAAAATAGTTGTAAACGTTAGTCATTTCATTTTCCAGGCATTTTCTCGTTTATGACAATTATGTGCATTCACGTGAACATCTGATGTTCATTGAAGGTGTGTCATCGCCCTACCCTTAACATTATTAATAAATTTGCATCCTGGTTTTTATCGATATACTACAATTGCTTATGTCATAGCGATTTATTATCATTTATTAATACTTTGATGAATAGCCTACCCGGTTTTCCAAAGAGGCTTAAGAAGTTGTATACATTCTTTGTTCTAAGTTCACATATTTTTCCAATGAATTATAAGGAAATAAATATTCAATTATAACATGCATTGATTAAATTTGGGAGTCTGATTTAAAAGCGAAGGTAGCAATCTTTCCCAATATTTCCGCAAAATATGATTATAGAGTCAAATGACTATTGACTGAAATTGACGTCACATATAACTGGAGATCAAACTACACTCATGTATGTGAACGACCGATTTGGTTATGCGTTTATAAAGTGCAAATAGTGATATCCCCAAAATGGAACAATGGCTATTACACAATGATCTAGTATTCGAACAACTTACACTTAACATGTAGTAATGATACACCCTTATTGGAACAATGACTATTATATAATGATCTAGTATTCGAACAACTTAAAGTTAACATGTAGTAATGATACACCCTTATCGGAATGATGACTATTATATATAATGATCTCGTATTCGAACAACTTAAACTTAACATGTAGTAATGATACACCCTTATTGAAACAATGACTATTATATAATGATCTAGTATTCGAACAACTTAAACTTAACATGTAGTAATGATACACCCTTATCGGAATAATGACTATTATATAATGATCTCGTATTCGAACAACTTAAACTTAACATGTAGTAATGATACACCCTTATCGGAATAATGACTATTATATAATGATCTCGTATTCGAACAACTTAAACTTAACATGTAGTAATGATACACCCTTATTGAAACAATGACTATTATATAATGATCTCGTATTCGAACAACTTAAACTTAACATGTAGTAATGATACACCCTTATTGAAACAATGACTATTATATAATGATCTCGTATTCGAACAACTTAAACTTAACATGTAGTAATGATACACCCTTATTGAAACAATGACTATTATATAATGATCTAGTATTCGAACAACTTAAACTTAACATGTAGTAATGATACACCCTTATCGGAATAATGACTATTATATAATGATCTCGTATTCGAACAACTTAAACTTAACATGTAGTAATGATACACCCTTATTGAAACAATGACTATTATATAATGATCTAGTATTCGAACAACTTAAACTTAACATGTAGTAATGATACACCCTCATCGGAATAATGACTATTATATAATGATCTCGTATTCGAAGAACTTAAACTTAACATGTAGTAATGATACACCCTTATTGGAATAATTACTATTATATAATGATCTAGTATTCGAAGAACTTAAACTTAACATGTAGTAATGATACACCCTTATTGGAATAATGACTATTATATAATGATCTAGTATTTGAACAACGTTAACGTTACAATTACATTTAATCATGGTGATCACATTATGACATTATTGTAAAGTTTTACAGAACTTGAATAGTTGACTGAAGTTGACTTTATAAGATGTGTTGCACATGAAGGATCATACACTCCCCTCCATAAGTTTGGCAACCTTTTTTCCTCATTGAACTACGTGTTAAAGCCTCTTTACCTTTGAATTTTTTATTTACTTAACCTGCAATGAAAATACTTATACTATTGATGGAAACATAATTTGACTTTAATTCCAATACCTCCAAATTTTCTCAATTTTTTTTCTCAATTACAATAGGTCGAAAATTGATGATAAAATTTTGAAAATCGACATTCCCATGTTAACCAATGGGAAATGGTAGGTTTGCCGCAAGTCATATGACAGAATATCCATCCATCCGAGTCCTTGCAAAAATACGAGTTAGGCAGGCAATTGAATTTGCTAACTTTATTTAACAAAAAATTGATATGTTTCTTCAGGTTCAACAAAGTTATAGGGCTTTAAAGTCAAAGTTGTTTTTCAAAAAAACTCTCCCATTGAAATAACACAGGAGGCGAAAAATTATTTTCAAAAATGACTTTGAAGCACTGTAACTTTTATATTCATCAAATAAACTAAACACTTAGTGTTTTAAAAAGTTAGACAATTCAATTTTCTATATAAAAATATTTTTTGCTGAATCTTTTACTGAAAAGATATCTTGCTTTCTGATTTGCCCCGAACCCTCCATTTCCCATTGGATTACATGGGAATGACGATTTTCAAAAATTCATCAACTTTATCATCAATTTTTGACCTATTGTAATTGAGGAAAAAAATTGAGAAAATTTGGAGGTATTGGAAATAAGGTCAAGTTACGTTTCCATCAATATTATAAGTTATTTCATCGCCGGTTAAATAAATTAAAATTCAAAGGTAAAGGAGGCTTTAACACGTAGTTCAATGGGGAAAAAAGGTTGCCAAACTTATGGAGGGGATTGTACATTTTGGTCAAACAGCTGCATAGTGCGTGGATAAAATCACATCGTTCGCGAAAAATGAAGATTTTTACAGCCAATTTATGATAATTTTTAGACACACCCTTTTGGGATCTCAGGAGTATCAAAATTGTACATTCCTCCTACTTGTATAAAATATATTGTTAGTTCCTCAGCTGAAATGCTCGATTCAGATTGGTTAATTAAAAGTGAACAATATGTACTGTTGACCGCTACTAAGTATTGTTTTGGAACATGTTTGAAAAAAGTGTAAACAATTTTGAAGAAGAATATTTTGGAATGATTTTGATAATAATATTTGAAAAAATTGAAAAAATCGTTATGCTTCTAAATGATAAAGAGTTGTAAAAAATCAAACCGCTTTTAAGAAGTGATATTCTATGGTTCGGGGATTTTTTGCTAAAATATGATATCTTGGTCCACTTATCAAATGTCTTCACGTGATATTCAATATTTATCCTTGCAATGATAATATTCTTCGGACTAACAAAACAATTGTTAACCTCTCAATTCGGTCAACTGGTAATAGTTTTACCTCCAGTCTCGGTCAACGGTACTTTTAAGGTTTACAGTATCAGTATACTATTTTGGGGTGTACGATTGTATACTGTATACATATTTCAATCTATGGTTCTGAGAGTCATGGTGGGCTAACAACCTCTCATAAATGGGAAATACAAAATGATCAATAAAGTGATAAAGCGGATACAATAGCGTCTAACTACTACAATCTCACTGCGTTTTGTTGTAATCAGATGTTTGGAGGATAAGATTCGATGAGGTTTTAACATGTGTTTAATTACTTAAAATATAATGAATCTGGATCAACAAATATCAATGTCAAAATGAAATTTGCTAGGATCCAATAAAGTAATAATGATATTGATGAAGTTTTTTAGTATTTCACATGACAGCGGGAATGCAAAACTATCTATAACCGAATTTTAACGTGGACATATTTTAGAAATAAGATTTTTCTTGAATCATTTTGACACTATAAAATGAAGGCATCCAAATGCATAGTGCTGATGGTCTGGATTCATCTGACAAAAGGTATGTATGAAATATAACGAGAAAATTGCAACCTCTTGAAAATATTAAAAAAACAAAATATTTCCTCGTTTCCAATTGGAGATGTCTTCTTTAATTTCAAATTTAGAGCCTGAAATATCCTGTGAGAAAATGGATGAACGATTGTGAACCTATATGTGATATTTTAATCTAAATGCATTTTATTTATAATAAGGCATTTTCTCTAACAAGAGCAAACATTGTGCGAAAGGGTATTATGAAGTCATTATGAAGTCACATTGGCAATAGCTTTAAATAGGTCACGACATATTTAAAACTTCAAAATCATTCAAATTCACCTTTTATGAAGTAACAATTGAGAGTTCTGGGGTTTTCTGTTGAACTATGTTATATTGGCTTGCGTATCAATAATAAAATGCTATTCACGTTGAATAATCATCAATTATAATTATATTGAAAAGTTCGCACTCAAAAACTTCTCAGGCCATACCCGCATTAAATCGTATTCACTTGGTCGTACCCATGTTGAAACTGTAATATTTTATTGTCCCTGTATTTCATTATAAATTTCCATATTTTTCAAAAACTTTCGTTTTTCAAACATTAAAAAAGAAATTCAAAACTTAATTTATTTTCTCAAACGATATTTATAAATATTCACAATTAAGTCATTAAATGTAAATCATAATCATTATCAATAAAATTTCATGAAAAATACACATGGAGCTTTACACCCCAGTCACATTTCCTACGGTGACCTCGCGGTCTATCATTTCTGCGGCCAGTAACATTTCTACGCTCGCCGTGGAATTTCTGCGCTCTCATACTTTTGCAGTCACATTTCCCACAGCAGCTGCACGGTGAATTTTAAATTTCTGTTGATAAATAATACTTTTTTCATTTTATTTACATCGGGACAATTTATAAATATTATTCATAGTGCTAGGATGTAATATCAAATGAAAAGTGATCGTGAAACATTGACGAATAATGATTCAATCTTGTTGAGCCAGTTGATTTCTACGGGCACCTCAGAAATGAACAAATATTATAACTCCGAGTTATAATTTCTACGCCTTCCCTGTAGTTTTTCTACGCTCGCCGCAGAAATTCACCGATTTAATTGATCTGCGGTCGACTTGCGGCCGCCGTGCGACAAATGTGACTGGGGTGTTATGTTTACTTAAATCCTCATGTAAACAATCACTCAATCATTCGATATCGTAGTACAAAACGCTTATGTTCTGGTCTGGAATATGAATATGCGTTTCATACCGGTAATATGACATTTTCCTTGATTTCTTCGGTCCATCTTTGAATAACATCTTGCCTGACTCGGTATAAAACCCAATCCTTCCCAGTAAATAACCTTTGTTATATCCAAGGGATGTTCGACGTTTATATTTAGGAGGGCATACATATTTCTGTGGATAAAACCCCTCAAGAACCGATCCTTCAAGGCTGGTAAAACATGACGAGTTGCAAATAAAATGATTCGATATTCATATCTACTTTTCGTATAAAGGAACGAAAATACCAGGGTGCGTACCTTGAAACTCGAAACTCTAAAACTGTCACATGCCTGTTTCTAACAATGTTCACATCTAAAGTCCTTCATGTCCCAATTAAACAGATTTTTCAGCTTAATCCATCAAGATCTTGTTTATGGGACCAAAATCCAAAGCGCGAGTCAAACACGCATGTTCCAGACATTTCGGAATAATAACCTTCCTTGTCTCTTTGAAAAAGTGACCAATTGTTCTTCATCTTCTCTATAGATGGTATGCAAATATTTTTTCCATGAATCGATTGAGTCTGCATCTCCTTAGAAGTTCGATTTTCAAGGAGACTCCAAACAAGAATTTCAGACTTTCGTACACACGATCATCTGTCTATTGCGCGTAACAACATCTCAAATGGAATGTCTTCTTCATATTCTCCGCCGCAAACCTATCACCAACGTTAATATACAGGATTGTTACCAACGTTAATATACAGGATTGTTTTTCTAGCTGTTCTATCAAACCGTTTCTCCCCATCTTCCTGCAAGTTGACTGTCTAGGATGTTGTTACAGACATTTACATATAAAAATATCTAGAAACT
This sequence comes from Owenia fusiformis, assembly GCA_903813345.2. Taxonomy (NCBI): domain Eukaryota; kingdom Metazoa; phylum Annelida; class Polychaeta; order Sabellida; family Oweniidae; genus Owenia; species Owenia fusiformis. The sequence goes on from CAIIXF020000004.1 coordinate 9,433,927, forward strand.
AGACCACATCTTTCTGAAACGATGAATACATCTGTTTGCTCACATTTCGTTACCCTCGTGTTGTTCCATACCCCGCGCGTTCATCTATCACGCTTAAATTAGTACGTACCCTGTGTTTACTAACTAACTTTACTAACTTTCTCATGAAAAATAACTTTTGCAGATCTGTTGAATTTTCTAGCATAACACTAATGTAATTAAATAGATTCCATATATGTGTAAGTAATGTGTTGTTCAAAAGTCAATAATAGGCTAATATAATAATAATTATGACGTGCACGGACCTGGGGACAATTCGGGAAATACGGGGTAATCTCAGCTTTAAGCGTTAATATCTGCCTTATTTAAAAAGCTAACTATGTGCATTATATATCATTTTGAAGTATTTTTTATTCGCATTTCACTGAAATTATTTTTCAATAGAAAGTGTGATAGGATCTACCATAATTTTGAAGTTAAATGTACTCCGACATCGTCAAATACGCTGTAAGACGTAACATTTCACGCTTGCTCGGTTCGTTGAAATCGGGATAACTTTTGTAATACTGATCAGAATTTTACTAAAATTTCACATTTTATTCATTGAAACATGTGCTTTTATGACGTCACAATTGCCTAGCGGCTACAGTTCAATTCGTCTTATATGAACGCTTTTAAGATTTTCAAAATTGTGTAAGGTTTTGAAGGCGAAGGAGACTAGCAATAAGTTTACCTTTATTTAACCTTCTAATTTAGGTCTGATTTCAAAAAAAATTTAACTGCACAATATTGTCATGGCGAAATTTACAAAACAATAACCGATTTCTTTATTTTTCAAATAATAATAGAATAAGAGTTGCTTTTAGAGACTTGAAAAAATGTAACGCATCGATTATTTACCACAAATCCCATACACATCAATTTTTACTAACGCCCCGAGTGGACTTCCTGACCGTTTTTCAAAAATCAAAAACATTTTAGAAATATTGTCCTCGAGATCTTGTTACTCTGTTAATTTTACCAGGATTGAATAAGAATAAAGCATCTTATTTTTATGTTGACTAAACTTGACAAAATGTAACGCTTGTCGTTTTTGACGTTATAATGCTGATTGCGCCCTATACTGCCCATTGTATTGTTTTGGTATTTTGACGCCATAATGTTACTCTTATTGTCCCCAGTTTCGTGCGACGTGTAAATATGTTGTTAAAAAGTAAATAATATCTGTATATATTTTATTATTTATTATGTGCAGATGCCTCATCATCAACTTGGGAGGATACGCCAGGTGCCTGTCTATCAGGATTCAACACCGATATAGTAGACTCTATCAATAATATGGCAACATGCAAAAAACAGTGTGAAGAAGAAACATCATTTTTATGCATGTCCGTTGATTACAAGTCATCCACCAGGAGGTGTTATCTCTCAGTAGAGTTCTCGGGGACCCAGTCGATAAGCAGCCCATGCCCATCTTCAGGTGTTGACTATGCCGAGAGATCCCTTACAGGTTACTTTAATTGTACTATAGATATATGATTAAAGGATTTAAGCTAACCTATTTTAACATCTACCGTACCGTTTCAGACTACGTGTGATTTAAACTGTACATTGGACCTTTACACCCCAGTCACATTTCCTACGGCGACCTTGCGGTCTATCATTTCTACTGCCAGTAGCTTTTCTACGCTCGCCGCAGAATTTCTGCGCTCTCATACTTTTGCAGTCACATTTCCCACGGCAGTCGCACGGTGAATTTTAAATTTATATTGATAAATAATAGTTTTTTTCATTTTATTAACATCAAGACAATTCATAAATGTTATTCAAAGTGCTAGGATGTAATATCAAATGAAAAGTGATCGTGAAACATTGACAAATAATGATTCAATCTTGTTGGGCAAGTTGATTTCTATGGGGACCTCAGAAATGAACAAATATTATAACTCCGAGTTATAATTTCTACGCCTTCCCTGTGGCCTGTAAAAATCTGCATACGCCGTACGGAGGCCGCAAGGCGAGCGTAGTTTTTCTACGCTCGCCGCAGAAATTCACCGATTTAATTGTTCTGCGGTCGACTTGCGGCCGCCGTGCGACAAATGTGACTGGGGTGTTAGCAAACTTTTTTAGATATATGTGTGATATTATTTATTAACAGTCGTCTCCAAGATATACAGATAGGGCGATGGAAAACAATACATAAACTCAAATTGAAATAGAAATGCCAAATGAATTGGGTAGCATACTCTCAGATCTAATTTCTTTCATTAGGCCTAAAATAAAAATTATTTGAAATGGTATCTGAGTAAATTTCAGTAGTCGGTAATATCATTCACGATGAAATTGTTAATGACATGTTAAGTAGTAATCACAAAATGGACGCAATCAACTGATGTAATTTCAGAACCTACTACACATCCAACTACTGAGCCTACTACAATCCCAACTACACAAACTGTTGTGACTACTGAGCCTTCTACACACCCAACTACACAAACTGTTGTGACTTCTGAGCCTACTACACACCCAACTACACAAACTGTTATGACTACTGAGCCTACTACAAACCCAACTACACAAACTGTTATGACTACTGAGCCTTCTACACACCCAACTACACAAACTGTTGTGACTACTGAGCCTTCTACACATCCAACTACACAAACTGTTGTGACTTCTGAGCCTACTACACACCCAACTACACAAACTGTTGTGAGCACTGAGCCTACTACACACTCAACTACACAAAATGTTGTGAGCACTGAGCCTACTAAACACTCAACTACACAGAATATGACTACTGAGCCTACTTCCCTACCAACTGCACCAGATGAAGTTACTACTAAGTCTACAACACATTCAACTACACAAGATAAAGTGACTACCGACCAAACTACACAAGACGCTACGACACTACAGACAACTGCACCTAACGATCGCGAAATATTTATAAACGAAATCATAAAAGCAAATCTCGAGTCTGAAGTGTATAGACGTCCCAAGAAAAGAGAGCTTGAACCAGTAGAAGCAAAATATGCAGCGGCTGTTGGTGTACCTCCATGCATGGTCATTATTATTGCCGTTGTCCTATTAGTTCTATCTGATTTGCCCACAATGTCTAGGGACATTAAGAGAGGTTGTAGTTACATCAAAAGTACCGTTCTGTTTTTTACTGGCAGTTCTCCGTAAGGACAAATATAAGTGATCATGGCTGACACACTTGAAAAAATCTGGAAAGTACCCTGATAGTCTCTGGCAATGAGATGTGTAACAATAAATGCATGAACATGACATAATTGTGCAGCTACTAAAATTTTAATTAATTAGATTTATAATCAATTTGTAATGATTTAACTTTATTCAACCTTGACCTCAAATTACCGTCGAATTTAGGAACTCTTCTGTCCTAAATGCTCTCTCCCATTGGAAAAAAAGCTACCGAAGCATATTCGAGAAAGTAAAACTGTTGTAAAGTTTAATAACATACAGAAAATAAAATCCCCAAACCATTCAAATACAAGTTGAAGCCAGTACCAGCACACTAAGGTTAGCCAACGACGAACTATCAATTTGAAACAATTTCATATGGACATCTGGTCAAAAACACCCGCATCTATTAAAGAATTGTTAAACGCTAGCGAAACTAATAGCATTTCCAGTAGACAAAGAAACCGATCATAAATGTGAAAAATGCGGGGATTTTTTTAAAACAATAGTAAATCATTAACTGTTTCAATGTGGCTGCGATGCTGTATCCCCTGGCACGATCATGTGCGATTTAGTGATGTGACCCCCGCGACGTTGATGAAGACACAAGCGACAAAATAGCAGTATTAAGTACAATTTTGCCACAAGTACACAAAGCTGTATATGTTAACGGAGTCTCATTGCTTCCAGCGTTCCCTGATTACAACATGTAAAGTGATAATAATAATATGAGGTATAAGAGCTTACTGCTCAACATGAATGTATATATGATGTAAAATAAGAATTTTTGTAAAAACTTTGCGTGCAGTTTTTATGCAACTTTATTAATATGTAAATACGTTGAAAATGATTCATGAATAATGGGAAAAAAAAGATATAATGATATTCACCTGCTCACAAACGCTCAGTTATATGGATACACGTCTGTAAACTTATTAAAACGTTTTACACATAGTTAAGGTATAAACTACACACAATGTGAACATTCGAAGACAATTGAATATTTCTTTACTCAAAATATTACATTATTGAACATAATATATACCAAAAACACCGATGAGACTTTTTACAAGTTTGTGACTTTGTTACCTTACCTTACTTACCATTACCAAACGGACCAAAATGAGGTTATTGTGTAAAATTATGCAGACAAAAGTCTTTCTGCACACGTTATTAACTAGAAAACAGCAACTCCACGGAATAGCTAATCCCACCGAACAAAGCACAGTTTGATAAATAGTGGCCATCTTGAAAATCTCTTCTTGAACAGAACCCCCTTGCCCAAAGGTATAAGCACATGAAATTTGAACCAAATCTGCCCACTGTCAGGTATCCGCAAGGACAGACAATAGTGATCATGCATGACTCAAACTTGGAAGATATTAGAAAAATGTCCTCATAGTTTCTGGTCAAGTAAATGTATTACAAACAATGCATATACAATACAACTTGAACGCAGCAAGAAAAAGAAAAGTATCTGTCAGTACACTAGTCAATATTAGGGAATCCCCAGCTGTCCCAAAACATTAACCGATGCGAAAATAAACGGCGTCTGTCTAATACCCCATCCCGAACCATCCAAGTACCAATATTACAATCCGACACCATCACGCAACATTAGAATGTAGGTTAATAGCATCAATTATAGTTGTTGATACTGATATTCTTACAAAACAAACCATTCAGTCTCAAATGATGTGGGACAGACAAGATCCAATCTCAAAGTCTACAAGCATATCAATGGGTCAAAACTCATCCACAAAGCCATCACAATAACTCAGAGCAAAGTGGAGTTATCCACTAGTTAAACACCAAAAGAAATGTAATTTTTCAAAAAGGGAAATAATTGTGAAGTTTTCTTCATTTTTTACAAATAATATCTGGATTCCCGTGCATGCCATAGCGGAGCGGACAAATCTTCCATTTCACCTCACAAACATCAATACAATGAAAATTGTTCTCTAAAATATTAAAGTCACGTTCAATAGATGTCAGCCTAGATATCAGCCTCCTGTGTTATTTCAATTGGAGGAGTTATTTTAAAAATAACTTTGGCTTTGAAGAAGATCTATATCTTTTTTTAAACTGAAGAAACGTATCAAAGTTTTATTAAATGGAGTTAGCAAATCCAATTGACTACTGAACTTGTATTTTTGCAAGAACTCGGATGGATGAATATTCTGTCATAAGACTTGCGGCAAATCCTCCAATTTCCCATTGGTTTACGTGGAAATGTCGATTTTCAAAAGATCATCACATTATTATCAATTTTTGACCTATTGTAATTGACGAAAAAATTTGGGAAAATTTGGAGGCATTGGGAATGATTTCAAATTTCCATCAATAATTTGTATTTTCCTCTCAGGTTATGTAAATACAAATTCAAACATGAGGAGGCTTAATCACGATGTTGAATGAGGGAGCTAAAGTTGCCAAACAAATGGGGGAAGTGTAAGTAATATTATACAAAATTTTGAAAATGTAATGTCTGATAAAGGACCATGCACATTTTTTCTTTACTGATAATATTCAAGTTCAAAGGAACTTATATAGTATAGTAATTGTGAAATTCGCAGGGTTCGGGCGAACCCCCCCCCCCTGGCCAAAAATTCTTTCAAAATCATGCAGTTTTTCACCATTTTGAGGACTTTTCAAGTGATTTTTACCATATTTGGGCCTAAATTGTCAAATGTGAACCCCCCTGGAAATTTTTGAAAACTGAACCCCCCCTTGGCAAATCCTGGCTACGGGCCTGCAGGCTCTGGCAAAGTATGGGTAAATTCCATGACGGATCATACATTTTGGTTTCTTTGAAACATAGGATAATTTCCTATGCTAAGGGCTGATGTGAAAAAGTCAGTCCACCTCGGTAAGAATTGAACCCACAAACTACCGATTAGATCTCGGATACTCTACCACTTGAGCTACGGAGCCAACTGGCTTTTACACATAACACTACATATATGGCTTCTCTGCCATGACTTACATGCCCAGTTCCCTGGACCCTCATAAGGTTTACCTGTCTTTCCAGGTTACCAATCACACTATTCATGATGTCACATGGTCTTTCCCATGCGCCATTCCCGGTGTAATAGATCTAAGTGTCCCCAGTGGCCAGTGTCCGTGGGACAGCCAACCCTAGGGATGCTTGTCCGTCGGACAGTTAACTCCAAGTTTTAAGTGTCCCCCTTGAAGTTTTGAATGTCCCCTTGGGGACACAAAAAACCAGCATCATTCGAAAGCTAGTTTTTAATGCCCCCCCCCCTTTATTTATGTATTAACTAATAATGTGTTTTATCATTAATAAATCATCGAGCACTACTCTGCCACGTTAAATATAGACCAAATATAACACAATTCACAAAATGTAAGTATATTATTGCTTTTATTTGCATAGACATCAATTGAGCCTACATTAACCGTAATGACTCTGCATCACTGTCCTCTACTACTAATGAACATAGGTCACATTTTATTGCGTATATGTACTCCTAAATACAAGGGTCGTTCGAATAGTTTTGATGATCTTAAAAAATGTTTGGTCAATTTGAAGCAAGTTGAAATTTAGTCTTGAAAAGTTTCGAAATTTGACCTTTTTTCAGTTTTTGATTTCTAATATCTCAAAACTGTCGCACAATTTTAATGGATAGTCAATAGCTTATATGTGTAAAACCTTTAGTGGAATATATATTCTGTCTTTCATCAAAAAATATTGATTTGTAATCATCAACTTTGATAAACTAAGAAAACACAGTTTGTGATTTAGTTTGATGACCTTAACATTTGACCTTGCAAAGGAGTGGTATCGATATGATGAACTTTTTGAACACGCGTTTCTCTTAAACCAGTCATCAAAACATTCTGAAAATTTTACACATCGTCCATTTAATGGTCATATTTTGGATGGTAACATTACAATTTGAATTATATATATGGACTTTTCTCTATATTGTTTTAGAAAAACACATCAGACACTTTTTTCGTTCTTGGTATCATATATTCGGAATGAAATGAAATATCTATCCGAACCTCATTGGAACAAAACGACATATAAACACAACGTGTTTAGCTCTCTCAATATTGCAATTGTACAAAGGAAAGTTTGGTTGATTTTAAATAAGTATCTTGTTAATGAAATGAAAGGTTTATCTTAATTTTTATCTATTTTAGGGGTTTTGTTTTAAGTTTTTGGATACTTTTTGTTAAATCAACCCAAATTTTCTTTGTATAACTATAATATTGAGAGGTCTAAGAAAATGTTGTTTATGCTATTTTGTTCCAACAAGGTTCGGAAAGACATTTTATTTCATTCTCAAGAATTCGTAAAAAGGAACAAAAAAACAATTACATAAAAAAATGTTAACAAAAACAGTTATATAAAATATATATACATTATTTTTGCATTAAATTGTTGCCAATCAGTCAACATTACATAAAGGACCGTGTTTTTTACAGAGTGTTTCCTATAAATGGTTTAAGAGAAAAACATTGTTGAATTCAGTTCACCATATCGATACTTATCCTTTGACTTTCTTAGACATCAGTGGGTCTTTTTGTGATTAAATAAACCTAAATTTGAACCCAGAAGGTCAAAAGAAAGATCAGATTTGAGTTCCCGGGGACTTGTAGATGATTTTTAAAAATAAATTGGTCAATTTGAAGCAATATGACCAATTTTTTTTACGTCAATTATCTCAAAAACGGTAAAAATTTAACGCAAACATATAGTAAGCAATTTGTAGAGAATGCTTATCTAGTTACATTTTAATTCATTGCAAGAAATAATCATGAAATATTAAGACGAAATCTGAGAAACTTAAAAAAACTCTGATTTGACCTAGATTTGGCCTTTGACCTTGACCTAGATAAAAATTCCTTCCCTGCCAAGTGCAGCTCAGGTCCTTAGTAGAAGCATATAAGAGTTATCTCAGACCTAGCTAGAAGTAGGAGAAAAGTGGTTAGGAGGAATAAATAAAAAAATAAATAAATAATATCTATAAAAACTGGTGGTATCCTTTGAAAATGAAAAAAATGGGCACCAATAATAATAGGCTACAATATGGAATATTACAATCTATTGAAACAATATCACTGGGGATGAACTGGAAACGAGGGAGGTTTTGCCTCGTATCAAAATGGCGGCGCGTGAAAAAATTTCATTCGGTAAGATTTTTGTTTTTTACAATTTTCGTGCTTTTATTCTTCAAATTAAAACTTAATATTTGGCAAGTAAATAGTTTATAAGTTCCGGTTTTATAATATGATTGCAAATTAGAAATCAATACAGACATTGCTGAGATATTTACATGTCAATTCTCTCACTTAGGAAACGAGGCACCTGTCTACATTTTGTAACAATGAAACGAGGCAATGTTTGACTTGCAACGAGGCAACTATTCTTTCTGTGATAGTGTCTACATTTAATGATCTTATTTCCACCGTTCTGGTCACATACGACCGATATCGTTTTACACGATATACATGATTATTGATGTAAGAGTTAAAAAGAATAACCATATTGTTCATAAAGCGCTACACTGGTCATTTATCTCACAGGAAGTTGTATTAAGTCCTTTTTGGGCCCTAACGGCCTTCTGCCCTCCCCCAATCTCACACAACAGACGAATCTATAAGGATGCCAACAAATATCTAGACCTGAAAAAAAAATGAAATCAAAAGAAAGTTTTTTACAAGATCCTCTTGTTCAAAAAGCCTCCAAACTCGCTCAATTTGGAGTAAAAATACTTCTCAATTGAAAAGAAACAAAAAAAGCACGAGCTGACAGATGCTTAATGACAATATAAGCCCTGCAAAACATCTAGCCATCAAAACTCGACGAAATGGAATGAAATGAAAAATTCAAATATTTACCGACTCTGTAACTCTTCAATGACACAAGGTACTACAAAAAATGTTAAATCTGATAAACCTTATACTATAAGCTTTGTATATTTTTGCAAATACTTAGCTGATTTAGCGTACATACCTTTAAAATCTCAAATCTTTCTAGACTTTATTTTTCAAACTTTTCGGAAATGCAAATATGGCCGATGGACACCCCAAAAAAATTTCATGATCAAATTAAACAAGTAATATATTAATAAAATAATAATTTCTGTCTCCTAAAATTACATTTAAGAATTACCTTGGTTTGATTTATGTTATTCAATGCTCAAATAAGGTTTAATTGTAAAAATGTTCATGACCTACTTTTAGGCTGGCCAATCCAATCGCAAAAGATTGTTAGAACCGTAAACGTGTCATGGGCGCTGAAAGAAAAGTTTCTCAAAAAATTCAAATTTTAAATAACTATCAATCGTCATTATTTTCAATATATATTGGTAAATCATAACAGTATTTCTAGTCAAATACGTACAAGGAAAAAGAAGACGAAATTTGAAAAGCAACATTGCAGCAGGAAGGGAGCTACAGAGTCGGTAAATATTTGAATTTTTCATTTCATTCCATTTCGTCGAGTTTTGATGGCTAGATGTTTTGCAGGGCTTATATCGTCATTAAGCATCTGTCAGCTCGTGCTTTTTTTGTTTCTTTTCAATTGAGAAGTATTTTTACTCCAAATTGAGCGAGTTTGGAGGCTTTTTGAACAAGAGGATCTTGTAAAAAACTTTCTTTTGATTTCATTTTTTTTTCAGGTCTAGATGTTTGTTGGCATCCTTATAGATTCGTCTGTTGTGTGAGATTGGGGGAGGGCAGAAGGCAGTTAGGGCCCAAAAAGGACTTAATACAACTTCCTGTGATTTATCTTTCAGCGCAAGACAACATGGATGAATCCGAGTTCTGGCGAGCGTCGAATGCAAGCAAATAAAGTACCAATACCTTGTTCATCATTTTGAAAGGATCGGATTACAACAGTATAACATATAAAATGTTACATGTACACTATTTGCGCGGTAAAGTTGTTCCAATGCAGGCAAAAGCAATCACATCATATACAGGTACAATGATGGTACATGTGTACACATTCCAAATGTAGTTATACATATTAGGCTATGACATGATGAGCTAATAAGAATGTCTGATAAGCATGTAGGCCTATGTATATCTGATAATCTGTACAATCTGAATGTTTGATAATGTTTGATGATACAGCCGAAGGTATGGAATGATTAAAGTTGCAGAAAAGAAAAGTCTAACTGCACCAATTTAGTTAAGCTACATGTACATGTTGTTAAGGTTCATCTTTAAGTACTCGCAAGTACTCTAAAAGTACCGCAAGTTTTTTTAAAACTCCCGAAAATTTTTCATTTTAGGTTGGCAAGTCTGTTGATTAATATTTTTATCATCATGGGGACTTGACTCAAGAGAAAACATTGTATTTATGCCCAGAAAGTACTCGTGGTGAAAGATATGGCTGTCTAAAATCAGTTGCCATACATCACATGGACCTTTGAAAATCAATATTAGCAAATGCTGTGTTGGATTTTTATGTATTGAACTGTACTAAAAGCATTCTTATTAGCTGGCTCTGCCACATTAACGAATCGTTAAATCAATTTTTGATAACGATTTTCCATTTTCGAATGTTAGTAGGGAGGTAACAATAGCATTGTTTTTAAAAACGTGTACGTGAAACACGTAAAATAGTGGTCCCCTATCATAACATAGTGCATCAATAGTCGGCGTATCTTCACTATCTTCGGTTTTACCACAGAGTTTAAGTAAAATGTACCATAAACTCGATGGTTACAACAAATTATACCTATTATCTAACATACAATCGCAGACTGTCTTACACAACCAATATGGTGCTTCGTAATTTAATTACATGCGATAGCACGCATCATCCGTTTGCGACACACTTATTTATGTGGACTTTATAGTCACGTAACAAAACTTGATGATTGGATGTAACATCAAATCGAATATTCATGTTTTATTCTGGGGTAAAGTCACGTGACTAATGCTCTAGTCACGCGACTTGAGCCATCTGTATATTCTTCATGAAACAAAGGCATTCGCAGCGTGAGATTTTACCTTACTTAATATTAAATTCCGGATACATGTTAACATCGTCCAACTTTTCGAGTGTGAATAATAATCTTCTTCAAATTCTTTTCCCCCGCCTGGTTCATACATTTCGAAATATTTTTCTACGCCACTGGTCACGTAACAAAACCGAATACTTTTATCTAAAACGGCCGCTTGTCAAGTAGTGTACATTGATATGATGCGGCACAAACCGAATATAGATGATACACGACCGAATAAGAATGAAACTGATAAACCGATCAATTTCATAATTGAGTGAAAATCTTTAAATAGCATCATAGTATATTTATAAATTGTATATAAATCGACTTCATTAAATAGTATGCATATGAGTAAATAATATTTTGTATTTATATGTGTAGATGCCTCATCAAGTTGGGTGGATACACCAGATGCATGTATATCAGGATACAACAACAAAAAAATATACGATATCGAATCTATGAAAGAATGCAAAAGGAAGTGTGAATCAGAGACAGCATTTGTATGCCGGTCCGTTGATTTCAATCCATCGAGAGAGAATTGTTTTCTCTCAGAGGAATACTCTGGGACACAATCGATAAGCTCACCATGCCAAACTTCAAATACTGTGTACTATGCTGAGAGATCTCTTACAGGTAACATTCAATTTCTAGATAAACGATAACGGATTTAAGCTCAGAGCTCAATGAATTGTTGATGATTTTAATCACGAATGACTTTTATGAAAATACATGTACATGAATGGGGGCGATAGCCAGAATTCACATCATCCTCATTTCATTAATGAGACACGTGCTTTAATTTCAAATATGTTGTAGAGTATCATAAAAAGAAAGATTTATTTTACATGGTATCTGAATAAAATGAGTGTTAAACACTGTTGTCGAAATAGTCGTGTTTGCAAATCAAGAACGATGGAATTGATAAAGTCCCTAATAATGGCTGGGTCACATTTGCTCCGATTCATCGAGAGAGGCCCGGCCAATTATTGGAGTATTTTGTTCAAAAATGATTTCAACTTGCTTCAAATTGACTTTTTATATCATGTACAAGTTCTCAGGAGTTCACATCGATCTGACCATGAATTTTGAAGAAAATACTCAATCGGCAGGGTGCCGGCCGATGAATCGGAGCAAATATGACCCAGTCATCAATTAAGATTGTGGCGACGGCTTTCCGAATGGATGTTTGCCCTTTGAATTCCTATGAACTTTGAGACTGGATTCCCACCATCACATATCATATGAGACTAAATATATACTTATCTATGAGTACTATAGTATCTACAACTATTTTTACTGAGTATTGGTTATAATTTTTTCAAGTTTTTCTTCAACATGAATTGCAATGACTTCAGAATTCATGAAATGTCCCTTGGTGTTATGGTTATGGTTCTGGATTGTGATATTGGGTCTCGATTGGAGGGAGAAGGGGGTGTTAGGCATATTTTCATAGGACAGGTTTACACTTACAGTTTGCATGTGTTTAAATATTAAAACCACGGGTTGCTTACCCATTGTTATCAAAATGTGATTCGTGAAACATTTTATCTAATTTTAAAATGTGCTTGTAGCTTTTAAAGGAATTTTTGTAATATAGTATAGTAAATTATAGAGCTTACAAAGATTTACACCAGTGCAAAGTATTCATCCGCATGTGTTCATAAATAAGCGAAAATGAAATGATCCATGCATGAAAGTTGTTCAGAGTAAAATGCACTTTAAAACTTTAGTTCTCATAGAAACCAATCCTACAGTAAAATTTAAAGCACAATATACAGGGTGTCAATGAAAGTCTCGTCCCCCTGCTACGGCTAAAACCTTAATAGATAGCACCTGTGTGATATACCATTGGAAAGATCCTCCAAAGTTATGTTAACTCACCAACTCTGAAGTATTTTGGATGAAACCCACCTATATTTTCATGATGTCCTTTAAATAGTAAGTGTACCCTCCTTAAGCAGCTTTTATTACGTCAAAATGAGAAGGATACGACCTCAGAAATACATCAAAAAGTTAATCTTTTTCATATTCAACTTGTAACAAAAAGGTTTTCACCATTTTTCCTGGCACCTCTATTTTCTACACATCTAACCCTATCCAGAGATTGGTAAAATTCATTGCCATATACATATTTAGTCATCTTAGGTCCTTTGACTTTTCTTATACCCGATTTTTAAAATTCTGCCAAATACGCCAAATTCCCATGTTTCTAGGCTTATGGTCACCTCAATTGATACAATGTAAAAAATTGTGAGACTGATTGACAAATGTCAGATATATGCCAATCAACGTAACTTTGGAAGACCTTTCCAATGATATATCACACTTGGTACAATATATCTTGGTTTAAGCTGTAGAAGGGGGGGGGGGTGGAACTTATTTGACACCCTGTATTCTTCTTTTCAACCTCGTTAGACAATAAACAATGGTCTTTTTCGAAAGCTTATCGTATTTACTAAAGACTGACATGATGGACACTTTTTCATTTTTTCAAAAGAATTGTGCATCCTAAATAACATCAAGATGATGTCATTAAGGATGCATTTTCCATATGCTGAAACATTAAAAGGGCAACAAGGACTGTAGAGAGAAAATTCGAAAAAAATCTGAGCTATCAGGTCAATATTTGGCTTAAAACTTTATTTGACATACCTATTTTCTTAAAATGTATGTATAAACTATTTCAGCATTACGAAGTGTAAATTCAGTTCAAAGCTTATATATCTTTAAGATCCACCACATTTCAAGGGGAATATCAGCTGAAATAATGTCCATCCATGGGGTTTCTTTGTAGATAATGAAAATATGTGTTAGTCTTGATGAAATATCCAAACTTAAATATATTTTGACACTAGTCGATAATCATTGAATGACCCTCTGCACTAAGTGTTGCACCTTTAAAATGGCATGTTTAATATTATTACTATACATTTTACTATTAAAAAGGTATGTCCGATCATAACAAAGGTGTTATGAGGATAATGTGTTGTGCATTGTTCAGAGGAATATTTGATAATTAAAACTTTTATTTGTATAAACGCGGGAAATTTGAATATTTGAGAAACAAAATTCTGACAAAGAATCTTTTTTTAAAATCCCCGAAATAACTTTGAATTCATGAAAATAGTCAATAAATGAATGATAAAAACATATTTTCATACTTTACATGGAATCCTTTATGAAATGTTAAGTCGTTATAAAAACATCATTAACTGATGTAATTTCAGACCCTACTACGCCCCCAACTACACAGAATGATGGGACTACCGAGTCTACTATCCAACCAACTACACAGAATGATGCGACTACCGAGCCTACTACCCAACCAACTACACAGAATGATGCTACCACTGAGCCTACTACGAAATCAACTACACAAAGTGATGCGACTACTGAGCGCACTACCCAACCAACTACACAGACTGATGCTACTACTGAGCCTACTACTAGTCTGGATGTAGAGCCAGTAGAGGTGGAAATGCTTATTATATGAACTTTTTTTGCATTTTCTGTTTATACATGATATCCATATTCAGAAACTGTCGGATGCCCATCGGGCATCCTTGAGGAATTTTTTTGGCGGCCATTTTGAATTTTCACACGTTTTATGTATTTTAGCCAGCATATTAGAACAGAAAACTAGCATACACATAAACATATCTTGCTGTTTTTTCTATAATAGAGTTTTAATATGATGTATACCAATATGTTAGGTTCCAGAAATGTTTCTTGACAAAAATAAAAAAAATTCAAGATGGCCGCCAACCTTACAATTTATGAAATGTCTCATTCTGTGATAATATCAAATGGATATTAGTGTTTCCTACAAAATTATCAATAAATAATACTAAATACATCTGATTATGATCTCTTTCTCACATATAAAATATCTGAAATGAGTAAAAAGTAACCTACATAATTATAATGATGTTCCACAAGGGTCATTTCTTGGTGCTATATATATCTTGAATTTATGAATTCTCTTCTTTTACTAAGATTTCATCAAGGATTTCCCTCAATAAATCCTCATCAGTTTCTTCCAATTCCTGTTCAGTTACTGTCTTTGTATGTTGGTTATTGCATTCATTCCCCTTGCAAACACAGAACAATGTACATGATAAAGATGCCTTGGAGCATGAACATTGCCCAGTTCTACATACATTGCCCTCTGATGCACATGTGCACTTAATGAGCTTGAGAATTCCTTCAGGGGCACAGGGTGTATCCTTGGGCATTGTTGTTGGGACAAGTGAGCCCGTGCTATTAATTTCCCAACCATAATCTGTTGGAAGGATAAGTGGGGGGTCAGGCATATCAGCATTTTTCCATATAGCTACTTGGAAATGAGCTCGCTTCACATGCTGGAAACCATTTATTGATAATTTTGTAGGAAACACTAATATCCATTTGATATTATCACAGAATGAGACATTTCATAAATTGTAAGGTTGGCGGCCATCTTGAATTTTTTTTATTTTTGTCAAGAAACATTTCTGGAACCTAACATATTGGTATACATCATATTAAAACTCTATTATAGAAAAACAGCAAGATTTGTGTATGTGTATGCTAGTTTTCTGTTCTAATATACTGGCTAAAATACATAAAACGTGTGAAAATTCAAAATGGCCGCCAAAAAAAATCCTCAAGGGTGCCCATTGGGCATCCGACAGTTTCTGAATATGGATATCATGTTTAAACAGAAAATGCAAAAAAAGTTCATATAATAAGCATTTCCACCTTCACTTAAAATATGGCACTTCACATCCGGACTATACCAAATCAACTACACAAAGTGATGCGACTACTGAGCGCACTACCCAACCAACTACAAACAATTATGTGACTACAACTGACCCTTCAACTGTCCTTATAACAGTAGCAACTACTGAGCCAAGAACCTTTCCTACTGACCTTACACCTGTTCCTACAACTGTAGCGACACCTTGGCCAACAACCGTTCCTACAACACAAGACACTACTGTAGCAATAACTGAGCTGACTACCCATCCAGCTACACATCCACTTTCACTAAGCTATGCGATCACTGAGCCTACTACACAACCATCTACACAAAATGATGCGACTACCGAGCCTAATACCCAACCAACTACACAAAATGATGGGACTACCGAGCCTACTACTCAACCAACTACACAGAACTATACGACTACTTTGCCTACTACCAAACCAACTACACAAAATAATGCGACTACCGATAGCGAGCCTACAACCCAACCAACTACACAGAATGATGCTACTACTGAGCTTACTACCCAACCAACTACCCAAGATATCTTTGTTGCACCTAAAAATGGCCCACTATTTATAAACGAAATCATTAAAGCAAAGCTGGAATCTGAAGTGTATAAACCTCCTAAGAAGAAAGAGCTTGTGCCAGTTGAAGCAAAATATGCAGCAGTTGTTGGTGTGCCTCCCTGTATGATCATTATTATTTCAGTTGGGCTATTCATTCTATCTGATTTGCCCACGATATTTAGGGACATTGGGAGAGGTTGTAGGTACATCAAAAGTACCGTTCTGTTTTTGACTGGCAGTAATCCGCAAGGACAGACAAGATTGATCATGGCTCAAGTTTGAAGATAACAGAAAAGTATCCTCATAGTCTCTGGTCAAGTAAACGTGTTACAAACAATGCATCTTCATAACAACTTGAGACAACAGCAACAAAAACAAAATTATCACCGAGTACACCAGTCATTAGGAAATAAAACCTCAGCTGTCCGAAAAACATTAACCAATGCGAAAAGAAAGAGCGTCTAACACTCCATTCCGAACCATCAAAGTACCAATATTACAATCCGAGACCATCATGCATCATTACAACACAGGTTGAAGAATAGATTTAAAGTCTGTAGCCAATACTCATAGCATCAATCATAGTTGTTGATACTGATAGTCATGCAAGATAAACCATTTAGTCTCAAATGATTCGGGACAGACAAGATCCAATGTCAAAGTCTATAAGAGTATCAATCAAACTCATCCCCAAAGCCATCGCAATAACTCAGAGAAAAGTGGAGTTATCCATTAATTACACACCCAAAAGGAAAGTATTTTTGCAAAAAGAAGGTACTTTCATTTACTATACTAAAACAAATCATCCCAAGAATAGTTGTTAATTTTTCTTTCATTTTTCCAACAAATAATAACGAGATCTTCAATGCATTCCATCTCACAGACATCAATAAAATGAAAATTGTTCTCTAATGTAAAAGTCACTTTGAATAGATGTCAGCCTTGTAGTTTTATATCTCATGGGATGCTACCCCGATTATCACTGGTTATTCAGATTACTCTCTGTCAATATGAGATAATTTGTCTCGTGGTTTTTGATCTTTCAAAAGAATGTAATCTCCAGATACTTTTAGGAAGTGCATGTAGTAAAACGGTTTTGACTAACTTGAATGTTAGATTAGAACTACCTTCCAACCAAACATTGTTGATTTAGCAGCATACAAGATGCGAGTAGAAATAATCTTGATTTACTTCATTTAATATTCAAAATTTTAGTTAAATATCATATACGAGGGGTGATCAATAAGTAATGGACGCTTTTTTACACAGATGCTTTATATAGACCAATCCCTTCGATTTACCTACCAGTGATACATCATTCAACTATCTATCAACTCTGAAGATTTGAAGACAAAATATATGATACATGTTGATATATCCTTATTTCCGTGAAGGAGGTACAGGTACCCCGGGACCGACATTTACGTCACATATTCTGAAGCTATTTTAGCTTGTTTAACATGCCATGCAGTTGAATGCAGGCTGAACAAAACAAACCATTATGGTCATGAATTACCCCATTTTGTTATGCCATAGTTGATTTTGAATATTTTATCATCACTATGTGGTATTCATGCCACATTCATTCCACAAGGCCCTCTAAATAGGTTCCATCAAATGCTACAAGTACACAATTCCTCATCCTCTTAACTCAAGATTGTGAGACAAGGCTGAATCCATTCTCTGACATGTTAGCAAGATGCAGTTGCACGGGTTGTTTTATTTCATCAATGTCAATAAACCTGCGTCCTTTCTCGATAGAAATAAGTCGTATAGAAATGAACAAGTCACATGTGAGCAGATCTGGAAAATATGGTGCATTGGCCAAGGGCTCAATTTTGAGGTCCAGGGATATTGTTTTCTGAACATTTTGAGATCTGTGGGCAGGTGCATTGTCCATATGGAGTAGGGTCGTTCCCTTCTCTCACCACCCCTTTTTTCCTCAATGCTTTCTCAAATTGACCTGCAAACCCCTTCCATACAACATTCTGACATCACAATACTCTCTGTTTATGTGTTACCAGTCAGCAAAAAATTTCAAACAACACAACACTTGTTGCATATAAAAAGTTCAAATCTAACTGAAATATACCAAACGGGCTAAAAACTGAATATGTGACGTAAATGTCGGTCCCGGGGTACCTGTACCTCCTTCACGGAAATAAGGATATATCAACATGTGTTATATATTTTGTCTTCCAATTTTCAGAATTGATAGATAATTGAACGATGTATCACTGGTAGGAAAATCAAAGGGATTGGTCTATAAAAAGTATCTGTGTAAAAAAAGCGTCCATTACTTATTGATCACCCCTCGTATGATGTCTACATGTAAAACTGCATCTAGAAAGTGTTTAAAAAAGTATTTACTAATTTTGAAAATTTAATCTTCTTATAGACCCAATGTCACAAAATAACAAAAAATCTCCTTTCTTGTGTTGGATAACTACTACTTTCTTTTACTGGACATATTTTTGTATAATTATTTATTATCAGACACATAAGGAATATATCCTCTGTAAAGGAAAAAAGGTGCATTGTCCTTAACCGATCATATATTTTTATTTTTCGTTATTTTCATACCAAACATTCTGATGTATCTTGTATAGGGTGGGCCAATAAAAACTGGAAATTTTTTCTATTTATTCTATTATTTTTATTTTTGCAGTTCAATCTACACAAATTCAGATATGGGTAAAATGATTTTTTGTGAAAATGCTAAAGATTAAAGTATTTATGTATGATTAATTTTGGCTTGTCATGGTCATGATCTGTATACTGCGAGCACCATGAACAATTTCCAAATTTCCTCTGCTTGAGACATCACAGCGCAGTGATGCTGAAAATACAGTATCTCATACCATACAATATCTACCCTTCAAATGGTCTTAATACAATTTCCATCAATTAAAAATTATATATAGTTATCTCTAGGAGAAGCAGGACATGTCTACCTTGATTAATAGCACAATAACATCATTTCTAAGGGCAATATAGTGAAATATTGGACCGAAGGCCCAAGGTCCAATATTTCACTATATTGCTCGCAGAAATGACGTTATTAGTATAATTACCACCATTAACGACCAGGGCTGAAATAGCAAGAAAATCTTACGCACTGAACGATGTCTTATTTCCCGGGAAAAAATTGCCGGTCCAGAATATATTCTAGACCGGTCCATATGGACCACCACTATGACGTCACAAATTTCTCAAGTCGATATAGTAAAATGAATGCCTTCTAAACTAGAACTAAAACCCCTAGAACTGGCCCGGCAAAGTGGTAACAATATAACTTAACTGACCCCCACTGTTTCAAAACTTGCACAATAAGTGACAATATGTCTCAAAACCTGCCATTTAAGCCATGAATGATTGTCAAATACAGCTCAGACTGACTCAAGTTCAGGAAACCCTTGTGTTGAGTGAAAAAAATGAAACATTTTCCCATCGATTGTAACTTTTTGTTAGTCATCTATTATCTTCAATACTTGAGAGACTCAATAATTGAGAAACAATTCATTGCCATATATATTTATTCGGGGGAAATAACATAGCAGGGTATTAAAAAATTCCTTAAACTTGAATATGCATCAGTTTTAGTGGTTCACTTTTCAAATTACCCTTATGTATGTGATAGTTATACAAATTAAAATATGTCCAGTAAAAAAAATATCTGCCCAACACAAGAAAATATGTTTCACTTTTTGTAGTTTTACAACATGGGGTCTATGGAGAATCTCCCCGACCTAGAAGTCACATTTCAAAGAAAAAATTTCAATGCTGATAAACTCTTTTCAAAACTACATTTTTAGATGTAATTTTATATGTAGATTCCAAATATAACACCAGTTTGACTGAATTGTGAATTTTTAATGACGTAAATCAAGATAATTTCTACTCGCATCTCGGATATTGTATTTTGGAGTAACCTCTGCATCTGTTTGAAGTACAATAACGTCAGGACTAAAAACTTTTAACATAATAGGCCTACTCTTAAATGTACATTTTAATGTCACAATATAGTGACTTGATACTATTGACATTT
This sequence comes from Owenia fusiformis, assembly GCA_903813345.2. NCBI lineage: Eukaryota > Metazoa > Annelida > Polychaeta > Sabellida > Oweniidae > Owenia > Owenia fusiformis. Next base: position 9,454,474 of record CAIIXF020000004.1, read on the forward strand.
ACACGTGTTTTAATCATAGCTTTGAAAGTTTTCATCAGAACTAGAATTTTGTAGTCCATTTAATTTTAAAGATGTTAAAATTTTCAATCTGCTATGGGGATTGTCTGTTTTGAGGGATCAGATTCAAACATGACATTCAGATCCCCCACAGCGGACAGGAACTAACCCTAAATAAAATAACCCTACAACTCTACGTTATTGGCCTTCAAACTTAATTGAATGGCACTCACATTTATAATATCCCCATTGCAGGAATAGGTTATTTTCTTTAAGAAAGATATGGTGTGAATGTCAACAGTGAGGTTGACTGTGGTAAGCGGTAAAGGGCCATGTGAGGCCAAGTGATTTTGGACGGTCATATCTTTCACCATGAGTACTTTCTGGCCACTAATACAGTGTTTTTTATTAATACAATACGTTTTCTTTCAAGTGAAGTCCAAAAGATAGTAATATATCAATCAAACTCTCTAAAAATTATGGAGTAAGACCCCACCTTGGCACTTTTTAAAAAATGTCAGGCTTATTTTCCAAAAGAGGATCTTGTTCTTCTCAATTTAAACAAATCAAAAGTTTCTTCTACAATATATTAACAATTCCTGAAAAGGGGACGGTGTTTAAAATGCGCTAAAGTTAAAAACACATAGCACATGTTATTTTCCAATAGGGAAAATTCATGCTATCCATTTTTCAGCATAATTTTGATCATCGAAAAATGATATCTTCAAAACTAGACCTTCAAACAATTTTTCTTTTAAAGACGTTTAAGCCCCTTGTTAAGCAAATTTTTCGTTTAATAAAAATCAGAAAAGAGGATTCTGTTTTGGAAAAAATGTTGACATGGGGTCCTTATTCATAATTTTTCTAATTGTTTGATTGATATTTTTATCATCATGGGGACTTCACTCAAAAGAAAACATTGTTTTAATAAAAACACTGTATTTATGCCCAGAAAGTACTCGTGGTGAAAGATATGGCTGTCTAAAATCAGTTGCCATACATCACATGGACCTTTGCAAATCAATATTAGCAAATGCTGTTTTGGATTTTTATGTATTGAACTGTACTAAAAGCACTCTGCTACATTAACGAATCGTTAAATCAATGTGTGATAACGATTTTCCATTTCCGGATGTTTGTAGGGAGGTAAGAATAGCATTGTTTTTGAAAACGTGTTCGTGAAACACGTAGAATGATGGTCCCCTGTCATAACATAGTGTATTTATTGCATCGATATTCGGCGTATCTTCACTATCTTCGGTTTTTACCACAGAGTTTAAGTAAAATGCAACATAAACTCGATGGTTACAACAAATTATACCTATTATCTAACATACAATTGCAGACTGTCTAGTGCCTTGGTCACATTTGCTCCGATTTTCACTACGGCGCCCGGCCGATTGAGTATTTTGTTCAAAATTGAATACAATATTGAACAAAACACTCAATCGGCCGGGCGCCGACCGATCGATCGGGGCATATGTGACCAAGGCATTATACAACCAATATGGTGCTTCGAAAGTATATTCGATCCGATCGAATATACATATTTTAAATACATGCGATAGCACGCATCATTCGTTTGCGATACACTTATTTATGTGGACTTTATAGTCACGTAACAAAACTTGATGATTTGATGTAACATCAAATCGAATGTTCATGTTTTATTGTGGGTTAAAGTCACGTGACTTATGCTCTAGTCACGCGACTTGTGCCATCTGTATATTCTTCACGAAACAATGGCACACGCAGCGTGAGATTTTAGAGAGATTTCGCACATACATAAAATACAACTTATAACGTATACTTATACTTATAAGAAAAGGTACAAGGTGTTTCATAATGTGGGCTTTTCGTCAGGAAATATCTTCTCGGACTGTAATAAATAAAGGTCAAAGGGATGCCATTTGTACTTTCTTGAATTGTAGCATGTTTAGTTGATCCAAATGTGTTTGTCTAGAATAAAATAGGCTCATATATAGTACGTACATATAGACCAATCTCTTCTCAAATTGACTTTTTGGAGATGCTCGTTATGAAACACCTTGTATGTCATTTGTTGAGCTACTGAATGGGTCGTTTCCAGGAATTGCTAGAACCTACTGGTTTGATTGGTGTTTCAAATTGATGGTTAAAGTATTTGATTGGATACTGTTCTTACTCAGCCAATTAATTCTAAAAAATGCTTGCGGTCAATTGTTCCACACACATGTAGGCAAAGCTTTATATGGAGATCCAATTGTATAAGTTTATTATCTATGTGTATATACAATTTTGTAAGTTCATTGAACTTATACTGATCAAGAAAACTTTGAAATAATCAACTTGTTTATGTAACGACTCACTTTAAAGGATCATGACTCACTTTAAAGGGTCGTGTTTATAATACACTACAACTACGAGGACACGGAAGCAAGCATTTAATTATAATGAGCATAATCTACACGTGCAGATGACCGTGTATTCACAGTCTCTAGTTGATGGAACCTTTCTATATCGGGAATTGTTATGTTCCATTAAGTACAATTTAAAATTGATTTTAGTAAATATAATAGTTCGACATGACCCTTTAAACTATACGTATACGTATAAGTTGTACTTTCACTTATGTGCGAAATCTCTCTAATACTTTTAAAATTACTTATTAAACTTTTGAAGTGTGAATAATTATCAAATTTTTCCCCCGGCCTGCTTCATACATTTCGAAATGTTTTTCTACGTCACTGGTCACGTTACAAAACCGAATACTTTTATCTATCACGGCCACTTGTCAAGAAGTGTACATTGATATAATGCGGCACAAGCCGAATATAGATGATACACGACCGAATAAGAATGAATCTGATAAATTGATCAATTTCATAATTGAGCGAAAATCTTTAAAAAGTATCAAAGGATATAACAAGCCAAGTACTTATCCAAGTCAATGGGTTAGTATTGAATGGATGTCAAGGTGACGGAATTATTGTCAGTATTGACCTTGTTTACCCCTGCAGTTTATGTTGGCTGACTAGTTTATGTTTTAGAAATATCAAATAAGCGTGTTGAGTTACAATTTATATTCCTTTGAAAACTATTAATAGAAAGTTTTATTTACCAAAATATTAAAAGTAAAATAATTAATTTGATGCAAGAATTTGCGGAAAAATTAAAAAAAAACTTTGTTTGAAAATAATAACATAGACCCAAATTGATGAAATGACGTCACCATGCACTTCAAAATCATTTTCCTGCATATACCAATACATTAATGCATCGATATGCTCTAAGCTGATTGGCTGAGACGCATTTAGTATGTTTATAAATTGTATATAGATCGACTTCTTTAATAGAATGCATATGTGTAAGTAATATTTTTTATTTATTACGTGTAGGTACCTCATCGAGTTGGGTGGATACGCCAGATGCATGTATATCAGGATACAACAACAAACAAATAGAGGATATCGAAACTATGAAAAGATGCAAAAGGAAGTGTGAATCGGAGACAGCATTTGTATGCCATCCTCCTAAGCAGGTGTCCAGAATCCGTACCTCCTTCTTCCCCCTGCTATAAGCAGTTAGCATTTTCCCGATTAAGAACTCGCAATTTGATTGGCTGTCACAACACTGCGACAGAAATCATGTATACGTCATCGGCGCATAATAAGATCACGTGATTTAGTTTAATCGGGCGCGTCCAACTTGGTTATAGCAGGGGGTAAAAAGAAAGAAGATATTCTGGATTTTGAAGCCCTGTGATCGGAGGATGTTGTATGCCGGTCAGTTGATTTCAATCCATCGGAGGAGGATTGTTTTTTCTCGGAGGAATACTCTGGGACACAATCGATAAGCTCACCATGCAAATCTTCAGATACTGTGTACTATGCCGAGAGATCTCTTACAGGTAACACCCCAGTCACATTTCCTACGGCGACCTTGCGGTCTATCATTTCTGCGGCCAGTAACATTTCTACGCTCGCCGTGGAATTTCTGCGCTCTCATACTTTTGCAGTCACATTTCCCACGGCAGCCGCACGGTGAATTTTAAATTTTTGTTGATAAATAATACTTTTTTCATTTTATTTACATCAAGACAATTTATAAATGTTATTCATAGTGCTAGGATGTAATATCAAATGAAAAGTGATCGTGAAACATTGACAAATAATGATTCAATCTTGTTGAGCCAGTTGATTTCTATGGGGAACTCAGAAATGAACAAATATTATTACTCCGAGTTATAATTTCTACGCCTTCCCTTCGGCCTGTAAAAATCTGCATTCGCCGTACGGAGGTCGCAAGACGAGCGTAGTTTTTTTACGCTCGCCGCAGAAATTCACCGATTTAATTGATCTGCGGTCGACTTGCGGCCGCCGTGCGACAAATGTGACTGGGGTGTTACATTCAATTTCTAGATAAACGATAAAGGATTTAAACTCAGAGCACAATGAATTGTTGATGGTTTTAATCACGAATGACTTGTATGAATATACATGTACTATGAATGGGGGCGAAAGTCAGAATTCACAACATCCTCAATTCATTGAGGCATGTGCTTTAATTTCAAATATATTGTAGAATATCACAAAAAGAAATATTTATTTTACATGGTATCTGAATAAATCGAGTTTTAAATACTGTTGTCGAAATACTCATGTTTGCAAATCAAGAACGATGGAATTGATAAAGTTCCTAATGATGGCTGGGTCACATTTGCTCCGATTCATCGACAGATTATTATTATGCAATTATTGGAGTATTTTGTTCAAAAATGATTTCAACTTGCTTCAAATTGACTAAATATTTTTTATATCATATACACGTTTTCAGGAGTTCACATCTGACCTAAAATTTGAGATTTGACCTTAATTTTGAAGAAAATACTGAATCCGCAGGGCGCCGGCCGATGATATCGGAGCAAATATGATGCTTGCCATTTGAATTCCTATCTGTATGGACTTCGAGACTGGATTTCGTCCATCACATAACATATAAAACTAAATATATACTTTGTCAATTTATCTAGGAGTACTATAGTATACTCTAATGAGTATTGGTTATAATTTTTTCAAGCTTTTCTTCAACATGTATTGCGATGACTTCAGTATTCATGAAATGTCCCCTGGTGTTCTGGTTCTCGATTGTGATATTCATTTGGTTTGGAGGGGGAAGGGGGTGTTAGGCATTTTGATTCTGCGTTGGATCATGGTTTTGGGGTGTATAGGTTATATTTTTCATATGACAGGTTTACACTTACAGTTTGCATGTGTTTGCTTATATTTTAATCTTACCCATTGTCATCAAAATGTGATATGTGAAACTTTTTATTTAATTTCAAAATGTGCTTGTAGCTTTTAAAGGACTTTTTGTTGGAAAGTTGTGAATCTATTTAAAACTAAATTATAGAGATTTACACCAGTTAAAAGTTCTCATCTTCTGTGTGCAAAAAATGTTGATAAATAAGCAAAAATAAAATCATCCATGCATGAAAGTGGTTCAGAGAAAAATGCATTTTAGAACTTTAGTTCTCATAGAAACCAATCCTACATCAATATTTAAGACATGATATACTCTTCTTTTCAACCTCGTTAGACAATCAACAATGGTCTGTTTTGAAAGCTTATCGTATTTAGTAAAGACTGACATGGACACTTTTTCATTTTTTCAAAATATAGTGCATCCTAAATAACATGTTATTAAGGATGCATTTTCCATATGCTGAAACATTAAAGGGCAACAAGGACTGTAGAGAGAAAATTCGAAAATTTTTAGTTATTCTAAGCTATCAGGTCAATATTTGGCTTAACACTTTCTTTGACATACCCATTTTCTTAAAATGTATGTATAACTTTTTGGCCTACGACACACATCTATTATATGTGTCTCTGTGGCTCTTATCAGCCAAAAAACATTATTTGCCTATGTTAATATTGTGATGTAATAGTATTGTTATTGTATAATATTATGTAATATCATTTTTACTATAAATAAAAAGAATTTTATACAGGCCACAGGATAGCTCGAAATACACCAACACATTTTGTATCATGTTTGCATGATTTATTGTTACGGAGTCATAAAAACTATTAATTTCAGCATTACGAAGTGTAAGTTCAGTTCAAAGCTTCTACAAATATTATTATTTAGATACTTATAGATTTTTAAGATTCACCACATTTCAAAAGGAATATCAGCTGAAATAATGTCCATCCGGGGGGTTTCTTTGTAGATAATGAAAATATGTGTTAGTATTGATGAAATATCTAAACTTAAATATATTTTGACACTGGTCGATAATCATTGAATGACCCCTCTGCACTTATTGTTGCACCTTTAAAGTGGCATGTTAAATATTATTGTTACATTTTACTATTAAAAGGCATATCCGATCTTTGTGTTAATAATGTGTTATGCATTGTTCAGAGGAATATTTGATAATTAAAACAAAGACAAAGAATCTTTAAAAAAACTGAAATAACTTTGAATTCGTGAAAAATAGTTAACGAATGAATGATAAAAACATATAGTCATACTTAAGATGGAATATTTTATGGCATGTAAAGTCATTATAAAAAACATCATTAACTGATTTCAGACCCTGCTACGCCCCCCACTACACAAAATGATGTAACTACTGAGCACACTACCCAACCAACTACACAACATGATGCGACTACCGAGCCTACAACCCAACCAACTACACAAAATGATGCGACTACCGAGCCTACAACCCAACCAACTACACAAAATGATGCGACTACCGAGCCTACTACTCAACCATCTACACAAAATGTTGTGACTACTCAGCCTACTACCCAACCAACTACACAAAATGATGCGACTACCGAGCCTACTACCAAACCAACTACACAAAATGATGCGACTACCGAGCCTACTACCCAACAAACTACAAAAAATGATGTGACTACCGAGCCAACTACCCAACCAACTACACAAGATATCTTTGTTGCACCTAAGAACCGCCCATTATTTATCAACGAAATCATAAAAGCAAAACTCGAGTCCGAAGTGTATAAACCTCCTAAGAAGAAAGAGCTTGTACCAGTCGAAGCAAAATATGCAGCGGTTGTTGGTGTGCCTCCCTGTATGATCATTATTATTTCCGTTGTGCTATTTGTTCTATCTGATTTGCCCACAATATTTAGGGACATTAGGAGAGGTTGTAGGTACACCAAAAGTTCTGTTCTGTTTTTGACTGGTAGGTATCCGCAAGGACAGGCATAGTTGATCATGGCACAACCTTGGAGATATCAGAAAAGCATCTCATAGTCTCTGGCCAAGTAAACGTGTTACAAACAATACATCTTCAACAAAACTTGAGACAACAGCAATAAAAAGAAAAACATCACTGAGTACACAAGTCATTAGGAAATAACCCCCCAGCTGTTCCTGTTAACCAATGCGAAAAGAAACAGCGTCTAATACTCCACCCCAAACCATCCAAGTACCAATATTACAATCCGAGACCATCACGCATCATTACAATACAGGTTGTAGAATAGATTTAAAATCCATAGCCAATACTCTTAGCATCAGTTATTGTTGTTAATACTGATAGTCATGCAAGATAAACCATTCAGTCTCAAATGATTCGGGACAGACAAGATCCAATGTCAAAGTCTATACGCGTATCAATGGGTCAAAACTCATCCACAAAGCCATCGCAATAACTCAGAGCAAAGTGGAGTTATCCATTAATTACACACCGAAAGGAAGGTATTTTTTGCAAAAAAGGTACTTAATTCAGTACACTAAAACAAAACACCTGAGGTAAAAAAAATAGTTGTTTTTTCCTCATTTTTACAACAAATGATAACGAGATCCCAATGCATTCCATCACACAGACAACAATAAAATGAAAATTGTTATAATATTAAAGTCACTTTCAATAGATGCCAGCCTTGTAGTTTTGTATCCCACAGGATCCTTCCCCAATTACCACTTGTTATTCAGATTACCCTCTGTCAATATGAGATTATTTGCCGTTTGTACCCTCTCGTGATTTTTGATCTTTCAAAAGTATTTTATGTCGAGATACTTTTAGGAAGTACATGTAGTAACACGGTTCTGACTAACTTGGATGTCAGATCAGAACTACCTTCCAACCAAACATTGTTGATTTAGCAACATACTATCTAGATGCGAGTAGAATAATCTTGATTTACTTCATTAAATATTCAAAACTTTAGTTAAAGGGATATCATATTTGAAGTCTACATGTAAAATTGCATCAAGAAATTTGGTTAAAAAAAGTATTTACCAATTTTGAAAATTTAATCTTCTTATAGACCCAAAGTCACAACATCCCAAAAAGTAAAATCTCCTTTCACAAATATTATTTTTCTTTTACTGGACATATTTCCGTATACTTATTTATTATCAGACACATAAAGATTATATCCTTATTTACCGATATAAACATTGAGTCGGTTAAGCACGTGGCTTTCTTTTTGGTACAAGGAGGTCATAATAGAAATCAATATAAGTAAAATAGACCGACTTGGGCAAGGCTACATTATTGTCTGTCCCACATCATTTGAAACTGAATGCCTTGTCGTGTATGGAAATTAGTATCTACCATTATTTTTGATGTACTGAGTAATGGTTTATCAATTTATATTTCTTATTCAACATATTGTATGGTTTTTGTATGAATGAAATGTATCTTGGTGTTATGGTCCTGGTATATTGTGAATATAATGGAACTTGGATGCTCAGGAGGGGGGGGGGGGGGGTTAAACAAATGCTTCTTATGTTTCCTTATAACAGGTGTGCACTTAGATATTTTCTTTTTTAAGGTTATGTTTTATTTATCAATGCTATCATTTCACAATATCCGACAATGGGTCGAGGCCATTGACATTAGTGGCCCATGTCGATTTTCATACATACACATTTATAAAAGTTCTAAAATAGAGTTAAGTGGGCACATAAAAACCAAGTAATTTTAGGCTGCTGAAACACTCAGCATGACAATACATGTGAGTTACAAAAAAAATTTAAACATAGCTAGTCTACAATTAAAGAAATAAAGTGAGAAGCTTGTTAGTTTCAATTTTATATGTTGAGCCACCATATAACAATGTATTTAGTTTCTCTTTTGCATTTAGTTTGTTATAATGGTGAATGTTGAAATTGGGTATCCCTGCAAGGTTGAGTGCTAGTTGTTCCCTGAGATCAAGTAATAGGGGGCAAGAAAAGAATAGGTGTTGGGTTGTCTGAGATCGAAAACTGCACAAGCATTGAGGATTAACATTATAGAATTGATGCTGGAACTAGTGGTAACGAAAAATGAAATCACATCTGGTTTTATTAAGCACTATTTCAGCTTGCCTGTCTAAATTCAAGTGGTTTGTGTCAATTTGGGTCTTCTTTGGAAATAAATGTTTTTTAAGATGATATTTAAAAGTGCGCTTTATTGGAATGGGTTTGAGTTGAACAGGTAATGTGTCCCTCTCCCATTCAGAAATAGAAAAAACTACAGTACCGCGTCTAGTTTTTTCAGATTGTTTCGCGGGTACAATAAAATGGGGCCTTTTTCTTAAGGCTCAAGTTGGCCTCTTGTTTCGGTACGTATTGAAAATATTAGAAATGTATGGAGGGGCATTTTCATAATAAACATCATGCAATAATAAAAAAATTTTGTTTTCTTTTTTCCGATAATGGAGCCCAGTTTAGAATTCTCAGAACTTTGTTTGTATTTGTTCCCTTGGTACATCTGCTAACAATTAAGGCTGCCTTGTACTGAAGCCTGTCCAATTTCAACAGTTCGTGTTTTGGAGCCGCATCAAATAAAATTGAGCCGTATTCTAAATGGGGTAAAATAAAGGACATACACATAGTTTCAATGTGTTTGTTGCAATCTTATATTTTAGACAATTAAGTGGATTTATCATCTTGTCTATTTTGGTACGGAGTTGGGTAATGTGTTCGGTGAAAGTCAGAACATCATCTAAAATTACACCCAGGTGGCAGTGTGAATATTGTCTTGCTATAGTTTCACCATTCATGGTAACTGGCTGAAACTGCCTCTTGAAACGACATGTACCCCTATACTAGTATATCAATTCTTTACTTTTAAATGCTTTGAATTTCAACTTCCACAAATCGGACGATTCAGACAACTTATCAAGATCAAATTGAATTTCCCTTTGAGCCTCAGTTAGATCTTTTTCTTACTGGGTTCTAACAATTTTGTCATTTCCCTTTGGCACTCAGAATGTGTACATATGGCGTCCTCTGCATCTTATTCGACGTATGAAATAGCGCGTGCCATCCCTTGAAATTCGTACTCTGCCAATCTCAAACGGTACTGTACATAGCTGTAGTGCTGCAAAACGATGTTGGGATTGGGTTTGTACATACATCGATTTTAGTTAAAGGTGCAACAATTAGTGCAGAATGGCCAATAAATGATCAATGACCAGTGTCAAAGTATTTTTTAAGTTTGGATATTTCATCAAGACTAATATATATTTTTATGATCTATAAAGAAACCCCCTGGATGAACATCATTTCGGCTGATATTCCTCTTGACACGTGATAGATCTTAAAAATCTATAAGTGGGACTCCCTTTATAGAAGCTTTGAACTGAATTTACACTTCTTAATTGAAATTGGAAGTTTATCCATACATTTTAAGAAAATAGGTACTTCTTATGTTCTACTTATGTCAAACAAGGTGTTTAGCCAAATGTTGCCCTGATACCTCAGAAGAAGTAAACAATTTTGAATTTTCTCTCTACAGACTTCGTTGCCCCTTTAACCTCAACACTTATTTATTGTTAAAACAATACTGCATAACAATTGCGAATAAATCCAGTAAGTTACTTTACATATACTCTAAGGTAAGTTATTTATGTACATTTACTCCATATTGTAAATACACTTTTGTAAATAGAGAAAAAGAACACGTAATTCGTATAATTGTTATTTATCGACATTTTCCCTACTAGTATCCCGAACAATCTGGCTTGAAAGGCACATTTTTACAAACCCAAAATACCTTGTCCTGTTCAGCTTGAAAAGTGGACGTTTTATAAAATTACTAAAAAGCCCGCATCTTTTGAATGATCAGGAATTGTTCATCAGCCTGAAAAGATAGAGATGGATTAATCTATGGCTTGTTTTAGCATAAACAATTCAACAAGAAACACACACTGAACAATATAGTACCTCATAACCAAAATGGCAATTAGGGTCACTCCGTCTACGGACTCTTACGACCAGAAGAATCAACAAACGCTGCAACCAAGCAAATATTTGGCAAATGTAATATAAAATATGCGAAGATATATTATGTATATTGCATAGAATGTCTCAAGACTATAAGTTATTGAATGATTTGAAGTGCAATACAGGATATACTGCTCGAGAAATTCCGTATTGAAACGAAACGAAGTCAAGTAGATTGGTAAAGCACAAGAACTGACCAATCAGAGGGCTTCATTTTACAGATTATACGATAAAATGATTCAGAATGAAAACAATAATATAAAATACGATAAATTGATCCACTCCACAACTTATAGACTATTCGGCACGATTGTCAAGTGCAAACTTGAAAACAAAAAGGTATGTATACATGTATATCATGAAAATTTCCAAATGTTAATTTGACCCAATTTTAGCATCAAACTGTCCATTTGCTATATTGTGTATTGTAATTTAGGCATTTTTATTTGAAGATGTTACATATACAAGGATCAGAACTCAATCAATACGACCGCTGTCGCAACTTACAGCAATAATTTAGTTCATATCTTAACGGTGACTGACCCGACTTCCAGACCTGATAACAACCAAGACTTAAGGATCACATGCCTGACCAACACCCTACTGCACATTTGTAACGCGTTCTTTTCATGTTACCTCACCTGTATATTCTTCCAAATGTTAAAGAGCGATTGAAGAGCTTATTTTGTTTAAATGAATTGAATAACAAAAAGGTGTGTTATGGCCCTAACCTTAATGCAATTACTTACTTTTGTATTCTGCGTTTTATCGATATTTTACAATTGATCCTGCAATCGAGTTTTATCGATATTTATTGATGCTTTGGTGAACGGCCTACCCAGTTCCCGAGAATAGTTTAGAAATATATATTTTTTGTTTCAGGCTCACAAATTTTCCAATATAGAATATATAAGCCTAGATCGCTCAATTAACATTCGATTGTTAACATTCATTGATCTAATTTGGGCGTCTGATAAAAAAACAAAGGTCGCTATCACTTCCCAATATTTGTAGTCAAATTTATATATACTGTTTAATGATATAGACCAATCAAATATATGGAGATCAGAGTATACGAATCCAGATGTGAACGACCGATTTTGTTATGTGTTTTGTATATATATATATTTGGACAACTTAAACTTGACTTGTAACACTTTACATCTAATCGTGACCATCTTATAGTGTAAAGATCCACCGAACTTGGATAGATGACCGAAGTTGACTTTATTAGATGTGCTCCAAATGATGGATTATATATTTTCGGTAAACAGCTGCATTGGTGCACAATAAATCTCATCATCCGCTCATCAACGTATTGGCAGCTGCTATAGGATACCAGTTATAGTCCGTGAGGATTTTACAGACATTTTATGAGATTTTATACATACGATTTTTCTAAGATCAGTTTGACACTAGTAAAATGAAGGCATCCAAATTCATTGTGCTGGTAGTATTGATTCAACTGACAAAAGGTATGTATGGTCAAAATAGTCGCAACCACTTGGGGCAAATATCAAATTAAAAAAAAAATACATTCCTTGTTTTCCAATTTGAAGATATCTCCAATTTCCAAAGATGGGTATCGATATGGTGAACTTTTTGAACACACGTTTCTCTTAAACCAGTCATCAAAAAATTCTGAAAATTTTACACATCGTCAATTTAATGCTCAGTTTTAGATAACAATATAATTTTTAATTAATATATAAACTTCTCTCAATATTGTTTAACAAAACAAATCAGACACTTCTTTTGTTCTTGGTATCATATGTTCTGAATGAAATCCGAACCTCATTGGAACAAAATGACATAAAGACAACGCGTTTAGGTCTCTCAATATTCTAATTGTACAAAAGAAAGTTTGGTTGATTTAAAAAAGTATTTTTATTAATTTTTTTATTAATTTATTAATTTTTATATATATATTTTTTTTAAATACTCTTTGTTAAATCAACCAAAATTTCCTTTGTATAACTATAATATTGAGAGGTCTAAGAAAATGTTGTATAAACTATTTTGTTCCAACACGCTTTGGAAAGATATTTCATTTCATTCTCAAGAATTGGTAAAAAGGAACAAAAAACAATTGCACTAAAGAAGTGTTAACAAAAACAGTTATATAAAATAATTTTCGCATTAAATTGTCGTCAATCAGTCAAAATTACATAAAGGACCGTCTTTTTATACAGAATGTTTTTTAATAATTGGTTAAAAAGAAAAAAAAATTGAATTCAGTCCACCATATTGATACCAATCCTTAAAAAACAGTATTTCGTAATCGTATTTTATCATCAGTTCATTTTCAAAATGAAAATTGATTTTATGTAAAATGAGAAAACATTTCGCAATTGACGGGTTTGTTTCGCACCGAACAGGCGATTTTGAAGTCGCATTAGCAGATCGCAATTTGCATTGAAATCTTTCAATATTACCTTTAATGAAGTATAAACTAGTTGAAAGTTCTGGGGTGTCTGTGAAACTACAAATATAAATGTTTATCAAAGTTAAAGAGAGAATCTGATATAGTGAGCAGTCTAAACAAAATTGCTTCAATTTTATAATATTTTTAGCTCATTTCATTCCTTGTCATGTCTATTTTCTAAAAAATACAAAAATGCTATTACTTTATTCAAGGAAAACTAAAGATTTTCACAATAATGTATAAATTTTTTTATAAGAATGGTTACCATTCTTATTATTTGGGAGAATTTAAACATTTGTCACGCATTTTTGTGGTTTGAATCATTAATAACTTCACCAATTTATAACATATTGTGAATCTTTTGGGAGATATTGTATTTGAATAGATTGGTAGGTCAATTATACAAGTTGCTTGTAATTTTGTCACCCCCCTGTAGATCTGATTCTGCCTTTAACATCATGATACTATTATTTCCCGCTGAATAACACCAGCATGGAATATAATTTATGTTGAAAAATCCCGTATTGAATTCGCATTCACCCGGTGGTTCCAATAATGAATTTTATTCCATGATGGTGAAATTCCCTGCAATCTGATTGGTCCACGTGACTTAAATATATTCTGTATTTACACGCACTTTCCGGTGTCAATGACGTCAGCGTTGGGATACGGTCCAGTATCCCAACGCCCCAGATTTCCATCCAGGATATGACTGTTACTGAAAAAAATCAATGGCGATTACTTTACACCAACGCATGCTTATCTTTGAATTTTGCTATAAATATCCGATTCAAATATCAGAAACGTATACTGTGATCACCACAATCAATAATTTTAAGATAAAACACGCAAACAAAAAGCAAACAACAAGGCCATAAAGATTTTGAAGGAATATCGATTAAAAATCTCTGAGGTGAGAAGGTTGATCTGTTTCTCCGGCCCCGAGCCAACGGACTTGATTTAGGCGAGTTTTATATGGGTAATCATGGAATAAAATCGTTATTCAATGATTTCTTGTGAAATACAGAAAATATTCTTCCCTTGAACGTCTGTATTTCACTCTGCTAGCGCATCGTGAAATACAACCTTCTCGGGAAGAATATTTTCTGTATTTCACTCGAATCATTGAATAACTTATAGTATTCACCTTGCCCCTGTATTTTATTAGCAGTTTGTCATTTTTCAAAAATCTTGAATTAAAGTTAAAACTTGAAAATGCTATTTTTCAAAACTTAATTCATTTTTTCGAAAAGATCAGTCATCTTAAAATTCCCAATTCCCAAATTGTTTAGACGCAACAAGAGTCTGAAAGTTTAAGAAACTATTTCGGAACTTACATTCTTTATCTAATTAATAACAAATTTTCGCTTTCCACGGGTAAACTTTATCGGCAATCGGAACTTACATTTTTATCTAATTATGTTTTCGCTTTCCACGGGTAAACTTTTTTAGAATTACCATAAAAAGGAAAGACTGAAACTATAGTAACCCGGATAGAAATGTTCAAGAGTAACTTATTCTCCTATAACTTTTTTAATTTTCGATATTATCAGAACCCTTTTATATATTTGAAAACTAGAGTAAAATTCTGACATACAAAATATTCAAGGAACAACCCTTTAGTTATTTTATTTTCTTAATAATATTAGTAAACTATATATCCTTAATATGAGTGACCCAAATAGACAATTTACCATTTTGTCTCATATTTGTTAAAATATAGCAGCATGTTTCGAAAATATGAATGTTCAGTTGAAATTAAGGACATGTAACAGGTCTATGAAGTAATGAAGACCGCTGCCTTGATATGAGGTAATGACTGCATTTAAAACCTTTTGCTTTGAATTGACTTGTATGTATATTTAAAAAATGGGTCGGTTGGCATTCTACGAAGGTCAGATGCCAAGATCATTCCAAGGTAAAATATCAATATCTAGGTACCCTTGATCTGTGCTGTGACCCTTAATGACCACTGATTAGGTGACCTAAGGTCAAGGTCAACTTTATGGGTCAACTTCATTCACGGCCAACGGTAAATATTTGGTATTCGGAGATTCAATGCAATTATATAGCGGGCATTTTTTTTATCTTTGTTTACCAAATCGAACGGGTAGATTGCTAGTTCATATTTAAAATGCCATTTTACCTCATAACGTTAATGTATATTGGTCGTCATATTTGAATAGAATGCATATTATGTAAATAATACATATAGGTTATTTCATGCTTGATTTTCAATATTAATTTTATTCCAGGGTAATATGATATTGACCGAGGGAAATATGATATTGACCGAACGAGCGTAGCGAGTGTGTCAATATAATATTTACCGAGGTCAATGTCATATTTCCCGTGGAATAAAATTCATATTGAGAATCAAGCATGAAACAAGGCATTAACATGACAAAATGTCACCACCTAAAACAATTTGGTCAATTTAAAGCAAGTTGGAAAATACCTTTTGACCTTAAGAAGGTTTGATTTGAACTTCTTAGAACATGTAGATGATTTTGAAAAAAAATCGTCAATTTGAAGCAAGTTGAAAAAATACTTCTTTGACTTTTTTTGACATTGAGAAGGTCATTGAAGGTCAAATGTAAAGTCAGATATGAACTTCTGAGAACATGTAGATGATTTTGAAAAAAAAATTAAGTAAATTTGAAGCAAGTTGAAAAAAGACCTTTTTGACCTTGAAAAGGTCATTGAAGGTCAAATATCAAATCTAAAGTCAGATTTGAACTTCTGAGAACATGTAGATGATTTTGAAAAAAAAATAGTCAATTTGAAGCAAGTTGAAAAAAGACCTTTTTGACCTTGAGAAGGTCATTGAAGGTCAAAGGTCAAATCTAAAGTCAAATTTGAACTTCTGAAAAGATGTAGATGATTTTGAAAAAAAAATTTGGTCAATTTGAAGCAAGTTGAAAACAGACCTTTTTGACCTTAAAGGTCAAATGTCAAATCTAAAGTCAGATTTGAATTTCTAAGAACATGTAGATGATTTTGAAAAAAAAATTAGTCAATTTGAAGCAAGTTGAAAAAAAACCTTTTTGACCTTTTTTTACCTTGAGAAGGTCATTGAAGGTCAAATGTCAAATCTAAAGTCAAATCTAAAGTCATATTTGAATTTCTGAGAACATGTAGATGATTTTGAAAAAAAAAATTAGTCAATTTGAAGCAAGATGAAAAAATACCTTTTTGACATTGAGAAGGTCATTGAAGGTCAAATGTAAAATCTAAAGTCAGATTTGAATTTCTGAGAACATGTAGATGATTTTGAAAAACTTTTTTAGTCAATTTGAAGCAAGTTGAAAAAAGACCTTTTTGACCTTTTTTGACTTTGAGAAGGTCATTGAAGGTCAAATGTCAAATCTTAAGTCAAATCTAAAGTCAGATTTGAATTCCTGAGAACACGTAGATGATTTTGAACATTTTTTTTAGTCAATTTGAAGCAAGTTGAAAACAGACCTTTTTTGACCTTGAGAAGGTCATTGAAGGTCAAATGTCAAATCTTAAGTCAAATCTTAAGTCAGATTTGAATTTCTGAGAACACGTAGATGATTTTTAAAAAAAAAATTAGTCAATTTGAAGCAAGTTGAAAACAGACCTTTTTGACCTTTTTTGACCTTGAGAAGGTCATTGAAGGTCAAATGTCAAATCTAAAGTCAGATTTGAAGGTCAAATGTCAAATCTAAAGTCAAATCTAAAGTCAATTTGAAGCAAGATGAAAAAATACCTTTTTGACATTGAGAAGGTCATTGAAGGTCAAATGTAAAATCTAAAGTCAGATTTGAATTTCTGAGAACATGTAGATGATTTTGAAAAAAAATTTAGTCAATGTGAAGCAAGTTGAAAAAAGACCTTTTTGACCTTGAGAAGGTCATTGAAGGTCAAATGTCAAATCTAAAGTCAGATTTGAACTTCTGAGAACATGGAGATGATTTAGAAAAAAATTGAAGTCAGTCTAAACAGTATTTGTTAAGTTATAGGAAGTTGTAAGAAATTGTTACAGACGCCGGACGCCAACCTCCAACCGCCGTCGCAAAAAAACGGAGACCATAACAATATGTCACCACTTTTGGTGATGACATAATAACCTTTTTATTCCATAATTTAATTTTTGAGAATTCAAGGAAAAAGATATTTCAAGAAAATTGAAATTTTTTAATAAAAATGAAAAACTGATTCAAAATTGCAATTTTTTTAAATAAATTAAAATCTTTGAAAAATTGAAATTTTTTGAAAAAAATGAAAATTTCTGAATTTTTTTTCCAGGGACAATATGATTCCCTCGGTCAATATCATATTACCCTGGAATAAAATTCATATTGAAATTCAAGCATGAAATAACCTTTTTATTCCATAATTTAATTTTTGAGAATTCAAGGAAGAAGATATTTCAAGAAAATTGAAATTTTTTGGAAAAAATGAAAAACCGATTCAAAATTGAAATTTTTTAAATAAATGAAAATCTTTGAAAAATTGCAAAATGAAAATTTCTGAATTTTTTTTTCGAAAATTGGAGAAAATTGGAAAAATCAAATTTTTTTGAAAAAAATGATTTTTTTTTGAAAAAAATAGGGACAATATGATTTTTTTCCAGGGACAATATGATTTTTCGAGTATATATTATTTTTTTTACAGGGACAATATGATTTTTGAGTATATATGATTTTAAGAGGGATGATATGATTTTATTTCCCAGGGAAAACAGTAGTATTATGGAATAAATAGAGGATATCCTATGATTTATGAGTGATATGATTTTTATCAACGAATGGATATGATATCTGCACGAGCGAGCGTAGCGAGAGAGTGCAGATATCAATAACCATGAGTGGATTAAAATCATATCACGAGTAAATCATAGGATGTTCTTTTTATTCCATAGTTAAAGTCATCATCAGAATCGTCGGAAATTAAGTCATTTAATTCGAATTTTCCAAACGATCCGGCGATGTTGACACTTAGCCTCGTTTTGAGTCTGAAGTAGCAAAAATCCATAAACCATCGCATACGGCGCCGTATGTCATGGTTAAAATACCGTATGCTATGGTTAAGTGAAAATTTGTCAAAAATATAATATTTTACCACCGATTACAAAAATACCGTTTTTATTTTCACATGTTATCCTATGAATATCATGCTAACTATGGAATAAAGTTATATATTTTATATAAAGTTATATATTTTATTTATAATTTGTAGATGCCTCATCAAGTTGGGTGGTTATATCGGGTGCATGCCTGCCAGGATTCAACAATAAAATAATAGAAGATATCGAATCTTTGGCAAGATGCAAAAGGAAGTGTGAAATACAGACAACATTTATATGCCGCTCAGTCGAATACAGCGAGTCCAACGAAAAGTGTATTCTTTCAACAGAACACTCAGGGACCCAGTCGATAAGCAACCCATGCGGAGTTTCTTCATATGACTATGCCGAGAGGTCTCTTACAGGTAACTTTCGATTTACTATTGATGTATAATTAAAACTAATGGCTAAATGAATTGTTGATTATTGAAGAATGATTTGTAAATGTAATGATGCTGTGAGTGAAGGTGATAGTCTGAATTCAAAGGCTAGGATACCAAAGGTGGATTAAATCATCCTCGGTATATTGAGTCATGTTCCCATATTCATCTCATACATTGTAAAATATATAAAGTAATCATCCACAAGAAACATTTTAATATGGGGATGGATATATGGATTAAAAGAATGATATCAATATTATTAAAGTAGTGAACACTTTTTACAAGAGAGATGATATTTTTTATAGATATACATAGCCAATGTTTTTTCTTTTCTTTGCGTTATTTCTCTATGGACCATATGTTATACTATTTTTCAAACAACTAATGTATAAACTTTCAAATAAAATCAAAGATGGCTTTTCTAGGTTTAAACGAATGATTTATCATGTCCTACTGCACCTGGTCCATTTATTCAGACTACATGTGATTTAAACTTGTAATGGGACCATTGACTATAATACTTTTTATATATTATTCTTTTGCATCATTTTAAAGACATGCATGCATTGGGTAGCATACTCTCAGATCTACTTCCTTTCATTAAGCCTAAGATACAAATGGTATCTGAGTAAATTGAGTATTCAGTACACTTGTCGAAATATCAATGTTAGGAGGTCATGAATGATTAAATTGTTAATGACATGTTAAATCCTTACCGCAAAATCAACACCGTTGACTGATGTAATTTCAGACCCTACAACCCAACTAACTACACAAAATGTTGTGACTACTGTACCTACTACCCAACCAACTACACAAAAAGAAGGAACTACTGAGCCTACTACCCAAACGACTACACAAAATGAAATGACAACTGTGCTTACCACCCAGCCAACTACACAAAATGATGCGACTACAGAGCCTACTACCCAAACGACTACACAAAATGAAATGACAACTGTGCTTACCACCCAGCCAACTACACAAAATGAAGGAACTACAGAGCCTACTACCCAACCAACTACACAAAATGAAGTAACTACTGAGCCCACGACCCAACCAACTACACAAAATGTCGTGACTACTGTGCCTACCACCCTATCAACTACACAAAATGAAGGGACAACGGATCTTACTACCAAAACAACTGCAAAGAGTGATGTGACTACTGCACTTACTACCAAACAAACTACACAAAATGAAGTAACTACAACCACCTCACCCAAACATCGTCCACTATTTATAAACGAAATTATAAAAGCAAAGCTCGAGTCTGAAGTGTATAAACCTCCTAAGAAAAAAGAGCATGTGCCAGTCGAAGCAAAATATGCAGCGGTTGTTGGTGTGCCTCCCTGTATGATCATTATTATTTCAGTTGGGCTATTCATTCTATCTGATTTGCCAACAATATTTAGGGACATTAGGAGAGGATGTAGGTACACCAAAAGTACCGTTTTGTTTTTGACTGGCAAGTATCCATAATGACAAAAAGAGCAATCATAGCCGCCAACTTGAAAATATCTGGTACCCTTATAATGTCGGCCCATGACTACAAAATAATGTTATCAATTTGTAATGATTTACTTTATTTAGAATTATCTTAAAATACTATACTTCCGTTCAGCACCGATGGTAGCCTCTGACAATTTGTGGGTCACATGACCTAGTTCTATCTAAAAAAAAGTGATAAGCTTGAAAAAGTGTATTAAATTTAATTATGACAATGAGTTTATTTCCGATAAATCTATAGCTAGAGGACAAACATAAAATTGTGCATTTGCAACAATATGTATTTTTCAGCAAACATGATATCACTAATTGAACATCATACAAAATATAAGTCCAAAGAATTCACTTATTTCTAACAGTCCCTACGAATTATTTTATAACATAAGTAATAAACATCTTATAAAATATGGTGAATTTAATCGGTAGGAAACAAGATGAAAGGATTGGTGTCGATATGGTGAACTGGATTCAACAATGTGTTTCTCTTAAATCAATTATTAAAAACATTCTGTTAAAAACACGCCCCTTTGTATAATGTTGACCGATTGACAACAATTTATGCATATACATATATAAATATACATATATATAATATATTACATAACTGTTTTTGTTAGCATATTTTGTTTTTTGTGCAATAGTTTTTGCCCCTTTCTACCAATTCTTTAGAATGAAATAAACTATCTTTCCTAACCTAGTTGGAACAAAATAGCATATACAACATTTTCCTAGACCTCTCAATATTATATTATATTGTAAAAAATGTCCGTTGTGCTTCCTCTGGTGTGTTAGAGCGTTAACACCAGCTGCCTCTAGTTAGATCGACTAACAAAACAACTCTTTCTGGGGTTGTCGAGAGGGCTTTAGCGCCGGTACGTTCAAACTAGGCGAATAGGTGCCGTAGCCACGAGGTTGCGAGTTCGAGACGCGTGTGCTCCTTGTGTTTATTCATTTATGATCACTGTCTGAGCTTTCAGTTGCAGAGGTATTAACCCGCTCTGGGTTCTTAAGGACAGTTGAGCAGTGTGTGTGTGTAGAAAATGTCCGTTGTGCTTCCTCTGGTGTGTTTGAGCGTTAACATCAGCTGCCTTTAGTTAGATCGTAGCCACGAGGTTGCGAGGTTCGAAACGCGTGTGCTCCTTGTGTTTATTCATTTATAGTTATACTAAGGATAATTATTCAAAAATTAAAACAAAAAAAACAAAAAAGATGAAAATTAAGATAAACCTTTTATTTCATTATAACAAAATCCTTCTTTTAAATCAACCAAACTTTCCTTTGTACAATAACAATATTGAGAGACCTCAACACGTTGTGTTTATTTCGTTTTGTTCCAATGAGGTTCGGATAAATGTTTCATTTCAATCCGAACATACATGTATGATACCAAGAACAAAAGAAGTGTCTGGTGTGTTTTCTAAAACTATATATAGAAAAAATGTCAAATTAACCCAGGACTATATATACTGACGGAATATAACTGCGTTGACAGCAGTTAACGAATATATTGTCCGGCTAGATTTTGGTCATATCTGTTATCTTTAAATGTATAGATGTCGTATATAGTAGTACTGCAATATATACTTATTTGATATCTTATCAATGAATTAAAAAACACTGCTTCCATCCAATCACCCTTAGTGTAGTGGTTAGAAAAAATTTCTGGCTGTTGCCTAGGTGTGGATCGACTCCCATTCGTTCCTTTTTTTACCATATCTACTATATTCTGCATAAAATTTAACTATTCGTTTCCTCGTTTTCATGACACTATTTTCTTAGACCTCTCAATATTATAGTTATACTAAGGAAATGTTGGTTGATTTAAGAATAAGTATTCAAAAATTAAAACAAAAAAAAAACACAAAAAGATGAAAATTAAGATAAACCTTTTATTTCATTAACAAAATCCTTTTTTTAAATCAACCAAACTTTCCTTTGTATAATAACAATATTGAGAGACCTTAACACGTTGTGTTTATTTCGTTTTGTTCCAATGAAGTTCGGATAAATGTTTCATTTCATTCCGAACATACATGTATGATACCAAGAACAAAAGAAGTGTCTGATGTGTTTTCTAAAACTATATATAGAAAAATGTCAAATTATATTGTTAGCATTCAAAAGATGATCATTAGATTGACGATGACGATTTTCAGAATTTTTTGATGACTGGAAGAGAAACGTGTGTTCAAAAAGTTCATCAGGACCATACACAGTAGGGACGTTTGGTCTTAACCGGACCATATTTTCTTTATTGGTAAACAATAACCCAGGACTATATATACTGACGGACTATAACTGTGTTGACAGCAGTGAACGAATGGATTGTCCGGCTAGATTTTGTTCATATCTGTTATCTTTATTTTTAAATGTATAGATGTCGTATATATTAGTACTGCAATATATACTTATTTGATATCTTATCGATGAATTAAAAAACACTGCTTTCATCCAATCACCCTTAGTGTAGTGGTTAGAAAAAAATTCTGGCTGTTGCCTAGGTGTTGATCGACTCTCACTCGTTCCTGTTTTTTTTCTCTACCATATTCTGCATAAAATTTAACTATTCGTCTCCTCGCCTTCATGAGATTATTTTTATACAACATTTTCTTAGACCTCTCAATATTATAGTTATACTAAAGAAACGTTGGTTGATTTAAGAATAAGTATTCAAAAATTAAAAAAAAGAAAAAAAGATGAAAATTAAGATAAACCTTTTATTTCATTAACAAAATCCTTTTTTAAATCAACCAAACTTTCCTTTGTACAATAACAATATTGAGAGACCTCAACTCGTTGTGTTTATTTCGTCTCGTTCCAATGAGGTTCGGATAAATGTTTCATTTCATTCCGAACATACATGTATGATACCAAAAACAAAAAAAGTGTGTGATGTGTTTTCTAAAACTATATATAGAAAAAATGTCAAATTATTAATTTTGAAATTAATTTCAAAATGAAGAATATCCCCGAGGCCATAAAAGATTATTTCTCGGTTTACAGTAATCAATTTAGTGTCAAATTATACTTTGGGGAAAATTTAAGAGTTTGAACACAGATAGGCTGAAATAGTGGTCATTAAGTGAAGTGCAGTTACTGCATTATGCTATTTACTCATATAGCATCTTTTTATTTCATTCAAAAGTAGAATTCCATCTTAAGAATATGCATAATGTCTATTATGGAGTGGTTCCAATAAATAGTTTCTTAGACACAGCAAACCGAAAGGCATTCGTAGCCTTGCCCAAGTCGGCCTCTTGCTTATCTCTATTTCTATCCCATTGTGAAAGATATGACCGTCTAAAATCACTTGCCATACTGCACATGGACCTTTAATTTCATGTTTTTGCAGCTGTATATTTTGGTAATAATTCAAGATCAGATAAGTAAAAAATACCGACTTGGTGGAAACAAAGTAACATATTTGATCCTAGGTAGTGACACAAATATATCATTTATGCAATAAAAGTACATTTCCCCTGTTATGTATGAGAAATCAATAAAAATATATTGTGTAAGGCCTTTCTTTACAGAAATGAAAATTGGAAATGGCACGCCGATATCATCATCTTCGGATCAACTAAATATGCTCTACCTGTCACAGCATCACCGACGGTGTTCGGGGAAGCTTGGGCACAAAGCTTTATGGCACTCGTCGCCCTGGTCAAGTCATACCAGGGGAAGAAGCTCCCCCGTTTTAAAGTTTCATGATCATCCTGAGCACTTTTCGGGAGCTTTTTATGCCAAAATTGTCAAAAAGCTCCCTCTTGGCAAAAGCTGGATACGAGACGGCACCTTTAGACTCAATATCACATTCATAGTTGAGGTCAGGACCAATCTGCTAAACTCAAACTAAGTCCAAGACCCTGCTCTATATGAAATCAGAGCGTGACTTTGGGCACAAAATATAAATCCAGGTGGCCTACCTGCTAACCATTGGTTTGATGTCCCTTAGAAATTGACAACACAGTATTACTATTGAACTAGAAATGAAAGACCGTACGGCCGCCTATCAGCAAATATGACAGATATAGCAGATACGCCTATTACTTCATCAAAATTAGCTTGATATACATGATGAAATATGTGAGTTACTAAAATCATGGGCTTTCAACTAGTTGAAAGCCCATGCTAAAATTATACATTTAGGGGGAAATTTATCAAGATTTGAAGGTCAAAATTGATACGGAAACAACAACGTACAGAAAGCTTTAGCTTACGTACTCTCGGTATTGCTGTCGGTAAGACAAACGTATTGAGTAAACTTTTACTCCATCGATGCATTACGGATTTTGATTTTGATTCCATACAGTGTAAAATGAATTGAACATACCATTTGAAAAACTCGATTTATGTCAAACAATAAACAAATTCATTCACCAAAGTTAAGTCAAATTATACACAACACACTGTGCTTGTTCATATAGTGATACTTTTATGGCCTAGTCACATAGCCCGGCCGATGTCCGGCATTGGTAGAGCTCGGTGGATTTTTTTGGTGCCACCGAGCTCTCCTCATCGGGAGCAGAGCTCGGTGACGTGAACGGACTCCGTCCGGACATCTTCAGGCGACCGACCGAACACCGGCCGGAGACCGTACGGAGTCTGTCTCAAAATGGTAGTTTTTTTCTGCCGATGTGGCAGCAACTACCGGCCGGAGGTCGGCCGGACATCGGAAGGAATACGGCCGGTACCCGAGCAGGTAACAGGACACCGTGCGATCGCCGGCCGGGTTGTTAACGGGCTTTGAACAGTGACCGGCCGATGCTCTGTCCCACATCGGCCGGAGCTCGGTCGGAGCTCGGCCGCTGTCCGTTAAAAAAACTCGTCCTCTGGTTGTCTCAGATGCACGGGACACCGGCCGATACTCGGCCGTGCACCGGCCGACGTGTTTTCCGATGTGGTTACGATGGGGCTGCGATGACATGATGAGGGAGCTCGGTGAGAGCCCGGTGAAATTTAACTCCGAAGTTAAAATTTCACCGAGCTACCACCGATGCGGTTTTAAGCAACAAACGCCACGGATGTCCGGCCGGTGTCCGGCCGGTGTTCGGCCGAGTTCGGTGAAAATTGCATCGCTGGCTCATCGTAACCTCATCGGCCGGGCTATGTGACTAGGCCATTAGAACTAAAATCAATATAATCGAAGGATAAAATGGGATACGTAAATGACCAACGTCGAAAGCCTCATTTTTCGTGTTCTCCGTATCGCTTCATGTATAAAATGAACTGACCACGCATAAATCTGGTAAACACGTTACGGCTACGGATCCGTTGAGCTAAAAACCGTTTTGCGAAACCTCTCTATTATGTCTTGTGATCCACATATTTATATTTGCAATTACATACTCTCAACATAATTTAACTTCATTTTCATATTCACCAATCAAGGATAGTTGTGTATTGACACAGATTTTCTGGGTATTTTTAACTTATGTATAATGTATACAAGGTTTCAATGTAGGGTGAATATTAGAAAATCGCTCAATCCTCGGATCTGGCAATACCTGATTAACACATAATTGTACAGCAGCATGGTCAATAGTACCATGTGTTCTCAATTTCCATAATCGTATATGTTTTTTCACCAATATCAATAACATTGGTACCTGTTACACTGCTGGGTTGAGTCTAACGAAGCATTTTTGTAACGAAGGTTAGCGAAAAAATTGTGTCCACACTGGCTTTATCCAACCCTAACGAAGCAATTATTTGGTGTTACACTGCACTTAAAATGCTTCGTTGCGCGTGCGCAGTACTCATCTGCCCCACCCACTTATTATGATTAATATTTTTATTCTTTTGATATAAACCATTGATCAAACTCAAAAATCTAATTTTTAATGTTTATTTCAACAATTCAGCACAGAAAAAGACTAGTTCAAAATTCTCTGGAAAATAAAACCAGATGAATGTGATCATTCCGTACACATGTCCATACATTTTTCCCATCATTTCGATTTTTATATATTTCAGCTGTCAATACGATTACAAGTATTGTTTTCATTTTCTATCATTTCCTTTGGAAACATATAGAATAAAAATAGGCCTATGTTAATTACTAGGAGGAATTGGATTTGGGGTTTATACAATTTCCAAATGGACTTCTCAGTTATATTTCAAATAGTGTAGCCATTACTAAAATATCTCGGTGTTCGGCTGGTGGTTTAACTACTATTTAATGATCAATTCATTTTAATATGAATATTACCCGTCTCGCCAATATTCCATGCATATTTGAGTGAGTTTGACATAAATTAGTATGTTAATCCATCAGCCGTCCGTTGAATTCGAAAATGGCGCAAATTGGAAGAAACTTAAATATCAGTTGTACGCATCGTCTTACGACACATCAATAGTGTTTGGGGCTGGCCTAAAACATGCAGCCTCTCTATGGTAAGTTTAAATTCAATTACATTTTAAAATCGTCGAAATAATAGAACGACTAGTACAAGTATTGCAATGGGGCGATAATCAGTTGAATACGATTTCTGAAGAGAGACATTTTCGAATCAATCAAATCGGCTAAATTCCCTGATATGATTCACCGGGAAGCAATTGTATCATGGTGTGAACACATTTAGAATTACATTCAAGGTATAAATATTCGAGGCGCAAGAAAAAATTAATATTAAACATGTATGCCACAACTTTCTATTTAATAAGCATATCTTATCATGTAATTTCAAAAGTTTACCCTTCCACACATGAGACGGAGTTTTCCCGGAAAGAGGGACATTTAAATATTCTAGGTTTATTCCCTTATAGATCAGATAAACGTTTCAAAAATACCGTATACATATACGGTAAAACCTGCGTGTTTTAGATTTAATAATTTTTTGTATATCAATGCGAGGAAAGGCAGGGAATCGAATGAAATGCCACGACAGACGGTAAATCACATTTGTACGTGGCGTTTAGGGCTTGAGTTAGCGTCAATCAGTGACGCAAATAGGTAATTATTTTAATCAAAACGAAGCATTATAATAATACGTACTTAAAAACATGTTCTTTCCTCGCGATTCCTCTCATTTAATGCAAAATGATGAATGTGCTCTTTATTACGCGCATGCGCAAACCGCCAACTAAGCATTTTCTAACGAAGCTACCTGTTACACAGGCCAAAAAAGCTTCGTTGGGACCTAACCTTCGTTGAATTTTCTACTCAATTGCTTCGTTATCAACTAAGCTTTTCTAACGAAGGCGGAGGTGTTACACTGGCCCAAAATTGCTTCGTTACGAAGCTTTTTGTCAAATTGCTTCGTAACGAAGCATTTCAACTGGCCTGTGTAACAGGGGTCATTGTCTATTAAAGCCCTCTGAACAACTGCAAAAACATGATTAATTGAGCAATTGCAAGGGCGATCATGTCTGTTAGTGTTTCGTTGTGTCTGATAACTATAATGTCATTCATCACATTTTACGAAATAACAGCTGACACCCCATGAAAGTGAGAAAATATTTTATATCGTACATGCACAATAATGTTATTC
The DNA here is from genome assembly GCA_903813345.2 of Owenia fusiformis. Classification (NCBI taxonomy): domain Eukaryota; kingdom Metazoa; phylum Annelida; class Polychaeta; order Sabellida; family Oweniidae; genus Owenia; species Owenia fusiformis. Next base: position 9,482,614 of record CAIIXF020000004.1, read on the forward strand.
AGTTTTCAAAAAGCTCAAAACCTAATTTACTTATTACTGTGTAAATAACATTGCATGACAAGTATGCACATTTATTAATTAATCAAACTATCCCTTTTAGCTCTGTAGATTGTATAGATTGTGTCCGTCTCGATTCATTTATCCTTGGTACTAAATTAATTAATTTGCCTGATATGCAACATATTAACACGAGATTAAAAAATCTAATGAGATCAAAGTTGCTCCGCAGAACATGCATTGCTATGGCAACCATATATGGACTATATTTTTGTTAATACAATATGTAATCTAACAAAATGAAGCTTATATCATTATATTTCATTTTTCGAATTTCTTATTGTTACCCTTTCAAAAGAAATCAGGGCATTATTATCAGTAATACGTTAGAATAACAATCAAACTTCAAGGTTTTGCAAAAGTCTCATTTAATATTCAATCAAAATTTAAGATTCTTATATAGATGAAATTATGCACTTTATGTCTGCGCGTGTATCTTGCTCAATCACCCAGTAACGTATCGATTAGCATCTCTAGCGTAATATACATTGTATATGAACGCTATGATGTATTTTACTATCAATGGTCGAAAATACAAATGTTGTTCGATCGGAAACTTTATTGGGGATCATATTTCATATAGATGTAAAGATCAAGATGTTAAAATTTAGCTTTAGCGATGCTATGGTATCATTTTACATGCGATGATGTAATTAATAATTTCCCACATGATCGTCAATATCTTGAAACGATATTGTAAATATAGATAGCAATCAAACGAAATGATTTTTTCTCCTTCCATTTTTAACCAAAGCATGGTTTTGTTTCTCATTGGTATTGTTATACATAGTACTATATAAATACGTATACATAATGTATATCACATGTCACTGCATTCGGAATTTGTACCAAACTTATATTTTATGATCAAAGCATGGATGCAGCCTGGTATGGGGTCTTTCGTAAACCCGTGCGTGAACATTACATCAGAGGGGCATCGTAATTAAAGTGAATCACCTACACAAAAAGCTCTATTTCTCCTATTCAAATCTGCAAAATATTCTGTTTCGAATGAGGTCATTTGTTATTTTATTAGTTAATTATTATTGTTAATATGAGCTAAACTTGTACGTGGATATTAAAAAAATAATGGCGCTATTCGCATCATTTGATATCCATGATATTTCAGTGATGCTGACATGTTCATCCAATAACTGATGCATTGTACCAAAACGGGCGTTCAATCAGACCGATGATTCAATACAGTGCATGTTTTCAATCTGTTTATAAACTCATACAGTCTGTTAAAATTACTTCATAGTGAATAGTTGAACCTAAAATATAAGAAATCTAAAGACCATTGCGCAATGATAATATGGACAAACATATTCATACTATACTTATTGTATGACAATTCCTATATCAATTACTCAGATGCGAATAGGTAATTACCAATTTCACCACCAGGTGGCTGACTCGGGGGAATTAACATGGCAGGGTATAACAAAATTCCCTTAAACTCGAATGCATCAGTTTTAGTGGTTCACTTTTCATATTACCCTTATGTATCTGATAGTTATGCAAATTAAAATATGTCCAGTAAAAGAAAATATTATCTGCCCAACACAAGAAAAGATATTTTACTTTTTGTGGTTTTACAACATGGGGTCTATGGGGAATCTCCCCGACCTAGAAGTCACATTTTCAGAATAAATTAAATTTTCAAAGTTGATAAACTCTTTTCAAAACCACATTTCTAAATGTAATTTTACATGTAGATTCCAAATATGACATCAGTTTGACTGAATTATGAATTTTTAATGACGTAAATCAAGATTATTTCTACTCGCATCTGGGATATACCTGTACATCTACTTTCCGTTTACATTTACGTTGTGGATTGTGTATAAGATAATGAGGGAAAGAGGTCACCAGATAAATCCATCGGTGATGCTGTACTCTGAAGCCTTAAAGGAATATTCCTTGCCAAACCATCTCTCTCCTCATATGGTCATCCTCCCAAGCAGGTGTCCAGAATCCGTTCCTCCTTCTTCCCCCTGCTATAAGCAGTTAGCATTTCCCCGATTAAGAACTCGCAATTTGATTGGCTGTCGCAACACTGCGACAGAAATCATGTATACGTCATCGGCAACACTGCGACAGAAATCATGTATACGTCATCGGCGCATAATAAGATCACGTGATTCAGTTTAATCGGGCGCGTCCAACTTGGTTATAGCAGGGGGTAAAAAGAAAGAAGATATTCTGGATTTTGAAGCCCTGTGATCGGAGGATGCATATGGTAGCTATAACCATATACTGCTTGCCATGTTTAGCACTTGTCAGTAAGCTGCCATCTTTTAAAATTTCACACAGGAAGTGATGTCATCGACTCTCAACTTTGCATATAGCATTAGGTGAGGAGCTATTAAGAATTACAAAACCAGCTAAATATTCTTTTTCAACTGTGTATCTTATTTAATCCTTCTGAAAATCTCTTCTTTTATTCTAAGTTGACAAGACCTGAAAATTTTTTTGCACAGAAAGTAATGATCACTTGTCTAGAAGTGATTTTGTGCTACTTTCCTATACTGTTATGGGCAAGGTTATAGAAGTTGAGAGTTGATGACATCACTTCCTGCAAGAAATCTTAAAAGATGGCAGCTCACTGGAAATAAGCAGTAGATTTTTAAATGATCAATATTTTCCATATTAAAACATTTTCCCATGTTTTGCTAAATATGGAAACTATATATATGATTATAGCTACCATATCAAGAGAGAAAGGGTCTGGCAGGGAATATTCCTTTAGGGAGGGACATGGGGTATAAATAGGAGGCAGACTAATGGAACAGCCAAAATAACTGAATTTTTGATATTTTCTCAAAGCTAGTCAATTTTCTCAAATTTCATAATGATTGAGAAGATGTATTGCTTCAGATTTTGTTATATGTATCTTTCAATGTCTTGATGTTTATATTCTGCAATTAGATTTCAACTCCATCATTTTGTTTGGTTGTAATAAGACATTTAAAAACAGTAATAACATTTTTCAAATTTAATATTCCTCAAGCTTGGCCAATGAAAATCAAGTATCAAGCAATGCTGTTAATTAAACTTACTAATGCGGACTTTCTGTACCATAAATGAATTGTGTGAATGTAACCTAATATTTTGGAGTTGCTAGCAACTTTAAAACCGCCCTTGTGAAACATGTTCGAAGGGCCATTTGAACTGCTGTTGAAACTTCCTACATTGTTCCATATATCATACATATCTTAACCCATCCTTCTAGATAAATCAAGCATTGCCTCATTATAGCATCTTTACCATACACTTTCCAAATCTCACGCATCGTTTCTTGTTTGGTCTGCCCTCCAAGGACATAGAATCTAGTGGCAGATCTGATCTGTGAAAGGTACTCCTCTTTTAGAACTTCAGTCTAGGAATCTCTCAAGTGTGGCTTTTGCTTGATGATGTCATGAACAATTATGTGATATATAAAGTTTACCAACTGTGATTGTAATACCATTATATTGTACTACATTTAAATATAAGTTAATTAAAGAAGAACAAGTAAATGTAGGGAAATACGCTTTCATTTGCAAGCAATGCTTGATTAATGTAATTGTAAATTGTGCGATCTAATCTAATTGTGCGTCCGCCTACCAAAAAGTCAAGTAACCATACTAGCCAATCAATTAAGAGATGCTGAATGATGAATCGATAAATATACATTTTTGCATATTATGTGAAAATTTCATGAAAAAATATTAAAAACATTTGAAATGAGAACATTTTCCGTGAACTTATTGAACGACCTAGTACATTCACAAGGCTTTGTCAGTTTTGCTACACTAAGCCCTTCCGTGAATTGAGAATTGGTATAAAATGATCAATTAATTGATAAAGGGGACACATAAAATAACAATACAATACAATAACATATTTCATCAACAAATTACTTTTCAATAAAAGTACTAAAGCTCGCTGCAGCGTACTATATAGTCATCAGATAGTTGGAGATTGGATATTATTAGATCGGATAAGGTCTAAACATGCTTTTGATAAGTATCATCAACTTGGACTACAACACTTGTCAATGTCGAAATGCGTTTTGTCAAAATTCAGCAATATGATTGAAATACATTCACAGAGTCTTTTTAGGATTGTATATAAATGCGTTACTATACGAAATGAGGATATTTATAAATAGAATGGATTAAATACGGCTTTACTTGGAGTCAGTTATGACATTAGGAAAATGAGGGTAGCATCCGAATACATCGTGCTGATTGTCTGGATTCATCTGATAAAAGGTATGTATTGAACAAAACGAGAAAATTGCAACCACTTGATTAAACGATCAAAAATTTAAAACGATTAAAACAAAATAGACAGGTTCCAATTTCAGAATATCTCAAGGGAAAGGGTTTTTGAGGCATTTTTTAGAAAAAGCAACAGACCTATTTCTTCTGGATCAGTTTTTCATGCTGATGAAGATATTAAAAGATGACAGCTCAACGGGGTGGTCACGACACTGAATTTTAGCGTTTTTACCCCCCTAGGAAAATATTATAGGGGGTACTATGAAACTAGTTCATAACTCAAAGGATATATAACCTATTGTTCTGAGTTCTACAGCATACATTGTTAGTACAGAGATGAATACTACCCTAAAGTTATAGGTTGATATCTTTGTTGGTTTTGGAAAAATACAATTAATTAGAAAAAAAATATGCAATTTTTGTCATTTTTTTCTTGCTTATTTTATATTTGTAGCTTCAAGCAAAATATGATAACTTAAACAGCTCAAAGTAGTATTCTAACAACATTCCCAAGCTATGTGTGATATTGTAATACATCTATTATAGTGATGAAGTACTATTTTGTAATTTTAATATGACTTTATAGTGCCCTACCCCTGGTAAATAGAAGAAAGTTGGTGTCGGTTTCTTCTGTTTTTTTAACATTTTATTGTCTTCTTAGTTGAAGATACAATCAATTCTGTCAGTTAACCATGAGAAGCTTTACAATGGTTAACTATTTCCATGAATAGAGGGTTGGGACCTCAAAAATACTGTTAAGTGGCATCCTTGGGCAACCCTCTTCAGAGCATTTTCCTTATACTCCGATAAAATCTGCAGGGGATACTATAAGAAACCTATATATCTAAGATACTAATGAAGATACTGAATTCAAATTTTCAGGATTTGGTCCTGGTATGATAGGTAATCTGTATGACAAAAATGACAAAAAGAAAAAACTCTGTTGCCATAGTAACAAGAATACGACACTATTTGTTTCCTAAGAAATGTGTTTTAAGAGGTTTTGTCATTCTCTTCATATTTTTAATTCTAAATATGTCTACAATGTGGGATGATTAAAATTATGGTAAAGTAATCTTTTCTATTGTTCTATTGTTCTCTAAAACAGTTGCTAGGGCGACACGTAGATCATAGAAAAAATCCTGAGATGATCGCTCTATTTGTCAGGAAATTAAAATGGAAACTGAAAAATGAGTTTCTTCCTACTGAATAGCAATTTGGTAGACCATGGCTGACACGCACAAGAGAAAACGTCTATCAGTTCTATGTCATTTTGTTGTTATTCTTATTTATTTATCGTGCTCTGGGACTTATAACACCTAATGCCGAATCTTTTCCAACTGCAAAGGAAGGCAAGATTTTAATAATGAACATTCATATATCTCAACAAATATGGCCTAAGATTTGGACAATGATGATGAAACTCTGAGGGAAAATTAGACGAAACATTAATGTGAGTGGTCCAAAAATAACACTTACATGTTTTGAAAAAGTTATGCTCTCGGATGAATCAGTGCTCATTTAAGGATAGTCTGAATCAGGTGAATTTTTTAACCTAATTGTACCCCTCCCCCAAACCCCCAAATTTTGACAATTGTCGAAAAGTGGCAAACAACAATTAAACAAACATCATTAAAGTTCAATATGGCTATTTCGCTTCTATGTCATAAAGATGTGGTACGATCTCAGGTCAATCAATAAAGTTCACAAGTGACACTCTATCTTATGAAGAAAATATTATTGTATTTGAAGACATGTCAAAAATTTGGTGGAAATAATTTTGTCACTCCTGATTTGACTTGGAAAGGTTCAGGTAAGTAATCAAAAACAATTTCAGACAGTTATATCTTTGATTATGACTATTTTCTGACCATGAAGACAGGTATACAGCGATAATTAAGTCAATCGGACTCAGAGATATTTCACTAGCAATCAACCCATCAATATATTTTTTCAAAGTTGTTGACCTCATTTTCACCAAAAATGCCATCATTTTAACAATGTTAACAATTCGGTGTCTTTAAAGTCAGAAAATATTCATAATTCAAGTTAGAATTGTCTGAAGTTGTTTGCGATAACCTACATGCTCCTTGATAACATTATTATGTAAATACAGTAGAACCTGTGTAAGTGGAACACTCTCCGTTCTGCCACAAAGCGTACCACTTAGAAGGTGTTCCACTTATGGAGGTTTTCGGTTCGCAGGGAACATACAAGATCAAATATAGGATTTATATGTATCATTGGAAATATGATTCTCCCTTCATTACAGGACAGGTATATACCATTAATAATCCATTTAATTTACTCAAAAAGGTATCTGACATTCTTAATCCTCCTCATTCTGCCAAAAATGTTTTCTGACATTCTTAATCCTCCTAATTGTGCCAGTCTCGGGTACAAAGATTAGGCAATTAAGTTTTAAAGACTTGTTCCTACTGCTAATAATTCAATTGTTTTTAAATGACATTTTTAATCTTACTTATTAAGTTTGAAACAAACAGCAAGGGATATTATTTAGTGGTAGCATCACGTGTCCAGTTCTACAGGAGGTTAATCCAATTTTCTGAATGATAATCTTATGAAATCCTAATTTGCAGATTATCAAATTAATTATTGGTTGCATCACATGTTGACTTCTACAGGAGGTTAATCCATTAAAGTCCTAATTTGCCAATTATCACAGTATTACCTGTTTTCATACCCAGATATCATTGAAGGAGATTAATTCTGTTTACATATATCAATATTGAAATCTATGGAAATTCCACTTAGCAGGTTAATTTTTCAATATGGGGTGTTCACTGTTCAAGTTTGGAGGTGTTCCACTTACAGAGGTTCAATTAACATTAAGTCAATGGGTTTTTAAAACGGGACTTTGAAAAGGCGTTCCACTTGGGAGGTGTTCCACTTACAGAGGTGTTCCACTTAGCAGGTTCTACTGTACATTACTTGTGCATGATGACCACCATAGTCTAGTTGCTCAAATGAGATCAATTGATGATTATAATGTTTAGACTTTATGTCAATGTTGAGACTGTATGCCAACCTCTCTAGTATGTGATTACACTAGATTTCATTATGATACATGTATTAAATTGAAAACTTACATATAAAATATCTTAAGTCCTATATTCTAGTAATAAATGAATTAGAATGTCACCTAACATTTGATGATGGTATGAATTTATTGATTTGGTGTCTATCAATACATGTTTCTAACTTAATGCTGCAAAATGATAAAATTCACAACATCCACTTTCTTCAATTTTCCAGGGGTAGGGCACTATAAAGTCATATTAAAATTACAAAATAGTACTTCATAACTAAAATAGATGTATTACAATACCACACATAGCTTGGAAATGTTTTTAGAATACTACTATGAGCTTTTAAAGCTGTCATATTGTGCTTGAAGCTACAAATATAAAATTGGCAAGACAAAAATTGCATATCTTTTTCCTGTTTTTTGTATTTTTCTGAGACCAATAAGGGTATCAACCTATAACTTTAGGATAGTATTCATATTTGTACTAGCAATGTATGGTGTACAACTCAGAACAATAGCTCATATATCCTTTGAGTTATGAACTAGTTTCATAGTACCCCCTAGAATATTTTCCTAGGGGGGTAAAATGCCAAAATTTAGTGTCGTGACCACCCCGTTGAGCTGTCATCTTTTAATATCTTTATCAGCATGAAAAACTGATCTAGTAAAAATAGGTCTGTTGCATTTTCTAAAAAATGCCTCAAAAACTTGAATTATTGGAATTGGAACCTGTCTAAAATGCATTCCTTAAGTATTTCATTTTCTCGGTTCCTCGGTGAATATACATAACTCCATCCGTCAATAACTCATATTCAATCCTTCCAAGTGAATAACTTATATATTCAGATGATATGGGATCTTTAGCTTGACAACCTTGAAATAATTAAATTCCGATATGGGGGATCACATGATTTATTTCTAACCCAGCTGTATCGTGATAGCAAATGATATTTCCAATGCTTTGAATGAGTTAGTAATTCTTTGACATAACAAAACATCTGAGTTAAAAAATAGCGTGCTTCAATTTTTCGATCATACCCCATGGCGTGGATGCCAATATTGAGATTGACTATGGCAAGTAATTTTTCGGCAAATCAATGGCAAAGATAGTAAATTATGCATTGGGACGCTGATCGGCTTTATTAACAAATCGCTAATTTCGATTTTTTCCGTTTTCGCAGTTAGTGATTTTTAATTACTGCACGGATCACGATCTCTTTTGTTATCAATGCCTAATGTAAGAGGAGGTTAGGGGGACTCGTTTCATCATGTTCGGACTTCCGGTTGATGGGAATTTTTGTTTTGTCAAATTTTTACCCTTAACCATCAAATTTCAACTAAATATTTGGCCCTTATGTAATGCGTAGGTTCTGGTTTCGAAATACTGTTATACCTAAGAAATAAATACAGTAATTATTTGGATAACTATACAAAACAATTGCATCGCTTAGGAAACGAAGAGAGTTTCTCGGAGGAACGAAGACGGTATATATAGGTTTCTGAAGCATGACACGAAGACAGCGCATTTCAATCATGATATTTGAAGGACTCAGTAGTAGTAACTCAAGAGAGTTACGCCCCTCCAAAACAACAACAATGTGCTTTCAAGTTCAAATGTGACCCGCACTTTATAAAAACGAATGCCTTTTTGCTAATAAAAGAGGTATTCGTACTGTATCGCATTGTTACAAAAAGGGAAACTGTCTTCGTTTCTCAAGCGAGGGAACTAATTTGTAAATATCCATGATATGTCTAAAATGTAACATATTTTAAAACCGGACCAATGCACCACTACTACACACAGACTTAAGATAATTTGATGGATAAAGGTTACAAAAAATCAAAAAATCAAAACGTCTATGCTGCATTTCTAGTTGATCCCTAGTGAAGATATTATTCGACAAAACACAATACGAGGAATCTATTGAATCATATCCGAAAACAACGATGTTTAGAAAGCTAGATACATGAATGAAGGAACACGAAATGGCCTAACAAAAAATTAAACGAATTTCATAACGTAGTTTGACTGCTAAACAAGTATGTTTACGAGTTTGTGGAACAAGTCATTCACAAAAATGGACAAGTTGATTTGATTGACAGCCGCCTAAAATCACAGAGACGTACTTAAAATGTAACGAAACATCAATTTAGCATGTCAGAAAGTTTGATACGTATAGATAAGTTATGACATATTCAAAGCACATTATTGGCCCACCCTGTACATAGTGTTATATTTTATTTTTCATTTGTAGATACCTCACCAAGTTGGGTGGATTATCCATCAGGGGCATGTCTGGAAGGATTCAACGACGTAAGAAAAGACTATGTCAATTCTATGGCCGATTGCAAAACACTGTGTGAAGCTGAGACAACAATTGTATGCCGATCAATTGATTATGGTGTACACAACAGTAGGTGTTATCTCTCAAAGGATTTCTCGGGTACCCAGACGATAAGCAACCCATGCTCAGCTTCATATACATATGCTGAGAGGTCCCTAACAGGTTACTTTCAATTTACTATAGCTATATCATTAACGAATTTAAGCCCAGGGCTCAAGGAATTGTTAATGATTCAAATCACGAGTGGCTTGTTGTCAATACTTTGAATAAAGTCCGAATTCACGATACAAGATGTAGGTATATTAAATAATGTTTTTTTCGTGTTATCCTAACAATCTTGTGAATCTTATCTTGAAATATCTTTCAACTCTGTTCAAAATAAATCAATCATGTTGTCTTTTATAGGTTAAACAATAGAATTTATCATGTTTTAGCTTAATGATTATGTTCTTCTGTACCATTTAATCAGGCTGCATGTGAATTTAACTTTACACGAGGCCTTTAATTGCAATTTACACCTGTTTGGTTGAAGAAAACAAATTGAAAGAAGAAAGGGCAAATGAATGGAAAAGCTAACTCCGAGACCCACTTTCTTTATGCCTAAATTACCTAATTATTTTAAGTAGTGATCAGTCACTATTTTACGGCAGTTTGGTCGAATTCAAAAAGTACGTTTAACATTAATGTAATCCATTGATCCACTGTTTGATTTAAACAAACGCATTGCTTTTGTTAAACTTTATATTTTCAAAGTTATTTTCATTATTTTTACTTCTCCCCAACCAAATACCTCCAGCTTTGTTTAGATTTAGTTCTATTCTAATCCAGAAACAATAAAATCTAAATGAATTGTTTGAATTGCTTGTATTGAGTTTTTATTGTCTTTTTAGAATAAGTTAGAATCATCTGCATATAGAAATAATCTAAACTCACCAAGTTCATTATTGCTTACTGCAATGCCCTTTAAAAATAGATGTTAATCCATCTGACCCAGTGTATGTCAGATGTGATCTGATTAAATTATAATATTTAGTACTATTGTCAAAATATCCGTAATGTTCCGAAATCATGAACGATAAAATCGTTGATGACATGTTAAGTCGTTATCACAGAATCGACACCATTGACTGATGTAATTTCAGACCCTACAACCCAACCAACTACACAAAATGAAGTAACTACTAAGCCTACTACCCAACCAACTACACAAAATGAAGTAACCACTGAGCAAACTACCAAACCAACTACACAAAATGAAGTAACTACTGGGTCTACTGCCCAACCAACTACACAAAATGAAGTAACTACTAAGCCTACTACCCAACCAACTACACAAAATGAAGTAACCACTGAGCAAACTACCCAACCAACTACACAAAATGAAGTAACCACTGAGCAAACTACCCAACCAACTACACAAAATGAAGTTACTACTAAGCCTACTACCCAACCAACTACACAAAATGAAGTAACCACTGAGCAAACTACCCAACCAACTACACAAAATGTAGTAACTACTGGGTCTACTGCCCAACCAACTACACAAAATGTAGTAACTACTGGGTCTACTGCCCAACCAACTACACAAAATGTAGTAACTACTGGGTCTACTGCCCAACCAACTACACAAAATGAATTAACTACTGAACCAACTACTCAATCAACATCAAAAAATGAAATAACTACTCAGCCTAGTGCTCAAACAACTACCCAAAATGATGAAACTACTGAGCCGACTTCCCAAACAACGACACAAACTGATGTGACTAGTAAGCCCATTACCCAAACAACTATACAAGATGGAAAAACTGTTGATTCAACTACCCAAACAACTAAACAAAACAATACCCTTCAACAAACTACGACTTACAGTTTTGTTGCACCTAGAATTCGTCCACTATTTATCAACGAAATCATAAAAGAAAAGCTGGAATCTGAAGTGTATAAACCTCCTAAGAAAAAAGAGCATGTACCAGTCGAAGCAAAATATGCAGCGGTTGTTGGTGTGCCTCCCTGTATAATAATTATAATTTCTGTCGGGCTATTCGTTTTATCTGATTTGCCCATGATGTTTAGGCACAGTAGGAGAGGTTGTAGGTACATCAAAAGTACTGTTCTGTTTTTGACCAGCAGGTCTCCGTAAGGACAAATATGTCTGACCATTGCTGCCAAATTTTATGAAATCTGTAAAATACACTTCCGTCCATAGAAAAGAAAATCAGTATTCTTTGAAATATTTTGGGAGAAAAATCATAGTTTGAAAGATAAAGTGGCAATTGGAAAACTCGGGATTTTTGAAAATAAATGAAATAAAATTAGAGTTTACAAAAAAATAATTTGACACCATTCGAAAAAATCGGTAAAAAATCGGGATTGCCAAAAATAGAACTGGTGAAACTAAGGATTGACAAAGAAAACAAATTCGATAAATCAGGATATCAACAGTTCAATATGATCGTGCTAAGAAAATAATAATTGTATTGATTGCCAATGTTGTATGATCAATGGACTCAACATGTTCTCAAACCATTGGTTTTATACTTGGTAAGCTCTATTTTGTTTTTACAATCGAAAGTATCGTTAACAAATTGAGAGTTTGGAACGAAAAATCGGGAGGTTATATCAAAAATTAAACTTCTTTTAAGATCAGATTTTTAAAAAAATCGGGATTGTTAAAAATCTGGGTTTTGGGTAAAAAGTCGGATTAAGCTCACTTAAAAATCGAGTTTCTTCCAAAATAAATAGAGACTTTTAAGATGAGGGATCGTGACATTGTATACTTCCGACTTTAGTGCAGCGAAGCACGGTTGACATTGTTATTGCATTTGCTGGTTCATTTGTCACCGAATGAGCAGATAAAGTGTGTGAAAAGTTCTGCTATGCCCAATTGATCAAATTAAGTGTGGCATCCAAGACATGGCACGATACTTGTCACGTCCCGATTCAACCCCACAACAAAGAAAATTGTTCGCGAATATAACGTCATCTTAAAAAGATGTCACTGTTGTTGTTTTGCTCGTAGGGCGTATATGCCTTTGGAAAGTCACAATAGGGAGGGATGGCAGCCATGTTACAAGCTCAAACCTGGGAATTTGCCAATTTGATAACAATATTACACATAGGTTGAAGACTAGCATTGCCAGGCCTCCTAGACTCCTAGACAACGCGAACAGCAGTTCTGAGCTCGCGAATTACGTTCATTGCCCTCCCGGGGGGTTCACTGTATATAAACCTTGATGGGGATCCTCGGCCCACATGGGGTATCTTTTTCAGCATTTGGTATGGCAATGGACCCATATTTTAGGATTTGGTATGGGATTGCCCCGAAATATATGAAATCTTGTATGGCAATGGTCTGATTTTTCCACTTTCTGGTATGAGAATGGTCGTGAAAGAGGGGTTTGTGGGATGGATTCTAAAAACAACAACATTTGGTATGGCATTGGTCCTATATTTGTTCATTTGGTATGACATTGGTCCTATATTTGTTCCATTGGTATGGCATTGGTCCTGTATTTGTTCAATTGGTATGGCATTGGTCCTGTATTTGGGCATTTGGTATGGCTTTGGGTATGCAAATTGGTTGGTATGGGAACATATTGAAATTTGACAGATTGGTATGGGAACATACTGTTATCTGAGGGTTCAGCCTAGGACCCCTGTCAAGGTTTGTATAGAGTGAACCCCCCGGGATTGCCCTCGAACCATGATTCTCACGTCGTCGTCACGTGCTCGCAAACAGTTTGTACATAGTGCATCCGGGTAGTTCAGATTCCAATAACGCAGATGCGAGTAGGTAGTTACCAGTTTCACCACCAGGTGGCTCGTTCGGGTCAGATAGCATGGCGGGTATAGTAGATAGTTCCCTTTAACTAAACAACTTTTGTTTTAGTAGTTCGATTTTCATAGAACCCTTATGTATCCAATAGTTGTGCAAATTAAAATATGTCCAGTGAAAGAAAATGTTATCCATTCAATACAAGAAAATATCTAGATATTTCACTTTTTGTGATTTTGTAACTATGGGGAATCAACCCGAACTAAAAGTCACATTTTCAAAAAAATTAAATTTTCAAAGTTGATAAACAATTTTCGAAACCATATTTCCAGATGTCCTTTTACATGTAGATTTCAAATATGACATCACTTTGAATGAATTCTGAATATTAGATGACGTAAATCAAGATTATTTCTACTCGCATCTAGTCTACTGCAAGCAAAAGGAGTCTGCTGCGACCAAAGATTTCTCGTTCGCGACATGAGAATCGTGGTTCGAGCGCAAAGAACGTAGATCGCGAGCTCAGAACTGATGTTCCCGTTGTTGGAAAGTTAAGAGGCCTGACTGCCGAGGAAGTTTAAGTTTTATCATCAAACTCCCATGCAGTGTCTCGGAATAGATGTTGGAGACTAGCACTGCATGTGAATTATGTTTATCATAATATGCCTACACTTTATATTTATATATATTTTTAATTTACTATTAAAAACACTTTTTAACAGCGCACATTCATTTATAATTAGGTGCGTCAGTTTTTAAAATCTACATACATATTTTATAATCACTAATGGTATGTACATGTAATCTCTAGGGCTAAATAGTGCTACTAAAACCTCTTCAATGATTTATCAAACAAACGTGTATAAAATATGTTCAAATATGTTAATGTCTCTTGTGGGTACAAACATATACAGTAGTCTGTGTGATATCTGGAGATGGACATCAGAGACCTGATACACGGGTAGTATCCAAAGCCCCGTTATAATTGAGAGGTCGCGAGCAAGTTCCCGCTGAAATCACGAGCAAAGTCCTTTTTATTAAATTCATCTGGAAATATGGACCAAAAAGGTACGAATACGCATTACTGTTCTTTGATACTTTAGGTATACTTTCAGAACAGGCATATCTTCACAAACAATGACATGAAAGATACCTATTTTTACTGGCATGGAAGAAACGGGCGTCAATATGCACGTTTGCATAATTTACTGTTAACATATTACTTTTATCGTTAAAATAGAGACAAGAACTACGATATACATACCTCATTATGAATACTGGACCAACATTGTATGTATCGATAAGTTTGTTTTCAAAAACATCCACTGTGGGGGGGTGAAATACATCATTGAAGGTGTGCCAGTGGCCCCGCTGAAATTATGAGGAAGCCCCGCTGAAAACATGAGGAGGTCCCGCTGAAGACAGGAGCAGATATCACGAGTACCCGCTTCGATCACGAGGAAAGCTCATTACTATTACATAAAATATTGAGGTTCTTCAAATAAACGTACACGAAAGACCAAGTTAAGTACTTCTAATAATTACTGTATATATACTGTTTCATTCTAGGGCCAGGTTTCTAATGTTTCCATTCCAACTTCAAGCCACCAGAGATTTCGTCAAACATTTTATAGAGTTGCATCCATATCAAAATGTATAGGAGAAAGGTGGATATCATTTCAAGAATGAACTTAATTGAAGTCTGAGGTTCAGGGGAATGAGTCTTGTATTAAATAAAGACACCCCAAGTTGCAAGAAGATGAAATTTAGAGAAAAAGGAGAACCACAAAGTCTCCATGATAATTCAGGTTCTACTTTTATAATTCAACAATAACATTCAAGTTTTTGTTTTTAAATATTTATTATAATAATGATTTGTATTCCATACCTGATAAATTTCAGGGACATATCAACCGGGAATATATTCCATATCCGGGCAAATATTTTTCGTATGTCCCACCTAATCGAGGATCCGGGACATATAAATCGCATGTCCTGCATAAGCCGTTTTCCTGGACATATTGTTACGCGGTAAACACGATACAAATATATGTCAGATTCCACAATGAATATGGCATATTCACTTGTGGAGTATGACAGATTCACCTGCGGTATATGGCATACTCACCTGCGGTGTAAGGCATATTCTGCAAGTGAGTATGACATATTCTGCGAGCATCGGGTATTTACTGAAATCAATGTATCACATATTCAATGCGGAATATGCCATACTCACCTGCGGAATACGCCATATACCGCAGTTGAATATGGCATATACACCCGTATCACAAATACCACGCAACCATGAATATATGCCATATTCCGCGTAACGCATACGATGTTACGCGGAGTATGGCATACATTCAAGGTTGCGTGGTATTTGTGATACGGGTATACAGTATATGCCATACTCACCTGCAGTTTATGGCATATTCCGCAGGTGAGTATGCGATATTCCGCCGTGAATATGCGATACATTGATTTCAGTGAATACCTGATAGTCACCTGCAGAATATGTCACACTCACTTGCCGAATTTGTTGTATACCGGAGTTGAAAATGCCACAATGATTACCCGTTTGTTCAATCAATGCAATTGACAAATGCGTACTTCCGTATCGTGTTCTCATTGTTTAGTGGGTATGCAATATACTGCAGCTGAATCTGTCATACACCGCAAGTGAATATGCCATATTTATTGCAGAATATGACACATATTTGCTTCATGTTTTCCGCGTAACACGTGCGTTTAACATAACCTACGATTAATTGTTAATGATGAAATTATTTGATTATTATTATTTCGGACTTATAATCGGACAATGTACTCCTTTGTTACTTACATCTAGCAGTGGATCCATAAATTGCCTTTTCAAACGTGTGCGCCATTGCTGCTGATTCCTCTAAGGTAGTGATATACTGAACTATAGTATAATGTAACTTCAGTGAAATATAAATATATATTGCATACAAAGAAGAGCGAGTTATTTGAAACTTGTCAAAAGTTTTGGAATGGATTTAAATCTTCTCTTGGTAAATTTCTCGATGGAGTCAGGTCGAAATACATTAAGTCTACTCTGTAGAGTATCAATAATTAATATATTTATTACGTTGGCTACAGTCGTGGCAGATTTGCAAAGTCAAATCGGTCTTCACTCCATTTTGGAGAGCCACTTGCTCCTGATTTCAGCGGGACCTCCTCATGTTTTCAGCGGGGCCTCCTCATGTTTTCAGCGGGATCTTTAGTTTATTGCTCATGGTAGAAGCGGGGCCTCGAGGGATATGGTAAAATTGAAATATATATTTTTTTGTGAAACTTTAGGAAGTGAAACTCACAATACCTTCATTTCATATTACTATGACCATTTCAACCGAAGGGCAATGACCTTCTTCAGCTATAAAATATAGATATATATAGATAAAGATTCAAGATGATACATTCTCTCTCCAATTATCAAATAAAAAAACTCAGAACATCAGCTCGTGATCCTTTTTTGCAGAAGTTGCTTTTTAGTATCAATACCATGTAATAATTGAGTAAAATTAAATGAAAACGCTTTTTACAACATACAATTTAAGTAAACAAAAGATAACCCTTCTTTTCTTTTAATTGCTCGCGATTTCAGCGGGTATTTGCTCGCGACTTCTAAATCATAGCGGGGCTTTAGATACTACCCGTGTGATAGGAGCTAACATTCCTAGGAATGTCACACATGGGGAGTTAAAAATGCTTAATTTGCCTACTGAACTATGTAAAAAGCTAAAAATGTCCGAAAGGAGACAACCAAGGATGAAATTGTTTAAATAAAAATGTCTGTGTGATATATTGACCCCCCTCCCCTGCGGACAATTAAGTTCACTGAATAGAAATAGAACGTACACTTCTTTGTCGCACTGTTTTTTGCGTAAGGGTTAATGTCGTATTATCAACGTACAGCTGTTGAAGAACAAAGTTACTTCCGATGGGGGGGGGGTAAGTGATGATTTCCTAAACGAAGTTAGGCTATTTGAATATTCAAGTGAAAGACAAATCAACAATTCAAAATGTTGTAATAAGATGAGTTAGATTCTATACTTGGTCAAAACTTGACGCTCTAATTAAATTGAAATCAATGTATGTATAATATCATACCTATCGTAAATGGGACCTGGGGGGACAAAAGAATGTGAAATAAGATCAGTTAATTTGTAAGGCATAGGTCGATGCATGATTGCATGATTGCATGATCTGCTAAAGGTAAATGACACGAGTTGATTTATTAATAAATTATTGGGACCTAAAAGTTGAACAATGTGTTCACAAAGATATTTGACAGCTTAGTAAAAATTCATATTGAAACTCGCGTGAAATGATTTCCTCTATTCAGATATACATTTCTAAGCTGAGATAGTCGTGTTGTGCTTAGAACCCTCCTGAATAAATAATTTCAGAGAAATAAAATGATCAATAATTTCCTTAC
Organism: Owenia fusiformis; assembly: GCA_903813345.2. Classification (NCBI taxonomy): domain Eukaryota; kingdom Metazoa; phylum Annelida; class Polychaeta; order Sabellida; family Oweniidae; genus Owenia; species Owenia fusiformis. The sequence goes on from CAIIXF020000004.1 coordinate 9,500,570, forward strand.
ATGTACATTATAGGCTCACGTCTGCGTATTCTCTTCCTCAGGTATCTGGAGGCCCAGATTATATAAAGTTTTAACGTGGTTTTGATAAATATAAAAATTTTGGACCACAACAAATGTCAATATCGAAATGAGATTCAGCAAAATTCAGCATGATAATCGAAATATTATTATAAGCGTCATTTTAGGAAAGCACATCAATGCGTAACTATCTATGGAATATAACAACATATTTTACATATAAAATGAATAAATAAGATGAAGGTTGCACCCGAATGCATTGTGTTGATAGTCTGCATTCAACTGTCAAAAGGTATGTACTTCGAATTCTTTTCAAAAATTTGTCAACCTTAGCTCCCACATTGAACAACGTGTAAAGACCGCTTTATGTTAGAATTTTTATTTAGATATCCTGCTATGGAAATACTTTTGAGAAAGATCGCAATGTAACTTGACCTTATTTCCAACACCTCCAAAGTTTCCCTCATGAAACAAATTCAAGAGAGAATCAGAGATAGCGAGCAGGCTAAACAAAAAATTGTTTCAATTTTAGAATATTTTTGGCTCATGTCATTCCTTGTCATGTCTATTTTCTAAAAATCACAAAAGTGCATACTTTATTCAAGTTATTTGGGAGAATTTAAACATTTTTCACCCATTTTTGAACTTTGAATCATTAATAACTTCACCAATTTATAACATATTGTGAATCTTTTGGGAGATATTGTGTTTGATATTGTAAGGAATAGATTGGTAGGTCAATTGTACACTTTGCTTGTAATTTTGTCACCCATATAGATCTGATTCTGCCTTTAAGTAGTCCACTAAGTATTTTTGAGAGACATCGAATGGATTGATATTCTGCCATTTTAACTTTGGGCAAACCTATAATTTCCAAATATTTGACATTGAAATGTCGAATTTGAAAAATTCCTCAGATAAGTTGAAAAATTGGAGATATTGGAAATTATGTCAATTTATATTTCCTGCCCTAAAACTTTTTTTTCTTTCCGAATTATGCTCATAAAATTGAAACAAAGAGGCGTCAACACGTTACCTAATGGGGAAGTTAGGTGGGGAATATTTGAAAACGAGGTCATTGCAACCACTTGGAACAATCAAAATTTGATATAAAGCATTATTAATATAAATTCATCAACATATCATAAATCAACAACACGTATACATGTTCATTGCAGGGCATTGGAAAATATCACTTTTCAAACATCATTATAGCACGCTATATCGACCAAACTGAACGAAATAGGAAGCTCTGTTTGGCAAAAATTCCCGGGAGGTGAATACCATTTTCGCGAGCGGGATTGGAAGGTATACGATTTTTTTGAGCGGGATTGGGCGGGAAAATACGTTTTTTCCGTGTTTTCCGTGTTTGTTAAGAATATGTTCCTATATTCCGTTAGTGTTTCTAAAATTGATAACCGATTATACAATGTGTTCAGATTTTATGTTCCACGGCCATAAAGTGTCTTGTATCATGTGTTTAACATTGTACAATATATGACATATTATACAATTTATGACATTTTGATTGTATTTTTCCACATATGCTGCTCTATGAAATATCAAAACAAGCGCTCCAGATTGTTTCTTGAATATTCCCTGAATATTCCTTGCAAATTGAGATTTGTTGAAACATTACCGAAATATTTAGCTTTTTATCCTCTATTTCTTCAAGTTTAAGAAATTAATATGTTTTCTTAAGAGTCTGATAATATGTTATCACTTATATTGAAGGGTAAATAGATCAAGCAAAACACTTCCCTGGATATTTTTCATTTTTTCGCTCCTGTCATAGGCACGATCAGAAGATTTGGAGCAAGCCTAAATCATGATTGTACCATCTTACGTAGAAAAGTTTCCATTTGTAATTTTGTCAATTTTGCCATATCAAACAAATGAATATGATCCTGGACATGTTCCACTATTGTAAAAATACAGCAGGGTCGTGATGACACAGGAACTTGAACAAATAATTGCATCTACTGATAGTAAAATCATCAAAACATTCAAAAACGGACTTGCCGGACAATTTTTGACAAATCAGATGGCAGCATTTTGAACCACACCCACTTTTTGCCAGACACTCCAGATTACCTTATTCAACTTGGAGAGAATAAAGTATAGAAAATGATTTAAAACAATAAATTATATATTGATCGATATAATTAAACAGAATCATATATAGATCTAATATACATACGGCAAACCCTGTCTTAGTGATCACCTCACTCTATTGAACACCCTGGTGTCTAGTGAACTCCTTTTCCCAGCACATACTCCACTGCCACTCTGAACGCCTGCCTACAGTGAAGGCTTTTTTGTGGCTCCATAGGTGTCCACTGTACACAGGATTTACTGTATTCATTATTCAATATGTTTAGATGCCTCATCAAGTTGGGTGGACATACCAGGCGGATGCTTGCCAGCATACAACAACGTTAGATATGACAGTGTGAATTCTATGGCAGAATGCAAAAAGCTATGTGAATCAGAGACAACTATCGTATGCCGGTCCGTTGATCTCGGTTTATCCAACATGAGGTGTTATCTCTCAGTAGACCACTCTGGGACGCAATCCATAAGCAACCCATGCCCAGGTTCATATTCATATGCTGAGAGGTCCCTAACAGGTTAATCTCATTTTACTATTTAGTTGTAACACTATAAGTTATTGAATGATTTGAAGTGAAATACAGGATATATTCTGCTTGAGAAATTCTGTATTGGAACGAGACGAAGTCGAGTACCAATACAGAATATCGAGACAGAATATATCCTGCATTGTATTCCAAATCATTCAATAACGTTTTTATCGTGTGATCCTCTGTATTAATACTGAGATTGTCCCCTTCGTACCAATATTTTCTGTATTGCGACGGAAATGATCAATGGGGACAATCTCAGTAGCAATACAGATTGGTACAGCACAAGAACTGATCAATCAGAGGGCTTCATTTTACAGATCATACGATAAGTACTACCTTACATTTTCTGTTCATGAGCAACCCATTTGGCTTATTAGTAACGATTATATTATTAGTTTTTATTTGTCTGTTCCTCATTAATAGTTTATCGGATGACTGTTAGATGTTTATAAGGTACTTTCAAAAATATACTTAACAATACAATTAGACAAACAAAGGGGTCAGGTATAGTAGAGTATGTATGGTTAAAGAATTTAAGCTCATGGCTCCATGAATTGTTGGAGTTATCAATGCACGAATGGCTGGTATCAATACTTTGAATAAGGTCGGTGGTAGTCCGAAATCAAGGGAAAAAAGACACGAGTGCATTAAATCATCGCCGATGCATAAACTCATGTGCTTACATTTTTCTCATACAATGTAAAAGATATTGTGTACAATATAACTTAATTTTGATTAATTTTCCAAAAAATCAAAGTTGCCTTTTCCGGATTAAATGTTTAACATTATTCCTTTAGTGTCGCTTCAAAGGGTGGTGGAATTAAAACGATGCACGAACTCAAATTAATATAAAAAGTCAATTGAATTGGGTACAGGTATCATGCTCTCAGATCTACTTTCTTCCATGAGGCCTAAAATACAATTTATTTTAGATGTAATCTGGGGAAATTGTAATATGCATTACTGTCATTGAAATATCCACACACTATTTAGAAAGCATGAATAATGAAATATCACAAAATCAACACCGTTAATGGTGTAATTTCAGACCCTACTACCCAACCAACTGCACAAAAAGAGGAGACTACTGGGCCTACTACCCGACCAACTACACAAAATGAAGTCTCTAATGAGCGCACTACCCAACCAATTACACACAATGGTGTGACTACCAAGCCTACTACCCAACCAACTACACAAAATGATGCGACTACTGAGCGGACTACCGAACCAACTACACAAAATGATGTGACTACTGGGCCTACTACCCAAACAACCACACAAAATGAAGCGACCATTGAGCCTACTACACAACCAATTACACAAAATGATGCGACTACTGAGCCTACTACCCAAACAACCACACAAAACGATGAGACTCCTAAGCTGACTACGCGACCAACTACACAAAATGAAGTGACTACCGATTCCACTACTTACCAAACTAAACAAGATGAAGTAACTACAGGACGAACTACCCACTCAACTACACAAAATGACGTGACTACTAAGCCTACAACCCATTCAGCTACACACGATAAAGTGACTACGCATCCAAATACAGAAGACGCTACAAAACAGACAACTGCGACTGATAGTTTTGTTGCTCCTAAAAATCTGCAAATAGGCCTATATATAAACGAAATTATAAAAGCAAAGCTCGAGTCTGAAATGTATAAACCTCCTAAGAAGAAAGAGTTTGTACCTGTTGAAGCAAAATATGCAGCGGTTGTTGGTATACCCCCCTGTGTGCTCATTATTATTTCAGTTGGGCTATTCATTCTATCTGATTTGCCCACAATATTTAGGGACATTAGGAGAGGCTGTTGGTACATCAAAGGTACCGTTCTGTCTATGATTGGCAGGTATCCATTAGGAAAGTGATCATGGCTACCAAATCTTATATTAAGATATCTAGAAAGTACGTGAACCCTCACAGTCTCTGACCATGACTACAACTATACTCAGACTTGCCAACCTAAAATGAAAAATTTCCGGGAGATTTAAAAGAAACTGCGGTACTTTTACGGGAGTTTTTTCTAAATCCGGTTGTTTTTGCGGAAGCGGGAGTTTTTACGGGAGAATTTTGAAAAAAACTGTAGTTTTTACGGGAGATTTAAAAAAACGGGAGTTTTTGCTGTACATTTTGAAAAAACGGGAGTTTTTACGGTAGATTTCAGAAAAAACGGGAGTTTTTACGGTAGATTTTGAAAAAACTGGAGTTTTTTACTTTAGATTTTGAAAAAACGGATGTTTTTACGGTAGATTTTGAAAGAACGGGAGTTTTTACGGTAGATTTCGGAAAAAACGGGAGTTCTTACGGTACAGGTAGGTGTCTGAAAAACAGCTGTTTTTACTGTAGATTTTGAAAAAAACGTGAGTTTTTACGGTAGATTTTGAAAAACGGGAGTTTTTACGGTATAAAATCCAGCGATTTAATTGGTTGAAATTATTATGACGCATGCGCAGTTAACAAATTCATTAGAACTTATAATCTAAGATAGATGCCACTTACGCTCATTATTTCACAGCAGTCCCTACCCATAATGCGCCTTATATTGCGGGAACATTTTGTTTAGCGCCATATAAAAACAAAATGTATTCTCCCGACGGAAGTATTACAGAATATGAACTGGCCCCCGTTTGTGGACATTTGGTGTGCAAACTTATACCGAACTGATCGCAGAAAAGCAATTTGAATCATGGGAATGAAGTACTTTTAAGTTATTTATGAAAAGTATCGATAGTGAACCATGGGAGCCAATCCTTCTTGGAGTAAAAGAAAGAAGCGTGCCTGCAATAATCAAGGTCACAAATTTGTCAAATTCCTTTTAAATACGGTAGATTTCGACAGCAAAAAACGGAGATTTTACGGGAGTTATACCAAGAATAGGGAGGTTAAGATTAGCGTAAAGGACGATTCTCGGTTTGGAGAACGAAGTTCATCAATATAAATGAGCATTATCCCTGCTTCGGACAAATTTGATTTTTTTACATAATATAGAGTTGAAGGTCTTCTTTTGAATGGTCATAATTTAATTTGGGTAATATTTCTAGATTTTTCGCAAAAAAATATTAGCGCAGTACACTTATGAACTTTTTTCCCCAAATCGAGACTTGTATTTTATTGAATCGGTCTAATTGATCGTTATCCCTGCTTCAGACCAATTTGTTATTTTTACATCTTGTAGATTTAAATGTACTCTTTTGAATATTCATAGTTTAATTTGGGTAATATTTCTATATTTTTCATGAAAAAAATTATTAGCCCAGGAGACTGTTCTCCAAACCGAGAATCGTCCTTTGTACGTATACCTATCCCTATCCGTATGTTTGCAACTGACTTCCCTTACAAACATACGGATAGGGATAGCTATACGTACATTTTGACGCTAATCTTAACCTCCCTATTACGGGAGATTCTACGGGAGTTATACCAAGAATACGGGGGATTTAACGGGAGTTATACCAGAATACGGGAGATTTCAGCAAAAATACGGGAGATTTTACGGCTATATTTTTTTTTAAATTACGGGAGATTTTAGTAGAAATACCTGATCATGAATACGGTACGGGAGTTTTTACGGGAGAAAACGGTATGGGAGTTTGGTATTTTTTACGGAAAAACAAAAAAATTACGGGAGATTCCCGTAAAAAACGGGAGGTTGGCAAGTCTGATACGTATGACGTACGCCATGTTATAATTATTTCTCTATTTAACAGATGCAGCAGTCAGTGGCAAGGGTCGTTCTGTCCTCTCTCAAAAAGGATAAGTAACTGTCCTCTTTTTACCAACAATTAGCAGATGGTTTTAGTATTCATTAGATGTTTAATTCTGCATCTATTTGAAACTGCCCATTGCGGATAATTCGCATGGCAGGTTGTGTTTTTTCATGACTTTAGACAACCGGGGATTTCGGTTTAGGGTTGCCAAACATTTGGAGTGTAAGTCAACGAACGCCGACTGACAAGTTCCACTTTATTTCGTCTGATTATTAAAAGTTTTATGCGTTACACTTAATTTTTCAGTTCATTAAGTTTTTTTCATTTCAGTATAAACAAGAACACAAATGTGTACAAAATGTCCCCACCAATGGGTTATCTCGTCAAATGGTTATCCTGAAAATGAGTAGACAAGACTTTACCACTGTGACACAATTTGAGGAGGGAAAATTTACCCAGAATGCCAGATTAGTCAGTTCTATATTTTCATACTAAGAACCACCCCTGAACATTTGAAATTGATCCGTCACACAGTTAACCAGAAAACATGTAAACAAGACTTTACAGACAAGATTTTAGGATGGAAAATCCAAAATTGCTGCCTTGACATTTACCCGGAATGTCAAAAAACGAATCTGTTTCTAGATTTTCATCCAAAAAACTAATCTGTTTCTAGATTTCCATCCAAAAAACTAATCAGAAGTAGATTTTCATACTAAGAATCATCCCTGAAAATTTGAAATTGATCTACCAAACGGCTCACCTAAAAACGCGTAGACAAGACTTTACAGGCAAGATTTTAGACGGAAAATCCAAAATGGCTGCCTTGACATTTATACTAAGAATCATCCCTGAAAATTTGAAATTGATCTACAGAACGGTTCACCTGGAAATGCGTAGACAAGACTTTACAGACAAGATTTTAGGACGGAAAATCCAAAATGGCTGCCTTGACATTTACCCAGAATGCCAAAAAACTAATCAGATTTAGATTTTTATAATAAGAATCATCCCTGAAATTTTGAAATTGATCCACCATACGGTTCACCTTAAAACGTGCAGACAAGACTTCACAGACAAGATTTTCGGACGGAAAATCCAAAATGGCCGACAATGATAAAGTGATTATGAGTTTTTGCTGATTTCTTTTTACAAAATTATCACATATAACTACTGTTAACAATAACATAGGCTTTTACAACAAAGTACATCTGAAATTATTTATAAAGCTACAAAATAGTTAAAGTATGAAAACTCAAAAACACCATTCAATACGATACAAAGTAATATCGTGCGCTAAACTTTTCTTAAGACAATTCAAAATGGCTGACATGACTGAGCTAACAGGTCCAAAACCTAATCAGATGTATAATGAAGTGAGTTGAACAAGATGTTAAAGTTATAAAAGCAACTGTGAAGCCGTTTTTCTTTAAGTTTTCAGACAAGGATTTTAACATTTGACTTCAAAATGGCCGAGAGGAAGTAGGTATCGAGTTAAATTTTTTTCATCCACATCTGTATGCACTCATAAGTTATCACTGAAAATTTGAAGGTGATATCTGTTGTGGTTTTGGAGAAAACTCCCGGACGTACGGACAGACGGACGCACCTAGGCCGACAATATGGCCCCTCACTATGTGGTGGGGACATAAAAAGGATTAAACGAAGCTTTACTTAAAAATCTGAAAACGGTGAACATACGTTATTCTTATTCTGTGAAAACATTTTGACGTCTTATCTAATTTATCAGCTCTGAACGTTTGGTATCAGTATTTTAAAATGAATGAATGATGGTGAAAATTTGATATGTACATGTACTTTCAAAACAATTGTGCCGAGTGATCACGTGCACATGCATTGAAACTGGGAAAATTAATTTCATTGATGTGTGCAACAGAAACCTTAGATTATTCAATGTTATTAGGGCCGTTACCATATCAATATTATATGCTGAAAAATATGTAACCCTTTGCTAGTGTGAGAAAAGACTATAAGTACAAATACATGTACTTTCGTTTTCGATTTACATGTAAATTCATAACTAATTTCGTTTGTAAATAATATTGCATAACAATTATGCACATTTATTATACATCTCATTAAGTTATTGTACATAAATCTTGTAAGTTACTGTACATATTGTATTAATACTCTAAGGTACGTTACTTATGTACATTTTCGATATATCGTAAATAACATTTTATGAATAAAACATTTTAAAGAAACATTGTTATTTATCTGTTGATATTACATTTTTACTAAAATCGGAAACAATTTTATCTCAAACAATCTGACTAAAACTATAAGAGCAACATTTTTACAGACCAATAATACATTCTCTTATTCAGTTTGAAAATAAAAAGTATCAGAAATTTCCTAAAACACCTCTTGATGGTCCAAACATCAGCAAAAATATGGGTATTCTATCTGGTAAAATTATCCATTCGTGCCATTAAGAATTAAAGAATGGCTTTCCAATTGATTAAAACAATATGTAAACGAGGTCGAGGACGCCAACAAATTACTTCAAATATCTTGTGTAGAGAGGGGGGATGTATCCCAGAATTCATAGATAACTTTTCTCCATATAATGATGGATAGAGAGGAGTTCGTCTGTGAATTCTGGGAAGGGTATTTCCTCTTTTCATGCCAATAAAACAAATCAATACACCGTGCTATTTTGAGATTCAGTCTAATTATGTTTCTATTAAGGCTTTTACATCAAATCATTCACACAGTGAAGAATATCGTACCTAAAAATCTGAATGGCTTTTTTGGGTCATCTCTTCCATTAACTTCAGATATATTAACACACAACATGCTGGTATAAAAATGTGTGATGTTTATACATTTGGCAAATAGGCCTTTAAATTAAAATGCTAAATTCTGAACAGAATTAAATGAATCTTCAGTGCATACAGATACCTAAAAATCTGAATGGCTTTTCTGGGTCACCTCTTCCATGGACTCCAGATAAATCGACACACAACACGCTGGTAGAAAAATGGTTATACATTTGGCAAATAGGCCTAAAATGCTAAAAATGCTAAATTCTGAACATAATGAAATGAATCCTCAGTGCATAACAAAATGTCACTTCTCAGTTTTAATTTCAAAATGTAGCCATTCATTATACAGTTTAGCCATACCAAATGTTAGTCTCAAACTCAAGAAATGGGGGCTCCATTAGAGACACACAAGGCATTAACATGACAAATCTCACCAACTAGTTGCTCACAATATTATTTGTTCAATCTTAAGTCAGACTTAACTTGAAAAAACTGGTCAATTTGAAGCAAGTTGAAAAAAATACCTTTTTGACCTTTTTTGACATTGAGAAGGTCAACGAAGGTCAATTCTAAAATCTAAAGTCAAATTTGAGCTTCTCAAAACTTGCAAAGTAAGTATTTGTTAAGTTATCGTAAGTTCTAAGAATTTGTTACAGACGCCAACTGCGGATCGCCAATCGCAGCCACAAAAAACGGAGACTATAACAATATGTCACCACTTTTTGGTGGTGACATAAAAAGTAGTTTTTTTTGGCATTTCATCCTATGTTATCCTACATAGCTCAGTTAGGCTAAGTTATATTATATAAACATTGAACATTATACAATATCTACAGGAGGGGGGTCTATCAAGCAAGATTAAACTTGTATTCGCGAATGCAACTAACGCCTATCAGCTACCGGATTAACCTAGTATTTTATGGGTAACTTATTTTAATATGAATAGTACCTGCCACTATTCCATTAATATTTAATGAGTTGGTCATAAAATACTAGGTTAATCCAGTAGCCAACAGGTGTTAGTTGCATTCGTGCATACAAAGAGTAAAGAACCCCAAACAGACCCCACCTCATACTACATCTCATCTTATACTTGTTCAATATGGCACTGAATTGACATAAATGTACATTCTTTCATGTCTTGGTCTGGGTACATTTATAGCTTTTGAGATAAGAAAGGGGTACACTCCCTCCAAAAGTTTGACAACCCTAATGAATGTAACATGTGGTCCAATAGAGAAGTATTGCCAAATTTTGAAGGGAGTGTACAAAGCTAATGCTAAAAGGACAGCCTGAGGTGGATTGTAATTATTTTTAACAAAAAAATGGCATGGTAAATTGGTAATCAATCTATGCTGATTTAGAGAAATATAATATTGGATTCTGCTGGTGCTGCCATCTTTATATCTGCCCAACACTCATGGCTAAAATGATTATATCATTTTACTCAGTGAGGCACAATACTGCAATAACGATGTAACATTTAACAATGTAAGAATAACACTCCTTTAAACTTCATTACAACAAAGCACTAACATACAAATGTTTTATACACATGCCTTTTTAAAATGACAATTTGCGTTACTATAATATTTATGAAATATCATTGCATAGATGTCATTATCAATATGCAATATAACAGTAAGTTGTCATGTCAATATCAGTTTACTACTACCCCCCTCCCCCTTACTTATAATGGAAGCCTTTAACAGTACAGTCAAACACATTTAGTAAAGGGATGGTGTCCAATTCTTAACAATTGTGAGAGAATCTTCATTTAATAAGGGGGAGTGGGTGAATGTCAATTTTGTTGCAGATTGTTGATATTTTTTTAATATTATATTCAAGTGAAAGACACATTTTTGGTACATCAGGGTAAATGAGGGGCATTCTCAAAAGTTACAATTGAATGCCATCCCTAGTACAGCCAACTTAGTTTCAGCTGAGTATTTTTATATAACTTTACTAAAATTTCCCTTCAAATTATTTCAAAGTAATTCTGGAAATTTTTGACTAGCCAACCTTGAAATATTTGGAAAGGAAAATTAAAATTCATATTCAATGTTGAATTCTTTTAGACCTCCTTGTCCGTAGTTTATATTCATCCGAAGACCCCTTAGTACGAATACTAGTCAGATTTAGTTTTGCTTCTAGTTCATAATCTTGTTGAAGCTTTATTGCAATTAGTCGATCGCGTTCTTCAACATATTTCCAATAATCATCGTCGTTTTTGAAATCATGAATAAACTTTTCAGGGGAATCAAGGGGCAAATTTGATTCGTCCTTTATTGAATTGTTATTTTCTACTTGGTTTCTTTTCGAGAATATTTTTGGTTGTTTTGGATCATGTTTAAGTTTTTTATTCGATTTTACAATCCGCCCGCTCCGAGTTTGTCTCCGATTTGGAGATATCTTGCTACGTAAATTCTTGGAATCCTTTTGACTGTTGTCCTGAGAATTATTTTTCAGTTCTATTTTGATTAACTTTTGTTGTGTTTGCTTCTTTAACACAGTCTGTCTTTTGGCTCCCATTTTAGGCGTTTGAGGTGTAATGTTTGCATATTTCTCACAAATAAGAATTTTTCCTCTCGTTTGATCAGGTGTATATTCGATATTGCTGTCCTTGATGCTTTTTGATTTTGGAGTATTTGTATTCTTCTTTGGGGAAGGTAATTTCTCAGGTGCCTGTTTTTTAGCTCCATCGGGTTTATTTTTTACATTATTTTGTACATCTTCAACATTCACCTCAGTTTTCACTTCCTCCTTTATTTTTCTTCGTTGATTTCGTTGAGGTGACCTTGGTTCCTTTTCCTTCCTTAATTCCTTTCTATTGGCACAGTTTTTATCACTTTCGGAATCAGTGTTAATATCCATATTCTGCATACTTGCAGTTTCAGATTTAATTTCATGTTTGACATTGTCTGCCAATGAGTTTAAATCAGATCTTGTTTTATCATGTATACCACTAACTAGTTCATTATGTTTTTTCACAGTTTTAGGAGTAGAAGGACTTTTCTCCTTATTTGGCAATACATTCTCTACAGTTTTATGTACATCTCTGGTATCCTCGGTTTTAATTTTTGTAATCATTGACATCTCTACATTTTCAGGCTCAAAATGTTCAGATTTGATTTCCACTTTAATATTATTTACATCTGTGGAAGTTGGTTCAGTTTTTACAGTTACACCCTTTCTAACTTGTTCGATTCTCTTTTCCAATGTCCTAGGTGTTAACGGGGTCGTTGTGACATTCGGAAGAAGCTCAATTCCGACTTTTGTGTCCTTTCTAAAATAATTGGTTATTGTGCTGGTGTTTTTTGCAGTGCCATTTTGACAAGGTTTTGATGAATTGCGATTTTTGGTTGATTTTGTCATCCTGTACACTCGCCCAGGTGATCTTGCAGATGTCGAAGGCTGACTTGACATTCCAACAGGAGTTTCACGTTTTATGTTCACTTGAGGAACTACATTATCTTTGTGGTGGCTCATGGTGCTCTCCTGGAGTGGACGTACACCTTCAGGCTGTGATCCATCAATTTCATCCAATTTTGGCTCCAATGGTAAAATGTAATCCTTTTCCTCAATGACTTTTTCAAATTTTAGTTTCTTGGATATTGCTTCAACATTCGGCTTTGCTTCTTCAAGATTAGAATCTTCCAGTCTACGCTTTGGACTCGAATAGCTATGCTCAGTTTTTATCTGGTTTAATTCAGTATATGTGGACTTTGAAAGGGAGTGAATTAACCCTTTACGCTCCTCAGCCAATAACTGAATTCTTCTCTGGACTGCAGGGCTGCCAAGTGGGAAAGTACGGGTTAATCCCGATGATTGAAAATCAGGTCTACTCAAATTCCGAGGTGTACTTCGAATAACTGGTGATCGCAATATTTTCCCACTCGGCAAACATTTCGGCGGAGTTAATGGACATGATTTGATTGGTTTAAAATGAGACATTTCACCAGATATGCTATCCCCACTTTCAACGCTACTGGGTCGTGTAGTTACATCCTGGAGCTTCTTTGATGATGTCACGGCAGACAATGGTGTACTTGTGCCAGATTGCGACATTTCCCTCAACAAAATTTCACTTTCACTCGAAGGTGTCTTAAAACCAAAAGTCGGAGTAGGAATTTTTTCTACAGTCACGCTCGACCCATTACTGCTGCTCGCTGGTTCCCCCTTAAGTCTCTTTTTATATTGGAGCTCCGGCGTAGTGTTGGTACTACTAAGGTAGATGAGGGGAATCACAGGGTCAGAAGTTGAGTCTTCTAAAAGGTTAGAAAATTCCATATCCTTGTTGCTGTCGAGTAACCGCGTATCATTCAATAATCCTTGTAGTTTTTTTGATTCTTTCTCACTTGGGCTTATACAGGTATAATTATAGGGATCAAGATCAGAGTGGGATTCAATCCCTAGGCCAGATCCAGATTGCCTATTAGACAGGGATTCAAGATCAGTTTTAGATTGGGATCGAGATCTAGCATTGGCGAGAAATTTATCCATCACAGGGTTGTTTTTGTGGGTTGTATTTGAACTAACACGACTTGTTGGACTTATGTTGTCATATAACCAACCTTGTGGGTTCGGTGACTGCAAGCCCTGGAAATAAAGAATATCAAAATCAAATAAATTATAAATGATTTAATTTTGGATAAAATATGTCATAATTTAAGCTTTTGAAACTACATCAGGGAAGATATTAAAACCACTTTTCAAATGGGAGCTTAGGCATTTAACAACGACATTGAAATTATGCCCTAAAAATTACTTTTTCATATTTTTAGACAGTACATATTTATTATTTATTTATATAGATTTTCCTGTATAGTTCTGCATAGGAGTACTGTTTTTAAGTCATACATTTATATTGTACATATTTATATGCTGATGACAAAAGGGACAGAACTAAAGTGTGCATAGCTTACAATAAAAGTGAATTTGAACTGTCATAAACAGATGTAAAAATTAACAAAAATCCAAAACCATGCGTTAAATTTAAAAATAACAATATGTTAAAAGAACAATGAATTCTAAAGATAATATTGCAACACTGCTCCTAAAATATACCATGTTTTCATTATATTATTTTAAATATAGCTATGAAATAATCTAGGTGCAGTGGATTTATATAAATTTTTAAACCTTTGACCTTGACCTTGTTGTGACCCCTAACCTTGAACTTGATCTTTCACCCCTGAGTGGAACTTTAGGCTGTGTTAAAAAGGCTCAATGTACTTACAGTCATTTTAACATTTAACGAATAAACGATAAAGCATAAAAAACATGAAAATATGGATTTCAACTCCTCTTCATTTTTTGCATTCATTCAAGTTAAGAACAACATAAATTATTCTTACAAGGCACTCACGTGACAAAATGTTACCACCTGGTTACACATCGCATAAAGGAGTAAAGATTTCACCAAAATTTGAAAATTACTTGTTAAGTATCACAAACATTACAGATGTGTGATCATTGGTTGAGATTGAAAGCTTGACCACCAGTCATAAAAATTGAGACTATTTTGTCTTCACCTCTGACAGTGACAGGGAGTAGAAAGTCCCAAAAACTGAAAATGTTCTCCCAAATGGATACAAAACTTTCTTTTAGTAAGCAATCTCAATTTTGAATGATATTCATATAACAATATGTAAGATGATGTAGAAGAATTAATATCAAAACTGATGGATGGTTTTGCTAATGCAGATCTCCATTTTGGTAAAACCGACAAAATAAAAAAAATATTTTAGTTATTCTCACCTCTGAATATTTGCTGCTTAATTCCTTGGCAAGCAGTTCATCACTGAGTTGTAGACGATCCAACGCTCTACGACGTTCTTCCTCCAACCTCTCTTCTTCCTCTTGTAACTGACGAATCAGAGCTTCACTCTCTTCAGCCTCTTTTTGACGTTCAATTTCCTGTTGCGCTTGAAGCTGAAATAGAAAATTTTAGACAAGATATATTTTGGCTTTGCAGACATTTTTTGATGGTGATAATTTTCTTAATAGATGAGCAATTTTTTCAATCCTTGGTATTGACTGAAAGGTTTTTGTTCTTGATTGATTGATTGTGTGAAATAGGGGTTCTTTTAAAATATTGTGCAACAATGAAGTTTTTTTGTAATTGTTTGTGCAACATATGAGGATTAATAAATTTTCCACTGTAACATTGATATCTATTATCTAAATTATTGGAGCCAAATCTCAGGATGCTGTGCTAGAGATTTCGATGCTGGGTGGCAGCTCTGTTTGATTGTCTGAAAATCAGAGTTGGAGAAGTTTAAGCAAGTTGCAATGGCAACAAAGACAAAAGAATGTAAAAGTTCTGAAGTAATCTTTTCAAAAAGCATACCAATCTTTCCCCCATGATCCTTTTTATTTTCTGAACAATTGATGTCTGATCAAATTAGTGATGAAGAATTATCAAAATACATTAGAATTGAAAAAGGGCCCTTTTTCAAAATTATTGCCAACAAGTTATGTAAATTATTTTCATTCATTAAATAGGCAAAGCAATTTCACGAAATACAGGTATACCTTTGAAGTATTATATAAGAGATGTAACATACCCCTGATCTATGAACCTAGCAGTAATGCCAAGTAACCCCTTACCTTTTTCAGTTCAAGTTCGTACTCTCTCCTGACTTCACCAGGCTCTGCCACTGTATGAAACACTGGAGTGACACTTTCTGTAAATACATAAATACAAAGCAATTTATACCACCTTTAGTCACAAGAAAATTCGTCACAAGGTCATTTGTAAATCCATACATTTAAAACGGTCAATTCTACAATGAGGGACTATATAATAATACTACTGTTGATATTGTCCTTCATGTATGATCTATACTAACATCATTGAATAAATGGTTATGAAAATGCTAGTTACATATGCACCCCATGCAGACAGATCGCTTTAAATTACATTTTGTATGATGCGAGACTTGACATTCACCAGGAAAGTAGAAACATTTTATCACAAATGATGCAAATAAATTTTTTACTGCTTAATAAACGATGAATGACAGTCATATTAAGTTCTATAAGTATTAGAATAGCATGGCGTCTTGATATTTCAAGGTAACTTGTTCAAATAATTAAGGCGGTGATTGAAATGATGATGTAAAGATACTGTACTCTGGGTAAATTTCGACGCTATAAAATTTCGCGGTTTTTCAAAATTGCAATTCCGCGGCTGTTTAATTTCGCGGATTTGAGTTGATGACATTTCGCGAATTGCACAAGTTGAATTTTTTCCGATTACCGTGAATCAATGCGTATCTGGCTATTTTAGCCCGTTCAGAATCCAAATAATGTTTGTATTTTATTTATTGGAAGCGCTTTTATTACAGCGGAACACAAATGGTTCTTCCAGACATTGGCAACACATTTAAAAGCATATATTAGTTAACAGGCATGATATATAAGAAACTAAAACATGTCATTGGGTCTGGGGTTTATATACACATTTTAAAGGACCGTTTACACATTTATCGAACTTAAAAGCTTCTTCTTGTGCCCACAATGTAAAAATGTCCTCACCTAAGGTCCAGCATGTTTTAATTTGCACACTGGCTGATAAAATAGTGCTGGATTACATTTTTCAATAACATTTTTATAAAAAGTATTCCTATCATTACCAAAGAAAGGGCAAACAAAAAGTCTATGTTGGATGGTGTCTTTTACATTTTTATCACATAACGTACATATTCCATTTCCCTGTCCCCATTTTTCGTATTCTGTTTTTAAGCCAAAACAACCTGATCTAGCTTTGAACTTTAATTTTTGCCCATAGAAGTCAAAATCTGTGGTCAGGTAGTTTTTTAAGAAGGGATGGGGATTTAGACATCGATACAGTGAGAGTGAAGACTTTTCATTCAATGCCGATTTAATGATCTGATATTTTGATAAAAGCCTGATACCAGTCAATATCATCTCTGTGGATAACATCATCCAGTCCATATTTTGTTAGGATGGATTTTATGTTTGAAAAGTAAGGAAATGCTTTGCTTTCATCATTATCACAGAATCCATCATACATAGAATTAAATATCTTTTTGTTAATGACCCTTCTTTGATATTACATTTTAAATATATAAAGTAATCTATTTGCCTTTTTTCAATGACATCAACAAGAGGCCTCCAGCCTAAATCACCTAAAAGTGCTTCTCTTGCTGGACAACACCTAATTTGGAGAATTGATCTCCCAATATTATATTGCATTGATTTCATTTTATCTGTGTTAGTTTTGTTTAACGCGAATATAGGACAGCCGTGGAGAATGGCAGGGACAAACTTTGAATTGTACATTTTCCCCCCAAATTTGAGACGCATGACATTACAGTGCTTTGTCAAAGTGGAGACTATCATACCTTGAATTCGTTTAGATTTTTCGGCAAGGGAGTCAATGTGGCCGGAGTCTTTTAGAGACCGATCAAAATATATCCCTAGATACTTATAAATTTTAACCTCAAATAGTTCATGGCTGCCTAAGATCCATTTTTTATTTTTGTCAAGTCTTTTCCCAATGACAATAACCTTTGATTTTTTAGGGCTAAAATTGAACCCCCATTTAATGGAAAAGATATCAGCAATTTTTAACATTCTGTTCATTGTAGATTCATTTTCGGCAAGTAAAACAACATCATCAGCGAACATAAGAACTGGGACCTTTTCGTTTTCAAAAGGTAACCCTACATCTTCATTGTTGAACATTTCAACAAGGTCGCTCATAACAAGGGAAAACAGAGTCGGGGAGAGGCAGCAACCCTGTTTTAGGCTATAGACAGGGCTGCACTCTTCCCACTCTGTTGAAATTTTTCCAAAGATAACTTTGCTTTGAACTCCCACATATAACTCCCTCAAAATGCGCCAGACTTTGCCTTGAATACCTTTTTCCAATAATCGTAAAAATAAAAGGTCCCTGTTTACCACGTCGAAGGCTTTAGAGATGTCCAAAAAAGATAAATAGGTCTTAAGGTTGTTGTTTTTCCTCATGCTACAGATACCTTTAAGGGCAAAAATATGAGTATGAGTATTTCCCACGTTTAGGGCATTTATTTGAATATTCTTGAATGGCTTTTTCAACTTCAATTTGTAGGATATCATTGTTGTCAACAGTTCTTGCCTTTGTTGCCCTAATAAGCCAATTCAAAATGTTAGACATTTTAGGCCTTTATTGAATTATCGCCCAACAACACTAGACGAAACGGAATACAGTAAAACCGCAACAAAATAGTTGTAGATTTCTTTGAAAAATTAAGAAATATACACGACATGTTGAATTTTTCAAAACAGAAAAAACATTATTTAAGGTGATCTGTCTACATGACTCTCTAGGATAAAGTGAAATATAAGTTTCTATTGTAAGAATAAAATACACTAAATATACACTATTTACATTATTTTTTCTAATAAAGGTCTGGCAATTAGAATCTCTGTCTTCTGGACATTAAGCTTTCTAACTCTCAACTAACTCTTTCTTGACTCAGGTCTTATGGAGTACAGCATCCTTATTTACCCTCACACTACCAAGTGATACTCTAAAATACCACTATATCAAATTAATTTTAAAATGTGTAGATTGACATCAAAAAAAGTTACTCCAAAATTATTAGTCTTTACTTAAAATACTTATCATTACTCCACTGATTTGGCACGATTATTGAGTATAGTAAAAATTTACCATTGACCTGAGAAAGTTGAACTTGAAACTGTATAATAGATATTTGATAAATTACATAACATATTTGGAAAGAGGCCAGCAGAAGTTAAATATGACATGGAGTTTTAAGTAAATGGTCAACATTTAAAGTAAAGCAACAAATAGAGACTTAAATAGTGTAAAATGTTCGAAGTTGACCTAATTTTTTCAAAATCGTGCCAATGTTTCATGTCAATTCTAATTGTATAATCAGAAAAAGATGAACTAAAATATGATTAATCCAATAATATTGGTGGGTATATGTGTTCCTTAGACATTTATAAGTTATCAAAATTGACATTTTACCTGATGAAATGTCATTTGCTGGTTAAAAGTGCAAATTGAGTACCACATATGCTCACGATTTAAAACATTGGCAGTTCTTATACATATTCTTTGATTGCCAGTTCCAAGGACATATGCCCTTAAATCAGAATTTAAGATTATGAGAAGATGTAATTGCAGTGAAAAAAAGCACATGATTTTAAGTGATTTCAACATTGTTTGCAATTTGCGACACTTCACAGTGATCTCCCCAGGATTTTTCCTGTGCATTTTCAAAATTCAGACCAAAATTGGTCAAAATATGCCAATTATTCATGATTTTTCTCCTTTTTAAGTGGGTGCAAATAGATTTTCAGGTGGGTGCAAGCCTATTTTCAAAATCTCAAGTGGGTGCTGTGCCCACTTGCTTTAATGCTAGCTGGGGAGATCACTACTTCAGGTATGACTTAAAGGCCCACTTTGGGAATTTTCAACATTTTTGGGCAAAATAAAGACTTAAATTTAAACACATACGAGGGGTGATCAGGAATTTCTGGACCGTTGGCTCTATTTTTGCCATTTTTTATCCTTTCTTGATGATTTTTGCACACAATATAACCCAAATATATAGGATCACACAATGAAGATTTCACTGCTCTACGACATCATTATCATTTTATTTTTGTTGCCATGGTAACCGGTGACACGACAAGGTGGAGCTCAGAAAAAATAACAAATTCCAAAAATCAACAGTAGTTTTATATGATGTTTAGACACTGTATTCATTGCTGAATATGTAACATACTGTAATAGGTTGTATTATATCATGAAGTATATTCATTAATTTTCATAGTAACTGTCATTATTCTTCCATCAATTCTAATCCTTCAAAGTAGTTACCAGCATTTTGTAAACATTTGTTATGCCTTTTCACCCAGTCCTGAAAGGCGTGATACAGACCGTCTTTGCCTACAAAATGTGACTGTTTCCATTGCTTGTGGCTGTGTACCACACGCACCGTATCCCCCAGAATTAGCTGGGTGTGATTTTTATATTTTCCCAACACTGAAGAACAAATTATGAGGTATCCACTTTGAGGAAATTAATGAGATCATTCAGGAATACACACACCAATGTTACAAAGTAGGTAAAGACGGTCTGTATCACGTCTTTCAGGACTGGGTGAAAAGGCATAACAAATGCTTACAAAATGCTGGTAACTACTTTAAAGGATTAGAATTGATGGACGAATAATAATAGTTACTATGAACATTAATGAATATACTTAATGAAATAATACAACCTATACAGTATGTCACGTATTCAGCAATGAATACAGTGTCTTAACATCATATCAAATAACTGTACATTTTTCAAATTTGGTATTTATCTGAGCTCCACCTTGTCGCGTCACCAGTTACCATGGTAACAAAAATAATATGATAATGATGTCATAGAACAATGAAATCTTCAGGGTGTGATCCCATATATTTGGGTTATATTGTGTGGAAAAATCACGAAGAAAGGATAAAAAATGGCAAAAATAGAGCCAACGGTCCAGAAATTCCTGATCACCCCTCGTATGTATGTCCAATGTTAGCTGGGAAGATGGATGTATGTGTACTTGAAGAGAATAAATCGGGCCCATTTTGACTAAACGCTGTGCTGAGTAGCATTTATAATACGCTATATATTTGAGTCAATATATTATTTATTTGTTGTTACCTTATTTTGTTCCTTCAACAGTCTGTTGTTGTAGTAAATCACTGTTTTTTAGACAACAAAACTTTTGAATTTAGATTCCAGCCATTTTAGGTCTCGCGAGATCTCGTGACTTTCGAAAGTAAAAATTTGCAACAAATTAATTCGCGTTAGCTAAATATGAAGTCACATGATCTTTCAGTAGTAATACCCATGCGCATAAAAAGTACAATGCGCATGTGCACGCATGCGCAAAAAGTTAAAAAATGGTGCGCGCCAGTTCTGGAATTTCTCCACTTTAACTGCAATTACACAACAAGTACAGGCCTGTCAACTGTCCCGCAATTTGCGTATTTGTCACGCATTTGCTGAAGAATTTGATGTCACGCCAGTTTTTTTTGCGTGACAGAAAATGTCACGCAAAATACGCATTTTACCTGGTAATTGTCAAGCAAAAATATTTCTGTAGAAATTTTTTTGAAATATGTTTACCCCCCCCCCCCCCCCGTTGACGACAACGCGAGCGTAGGGAGCGCGAAAAATTTGAGGTGTTCAAAGTTTGGCAAAGGTGCTCAAACTTTGGCCAAAGGTGTTTAAAAGTTGGCCAAAGGTGTTCAAAATTTGGACAAAAGTGTTCAGATTTGGACTTAGGTGTCCAACATTTTGAAGTCACTCATATTAGGTGGTCCCAAGTTGACAGCCCTGCAAGTAGGACTTATTGTCACCACGCGTCATGAAAAGGGCAAGTTACATTCAATTACAGGGTGACCGGAAAAAAAGGAGACCATTGAAGTAATCAATTTCTCCTAAACTAGACAAGTGCCATCAATGAAATTTTGCATACACTGGAACAGTTATATGGAAATTTGTTACTGAAGGTTTCAATACAAGCATTCAACTGGTTCAGGAGCTATGATCATTTACATAACATGCTCCAAATAGGCACAATTGAGACCAACGCAGAGTTGGATTCATATGGCAAACTACCCTTACATGTTCTGCCCTCTATGGCATTATTATGGCATTACATATAGCAGTGATTGCCTTCTTTAGGTCAACAATAGTCTGAGGATTGTTTTGGTATAGATTGTCTTTCAAATATCCATACAAAAAGAAATCAGCAGGATTCAAGTCTAGGCTGTAATGGCAATGAAGGGTTATCTGACATGTGGTTCATCATCCTGTTGCCAAAGTGCTGATTTACCCAATCTTAAGAGTCACTTTAGGTATTGGGCATAGTGCCATGTTACTAAAACCACTATATGGCACAATTAAATCCAATATGGAAACCAAGGGCTGCCCAAAACCTCCTTAGGATGATACTGTAACTGAGTGGGACCACTGAGTCAGAAGCCATAGGTCAGATAAGCTTCGTCTCCATACACCTCAAATTTGAATCCACCTGATTTCTTTTTGTGGGGCAATTTGAAAGACAATGTGTACCAAAACAATCCTGAGACAATTGCTGACCTAAAGGTGGCAATAAATGCTAAATGTAATGCCATAACAAGGTTGGAATATGTAAGGGTATTTGCCAAATGTATCCAGCTCTGCGTTGGTCTCAATTGCGCCTATTTGGAGCATGTTATGTAAATGATCATAGCTCCTGAACCAGTTGACTGCTTGTATTGACACTTTCAGGAACAAATTTCCATAGAACTGTCCTGATGTATGCAAAATTTCATTGATGTCACTAGTCTATTTTAGGAGATATTGCCTATTTCAATGGTCTCCTTTTTTTCCGGTCACCCTGTATCTTCTTAAATACCGTTTCTAATCCACCGCGCCTGCTTGGAAGTTGGAGAAAACCACTTCACAAGACGGTATATTTTAATGGTTCGTCAGCTGGCTCAAAAGCCAGCTGTGTTCAGTAAGTCCAATGTATTGATAAGAACCTTATCTTTCATTGGACACCAACAACAGCTCAAATGGACCACATCAAAGCTTTCAATAAATTATCCAATTTTTTTTTCGATCTGTCAAGCTTTATATATCAAGTGTTTATCAATGTCATTAAAAGATGGTTTGTATTACATGGTACATTCATTTTTACAGAAGTGTTTATAGTTCTAACATTGGACTCCAGGGAGCAGCACAGTTCAGGCAAGCCTGGACTAAAGTGTAATCCTATCATCTGACAACGTTAATTTTATATTATGAATTCCATTTACAGTCAACTCAGCAATCCACACATCTCAACTATTATACTGATGAAAATTGTAGACTACTTGAGATGTAAAAATTGCTTAGTTTGACAGCTGGCCTAGAAATTGAAATTTTGTTTACATTTTTGAAATCAACAAACAGCCGTGAAACTTGAAATCCCGTTGAAACATACCTTCATCACTGGAGTCACTGTCATCCCTGCCTTCTATTCTATTCCGTACTCTCGTAGGGAAGAGTTCTTGAATCTGTTTCCATCTGTTGTAGTCGATAAGAGAGTTTGTTTTGGAGGCCCTCCGCGACCAAGTCGCTATCCGAGTTCGACAAATTGGACACAGTAGACTCGTTTCTTGTACGTTCTTCTTGAAGCACGGCATGCATAGCTCGTGATTACATGGCATAGTCACTGGTTCTATTAAAATATACATACATACTGGACATGTACACTCGAAAAGTGAAGTTTTCTCCACTTTCCCACTTTTTCTTTTTGAACCTGACGCCATTTTGAAACTTCCACTGCGCATAAGTCACTGCGCAGGTTAAATGAGGTATCCTCCAAGCATTTCGTTCAGAGCAATCTTGCATGTATTCCCGGGTATTAGGTTTGGTGGATTTATTGAAGTAGTAGAATTTATTTGTTTTTTTAATTGCGATTATGCCTCATTTGGAGGGAAATACAATGTTTAAATGCAATAGGTGTCCGCAGGCGGAGCGAGTCATGTGTAGTCCTTAACACGGAGATCTTGGAATAAAATGGTTACTCGTATTCCCAAACGAGATAAGTTCGGTTACCCCGGCCAGATGATTCTTTTGTAGTAGGATCAGTAGCTCAATAAATATTCTTTGAGCCTATGAGATCCTACTACAAAACGATCTGGCCAATACCTGTAACCCCGGTCACCATTTTTTCCAAACCAAGGATTTTGTTCACTTTTGAACAACTTATAGGAATAAATAAGTATAAAAATTAGTAAAGAAGTTTTAATAGCCAGGAGGGCAATACAAATATTCAATAGAGACAAAACTGGCACTATACATCATGCATATTTTGAAAAGAATGCCTATGTATAATGTATAATTATACATATGCTTATTCTTGAAATACAGTTTAAAAAAGCAAAACAAAAAAAACATGATAGGCTTACGTGTTCACCGACGACGTAAAGCCTACGTGTCTTAGAGGGGCGTGCATGCAATGACCAGCAAATACATGTAACAACTTCAAGAGGGGGTACGACTTTTTTGTCACAACGCATGCGCGATCGACACTTCATGATCGAACAATTTCAATGGAGAGCTGTCTTCATTAAAAAATGGGCTTTAATTGAAAGCCCATGATTAAAACACCAACCAAAACGTAAGTTTTGATATATAATTTAAAACAGCAAAATCCATCCATAGATCTTTATAATTCGACCTTTTAATGATTTAATTTTTGGGATAATTTGCTAAAATCCCCCATTGGCCGCCATTATATTACTTTGAAAAAAACATAACATCATTTCATATCATTCGTTAAGTGATCTAAACAACTCCAAGTCCTTATATTGCTTGTATTGGGCTTCAACGGATTCTAAGAGATCAAACTAGTACAATACGTGTATGTTGACAACACCCGTTTCAACATTTGCCGCATAATCTTTTGGCCTTTTAGGTCATAAAGTCAATGTTTTGATTTCCGACCATTAATGACGAACTTGGATCCGGTGTGAAAGAAATTATGGTCCCCCAGGGATTACGGTCCCCCATTTTAAAGGCCTTTACTGGCCCTGGTTGTGTATAAGATAATGAGGGAAAGAGTTGTATTTAGGTCACCATATAAATCAATGGAGAGTAGGACCATAATTTGATAGGACCTCCTACCCTTTTACACCGGGATTCATTTGTCCGGGATTCATGAAGCTATTTACAATGTTCTACGCCATGATAATTTGTACATGTTTTATCAAAGATATATTATACTACATTATTCGACAATTTATCATTCGTAATGTTAACAGTATTTCACATTATTTAATATTTCATTTTACATTGCAATTGGAAGATCAGAATTCCCATAAACTGTTCTTTTTTTCCTATTATGTCGTTACTTTATAGGCAATCATTTGTCAAGGGTAAATACCCAAAAATTATACAATTTGTGTATTTGATAGGTGACAAATAAAACGAGCATTTAACTGTACCAGCCATATAAGCAGTGGCGTAGCGTGGCAATTTTACTAGGGGACGCAAAATTCCCAAATTGGGATGGGGGGGGGGGTTACCCGATACGCATTCATTTTCACTTGAAATTTACTCATAAGTACTCATTGCCCCTCAACAAGACGTCGCTTTCTCCCTGGATCAGTCAAACAATCACGCAGTGCCTCGTCTCCACGAAGATCATCATAATCTGGTCCATTTTTACACAAAAATAATTTTGAACATTTAAAAAATCTATTAGACTATCGTTGTAAAAATCTTACCTGAATAATTTACACTGAACAAAAAGATGTCTGCAGCAGACAGCACTGTTGATTAGGCTTACTATTATTCAATGTCTTCCGATAAGATTTATGGATAAAAGGTACAGCCAAATCTTGCTTGAATATTATTATAGTATATAGATATTAGCGTAATTGATTAACTATCCCTAATCATTAAATTCAAAAGATACTTACGCCAAAACTGGAGCTGGATTCGGCACATGAGCAGCCATTGTGTACTTAATACGGGGAGGTCATATGGATTATATAAGAGTATTCACGAAATTATGAGAGTATAATTTGAAAGAATCATTAATGACATGTCGGGACTAAAATAAACACCTTTCTATGGTTGAACCCTGTTCAAAGATACGAAATGATAAGGTTGAACAATGGCTTTGCTTATTAAAACTTGAGAAAGGACGATTCTCGGTTTGGAGAACGAAGTTCATCAATCTAAATGAGCATTATCCCTGCTTCGGACTTTGATTTTTTTACATAATATAGATTTGAATGTCTTCTTTTGAATAGTCATAATTTAATTTGGGTAATATTTCTAGATTTTTCGCAAAAAACTATTAGCGCAGTACACTGATGAACTTCTTTCCCCAAATCGAGACTTGTATTTTATTGAATCGGTCTATTTGAGCATTATCCCTGCTTCAGACCAATTTGTTATTTTTACATCTTGTAGATTTAATTGTCCTCTTTTGAATATTCATAGTTTAATTTGGGTAATATTTCTATATTTTTCATGAAATTTTTTTTAGCCCAGGAGGCTGTTCTCCAAACCGAGAATCGTCCTTTAGAATTTCCAAATATTCAGATAAACATTGGATTGTTCCAGTGGACGCATTTGCGTACTTTGCGTAAACGACGCTACGCCACTGTAAGGAAACAGATGCCCAATATGAATCTCCCTCGCAGAAAATTAGCGTAGGCCTGCGAAGAATTTTTTTCAATATTGGCTGAAGGGCGATGGAGATAAATTTTAAATAAAGAGGGCAGGTCACTCAATCTATAACAGGATACTACTGTTGCCATCTTTATATTGGCCCAAAACCTATGTTTATCACCCTCTTCTATTTGGACGATTCAGAAAGTATTCTCACAATCTAAAACCACATGTAAGGGGAATTATATTGATGCTAATGAATTCTGTTCTTGTGGTGAAACAAATTGGTGCATATTTAATAAATGCCAGCACCAATCCAGTTCCTTTTGAAACACCCTGTAATATCCTACATGTGGAACATTGATGTCATTATATGATTAATGTGCCGTTCTTGTGGTGAAACAAATAGCAATCCATATTCAATATTTATCTTTCTAGGGCTGACAATTGTCCATTGGATAATTGTTCGTAATTAATTATTTTAACCTTAACGACTTTCCTTTCAATATTGAATATTACGACATTATCAAATGAATTACATGTGATAAGAATCAGCTAGCGATACAGTAGAACTTACAATTTAACAATAATCTGAAAGTATCTTGAATGATGACAAAGTTACAATCCGAATCATAACGTATTGATCAAGTTCTAATACATTCCTAAAAACATTTTCTTGTGAGTTGCATACCAATTCACGGATCCATGTCCAAGTTACAACCGTTTGATATAAGTGCTACTGAAATAAAAGGTGATTATAACATTTATAATACAACATGTTATATTATTTTCCTCTCTGAAAGCAATATTCATAAAATTTCATGTAGTGTGCAACAGTTGCATTTGGCAAAATGTGAGTATTGCTTTCTCATTTAGAATTGCAAACTCAAAAGATCAGTGATGACAATGCTTTTATCAAAACAATGACTTAACTCTACAGGGCATAGGCGTAGCAAGGGGGTGCGATGGGTGGTATTGCACCATCCCCCACAAAATAAAATAAAACCATGATATAGAAGAAGAAGTGTTGAAGAAGCGTTGAAATGTTTTTTTATCTTAAGATTCTAGCTTAATTTTTTCACTTGTTTATGCCGAAATCGCACCCCCTGACTGGAAACCGAAAAATGTTTGGTGATCGCACAACCCCCTGTCTGAGGGCTTGCTACGCCCCTGCATGGTAATCCAAAAGTGATCGTCAAAGACTCTGAACCATTTCGATGCTGATGCTACTGTACTTATCTTCTAAAAACACATTTCCCTAACATTATTGGATTCATACCTCACTATCTAATTGCAATGGTCGGCTTTATGGTTACTCGATGTTACATCAACCGGGGCAAATTGTTTATTTTAGTAGTTTAAATTAATAATATAAAAAGACATTATATGACATTCGAACATGACTGTATTCACGCCTTCTATAAACTCTTAACAAAGTCAATGCTTCAGCTGGGTTATATTCGAGATCAATAACCCAGGTAATACGTGTAATGTGTGACGTCATAACGGTGGGTCGTAGTAATGGCGGACCATGATGAATATTCGAAACAATTTGGTGGGTTTTCATGTTCGAATCGTAATATAGACCTCAGAGCAGGGTTACTAGTTTCGAATAACACCCCGCTGGTCTCGGCACAAATGCTTTCGAACCCCTCACTTCCTTCGGTCGTTCGGGGTACAGAAAACGTTTGTGCCGAGACCAGCGGGGTGTTATTCGAAACTAGAAACCCTGCTCTTTGGTCTATATTTCTTAAATGTGAAACATTTTGATTTATCAAAATCACGAAAATGTTATTGCACAATTATTGTATAATACGACTTTTTTGTGATTATGAGTCAAAGAAAGCATATTCTTGAGTTTCAAATTGACTTCTGTGGTAACTTGAAACCATCTTCTAATTTATTCCACTTACCTTTTATTGTTTCTCCAAACATATTCTTTGAAAATCGGATTTTAAGGGTGTTAATCAGGGTAATTCTGTGCCATTTTATCAAAAATCTTGTTGCTATCTAGAAACGAGCAATTGTGATCTTGTTGTTACCTAGGAACGAGCAACTGTGATGTCACGTCACACTCATGTTAATTCTGGAATCACATGGCAGCCATTTTGGAAATTTCAAAAAAGTTCCCAATTAAAAAGGCTAAATGCTGTTTACAAATTGGAAACTATGGCAGAATTAACAAAGGGTTTGTGAAATAATTAGGATATGGTTTCAAAATTATGCACATGACAATATATAACTACTAAATGCAGGCAGGGACTTTTAATTGCCAAAAAGTCGAGTGAAATTTTAGATGGAGAAATTCTTACTTCATACAATTGATCATGACATTTACATTTCGTCATGTCACGTGACGGTACCCACTTCTTAACCAAATCTCAAAATCTGTTAGAACTCAATTTTTGAAGTACTCAAGGAACACGTTTTCTTATATCATCTGACGTTTGATAACTGAGACAATTTAGCCTCTTTTTAAGTTAACCATCTCTTATAAAATGTTGTTTATAATGCCTGGGTCACATTTGCTCCGATCCATCGGCCGGCGCCCGCCCGATTGAGTGTTTTGTTCAATATTGTATTCAATTTTGAACAAAATACTCAATCGATCGGGCGCCGTAGAGAAAATCGTAGCAAATGTGACCAAGGCATTAGTGAGTAATTAAATACTTATCACGTTTACTTAGACATAGTTACTAATATTTGTAAGGAATCATGGTGGTACTTTGGCACTAAGTCATATCACTACCCAGTCCACCTTATCAACAATTTGTATGGATGAGAAAACTTCATTTTGGGTGAAAATAACATAAGAATTGATCGATGAAATAGACATTTATAACGTATAGCTCTACGCCTAAATATAATTTTTGATTTTACTAACAGTGAGCGAAATCTCCCTAATAGCTTTATACAGTAAACTTAAACGTATAGAGCTACGCGACAAATTATGACGTAAATTATAAGTTCTAAATAAATCTCTAAATTCTAAATAAATAAATCTCTATTATATACATATATAACTTTTATTGACATATAGTATCATAACATGATTACATTAGTCAGAACTATGGTAGACTACATATCTAAACTACAAAACACCAACTAAACTAAAAATACAAAAAGTAGGCCTATATAAAAATATATAAGGTAACAATAATAGTGTGGTGCACATACAATGCATTATGACCATGCTAAATTCTTAAATGAATGGTAAATGAATTTGCCAATATGTCTTTGCAAGGTTACATTTTTACTAGAAATAAGATTGACAAATAAATTTTCACTTTGTAAATCCAAGTTAGGTAAAATTTCACGGGCTTTTGTATATACTATTTGCCTATTCTCATCATTTTTTGTACAAGCTAAAAAGAAATGACATTCATCCTCTACATCTTTACAAATATTACATAATCTTTCCTCTAAAGGTTTTGGTTTTGGCTTTGTATGTCTTCCAGTCTCAATTGCTAACTGATGAGAACTCATTCTAAATCTACTTGTAGCGAGTCTATACTTTTTATTATCTAGTTTCAAGTACAATTCTTTACCAAAATCATTTTTAAATAATTTGTACGTTCTCAATAAAGGATAAGTGTTCAAATCATTTTTCCATTTTTCTACAAATAATATTTTTAATTTCTTTTCAACCATATTCACCAGATTTTCAGTATCCAGATTTTGATTATTCCAATAATCTAGTAAATCACATTTTCTGAGTATATCATAAACCTTGCTTGACAAACTTTTAAACTCTAACTCTTGATTACCCCTATCATATAAGTATGCTTGATTTAATACATTACTCTCTGGAAAATTTTGAAATAAGCCAGTATTTTATAATGTAAGATTCAATTTTGATTGATAATGGGTATCTCCCTAGGTCACCATATACAGCTGGGCTTGCAGTTTGTGATTTAACACCCAATGTTGACTTAAAAAAGACAAATGAATTGACTCAATTGCTTTCATTTGCTTTTTATCATACCATATTTCACATGCATAACATAAAATTGGACTAACTAACGCATTAAACAGATGAAGAGCCACATCCGGTGGTACATCATTAAACTTCAAATATTGTTGCTTTATCTTAAAAAGTGCCTTTTTTGATTGTTCTTTAAGGTACTTAGTGTTCAGATCAAAACTGTTATTTTTGGTGAGAATGAGACCTAAATATTTGAATTCTTTGACACATTCTATAGTTTGGTCATTAAATTCAAATTTGAATGATCTTTTAGAATTGAAGATAAGTGCTTTAGTTTTCATTGTGTTGACAATTAACCTGTTAGTCTTACAAAAAGAAAAAAGTGTGTCAAGCAATAGCTGCAATCCGTCACTGGATTCTGAGATCAATACGAGGTCATCCGCCCATAGAAGATGATTTAACCTTATATACAAATATATGATTAAAGTTAAATCTATTACTAATTACGATGATCAGGTACATTAATTAATCATATTAATGAACAGAAATAATTAATAATCAATGATAATAAGTTCAGATCGATGTCACAGTTAAGTAAAAATATCGAATTTCTGTTTCATAAATATGGGCCCCGAATGGGTAGTATCACACTTGAAACAAGCTCGGGTACATGTAAGTCAGGATGAGAGTTGTTTACGTGCGCATGCGTATTATTTTGCTTGTTTGGGCAATGGGAGTTGTTTCTTCTCAAGGAAAACAATCAAGTAAGTTCTTGTTTTTTTTCATAGTGAGGCCAAGTTTTGTTTAAACAAGCAAAACAGGTTAATGCGAGTCAACCAGCACAGAGATACAATAACTTAGGTTTTTTATAAGCTTTTCTTATATTCAACAAACGTTTACATGTACATATGATCCCTTTATCAAATATTACTTTTCATTAAATACGCAGTCTAATAACGCGCGCAGATGAGAGTAGGTAGTTACCAGATTCACCACCAAGTGAAAGTTCTCTTTATCTTAAATTACATCTATTTGCGTGGTTCAATTTTCATATATAACCCTTATGTATCTAATAGTTGTGCAAATTAAAATAAATCTAGTAAAAGAAAATGTTATCTGTCCAATACAAGAAAAGACAATTCACTTTTTGTGATTTTGTAACATGGGGTCTATGGGGAATCAACCCGAACAATAAGTCACATTTTCAACAAAAAAAAGATTTTCAAAGTTGATATACAATTTTCGAAACTATATTTCTAGATGTACTTTTACATGCAGATTTCAAATATGACATCACTTTGATTGAATTTTGAATATTTAATGACGTAAATTAAGATTATTTCTACTCGCATCTAGTCTATTGATTCCACGCCCATTGTTTTAAACTGCGTAGAGAGGATAGAGACCGAGATCGGAGATTCACAAAAACGGTCATATGTTTTACTGTCATTATGCCATGCCTATTTCCCAAAAAGTCCTTCGATTAGTTCTGACTTATACACACTATGTCATACTTTTGCATTAAGCATATGATTTATCGGTTAGCTATTAATTCAAATTTTAAAATTCATTGATTAAATTGCTTAAATTATAGTCTGTGCTGATATAGTCTTTGCTCTGGAGACATCGTGCAGTGTTGATGACGAAACTAAAGCACTCGCCAAAGTATTCATCCAAGATTTTGTGACAATGTTCGATTCTGTTAAACAAAAAAATGTGAGTAATGTCGCTACCCAGTTCGGGTTGTTAGCCTATGATGCTACACCACGCCCCGTGTTTACATTCGATGAAGCACTATCCAAACAGGAGATTCTGCAAAGAATTGAAACTTTCAAGATGGAAACAACAGGTTGTAAAACTCTCACTCATAATGCAATTAACATGGCAAGCGATGATTTCTTCGAAACAACATTAAACGACAGACGCACTCCCGATGTGCTCGTTGTTTTAACGGATGGACGCACACAACCTCAGAAATATATCCAAAAAACTACGGACGCTATCCAAAAATTGCGAGAAACGGTACGGACTATCGTTATTGAGTTACCCAACAAGAAGGGACGTGAATCGTTACCAGAGACTCTTGAGCAATTAAACACACTGGCTGAAGTTGAAGATCGGTTTAAACTTGATGATGACTCAGATATAGAAGATCTTGCGACTGAGGTGTTTGATCATTTGTTAGATAGAAGTGAATTTGTTTGTCCACCAGGTACGTTCTGTGTTCATTCACTTACACACTCCTAGCGTGTAGCTTGGTTTTCCCTTCCCAATTGAAATCGTCAACACTCGTATACAATTGTATTTTCAACAAAACATAAAGATACAAAATAATGAACGACACAGAATCAATAAATAATTTCTTGACTACAGTTTACAAGACGGAATGAACATCACTTCAAATTCTTTTACTTGCTTTTTTCTTTCAAGGTCTCCCATTTTCTGAATCATTCACATTTTCTTACATATAATGATACAGGGTGACACAAAAAACGACGTTGCATTACTTGTTTGTCCCTTAACATATAGACTTGTCCTTTAGCACATTTGAAGTAGATATAATGTGAAAGCACCTCGAGAAATTTCAGATATGTAGCTCAAATTGGTCAAATTTTATGACCGTTACAAGATTTGCTCTAAATATCGTCCATTCCTTTGCAGACACACATGGATTCTACACAAAAAATTCCACCCAGCTTTTGTAACATAACTTTGTAATACTATTGATTTTGGCTTGTACTTTCAGGAAATTGAAGTGCATTCAACAAAATAATGTAGTTGTCATTGATGAAATTTCCAAAATTATGTTACAAAAGGTGGGTGTCATTTTTTGCGTAAGATTCAGTTGTGCCAGCAGAGGAAAAGTCGACACCTTTTGTAACAGTAATGAATGTCCGCATTGTTTTAATATGCGAAAAAATAAGTCAACATTTTTCAGACAAAAAAGTTATGAAACATTATGTGGGTGGGTGTCATTTTTTGTGTCACATTGTATATATCGTTTTGCATCGTATTCTTATTCTAAACGTACACAAACTGAAAATTCATATTTATGTTCATGAACATTTTGAAAACAGATTTCAAAAATATAATTACTGGAAAATGTAAATTATAATAAATACACAGTGGGGCAAAATCATTCAATTTAAGCTGATCCAGTGCATTCAGTACATCCATGTCACGAGAAGTGCCAGTATACACCTCCACCCCCAAAGACAGCACAGCCAGGACTTGGGCGGTTTAGCCGAGTCAATGTAATGCTAGATTGCACATATGAAGAGAATTGTGACATCCAGTTCCTCAAAGACTTCGCAGCCGAACTTGATCGACAACCTAAATGCAAAATGTATTACCCTTTAAAGGTAATCAAAATGGCTGTACCCACCCATGCACTGAACGTTTGCATACATGGGTTTGGGTCTGTATGTCACTTTGAATCTATTTTTGATTCCTTTCACTGACTTAACGTTTTACTGTTTTCGGTTTGTATTGATCATTTGCACGTTTGTCACTTTGAAACTCTATTGATTCCGTTCCCTTATATGACTTTACGTTTTACTGTTTGGATTTGTACTGAACATTTGCATACACGGGTATGTACGAGGGTTGTCCCAGAAGTAATGCACTGTATGCTCTAACTTTATCAGTACTTCATATTTTTCAATGACATTTTCTGTGAATATTCCCAAGAGATATTCTGATTGTTCTACAGAGTGTCATGCCGATTGATAAAAATGTGTTGATATTATAATAAAATCAAGTTGATGGTTGGGGTAGGAGGGGGGGGGGCAGGAGTTTTGTCACGTCAAAAAGAATAAAAAAATTAAAATATGAAATAATCAACAAATACCATTTTGTGTAGCTATAAGAAGTAGTATGCTAAGAATATATTTTAGATACTAAATTACTAGGAGCACATCTTAGATTTAATGGGTGTATATTGTACAGTTTCCCATTTCACATTTTCTCAAAATGTTGGCCTTTGCATGCTATGCATGGATTTGCTGCTTAATAATTGCCAAAGTTTAAATTGTCAAGTTGAGATTATTACTATTTATTAAAGGCAGTAACTGTTTGGATTTGCTTAATAATTGTCAAAGTTTAGATGGTCAAGTTGAGATTATTACTGTTTATTAAAGGCAATAACTGTTTGGATTTGCTTAATAATTGTCAAAGTTTAGATGGTCAAGTTGAGATTATTACTGTTTATTAAAGGCAATAACTGTTTGGATTTGCTTAATAATTGTCAAAGTTTAGATGGTCAAGTTGAGATTATTACTGTTTATTAAAGGCAATAACTGTTTGGATTTGCTTAATAATTGTCAAAGTTTAGATGGTCAAGTTGAGATTATTACTGTTTATTAAAGGCAGTAACTGTTTGGATTTGCTTAATAATTGTCAACGTTTAAATTGTCAAGTTGAGATTATTACTGTTTATTAAAGGCAGTTGCAGAGAATCGCCTCTATGTTATTTATGGCTGTGAAAGAGCAGGGTATCTAGAGAAGGCACTGATGACAAAGGACCAACGATTCACATGTCAAGTTCAACCAATTATGGACTATTATGACTTTGCAATTTCTACTCTTGGTCTCAATGTATCACAAGAAATGACAGATGCTGTTATGCCAAGAGCGTCATTAAAGTGTGAACATTTAATAGCTGTATTTCGAGAGCTGAACTATCCACCGGGTATGACTTTTACTTCAATATTTATAATGACTTATGATTTTCCTTTCGCAAAATTGATTGTGCTTTCCTATCGCAATATCCCTCTAAATTAGCGGTCAAACGTAGAATGAGTACAAGTGCCGACCCATATGTACGTATGACCAATCGCCCATACAAATGCATCGCTTAAATATTTTCCGCTCACGTTAAGGTTGTCAAAAACATTTCAAGCTTAACCTCCCTATCATCAAATTGTACAGCATGGCAAAGAAACATCTATGAGTACAGGCTTAAAGAAATCAAAACCCCAATATCCCGATCTACACATGTGCTCTAAAGTACAATAAAACAATTACGCATACCACATCACCACGATTTAATGTGAATTCATGTTTTGTCGATTGCATACGGACTTATAAACCAATAATTTACATATTTGTATGCAGGGAAAACCTTCGAGGAAATCATGGCTGCTTGGAAGGGACATGCGCTGGTGGCGTATGTAATAAGAGGGACAACCGGAGCGGAAAATGCAGAAGTGTTTCATTATGTAGGCGAGGAAAGGGTAAAAATTCAGCTTTGAACTGATCTATTTTTCGTATGTTAGCGCAAGTGCCAACAGGAAAGTTCCAATATTGCGACAGAACACAGCAAGAAAAAGAAAACATCCAATGGGTCAGGTCTATATTCCAATGTCGGTTTTGATATGAAATAGTCTGTATAGATAAATTAAATTAATCTTAAAATCATTTTCAGTAGCTCTGCATTGTAAAATATTATAAACCTTTTTAAGGAAACCAATGTTTAATGAACAGTAGCCTATCAAAGATAGGTGTAGATTTTCGTTCCGTCTTACGCCACTCTCCCCAATCAATATTTTAATGTTTTTTATTGTCTACAATTGTCATCTCATACCTTGATATCGAGCGAAACCTACAATTTTTGATATCCCGATTTCAGTACAAGACCAATTAGTTTGTATTAACTTGAGCCTCGGTTTGAAATGAAAACTATTGACGTCATGGACGCCGTACCTAGTTTAACACAAAACGACTTTTCAATTCTCGTCTTTTCCTCATCAGGAAGTGATATTTCGTGTATGGGATAGTCCAGAACTGTTGGATAGCATCATAGTTGGCGCCAACGGCGGAAATGATTGGGTGCTTCAAAAGAAAATGACATCAGGGTTGACGCATCGCACAAAATTGCTGCTTCACTTGGATTGTATTTGCAACGTAAGATCAATTAATAATCGTAAATATCATGCTCTTGTATTAGAAACAGTGATGCAATTATGTTTAATATATTTGAAGATAACAAAGGTGTTTTGCGAAGCCGACTGAGATGATCTATTCGATTGAATCCTGTATAAAAAATTGTTTTTATTTCAATTTCAGCCTGATCGTGACATGTATGCATAGCTTCTATGTAAACAGACACTAAATGCAGGGACAATATTGAACACATGAAGTTGCATACAATTTCAGTAACAACTGATAATTAGTGTTAACATTACCCCAGTGATATTGTTATATGCATGCAGAATATTTATATGGAAGTATCATTGTCATTTTTGACTCGGTCTAAATATGGTTCCCAATCGGTATATTTTGATGAATGGATGTTTTAATAGGATCGTTTCTAAATAGCAGAAAAAACAATGAAATCTAGTGCTGCCATCTTTTATTCAGCTTTTAATTTGGGAAAGACTGCCATTTACTTACATGTTAAAATCTTAATATCATGACTTATCAAAAAGTGATTTTTGAATCTGTGTAAAACTTGAATGATATATCATATGATGACCCTGAGCTCCCCCATTGAACTACGTGTTAAAGCCTCTTTACGTTTGAATTTTTATTTACTTAACCGGCGATGAAATATTGATGGAAACGTAACTTGACTCTTTATTTCCAATACCTCCAAATTTTCTTCTTCCATTACAATAGGTAGAAAATTGATGATAAATTTGATGAATTTGTGAGAATCGTCATTCCCAATCCAATGGGAAATGGAGGGTTCGGGGCAAATCAGAAATCAGGATATCTTTTCAGTAAAAGATTCAGCAAAAATATTTTCATATAGAAAATTGAATTGTCTAACTTTTTTGTACACTAAGTGTTTAGTTTATTTGATGAATACTAAAGTTACAGCGCTTCAAAGTCATTTTGGAAATAATTTTTCGCCTCCTGTGTTATTTCAATGGGAGAGGTTTTTTGAAAAACAATTTTGACTTTAAAGCCCTATAACTTTGTTGAACCTGAAGAGACGATATCAATTTTTCGTTAAATAAAGTTAGCAAATTCAATTGCCTGCCGAACTCTTATTTTTGCAAGGACTCGGATGGATGGATATTCTGTCATATGACTTGCGGCAAACCTACCATTTCCCATTGGTTAACGTGGGAATAACGATTTTCAAAAAAATCATCAAATTTATCATCAATTTTCGACCTATTGTAATTGATGGAAAAAATTGAGAAAATTTGGAGGTATTGGAAATAAAATCACATTACGTTTCCATCAATATTATATATAAGTATTGTCATCGTAGGTTAAGTATGGAAACTGACAGTGTACTATTAGTATTGACTGGGAACACTTTCACCGTGACTGAAATATGGTAACGTTGACGCAGGTGTTTAGATCTGACGAGTCGAAAACTTTATAATTCATTACCAAACTATACTTTGTTGATTTGAATACAAGCTGTGGCATACATGTATTTCAATTTTTAGATGTGTTTGTATTTTTTATTCAGTGAGCTGATTTTTTCTAAGAGCCTGAGATAAGGAGCTGGTT
Organism: Owenia fusiformis; assembly: GCA_903813345.2. Taxonomy (NCBI): domain Eukaryota; kingdom Metazoa; phylum Annelida; class Polychaeta; order Sabellida; family Oweniidae; genus Owenia; species Owenia fusiformis. The sequence continues at coordinate 9,538,331 of CAIIXF020000004.1, forward strand.
GTCCGGGTGTCCACCAGAAAAACAACTACGGCATAGTGTTCCTACATAATAATATGCTCTACATTGGACAATGTTTTGTTTATCCGACATTATTAGGGGCTTTTACTTTAAAAATGTTGATTTGAGCAAAACAATACATCTTTGCCCAAATCCTCATTTTTAAGTGAACGCCCATGTTTCTGGAAAATGTAACATAACCCAGTGCAGAGTATAATGACGTACGTGTAAATCAAGATTATTTCTACTAGCATCTAGTCTATTGTATCCAATTTAGTAATTCATATTCACAAAAATGATAAACGTATATGTATTATACAGCTCATCTCCCTATTACAAAAATGATTGAATTCTAATATAAAAACATCTCAGATCTATAGTTTGCTAAAATTTTATATTGATTTGCAATGGGGATTCGAATGATGATTTTAAGGTCAGGGTGCACTTTGATGAAATTTCATGACCATGTGCTATTTTCAGATAAACATAACTCATTCCACACATCATCTACATCTTTCATCCTTGCACAAAAGATGCATTAGTGTACCTACACTATTAATTGAGGGTTGATAATGCTTCAGAATGTTTGAATATTAACTAGAATATTCAGTGGTTATTACTTTCCAAAATTGCAAAAAATACCAAAATGCACCCTGGCCTTAAAGTGTACCTATTGTGTACAAGGCCTACTGTAATGATGTAATCAAGAAAGTTATAGTTTTATTAAAATTTCCCTAATGTAATGGTACTGTTAGATATTATTTATGTTGTACATGTAAACTCCATTTCTGGCAACTTATTTATCAAAAACAAAGTGGATATGATGTTGAGAAGTTTAAGTTTAAGAAGTTTGAATACCAATATAGATATAATCATCACTATAAATAAAATATTTTTCTCATTGCCTTCGTCAAAACGGTTCCGTAGTGTAGTGGTTATCACGTCTGCCTAACACGCAGAAGGTCCTGGGTTCGAAACCCGGCGGAACCTTCGCGGTTTGACCCCTTTTACATTCTAATCAGGTTAAACTTCGGCCCCTTTGTCCGTCAGAGAGTAGATCGTTAGACAATACCCAACGTCTTTTGTACTTCGACGTTGTCAGTGAAGATAATAGAAGGTTAAATGAATTTGGGCCGGCTAATACCTTTTCAAATACAACCTCTCCAAAATTGTCAAGAATTTGCCTTGAGAATCTATGCAAATTTTTACATTACACACTGGTGATCCACTCGATTAAAAATGTCAGACCCTCTTTGACACCCATGTTCTAAAAATGTTCAAGTCTGATTAGATGAGATCAACACACTGGCATATTTGAATATATATCCATCATCAATTTAATAAATAGTATATTGTTGCAGAGTTTAAAATGTCATATATTTCAATTTCTTCAATGCCTGGGACAATGAGAGCTTTAACATTAGGATTGTAATTTATATTAGACTTGGATGACATTTATATACCAATTGTCATTTACCGGATGCCATTCAGATATGCTGTGCTGCCTAAACAAAAAAGGCGTGACACTTAAAGCCCCACTATACTTAATGTTGAAGAAAAAAGAAAAAATGATCATTGAAACATGTTACTCACACACTCGCTCAAATATGATACAAAGTTTGATTTTCTTTAAAGTGTGCGCCCAACCTGGCTACGTATATAACAGAGTTTATACTGGCGGATTAGACTAGTTCATTTTTTACATGTGTGTGAAAGCTTTCTCTTATTTGCGTTTTTTCGTTTAGTACGGTTTTGTTATAATTGCCGAGGTCATATAACCGGGATAAAAAAATGATCATCGTTGACTGCGCACACACAAAACATTTACGTCGAGTGAACAGTGTTATTAAAAACAACAAGCTTTAGAATACAAAGCCCGGTAGTGTGATAATAAGCTGTACACTACCACTGCTGCATGTACATATTAGGGCTCGTAAAGAGTGGATAGGAAGGTTGTGTTTGTCACTTTTAAATTTTACATTTCAAAATTGCCATTTAAATGTCATAATTTCTTGGTTTCATTCGTTTAGCCGATCAAAACATTGTAAAACAATAAATCGTCTGTTACGTATAATCAATTTTGTTCAGTTTTGATTAGTTGTCAGAATGAAGTTACGTTCATCTGAATCCATGTTTCAAATCAAAAATCATATTTTCTTCACTTCAAAATACTTCAGTGAGATGAATGCTCGGAATTGTCGTTTGCAATAACTTATTGTCGTATTCGTTCTTTTATCTACTCGACAGAAGCATTTAGTCGTACATTTGATGCCAGGTCACCTTCTCGCGTACCTCTTGGGGAGCCCCACATTTGTGTCTGTACTCATGGAAGTAAATTCCCCGGTGTAGCCGAGAGCCACAAACTTTCAACAGGTTCGAAATGGCCAATTTCTCTCATATGTACTCATATTTTATTAATTATCACCTACAAAGTATTGCTAATAACTATATGTAATTTCAATAAGGAAACTTATCTGGCTACATGTAAATTCAATATCAACACTAGATGTTCGCTCAACACGTCTTGGCTTACCTTGTGATGACAAACCCTGGGTTTTCGCTATTTATAGTTTATCAACACCTGGACGCATGCGCATTTTATAGTTTATCAGGCACTTTAATATTATTGGACCAAGAAAAAATATTTCACATTGAAAAAAACATTTGAAGTTCAGAGATCATTAGACATGCATGCACATGCTAAACAAAGTGCTTGTTTTTAATTACTTTTGACTTAAAAGATGGCGACACTTAAAAAAAGTATTTATCATGTAATACAAACACCTTCGCCGTCTTTCAATGACATTGATAAAAACTTGATATATAAAGCTTGACAGATCGAAAATATTTTTTGATCGATTTAATTGTAAGCTTTGTGTGGTCCGTTTGAGCTGTTGTTGATGTCAAATGAAAGATAGGGTTCTTATCAATACATTGGACATTCTAATAGAATTCAAATAAAAGTCTTTATTTTGCCCAAAAATTTGCAAAGTGGGCCTTTAAACTGAGAGGCAATAATTTCGGGTTTCCCAAGCTTATAATTTTCTCCATCTAAATACTTATAATAGTAGATATTGGGCTTGGCAGTTAAAGCCAAATGTATTCTCAGGTTTTAATAATTTAACTCAAACATAACAGAATCTCTTTTAGGTGATTTGACTTTTAAATTTTTATTAATCTTTATTTTCTAATTGAAACGAGTTGTATAATCCCTGGGAAGACTGATCAATATATTCTAAAATAATAGTCTACGCAATACCATTTAAATGTTATTATATAATTCACCCGTTCAACCAAAAACAATTTCCTATTTTTCAGTTATTTTTACAACCTTTTATAACTGTTTATTATATCGAAGCAGCATTGTCAATGTGGTATTCACCATGTTCAACTAATGAAGTCTGGAACTTATATAGATATTTCGTATGTGTCACAAATAAATTTTATTGGACGAGACAAAATGTGATGCCTTCAAACAGATCTCTTAAGCTACAATGAAAAAGAAGAGCGCAATCACGCCAATCACCAACATGACTCGCTTTTTGAGGACTGCACATTTTCAATATCTATTTTTGCTGTTGATCTTTCAAGGACTCAGAGCAGACGGTAAGTTTAAAAATTAAAAATTGCATTAACTATTTTGGCCTATACTACGACTTATAAGGAATAATATATTATATTTATTTACGTTTGCAGACATATTGACTTTCTCAGAAAAGTTAGAGGTACATGTACATGTACATGTATCTGAAATTGGATTTCGTCTGTCCCACATCATTTGAGACTAACTGTTGAATCTTGTATGAATACTTGAATCAACAACTATTATATTGATGTTATGAGTATTGGCTATCACTCTTTAAATTCTTCAACATGAATGACTTCAGTATGAATAAAATGTCCCTTGGTGTTATTGTCATGGATTGCATTCTTACAGAAACATGTGAAAACGACTGGTCCTACTGTAAAGAAACAGGTAGATGCTACAAATTATTTACGAGAAACAACCTTACCTGGCTTGATGCAAGAAGGATATGTAGATCAGAAGGAACAGATTTAGCCAGATTTATGGGAAAGGAGAAAAAATATGTAACGCAAACGATACAGGGGAACAATTTGGATTCCAAGACGGTGATTTATTTAGGTAAACGAATTCTCAGCATTAAACGTTATTTTCATTTTCGTTTCAAATGATAATAATCAATTTGAGCAATATAAGCTTTTAATTATTCAAACATTACTAACTGGACTCTTATGAAACAAACGATATTATATACAATGGACGATCCAAATATTCTGATATTCTCATTTTGTAATTATTAGGAGGCCCTCCTGAAAGGGCCTCCTATAGCTTTTGTAGCTTTTCTTTATTTATTTATTATTAGGAGGCCCTCCTGAAAGGGCCTCCTATAGCTTTTGTAGCTTTTCTTTATTATTCTTTATTAGGAGGCCCTTCAAGGGGCCTCCTATCATTTTTGTAGTTATTCTTCTTTATTTATTTATTTATTTATTTATTATTCTTTTTAGCATTTTTTCTCCAACTTCCAGCTAGCTTTGACTTATCTCATATATAGTCCTATTAGGGACCTGGGCTGGACTTGTCGGGAAATTAGTTCATATCTAGGTCAAGGGTCAAAATCTAGGTCAAATCTAAGTTTTTTTCAAGTTTCTCAAATCCTGACACTACACTTCAATATTTTTGGCTGAATTTTTGCATACAGATAGATATTAGCTTTCTATTAGTCTAAGCCCTTTGCCGTCTAGGGAAATTTTGCCTAGATTTTGAGATATTGAAGGTCAAAAAAAGGTCAAAAAAGGTCTTTTTTCAACTTGCCTTAAATTGACCAAATTTTTTTTTTTAAACTCATCTACAAGTTCTCAGGATTCCAAATCTGACCTTACTTTTGACCGTTGACCTTTTGTTGACCTTCAGTGACCTCCGAAAGGTCAAAAAAGTTGATTTTTCAAATCAATTTTCTGGATTCAAATTTAGGTGCATTTAATCACAAAAGACCCCAAGAGATCCAAAAAAGTAAAATTTGCAAGGTCAAAGGTCAAGGTCATCAAACGAAATCACAAACTGTGTTTTTTAAGTTTCTCAAAATTGGAGACTACAAATCAATTTTTTTTACTGAAAGTCAGAATATATATTCCTCTAAAGGTTCTACACATATTAGCAATTGACTATTTATTAAAATTTTGCTCCAGTTTTGAGATATTAGAACTCAAAAACTGAAAAAGGTCAAATTTCGAAATTTTTCAAGGTCAAATTTCAACTTGCTCTAAATTGACCAAACTTTTTTTTAAAAAGCATCTACAAGATCTCAGGAACTCATATCTGACCTTAGTTTTGACCTATGACCTTTAGTTGACCTTCAGTGACCTCCGAAAGGTCAAAAAAGTTGATTTTTCAAATTGATTTTCTGGATTCAAATTTAGATTAATTCAATCAGAAAAGATATACTGAGGTCTAAAAAAGTAAAATTTTCAAGGTCAAAGTTCAAGGTCATCAAACAAGATCACAAACTGTGTTTTCTAAGTTTCTCAAAGTTTGTGACCACAAATCAATATTTTTCCATGAAAGACTGAATATATATTCATCTAAAGGTTCTTCACATATTAGCAATTGATTATTTATTAAAATTTTGCACCAGTTTTGAGATATCAGAGCTCAAAACTGAAAAAGGTCGAATTTCGAAAATTTTCAAGGTCAAATTTTAACTTGATCTAAATTGACCAAACTTTTTTTTAAAACTCATATACAAATTCTCAGGATTCCAAATCTTACCTTACTTTTGACCTTTGACCTTTTGTTGACCTTCAGTGACCTCCGAAAGGTCAAAAAAGTTGATTTTTTAAATCAATTTTCTGGATTTAAATTTAGGTGCATTTAATCACAAAAGACCCCAAGAGATCCAAAAAAGTAAAATTTGCAAGGTCAAAGGTCAAGGTCATTGAATTAAATCACAAACTGTGTTTTCCAAGTTTCTCAAAATTGGTGACTACAAATCAATATTTTTTGATAAATGTCTGAATATATATTACTCTAAAGGTTCTACACATATTAGCAATTGATTATATTTTAAAATTTTGCACCAGTTTTAAGATATTAGAGCTCAAAAATTGAAAAAGGTCAAATTTCGAAAATTTTCAAGGTCAAATTTCAACTTGATCTAAATTGACCAAACTTTTTTTTAAAACTCATCTACAAGTTCTCAGGATTCCAAATCTTACCTTACTTTTGACCCTTGACCTTTTGTTGACCTTCAGTGACTCCGAAAGGTCAAAAAAGTTGATTTTTCAAATCGATTTTCTGGATTCAAATTTAAGTGCATTTAATCACAAAAGACCCGAAGAGGTCCAAAAAAGTAAATTTTGCAAGGTCAAGGGTCAATGTCATTGAATTAAATCACAAACTGTGTTTTCCAAGTTTCTCAAAATTGGTTACTACAAATCAATATAGTTTAATGAAAGTCGAAATATATATTCCTCCACTTTTTCTCCACATATAAGCATGTGATTATCATTTAAAATTTTGCACCAGTTTTGAGATATAAGAGCTCAAAAACTGAAAAAGGTCAAAATTTCGAAAATTTTCAAGGTCAAATTTCAACTTGATCTAAATTGACCAAACTTTTTTTAAAACTCATCTACAAGTTCTTAGGATTCCAAATCTTACCTTACTTTTGACCTTTTGTTGACCTTTAGTTGACCTTTAGTGACCTCCGAAAGGTCAAAAAGTTGATTTTTCAAATCGATTTTCTGGTTTCAAATTCAGGTGTATTTAATCATAAAAGAGGTCCAAAAAAGTAAAATTTGCAAGGTCAAAGGTCAAGGTCATCAAACCAAATCACAAACTGTGTTTTCTAAGTTTCTCAAAATTGGAGACTACAAACCAATATTTTTTCATGAAAGTCAGGATATATATTCCTCTATAGGTTCTACACATATTAGCATTTGACTACTTATTAAAATTGTGTACCAGTTTTGAGATATTGGAACTCAAAAACTGAAAAAAGGTCAAATTTCGAAACTTTTCAAGACTAAATTTCAACTTGCTTCAAATTGACCAATTTTTTTTTAAAACTCATCTACAAGTTCTCAGGATTCCAAATCTAACCTTACTTTTGACCTTTGACCTTTGGTTGACCTTCAGTGACCTCCGAAAGGTAAAAAAAAAAGATTTTTCAAATCGATTTTCTGGATTCAAATTTAGGTATATTTATTCACAAAAGACCTTCTGAGGTCTAAAAAAGTAAAATTTGCAAGGTCAAAGGTCAAGGTCATCAAACGAAATCACAAACTGTGTTTTCTAAGTTTCTCAAAATTGGAGACTACAAATCAATATTTTGAAATGAAAGTCAGAATATATATTCCTCTACTAAAGGTTCTACACATATTAGCAATTGATTATCTATTAAAATATGGCTCCAGTTTTGAGATATTATAGCTCAAAAACTGAAAAAAGGTCAAATTTCGGAATTTTTCAAGGTCAAATTTCAACTTGCATTAATTCGACCAAACCTTTTTTAAAAATCATCTACAAGTTGTCTGGAGTTCATATATGACCTTGTATTAGAGATTTGACCTTTGGCTGGCCTTTGAATGTTCAGAAACGAATATAGGGCCTCCGTAAGATTGCTTGCAATCTTAGATCGTTCGATCTCTAGTTCTTTATTATTCTTTCAAAGCATTTTTCTTCTACTTCCTACTAGCTTTCAACTACCTACTATATGATCCTACTAGGAACCTTGGCTGGAATAGGGGGGAAAATATTTTTTATCTAGGTCAAGGTCAAAGGTCAAAATCTAGGTCAAATCTAAGTTTTTTTTCATGTTTCTCAAGTTTGTCCTTATACTTCATTATTTCTTGCGATGAATTAAACTGAAACTACATTTAAGTATTCTCTACAAATTGTTCACTATATGTCAGCATTAAATTTTTACCGTTTTTGAGATATTTGACGTCAAAAAACGGTCAAAAAAGGTCATTTTTCAACTTGCTTCAATCTGACCAAATTTTTTTTTAAAAATTATCTACAAGTTCCCAGGAGTCCAAATCTGACCTCAGATTTGACCTTTGATCTTCAGTTGACCTTCAGTGACCTCCGAAAGGTCAAAAAAGTTGATTTTTCAAATCGATTTTCTGGATTCAAATTTAGGTATATCTATTCACAAAAGACCTTTTGAGGTCTAAAAAAGTAAAATTTGCAAGGTCAAAGGTCAAGGTCATCAAACGAAATCACAAACTGTGTTTTCTAAGTTTCTCAAAATTGGAGACTACAAATCAATTTTTTTACTGAAAGTCAGAATATATATTCCTCTAAAGGCTCTACACATATTAGCAATTGACTATTTATTAAAACTTTGCTCCAGTTTTGAGATATTAGAACTCAAAAACTGAAAAATGGTCAAATTTCGAAATTTTTGAGGGTCAAATTTCAACTTGCTCTAAATTGACCAAACTTTTTTTTAAAAAGCATCTACAAGATCTCAGAAACTCAAATCTGACCTTAGTTTTGACCTATGACCTTTAGTTGACCTTCAGTGACCTTCGAAAGGTCAGAAAAGTTGATTTTTCAAATTGAGTCTTTGGATTCAAATTTAGGTCAGTCTAATTACAAAAAGCCTACTGAGGTCTCAAAAAGTAAAAATTTCAAGGTCAAAGGTCAAGGTCATCAAATTAGGTCACAAACTGTGCTATCTAAGTTTCTCATACTTCAAGACTTCAAATCAATATTTTTAATTGAAAGTCAAGATATACTTTTCTCTAAGGGTTCTACACATATTAGTCATTGACTATTTATTAAAATTTTGTCCCACTTTTGAGATATAAGAGCTCAAAAACTGAAAAAGGTCATTTTTTCAAAGTTTATAAGGTCAAATTTTAACTTCCTTCAAATTCACCCAACTTTTTTTAAAAAATCATCTTCAACTTCTCAGGAGTTCATATTTAACCTCAGATTTGACATTTGACCTTTAGTTGACCTTCAGTGACCTTTGAAATGTCAGAAAAGTTGATTTTTCAAATTGAGTTTTTGGACTCAAATTTAGGGTTGGCCTAATCAAAAAAAACTACTGAGCTCTAGAATAGTAAAATTTTCAAGGTCAAGGGTCACGGTTATCAAATTAGGTCAAAGGTCAAGATCTAGGTCAAATCTAAATTTTTTTCAAGTTTCTCAACTTTGTCCTTATACTTCGTTATTTCTTGCGATGAATTAAACTGAAACTACATTTTGGTATTCTCTATAAATTCTTCACTATATGTCAGCATTAAATTTTTACCGTTTTTGAGATATTTGACGTAAAAAAACGGTCAAAAAAGGTCATTTTCAACTTGCTTCAATCTGACCAAATTTTTTTTATAACTCATCTACAAGTTCCCAGGAGTCCAAATCTGACCTCAGATTTGACCTTTGAACTTTAATTGACCTTCGAAAGGTAAGAAAAGTTGATTTTTTAAATTGAGTCTTTGGATTCAAATTTAGGTCAGCTTAATTACAAAAGTCCTACTGAGGTCTGAAAAAGTAAAACTTTTCAAAGTCAAAGGTCAAGATCATGAAATTAGGTCACAAACTGTGCTATCTAAGTTTCGCAAAGTTCGACTACAAACCAATATTTTTAATCCTGAGTCGAAATAAACACATTCCTCTAAGGGTTGTACACATATTAGCAATTGACTATCTAATTGAATTTTGTCCCAGTTTGAGATATAAGAGTTCAAAAGTTGAAAAAAGGTCAATTTCGAAATCTTTCAAGGTCAAATTTAAACTCGCTTCAAATTGACAAAATCTTTTTTTGAAAATCATCTACAAGTTTTCAGGAGTTCACATCTGACCTCAGATTTGATATTTGTCCTTTAGTTGACCTTCAAATTGTCAAAAATGCCTAAGAGGGCCTCCGTGAGATTGCTTGCAATCTTCAAAAGTCTAGTTATTCTATCAAAGCAGTTTTCTCCTACTTTCAACTAGCTTTCAACTTTCTACTATATGCTCCTACTAGATACCTGGTTTGATCTTGATGGGAAAATATTTCATATCTAGGTCAAGGTCAAAGGTCAAAATCTAGGTCAAATCTAAGTTTTTTTTTAAGTTTCTCAAGTTTGTCATTATACTTCATTATTTCTTGCGATGAATTAAACTGAAACTACATTTAAGTATTCTCTACAAATTGTTCACTATATGTCAGCATTAAATTTTTACCGTTTTTGAGATATTTGACGTCAAAAAACGGTCAAAAGAGGTCATTTTTCAACGTGCTTCAATCTGACCAAATTTTTTTTTTAAAATCATCTACAAGTTCCCAGTAGTCCAAATCTGACTTCAGATTTGACCTTTGACCTTTAATTGACCTTCAGTGACCTTCGAAAGGTCAGAAAAGTTGATTTTTCAAATTGAGTCTTTGGATTCAAATTTAGGTCAGTCTAATTACAAAAAGCCTACTGAGGTCTAAAAAAGTAAAAATGTCAAGGTCAGAGGTCAAGGTCATCAAATTAGGTCACAAACTGTGCTATCTAAGTATCTCATAGTTCAAGACTACAAATCAATATTTTTAATTGAAAGTCAAGATATACATTCCTCTAAGGGTTCTACACATATTAGCCATTGACTATTTATTAAAATTTTGTCCCAGTTTTGAGATATAAGAGCTCAAAAACTGAAAAAGGTCAATTTTTCAAAGTTTATAAGGTCAAATTTTAACTTGCTTCAAATTCACCCAACTTTTTTTTAAAAATCATCAACAACTTCTCAGGAGTTCATATTTAACCTCAGATTTGACATTTGACCTTTAGTTGACCTTCAGTGACCTTCTAAAGGTCAGAAAAGTTGATTTTTCAAATTGAGTGTTTGGATTCAAATTTAGGGTTAGCCTAATCATAAAAGACCTACTGAGCTCTAAAGCAGTAAAATTTTCAAGGTCAAGGGTCACGGTTATCAAATTAGGTCAAAGGTCAAAATCTAGGTCAAATCTAAATATTTTTCAAGTTTCTCAACTTTGTCCTTATACTTCATTATTTCTTGCGATGAATTAAACTGAAACTACATTTTAGTATTCTCTACAAATTGTTTACAATATGTCAGCATTAAATTTTTACCATTTTTGAGATATTTGACGTCAAAAAAGGTCATTTTTCAACTTGCTTCAATCTGACCAATTTTTTTTTTCAAAATCATCTACAAGTTCCCAGGAGTCCAAATCTGACCTCAGATTTAACCTTTGACCTTTAGTTGACCTTCAATGACCTTTGAAAGGTAAAAAAAGTTGATTTTTCAAATTGAGTCTTTGGATTCAAATTTAGGTCAGCCTAATTACAAAAGACCTACTGAGGTCTAAAAAAGTAAAACTTTTCAGGGTCAAAGGTCAAGATCATGAAATTAGGTCACAAACTGTGCTATCTAAGTTTCGCAAAGTTCGAGACTACAAACCGATATTTTTAATCCGAAGTCGAAATATACACATTCCTCTAAGGGTTCTACACATATTAGCAATTGACTTTCTAATGGAATTTTGTCCCAGTTTGAGATATAAGAGTTCAAAAGCTGAAAAAAGGTCAATTTCGAAATTTTTCAAGGTCAAATTTAAACTCGCTTCAAATTGACAAAATCGTTTTTTGAAAATCATCTACAAGTTCTCAGGAGTTCACATCTGACCTCAGATTTGATATTTGTCCTTTAGTTGACCTTCAAATTGTCAAAAATGCCTAAGAGGGCCTCCGTGAGATTGCTTGCAATCTTCAAAAGTCTAGTTTAATATATCCCTCTCATTTTTTCAGAGCGTATAGATTATGTAATTACGCATACATTGCTAAATCATTAAAGCTATATCTTTAATCAATTTTGAGATACGGTTACCATGAGAGGGGTATGTGAAAAAATCACAAAATGAGATCATTTTTATCAGAATATATGGATCGCCCCTTGTATATTGGAAGAAATGGATTGAGTTTTGAGTCGTTTCATTTCAGCAGATGATTGATTGTGAATGATGGCTGCCAATCCCTCTTGGTATGCTATCTTATTACAACGTATAACTTTGTGATTTCAGGTTTGAGGATGAACCTCCAAAAATGCCAAATCATAAATATCCATCCCCGTGTAAAACGGGGAAAGGGGAACTGTAAAGATGTTATCACGGATCGATTTATGTGTGTTTCAATTCCAAAGCCAGCATTCTCCCAACTCGGGAATCTGAGTGCCAACATTCATTCTGCTCCTTCCAGCGTATTCCCTGGAAATCCAAGCCCTATATCTTGTAATGCACCAGAATACTGCCATTGTCAGACCAAACCAGAGCCAAAATTTGATCACATTGAGTGTGGATTCAACGGCCTTGAAGTTATACCATTTGGAATACCAACTTACACGAAAAAGTTACTTCTAAATAACAATCTATTTAAGTTCATTGAACGAGAAACATTCAGAGGACTGCCAAACCTCCTAGAACTGGATATGATACGTAATGATATAACGGATATTTTGGGAAAGGCATTTGAATACTTGAAAATGTTGGAAATTCTAAAATTGTCTCGTAATAGCTTCACGAAACTTCATCATAATGTGTTCCAAGGCTTGGGAAGTTTGAAAGAATTGAGAATCGGATATAACTCGGTCCCACTTGAATTGGAAGATGGTTGCTTTGAGGATCTGAGGAATTTGAATGATTTGATCTTGACCTATACTGATTTACAAGGAACGTTGAACGCGTCCATGTTTAAAGGCCTCGTATCTCTGAAGAAATTGGATCTTGCTTCCACATCCTCGCACACAATTGATCACGCTGCGTTTAGGCATTTGGGACAGTTGGAAACCTTGGTTTTATCACGCAATAACCTAACAAGACTTTCACAAGGTATATTTACTGGCTTGGGGAATTTAAGTAAATTAGAAATCCATGAAAATGCAATCCCAATTGCACTGGATGACAACTGTTTTAAAGATCTAGAGAAATTAAAAGACCTCAGCTTGTCTCAAACAAAAATACAAGGAGGTAAATTAACAACATCCATGTTTCTTGGTCTACACACCCTCAAGGTACTAAATCTTAAAAGCTGTAATATTCACACAATCAACAAGGAAACGTTCAAATACCTTGTAAACATCGACACAATTGATCTAAGGGACAACACATTCTCTAAGACTGAGTATGTGCCCACGATGTTCAACATATTGCCAAGTTTGCAGTCCCTGAAGAGCGACCACATGGAGATATGTTGTATTGCTTCAAACGTTCTTGAATGTGATCCGCAACCGGACTATTTGTCGTCATGTGCCTACCTAATCAAGAGTGATATACTAAGGGTTTCTCTCTGGACTATCGGGGTATTGATTCTTCTTGGCAACTTAATAGCTATAGTGCTGCGTCTAAACGAGAAGAATGAGAGCTCTAACATCAATTGCATCATGATAATGAATTTGTCCATCGCCGATTTTTTGATGAGCAGCTATATTTTTATTATAGCGGCTGTGGATGTGAAGTTTCGAGGAGTGTATGCAGAAAATCGATATGATTGGGTCAATGGAAGGATTTGCATGTTAGCTGGATTTACTGCCTCTCTTTCAAGTGAGATGTCAGTCTTTATTCTTGTTGCCATGACTTTCGATAGATTTTTTAAAATTGTGTTTCCGTTCAAGTCCAAGCTTCACCTTAATCAATGCTCTGCTTATATTGTCATGTCTTTTGGGTGGACTCTATGTGTGATTCTGTCTGGATTGCCTCTTCTTCCTTTGAACTACTTTGGTCCATACGCTTTCTTTTCACAGTCTGGTTTCTGTCTGCCACTTATTTTGACCGACTTTAATTTCAAAGGATGGGAATACTCGTTCTCCATATTTAATGTCACCACTCTTGTCGGGTTCATCCTCATTGCGGGAGGCTATTTGGGAATATTCGCCTCCACCTTTATTCGACGTGCATCCATTCGGCGTCACACAAATCGGGAAGTGAAGATGGCTAGGAAGATGCTGTGGATTGTCGCCACGGATTTCTGTTGCTGGGTCCCGATATCAATACTGGGATTTCTGGCTCTGCAAGGCGTCCAACTTCCAGGTACATACATTTGGATTTCTTCGATTGACGTACGTACATTACACAGGTCAAGAAGGAAATTATAAACCATACGCATTCTATAGATAAAACATAAGTGGCGCTTTGGAAAGTATTTTGACATTTTAATCATTTGGTGCAATTAATGACCAGAGACAAAACTGGGATATATAAATTACCACGTGAATTTAATGTCAATAGGATTTAATTTCAGTATAATTCGCATCTTCTTTCGTTTGGTAATACATGACGCATTTCTTTTTTAATAATGTTTTTTTTCTTCATTTTAGGTGAAATATTTGCCTATATCAGCATATTTGTGCTTCCAATCAATAGCGCCATCAACCCGATGATTTACACATTTAGCAACCTCTCCTATGATGTTAAATGTACATGTATGAGAAAGAGAAGCACCACCCAGAATTCATCAACCCTTCAAACACCGGCTGGGTCATCAACTAGGATCGATACAAATATAAATTATATCAGACAGAACTCATAACCTTCCAGATTCAACACAGTCTTGGATCATTGTAAAATATACAAGACTGGATCCATAATATTCGACAATATCTTGGAACATTGATGTTAATGTAAAATATAAAGGTCAGGTTTCTAAATAGTACAATTGGTCCAATATTTCACTATATTGCCCTTTGAAATGACGTTATTACTATTATTACCACCGTTAATGCCCAGGGCTGAAATAGCAAATTTGAAATAGAAAATCTTACGCACTGAACGATATCACTTTTCCCGGGAAACATAGCCGGGTGGATAATGTCATTATTGCCCGACTAAAGTCATTAACGCCCGACACAATATTGCTCACGTCAATATAGCAATTTAAATGCCTTCTCAACTAGTACTAAAACCATCAATGTGAATGTAAAATATATAAGACAATGCTTGTTATTCAGCAGATTTAACACTTTCTTGAGTCATCAATGTGAATGTAAAATATATAAGACAAGTTGTGTTATTCAGCAGATTTAAAACCGTCTTAGGTCATCGTTGTGATTGTAAAATATCATATATGGCTTGTAATTCAGTAGATTTTATACAGTCTTTTTATTATATTAGTCTGGACTCCTTAATCTAATTACGACCAAGAAGATTTTTAAACCTAACCAGATTTTGATGTTTGGTGAAAAGGGGACATCCAATTGATAAACTTATGAAGGGGATGTGAATGTTGAGTTAAGTAGACAAGTCCGGTGATTCATTAGATTTAACAATGTTTTGGATCATCGGTAGACATGTTAAATGAGTACGATCCGTACTGGATTTGTTCATCAAGACAGGGGCCGTACTTCATTATATTTGACAATGCCTTGGATTATAGGAAATATAAATGTAAAATATATTAGACAGAGTCTCTATTCTTCAGATTTAACATAATAGAATGAACTGTGTATTTCAAGAATATCCAGCTATACCAAAGAGCAGTGTATTATTGATTTATTGTATTTAAAGAATGCACACTAGGCATTGGCTAGCCATTGTTTTTCCTGATACCAAAGACTCATTGTTTATCCCTAACATTATCTATTTTCATTTTAATAAACCTTATTCTTTCATTCTTTATTGAATTTTAAAGCATTCATGCAACTATTTAACCACCCTGATAGTGCACCAGGGCCCTGCCCCTGTGTAGTGTACGGGTTAGAACATGCACTCATGCTTTTACATTTCCAACTCCTTTGCCTGTGTTTTGAATTCCTTGTTTAGTACTAACCCAAATTTTCAAAAGGGGCTTTTTCATGATTTACTTGTAAAATCTTTGGCTCAACTGCGCCTCTAAAAATAATTAACCTTCTAAGTTCACAAATGATTAGGCAAATTAGCAAAGGTGCATGCCCTTACAACTTGGAATGCATTTTTGTTTATATCACACCAACCAAGAATGATTCTATAGTAGCCGAGACAACACAAGTCCCAAGTCTTATATTTACTTTTATTTCTTCCCTTTTAAGAGTTAAATCACCACATTTTGCATCACATATTCCCCAGAGAAATCCTAACAAAGAATTTTGAAGATATGAGAGTAAACAATGACCAATCAGAAGGCTTCATTTTACAGAGCATACGATAAAATAGTATGCTTATGTGTACTTCAAATCATTCAATAACTTATATTATCGTATTTTCTGTAAAATTAAGCCTTCTGATTGGTCAGTTCTTGTTCTGTACCAATCTGTATTGCTACTGAGATTGTCCGCATTGATCATCTCCGTCGCAATACAGAAAATATTGGTATGGAGGGGACATTCTCAGTAGCAATACAGAGGATCACACGATAAAAACGTTATAGAATGATTTGAAGTGCAATACAGGATATATTCTGTCTCGATATTCTGTATTGGCACTCGGCTTCGTCTCGTTCCAATACGGAATTTCTCGAGCAGAATATATCCTGTATTGCATTTCAAATCATTCAATAACTTATAATTCGAAGCATTTTTAGAATTTTTCTAAACCGGTATTAAATGACTTCATTTGTCTGTCGATTTGACCAATCAGCGATAATGCACTTTGTACATCGTTGGGTTGTTCGTATGCGCAAGTCCCTTTTTGGAAAGCTTCGGACGGCTTCGACATGCGCAAAGTAGCGCTTCGATTTGCATTCTAACGTTCCCAATCGCCATAATTGACAATTCACCAAATTCGCAAGGCTGTGTTAAGTTGATTTGTTCATATATGAGGAGGCATTTATACTAATGGAATCATCTATGTAGTTGTTCGGGAAACTGAAATCAAAGTGGAACAACAAAAAAGTGTATTTATTATTTGTTTTATATTCCAAACATAAACACTATAAAGGCATTATATACATAACATAAAAACATAGACAAAATATACAAAACTATCAATACAAAATGTTCTTATAATATTTCACCAAAAATGTATGGTGAAATAAATATCGACGGTATCATTATAAGAGATACTTTTATGATACTTGTCCCTTTCTGAACTTTCTGAATTTTTAGAAATTGCGAATTATATTCAGTCAAAATGGAATGGTTTTATATCATTAAAAAGGCATAGTCTCAAACAAGAGTTTTGAATTATAGGATAACTGGGAAATGTAGGATTTTAAATAAGTCTGTTGTTAAAATCGCCAAAATCAAATGCAGGGACCTGTATTTAATTTTGAGGACGAGTATCAAAAGTACAAGATAGAAAAATTAAAATGTCAATTTATAAGTTCATTAAGAATATCATAATTCAGTTCTAATTCTTGCAGATTTTTTTATGTGATCGTCATCTTGGTGATCTGGGATTCCGTCGTTATCATCGTCGTCGTCGTCATGGTCTGGAATTCCGTCGCCGTCCGAATCATGATA
Source organism: Owenia fusiformis (assembly GCA_903813345.2). Classification (NCBI taxonomy): domain Eukaryota; kingdom Metazoa; phylum Annelida; class Polychaeta; order Sabellida; family Oweniidae; genus Owenia; species Owenia fusiformis. The sequence goes on from CAIIXF020000004.1 coordinate 9,555,717, forward strand.
TCTTCCTCGATAGTGGTGATGGTCTTCATCTAAGTGATCGGGTATACCATCATTATCATCATCATAATCATCGTGATCAGGAATTCCATCGCCATCTGAGTCAAAATGCTTTCCTCGTTTGTGATGAAAATGAGGGTGATCCTCGTCTAAATGGTCTGTTATTCCATCGTTGTCATCGTCGTAGTCATCGTGATCTGGAATTCCATCACCGTCCGAATCTTGGTGCCTGCCTTTGTAATGATAGTGGTCATCATCCAAATGATCTGGAATTCCATCATTGTCATCATCGTGGTCGTCATGGTCTGGAATTCCACCACCGTCCGAATCGTGATGTTTTCCACGATAATTGTGATGGTCAACATCGTGATGGTCTGGTATTCCGTCATTATCATCATCGTGATCTTCATTGTCGGGAATTCCATCGCCGTCTGAGTCTTTATTTTTACCCTGGGCATGGTGGTATTTATGATGGTCGTCATCCAAATGATCTGGAATTCCATCGTTGTCATCATCGTGGTCATCATGGTCTGGAATTCCATCACCGTCCGAATCTTGGTGCCTGCCTTTGTAATGATGGTGGTCATCATCCAAATGATCTGGAATTCCATCGTTGTCGTCATCGTTGTCATCATGGTCTGGAATTCCATCACCGTCCGAATCGTGATGCTTTCCACGATAATTGTGATGGTCAACATCATGGTGGTCTGGTATTCCATCATTATCATCATCGTGATCTTCATGGTCGGGAATTCCATCACCATCAGAGTCTGTAGTTTTACCCTGGGCGTGAAGATATTTATGATGATCGTCATCTAAATGGTCTGGAATTCCATCGTTGTCGTCATCGTGGTCGTCATGGTCTGGAATTCCATCACCATCTGAATCTTGGTGCCTGCCTTTGTAATGATGGTGGTCATCATCTAAATGATCTGGAATTCCATCGTTGTCGTCATCGTGGTCGTCATGATCTGGAATTCCATCACCGTCCGAATCATGATGCTTTCCACGATAATTGTGATGGTCAACATCATGGTGGTCTGGTATTCCATCATTATCATCATCGTGATCTTCATGGTCGGGAATTCCATCGCCATCAGAGTCTGTAGTTTTACCCTGGGCGTGATGATATATATGATGATCGTCATCTAAATGGTCTGGAATGCCATCGTTGTCATCATCGTAGTCATCGTGGTCTGGAATTCCATCACCGTCTGAATCTTGGTGCCTGCCTTTGTAATGATGGTGGTCATCATCCAAATGATCTGGAATTCCATCGTTGTCGTCATCGTGATCTTCATGGTCGGGAATTCCATCGCCGTCTGAGTCTTTAGTCTTACCCTGAGCATGCTGGTATTTATGATGGTCGTCATCTAAATGATCTGGAATTCCATCGTTGTCGTCATCGTGGTCATCATGGTCTGGAATTCCATCACCATCTGAATCTTGGTGCCTGCCCTTGTAATGATGGTGGTCATCATCTAAATGATCTGGAATTCCATCGTTGTCGTCATCGTGGTCATCATGATCTGGAATTCCATCACCATCTGAATCTTGGTGCCTGCCTTTGAAATGATGGTGGTCATCATCCAAATGATCTGGAATTGCATCGTTGTCGTCATCGTGGTCGTCATGGTCTGGAATTCCATCACCATCCGAATCATGATGCTTTCCACGATAATTGTGATGGTCAACATCATGGTGGTCTGGTATTCCGTCGTTATCATCATCGTGATCTTCATGGTCGGGAATTCCATCGCCGTCTGAGTTTTTAGACTTACCCTGAGCATGGTGGTATTTATGATGGTCGTCATCTAAATGATCTGGAATTCCATCGTTGTCATCATCGTGGTCATCATGATCTGGAATACCATCACCGTCCGAATCTTGGTGCCTGCCTTTGTAATGATGGTGGTCATCATCCAAATGATCTGGAATTCCATCGTTGTCGTCATCGTGGTCGTCATGGTCTGGAATTCCATCACTGTCTGAATCATAATGCTTTCCACGATAATTGTGATGGTCAACATCATTGTGGTATGGTATTCCATCATTATCATCATCGTGATCTTCATGGTCGGGACTTCCATCGCCGTCTGAGTCTTTAGTCTTACCCTGAGCATGCTGGTATTTATGATGGTCGTCATCTAAATGATCTGGAATTCCATCGTTGTCGTCATCGTGGTCATCATGATCTGGAATACCATCACCGTCTGAATCTTGGTGCCTGCCTTTGTAATGATGGTGGTCATCATCTAAATGATCTGGAATTCCATCATTGTCATCATCGTGGTCATCATGATCTGGAATTCCATCACCATCCGAATCTTGGTGCCTGCCCTTGTAATGATAGTGGTCATCATCTAAATGGTCTGGTATTCCATCGTTGTCGTCATCGTGATCGTCATGGTCTGGAATTCCATCCCCGTCCGAATCACGGTGTTTCCAACGGTAGTTTTTGTGATCCTCGTCGTCGTGGTCAATTACCCCTGTATTAGCAAGAAATAATAGTTCGTAATCTATATCCTTAGATTACACATTAATAACGTGCATCCTATCAAAAGACGAGTATAACATACTGCATATAAGGGTTGATGAAAACTAAACGAATATTAAAATAAGTTTTCGATCTTGCTAAAACATTCTCTTTTTGTCACCACAGATTTGCAAGAGATATTCGTCAATTCATTACATTTCTTGTTCAGAATTACTTTTTGATTTACGTATGATAGCTCAAAATGCAATCAACTATACAATCTTTTGAATGTATATATTGTACATAGTCAATTTTGATAATATCATATCTCATAATAGATGCCTTTTTAATAGTGCATGATACAATTTTGCTGAAGGTAGACAATCTTTTTTGCATCCAATATAGAAGCGTGCTAACATACGAGGGGTTTTCAATAAGTAATGGACATTTTTACACAGATGCTTTTTAAAGACCAATCCCTTTGATTTTCTTACCAGTGATACATCATTCAATAATATATCAACTCTGAAGATTTGAAAATAGAACGTGTAATATATTTTGATATATCTTTATTTCCACGAAGGAGGTATAGGTACCCCGGGACTGACAGGGCGTCAAACATTCTGAAGTTATTTGAGCTTGTTTAACATGCAATGCAGTTTAATGCAGGCGGGACAAAACAAACCATGATGGTCATGAATCACCACATTTTGTTATGCCATAGTTGATTTTTAATATTTCATCATCACTAAGTGGTATTCGTGCCACATTCATTCTACAGGGCCCTCCACATAGGTTCCATCAAGTGCTACATGTACACACTTCCTCATCCTCTAAACTCAAGATTGTGAGACAAGGCTGAATCCATCCTCTGCCATGGTAGCACAGCTTGTTTTATTTCATCAATGTCATTTAAACTTGCGTCCATAGAAATAAGTAGTATAGAAATAAATAAGACAGATGTGGGCAGATCTTGACAAATGGTACATTGGCCAAGGGCTCAATGTTTAGGTCCAGGGATATTGTATTCTGAACATTTTGAGATCTGTGGGCAGGTGCATTGTCCATATGGAGTAGGGTGTTCCTTTCTCTCACCATCCCTTTCTTCAACAATGCTTTCTCAAATTGACCTGCAAACCCCTTCCATACAACACTCTGACATCACAATAATAACCATTTATGGGTTACCAGTCAGCAAAATATTTCAAACAACAAAACGCTTGTTGCATATAAAACAAGTTCAAATCTAACTGAAATATGCCAAACTGGCTAAAACTGAATATGTGAAGTAAATGTCGGTCCCGTGGTACCTATTCCTCCTTCACGGAAATAAGGATAATCAACATGTGTTGTATATTTTGTCTTCAAATCTTCAGAATTTATAGATTATTAAATGATGTATCACTGGTAGGAAAATCAAAGGGTTTGGTTAATAAAAAGTATCTGTGTAAAAAAAGAGTCCATTACTTATTGATCACCCCTCGTACGTACCATCATTATCATCATCGTCGTCATGATCGTCAAGTATACCGTCACCATCTGAGTCCTTTTCCATGTGATCTAAAAAGACAAGGTATGATACAAATCAAATTTGGAAGGGATCTACCGAAGGAATGATATTAATTATATTGAAAGCATACATGGTGTTTATAAGCTAGATGGCTAAAGTTTAATACTGTAGAGGGACGAGAGATAGAGGACAATCCAATTAATAAGCCATATGCTTTTATTTCAATGGGATTTTGAATACGGCTAAAATCTTTTTTAAAATAGACCAGGTTCACAAATGTATAAATAGATTGTAAGTTATAGTTGTAATATGTTTTATATATGAAAAAGATGGATTATTTAGATTATTTATTAGGATGTTCTGTTACCCCCCTATCACACCAAACTCGTTCTTACCCATTCTTGCCAGTCCTATGAAAACGTCGTAAAACGGGCTCAATCTGGCTGTGGTCGGGAAATATGTCTGACATAATTAGCTTCTTCGTTCTTAAACAGTCTTCAATACGTCCTTCTCGTTCGCAGTTCGTTCAGGTCGCACCACGTCGGTGTGCAACGTAGTAGAACGCGTCCCTTAGTCTAGAAGGTCAACATGACCTGATTACAGAACGTTATGGTCGCCATCGAATTTTGAATCGATTCAAAATTCTAAAATCACATTCCCGTCTGAGAACGATCATAAAGTTCGTAAGTAGACCTTAGAAAGTTGCAGCTACGTTCATTCCGTTCGCACACAGTTTTGAAGAACGCAGTGGCAACTTGTTTGGTGTGATAGCTATATTTTGCTAACTCGTTCATAAGCAGTGTTGAGTACGTTCTCAATCAGTTTAAACCCGTTTGCAATTAGTTCTACCTCGTTCTCAACACGTCATCAGACAATTCAACTCGTTGTTAAAACGTCCCTAGTAGGATTGAAGTACGACGGTTCCGTTCGTAGTACGTCCAGCTCGTCGTTAGTACGTTGTCACTCGTTCTAATTGTAGAACGTGACGACCACGAGAACATTTTGAGCATTGTCTAAGTTCTAGAGGACCTACCCGTTCGAGTACGTTCGATGAAGTTTGTTAATAGATCCCAAACGGTTCTTAGTAGGTCCAGTCCGTTCGTACACAGTTGAAGCCCGTTTTTGAGAACGTAGTGAGAACTAGTTTGGTGTGATAGTAGGGTTAGCAGAAATAGCAAAATTAAGAAAAGTCGGTCTCAGTAAAACCAAGGCTTTAAAATATTTCAAATAGAACTATTGAGTTACATGGGTATGCGAAAGTTACCTTTTAAAACCTTCCTATCTTTTTTTAACTTGAACCCCTTCAGGCCCAGCTTCAGATTTTTTTATTTGATTGGACGATTCTATTCTTAATATTTGGAGTTCAATTCATTAGAGGTTAAAGAATTTTATTCTGGCAAGGGATATATTTAAGCTTTCCAGCTAAAATTGATTAAATATTGAAATAACACAACTGCTCAAACGAGAAATTTACAAAACATTTACGAAAAAGAGTTCCACTGAGTGCCTAGCTATTCTAAAATGATCAACAGTTGTACATTGTAAAATCTACAGTATCACGTATAGATGCACATAAAATAACACAAGACTGTTTATTAATAAGAAAGAGTTCTTGTAATGTTCTGCCATTGTGGTAAACGAATTACAATACCAGTAATATAAGACAAACGCATTACCTGGTATGCCATCGTTGTCGTCATCATGATCATCTACATCTGGAATTCCATCGTTGTCATCATCAAGGTCCATATCGTCTGAAATCCCATCCTTATCATGATCCCTATCGTGTGCATCTGGGATTCCATCACCGTCATGGTCGGGATCACGTCCTATTGGCATGCGGGCAGAATGAAAATCTGATCAATTAATTTGTTGTTTTCATAGTGCGACTTATTATGGCGCAGATGGTGTCCATCTCAAAGTTGAATTTAGAAACGATGGAAAAGAAGTGATTACTTAATATATGAGCAGAGATGTCTTGATCTATGGTGCTGAATAAGAATGACTTAACAAAATTGAATGACTGGGTTGTAATTTTCTTGCCAATGTGAACTAGCCAACTGATATGGACGAGTTCATTTCTCGTAGCAGACGACTTGAAAGGGGTGTCAGAATACGTACCATCTGGTATCCCATCGTTGTCATCATCTGTATCGGTAAAGTCAGGTATTCCATCACCATCAGAATCTTTTTTAAGATCGATGTCATCTCTATATCCATCATTGTTGGAATCCCTGTAGATAAAACGATTAGTAATGTTGAATGCTATATTTCCCCTCGGGTTATTGGGGATTTGTTTTCATAATGATATGTAAAGCTCTTAATGATCTAGTTGTCCACCGTGTTTTGATATACAGGGTGGGCCAAAAAACAATATCCAAGTTTAAGGATGAATACCATATGATATAACGTTAAATCATGCCATGTATTGTATAACATTTTAAGGATAAATCATTTCCTAACAATATGACAACATCTGATTGAAAAACCGTTGTTTTCTTGTGAAGTTAGAGGCTAAAATTGACACCAGGGATGTCATGAGCGACCAAAATATTATTCACTGCGGATTTCCAGATTGTTGAAAATAAAGGGAAATTTGTACTTTGGCACATTCAAAAAAGGTACATGCATATGAGTATAGTGCAAAATACAGCAATAATACTTATATATTTTCATCAATTATCAAATGGTGTCAATTTTAGTCTGTAACTCCACAAGAAAATAAGGGGTTTTTAACTGGATTGTGTGAAATAATTTATCTTTAAAATGATATATAATACATGGCATGGTTTAACATATATCGTATGAATCATTCATCTTTAAACTTGGGTATTGTTTTTGGCCCACTCTGTAAGTTTGAGCAATTCATCTTTTGGCACTATGTCAACATATTTATACATATTAATGTTTCATAATTTTATTCTTTTGTAAAATAGCTCCCATTTGCCACTGTTTCTAAACGTTTCTGTTCTGTAGGCCTGCCATAAAATCGCCACATTGCAAATTAAAATTAGAATTGCGAGCCGTACAACTAAAAACAATATTTGTTCCATTCGTTCTTAGAGACAATACTTACTGATCATGATCATCAACAATTCCATCTAAATCCGAATCTTTCTCCTGGGCGTCTGGTATTCCATCATTATCGTCATCCGGGTCTTGATCGTCAAGGAGACCATCGTTATCATCATCGGGATCTGAATGGAACGATTGACCTTTACTTTTTACGTAACATGCAAACGGCGACTCCGTTTGATAATAGCAGCATTCTTAGAATATGGATCAACCTTGTCTTCTGCGTCTATAAATCTTTCATTCATCATATAATGAATCAGTCACTCTCATGATACAAAGCACCATTTTGTGATTTCCTGTATGGATATTTTTTAGTATTCAAATTTGTTTTCTCGAAAAGATCACTGTTTAATTTCCATTTCATTTTGACAATCGCTCACCTAAATAATCTGGTACTCTGTCGTGGTCAATGTCTTTGAACTTGTCGACATCATCTACAAATAATAAACAACCAAAGATATATATATTACATGCTACATAATCAATTATACTTACAATGGTGAACTATATATAAATTGCTCAGAATGATGAGAAACTAAATGGTTTTGAAATAATGTTTGCCCCGAAGTTAACACGACATGTGTGCCCCGAGGCAACACGACATGTGTACCACTGTGCCATCTAACTATAACTACCACTTTATTTTCGCCGTAGCTTCATGAACCCGATATAGAAATATACATCATACTGCTTATCCCTATATTTTACGCTGCATATTTTTCTCAATTTTGGGAAATTACGGCGGCCGCGTTTACCGTAGATTAAATGTGACTGAGCCATTATACTACTTTGTCCAATTAGCTTACCATGTATGCCATCTCCGTCATCATCTATGTCTAGGTAGTCTGGTACGCCGTCATTATCATCATCGTGATCAAGATCATCTATGATCCCATCACCGTCAGTGTCCTTCTCATCGTTGTCTGAAATATAAGGGTGTATGCAGCAGCATGGGTCAGACTGTAGGGGAGACTGGGGCAAAGCGGTCCAATTATATTTACAACATAGAATACATATACATTGTAGTAAGTTGAGAAAATATGAAATAAAAGATGAAGCGATTGTGATGGGACCATATAGCACCAGAATTCTATGCATATAAAAATGAACAGATCGTATAGATGAAAATGTTCATAGAGCGTAAATCAGATTATGTCTGTGGACATTAATTATAAAGTCATAACTCGCATCTTTAACATGAACTACAGAAACGTTCGGAGTTCCCTTAAATAATTTATCAAATATTTTGTATAATACAATATTATTCAAGATACATAGTCTTTACCTAGAATACCATCGCCATCATCGTCATCATCGTATTTGTCTAGAATGCCATCATTATCGTCATCGTTGTCAGTATCATCTGGAATTCCATCCCCGTCCGAGTCTTGTTCGTGATGATCAGCTATACCTACAATCAAAGTTGTCATCCCTTTGATCGAATGACGTGTCGCAAAAAGGTGGCGCATTTGTTTTTAAGGGTATCGCGTGAATGTAACTTTGATTCCGCGAATTATAAGATAATATTCTAATATATATCATTTTAAAGCTGTTTCGATGAAGTTTTTAGATCAACTACACTCCGTTCACGATTCTTGTGCGTTCTTATTAAAAAAAGAGTTTTTTACCAAAACATCTGGCAAATATCCCCTGTTGACACGTTACATTTTGAATTATTTTTCGTCTTTAAACGCTCATAACTCAAACAATATATGACTATTAATTTTTTTTTCATCTTGATAAAGGTAGATGGGTAGTTTAGAGAATACAACACCAAGAAAATGCATGCTGGTGGCTCCCAGAGGGTATACACATTTTTCACCAAGTGCTTTTTTCATCTCCAATCAAATTGCAGGATTCGATCACGTGAACAATCATGGGCACATGCTCTCTCAGTGCTGCGCATGCGCAGAGTTAAATTTGAAATCGTGGGAATGGCGTTTACATCAGTTCAACATCGTCATTTCAAACCTACGGTAATACTATTGAAGTTACTCGATCCATACTTGTAAAGAATACTCATAAAACTACAGTGAAAATTTGGAGATCCATTTCAATGGCAAATTGAGGCCTGTTTATAAAATTTGTTTTCGAACGTGCTAATATGATAGGGCATCTTTGGGGAATCTCCCCCCTGGCCAACACGGTAAAATACCGAATGGCGAAAAAAGCGAACGCATTCCGTTCGGTCTTTGCACGCGATTGCCGTTTATGTCACGCATTTGGTACAAAATATGTGTATAAATCACTCATTTGTTTCGAAAATATTCACATCTACTACATATATTTTGCAAGTGGATCCAAGAGACCAAGTGGGCAAGTCAATTATTTTGCAGGGGTGGCATGATACACAGATTTCAATTTTGTATATAGTGAGTTCCCAGTGATTGATTTCAGTACAGTAAAACTGTCATAGTGAACACCTCTTTAGTGAAGATCTGTGCCCAGTGACATGCCTCTACTCTATTGAACACCTGTGTATATTATAGTGAACACCGATTCCGTCCCAGCCAGTGAGTTCAGTACAGTAAAAATATCCTAATGAACACCTCTTTAGTGAAGATCTGTGCCCAGTGAAAACATGCGTCTACTCTATTGAACACCTGTGTAAAGTGAACACCAATTCCCAGTACAGTAAAACTGTCATAATGAACATCTCTTTAGTGAAATACTGTGCCCAGCGAACATATGAGTATACTCTATTGAACACCTGTGTGTAAGCGAACACCAATTCTCAGCCAGTGATTTCAGTAACTTTTAGAGGGGATTGTACCTACAGTAAAATCTGTCTAATCCAAGGGACCAGCTCAGAGCGTTCGGATTAGGAGGTGTTCACATTTTGAGGTTTTGCATTTGCAAGATTTGGGTTTTTGAAGAAATAGAAACAAATTCTCAATAAATATTATAGTTCTTTTGACTACTTAGTTTTGGCATTAGAGTGACATGAAAATCTGATTCAAATGAATTTAGTCATCCTAGAAAGCCCCACCATGAGTGAGATCGTTCAAGTTTTTTTCAAATATTTGATCAATTTATGGAACATGTGATATTTTATGTGTTCAGATTAGATAGGTTAATTTTCAAACATGACTGTTCACTGTCAAAATTGGGAGATGTTCATATTTCAAGTTTTTTAAACATTTGAGTCAATGGGAGAAAAAACGGGACCAAAAAATGTTCAAATTGGGAGGTGTTCGGATTAGCCAAGTGTTCAGATATACAGGTACTACAATTGTTTTCAATCTTTTGGAGGAAAGTGTACATCATTCCAGAGAAATGACAGATGCACTGTATATACAGTGATCGCCTACTATTAAAAGTGCGTGATCAAAGACTCGACAAGATGCGCAAAATTCAAATATTTTGTAACGGTTACTTTTAAAAGATTTATTTGTGTTTATATTACAGGCTACTGGTGATTCAATTAGGTTTTGTAGGCACAAGAACACCCATATGCTTTGAGAAATATATATTAGTTTGACCATTTTTCGTATATGTTATTGATTTTACAATTTAAAGATATAAATGCGATACAATATGTGTTATTTTATTTAAAAAGCTTGAAAATATCAAAAACAATAGAACATTTTTACTCTCTTTAATTTTTTATACTTAGGTAGGGTCTTGGACTTCCATTTGACCATGATGAAATTCACGTTTCCCCTTCAATAACATGGAATAAATATTTTAACACAGAAACGAATGGATCAGCCAAAAGCGTGAGTTTCAGCAAACCATACACCCATATCTATATGCTTTTCAAGAGAAGAAAATGAGGATCTCGCAAAATGTATGTCCAAACTGATTCAGTCAATTAAATGGTCACTGTGTGTGTGTTCATTTTGTTTTTCTGCCTAGATTTGAATACATTACCATTAAATGATATATACACTGAACCTCTAGAACCTGCTAAGTGAAACACCTCTTGAAGCGTAACACCTTACAAGTGGAACCGTTTTTTAAGTTCCATTTTAGTCCATTTATTTTCCGCCTCTGATCCCAAGGTATAAAAACTATACACCTTGGCATCCAAGATGATTGTCGAATTGTAATGTAATTGTAATTGTAATAAAATATAAAATCTGAATTATACATTATCTATTCCATTGGGGAGTTAAATCATTCTTTTGCAGCAAGGTATCAATAAGTAATGTAATGACGTAATAACCTTCAGTAGATGCCAGTAGTCAGTTCCCAGTTTCACCACGAGGTGGCTAACTTGGGGGAATGTACTAAAAACCCTTCGACCCTTCGACCCTACGACCTACGACTTACAGGGTGTCAAGAATTTTTGAAATATATTTTTATAAAAACCCTTCGACCTTCTATTTTCTATGTTTCTTTCTGTCCGATCAACAATAAGTACAGTTATACAAGAAATGTAAACGAAGTGAAAATATTCCCAAGTTATGATACGTTATATTACCGAACATGCGTGAAAATGGAACGTTTGTTCGTTCATTTTACGAGAGCTAAATAAAATGCGAACATCCAAGCATCAGGTATGACTCCACCATTGTTTGGCGTTTTACTACTTGCCACAATCAACCTCACTGCCAGGATATCAAACAAGGCCCATTTTCCATCAAACTTGGCCCAACTACTATCAGGCGGATGTCCTTGAAAAATCAAGTTGACATGGTTACCAAAACCTAATAGTTGCCATGGCAACCATACAAATGGGCTAAAAAAAGAGAGCAAAAAGCACCCAAACCCACCATAATGGCACTAATTTTTAAAATATTTCTAGATATTCAAATTTTCTTAAACTTTGATATCATCTAGAACACTTGTCAAAAAATTTGGGGGTAGGTTTACCACTTCGATTTATTTCTAGGCTTGGTCAAAGTAAAACTACGAAAAAGCATTAATTTTACTTTTGAATCACCTATTATCGCCCAAATGGCTATTATATTTTTTCAAGGTCAAGGTCGCCATGCTAAAAGTTGAATTACGGAGATAAATCTGCTCTTCAGACAATGTTTGATAGCTTTTCTTCACCACAAAACAAAGATCTTTGCGCTGGTATGCCAATTTCCATGAGATAATGTACGGGAAGGAGGAACTGTGTCTTTAAATGTCATCAAAACTTTATGCCAACACGTGAAAAGGCCATTTTCGCACTACTTTTGGTGTAATAATGCCATCGAACAAACATTCCAATTCACCCATGTTCAGTAATATAAGGTGTTATTACGGTAAATACCACTTCCGGGTGTTTTTTAAAACTTTAAAAACGAAGCTATGCCAACTTCAATGGTGTGTATAGTAGGTTTAAGTGTATATACTGTGGGCATTTGAGGTATGTTTGTAAAGCAGGGGCCAAGTTCTTTTTAAATGTGCCGTTTTTAAAAAAAAATCTCAAGAATATGGTCCCGTAAACAGGAACTACTTTATTCGTTAATTTTCATCGGTGAAGCAGAGATTTTACCTAAAAATAAGTCCCTATGTTGGCGTAGTGATATTTAAAAATCGAGACCCAAACCCTATGTTAAATATAGTGTCGAGATGAAGGTTATGTATAGGGGATTGCAGAAATATAGTCATTGTATGGGCTAATTTGTTCGAAAATGGCGATATGTACCCCAGAAGGTGTGAGTACCGTAATCCAACACCAAATTCGAAAATTCAGAGCAATACTTTACACATATGGCGTTCGTGATCAACTATAAAACGCTTACCCCCCCCCCCATAGTGTTAGATATCAAAATGTACCTGTTCATATAGGGGTTCGATTGATCTACATCAAATTATAGGGAGTCCGGTTACTTTTTGAGATATCAGCGTCCATTTATTGTAACTCACGTTTGCTACCATTTCCTCAATTCTGAGATGACAGGCAACGCGTAGTAAACATGCTCACGCCGGAACTATATTTTGACCTACATCGCTATTTTCGTAATCTAAATGAAAGTTGAACTCCTCCTCTATATTTTGATACAAAATAGTGGCATACTAGGTACCCTAGAAGTCAACTATGGCGTTATTTAGTACAAAACCACAAGTTTTTAAATGGACTATATACCTTTTGGCGGATGGATATGGAACCTCATACCAGAACTTGAATTTTGTGATTTTTTTCAATATTTTTCAATGATTTACCGTAGTGACACCTTAACGTATCATAACTTCCGGAATGACATGCCTTTCGGAAAATTTTTGGGAATATTTTCACTTCATTTACATTTCTTGTATAACTGTACTTATTGTTGATCAGACGGAAAGATAAGCTGATGTAGTCACACTAGAGTTCGTTTACTACCATTTGGAAGGCGTGTGAGGGTCCCATTCATCAGGTAACACTCATATGTCGAAGTTATGTTCTTGCTATTTTTAACAGTTAACAAGCTGTAGGTAGATTAAATCCTACAGGGAGCTCAAGTTGGAACTATACGTAATCATTTAGTAAACTGGACTGGGAAATCAGAGGTCGAAGGGTTTTTCAATATTAAAATATATTCCAAAAATTCTTGACACCCAGTAAGTCGTAGGGTCGAAGGGTCGTAGGTCGAAGGGTTTTTAGTACATTCCTAACTTGGGTCATATATAAATGACAGGTATAAGGGAGTTCGTAATGAAGGACAGTAAAATCATGTAAACCCAACCACTCTGAAATGCAAAGAACATATCATTAGAATCCACATGGTAAAATCACCCACTTGGCTGATCATAAATTGTTTTCATAACATCCTTCTTACTCGATACTGAAGGGGAGTTGGAACGTCTGATATGCATGTGATGTTAAGTATTATGTATATTAACCATAAGCATGTTGGTTTTGTGGTTTTGGTAATCTAAAAACAGAATATTTGGTGAAATATACATTTTCATTCGGCGGGTTTTTTGATTTTGCTTCATTTATTAACTCAGTTTAGGTATTTCGGTTGAACCAATCACCAAATCCTATTACCAAATGAATCTTGAGTCTCTTATACAGCATATGGAATACATCTGTAGGTAAAATGTCATTAAGGTGGTAAAGAAAAGAGAAACAAACATAGCTTTCCTCCGACATTTCGAATTTTCCGCATCTTGTCGAGTCTTTGATCACGCACTTTTAATAGTAGGCGATCACTGTACATACAGTGAGGTGACACACTGTTATGGGAACTGGTCATATCAGATGTTCCCACGCTTTTCGTCCAGAAGAGGTCATTTCCCAGGATTATAGATGAACCCTTGGCCAATCAATGATATAGTTTACATAAGAGAAGTATGACTGTATGAATTCTGGGATATTCCTGTTTTGTTGAGACAGGTGAGAATAAAATTAACCCTTTGCAAATTTGATCAATACTGCCTCCAATCATCCAATACTTGGCTCAGTTAAAATAGTTGATTTATATTTGAATTCGATAATAACATTTAAAAATTAAATGTGTAGTAGTAATACTTTAGTACCTCTTATTAATTAATGTATAATATTACAACATACATAATGATGTAGGCAATTTGTTTCATAAAAATCTAAAAGTAAAATTCATAATTTAAATTTACCCTCAGGGAGCCTCAAAATTTTAGAAAATGCATTTTCTTGGTGATGTATTTTCTAAACTACCAGGTAGATGGAAGTTTTATTTCAAATAGATGAATTTTAGTAAGCGTCCCATATTGTGACGTCATAGAGTTTGAAAAATAGAATCTGTTGACAGCGACCTTTTTTGCTCATTTTTTGTTACCTTCAACTTTTCAGGTGCCATTAAACAAAAAATACAAGATCAATTTTTAATAAATCATACATGATTATTTTGCTCTTAAACTCCAGTTTATTAATAAAAAGTTGATTTTGTTCGCAAAAGTATGTGTTTTCTGTTGTATGTGGAAAAGTGGAGGACGAAAGGTTTTCAAAATTCATTAAAATAGGGCTTATTTACGCCATTCGCCTATTTTCAAGCACAGCAACACATACGAGGGTTGATCATAAAGTTCTCATAATATCTCTCTAATTTCTTTATTTTTCAATGTTTTCCTATGAGATTTTCACAGAATGTGCAGCATGGAATGTTTTATTATTCTAGCAAAAAAGATTTAGAATAACAGAAACATCAAATAAGAAATGGTTGCCATAGTAACTTGAAATCAAGGCACTCGGGGCAAATAAAAAAAACTAGCTAGAATATCCCCCATTAACCATGTTTAAATACAAGTTGTCAAATAAGCTATCAAACACATTAAATTGTCAAATAATATGTGCTCTTGATCGTTGTGAACTATTATAATGGTCATGTGAATTGTGTGATCTCATAATGGATGATTGTTATGCTTTATTAGAAGTGACTGTTATACCCCATGACTGTTTTGTCAAATATCCCGAGGAAAATTGATTTTGCCCCTTTAGTTCAATTTTAATATATACAGACCACACACAAAGCGTAATTTTGTTGACATCTAGCAATATATTTGTTTTAGATCATGTTTAGTCTGACCAAAGGGTCTTACAAACTTAACATAACATTTTATCAGCATTAATTTTATTTTTCTGAAGATCTCTGCATCCATTGCATTCTCTTACTCAGTCATTTCTGATCACTGGCTTTGAGTCTCAGACTGTGGTATCACATCTAATGAAGCATGAAATCATCCCCAACATATCCAAGTTAACATTTTAACGTGTTTGGTAATTCATGAGAGAGTTTATTATGTATGCAAACATGGTTAATTAAGCTCACTCTCTCAACTATTTTTATTTGCCCCGGGTGCCTTGATTTCCCGTTACTATGGCAACCATTTCTAATTAAATAATTCTGTTGAACTAAATATTTTTGCTGAATTAATAAGACATTCTATGCTGCACAATCTGTGAAAATTGCATGAGAATATATTGAAAAACAAAGAAATTAGAAAGATATTATGAGAACTTTATGATCAACCCTCGTATATTTATTTCACCTAAAATATCAATTGATTCGTGTTTTATGATGCTCCTATAACATTGTTAATACATATACGATATCAGAGTTATTCGCCTTAAATATTTGAGATATAGAGGCAAATGTGGAGGACGAAAGGATTTCCATATGTGTACATTTTTCTCAAAAAACGTCACATTCTGTGATGTTAAAAACGCGAAAATGTGTAACAATGCGTGCGCGACCTTTTTGCGACACGTCAATATAAACCAGTCTAGTCTTGCTAAGTGGGTAATTCTATCATTGAGCCAAACGACTACCGAATGATGCTAACCATCAACTGTGTTTTCTCTTTCTACAGAGATGAGCTATAGACTCGTTTACATCTAGTTATCGATCCGACGCTCTTGAATGTTGAACATTGACATCGGATGAAAATCATATGTAAAGAAGTGTTGTCATTACTTGTATTACATACCTAGCGAAGCATTTGTATGGAAGTCAATGGGAAAGTTAGCGAGCTATATCCACCGATATTGCCCGATTACCCCGATATAGCCCGCTTACCTCGTTTTGATACTAGATTTCTTTAATAACCATGATAATATCATGACGTGATACATGATACAAAGTAACCATGGGAACATGGGAACAAAGGCATGTAATACATCAGTTATGTCACTATGACGTGAAATATGCCTTCGTTCTTGCCCAAATATAGAGCCTCCCAAGGTCGGCCTATATTGGGAGAACTCAGGCATATTTCACGTCATAGTGACATAACCTCTAAATATATAAAAACCAAGTGTTATATGGTTCAGATTGTTGATATATGTTGATAGGATAAGCTGAAGTATCAAGCTAAGCAGATACTATTTTTGACTCCTTACCGTCATTGTCGTCATCGTGGTCCTCATGATCCAGTACGCCGTCGTTGTCATCATCGTGGTCCAAGTGGTCTGGTATACCATCACCATCTGTGTCCATGTGCTATATAAAATAATCAATACGTTATGACGATATCTTAATTATATACATGACTCATTCCGATTCGACCATAACTTCCCATAAGATAGAATCATCTTCCA
Source organism: Owenia fusiformis (assembly GCA_903813345.2). NCBI lineage: Eukaryota > Metazoa > Annelida > Polychaeta > Sabellida > Oweniidae > Owenia > Owenia fusiformis. The sequence continues at coordinate 9,572,712 of CAIIXF020000004.1, forward strand.
TCTGAAAAAGTCCCACGTTTGTCAACAACAAAGACATGGCAACAAAACCTTTCTATGAGTATCCATCCAATTTCTACGGACTTTCCTGTGATGCCACAACGATGACGTTTTGTTTCTATGAAAGAATAAGTTATCGTATTAGACAAAATTTCTGTGACTCGACCTTGTATTTGTAAAACTACCCGTTCTTTATTTATAATTGACTTTGATAGTGTTTCTCAATTTTGTCTTCAACTCGATAAAAGAAGAGTTACCAAAAGGGCAGCAAGAACGGATCCTCTAGAGCTACACATCATCTTAAAATATCAGATAGGCATCAGGAGAGAGGAGATTGTGATCCTGGAACTTCTCAAACGTTATGTTTATAGTTCCTAGATTCCTAGACATTGGATTTTCTATATAGTGTAATGCATGGGTCCAAATGGCGTAATGTATGTAATTTAGTAGTGTAATGCATGGGTCCTAGTGGCAAAACATATAATCTAGTAGTGCAATGCATGGGTCCTAGTGGCGTAATGCATGTAATTTAGTAGTGTAATGCATGGGTCCTAGTGGCGTAATGTATGTAATTTAGTAGTGTAATGCATGGGTCCTAGTGGCAAAACATATAATCTAGTAGTGCAATGCATGGGTCCTAGTGGCGTAATGCATGTAATTTAGTAGTGTAATGCATGGGTCCTAGTGGCGTAATGCATGTAATTTAGTAGTGTAATGCATGGGTCCTAGTGATGTAATGCATGGGTCCTAGTGGCGCAATGCATGTAATATAGTAGTGTAATGCATGGGTCCTAGTGGCGTAATGCATATAATCTAGTAGTGTGATGCATGGGTCCTAGTGGCGTAATGCATGTAATTTAGTAGTGTAATGCATGGGTCCTAGTGGCGTAATGTATGTAATTTAGTAGTGTAATGCATGGGTCCTAGTGATGTAATGCATGGGTCCTAGTGGCGTAATGCATGTAATTTAGTAGTGTAATGCATGGGTCCTTGTGGCGTAATGCATGTAATCTAGTAGTGTAATGCATGGGTCCTAGTGGTGTAATGCATATAATCTGATAGAGTAATGCATGGGTCCTAGTAGCGTAATGCACAAAATCAAGTAGCGTAATGCATGGGTCCTAGTGGCGTAATGCATGTAATTTAGTAGTGTAATGCATGGGTCCTAGTGATGTAATGCATGGGTCCTAGTGGCGTAATGCATGTAATTTAGTAGTGTAATGCATGGGTCCTTGTGGCGTAATGCATGTAATCTAGTAGTGTAATGCATGGGTCCTAGTGGTGTAATGCATATAATCTGATAGATAGCCTTGCCCAAGTCGGTATTTTTTTTACTCATCTGATCTTGAATTATTACCGCCTTGTACAATCCAATACATCTCCGCTGTTATTATGCTGAAATATTGAACGGTTTCGAGATTTCCATTATATCTACGTATAAGGGGTATCGCGAAACCTTATTGATTGACAGATATCGCGTGGACACGTCGTGTGACTTCAGGCTGAATGACCAATCAAAACGTTATCAGGTTGAGCTGCATAAACAAAACAAACTTCCCATCTACGACTTGAAATTCAATGATCTGATCGAGTGTTTCTGTACTTGTTTTTGACCTTGCATAATAATGAGCTAACGCTACAGGGCCGTCGTTGATTGGTCAAATTTTACCGACATCAACAAACTGTCGGTAAAGCACGTGGCTTTCTCTTTGGTACAAGGCGGTCATAATAGAAATCAAGATAAGTAAAAGAGACCGACTTGGGCAAGGCTATCTGATAGAGTAACACATGGGTCCTAGTGACGTAATGCATGTTATTTAGTAATTTGGTAGTGTAATGCATGGGTCCTAGTGGCGTAATGCATATAATCTGATAGAGTAATGCATGGGTCCTTGTGGCGTAATGCATATAATCTAGTAGTGTAATGCATTGGTCCTTGTGGCGTAATGCATATAATTTTGTTAGTGGAATGCATGGGTCCTTGTGGCGCAATGCATGTAATATAGTAGTGTAATGCATGGGTCCTAGTGGCGTAATGCATATAATCTAGTAGTGTGATACATGGGTCCTAGTGGCGAAAAACATATAATTTAGTAGTGTAATGCATTGGTTCTAGTTGCGTAATGCATGTGAATGAAAGAATAATGCAAGCGATCTAAAATAATAGTATAGTAAAATGTTTAATGTTTATAAGTACATAAGCAGTCAAAGGACTATATTGAAACAGATTATATATAAAAATAGAAACATTTATACATGTCCTAACTTTTGTATATTTTAGTTTCTTTTGTAGTTTAGCTATCATATCTTTGGTCTCTTATATTTTGATGCTTCTCTGCCATGTTATTTTCGAAAAAAAATTAACATGGCTGAAACTCCCTAAATTACAAAAGGCCACTGCTTTGCGGCACATTATAATAACTATCTCAAATATACAAAAGTTAGGACTTGTACAAATGTTTCTATTTTTATATACCGTTGCAATAAAGTCATTTGTTCGCTTATTTTTTAAATTCAAAGTACTTCCGAACATTTAAGATGTTACTGTAGTTTTTTTGACGGGATCTATATTGTGTGTGTAAAGAATCGCGTTTAGGTCTCGTTCTATCATTTATTCAGCATTATCATAAAATGTCAATTTTATGTTTTCAACATTTTGGCTACAATAGTATGTAATTACATGACGTTTCTGGTACTCCGCCAAATCTGCAAAAATAACTTTCCCGTCTGGTGATACATACATACATACATAAAATAGGAATTTCAAAGTATGAACAAATTCTCGTGATCTCTCGCTCAGTGTTTCAGAATACGCATATGTTATCCAACAAATATTCTTTGGACGTGTTGTAAGCATATTCTTGCAGTCCGGATGGCTTGGGGCCAGGAATATGTATAATTGGTGCAATAAGTTTTTCTCAAAGGAGAGTCTGTCTGATTGGGCAAACTTAATTGCATATTGCACTTATTATACATGTTCCTAAATCGTACAATTTCATTTCAATTAGATTGTGAATGTCTGTCCTAGTATCCTTTACAGCGTATATATTTGTAACTTACCCCGCAAAATATAAAAGGCGTCAGTATGATTGCGCATCCAATTGCAAATATCCACACTTTCATCGCGATTGGCCCTTTAACTCCCAGGACAATCTTAATTGTTTTTTCTACGTAGGGCTCCACGATGGTGCTGGCTTTGCCCGGAGCACGGGACCTTGATGTTTACTAACGATGAGCTGAACCTTACCGATCTGGCAAACCACCCTGGTCAGCTGGCATGTATGTTAGTTAGCTAGTGAAGCGATCAGTACAATTTAAGTACGGTATATATGTATAGTCCATTTGTTTGCTAAGATTATGAATATATAGGGTAAGTCTCCTTTAAATCATGCGCTTGACGCTTTTGAATAATGTCCAACTTGGACTGCAAGACCTGTGGTCTGCCTACATGGTTAATATTGGGGGGCTTCACACGTTCACATTCTTCAGATTCTTCTATGTTCTAACATATTTTCGCGGAATGTTACAAGCATATGATATAATGACTAAAGAGAAAGACCTAATTCGGTTGAGGTGGTGCCCTCATTATCCGGTCAGCGCTAAATTAGCGTTGCGATTTGCGTTGCGCTTGCGAATCAACATTATTCGCAAGCGCAAATCATGGTTTGCGTCGTATTACGCGCTTCACGCAAACGCAGACGCAACGCAGACGCGACAGTATGCTAATCGCAAATAAATTGGAAACGCGGGAAATTTAAACTTAGAGCTCAAAATAGATTTATCGATTTTTTAATGTCTATGTATATGTTTACGCCAGTGCGGATGTGTCAATCCCATACTTGGACGTGCTATAGGTACATAAAGCTGGTTTGTAAAAACTTTTATTCCATATTTAGTAGTGTTATAGGTATATAACATGCGGGAATATAACTGATATGTGACGTGAGCGGGAGATATATATATCTCCCGATCAGCAGATATACGACGTCATAAATTCAGGGAGTAGATACTGAGCCAGGGGACTTTGCTATTATTCCTCACAATCTACTAAGTATAGAATAAATCAGTTATTAAATGTTCGATTTTTGATACAGGGTATATCCCTCGCTAAATACAATATATTGTATTTCCCTCAGATATACCCTGTATCAAAAACCTCCCATTAAATAACCTCTATATATTTTCATCAGCGGTCAGATATAGCTATACGTCCCGCTCTGAGCGGGCAGATATAGTATATCTGCCCGCTGACGTCATAATCGCCGTTCGCATATTGGTTCATTTTTGTAACATGCGCATAATTACTGTAAACGTTAATGGAGAAAAGGCAGACAATCGCGATCTGTTTGAAGGAAGGAAATGAGCGTATCCCTGTTAAACAAGGATTTCAGAAATAAATGTGGATGAATATCTGAAAATCAGGCTATTCTAAATGAATTCTTACGGTTGGTTGGACAATTTCTGAACTCCGGCCAATTGAACAGCGTGAACAAAATGACCAAGATTGGTATGGGATAAACAGATCATCCTATAGTTCAATATCCTGCACGTCATATAGGATAATCTCTATTTATCCCATGATACTACTAATTCCCGATGAATAACCGGAAATATTTTTGATATTGAGAAAAAATCGTATTGAAATTTTTTTGCCAAACAAAGCTTCCTCTTTCAATCAGTTGGGTCGATATAGCATGCTAAAATGATGTTCTTATGTGAAAAACGAATTACAGTTTCATCATCATCGCTCTGACACAGACAAAAATGCTTACGTATTGCTGAATGTTTTGATGTTGATGTGTTTATGTTACACATGTACAATAATTTTTTTATATTTAAAAATATCATAAAGCTAAGTCATATTTTCTTGATTAAATATACCATTTTTCATAGAAAAATCTAATTAATGATTTTATGAAGACAGTTATGAATATCATGGAATAAAAAGCTAATTTACTGGTCGGGATTAAATATGGGTTTATTCCTCATGACAATTTAATATTTCACATATTGTGAGGGACAATTTGGTATTTCCCTCTGACCCTCCGGGCTCTCGGTAAATATCATATTGTCCATCATAATAAAACCCATATTGAATCCCTCCCACTACATACTACCTTGCGAAAATCTAGATCTGTCACTGGAAGGCAGCCCATCTTGAAAACAAGACACGGTGTCTTTGTAATTAGTCCGACTGATACCTAGAGAAAACCGCCGATACCTCAGCAACAATGTTCAAAACAGTAGGTTGGGATACCCCGAATATATCTCCATTTATCATTTGCATACACCTGTAGCATAAAATCGTAATGAAATGAATACTTTTAGCTGACATGGAATTGCCTGAGGATTCCTTGTTCTTGACGCTAGATCCCCATCTAATATATTAATCAACTCAAGAATGAGTGGCCTCGGCATGCGATATCTGTTTAATATCTCATCGTCAGTCATCTCTAACGACTGACTCCTGTCTCTGAATAAGCGTAAACCTCTTCTATTGTGAACATCCTGGAATAATATGCGCCACATTTTCCAGCTTGATCGAACCCTAATATTTTAATTTTAGCAGACGATATTTGCGAAATGGAATTGCGATATTTATTATAGATTTCACAAAACCAAGGTAGCATAATCGTGCACTTTCAGACTTGATTTTGATAAGTTTTGGTTATTTGTGTCTCTAATGTTTTCAACCTATTTTTAGTTGGATGTCTCAAAGGGCACTTCCTAGATTTCTACAACGATAATGTTAATTTAAATAGGAAAACTATCAAGATTCTTGATGATATGTTTGCGATTTATATTGCGGCAGGGTCAGGGATGCCGCAAATAAAGTGGAGTTTGCGACATAAAAATCAACTGATTTACGTGGACGCAACTGTGCGATGACTGCATAATACCAATTTGCGTGCGGTTAGCAGTGTATTTGCGATGCGAAATGAAAATAGCGATGCGTCTACCGTGTAATAAGAAAACTGCGATTTGCGCTAAAGACGCAAAACGGCAATGAATTTGCGCTAGTGCCTTTGAGATGACCTCATAATATCGTTTTGCGTACGATTCGCTAAATATTTACGTTGCGATTGCGATTTGCGGTGCGTCGACCGGATAATGAGGCCTCTGGTCTCTATCTGCAAACAGGATGAACAAACTTGGGCTATGATAATTTCCGGCGCGCTGATTGGTTGTATGCAAATGAGTCAAATCAATGACGTCAATGGTAGAAAATTTTGAAGAATTAGTACAGCCGACATAGGAATATTTTGAATTGACTGCACTAAAAAGGATTCTATTTGCCCAATGCACTAATTATTTTTAATCAAATATAAAATATGGACGGGGCACTTTCATTCCGAATTTCATGTAATTTGATTTAACCCTAGAAGCCCTAAGGGGGGGGGGGGTCAAAATGACCCCCCCTGTTAAGTTTTTTCCCCATAACCTTTTATTGGCATGTGACAGTGTCTTCAAATTTTCAGTAGCTGTAGCTACAGATATAACAAATGTTTTCTGAAAATCAGAAAAATTGTACATAGGGTAATTGATTTACTATGATGTAATCATCAGCTGCAATAGACAAAATCGGAAAAAGCTAGCACTATTTCTTCCATACATGTTATCTTTAGAATAAGATTACACAATCTTCCATCATCATAGTAGTTAAAGTAATTACACCAAATTGTAGATAATTAAATGAACTATATTTTGAGAAAGTTTGAACATCCTAACTTTACTAATTTGTTATTAATTAATTATGATGTAATCATCAGCTCCGGTAGACAAAATCAGAAAAAAGCTAGCAGTAATTCTACCAAAGGTATTGTCTTAAGAATAAAATTACACAATCTTACATCATCGTAATTGTAAAAGTTTTTACACCAAGTTGTAGATAATTGAATGAAGTATACGTGGAAAAGGTTTGAACATCCTAGCTCTATTAATAAAAATTTTACAAGGGGGGTGCCCTTTTGACCCCCCTTAGGTGTTCGTGTGACTATTTTTACCTTAGGGCTTCTAGGGTTAATCATTTTTGACAGAACTATTGTTTATTAAGACTTCTCAGGTCAGCCTCACATACCCGGGCTCACATGTCTCGTGCGATTGTAAACAAAAAATGTAAATTGTGAAGTTACAAACAACTCGGTTTAATTATTTGATAGTGGTCATACAATATCCTGTTAAATGGTTATTATGTCGTTGTGAGAAGTTCCATCAGAAATTCACCACGAGTGACGCAAAGCGCTACCTTTTGGTATTTATTCGCCATCAGCGATGTCAATAACGATCAGCAATTTCAACATATCATCAATAAACATAATATGATATACGCTCTTTCCCTGAAATCTTCCCAGTGATCATTATTCAAAACCGATCATCACACTGACTTATTTACCCTATGAAAAATGAGGTTGCACAAGTGAAGTTTCAGGACACCGGCATATCCAGGTTTGTTTTCTATTAAGCGTTCTCATTCTCATTATTTTCGAGAAATCCAGCATCATTTTGGTTAAGAAAAATTCTACGGTCTGCTGGATCTATTTTGACAGTTTTGCTTTAGCAAGATATTTTAACAAATTGACTGTTTCTACACTGAATAAAAAACATTTTCTCGGGAATATTTGGATCTGGAGATACGCAGCGTTAAATATGTGACATATACATTGGAATATATATATAAGTTGTATATGTCACGATATCAATTCTATATTCAGATGTTTTCAAGTATAACATTTTCAAGATGCGATGACTTGCAGAAATAAATAGGAAGTAATCGTTTAGTTGATTGAATTATGGGAGTAGAGAAGTCAATGATTTAATGAATAAGAGCAAATGTTTTTAATTTGAACAGGTCAGTCATCAAATGACATTGAAGATTAACTTAAATAGATTGTCTATCTATATATTTTTATGCATGAGAGACATGTTATAATGTTGGTGAACTAATGATTATGATAATTTCACCTGTTCACATCAAGTTCCTATCATGATTGTAAACTGACCGGGAGTAATTCTCTTATTATTTACTCATTATGAACAGAAATTTAATATTTAAATCGCTTTGAAGGCGTCAATAAATGTCAATTTGACGTTCAATAAAAATCCGTCAATAATTTACTGATAACTTGCACATTTGAAGAGGTAAAACTTACAGCAATCAACCGAGGATTTACATGTAAACTCAATTGCATTTGTTTTTCGCGGGAAAAAGTTTCTCCCATTGACGACACAGATAAAAGCGGCTCATTATAATATTCATAAGCTGACTTTGTGGAAACGTGATTGAATAAACCCTGTCAAAAATACGAAAAAATGCGGCCGTCGCCGCCGAATCATCACCGTGTCTGAGGGCGAGGGACCGTTCAGCTAATACGTGTGAACGAACGGTCGTCGTAGTGTTTTGAAAATGTCAAGGACTGTGGGTTGTCATGTTGTTTATCGAAACTACAAGCTAGGATGTTGAGATATTGACATATGGTATGACCGACATGTACCATTCAGGGTAACCGTAATGAAGCTCACACTCCCTTAAACGTTTACCATGGCCTTGACCTCGGAGTTTGGACCTGGTTTACGTTTGGCGATTTAACAAGATCAACATGTTCCACCGATTATAATTCATGTTATTTCAGAAAAAATGTAGATTGACCAACTCGCCAAGGGGAAGCTTTTTTCTAGGGGGTAGCTTTTCGACAGTCTCGGCAAAAAATCATGCAAAAAGTGCGCAGGTAAAAAAAACTGCATGATTTTGAACGAATTTCTGGCCACGGGGTAGCTCCGCTCCTCCAGCTCCCACTGGCTAATTGGTAAATTAATTTAGGGGGGGGGCATCAATTTATCAAATTGATAACTTGGCGAACAATCTGATCAACTCATTATGTCACCACCAAAAGTGGTGACATATTGTTATGGTCTCCGTTTTTTTGCGACGGCGGTTGGCGTCCGGCGGTTGGAGGTTGGCGTCCGGCGGTTGGCGTCTGTAACAATTTCTTACAACTTCCTATAACTTAACAAATACTGTTTAGACTGACTTCAATTTTTTTCTAAATCATCTACATGTTCTCAGAAGTTCAAATCTGACTTTAGATTTGACATTTGACCTTCAATGACCTTCTCAAGGTCAAAAAGGTCTTTTTTCAACTTGCTTCACATTGACTAAATTTTTTTTCAAAATCATCTACATGTTCTCAGAAATTCAAATCTGACTTTAGATTTGACATTTGACCTTCAAATCTGACTTTAGATTTGACACTTGACCTTCAATGACCTTCTCAAAGTCAAAAAAGGTCAAAAAGGTCTGTTTTCAACTTGCTTCAAATTGACTGAATTTTTTTTCAAAATCATCTACGTGTTCTCAGAAATTCAAATCTGACTTAAGATTTGACTTAAGATTTGACATTTGACCTTCAATGACCTTCTCAAGGTCAAAAAAGGTCAAAAAGGTCTGTTTTCAACTTGCTTCAAATTGACTAAAAAAAATTTTCAAAATCATCTACGTGTTCTCAGAAATTCAAATCTGACTTTAGATTTGACTTAAGATTTGACATTTGACCTTCAATGACCTTCTCAAAGTCAAAAAAGGTCAAAAAGGTCTTTTTTCAACTTGCTTCAAATTGACTAAATTTTTTTTTCAAAATCATCTACACGTTCTTCGAAATTCAAATCTGACTTTAGATTTGACATTTGACCTTCAATGACCTTCTCAATGTCAAAAAAGGTCAAAAAGGTATTTTTTCATCTTCCTTCAAATTGACTAAAAAATTTTTTCAAAATCATCTACATGTTCTCAGAAATTCAAATATGACTTTAGATTTGACTTTAGATTTGACATTTGACCTTCAATGACCTTCTCAAGGTCAAAAAAGGTCAAAAAGTTCTTTTTTTAACTTGCTTCAAATTGACTAATTTTTTTTTTCAAAATCATCTACATGTTCTCAGAAATTCAAATCTGACTTTAGATTTGACATTTGACCTTTAATGACCTTCTCAAGGTCAAAAAAGGTCAAAAAGGTCTGTTTTCAACTTGCTTCAAATTGACCAAATTTTTTTTTCAAAATCATCTACATCTTTTCAGAAGTTTAAATTTGACTTTACAAGTTCTCAGAAGTTCATATCTGACTTAAGATTTGACCTTTGACCTTCAATGACCTTCTCAAGGTCAAAAAGGTCTTTTTTCAACTTGCTTCAAATTGTATAATTTTTTTTTCAAAATCATCTACATGTTCTCAGAAGTTCTTCTTAAGGTCAAAAGGTATTTTCCAACTTGCTTTAAATTGACCAAATTGTTTTAGGTGGTGACATTTTGTCATGTTAATGCCTTGTTTATTATTTGAAATCAAGTCGCACATCAGTCGGTTCCCACCCAAATGCAAATCATTAAATGTCTTTGTTAAATTCACATACTAAATATTAGCGGGGTCAGATGTCCTTTTTTGTTCGGCTTTTTCAGGAAAGCAACAAACTTGGCACAGTTGTAGAATCATATGATATGAGTAAAAAATGATTTCAGGGCAAGTGATTTGGGGCGGTCTTCATGGATTTTTTAGCCTCTGACCCCCCACCCCTACCAGACTGGGAGGGGTATATTATTAAAATTAAATAAAAATGGTTTTAAAGTATTTTTCTTTAAATGACTTCATTCGGTGATTGCTTTGAGCCTTGAAATTGTGTAAAACCCAATTAAGAAGTTGTCTGTAGCAAGAAAAACTCATTTTAACCCAATTATCTAAGAATAATTCGTTGTTTAAAGGGCCAAATACGGAACATCCAGTACTGTATTTCAAGAATGTGATGTCTGATAGTCCTGAAAAAATTCATAGTAGTAGAGGTTTAAGTGTTTATCACAGATAGAAAATATACCACGGGTGGCTCATGTATTTTTTGAGAAAAAAATTCTCGAAATTTCAATTTTTAAGTGCATGCAGCTCAGGGGTAACCTTATTTTACCTTAATAATTTTTAAAATGTGCAATGTATGCATCTCATATGAGGTCAAAATGATGCATAGAGCATTGTTTTGTCATATTATTCCTAATAAGATTTAAAAAAATTATTGGAAATTTTTCAAAAATCCAAATTTTCATTTTCGCTTCTAAAAGGCCAGGGGTAACCATATTTTACCTTAATAATTTTCAAGATATGTAATAAATGCATCTCAAATTAGCTCAAAATGGTGCATATAGCTTTGTTTTATCAGATTACCCTTGATTAGATGTAGAAAAATGATTTTACATTTCTTAAAAATCTAAATTTTCATTTTAGCTTATTGTGGCCTATGGGTAGCCATATTTTACCTTAATAATTTTCAAAGTACAAGACATATGCATCTCAAATGAGCTTTAAAGGTTTTTTTAATCTTCTTTTGTCATATATTATTTCTAGGGAATGTAAAAAATGTTTGGAAACTTGAAAAAATGATATTTTCATATTAGGCCATAAGAATTAGATTCTCTGGTTTGCGTCCTGGCAGAATCCAAATCATGCAAGGGTATAAGGAAACAAACACAAACTCAAAAAAAACACAAACTTGTTTGCTGAGAAATGTATACATTTTATGGGCATTAAAAGGAATGACATACCAATTTGCAGTGATACAAACACAGATCTATACGTTTATACAATATATTCAAATATAGGTATTATTCAAGGGTAAAAATAAAAAAATGTATGCCTAAGTAATCAATAACACTGTCAATTTTGACGCACATCAATTTATCCGCCATTTCGTCTGATTCTGATTGAATGAAATGCGATGTTACTTTCAGACCCTTGTGGTTGCTATTTGGATGTGTTTGTTTTTTTCTGATTTAGTCAAAATCATGCAAGCAAGGGGAAGCAAAACAAAGAATCTAATTCTTACGGCCTTAGCTTTTGATGCCATTTTTCCGTAATAATTTAAATAAAGATATATCACACTTGTTACTCAAACGAGCTCAAAATGTTGATTATAGTCAAGTTTTGCCATTTATTCCTTCTGAAATAAGAAAAAATTATAAAAAATCTCAACATCCATTTATTTATTTATATAAAGAATCACAACATCCATTTATTCCTTTTTAGTACCACTAGCTCAATACTGTACTATAGTTTTATTGAGCACTTTTCTAAGATTTGAAAATGTTTGACAGTCCAGTTTGTACTGAGTAGTAGCATTGTTAAGATTCTATGTATAATCATATGAAAATATAATCCAAATCCATAAAACATAATCAAACAGGTCAGGATTTATAGATTCTGACAGTCTCCCCTATGGCTACATAGCCGAGAGCAAATGAGATATGATTTCAAACATTTGCATATGTTCCCTCAACACTCCTTAAACATCAAACAAGTTTTTTGCATGCCTCGGATGCAACATCTTTTGTTATTATACAGATATCCGCCTCATAGGACCTACATTTTCATATGTTGTGGCCCCAGTATCAGCAGTGGGAGAAGTCCAACCACATTCATGTGGTGATAGAAACTGTGGGTTAGAATGCATCAGAATAACAAATGACTCTACAACTGCAATGTTTCTAAAAAAATATTCAAAGTTTAAAAACAACTGCAATAGCTCCGGGTATACACCTTCCATTCCTTCAAATCAGATGATTTAGAGAAGTAGTAGAATGCAAAGGTGACATATCAAATCCATTGATTGCATGAAAAATTGGGAGGGCTAAACTTTGGTCATGGCCAAGTGGTCTTGTAATATTGTGGGCAGGTAGATATTGGAAGGATTTCCCCTTACCATATGCAATCCAAATTGACATTTTCAGTTTTACTACATCAAAATCAATTGTTAGGCAATGATTGAAGCAGTCTCTCGTATGGAGAAATATCCTTGATGGCGCCTAAGACATTGCATTACTTGGTCAATATCATCTTGCCATGTTCTTGAGGGTTTCAGTGTTGATGCCTGGAAGGAGGACAGCTCCCTCTTGTTCCCACTACATCTTGGATTGCATTTGGTAAAAGAAAATCCATTCAATAACTATCTGTGCATGATATTGCAAGATCAATTGGCCATGACCAAAGTTTAGTCCTCCCCATTTTTCATTCAATCATTCTATGCGATGTCACATCTGCATTTAACTACTACTCTAAATCATCTGATTTGGAGGAATGGAAGGTGTACCCAGAGGTGATGCAAGTGTTCTTTAACCTAATATCTTTATATAATACTTCATTGATTTATCATTTTATATCTCAGTATGAATATATGAACATATGAATATGACAAAATGCCATTTTGAGCTTATTTAAGTTGCAAATGTGACATATCTTGAAAATTATTATGGTAAAATGAGGCCACCTATAACCAGTCAAAAGCTAAATCGAAATCTGATCATTTTTTCCATCTCCTTAGAAATGGTTTGACAAAACTAGATTACATACACCATTTCAAGCTCATTTGAGATGCATATATGTAACATACTTTGAAAATTATTATCTTAAGTATGGTTACCCCTGGGCTGTCAAAAGCTCAAATATAAAATTTAGATTTTTAGATATTAGATATTTAGAAATGTCAAATTATGTTTTTATACATTATTAGGGGAAATATGATAACAAGACTTCTGGTATATGAACCACTTTGAGCTCATTTTAGATGCATATGTAATAATATGTAATTATTATGTTAAAAATATGGTCAAATAGAAAATTCAGATTTTTAAGAAATGTCCAATAATTTTTCTACATCTTATTTGGGGTATGATAAAACAGGACTATATGCACCATTTTGAGCTCATTTGAGATGCATATATTACATATCTTGAAAATTATTATGTTAAAATATGGTTACCCCTGGACCATCTGAAGCTTAAATGAAAATTTAGAGTTTTAAGAATTATCAATCATTTTCTACATCTTATTAGGGTTAATATGATTAAAAAAGACTAGATGCACCATATTGAGCTCATTTGAGATGGATATATTACATATTTTAAAAATTATTAAGGTACAATATGGTTACCCCTGGCCCTTCAGAAGCGAAAATGAAAATTAGATTTAAAAAAATTCCAATCTTTTTTTACTTCTAATTAGCAATATTATGACAAAACAAGACTAGATGCACCATTTTGAGCTCATTTGAGATGGATATATTACATATTTTGAAAATTATTAAGGTACAATATGGTTACCCCTGGCCATTCAGAATCGAAAATGAAAATTTGAATTTTTTTTTGATTCCAATCTTTTTTGTACATCTAATTAGCAATAATATGACAAAACAAGACTAGAAGCAACATTCTGAGCTCATATGAGATGCATACATTGACTATCTTAAAAATTATTGAGGTAAGATAAGGTTACCCCTGAGCCAAATGCACAAAAAATTGAAATTTCGATATTTTTTTTCTCTGAGAATACATCAGCTACCAAAGCAATATTTTCTATCTGCAATAAACACTTATACTTCTATTACTGTGAATTTTTTTAAGGCTATTAGTCATCACATTCTTGAAATACAGTAATCGATGTCCCATATTTGGCCCTTCAAATAATGACTTTTTCCTGGATAATTGGGTTTAAATGTATTTTCCTCACTAAATACCACTTCTAAAATGAGTTTTACATCATTTCAAGGCTCAAAGCAATCACCAAATGAAGTCATTTAAACAAAAATACTTTAAAACCATTTTTATTTATTTTTTATAATTTACCCCTCCCCACCTGATAGGGGTGGGGGTCAGAGGTAAAAAAATCCATGAAGACCACCCCCAACCACTTGCCCTGAAATCATTTTCCACTCAAATCATATGTTTCTACAAATGTGCCAAGTTTGTTGCTTTCCTGAAAAAGCCGAACAAAAAAGGGGTTATATCTGGACATCTGATCCCGCTATATGTACCATATATGTGTTACAATGCGATAACTGATTTATAATTCTGATTAATCGATCTCATACTAAATATGTACGATATGTGTTATAATGCAGTCACTGATTTATTATTCTGATTTATTGATCTCGTTTCTTATTCTTATTTATTTTTATCATCGTTCTATGATGACATAAGTCTATATTCGCTGTATCTCATTCATACTGAGATTATATTCTTAGTAGATAGAACGCGAGAATATATATTGTATCCAGGGAGTGAGGTAGATATTTTTGTATTTGTCCCTCTATATCTGGGGTTCTGAACAAACATATTTGTGTCATCCCGATCACGTTCCTTCATTTTAGAGAAATAAAAAGATCTTCGTATAAGAAATTGGATACTCCTGACTTATCCTTCGAGATAATTTTATATTTCGGTGGGTCAAAATTGTTCTCTGAATATATGAGGGTTATGTTATGAGAGGTTTGGGATATAGGGTATATCCTGAGGGAAATATAGATATTATATTTCCCGAGGGATGTAACCCATATTCAAAACCGAGCATCACATAACTAATTTTTCCTATGGCAAGGTTTCACAAGTGAGGATTTGAGAACAACCATGCATATCCAGGCCTGTTTTCTTTAAAGTGTTCTCATTCTCATAATTTTTGAGAAATTCATCAACATTTTGATAGGACAAATTCCACTGCATCCATTTTGACAGTTTTGCTGTAGGAAGGCACATTGCCCTAATTTTCTTAGGAGATACATATTATGCAATTATATAGTATAATAAAATTAACATTTGCAAAAGAACGAACTATTTACATGATGTTTGTAGAATTTGTGTTTCAGAGCATTGACTTCCATCATGATATGTACTTGAAACCTGACTTGTCGTAGGATAAATACATACGTACATGTCATCCCCAGGTATCAACATCTAACACCCCAGTCACATTTGTCGTGCGGAGGGCGTGCGTCGACCGCAGATCAATTAAATCAGTGTATTTCTGCGGCGAGCGTAGGAAAATTACGCTCGCCTTGCGGCCTCCTTGTGGCGTATCCAGTTTTTTAGAGGTCGCAGGGTCGCCGTAGAAATTATAACTCGGAGTTATAATATTTGTTCATTTCTGAGGTCCCCGTAGAAATCAATAGGCTCAACAAGATTGAATCATTATTTGTCAATGTTTCACGATCACTTTTCATTTCATATTACATCCTAGCACTTTGAATAACAATTATAAATTGTCCTGATGTAAATAAAATGAAAAAAATTATTATTTATCAATAGAAATTTAAAATTCACCGTGCGGCTGCCGTGGGAAATGTGACTGCAAAAGTATGAGAGCGTAGAAATTCTGCGGCGAGCGTAGAAAAGCTACTGGCCGCAGAAATGATAGACCGCAAGGTCGCCGTAGGAAATGTGACTGGGGTGTAAATCTTCCCGGTACATAACCCTTACATTTATACCAAGTTACATATTTTTGAGGGGTTGGTTGGCATTTCATGTAAAGGTTTCTGTTAAAGATAAATAACTTGAAATGAAAAAAATAATTAATTTTCGGCTACAGGAGTGGTAGTTACGGTACCATTGTACCACAGTGGGAGGAGATAAGAAAATGCTATATAAGTCGACGTTGCATTCAAACCAATCATTCTTTTAAAGTATACCTGACGACAGACATCAACCTCGACATGAGAACTTTCGTTATTCTCGCTCTTTGCGCATTGGCAGTGTATGGTATGTCGAAATTTCCTCTGAATATTAATATATCGAGACGATAATTCTTTGGGATGTTTCATCCTTTGTTTTTATTTACTTTTTATATAAGAGAAAAATATGTTAAAGCAATTGAAATACAGCATACTTGTTTACGCCTAGGGAAATGTATATCTGTGGTATTATGAAAAGCAAAACCTAAATACCATTAGCCTAATTTAGATTCTATTCTTTTCCCAGTCTTTGGCTGTTTTTGTGTATTTACCGTTTCAACAACTTGAAATACAGGGCGACACAAAAAGTATAACTATTGTAACAATGAATATATTCCAGGAAACTTTGGTCTGAAGAACATATTATTATACAGGAATTTTCAGAAAAATGGATTCTGCCCAAAAATATCTTTGAAATGAAAAACTTAGCTAAGATGTCGAGCTTATTATATCTTGCAAGTCTGTACAATATCAAAAGGCTCATTCAAAGATTTAACTTCCAGAAAACATTGAATTCACACTTGTGTTAGCCCAAGAGCCTGCCTGCACATGTATACCACCAGGCAATGATACGGACATTTGTATTGGTACGACCGAAAGAAGTTGCCGGGACGATGGCGGCAGGTGTTTAGTTGACCCAGATCCGTTTGGTGATAACAACCCGTGCCCCGATGGCTTCGAACCTGGTAAATATATATACATTATTACTTCATGTTTGATTCAATAAAAAAAATAAAAAAATAATAAAAATAAATAAAATAAAAAATAAAATAAAAAATCTATACATTATGAGAGCCGTCTTTATACTCTCGGGGCAATGGCATCGTCGTTTTCCACTGGATCTAAAGACCCGGTGGCATGACATCTCGATTAGCAAGGTCTCGAGTGTTCCTACCTCACCTTGATAAGTTTGCCCGATTTAACCGACCACTGTGTAAATAAACGCCAGCTGGTTCTTAGTAGGAACAATCGAAACCTTGTGAATCAAGATGAGGCAATGGTACTCCTTTTGATTCTCAAATACATGTTGTAAGGAGCCTGGCTATTCTCTCCACTCCAGGAGCGAGCACCGTATAGAAATATTCACTAGTACTTTTGGCTGAACATAAATAAAATACACATATTTTCATCTTTCAGCAATATGGGTTCTCGGAGATTGTTGCGATCCACGTTACGAGGAGGCCCATACGTGTTGTACGCTTGTTGAAGTTACAACGACAAATGTTTTACAATAAACAGTACTAAGAAAGGATAAGAAAACGAATAAAGATAAAATTAATCTTAAAAAATTTCTTATTCAAAAAATTATATGACAATGGCTTCTTAGACGCAGTCACCACTAATTGTTTACCACCCCCCCCCCCTTGTCATGATATGGACTATTTTGACACGACTGGCGTAAAAATCAGGGTGATTGGGGTAAAGGGGCAAAGTTATGATAGTCGGAATTTGGTGCCAATAAAAGTGAAATTCATTATAAACTTTTGAAAGTTACCTTGTTTCTAATGCTGTATAAAATGCAAAGCCATCATTGAGACTGCTCATGTTGATACATAAACATTTCGTATTTATATAAACTTTCCTTCCCAATATGCTTTCTTTCATGAAAATCGAGTCACTATGGATGGACTCTCCTATGGCTTTTTCAAAAGCAAATAATTAAGTATTCGCGACGTGCGTTCTTTTCACGAATTTGAGGGAAAAACTTTTACAAAAACTACTTTAAGAATGCCATCGATTTTTGCATGTTTATGAACGTCTATGCAAACGACGTCGGATTGCTAACTTTTAATGCTCAAATGCAGTTGATTTTCCGATACCTTATAAAACTATATTTTCGAGTTGTATTAAAAAAGGTAAAATAACACACGTGAAAATGGCAGCCATTTTTCAAAATGGCCGCCTCCTACTAAAAGTGTCGTTAGACAGTGTGCGATGCCATGCACATAGTATTCACATATCAATTAAGAACGAAATCGCTATACATATTTACTTTTCAAGTTAAAGAAAAATCGTGAGACATGTCGCAAAAAGCTGGCGCACTTGTTTTTTTAGGGTATCGCATGAATGTAACTTTAATTCTTCGGAATATAAGATAATATTCTAATTAAAATCATATACCATTTTAAAGCTGCTTTAATGAAGTTTTCAAATCAAGCACTAAGAACGGTTTGGGATCTGTTTAAAAACTTCATGAAACTACTCGAACGAGTAGGTTCTCCAGAAATTTTCTGGTGATCGTCACGTTCTGCAATCAGAACGAGTGACAACGTACTTAAGACGACCTGGAGACACTGGGGACACACTACGAATGGAGGTGGTGTACTTCAATCCTACTAGGGAAGTATGACGACGGTGTGTAGTTAGGCGTAAATTGCAGCCGTGAGCAAGGGAAAGATCAATACCCGGTGATTTCAGCGGGAAGTGGCGTTTCGTTCAGTGGATGAGCTGCGCGCGCACGCATAAATGTGATTATCCAATATAATTAGGGGAGGGCTATTTGAAATAGTTTTTGGTCTCAGGCGCGACCCAGGGCTGTTGTCTTAAGGACATTTCGTTGAAAATGAGTCATTCGGCTGATAATTGGTAAGAGTTTGCGATCTTATAATGTATAACTGTTACTCAGACACATATTTTGACACGATTCTGTTGGAAATAAGCTTTGAACCGAGAGTTATTCACGATTGATATGCACATTTTTGATTGTGCCATTGCTTTTCCATTGCACAATCCATGTATTGATAGAAGAAACATTAATAATGCAGATTGGTTTACCTTCAATACATGGCAGACACTACATATCGGTCTATTAATACCAGTTTGTGCCTTAAATAGTTTTATATTTCCATCCACGGCCTGGAGCCCGGGTGTGTTTGTCTCTTATGTGTATGCTTGTGCATGGACTTCTAATCACTAGCAGAATTTAACATGATGCAAACTCGACATTATAACTCATGCTGTAACATTTTGACTTCGCTGGAAAACAATAGGAATTATTTTTCTTGCCAATCAATCATGAATCACAATCAAAATTTCAGAATGATCAATCAGGCAATGATCCAAATCAAGTTATAACATTATATGATATTCAGCAAGAAGTCCGGTAGAAATACAGAATATTTAAAAATCAAAGCTGAAAGTTAAAAGCTAATCTGTCAATTTTCTGTCTGCAAAAGAGCGCTTACATTTGACACAATAACAGACTGAGGCTTTGAAATCTAGGATTCCCCAGGAAAATATGACGTCATACTAATTAGCATAAGGATTTCCCTATTGGTCTGGGTCGAGCCTTGTTCGAAAACACAATCCATAAATACATGCTAATTTCTAAGGAGATAGGAAGTGTATAACGTGTTTATCGATTTTGTTTAAAGATTTAATCAATTATCAAATTGTTTAAGTGGATAAAGTGGTCACACTTGCTTCAATTCATAGCGAAATCGACGGATAGAAACTGACCGAATTCCCGATATCCTACCCCGTATTACTGTAGGCTATAAGCACAGTGACCTACAGAGGGCGCTATCACAAACAAGTACTGCACGAACCGATAAATTCCCGGGTATTGTAACGCCCTTGCCGTGAGTACCCCAAACAGGAAAATAGGGGATTATAAATGCGTTCTGCAAAGATTAGGGACACGATGTTTACTATTTTAGAACGAGTTCAATCGTATGAAAATTTGGTGGATAATTCAGTAACATATTAGGACGTATTGAGAACGAGGTACAACTAGTTGTCAACTGGTTTAAACTGATTAAGGACGTAATTGAACTGCTTGGATACGTTGTGTGCGAACTGTGTGCGAACTGGATGAACGTAGCTACAACGTTCTACGGTCTGTTTACGAACTTCATAGACTTTCCCGGACGGGAAATGTGATTTAGAATTTTGAATCAATTCAAAATTCGATGGCGACCATACCGTTCTGTAATCGGGTCATGATGACCTTCTCGACTAAGGGACGCTTATACGACGTTGTACACCCACGTGGTGCGACCTGAACGAACTGCGAATGAGATGGACGTATTGACGACTGTTTATGAACGAAGCAGCTAATTATTTCAGACATATTTCCCGACCACAGCCAGATTGAGCGCGTTTTACGACGTTTTCGTAGGACTGGCAAGAACGGGTTAGAACTAGTTTGGTGTGATGGGGGGTTACTCATGAATGAAGCATCAAAGCAAAGAACCCAGTGAGGCTCTTAGCAATGCAGATTCATTAAACCCTTGTAATTGTACACCATCACAGTCCACATCCCGCTCCATATGATTTAGTCCGTCCATGTGCAAGAGATCCGATCATTCCGCCTTTCGAGAAGAGAATGTTGAGCTGCATTATTAGAGTATTAAGCACCATCCACATTATGGGGCTTACAGACCTAAGCACCATCCACATTATGGCGCTTTCAGACTAACGCCGCACCATCCACATTATGGTGCTTTCAAATATAGCACCATCCACATTATGGGGCTACCGATTTCATTTGCTATGAAGGAGAATTCAACGTTCATTCACATGTCGCAAACGAAGCGACTTCATACGCAAGAGAGTGTCACAGTCAATTCATGAGATGCCCAGATGCCAACATGTTTGTATATATTTATATTAAATGATAAATATTCATTATAACATATACATATATTTGTTTGTTTCCTATAAATAGAGTATTGATTTTACTTTCATGTTGTGCGACGTAAATTGATAAATTTGAATTAGTACTAAATAATAATTTCAAAAAGGCCTTAGATAAGCTTTTATGTCCTGTTGAAGAACCACTATTACCATTTAAAATGGATTCCAGCAAAGCTCTCCCCGTGAATCTATTTGTTGAGACTCTATCAACTTGAGTTCTTCTGAAAAATAAGGATTTCAGCAAGTGTGCCATTAACTTAGCATCGGGGTGCAATTGATTTTTACCTTGCATATTTACCGTAGGTATGCAGGATGGATCCTTCTGTTCGAGATTTAAACCACATTTTCATATACTTTTGTAATGTGTGGGCTACATGCAGTTTGTTCAACAGTACGGACGCTTGAACTTCATAAATTGCACGAAAATGAATTTGAATACGGTCATATAAAAGAACTGTTGTACTTGAAGTGTAGCCCATCATGACAAATCTCTGTTCAACCTATTAGTCTAAGCTTTGCTTTTTTTCTTGCAATCTCGACAAATTGATAAGCAGCTATATTGTATCGTTCTCCATTAACAAGATATCAAAATGTCCCCCGTTTTCTACCCTTTTCCTGACATTTGTCATTTTTGCCCTCCATGTCTCACGACGGGATCGTATTTCAGCACACGGACGGACTATTTCACATGGAGAGGGTTGTGGACCGTTAAACTAATCCAGCTTAGTAAGCATTTTTGTGTGACTATAAGGTATGCGAGTTTTTCAATAGCATGCGAAGGTTGAAGGGTCGCTTTAACCCATAAATCACACATATTATTTAATCTTTCTAGGTCCATCAAAAACTTCAATAAGCATTGTTGAATTCGACGTTCACGCATGGTCCTGGGACCTGGATCAATGCCCACCTTAGCTTTAGATTGCTAAGCATCTGGTGCTGTCGATGGTTGGATACTATTGGTCAAACGAGCCGGTGTAAGCTTCATATGGTCCTCATCGATGTAGTAGATAGCGTAAAGTTTTGGAAGGAATTGCACAAAAAGAGTGACATACGCATTCAGAATGAGGAGAGCTGACAAAAGTGTGGCCTTATTATGACCAGAGGAGGCAGTGAAATAGGTAGGCAAAAAGGCAATCCACATGAAAAGCGTGGTGCTTATTGAAAAGAAAATGCATTTAGATTCATTGAAGTTATCAGGTAGTAACCTCGTTTTGAAACCGTAGTATGCGCAGACGATAATCAAAACGAGGTTGAAGACTAATGGAACAACAAGGCTTTCGATGGGTATCCAGCATAGAAGTTCCACAGACTTTTCTGTTATCACTGGTTGATTTTTTACAGCGACAGGGGGCAATATTGTCGTTACACAAGTAGAAATGACTATCTGAAAAACAGACATATTTTAAACAGCTATTACATTCTGTGTTATATTTCATAGTGCATTCTTAAATATATAGATACTGATAATAAACTAAATATTAAGTACGAATATACATATCTACATATCACCATGGGCTTTCAACATGATATCACCTGTATCAAAATGAGTAAAATCGTCATGATAATTTGCCATCTTGATGATATGAATTTCGGCTGGATCATTCGTTTACCACCATCAAAGATTCTGAACACCCTGTTGGTTTTCAAGACCATTGGGGCGTAAGCTAGTGCTGAGCTGATGTGGAACCCAAGACAGCTTAAGTAACAGTAAACATTTCCCGGTTTTGCAATGATCACGAACACATTTAGATATGCTAACATCGTTCCTAAGAGAATAAGACTCGTGAGCTCTTTATTTGAAGCCTTCACTAGTTTATGCGTCCGGTTCTTGATCAGTACTACCGACGTCATAATACACAGTGAGAATCCCAAGATACTTAGGGCAGATATGACGATTGCAAGGCTATCTGTAAATCTTAAGTAGTCCAATGGAATAGCGAGACAATTTTTGAATGTTTCCTGATCTGGCCACTGGTATTTCGGGCATTCCTTACAGGTACTAGCGTTATTCGTTGTAATTTCGTTAGTTCGACATGTCCTGCATTCCCAGCAACATTTCAACTCCTGTTTAATATAGAACTCTCCTGGTTGACAAGGGTAGCTACATAAAGACTCGGGAAATACATCTTGTAGCTTGTTGTGATCTTTGTGATGGTGCCATTTTAGTTTCGTGTTGTTGATATTTAGATTCACCTCATTCTGAACATCCCATATTCCGACATTAACAATCTTGAAATTCTGATCGGTATCAAGCTGTACTTGACTGATGGAGTACCTTCCAAGAATGTCTCCGAACTCATCAAACCTAACTCGGCCCCAACTCCCTGTGAAATTAACATTTATAAGATACTGTTTGAAAATTGGTCCTTCGATGCAGTCATCAAGTAGAGTTTTATCATTAAAAGCACTTGGGCACTCATTAGTTATCAGTTCATGTAAGCCATGTGCGAACGTGTTGATGATGTTCATTAATAGCGATCCTTTGTCGCCAAACGGAGAATAACCTTTGGTGTCTTTTAATGTCAAATGTTCCGAGCATACTGTAGTGTTCGCATTGCTAGCGCTGAACGAGCAGTCAAAATGATTGGCCCATGCATCTCGAATCCATTTTATCCCAGCTAATGAGTTTTCTTTGGAGAAATCCGCTAGTGTAAGAGATTTTATGTAAGTATCAATGGCATGTATTGGCTGTGCATATAGGTAAATTTTCACTGTCCCGACCATTTGAGATATGATATCATCGATGTTGTAAACTCCATCACTTACGACCCAAATAAAGCCATTGGAGCCATTTGCTCTTTTGATTGCATCTAAAACTCCCTTTAGATCTGAAGATAATGCAAAAACGATGACCACCCTTGGCTTATTGTGTCGTTTAAGTTTTTTATAGACATCATCAAATTCAATTTGGTTCATCGATTCGCTTTGTATAATTCCGCTATATTCAACGCAAATACCATGCTCCTTTAAATGCTGATGCACCTTATTAATCCCATTTTGACCATAGTTGTCGAGTCTATGTAGTGTAGAAACATAGGTCCAATTAAAATAGCGAATTACGTCTACAATAGCCTGGGCCTGGTATCTATCTGGTGGTGATATCCGCATGAAATATGGGTAGAGAGCCTTGTTACTAAGCGCATCACTGGTAGAATAACTTATTTGAGGGAGCTTTGCCAAGCCTAGAGCTGAGGCTGTTAAGGGGACTCATCTCTAACCTAGCCGATTTTGGGGTACGCTGAACGCACTGTTTATGTTTCTTTTTTCGGAAGGGTGTCATATATGCTTTCATTTGATGTAAAAAACATTGAATGTTAGCCATCAAAATATTTCACTACATCGTCTGAAAGATGGGTGTGACGTTACGGAAAAGAGCGCCTCAATTTACCCGCTTCACGAGAATACGCTTGCTTTAAAAGCGACACGTTCTCAATTTATCGATGATTGATAGGAAAATCGTCACACGGCCGCCAAGATTGTTTTTAATTTACGGCATTTGATAAGCTGAAGACTTTTGATGCCAATTATTTTTCATGGGTACTAATAAAGTATAGTAAGAACAGCTTAGATAAAGGGTTTTGACCCCTTACCCAAGTTCGGCAGTGCAATTGACGCCATATACAATTTTAATTGTGTTCCAATTTTCATAAACTTTGACATTTTTTGAGGAAAAAACTAAAACATTGACATATTGTTTTTATTGTTTCAAACAATAGTTCACGTACCACTAATTAACATTTGAAAATATAAAAAGGTTCCACCGTCGATTTTTTCTGTTATTTAGATTCAAAATTTCGGCTTTTTCTGATATTTTTAAGAATTTCATCAATTATCTCTAACAAGAAATGTTTATATTGCTCACCGGTATAGTTTCGCCATACACGTATACGACATGTGAATCATTATACAATCGCTAAAAAATGTCTTTGATTAACTTCAGTTTGATTATCTGAAGAGTTTGAGTTCCAAGAAAATTCGATTCGGGGTAAATAAAGCATTATAATACCAATCCTTGTAAAGGCCTCTGACCCCTAACCCAAATTCGGCAGTATAATTGACATCATATCAAATTTAAATTGACTTTCAATTTTCATAAATTTTGACATTTTTTGAGGAAAAAACTCAAACATTGACATATTGTTTTTATTGTTTTAAACAATAGTTCACGTACCCCTAAATAACATTTGAAAATATCAAAAGGTTCCACCGTCGATTTTTTCTGTTATTTATTTTCGGAATTTTGGCTCTTTCTTTTATTTTCAAGAGTTTCATCGATTATCACCAACAAAAAATGTTTTTAGTGCGAAACGGTATGATCTCGCTATACGTGTTATTGGGCATGCAAATCATTTTACAATCGCTTAAAATGATGTAAATCCAATGCCTTTTATTATCTGAATAGTTTGAATATCAAGAAAATTAAAATTAGGGTAACTAGAGCATCATAAGGCCATCCTTTGCAAAGGGTTGTGACCCCTCACCCAAATTCGGCAATAAAAATTACGCCATGTCGAACTTAAATCACCTCATTACCACAAACTTTGACATTCTTTGAGGAGAAATATAAAACATTGACCTATTGTTTTTATTGTTTTAAACAACAGTTCACGTACCCCTTAATAACATTTGAAAATATAAAAAGGTTCTACCGTCGATTTTTTCTGTTATTTAGATTAAAAATTTCGGCTTTTTCTGATATTTTTAAGAATTTCATCAATTATCTTCAACAAGAAATGTTTATATTGCTCACCGGTATAGTTTCGCCATACGCGTATAAGACATGTGAATCATTATACAATCGCTAAAAATGTCTTTGATTAACTTCAGTTTGATTATCTGAAGAGTTTGAATTCCAAGAAAATTCGATTCGAGGTAAATAAAGCATTATTATACCAATCTTTGTAAAGGCATGCGACCCCTTACCCAAATTCAACAGTACAATTGACGCTATATCAGATTTTAATTGACTTTCAATTTTCATAAACTTTGACATTTTTTGAGGAAAAAACTAAAACATTGACATATTGTTTTTATTGTTTTAAACAATAGTTCACGTACCGATAAATAACATTTGAAAATATAAAGAGGTTCCACCGTCGATTTTTTCTGTTATTTATTTTCGGAGTTTCGGCTTTTTCTTATATTTTCAAGAATTTCATCGATTATCACCAACAATTTTTTTTAGTTCGAAACGGTATGATCTCGCTATACGTGTTATTGGGCATGCGAATCATTTTACAATCGTTTAAAATGATACAAATGCAATGCCTTTTATTATCTGAATAGTTTGAATTCCAAGAAATATAAATGAGGGTAGATAAATTAAAGCCTTATAAGACTAACATTTGTAAATGGTTCTTGACGCCATGTTGAATTTCAATCGCCTCTTTATTTCAATAAACGTTGATATTATTTTACGTAAAAAATCGGTGGTTAAACCTTTTTTGTTTTAGATGTTATTAAGAGGTACACAATTCGATGGCTGTACAGTAGCCTCAGTAGGCTAAAACGATTTTCTTATACATCAGTAATATGTGGGAATACTTACCATTTTGATTTCCAAGGTAATATGTAATGAAACCTTATATAAATTGCTCATACTAATGGCATTTAGCGGAAAAAAGCAAAAAGCAAGTTACATGCTGGTTTGCCATGTCTTTAAAACATTTGCATGCTTGTTGTAATGGTGGAATATAACGAACTAAGCTTGAACGAATACAAGAAAACAAAGCAAACACCCGAATTATGCAATTATTTGGGAAATCAGTGACGTATAGTTCATTTGTTTGTTTAATTGTTGATGGGGCAATATGTCACTGACGTCACAGATGATGGTACCATATTCCAAGAATTCGTGAACAAGAGTGTTATATGACGTCATGATAAAACAATGCTTCAAGTGAGGCAAGGAGGATTGGCTCCCAGGATCGAAACTCGATATTTTCCAACAATGAAAACGTCGAAATGTCGTTATTTTCTGAAATTAAAACCGACTATAAATTCAAAATAAACAGTTCAAAAGATTCGAACCAATATCTCGATCATTTCTTGTGAGTTTTGGAATTTTTCGTTTGGAAATAAGACCAAAATTCACGATTTAAATGTTGAAGTGAACAAAATGGCGGCTGTTTGAATTCGAATTTTGTATTACGACATACCCATATATGGGACAGAATATCGGTGGTGCACTCTGGGAGCCAATCCTCCTTGAAGTGAGGAGCTCATAGTTGCTATGAGTTACTATGTCGTAAAGTGTCACATACCGTCATTTAGCGTCATTAACATTTAATTATAGAACACTTGTCAAACGTGAAGTTAACAAATAAGCTTTTCCTGAATATGTTTATTTTCTGTTCTGTTATTGTCAGGTGTATCACCATTGTCGTAAGGGTTAGAGATGAGTCCCCTTAAGACTGAGGATTGACTGAAAGTGGGTCCATAAATCCCAACCACTTTATGATACCGTTGATCTATTGGAATAGGCTGATCTGTACATTGTTGAGTTTGACGAGGTACAAACGATAAAGCCCGCGCAAGATTTGTTAGGTCACCAACACATTTTAAAGGAGCAATAAAGCCTAGTTTTACTCCTTTAAGCAAATTATGATTCTTGTTTATCATATCCATAGCGTAGTTCATAGCTCCGATCTCCTTTAGAATGTCTAGGACATGTTCATCATTACTACCGCACAATTCATAATGTTCATAATTGTCTATAAAGACACCAAACATGATATCACCTTGGCGTACATAAACCTCATCCTCTTGAAAATCATCTGTTGTTGCTTTAACAGATTGAAAAGTCACTAAAATGATGCAACAACATTTAAAGTATAACAATAACATTGTGTTATAGATCTGGAGAAAAACTTGTTTTGATTATCAATTGATGTTTGAACCTTTCGCCTACCATGTACCAGAGACACCAGTCACCCTCGATCTATTTATGACATTTGGTCATAAATATTCAATTGTTTTGCTTGCATGCATATGCTCTCAACCCTATCTTGTTTCCTTTCTATCCTCTTCCTTTGCTATTTTGTGGTGTCAATTCTGATGAGTCTCACCTTTTGTATATCAATAGCAAGGAAATTGAAATAAATAAACTGAAAAAAAAAAAAAAAAAAAAAAAGTCTCACCTTTAATTTTATTGTTCTTCTCTGCTGCCGAATAGCTGTTTATCGAACGGCAGTACTGTGCTCTGTAGTTGGAATGCAGATTACCTGATAATATTAGCTAACAATGTGCACTGAAATACATTGATGATCTAAAACAATGCATCACTTGATCTTCCCCTTCCTAAAAGTGTAATTAACGGAACATTTGTTTCATAAAATATTTTTGATGCTTAATTAGATTGTAGACAAATATGTAAAATAAGTGCAACTCTCATTATCTCATTATATTGGAATGGCTTGCATATTTTATGCATATTTTATACTGGCCATTTACACCTGATAGTTAATATTTTATGCCAAATATTGGTAATATATCGGTATACATGTGTGAACTGGTAATTACAGATTGCTTTTATGGGTGGATGTATGGCGTAAACCTTTTACTGACAATTAACGGGATCGGAAGAATGCATTAATACTATACTAAATACTAATAGTATAGTTTCCATATAGCTTTTGAAATCTCGCTAAATCTCGTTTTTCGTGGGATTTTAAGAAATTTGCATAATAGACCTCTAATGACTTACATTACCTTCTTTTAAATGGCATATTTGAATTCAGTGAAATGTTTTCTCCTAAAATAGCTTTGATTTACACAGTTATGTAATTTGAATAATTTTCTATAACAATTAAAAAAACTCGGGCCAAATGTCCATAGATGCAATGCTAAAATTCTTTAAATCCGTGGATTATTTGTATGTCAATCAACATTTGCATGTTTAATCACAACATGTACATGAACAGGGTCATCAAGTGGTATATCATTCAAGTTTTATACAGATTCAACAAACACACTTTGATAAATCATGAAATTGAGCCACTTTTCCAAGATTTCAGTATGTAAATGAATGGAGCTCTAGCCCATGTTAAAAGCTGATTAAAAGATGGCAGCACGAGATTTCATTGATTTTTCTGCTATTTAGAAACTATCCTATTGCACACATGATTACTTGTCAAGTAAAAAATATTTTTTAAAATCTGAATTTGAGGGGCCTTGTGCAAAAAATCGGGTGAGAAATTGGACTTTCTCCCGATTTAAATCGGAACCTGACTGGCGAGCAATCAGAGTTTTCTAAAAGCAATGTTCTTGTTACAATATATTTATTTGATAACACAATACTTTAGTAACTGTGGCCAATATGTGTGATAGCCAAGCTGATAATAAAGTAATAATTAAGAAAGGAAATGGCAAATTGCTACTGATGAAAGGGCACGTTTGTGATGGTACTAGTAATGTTTTTTTCAGATGGATCATTATTCAGTAGTTCAAGACTCAATAATGTATTATCCAGCGTCCAGCTAGAAATCTTGTTCCATCAAGGTATTGCTCAAAAATGGAATGCACAGCAGTATATTCCGTGCATAGTAATAATAATGGTATTAAATCTAACTGGTTGTTAGCTCCCTTTCATGTGTCTCATGTGTCATGTTTCATGTGTCTTTCATGTACGTGCAACGAGAAATCGATTCCATATAATAGTTCGCTTATTGTCACTTACCCTTATTTTTTGCATACATATAATTTGTTTCACTAGTTCCACTTGCCCCTTTATTCTTATATAATGCCATTTTAGCAATTTAAGAATATATGCATTATTTTAAATTGTATATCTATTCAATTGAAATAAATAATGAAAATAAAAAAAATAATTATTGTATTCATTTTTGCATTTATTGATAAACATCTTCAAAATCTAAATGAGGGTAATTGTATGTATTTTAAACATGCCCTGGTAGAACCAAACAAGAAGATCATGTGTAAATTTGATAAAGTGAAACAACCTCTGAGCCTACAATTGATAAATGACTAGAATTAATGAGAAAGTGGTAGCGTGAACAACATTATACCGTAAAACCTGTCTCATCCGAACGCTGTTGGAACTAGCCAACTAGAACTAAAAGTGTTCGAATCAGCAGGTGTCATTTTATAAACATGTAAGTCAATGGGAGATAACAATGTGGCCGTGAAAAAAGTGTTCACTTTGAGTGGTTTTAAGATTAGATAGGTACTCAGACATACAGGTTTCACCGTAGACCAAAAATTTGTTTGTGTGTTTTGTGAATATCGAATTGGATAAGAAAACAACACTAAAACATATCTGTATTTATTCAATTGCTGCTAGTGGTTAGGCTAGAGGTTTCAAAGATATAGTTCATAATTGAGTATTAATTAAGTTAATTATAACTGATAGTTAATTAATAAATATTTCTAATAAAGATTATAAGCCATTCAAAACTAGTAAAATTGAATGATTTATATCTGAATAAGTTTCCATTATATTATGGGTCACTAGGGGCCATTATCATCACTCATTACATACTTCTAATAGAGGGGAACTCTACTCTTAAATGACCCTATACTATTAAATTGAAAAACATGGAAATCTTCCGATTTATAATTATTAAAAACGAAGATTTCAGTTACCGAACCACATATGAAATGAGATAGCTCCAAATGTTCTCCGGAAAAAGCCACCAAAATTAAAAGATCTGATCGCTTTTTCCGCCATTATCCATTCGAATTTATAACAATTTTTAACATATTTCAAACTCAAGGTCACCATAAAAAAAGTCAAATTTTTGTAGTTAACCAAATCATTACATCATACTTTTTTATAAAATTACAAACACAAAAGATACACAAAATAAAATTTAAGTCTGTACATTTTCATTGGCGAGAACATTGATAAACTTGATTTCAATCAACCATTTTCTTGATTTTGAATTTAGATTTTTGTCTACCATTTCAATAACAAAAACTCCAAATTGGTTAAACAAATCATTATTCTCAGCTAGTGCATTTTACACTTGTTCGCGAAATAATGGATGCATTTCAATGTCGCTAATGTTCAGATACAAATAATACATGCGAAATATAGAAACTTGCAATTGTATTATTTGATATATTTTAATTTTCAAATATATTCATACTTTTACTGGCACTTATACTTTTCTTTACAGGGTCCTTCCACAGTACTCCCATGTGAACTAATGTAATGTAATTAAACATTGCTGCCATCTATTTAACGTAAATGTAAGTTATTTTTGATGGTAAAAGGCTGACCTTTGGGTTCCTTAACTACAGGGGAGGATCTAGGAACCAACAAGGGGGGTAAATTTCAAGTCTGAAAATAAATCTGGGCCCCTTAAACCAAAGGCCCAGTAATGACCAAAAAGGCCAACTAATTGGACTCCTAAAATCAAAATCCGCCAGTGAGCTATATATAATTGATATTTTCTCAGCTTGTATAGAGTCCAATCACACGAAAGCAACTTGGTTTTATGTTTCGTAGAACTTATTTTTAGAGGAATATATTTTTAAGTAAAAGCATGTCCAATAAATACTTGTACATATAATTTAAGTATTTTCACATATTATTACTGGACTATTTAAGAACAATTTCATTGTTATAATATTCATATGTTCATCTTGCATTTTAAAACATTACATGACCAATCTATTTAATTCATTTATGGTGAACCTAATTTTCAAGAGACTGATGTAGGATCGTTGCTTTTGGAATTATTTAAAATAATATTTCTACTACAAGACATCACCATGCAAATACCAGTACCTCTCATCTGTTACAGACGCTGAACACCATCCACAAAAAGTTGAAAACTATAACTTCTGGTGGTGATATAAAAATATGAACCTACCAACTGGTTAAAAAGTAACTAGTGAACGTTTGTGACGGTATTTTAGAAAAGTGAGACACATGGTGTCATTTGTCATTTATTTCACCTTGAAAGTTAGACTTTGAGACTTTTATTTGCTCAGCTAAATGCAAACTAAATTTATTGTTCCACCTGCATGTTGTTTACATAAAGAATGATAAAATAACAATAAAAACTAAAATGTTATTGTGAGCAGCAGTAAATAGCTAATTTTGTAAACCTATGCATAGTTTTCAATACACTTGCAAGCATCTACAGTTGAAGACAAAGTTCTGCTGTAGTTCAATATACTGGCCAAAAGTTGAAATATTTAAATGACCAACTATGTTTTACTGAACAAAATAATTTCTAGATCGAAATGTGGTCAGTCACAACTGGCAAACAGTGATTTACTAGATGAACATCTAATTAGCTCTTGACATGGTTGATTTTTGCCATTGGGGGAAGTGAGAACCTAATGAATTTAATCATTGTAATTTCAAAGAAAACATTCACTGAAAGATGTTTACTGTTTAACACAAAACAATAAACTACCATCTATATGAACTATTATTTTTGACATGGCCTCATATATAATAGTTTATATCACTGTAATTACTTCTAGGCATGCTTTCTATTTTTGATGATATAGTAGAGCCAAAAAAGACTTAACTTGATTCTATGTCATATTAACTTCATGTACTTATAGGCATGACCTCCTATTTTAGATGATGTAGTACAAACTATGCAAAATGCTACTGTTCCATCTAGGCACCTTTATGTGTATGTACTGAGTTGGACCAAATAACTAAACCCGGGAACTAAACCTTTCTTTTTTGTTATATTACGTGAAACACTCTAAAGTTCATCAAAATACAAGTCAAAATGGCAATTTAAGTGACAATGTTTTTGAATCTGAAAATATAAGCAATCGAAGGTTCAAATTGCAACAGTATACGTATAGAAAAAGAAAAACAATTATGTATATGTAAGATAGTTAGGCAAGCATATAATATAGCAATGTTAATTTTGAATGAATAACGTGCCGAAGAAAACATCAAAATAATAGAGGCTGTCCATTTGATAGCCAAACTACAAAACAAAACAAAATACACACGTATGTTTTTATTTTCAAAAATAATGCTCCAATATGCCCCTTCAATTGTTCATTTTTAGATTCAAGGTTATCACTAAACAAGTCAGTTTGACTGTATCTATCTTCCGTGGGAAAATTAGTGAACCATTAATGTGAGAACCATATTAATTTTTCAACTTTTTCAATTATCAAACACTTCTTCGCGAGCACAATAAATATTGAATTCAATGATTGTATTTGAATTTAGATCCAAATGAGTGAAGGTCTTAAGGGCCAGTCCTCTGGTCATTACCAGGTTACTTTTGATACGGACAAGTTTTCACTAGATATAGGAACATAACATTGCAATTTGTCCGTAATGTCATTTTGACCAGCAGGTTTCAGATCCTTAGGGCCTACACTGATCCTAATGTATATTTTTATTGCCCTTTATATAAATGAGATACATGTATACAAATTATGTAAATGTTAAATTGAAAATAATCACTATTTACAAACAAACAAAATTGCTGTTTTTTGACTGACGACGACGCCTAGCTACCGCGTAGACGCAAGCCGCCGACCAAGATTGGCCTAGCACCTAATTGTAACGCAATTATAAAAAAGACTATATTTTACAAACATTCATTGTTTTGTTGTTGTTTTTTGTACTGACGACGACGCCTAGCTACCGCGTAGACGCACGCCGTAGGCCTAATGCATACTTAATACCATGAAGAAATAAACTGAACTGACGTTTGAACTTAAATATGGTGTACATATTTATTGCCCACCCTGTGCAGAAAGTCCGTCTAGACACTTACATACACGTACAGCTAGGTACAGAGTTAAAAAAAACTATTTGTGCAAGAACAAGTTTCATACAATGTTGGAAAAAGTGTCATTTGTGATAGTTATTGTTGCAGCTTATTTATATTTCACAAAGGAAAAACCAGATATCAATTCGTTGATACAGGATGACCTGGACGAAGAATATGACTACATTGTTGGTAAGGTTTATAATGCTACTATTCAATCAATAACTGATATTAAAGATTTCAAATGCCAAATCAATGATATTGATATCAATTCGTTGATACAGGATGACTTGGATGAAGAATATGACTACAATGTTGGTAAGGTTTATAATGATACTATTCAATCAATAACTGATATTTAAGATTTCAAATGCCAAATCAATGAGCATTTCTTATTGCATACTGTCAAGTTTAATGATGATAATATTGTCAAGGTGGTGTAGCATAGTTAAAATCAAAAATCAA
Organism: Owenia fusiformis; assembly: GCA_903813345.2. Lineage (NCBI taxonomy): Eukaryota > Metazoa > Annelida > Polychaeta > Sabellida > Oweniidae > Owenia > Owenia fusiformis. The sequence goes on from CAIIXF020000004.1 coordinate 9,607,064, forward strand.
GTTTTGTCATACACACATGAAACAAGAATTACTTTAAGATAACAATGTTGGGAATTTATGTAGTATACACTTTATATCAGTTTTTGGCTGTTTCTTTCCAGAAGTTGCAATTTTCTGATTTATTTTGTATTTTAATAACATACAATAGCACTATTGAGTATTGCCTGAGTTTTGCATTTCTCAATAAATATGTTCTCTCAAGCTCGAAATTGTTTTTAGAAATATAAAACCTGTACTGTGTATAAATCTCTTATAAATGTCTTACTTATAAACTTAATGGACTTATAAAATCTTATTTCAATAGGACACCTTACAGTTCTACTGACATTGAAAAAAAGACCAAATCAAAGTCTCTAACAAAATGAACATTGAATCTTGGACATCCGACCAGCCTTTTGCTTTAATTGATTTTCATAGTGATTGGTGTTTACTTTAGTTGGAGGGGGGTCGGCAGGTTCTGTCATAGCCAGTAGATTGTCAGAAGACCCGAGCTCAAAAGTGTTGCTCCTTGAAGCTGGTGAAGCAACGTATCCTGCTACGGCAATGCCTGTGGATGCCAAACATAACCAAAGAACAAAGATAGATTGGCAATACAAGTCAGTGCCACAGAAACATTGCTGCAAGGGATTAAAGAATTCGGTAATATGTCTTCCCTTTAGAACATGAGAAACAACGATACCATACCAAAACTCTCACAACTATTAATATAAATATAAATATTACTAGTCTTAAATGGCAGCTCATAAAGATTATAAAGCTATAATGATCAAATAAATATTTTAAATACCAAGATCACTTATACATGAACATAATATAGTATTCATCATATAGCAAAATTGTAATAATTAATACTGCCTTCAAAGATTGTCATGTCATTCATATGTGCAGGAAAGTCTATGGACGCGTGGCAAGGTGCTTGGGGGATGCAGTGCCCATAACTACATGCAATACACACGTGGGAGTAAATATGACTATGACACTTGGGCAGAGTTGGGAAATAAAGGATGGAGCTACCGGGATTTGCTGCCCTATTTCAAGAAATCTCAGACACAACTTGACCCAACATTATCAAAATCAAGTAAAGTACTTTTGCATATATGAAAATCAAGTAAAGTACTTTTGCATATATGACCTGTGCCGAGTGTAGTAAACAAGTAAATCAAGTACTGTATAAGTGGTATTTAATCCGAGTGGTTAATTTTCCGAATGGTCAAATTTCATCATTTTCCTAATTTTAATTTTCCTAATTACAAGAAACCTCCCATTGGATAACATTATAAAGACAATATTTCCGACATTTAATTTTCCGAACCTGGCAAAAATTAGGAAATAGGCAAATTAAATGATTAGGCAAAATTACCACTTATACAGTATATGATGTCAATGTCACCACGAGTGTATAATATACATGCCAAAATTAAATCATAAAATTGTCGGGGTTAGTTTGACATACAATGTTAGCTGTATTAACTGCCCAGTGCACTTAAAATCAAAATGCCTCTCCAAGCCATTGCTGCCATATCCATATAAGGAAGAAGTGAGGTTCAAAATTGGCCATTTCTCAATGTTTTGATTATTTTAAAATAAGTTGATGTTAAAGATAGATTCAGATCTAAAGTGGATGCCTAAATTCTAAGCAACATGTACAATTGACCTTCCAATATATTCCATTACAATCTCAAATACAATAAATCCGAACAGATCCTTGATATGTTGTAAATTGTTTCAAAGTACAAAATAGGGCAAAATGTTTAAATTCTCCCAAATAACAAATCCAAAGTTGTACATTATTGTAAAATTCTTTAGTTTTCCTGAAATAAAAATTGGACAGGATTAGAAATGATATAAGCAAAAAATATTCTAAGATTTTAAAACAATTTTTGTTCAGCTTGCTCGCTAGATCTGATTCTTCCCTTATAATACACGGGAAGTATCTAAAGCCCCGCTATGATTTAAAAATCGCGAGCAAGTTCCCGCTGAAATCGCGAGGAATAAAAAGAAGTCATGGGTTCTTTTTTGTGTTCTTGAATTGTATGATTTACAAAACGTTTTCTTTTAATTTTTCCCAATGATTACATGGTATTGAGACTAAAAAAGCAACTGCTGGAAAAAATGTATCACGAACGGTCGTTCTGTGGTTCGTTATTTGTCAATTGAAGAGAGAAAGTATCATTTTGAATCTTTATATTTCTATACGTTATTGGTGAAGAACGATGTTGTCCTGTGGTTGAAATAACGATAGTGATATGAAAAAAAAGATATACCGAGTTTCACTTCCTAAAGCTTTACAGAACATTTTATATTTAAATTTTATCATATCCCTCAAGGCCCCGCTTCTAGCAGGAGCAATTAAGCAAAGATCCCGCTGAAATCAGGAGGAGGCCCCGCTGAAAACATGAGGAGGTCCCGCTGAAAACAGGAGCAAGTGTCTCTCAAAAATGGAGTGAATCCTGATTATACCCTGAAAATCTCCGACTTTCGTACCCACCTTGATCCACTATTGTACCCAGTTTGATGAATACATTATTTGTCAATACAATTCTCAATAACAGCAAACACAACTGTTAATATAGTTCATATTATGATACGTTGTTATGGAAAACTGCAGTATCATATTTCCATGCCATTTTACAGAATACGAAAGATCATCTGAGAAATGTGATGAGTATTAGATCGGACGAAATGTTAAACATTTAACCTCATTTTCATAATTTGAAGTAATATAAGTTATTGAATGATTTGAAGTGCAGTATAGGATATATTGTGCTCAAAAAATTCTGTATTGGCACGAGATGAAATCAAGTGGAAATACAGCATATCGAGAGCACAATATATCCTATGTTGCGCTTCAAATCGTTGTATAACGTTTTTTATCGTGTGATCTTACTACATAGTCCATAGGAAATATTCTGTATTGTCTGTATTTCAACTGTCCCCTCTCCCTCTGTTCCATCTTTGAGTACAAGTCGATATTCAGTAAGATACACGAATAAGCGTGCGTTTAGGTCAACCTAAAATGATTTAGTCAGAATAATGTTTCTGAATATTATTCCTATATCAATCTCCTGTTGCTTACTTGCTTGCTCGCTTCCTCCCTTCCTTGCTTCTTCGCTTCCTTCCTTCCTTGCTTCCTGGCTTTCTTCCTCGCTTCCTCACATCCTTCATTCCTCGCTTCCTTCCATCCTTCCTTCCTCGTTTCCTTCCTTCTTTGCTTCCTTGCTTCATTCCTTCCTTGCTTCCTCACTTCATTCCTTCTCTTCCTCCCTTCCTAGCTTCCTTCCTTCCTCACTTCCCTCCTTTCTTTCTTGCTTCCTTCCTTGCTTCCCTCCTCCCTTGCTTCCTCGCTTCCTTCCTCGCTTCTTTCCTTCCTCGCTTCCTTGCTTCCTCGCTTCCTTGCTTCCTCGCATTCTTGCATCCTTCCTTCCTCGCTTCCTTCCTTCCATCCTTGCTTCCTTCCTTCCTTTCTTGCATCCTCCCTTCCTTGCTTCCTCCCTTCCTTGCTTCCTCACTTCCTTCCTTCTTCGCTTCCTTGCATCCTTCCTTCCTCGCTTCGTTCCTTCCTTCCTTTCTTCCTCGCTTACTTCCTTCCTCCCTTCCTCCTTTCCTTGCTTCCTCGCTTCCTTCCTTCTTTCTTGCTTCCTCCCTTCCTTGCTTCTTTCCCTCCTTGCTTCCTTCCTTCCTGGCTTCCTTCCTTCCTTGCTTCCTCGCTTCTTTCCTTCCTCGCTTCCTTCCTTCCTTGCTTCTTTCCTTTCTCGATTCCTACCTTCCTTTCTTCCTCGCCTCTTCTTTTCTTGCTTCCTTCCTTCCTTGCTTCCTCGCTTCCTTCCGTCCTTGCATCTTTCCTTCCTCGCTTCCTTCCTACCTTGCTTCCTCGCTTCCTTCCCTCCTTGCTTCCTCGCTTCCTTCCTTCCTCGCTTCCTTCCCTCCTTGCTTCCTTCCTTCCTTGCTTTTTTCATTCCTCGCTCCTTTCTTTCCTCCTTCTTTTTTCCTCGCTTTCTTCATAAATTTCTTCCTCACTTCCTTTCCTCCTTTCTTCCTTGCTTCATTCCTTCCTTCCATGCTTCCTCACTTCCTTCCTTGCTTTCTTCCTTGCTTCCTCGCTTCCTTCCTTGCTTCCTTCCTTCCTTCTTTCACATCCTTCCTTCCTCGCAATCTTCCCTTCCTCACTTCCTTCCTACCTTGCTTCCTCGCTTCCTTCCTTCCTTGCTTCATTTCTTCCTTGCTTCCTCGCTTCCTTCTTTCCTCGTTTCCCTCTTTCTTTCCTTGCTTTTTTCCTTCCTCGCTCCCTCCTTTTCCCCTTCTTTGCTTCCTCGCTTCCTTCACAAATTTCTTCCTCACTTCCTTCCTTTCTTCCTTCCTTCCTTGCTTCATTCCCTCCTTCCATGCTTCCTCGCTTTTTTCCTTGCTTTCTTCTTTCCTTGCTTCTTCGCTTCCTTCCTTCCTCACTTCCCTCCTTCCTTGCTTCCATCCTTCCTCGCTTCCTTGTTTCCTCATTCCTTGCTTCCTCGCTTCTTTACTTTTTTTCCTCGCGTCCTTCCTTTCTCGCTCCATTCCTTTCTTGCTTCCTCGCTTCCATCTTTCCTCCTTCCTTGCTTCCTCGCTTCCTTCTTACCTTGCTTCATCGCTTCCTTCCTTCCTCACTTCCCTCCTTCCTTCCTTGCTTCCTTCCTTCCTCCTTTCCTCCTTCCTTGCTTCCTCGTTTCCTTCATTCTTTCCTCGTGTCCTTCTTTTCTCGCTTCATTTCTTCTTGCTTTCTTCCCTCCTTCCTTCCTTGCATTCTCGCCTTCTTCCTTCCTTCCTTACTTACTTCCTTGCTTTTTTCTTCCTTTCTTTGCGTCTTTGCTTGCTTCCTTCCTTCCTCGTTTCCTTCCTTCTTTGCTTCCTGGCTTCCTTTCTTCCTCGCTTCCTTACTTGCTAGCTTCCCTGCTTAATTCTTTACTCGCATCGTTCCTTCCTTGCTCCCTCGGTTTCCTTGCTTCTTTCCTTCCTTCATTGCTTCATTGCTTCTTTCCTTCCCTCCTTCCTTCCTTTTTTCCTTCCTTGCTTACTTATATTACTCCCACCTTCATTTCCTCGATTTACTTCCTCCATTCCTTCTTTACTTGCTTGCTTACTCAATTCAATACTTTGTTGCTTGTTTACTTCCTCACGTCCTTGCTTGCTTTCTTGATTATTTACATTCTTTCATATGGCAGTGGAAAGACAAATTTTGATGAAAACCTGCAAACGAGGAAAGAACGCACGGATGGACAGAAGAACAGCCGAAAAAACAATGAATGAACAAACGGACGGATAGGCGGCCAAAAGAACGCATGAAGGAAAGATAGAAGAAAAGAATTTACAAAAGATCGAACCCACGCACGCAAGAACGTAGTTACAAACAAACGCACGAATGAACGCACGCACGAACGAACACACAAACGAACGCAAAAACAACGAACAGACGAACGCACGCATGAATGGACGGTTGAACGAAAGCACGCACGGACGAACGGATGCCTAGACGGACGAACCCATGAAGGGCAGTCAGACGAAAGCAGGCACAAACGGACGGTCAGACGAACGCATGCGCACACAAACGGACGGACAATCGCACGAACGGATGCACGCACGAACGAACGAATGGACGGTTGGACGAACGCTGTCACGAACGCATGGTTGTGCGACAGATGGATTAGACTGACAGATGGATTAGACTGCCTGAAGTTGAAGTAGAAATATTTGTGATGTAGCCATAGAATGATATGTTATGTGATTGTCATTAATACGTTATCGTGTACATTCATATAAAGAAGCTCACTATATCCATGGAATAATGATGAAGCTTTCCTCGTGATCGAAGCGGGTAGTCGTGAAATTTGCTCGTGTTTTCAGCGGGGTCTCCTCATGCTTTCAGCGGGGCCTCCTCGTGTTTTCAGCGGGGCCACTGGAACACCTTTAATAATGTATTTCGACCCCCATGGCAGGTGTCATTGTCCAGTAACTTATCAATACAGACCATCTTGATCCGATATTTATTATGGAGTATGTAAATCGTATTTGTTGCCTCTATTTTAACGATAAAGGTAATATATGAACAGTAAATTATGCAAACGTGCATGTTGACGCCCCTTTCCTTCATGCAAGTAAAAAATAATCATTTTTCATGTCATTTTTTGTCAAATATATCTGTTTTCAAAGTTTTGCTGGAGTATCAAAGAACAGTAATAAGTATTTTCATCCTTTTGGTTCATTTTCCAAAGTGATACAAATAAACAGGACTATGCTCGCGATTTCAGCGGGAACTTGCTCGCGACTTTTCAATCATAGCGGGGCTTTAGATACTACCCGTGTAATAGCTGATATTGCAGTAAGTGCAGTCAGTTCAAAGTTCTACTGTATAAGACTATAACTCTTCTCTCTAATAAAACATAATATAAAAAGCTTTGCAAACCTGTTTTTTGACATGTAGTACAACAGTCAGTCGTAAATATCTCCAGGGTAGCAAATGTTAAAACAACCGCTCGAGATAATGACCCAAGGAGCAATGCAAAAATGAACTTTTAAGGTGGTTATAACCTAGGAGGTGATAAGTGTACATGCTTTTAATACATCAAGATCTAAATGTTATGAAATGATTATTTTTCCTAGTCAAGGTCAACCAATTGCTTACAACTAAAGCTAGAAAACATTTTAATCCACATGTTGGGGTCTACACATTGGCAAAGATCGTCCGTACATTCGTGATTTAACAACTACATCTTTGTGATATAACACAACTGAATCACATTAGTTTATATAAATACATAATCTGGATGAATTAAACCTTTGATGGGCTTTCAAATTTAGATATGATAATTTGTAATTTCATAGTCCAGGACCATCGAAATAACAAAGCCCCAAAATGGTTCCATGTCATTTAAAATCTCATAAGAACCAATTATGGCAACCACAAAACATTGAAAGTGATACACTAAAATAAAAACTTTTAAATGCCTAAATTATCATTTGACGTATTTACTGTAGAAAAGGTTGATGTTTTACATGCATGCTAAAATAATTCTTGGCCTTTAAACATATCTGCTGCGGAGAGATATGAAACTGCATAGTGAACGACCGAACGACTAGATTTGTGGTGTACGTCAATTTATTCACTTTACAGAGCCAGAGGGGCTAGAAACAAATCATAACAAGCAATTACAATATAATAATAACATTGCATGAAATGGCATTGGCAAGGCTTATCAATATTACAGTATGAAATGGCATTGGCAAGGCTTATCAATATTACAGTATGAAATGGCATTGGCAAGTTTATTTGAAACACAATCTAATTTGACTATTTTACATTTGACAACATGAATGCTAACTTAATTGAATGTTTGGCATGTTAACTTACAGTTATAATCTATGTTGAAAATTTACGGCTGTACATCAGGTCCTCTACACATATCAGTTGTAATCAGATATCATGCTTTACATTATGATATTTTTATGTTATAGAATACCATGGTGATTCGGGACCTCTACAGGTGTCTGCTGTTGAAAGATATGAAAATCTACAGTATGTTTATGATGCAGCGGTTGAAGCTGGGTTGAAGACTACAGAGGATTATAATGGAGAAGACCAAATGGGTGAATATAGATATATGTTTATATATTCTAAAAAGTAAAATCCAATATAAAATCCAATAAGAAGTAATTTTCGATGAACAAATATATTTTTCAAATCAAGAATGGTTATGATTTTGGAATTGAATCTCATGTGATTGCAAATCTGCAAATGAGTAACCTAAATACCCTAAATAGCTTGTGAAAATAAGTCCAATTAAGGGATGACAGATGAATGAAAGACAGAAATTTGATTAAAACTGTGAAAATTAATTTCAAAGGTAACATGTTATTGCAGAGGTACACTTTTTCAAATATAAAAGCTTAAACCTAGTTTAGTAACAGTCATTTCAAAATGTATAGCTGAATTTGAATTGAAAAGAATATTTGTAAAACCTGCATTGAATTTGCATTTTATTTGTTGCGTCCTAATAATACCTCGGTACATTACTTGCAAGCTGGAAAAGTCATCTACATGAGAAAAATCAAAATGGTAATACCATCATTACCGACAAATACGCATTTTTTAACAAGAGCTTTGTATTTTGTGGTCACGAGAGAAAAAGGTTCCTGAAATATAAAATGTTTTGTCCTGTTAAACATATCATTTCTTATATCAATGAAACAATTGTAGGATGGTGCTTTGCTCAAACTACCATAGACAGTAGTGGAGAGAGGTCCAGCACTGCTGCTGCATTCTTATACCCAGTAATGAACAGGGACAATCTGCATGTTGCAACAAATGCACATGTTACAAATGTGAGTACATTGATTGAATGTCTATATTTTTCTTGTCTTATCCCTTTCAACTAGGATTTACAATTGAAAACCTTAAAACATGTTAAAGAATCATCTTCCATTAGTTTGTTGAAGTGTCTCTGATGTAAGTAAAAATACTGCTGTCTTTAAAAGTACTATTAGCCAAATATCCATTAACCTATTCAATTTTATTTCAACTTCAAAATCAAATTTGAGTTAAAGCATTAAAAAATCGTCAATACAGTGGGTATATTTTTACAAGTAACTTTACTTGTGTTCATGCACTTTTGATAATCTTGAATGTGATAAGGTGGTGACTGCAAGTAATTTTGAAGTCATATTTGAAAAGGTACTTCTCGAGGGAAAGAAAGCAGTGGGCGTGTCTTATGTGAGAGACTTGGTCAAGAAAAGTGTAAAGGCAAGAAAGGAAGTTATTCTATCAGGGGGTGCCATTGGATCACCTCACATTCTCTTGCTATCAGGAATAGGACCAAAACAACACCTTAAGGATATAGGAGTAAGTAACACAGCCAAATATACTCACTAAAATAATTAAAAAACATACATACTTCAAACATAATGCTATATTCTTAGCTTTCTTTTTCATCTTCTACTGCAATGCTTATAAGGTAACAGTCTTCTCAAAATCAAAAAGTGAGTACAAGAGACAACAGGGCTAATTATAAATATGAGTAAATATAAATTTCTAGTGTTTGGGGTACCATAGGTGTATATTTTTGATTATTTCAGTTTTTCAAAACTGAACATCGAGTACATTTTTCATCTAGAGAAAACATGAAAAGCTAACTCACATTTACCCAAATGGTTTAGTTTATAACACGATGCCACTGAATCCATATATAATTTTTAGATTCCTGTAGTTGCTGATCTTCCAGTAGGGGAGAACTTACAAGATCATCCAACAGTTGATCCCATTACATTCTTCACTAAGGCACATGGTATAACAGAGAATGAAGCTCTTTCATGGTGGGAGAGAACAAGATATAACTATTTTGGAACAGGTAAAGATATGGAATTAAATCCAATTAAAAGTCTGTAATACCTATGCATTGGCTGGAATATCGATCATGGTATCCGCTCGATGATTTTCCAACTTCATTCATTTTTGTATCAATTTGTTAAGATCTCCGAATAGCTACCTTGAAATTAAGAGTTGATTGTAAGATACAAAGCAATTATTCAGCTTTTGGCTTCTTTTTCATCACAGTGTATAATGATATATACACGAATATTTTTCAAAGAGCAAACCTCGAAAAGTTTCCAAAAATTCATTTTAGGAATGTCAAAGAATCCTTTGCTGAACCTAATGAACTTCATGAGGTCCCCTCACCAGCCTGACTACCACAGGTACCCATACATCCAATTTCATACATTGACTTATCTATGGGGGAGCGACGAAGGTGAGGATTATCAAAAAGGAAACATTGGATACACTGATGAGGTAAGTTGTATAAATAATTGTGAACAATTATAATACATATCAAAAACACTGTTAATGCAGCAAGAAGATATACGTGTTATATATATATCTTTCTTTTTTGCGTCTAATTCTGATTATCATAAATAATCAATTTATATTAAATTCACAGCCCACAGTGAATCTGTTCATCACTGTGCGCTTAGAAGGTCATATCTGATAAAATTGTCAATGAGAAGTGACTTTCCCAGAAAAGCAAACAAAGGAACAATAGAACTCAACAATCGTGATCAAGGGATTAAGTAAAACATGTATTTTAAGTCGTTTTTTATATGTTTGTCTCTCAGATTGGTGTGTATTATTTAGTTATTTTCCTATTGTAGCTCTAATTGTAATATATTTCAGGTGTGGAATGCCTTATACCCAGACAAACAGTTTGCTGGTAAAACAGGAACAAGTACAATAATCACGCTCCTTCATCCTGCTACTAATGGAACAATTCGTCTTCGCAGTGCCGATCCATTTGACCATCCTTTGATTGATCCAAAGTACCTTGAAGACCCCATAGATGTTAAACATCTTGTTGCTGGTATGTATCATGATAGTACTATGATACGCTCAGGCTGATATTTTTTTAGATGGCTGTTGACCGTTTGAAACTGTAGTGGACTTGAGAGCGGACATCACTATTGTTCCAGATGTGCATACATTTTTTCGCTTGTGAGTTGGTGCAGTTTGTAAATAGTTCAGTATTGAAAACAGTTTTAATACTGGTTTTGTATGGTTTTTAAGTTTGAACTATAAGGTTAAAAATTTGTCCCTGTTGTCAAATCTTTGTGTTTTCAGTGTCTAATAATTTCAAATGATTTTCAAAGGAATAAAAGTGATGACAGAAACACTGCCAAAAACCAAAGCATTTCAAAAAGGAGGGTTTGAACTGAACAAGAACCACCATCCACTATGCAAGCAATATGCCTTTGGCACTGATGACTACTGGGCCTGCTACACAAGGGCAAACCTTTGGACTCTTTATCATCCAACCTCAACCTGTAAAATGGGACCTGCTTCTGATAAAACTTCCGTGGTTGATGATCAACTTAGGTTTGTTAATAAATCTTCTGCAGCATGAACATACTTTTCTGTTCGTCTTTCCATTTCTAATGTGTTCAGAATCAAACACTACAACTCACAATATAAATCAACTAAGGAATGAGGTCTTGTTGGTTACTTTGTTTAGTCAAAAACATATTTCTAATTATTAGATAATTGTCAGGATAATTTTCCAAACCAATTGATATCCATACAAATATATGAATATAGTATCTGACTTATTTGATATCATGTCTGTTACATTATATTAATTATTAGATAATTGATGAAATAATTTTCCAAACCAATTGATATCCATACAAATATATGAATATAGTATCTGATTTATTTGATATCATGTCTGTTACATTATGTTAATTATTAGATAATTGATAGAATAATTTTCCAAACCAATTGATATCCATACAAATGTATGAATTTAGTATCTGACTTAATTGATATCGTGTCTGTTACAGAGTGAAAGGGATTCAGAATCTGAGAGTTGCCGATGCATCCATTATGCCATTTGTCATGTCGGGCAACACCAATGCGCCATCTATTATGATAGGAGAAAAGGCTGCAGATTTAATTAGAGGAAAAACAACAGTTTAAAAGATGAAATTTTACAGACTGAAAATCACATTTCTTTAATGTTTTTGGAAACAAATTATTCTAAAACAATTACACCATATTGCATTGTTCTTGGGTGTTCTAGGACATGTATTTTTTAATTTGAAGGTGTGATTTGATATGCTTTTATTTACCATTGGTCAGCTTGAAGGCAGCACCAGAAAGCAAATGGGCCAACATTGGAAATCCGAAATTAAGATTTGGAAATAAATTAAAAAGTCTAAGCAAGAACTAGTTATAATGTACAATGCATTATGATTAAACTAAATCAGCTAATCTACATTTTAATTCATCAACATTCAACCATTACTTTTTATACGAAACTTTTGTATTTTTGAGCTTGGTATAAATAACATAATATGCTTTTAATTTACACTTTGTATACCCACGATTGTCTTTTGCATAAGATGATATTGCTCTGCTATTTCCAACTTGTATTATGAGTATCGTTAGTTCAGTTTTGTATATTCTATGATGTCATTTGTTCATATTATTTTCATATTTCAATTTGATGTATCGACTATGTATATTTTTGACTAAAATATAACCTTTACCTTTAAAGGATTTAAAGCAAATGTAATATCTTATTGTAATATTGATAAGCAAATAGGCAGAGAAAAAAGGTGGGAAATTATGGGTACTAGATTAGATTAGACTAGTGTGGTTAGATGCCTTATAAAAAGAATATGATGGAAAATTGTGTGATTTCTATGATATTATGAATATTGTATATGTTAATGTAACTGCTTTCAAATGTTTTCTATGAATAAAAAAGTAATAAAAAAATAATAAAAATAAAAAAATAATACAAATATTTAATTCAAATGTGCATATATATCTGTGAATTAAGGAATAGGTGTGATAGACTCTGAACCAGGTATTGATGTAGCCTAAGTAACATATTTTCACGATGTTATGTCTAGCTCGCATAAGCGCCGGGTGCCTGTCGATACTGCTTAGGTCACATTTGCTCCCATTCGTTGGCCGTTGTAAAAGTTTTAAATAGAAGTCCCCCGGAAGCACGGTCTTGCAGACTCCTATGGATTTCTATTCCTTTAATTAAAATCCGGGACTCACATACCCAGGAGTTAGAGTCTTTCGGACTTTAAAACCAGGAGACAGTCAAAACCTTTATACTAGGTCCGTAGGACCGTGCTTCCTAGATTTGGATATCCCATGGATTGTGAATGTGAATCCTAGTGTTTATGGTCTCAATCGGACTTTCATTCCTACCATTTTATATTAGTGAGACAGTGGACTATAATCACCAATGGACTTCTCCTCTTTAAAGTCCGGGACTCCCATACCCATGAGTCTTTCGGTCTTTAAAACCAGGAGACAGTCAAAACATTCACACCTGAACTCGGCCAATTGTTTTTTTTCAGAACTGATTTCAACTTGCTTCAAATTGAACAAACTTTTCACTTCTCAGGAGCTCACATCTGACCTCAAAGGAGGGGGTGTTGTTTGTAGAAGTTTGTTCAAGCATTTCGCTTATGCTTTTTTCTAAAAAAACATCAATACACTTTAAAACATTTTATTGATTATAAGATTGCACCATATATATAAATCCCCAAAAAATATTACCCATTTTCAAGATTTATCTATGGATAACACCCAACAGGTACTTTCATTTTTCAAACTTCAGAGGACTGGAAATCATTGATCATATCGCTTTTGAATAATACAAATGCTGTTTTTAATATTTTCATGTATACCAATAATTAATTTCTCAATCCCTGGAATCCCTGGAATTTTCTCTTTGAGGTGTTCCAATGGCATAGTTCCAAGCAGATTCTGAGAAAGCGAAATCATGAATACTTCGCGATTTATTGTTTTTTACCTTTAGTCAATAGTGGCTCAACATCCGACCATCATAACTTTGCCCCCCCCCCTTCCCCTTATCAACTCAATCTTTATGCAAAAATGTGTCATTTATCTTTGATTCAAACTACAAAAATAACGGGGGTATAAACGACTTGCTATCAGAGGGGGGATTTGACCCCTTTCCCTGCAGACATTAGATAGTCCATTCTCTCAAAGAACGGAGTATATTGTTATTTAGTTAATCGAACTGAAAGGGAAATGGACCCATCAACGTACTTATTGCCACTCAAAAAGGCAATATCTTATTATAATATTCAATGCATAATTACCCAGATGAGAGTAGGTAGTTACCAGTTTCGCCACCAGGTGGCTGATTCGGGTTAATCAACATGGCAGGTATACAAGAAAGTTCCCTTAAACTTGAATATTATCAGTTTAAGTGGATCAATTTTATTTAATCCGTATGTGTCAATAATTATACAAAACGAAAATATGTCCAGTAAAAAATAGTATCTGCCAAAAACAAGAAAAGATATTTCAGCTTTTGTAATTTTAAATACATGCCCGTTTAATTAAAGGTCTGAATAGTCATAAACCGCGTCCTAAACTGTTTGCGATAACCTAGACGTGGCCATTTGAGAAAATGAGGATCCTGATTTTAGAATGTGCTACGACGACTGCATGAGTATTGTTTCTCGGGTCCATTGTAATTCTATGGTTTCCTCTGAAATTATACGGTCAAATATTGTATCAGTCATATTTACTAGGGTAACCGTATGGCGTATTTAGATTATGTAGAGACAGAAAAAGTACGGTTCCCATGCGGGTTTTTAAATGACGACGTAATGTCAACATAGGGCGTCCACCCCATGGCGCGCGGACGTACATGTTGTTTTTTCTAAAAAAATACTAAGGCAGACACAAGGCGCTCGCTTGGGGCCCCTTAGCTTTGGCGAGTCTACTGTTTGCAAAGCAAAGTTTGCACTGTACTGTAATGCCAGAATGGAAACTTTCTACGGTTTTTCTACGGCGTTTTAGCTTCTATAATAATCGTAAGCAAGATGAAAAAAGTTTTTTCTCCGAGCATAAACTAAGTCATTAAAGTATAGAGGTCCATGCTCCGAGTTATAATTAATACGGCGACTCTACGTCCTGTAAAATACTGAATACGACAATGTTTGCCGTAGAAATTTACCGACATCAGGTACGGTCGACGTACGCGCGCCCTAGATTAAATGTGACAGAGGTTCTCTTTTATTCTGATCAAATGTTCATTCATAGATGGACAGGGGCCTTTTTGTCATTACTGGGCCTTTAAGGCCTTATTTTATTTATTTTAGGTCAAATTTTGGAGAAATTGGGCCACAAAATTTCAAAATTTGGGCCCATATGGCGTAGAATAATGGAAATAACGTCACAACGCAAGCGTATAAATCGACATTTTATGGTCAAAAGATTTCAATGGAGAGCACTCTTCATCAAAACTTAAAATCTTAATAACTTGACTTTTTAGCAAATCATTTATTTCTTTAGGATTCAACGGATCCTTGTTACACCCACCGAAGTCACTTGTTTTGATATGTACATGTAAATCAGCAAAATCCATCCATAGGCTTTCGGCCTTTATGATTAAATTAATTTTCGGGATCATTTTGCTAAAATCCCCCATTGGCCACCATTATAGAGTTTGAAAAAACTCAAATCCTCATCATTTCATATCATTCGATAACTGATCTAAACAACTCCAATCGCTTAGGATTCTAAGAGATCAAAGCTAGTACAATATGTTGACAACCACCGTTTCAATATTTGCTGCATAATCTTTCGGCCTTTTAGGTTATAAATTTGTCAATATTTTGATTTTCGACCATAAATGACGTACTTGGACTCAGATTCATTGTCCCCATGACGCTATTTCCATTATCCTACGCCATGTTTTTGGTTTAGGGGCCCAACAGATCTAGATCAATCATGGACGCCCGCAATCGATGACGATTGACTCCTGCAAATCAAAAACCATATAGTTCTGGCTTGAAAACTTCCTGTCATTTTAGAGCAATATTTACACATTTGAAACTTATCGAAGTCAGGTTAGAGTAACATGATGACACGTGGTTTTGATGTTTGACTTTTTCATAAAGTTTTACCAGTTTTCCTGTTCAATTTATAAAACTCCGAACACGTGTTGATTTTCTACCCCGTTCGTATTTTTGACGTAGCAATAAAATTCAATATGGCGTCTGCCGCTTTCGTTCGAGGTGCTCGTTTATTAGACAGAATTGCATCTAAACAAGGACAGAGGGTATGTAGTTTATGTTTATTAAGATCTGTTAGTTCCATATCTTTCATATAGAGTATGCCAAACTGAATTTATGCGAAGTCCCTTCGCAAATGTTCAGTGTGAACTTTTTTCAAAACTGAATATTTTCAGAAAATTCAGTCACTCACTGAGTCCTGACTTTACTTTGGCCTTGGGCCAGCTATGAACCCTTACTTGTATTGCTTTTTTATTTGATCTATTGCTTTTGAAGAACAGAATATTGTAATAAATGTACCCCTTCATTGATCTTTTTTTGCTGTTTTAGTTTGTATCTCCATCTAATTAGACTAGCAGAATTTTTATTAGGAAATACATCCTAAATAAATTCAAAGTGAGGAAGGCTTTTGAAAAAAATGGAAAAAAAATTCTTCTGGGTTTATAAATTGCAAATTATACATCATAAAACAGTTGAGACATGACTAATCAATACAGATTTACGATTAACAGGGTTCAAGGCTTGAATTAACAATGAAAAGTTACCGCAAAAGGATCGCAGTATTGTCAGGTCTTCAAAGATTGTTGGAGAGTTTGAAATATTGATCGTTGTTCTTCGCATATGGCACTGGTAGTATACAGTGCGCGTAAAGGGACTTGCGTCAATGCGTACCACCTTTGTAACCTCTGCTGATCCAGTGCTAAATATACTGATATTTGATGTCCATGAAGGCCTTTATCCAGAAGTTTCGAATGTCATGATGGAATAAAACTGATAATAGATCAACAGATGAATAGACTTGTTTATTATTATATAGTCATTATTTATGGCCAACTTTACAAAACTATGCAAGAAATTCACAGATGGCAGAATTTTTCTAAGAAAATACATCCTAAAGAAATACAAAGTGAGGCAGGCTTCTTGGAGAAAATGGATATACCGTAATTTCACTTCCGGTTTTTGAAAGTCCGATATCTCTTCTATCATAATACTACTCCTTATGAAACCTGTACCATTGTTTTCTACGGTCTTTTTATAACAAATTCACTTTGTTCTTGGTCATAATTGAGCCTCGTGATACTGAATAAACAGCAAAATGTTTTAAAAACTTACTTGTTCCACTAGTATTGAGATGTCATACCGTCCTGATTGGTCCAAATCGGTAAACAAACATGGTGGTTCAAAATTTTCTAGTATTATAGGAGCCACTGAATGATCTAATAATCGATAACCGCTTACATTGTTCTATGATATTTCTGTTATTTTTGTTAAAGGTCTTGGCTGTCTCACAATGTATGTTGCCACAGCAACAACAACAGCGCCATCTTTCAATCCACGAGCACATGGCGATGACGTTGCTGCAAAAGAATGGTGTTGCCGTTCCTAGGTATAAAGTTGCAAAATCGGCACTTGAAGCTGAGAACATTGCCAAAGAATTTGGTGAGTAATTTGATAATTTTTGGAGTTTGATCATTTTCTAGTTTAACTATTTTATGATCAGTGCCTGTTTTGTATAACTTTTTACAACTGTTACAGTGTATTAGTACTATTTTAAGATATAATAATATCAAAAAATAGTTCCCTAGGATTTGTATTATTTTATCACTTGCTGAGCTTTCTCCCTTGCATGTATATTGTTAAGAAGTCTTTTATCAAATTAATGTCTCCCCCACTCCCATATCTGTCTATACATGGTTTATATGACCATCAATTTAGAAAAAAATTAAGTGACCAAATATTCAAACTTGGTACAAATGGGTTTCTAATCGGGTACAAGCCTAAGCATGAAGTCTGCTTAATAGCCTGTACCCTATGAAGCCTAAGTGCAAGGGAAATCATCATAGATTTCCATAATGGGTACATATTTTCCATAAAGGGTACATACAAATTCTCTGTAAGGGTGCATTATACATTTAAGCTTGCATGTCCCATCCTACATTTAACCCTTTTAACATAAATTTTATAAAATGAGTTTATGGGCGGGGGGGGGGGGCATATATTGGGGGCTAAGCTTATTGTTTAATATGCATGAATAAACAAAAAATGGCATGTACTGAGGGTTTATTGAGATAAGGCGAAATGCACAGAGTATTTTCGATAGACTCCCTGCCTTTGATTTTAATGAGATTGAAACTGACTCTTGAATGCAGTTATTTTGTTGTTTCATTAAGGCTTGCCTGTGGATAGATCACAAGCACCAGGTTGGCATAATTGATATTAGTCAGTGATCTCCCCAGGATTTTTTCTGAAATGGTTTTGTTTCATCAAGCCCCTTGCTCAATGCCCCCACCCCTCCCCCTCAAAAGAAATTAAAATCCTCTCTATTGCACTTGGTCATGAGAAAAGGATATGGTGTATTTCATCAAACCCTTTGCCCCCCCCCCCCTTTCTCTTGCAATGGTCTCTTTTATTTAGTATCTTTGCCCCCTCCCTATCGCTTACAGACTGACACTGAAGCTGACTGGCCCAGTTTGCTCAATTCTGTGGAGATCACAGAATACACTTTTGATAATTGTTGCATTTTGAGTTCATTTTGCACTTTTCATGTAAATTGCTTATCACTGCTTTGTTTATTTTAAATTTTAATGTTGTTCCTCACACCATATTAATGACGAACATTATCATAAGATGCTAGTTAATCTGGTTTTGGATTACACTTGAATTAAACCTTTTCTTTAAAAACAATTTTAATGCTGTTCCACACACAATAATTTAATGAGGACATTGCCATAAGATGCTAGTTAATCTGGTGTAGGATTACACTGGAATTAAATGTTTTCTTTAAAAACAATTTTAATGTTGTTCCACACACAATGATATAATGAGGACATTATCATAAGATGCTAGTTAATCTGGTATAAGATTACACTGGAATAAATGTACTCTTTAAAAACAATTTTAATGTTGTTCCACACACAATAATATAATAAGAACATTGCCATAAGATGCTAGTTAATCTGGTATAGGATTACACTGGAATAAATGTTTTCTTTAAAAACAATTTTAATGCTGTTCCACACACAATAATTTAATGAGGACATTGCCATAAGATGCTAGTTAATCTGGTATAGTATTACACTAGAATTAAATGTTTTATTTAAAAACAATTTTAATGTTGTTCCACACACAATAATATAATGAGGACATTGCCATAAGATGCTAGTAAATCTGGTATAGGATTATACTAGAATTAAATGTTTTCTTTAAAAACAATTTTAATGTTGTTCCACACACAATAATATAATGAGGACATTGCCATAAGATGCTAGTTAATCTGGTGTTGGTGTTGGATTACACTGGAATCAAATGTACTCTTTAAAAACAATTTTAATGTTGTTCCACACACAATCATATAATGAGGACATTGCCATAAGATGCTAGTTAATCTGGTATAGGATTATACTAGAATTAAATGTTTTCTTTAAAAACAATTTTAATGTTGTTCCACACACAATAATATAATGAGGACATTGCCATAAGATGCTAGTTAATCTGGTGTTGGTGTTGGATTACACTGGAATCAAATGTACTCTTTAAAAACAATTTTAATGTTGTTCCACACACAATCATATAATGAGGACATTGCCATAAGATGCTAGTTAATCTGGTATAGGATTATACTAGAATTAAATGTTTTCTTTAAAAACAATTTTAATGTTGTTCCACACACAATAATATAATGAGGACATTGCCATAAGATGCTAGTTAATCTTGTGTAGGATTCAGGGCACGCCTTAAGCCAAATTTCCCTGCTGGTCATCATGACCAGCAGTATTAAAATTCGAGGTGGTCAACTATAAAATCAGCTGGTCACAATGACCAGCAGCACTCCAAAACTTGCTGGTCATTGAGAGATTTAGCTGGCCAATGAAAATAACTCTTAAAGCAAAAAAAGCACCTTATTCTACTTATCAAGCTCATTTATTACAGTATACTAAAATAAATCAGAAAAAACAAAAACATCACATCGTAGTAAAAATTATTTGATCGTAGTAAAACTCATTCATTGTCATTATGGCGCATGGATATTAGGGTGGTCCAAAATATGGCGAAAAACCAACTTTCTTTCGGATTATCTTCCTCATTTGACTTACTGTTGTCCATGACCTAAAACACCTGCACACCAAATTTTGAGACCCAAATCCCATGGGAAATTTACCCACGCTTCGACTGAAAAATTCAGTTATTTCATGATTTTTTGCTATTTTCGATAAATTGCCATCTCCTTTTTCCTGGTATAAAATGTTTCTATTTTTTCATAATAAACATTTTTGTAGGACTCTTTATAACTTAATAATACTAGGAGCCCAAACACCAAATTTTGAGACCCAAATCCCATGTGAAATTTACCCATGCTTTGACTGAAAAATTGTGATTTTCACAGTTTTGTCCGATTTTCAATAGATTACTGTCTCCATTTTCCTGGTATAATATGTTTCTATTTTTCATAATGAATATTTTTGGATGACTCTTTATTACTTCATAATACTAGGAACCCATACACCAAATTTTGAGACCCAAATCCCATGGGAAATTTACCCATGGTTTGACTGAAAAATTGTGATTTTCACATTTTTTCCGATTTTCAATTATTGCTGTCTCCATTTTCCTGGTACGATATGTTTTTATAATAAACATTTTTGAGGACTCTTTATTACGTTCATAATACTAAAAACCCATACACCAAATATCCACCAAATTTTGAGACCCAAATCCAATGAGAACGTGACGTATTCTTTGACTGAAAACTGGTGCTTATGATAGCTTATGATGTCTGTTTTAGGGGCATAATATGTTAATAAACATTATGGCAATTCCTTCTTAATCCAAAGAAACACCTAAATATCAAGACTTTAAGTCTTATTGAAAGGAGACAAATTCAGTAGTTTGGGGAAAATTTAGGATCTTTTACTTGTACATTTATATACTGTGGTTAATATTAAGAAGTGATGACTCGACAGCAACTCAAATGCCTTGAAGATTTGGCTTGTTGGTTTCAGTAGGGATACATCACAGGACTTTGTTTGGATTTGTGTGAGATGTCATATTCTTTCTCACATCTTTGCAGGGTAAGGTCAAATATCAAATCTGATTTTCTTTGGAGAAATGATTTTTTGATTGATCAATGTATCAATGGCATGGTCTCTGTTTTAACCAGTAAGCCTGTACCAAATCGTCAAGGGATTCGAGCTTCCACTGAGCTTTGTCATTTCTCTGAAAATGTTCATGCCCTGAAAGTACACAATGTAGAAGATAGGAAGAGCAATGAGAAACACTTAAGGTAATTCTGTATGTTCAGAAATTTTAAGTGGAGTCCAATGTTATTTCTGGAACTCATTCCATACTTGGTCAGCTCTTTCAATTTTACACTGAGTTCAAATATGTATTTAGATTATTAGTTGATGGTTAGTAATTTTCTATAATGTACTATGTGCTATGTTTATACACTGTTTGTGCATCTGAATGGAATGAGTTATGTGTTCCTGAAAAAACACGGGGCTCCAATTAGGAAGCCATTAAAACTGAAAATAAGGAATTACCTTAAAGTACTATATAACCATCTTTCACGATGTAACGCATGTAAGGCCAAACAGGATAATTAAGACAACGTGTAATACAATTTATTACAAATTGCACATCACACAACAATGATATGGTGCTCTAAACGACAAAAATTAAAAGTATATGATCAAAGCAAACGTGAATTTCCCATGGGGTTCAGGTCTAAACATTTGGTACATATTAAATGTATGGGTTCCTAGTATTAAGAACGTATTAATGTCCTCCTAAAATGTTTAAAAACTAAATATAAGATTAATGTTGACCTATTGAAAATAGGAGAAAATTCGCAGAAAATCACAATTTTTTGGTGGAAGCATGAATTAATTTCTCATGGGGCCAGGGTCTCAAAGTTTGGTGCATATTTGGGGCATGGGTTCCTCGTATTATGAAGTAATAAAGAGTCCTCCCAAAATATTTATTATAAAAAATAGAAACATATAATACCAGGAAAATAGAGATGTATTGTATTGTATATGAAATAACCCAATTTTTCAGTCGAAGCGTGGGTAAATTTCCCTTGGGATTTGGGTCTCAAAATTTGATGTATGGGTTCCTAAGTATTATGAAGTAATAAAGAGTCATTCAAAAATATTTATTATGAAAAGACATCTACCATTTTATACCAGGAAAATGGAGATGGCAATTTATCGAAAATAGCAAAAATCATGAAATAACCGAATTTTTCAGTCGAAGCGTGGGTAAATTTCCCATGGGATTTGGGTCTCAACATTTGGTGTATGGGTTCCTAGTATTATGAAGTAATAAAGAGTCCTACAAAAATGTTTATTATGAAAAAATAGAAACATATTATACCAGGAAAAGGGAGATGACAATTTATCGAAAATAGCAAAAGATCATGAAATAACTGAATTTTCAATCGAAGCGTGGGTAAATTTCCCATGTGATTTGGGTCTTAAAATTTGGTGTGCAGGTGTTTTAGGTCATGGACAACAGTAAGTGAAATGAGGAAGATGATCTGAAACAAAGTTGGTTTTTCGCCATATTTTGGACCACCCTAATGGATATATATAATGAGTGATGAACTCATAACCTAAGGACTCATTACGAAACTTTTTCAACCGCCATTTTTAAAAATTGAACTGGAAATTATCAGTTTGCGGCAATTTATGGCTTAAAAGGGACATAAATTATAGTTCTAGATGATCTAGGATTACTGAGTAATCTTTCTAGCTATTCTACATACCTTCAGAACCCCGCTTGGCGCCAGGTTTGGCCGTAAATTTTGCAAATGGATGCAACTTGACCGGAAATAGAAATAGTTCCTGAATTAGGGTAAAATTAGCATTCGCTACTTTCCGTTACCTATATTTGGATATATTCGTATATTCACGTGATACTGATTAATTATGTATGCAGTGATGTAAGGGTTGATTAGTTATGTATGCAGTGACGTAAGGGCTGATTAATTATGTATGCAGTGACGTAAGGGCTGATCTATTAATGACACTGACCCCTGTGGATCATCGTCGAACAGTTAACAAACGTAGGCTCTATTAATTAATATTAAATTAAATATAAGGGGCGTGTAAAGATGAATGAACAGCCACACTCCCAGCTAAGTTTAGGGGTCGTGTGAAGGTATCGGACAAAATATCCAGGGCCCCGTTTTTGTACCGTTCGTAGTAACGAACGTTCGTAAGTTCATTGTTTAATTTGCGAATTTCGCAAAGTTGCATTTTCGTAAGATTCGTAAAGTTACGAACGATTCGTAAATTTACGAAAATAGTGACGTCATGCCTGTTTTCGTTCGTAGATTTAATACCACCTCTGACCCTTTCGTAACTTTGCGAACGGCCTCTTATTTATTCATTTATATTGTGATTTGTGACATTTTGTCATTCTAAATCAGAGAACACAAAGGGCAACACCGTTATCAACGTATTATCAACCTATTTCTATATATATTTTAGTACTTTTCACGGAATCTTTATTTTTATAAAGTTCTTATTGTATGACTTTGGTTTTATTATTTTGATCAACCCTGTTTGTTGTACTATCTGTCCTGACAACTGTGGAATATGACGTCAACCAATTCGTAAATCTTACTCTAAACAATTGGAAAGTTACGAATGACTTACGAAAGCGTACAAAAATGATCCGTTCGCAACTTTACGAATTCGTTACTCATTCGTAACTTTTTAAATATTTACGAATTTACGAATTGCGAACGTTCGTTACTACGAACGGTACAAAAACGGACTCCAGGCCGTATTTCCAGTTGTCTAGTATGTATTGGTCAGTATGTCTGACAGTTTTTAATTTTTAACCGGTCCCATCAATATTCTACCGGACAAGTCCGACGCTTAAGGCATGCCCTGGTAGGATTACACTGGAATTAAATGTTTTCTTTAAAATCAGTGTCAGCCTAAACCAAATCTTTGATGTGTTTTTAACTTCTATGTTTTATTTGTGGAGGAGGTCATATCAATTGTGAGCACGGTGCACTGTTTAAAAAGTATATTGCTTTGTGTACATCTTGTATAGACAAAAAAAAACATTAATTTGAATTACAGTAAAACAAATCTAACCCAAACACCACTGGGATGAGCCAAAAGTGTTTGGATCGGTAGGTGTTCACATTTTGAGTTTTTTACTTGTATATAGCAGATTAACAAATTATGACCAAAAAAATGTTTCAATGTTCAGATAAGAGAGGTGTTCTTATATACAGCTTTTACTATGGTTTATAATGTACTATATTGAACTATTATGCATCTTCTACTTGCAAGGTGTTATAACACAGAAGTTGGAGCAACCAAAACCTTGTGAATCAAGATGCTAGAAATAATGAAATTTTGTTCTTCTTTACACCCCCAAAATGCAATCAATGCAAAAATTTTTGACGCCGTTTCAGTGCCAAATTTTGGTGTTGTTTCGGCACCAAATGGACTGACTAGCCCAGTGGCAAATTTTGGTGTCGAAAGGTTTCGGGCCGGAACGGTGTCGAAACGGTGCCGGAACAGCGCCAAATTTTTTCGATGCCGAAAGGGCGCCGAATTATAATTGTAAAGCACTTATGAAATTTGGAACAATCAAGCGTATAACTTATTGGAGACTATGATACCTCTTACATTACATTTCTTTATTTCAAAACATTTTGACACAGTTTCTTATTGATCACTTAAAAAATTTGCTCAAAATACTTCATTTTAACATAGCAATTAAACTTGCTCTATAGCTCTAACTGCAATACATTCTTAGTTCTCTTAAATAAAACTTAAAAACTGTACATATATTTGTTGCAAAGTTTAGTCAATTTCTTTATTGTAACCACAAAAATATAATCACTATTAAAAATTGACCTCTTAAGCAGCTGGTATTTTTTTAAATAGAATCTGATCAATTTTATATCTAAATTTATATTCACTTTTAAACTTGTGAAGTATGAAGTTAATTATTAACGATGTCTGAATACAATCAGAAAATAACTCAGTTTATCTTGCTGATATTATCCTTGGTCTCATAATAATATGAATTATTAAGTGTATTAAGTATGTATGTCTATGTATCAAAGTGTATGAATCAGACATTACCTCACTAGACGTTATTAACTCTTTCTTTGCGGAATTTCTCATTTTTTCACATAGCTAGTTTGCGGAATTAATTTAGAAGATTTTCATAATTTCGACATATAAACTTTGAATGACCATAACTTTGTTATTAGTCCATATTTTTATTTGAAATTTTCACTGAGTATACATCACATGACATTCTATCAAAATACAGTAAGTTTATAACTATAGCTGTAAGTTATCATGCATGAATGAATATGATTATAAAGGAATAAAAATATTACGAAAAATTCTTATGTTAATTCATTTACAAGACACCACCATACTATTGGCTTTCCATTATAAGACCATGTAGTGAAGTTATAGAGTGTTTAGTTATGTTGGTATATTATCCTATTAGTTGCAGCAATGTAATCTCTATGATTATGATATATTTCATGGCATACAACTGCATATAATGGCACCATACATCGTTTCTCATTTTTTCACAAAACTAGTTTGCGGAATTAATATTGAAGATTTTCGTAATTTCAACTTATAAACTTTCAATGAGCACAACCTTATTATTATTCCATGTTTTTACATGAAATTTTCTCAGATTATACATCAAATGACATTCTATTGAAAAACAGTAATTTTATAACTGTAACTGTAAGTTGTCATGCATGAATGAATAATATTTCGGCATAGTTATTTGTTTCATCAGCAATGTTGAACTAGATTGTCTGGCCAAAATATTTTGAAAAAATCCACTGGTTCGTAATCTGCAGTCCTATCCATTCAACATCATTGGGTTGCATTAGCTGATATTGCTGCCAATCCCATATGTACCGGTTCGCTGGTCCTGGCTGTGCGGCTGCAGCATCTCCCCTAACATCTGGGGCTTGTGCACCAGCTCTATTGCCTTGATCTTGCACTGCAAACAATTATGATCATTAGCCTACATGTATGAACACAAATATGTAACATAAAGGCCTGTAAACTAACAGCAGCTTGCAGATATGCAAACTGTCAATGTCTATGTCAATAATCTCAAAAGGCTAAAGAGCCCATGTGATATTCATACCCCCCCTCCCAGAACGATAAATCACTACTGTACTTATTTTGTAAAAATATTTCATGAAAATCGAAAATTACCTTGATTACCATCATCATCACTCGATAAAATTTCACTTGCATCCGAATCAGAGTCCAAAAATAGAGCTTCAACATCTTCCTCATTGTCCCTGAATCTCCTGTCAGCCATTTTTAAAAGCCACTCGAGTTGTAAACATATAAACACATAAATATCTCCTAAATAAACTCTATGTTCATCAAATTTGGTAAATTCTGATTCGAAAATCTATCCCATAATAACCAGAAACGGAAATCAACATAATACTGTACTAGGGTGACATCTATGATACTTTGAAAAAGTTAAATTCAATTTTCGACTTTAGTCGAAATTCGCAAAGTACCGATAATTCGACTAAAGTCGAAAAACGCAAAGAAAGAGTTAAGATAATTCAAAGAGGGGGGGGGGGGGGCGCATAATTTGAAATGCAAATTAAAGTAAAGAGGAGTAAGTTATAAACCTTGGAGGTGATGACATTTGGAGAAAAGTTTACACCAGTGATAACAAGCGGTACTAACTCACCGGGGCGTATCGAAACCAAAACGCCCCGCAAAACTGTTAATTTGAATTTCAAACCTACCCTTTCTTTGGAAAATCAATGATTGTGAGTCTCACAGTACACCGTTTTTCTTCAAACTTGTTCCATTAAAACCTTCACAGATATACCTTTCATTCGAAACATTGTTTTTGAGTACAGAGTCAGTCGTTTTAGCGGCGTTTTGGTCCCCAGATGTGAGAAGTTGCAAATCTTCAGAGATTTCAATCAAAAGCCTCGATATATCGCCAGTTCTTTTATCATTCTCCGCTATATTTTGCAGAATGACTCCCATTACAACCCTCCATCTCTGCATCAACATATTTATTACATTAAACGCAGCAATTTCCAAAAGTCCTACGCATCTGTTCGAAATTGATCAAAACGCCCCGTTCTCTTCCAAAATGCCCCGTTGGATCCGACACCTTATCTAGATACTGACTGGACTGCGGGGCGTTTTGGAAGACAACGGGGCGTTTTGGTCAATTTCGAACAGTTGCGTAGGATTTTTCAAAATTGCTGCTTTTCATGTAATAAATATGTTGATGCAGCGATGGAGGGTTGTAATGCGAGTCCTTGCGCAGAATATGGGAGAGGGTGATAGAAGAACTGGCGAGAATTGTGGTTGAAATCTCTGAGGATTTGCAACTTCTCACATCTGGAGACCAAAACGCCGCTAAAACGAGGGACTTTGTAAACAAAAGCAATATCTCGACTGAATGGTATTTCTGTGAAGGTTTTAATGGAACAAGTTTGAAGAAAAACGGTGTAGTGTGAGACTCACAATCATTGATTTTCCAAAGACAGGGAAGATTTGAAATTCAAATTAATGGTTTTGCGGGGCGTTTTGGTTTCAATACGCCCCGTCGAGTTAGTACCGCATGGATAATGAAGGGCATTTTTCTTTTCAATATTGCCACTATACTATTATTTAAAATCATTGCACAAAAACATGTTTTTTCACAGGGGCTGATTAACCTTCATCTTTTTACGCATATTCTATCATCTATCTAAACTTGACTTATTTTTTTAGCACCAATGATATTTAATATTGCCAAACACACCTTTTTCATATAGATGTGCTAGATAGAGATTTAAAGACAATTTTTCTCTATTAAATTACTGCCATCTTTTTTAGTCGCAGTTATGTACTTGTGATACAAATTCTGGAATCAGTGCCCTTTCAAAATTTAACTAAATAGAATGTTAACTTTTTGAAAGGCCATTTTTAATGTTACATAATCAAGAGTCATTACTCACTCATGTTTACATAAAAATATAATTTATAACTAGTATATTGAACATTAAATATATATATATTGTTCCATTAAAACCTTCACAGATATACCTTTCATTCGAAACATTGTTTTTGAGTACAGAGTCAGTCGTTTTAGCGGCGTTTTGGTCCCCAGATGTGAGAAGTTGCAAATCTTCAGAGATTTCAATCAAAAGCCTCGATATATCGCCAGTTCTTTTATCATTCTCCGCTATATTTTGCAGAATGACTCCCATTACAACCCTCCATCTCTGCATCAACATATTTATTACATTAAACGCAGCAATTTCCAAAAGTCCTACGCATCTGTTCGAAATTGATCAAAACGCCCCGTTCTCTTCCAAAATGCCCCGTTGGATCCGACACCTTATCTAGATACTGACTGGACTGCGGGGCGTTTTGGAAGACAACGGGGCGTTTTGGTCAATTTCGAACAGTTGCGTAGGATTTTTCAAAATTGCTGCGTTTCATGTAATAAATATGTTGATGCAGCGATGGAGGGTTGTAATGCGAGTCCTTGCGCAGAATATGGGAGAGGGTGATAGAAGAACTGGCGAGAATTGTGGTTGAAATCTCTGAGGATTTGCAACTTCTCACATCTGGAGACCAAAACGCCGCTAAAACGAGGGACTTTGTAAACAAAAGCAATATCTCGACTGAATGGTATTTCTGTGAAGGTTTTAATGGAACAAGTTTGAAGAAAAACGGTGTAGTGTGAGACTCACAATCATTGATTTTCCAAAGACAGGGAAGATTTGAAATTCAAATTAATGGTTTTGCGGGGCGTTTTGGTTTCAATACGCCCCGTCGAGTTAGTACCGCATGGATAATGAAGGGCATTTTTCTTTTCAATATTGCCACTATACTATTATTTAAAATCATTGCACAAAAACATGTTTTTTCACAGGGGCTGATTAACCTTCATCTTTTTACGCATATTCTATCATCTATCTAAACTTGACTTATTTTTTTAGCACCAATGATATTTAATATTGCCAAACACACCTTTTTCATATAGATGTGCTAGATAGAGATTTAAAGACAATTTTTCTCTATTAAATTACTGCCATCTTTTTTAGTCGCAGTTATGTACTTGTGATACAAATTCTGGAATCAGTGCCCTTTCAAAATTTAACTAAATAGAATGTTAACTTTTTGAAAGGCCATTTTTAATGTTACATAATCAAGAGTCATTACTCACTCATGTTTACATAAAAATATAATTTATAACTAGTATATTGAACATTATACATGCACTTCATCCTTGAATGATAACAATAACTCTTAGTTTTAGAACAATTAGTTCAGAACTTCTCAGACAGTCCTCGTGCATATCACTGTATTTTTACTTTCAGCTGAGACCACGAAGACTTCAGATGTAGTAGTGAAAGCTCAGGTGTTAGCTGGAGGCAGAGGAAAAGGAACATTCAGCAGTGGCCTAAAGGGAGGTGTAAAAATTGTATTTTCGTAAGTATTGATTCACGAAATGGAAATGTATTTGATGTACAAGGGGTGTTCCAAAATTTTGTAGTATTTGTTTTAAATGCACAATATGTGAAATATGAGTCTGGAAACTGGATATTTAGTCTGAAATATAGTTTTATAACTAAAGATAGGTTAAGCATAACATTTACATTTATAAAAACACATGAAATAAAATAGATTCAGAGCTACTCATCTTATGTTAAATCCTGTTGGGCAAATGTCAAGGCTCTGGGGCGATCTGGAAACCAAAAATGGGGGATTATTTCAATCTGATAAATCATTTCTATGCTCGGCCCCCTAAAACCAAAAGTGGGCCCAAATTTGGAATAATTAAGGCCAGTTTTCTTTATCATTTGGCCTAAAATTAGAAAAAGGCCTTATAAGGTCCATTTATGCCCAGAAAGGCCCACTTATTGGGGCCTTAATAATTCTTTGGGCTCAATTTTTTTTTATATTTTATTTTTGTGTACATCTGATCGATGTTTGCATTCTTTTTTCATAGATCTGATGAGTGCCGAACAGTTGCTGAGAAGATGATTGGTCATAAGATCTTCACGAAGCAGACAGGGGAGGCAGGACGCGACTGTAATGATGTCATGGTTTGTGAAAGACTTTACTCTAGGAGAGAGTATTATTTTGCTCTTACCATGGAGAGAGCTTTTGGGGTAGGAAATTTCAGAATTAGTTGACTTTGAAACTAAAATAAGAAATTAGCAGAATTAATGGTAGATTATAGTTAAATACAATATGATTAAACAAATTGGGTTAAATATAAAATTAGAATACAAAATGAGTAAAATATAAAATTGAAATATAAATTGAGTAATAAGTATGAAATAAGAAATCAAAATTGTTGTAATGTTAAAATAGAAAGTGAAATATGAAATTAGTTGAAAATTAAACTGTTGACCTTCCCAGAGGTCGACAGATCAACACACATGCATTAATATGTGCACTTGTTTCAGGGCCCAGTGATGATTGCAAGTTCTCAAGGTGGTGTAAACATTGAGGAAGTAGCACAGGAAACACCTGAACTGCTTATGAAAGAACCCATAGATATCAAACAAGGTCAGTGGAATACAGGGTGTCCCAGAACTCATGAGATTTTATACAAGCCTGAGTAATGTCAAGAATTTCTGCATCAACAACCAATGGGGGTTTTCTTCAGTCGTTTTCACCATAATCAGCTGTTGTTTTGTAATTTCTGAATGCTCTAATGAAACTTACCAATGATTTTGCCTGTTAATTTCAATCATTTTAGCTGTTGTTTAAAATTCTAATTAACCATGAGAGTGAATAAACAAACTACAAGAATGTGTAGAATCAATATTTCAGAATTCAGTGTAGGTGATATTTATAAATATGTATTTTTATATTTCTGAATCTTGTTCTCCAAGATTTAGTGTTAACTTCATATGAAGTAGAAATTTTTTTTACTTAACCAATTGTTACACTTATGTTAGCATTTTGAAGTGGTGGCTTCCACTTTATAAAATTCATCGTGATTTTACAGGAATTCTCAGATTTTACACTTTGGTTGATAACAGCCCAACTCACAAATGCCCAACTTTTTCAGAAATTATTTTGAAAAATCCTGGTGATACCGAGATTATGAAATAATTTCAAGAATCTTGATAATACTAATAATAAGATTATGTTATTTTTTCTTATACAGGTATCCAAAGAGAGCAAGCAGTTAAAGTTGCAACATTTATGGGCTTCCCAGCAAACTGTATAGAAGAAGTAAGTTCAGTTAATTCCAGGCACTATATTGTATTGAGACAGAGGGCCTCGTTTTATTACTCTCATGTCTCAGAAAAGCAAACCCAAGGTTTAACACAATTTTAGTACAGTAAAACCTGTGTAAGTGTAACACCCATGATTGCACTTAAAAGTGTTAAGTTAGGTATTCTACTTAAATAGAGGTTCAATTAACCTAAATCAGATGACTGAAATGTTCCATTTAAAGACACCTTCCTAAAGTGCTTGAAAAAATTGCAAACTCTTACTCTTGCATGTTTGAGATGGAGATGTGATGTCGCATAATATATGTACTTGTATTCATATATGTAGAATTACATATACTGAGTCACTTATACAACCCAGAATACCATTAGGATTTAATCAAGTTTGTAACTGAGCTTCCTCGTAAATAACCTCACATCTGAAAAACAATGGGTAATCTGAACTTAGATCGCATGAATTTTGCCCAGTTAAATTTTAGATGGTTAAATGCAAGACATGATTGGCAATAGATGGCTTCAGAGGTAAAGTCAGATTCAATATTAATTGACTATTATTTCAATAATTTCCAAAATCTCATGCAAAAAGATAATATGAATTGAGAATTATGCGAGTCACCCATGAGAAAACATTTTACATGGAGAAACGTTTCTCTGACAGTCCCAAATTTTCAAACGTTTTTCCCGTATTGACTTTTTTTAAAACTATGAAGAAATGTCATGTATCTCTGTTTTTCAGACCATGAGGCTGTATGATGTATTTATAAAACATGACTTTTACACCATTGACTTCTATGTAAAACTATGAAGAAATGTCATGTATCTCTGTGTTTCAGACTGCAGACTACGTCATGAGGCTGTATGATATATTTATAAAACATGACTTTTACACCATTGACTTCTATGTAAAAATATGAAGAAATGTCATGTATCTCTGTTTTTCAGACTGCAGACTACATCATGAGGCTGTATGATATATTTATAAAACATGACTTTTACACCATTGACTTCTATGTAAAAATATGAAGAAATGTCATGTATCTCTGTTTTTCAGACTGCAGACTACATCATGAGGCTGTATGATATATTTATAAAACATGATGCAACACTTATAGAAATTAACCCAATAGCTGAAGATGCTTCAGGAAAAGGTAGGGAGCTTATATCGCATGACTTTTATAATTGCCACCCTCAAAGATGGTATATTGATCTATTAAGTCCTTGCTCAAAAGGAATTTTCAAGATAATTATTCAATTCAAAATGGCCTCCCTTTTTCAGAAAAAATATTATTATGGATAACTTATACACCCATTATCAGATTTGGTGCAGGCTATCACTTTTTCGGCGGCCTTAAAGGCCTGTCCAATTCTTAATATGGCCTCACATCACAAAATCAAGTGCACATTTTGCCAGAGTGAGACAATACAACTTATGTTTTCAACATTTCAACATTTTATTTTAAAATGAAAAAAGCCATTTAGTAAAATGATGGGTTCAGTGGAATTTGCTACTGAAGGGAGTTACTTACTGTGTTTTTATATTATTAAACTTCATAATTTCTTGTTCTTCAGTGTTCTGTATGGACTGTAAGATCAATTTTGATGACAATGCAGAGTACAGACAAAAGGAGATCTTTGAGCTTCAAGATTGGTCCCAAGAAGATCCCAGAGATGTTAGGGCATCTAAAGCTAATTTAAACTATATTGGTCTAGATGGCAGTATAGGATGTCTAGGTAAGAAATATTAGGGCATCTAAAACTAACTTAACCTCTTGAATCCCAGGCTCTAAAATTGGCATGAAACCAGAGAATTTTTCATTTTTTGCCACCTTTTGACATTTTATTACATACCTATACAACTTTAGATGCTCAGCTTAGTAAAATTGGACGGCAGAGATCATTTCTACACGTTTTAAAACAATTTTTGTGTAAATTGGGTGAAAATTGTTCAAATGAGAGCAATTTTTGTGAAAAATTTTGTGACTGATTTTCTCGTCCCTCTGGGCACCAGTCCTATTTCATTTGTGACGGATATATCCGTCACTCTGGGTATTCAAGAGGTTAAACTGTATTGGTCTAGATGGCAGTATAGGATGTCTAGGTAAGATATGTTAGGGCATCTAAAGCTAACTTAAACTATATTGGTCTAGATGGCAGTATAGGATGTCTAGGTAAGATATGTTAGAGCGTCTAAAACTAACTTAAACTATATTGGTCTAGATGGCAGTATAGGATGTCTAGGTAAGATATGTTAGAGCGTCTAAAGCTAATTTAAACTATATTGGTCTAGATGGCAGTATAGGATGTCTAGGTAAGAGATGTTAGGGCATCTAAAGCTAATTTAAACTATATTGGTCTAGATGGCAGTATAGGATGTCTAGGTAAGAGATGTTAGGGCATCTAAAGCTAACTTACACTATATTGGTTTAGGTGGCATATGATGTGGAAATCAAACTGCTCTCAAAATGATTTATTATCAAAATGATATATTATTTCATATTTCAGTAAATGGTGCTGGTCTAGCCATGTCTACCATGGATATAATCAAACTTCACGGCGGAGAACCTGCTAACTTTTTGGATGTGGGTGGTGGTGCCACTGTAGAACAAGTCAAAGAAGCTTTCTCTCTGATCACATCAGATAGTAAGGTAAATGTTGTTTTCACCAGTTTTTAAATCTATTCTATAAATGTTTGCTAAGCGTTCGTGTTATTTTGTGTCATTTGGTATTATTAGCTAATTCGTCAGAGTGGAGCTTTTGGACTTAATATCAAAGTCTCTTGACTTTCCGAGTCAACTTATCACTACAAACAAATCAACCAAAGTACAGTACACTTAGGGATTGGGTCCAACTTGCAACAGTTCTGGGAGAACAGAGTTCATTATGTTAAAGATTTAGCTTGTAAAAATGTTGATTGATTTAGTCAGTGGAAACAGATTAACTGCTGCTCCAATATTTAAATGTTTCCTAATTGGTTCATATTTTAGGTCCATGCTATCCTAGTTAACATATTTGGAGGGATTTATGAGGTGTGATGTCATTGCTAAAGGAATTATATGTTGTATTATATTTTAGGTCCATGCAATCCTAGTTAACATATTTGGAGGGATTATGAGGTGTGATGTCATTGCTAAAGGAATTATATGTTGTATTATATTTTAGGTCCATGCTATCCTAGTTAACATATTTGGAGGGATTATGAGGTGTGATGTCATTGCTAAAGGAATTATATGTTGTATTATATTTTAGGTCCATGCTATCCTAGTTAACATATTTGGAGGGATTATGAGGTGTGATGTCATTGCTAAAGGAATTATAGCTGCTGCACAGGAATTGAAACTTAGGATACCTATTGTAGTAAGATTGCAAGGTAAGGCAGTCAAAAATAATCAAACATAATCCATGGCATAATTTTTAGACTTTGCCATTTTCTATGGAGCTTTAGTATTTTAATCAATAGAACATTTACATTAAAAATTCTCCATTTCTGAATGTTTCGAAACAACAGTCATAAAGAAGTTTTAATTGTATTTTCGTTCTCATATGTTACTTTTTTTGTTATAGCCATCATATATGGATATTCAAGCATGTCATAGTAACCCCTTTCACGCGTCATTTACACCCCTAGTCATATTGTGAAGCATCATGGTTTTTAATGAATGCATTCTTACCATTTGATATATCTAGGTACTCGGGTGGAAGATGCCAAGGCCCTCATAGCTGCCAGCGATCTGAAGATTTTGGCCTGTGACAATCTAGACGAGGCTGCTAAAATGGTAACATTTTAATAAATCTGGTAAAGAAATACAAACCCAGTGTACAAGTGTCTCTTGTTGCTAATGTGTCTTTAAAAAAGAAGCATTCCATCTAAGAGGGTAAAATATCCCAGAATTCATAGATGAATCTACAGAATAAAAATGTCCCACAATTCATAAATGAACCTATCTCTATGTATTGAACCTCTAATGGTTCAACTTTGCATAGAAATAGCTGCATCTAAGATGCAGATGTAACTAATTTGCAGAGTGCAGTTACCAGTGTATATGTATTACTACAATTGGTCGTTATGTTTATTTAAGGAGCTCTTGTCTTAGGTGGTGAAAATTGGATGAGCGAATCTTTTTTTCAAGCAATTGAGATGAATGCTTGGATTTGCAACTCTGATGATTCTATTTTCCAAATATACCTGAAAGTCCATAACCATCTCAGCTAAATTTACATTTTTTTACATACATTTTATAATTACTTGTTAGAAACAAATGGAAATAGTATAAATTAAAATGCATATAATCAACTCTCATACTGTGTGCATTTCAGGTGGTAAAACTATCCGACATCGTTGGTCTAGCCAGAGAGGCATCTCTTGACGTGAAGTTTGAAATACCCCTATAGACACTCCCAACCACTAGGATAATACATCTCAACAAATTCATCCCTAAATCTGGCTCCCAAATAACAAATGGTCACTCGCAAAGAAAATTGCCAAATATTTATTTATTGTAAAAAGTATTCCAAAATATTGAAAATTTTGGACGATGCACAGTAAATATGCACCCTGTATAAAAGAAACACTGAGTATTGTAAGTTGTAACCCAGTTTTATTTTGCAGCCATTGCATTTAAAAAAATTTCGATTGAAAATGAATTGTATATCTCAAAATTGACTCTGGATTTATTAGATAACATTTGCACAACAAAATTGTCAAATTAAATGCCGTGAAATGAAAATGGGTTACAGTATAGAATATAACAAATATGAAATAATAGTAAGAAATGAGAATTTGTTAATTTAAAATGATGTTATATTTCGCTCTCCACACAATACAAATAAACAATCTGTTGCTCTGTATACATACATAACATTCAGAAGCAGTATGAAATAAGGAATATGTGTCTTACTGTTAACCTAGAAAAGTTTGCATGATTAAATAATTTGTTAAAATGAACTATAGGATCGAGTTTCTGTACTACAGGAGTTTATGTACTACAGAAGTTTCTGTATTATAGGAGGACCCTGTAGTGTATTTGACTATCTTTATTCACTGTTATTATTTTATCATTCATATGTTCTATGTTTACAGTAAGCGTAATTACATGTATATATACAGGTAACTACATTATCCACGTAACTTTATATAACAATACTATGGGTTTGAAGTACAGTGATTCATAATTTGATTTTTAGAAACTCGGAACTTTTTGCTGCCATCTTTTGTCACATTTTCTTTTTAAATTGCATTAAAAACATATTTCCTGTAAGCAACTAATATAAATGCAAACAAGTAATTTAACTATGTTTCCCCATCTTATGTTACTAGTCAATCTTTTATTTCTTTAAATGTACATGTTTATCCCATTGTGGGTATTCCATAAATTATGTTGCCATATTTTTATCGTACGGTTAAGCTACATTAGAAGCTCGGATATATATTTATTTTATTGACAGCTCTGCAGGGATTTCACAAGTGCCCGTTTTTACAAAACACCCCAATTTTGAGAAATTTTGCCATACTTTTCATGTTAAAAGTACAATTTGCAATAATTTTATAGTTTTTTCTCATCAATTTGCTTATTGTCAAAAATGCTATTGAATTGAAACCCCCCGTGGTTAGAATTAATGACAATAAAATTTATGTGAATATGTAGAGACATGATACAGTACTAAACATATAGGTTTGATTGATTTGAATTGAAGTGATATATAGCTCTATAAAGTGACTGTTAAATAAATGTATATAGTAGGACTTTGAAATATGTCAGGCATACATTGTATGTAAGCCCGTGTTAAATAAATGTTTTAATAACATTAAAATCAACGAATTTGTATTTTATTTCAAATCCAAAGGAATTGCGATGACAGTCGGTAAAAAGATATATATATAGATGTATATTCTGGATTTTGAAGCCCTGTGATCGGAGGATGGCCAATATCAGGGGCGATGTATCCATGGTTCAATAATAATCAGGCTTTAAAACATGCGGCAAAACTTTTGTTATCCCCAAACACTGGTCAGGAACATAGAGATGTACGAATAGCCTAACATAATGCCGCTAAATATATCTTGATTTCACAATAATGAGTCGCGATCTGGGGCCCACCTGAAAACTGTCAATCATATACATGTAGGTCACCATTTCGTGAAATCTAACAGGAATACATTTTATCAAAGAGCAATATTTAATTTAACCATATTTTTAAAATCTGCATTACAATTTAAATATTTGTAAAATCACAGTTTTAGCATAATGATAAATGATAACTCCAGCCTTTACGAATAAAATACAACATGAAGTAAAATTGTCTTCCATGAACGTTTAGCCAGTTAATTATTTTGTGAAAACACTTATTTTGAGTAAAACAAACTACTGTTATTTTCTTCACGTGAGCACCATATTTACAATGTTATGTACACTTTATACACCAATACTATATTACACGGAACTATAATATTATACAATACGTTACCTAATGTTATATGGGCCTAAAACAATTACTTTTAGGCTGTACACAGACTAGATCACACAATTACTTACACTGTTGGCAATGTGGCCTACTATATTAAAGATCAAATAAAGACTTGGTATTTCATTTTCTTTCAGTTTCAAACTCTCTTGGCTTGTATATTTCCAATCGTTTTAATGAATGATAAAAGTATTTAATATACAGGGTGTCCCGAAAGTATGCCCCCCCCCCTAGGCAGACATATACCAGTGTTGTCATAGTATGTGTCATATATCATTTTAAAGCTTATCCAAAGTTACATTGATTCGCCAAGTATCATGGTTCAACTCTCAAATGTTAAAAAATTACAGGCATTTCAAATTTAGTGTTTGGTCAAAATTAAGTTCAATTTTACACCAAATCACTGGTCAATGTGTCCTCCCAGGCCATCTTAACAGCAGCAATTCTTTTCGGGTCGGATGGATATTGAGTTGGAAAAAGAGAATGGTGAGGGTAGAAACTCTAAGGAAACTCTTCTAAAGTGCCTTGACAGGTTTTAAGGGGGTTATGAAATTCCACATCCCTTTTTGAAGGGCTTTTAAGGTCATATTTGAAAATAATTGCTGCTGTTAGCATAGCCAAGGGGGGTCTCATACACTAGTAGTGTGGTGTAAAATTGAACTTTATTTTGACAAAATTCTAACTTTTAAAATGACTGTAACTTTTTCCCATTTGGGAGTTAAACCATAATACTTGGCAAATCAATGTAACTTTGGATAAGCTTTAAAATGATATATGATACATACTATGAGGACACTGGAATATGTCTGCCTAGGGGGGCCCCCATACTTTCGGGACACCCTGTAGAATTGCAAAGTGTCATTAAAATCGTGCTTTCAAAACAACTAATTAGAAGTCAACATTATTTTTCATGTAAATACACACTGCTACATCTAAAACGTTTATGATATTTTAGAAAAGCATTAAAAATCCACGACTAGTTTTTTAGTAAAAAATCGTTATATAGATGTCTCGTCGGTGAGAACACACGGTATGCTACGCCTCGCATGGTCGCTGCGCTTGGACAGCCTTTGGAATAGTTTCAGAGTCTTTTATGGGCAGTGTTATTGTCCTATTGCCAGTATTGGTGTTCTGAAGATCTAGATCAGCATACAAAACTGGTCCTTTTAATGCTGCGTGGCGTGGAGATCCACCACAACTCCGGCACGAATTAATCGTATCTGTATTTCCGGGTGTATTCATCGCTACTTTAGCGTCAGTATGTAAACGGATTTGTTCCGCATTTAGAATGTCTGTGTAACCCTCGGAAAGTGGGGTTTCAGCCTCAGCGTCTCGCGCATCTCGGCCTCTCGTTGGCCGAGTGCGTTTGATCCTCCGTAGGACGTATACTATGAATACTATTAGCACTATGATTAAAAGAATAAGAATTGTGAGTCCACCGGCTAAGACTCCAGTTTGGACGTTACCTTGGAGTCCAGATTGGACACCAGAATCCGGTGAAGTATCTTGAATTTGTAGAATCAAACTCGCCTTCGCTGGCATATTTTTTTCGTTTAAATCGTTCGAAGCTTTACATATGTACACGCCACTATGATGGGGTTCTAATTCTCCTAGTGTTAATACCTGTTTATGTGATACAAACTTGAGTGTCTTTTTGCCGATGTCTTCTTGATAGAACCAAGAGTACTCCGCAGGGGGGTTGGCTTGTGATTTACATGATATCGTTACAACCGCTCCTGAATTTAACAACATGACTCTACCCGTTACGATCTGGGATTTTATTATCAGTACTGGCTTTCTCGCGGCGAATGTAACTCTTACGAGGGTGGAACAATGATCGCGGATGCCCAGTAACTCGTACCCGCATTTCACTTGTTTGTTATTCAAGTCGACATTAGTGGTGATGTTGAGACTAGAACTGGAGTTATTTCCGACTACCTCCACCTTAGTTGGACTAACAGCATCGTTGCCTATCCTCCATTTGAACTTAGGGATCTGACGCTGGTCTCTATTTCCCATGAACTCCACAGTGCAATTAAACGAGATGACTTCGCCTTCTCCAGCTCGCAGCACTGCTGGTGGACATTTGATGGGATCCATAACAACCAGATGCGGTTGTATTTGCCCGATGGGCCTCCCGGTAAATGCATCATTACATCTGTATTTTCCCCCGTCATTGCGATCTACATTATTTATAATCAAACTGAAATTTTCATTTGGGTCTATTTTATAACGCCCATTGGGCATCGTTTCAACTATTTTATTATTTGCTGAGATCTGTTCTCCAAATACGTGTGGTCTCGGAGCATATCCGGTCCACAAAACAAAATATTTTTGATCTTTATTAGTGGTATTGACATGACAATCCATATGTACGTTTGATCCGGCAATTGCAGCTTTGTCTGAAGGGGGTTTGATGACTTGTAATCCTAAGCACGTTATCTGGACACTGGCGCAGACGACCAAGAGCCTCGTTATGAAATATTTGCAAATGTCAGCCATTTTGTTCAATCAAAATTCATCTACGTTGATAAAGTTGATTGGACATTTAAGTTAAGTTACTGATATGAAAGAACCTAATCCTAGCAATCTTAAATATAGTTCTCCTTTTGATACTTCATAATCCAGTTGTCGATTGAGTTTTCTAATATTCATTGAGAGTTAATCTTCGGTATTGAACGTGAGATTTATGCTCCGTTGGATCTTAATTAAGGAACAATCTTGGATATATCAACAATCCTATGCTGTATGTATTGATTTACTGCCCCGTTGGTGTTGTTCAAAGGACACTATTTCTTAAAGGATTCAAGCTTTTATTTTCTTCTAGCCATCTTATCTTGACGAACCAATACTTAATCCCATCGGAATTTATACAGGATCAAAATCTTAGATTTCTACGATATCGATATCAATTTAATTGGTGCAGTTATAAGACATTACGGAATTAAAATCAACTTTTTTCGGAAGCTGACACAAATTTCGTCGTAATCGTTCTTATTTTACCCGATCTGTGCTGTCGTTTGTGGTGTCACACAGAGACTTACATGTAGTGTCACCAGACTTAAACTCTAAACGATTGAATCAAAATATATAATTGTTTGTATTTTTGACGTAGCTCCTTTAACAGTGTTTCTGGTGCTTTCGCTAAATCCGATCCAGACCCTTGTAATTTCCCTAATGATATCAATTGGCACTCTATGTTCTTAAATCTACGTCTTATCGATTCACTTGCGTTTGTTCTCTACGTAAATGCCTAACTTATAGAATAATGTGTCTCTTGATATTATACCAGAGAAATTCTATTTCACGATTTAATTTTTCCTTATCCTCAGTTTATTAACTCGAATTACACGTTTCCTAAATTCCAATCGGGTTTTATTAGACGTAGCATATATCCATAGACTATCAAATGGATTTTATATTGTTGGTTGGTTAAAGGCGAAACTCAATGATTAGCAGCCTTGGCTATTGTATGTTGTAATATCCACGAGATTATTCAATGAATCAGAATTGACGTTTTTTCGGCGTTCGGTGTTTCACTGCCAATTGTGACAATCCCTGGGTGGCCCTCTATCAAGACCCGACAATCCAAATTCTGACAACGATCGTTTAATGACAAGTCATTGGCATTTTCCAACTGGTGAATTATGGTTCTCATATGATATCCCGACTGCACTTCGTTTCTCTTTTTAATCAGACTTTCAAGGTACGTTACGTTTATGACTAAACGAACGAACGGATTAGATAACAAACGTCACATAGGGTTATGATTATCCTCCTTGCAATAGTTCAAGCCGCTTCGTATGACTATACTACTAAACTCTCGGTCTCGGATCAAATAACTGATCTGTTTTACTTGTAGTAATTACTAAAGTGGTCCATCGGCTCTTCTTCCGACAATTAGTGACGATTTATATCTTTCAAAGTACCTTACAGATATGACTCAACGAATTCTAAACCAGATTCCCTACATAACATCCAACGATGATACGTTTTGATTATTTCAATTCCCAAAGTAGTTCTGCAACACTTGCGCTGTCAATCCACAATCAAATCATATCCAACTAGATATTTATTCCTTCTAGATAGTTCACATCTAAATCTTGTCAATCTGCCGTCGCGTTATCTCCAATTAAATCCAAGTGATGGACGGCGTTGTTTGACAGATCTCGTAATGTGTTTTGACATATCACCCACAGTCTTTATGCTGAAAGTAAACACAAAGAAAATAAATGTTATTATTCCAAACAGATATCGTGTTTTCTTGCTTCCAATGCAAAATACACCAACTAATAATCGACGCAAATATTTATAATCCTATCCAGCCTGTTAGCTTGCCGAGCGACTGAGTGAGCTCAACTTAGAGCTGCGCTATCGTTATCTCGTTATTTAATAGCGTATCTAATCCAACGTTTTTATCGATATAAAGATGTGTGTTCTAGTCGGTTTGAAGATCCGCTTATCTTTAACTCAAAACGATATGCTATAATTGAGTTAATACTTAGTATATAGCGTGTCATAACAAACTTACAATTTTTGATGTATATGTACAGCCTATGTATTTATTTTGAGTAATATCTAATTAATCATGCTGTCATACTCTATTCATTTTTTATCTTGACTTTTTTAATTTTTTATCCATAGTAATTACAATAGACTTAATATGAAACAGTCGACAGTAGGCTAAAATGTTTCGTATCTTAATGTTGTATCTGAAATTAACGATTTAACCACATTCTAAGGGTACATATTTTCAAAAAGATTAGAAAGTATGTCTATAGTCACACGTGCCTAATTAAAACTTACTTATCTAAAATATATTGATGTTAAGATTTATTTATCGCGGTAATAATAATTGTGGAGTTAGTGTTGCCAAAGATCTGGAGGGGAGTGTAACTCCTACTTTCAATTTCCTTATGTTTTAATACTTGATATTATGATTGTGGAAGCAGATACTAAATGCAATACACGACATGCTTAAAAATGCCTCAGGACGAAAACAATACCTTTGATCTGTTGCTCCTAGAGATCGTATGTATCTATATGATGATATACTTAGACGACATTATTGAAAGTTCCCTTTTATCTCAGATGCGACATTTCCGATGTTTGGTAGCCTGATATTGTCCCCACCTGAGGCCCCCAATCGGGGTGTACTTGCATTTGGAATTTCATGTTTGGCTTAAGTTGAGCAAAGTAAGGCGACCTAAGGACATGCTTGAGTATGGAAGACCGAGTGACAATAATGTAACTATGACAATAATTGTTCATTAGCTCTGACGTCATAATTGTAGCCATGGTTACAACAATGAGCTTAATTATAAATAATGTACAAGCATGCAA
Organism: Owenia fusiformis; assembly: GCA_903813345.2. NCBI lineage: Eukaryota > Metazoa > Annelida > Polychaeta > Sabellida > Oweniidae > Owenia > Owenia fusiformis. Next base: position 9,649,704 of record CAIIXF020000004.1, read on the forward strand.
CTAAGAAAGATTCATAATGCAAATCAGAGAATTCATCTAACCGGGCCCTCCTTAATCACGCCTAACCATCGACAAGGTACAGTCACGTGACAGTGACAAAATATGCCGTAGTACACTTTTGATGTACTATGTCATTTCCGCCATTTTATATCGCCATTTTCTAGAATGAGGAAGCGAGGTAAGAACTAGCATTGATTTGATCAATATTGTGTCAGTTCATCATCAGGCAGTTGTTGCATTCGATTTGTAATTAAGTTGCAAATATGCATATCTATTTCAAATGATCCTCAGCAACTTCAATATCTTGTTATAGATCTACCCAGTACGTCAGGGATCTCTAAATCTTGACTGAATTTCGCAAAATTCTCTCTAATTTTTGTTTTGCTATGCAAATAACAGCCAAACTACGACTAACACAACTTAAGATAAGTATACAAATATACATCCAGAGTTAATGCAAAACCGCTTTTTACTTTGGATGCTACTACGAAAAACAGATAATGTATGTTGTCAACTCGAATGTATGTTGTCACATTGGCCTTACAGATCTCAATTCACAGTTAATTTTACATGAATGAAATGCTATAATGTACGTGTAATAGAAGGAACATATTTGATAATAAAGTAATAATTTATAATAATAGGGCTGGCATATCGAAAAATTTACTCTAATATTTTGTCCGTTAATCAATAAAATTGTCATTGATATGATTAAATTTCAATGTTACTAATAATTTTTTAGTATTCCATAACCCTGGCTTTTGAACTTCTGCACTTTCCCCCCTAGGCAGACATATACCAATTTCTCCATAGTATGTGTCATATATCATATTTAAGCTTATCCAAAGTTACATTGATTTGCCAAATATGATGGTTCAAATGGTAAAAAGTAACAGGCATTTCAAAAATTAGCGTTTTGCCAAAAAGTCCATTTCAGTATCCTGGAAACAGCCCTGACCTGAATGTGACAGAAAATATGGATGCTATTCTCGAAGATAATATATGGATATCGAGTTCTAAAAAGATGACGTTTAGGGTAGATACTCCAAGGAAACTCTTCTTATGCCTTAAAAAGGTTTTATGAAGATTACAAAACGCCATATCCCTATTTGAAGCCAGTTTAAGATCATATATGGAAAGTATTGCTGCTGTTAACATGGCGGCTAAGGAGACACACCGACTATTGTTTTGGTGTAAAACTGACTTTAATTTTGTCCAAACACTAACTTTTGAAATTCCTGTAACTTTTTCCATTTGTGAGTTGAACCATGATACTCGGCAAATTAATGTAACTTTGGATGAGCTTTAAAATGATATACGACACATACATGGAGACATTGGTATATGTCTGCCTATGGTGGCCCATAATTTCGGGACACCCTGTAGCATAAAGTCATCTTGGATTAGCTAGTAAAGATCTCTCCATGAACTCCTTAAGATTATTAAAATTCATAAAAGTGCAACTAAACATAACGTAACGTACCGACGTCGAGTGGTTAAAGAGGTCGGAAGAAAACACGCCGTGGTCACATATTAGTCACCATATTAATACTTTCATAAAATAAAATAGCATTCAACGAAAAAATCACTTTTACCTGTTTATCTGTACTAGGGATACAGGAGCATGTTCGTTGAACATCACTTGTAACGCATAAAACCCTTAATGCATTTTGAAATTAAATCATTGCAATGTTTAATATTATAACTCATGTATTTCAATTACAGGGACAACATACACTGTGAGTTGACAACGTACATTTCTGATTTTTTAAATTATATCAAATGCATGAATGTTTATTAAATGTTCACCTGTCCTAAACTGTGTAGTTTAGAGAAACACATTCTCATAAAAATATTCGACACTCTGAGACGTCAGGGGAGAAAATTATCAAAGGAAATGTGTAAAAAACAACATTTTTCCAACCGAAGAATCGTATGGGTAGACTAACAACGAAAAAAATCGAGCACTGCTCGAAGATCTTTTAACGTTATTAGAAAAATAAATGTCTTTGAAATCGAATGCACGCGAAATCAAACATAAAATCTTTTGTGTTCTCCTAAAATTTATTTTTGAAAACCTGCATCGAACCTACATCATGGTCTTCGCTCAAAATCAGTTAATAGTGACATAGTACATCAAAAGTGTACTACGGCATATTTTGTCACCTGTCACGTGACTGTACCTTGTCGATGGTTAGGCGTGTTAATCGAAGAATAAAATTGGAAATTTGATCAATCATAGTCAGGCAAAGAATATAATTATGATTGTAAGAAACACATTGAAACGTTAACTTTTAAGCTATTTTCAATTTCTTCAACCTTTGTATCACCGATTCCACATATGATTGTAGAATTTTCAATTTGGTGCCCTTTAAGTTCCGAAAGATAGGGACTAGAAAGGCAAAGTCGATATGAGGAAATAGTGGCTAATGAGTCGCATATTACTGGCTATTATTTTTAAACCTATCGGAAAGAACACCTCCTGAACTAAGTACTTTTAAACGAACATAATTGATGTTCAGTAGATCTAACAGGTATAAAGTAGGCTACGTGGGGGTAATCAGCTTACTCTTTGAAATGTAGTTAACGTGTACTGAGATAGATGCGTACAACAAAGCCAATCCCATACAATGGAACACTGGGGAAAACGCCTGTTTGTTAAACTTCGCTATTTTACATGAACGCTTGCGGACAGGCGTCATGCGCAAAGAGGTCAAAATGAAAACGACTCGAGATGATAACTAAGTAACCCAAAGAATCGTGGACTTCATAACCTAAGTTTGAAACTCGGTCGATTGCCACATTCATATCACGTAGAAATGTAACCGACAACGACATTTAGAACATTTTACTTGAAGCTAGAGGTCTTGTAGGGTTTACAGGAATACGATGTAAATATCGTCCACCCCTATGTGGTCAGTCATAACCCTTTCCGATTCGGCTTTACTCGACCACCCCTTTGCATCATGATTCAAAAAATTTCAGTCAGTCCAACTCCATATTAAAAACATTCTGGAAGTCTGTGACATTTGGATTTTTATATTTTTTTTATTTTATTCTGGAATAAATTAAATTTTACAATATATTTTGTGTTCCCCATGGTTACACGTCGAATAGAAGATCATCGAAAGGGGTTTCAATGAAAGAGTTTAGAAAAATAGAGACCAGCATGCATATCGTACAATCAACGATCGTGGGAAGTCGACCTTTCTTGGACTCCTCCCTATGAGCTAAATAATCGAGTGAAGGGGAAGAATTGGTCATGTAAAATCAAATACAAACACCCCAAAATAAAGAAACACAATCACAATCTCTCTTGCTCCCTAGGGTAAGAAATTCGATACTTAATCGATGGTTCGTAGGTAAGTGGCGGATTTCCGCGAAGGTAGCTTACAACGAACGAAGATTTTAGAGTTCTTCCGGAGAGTATAGGGAAATGTTGTGTCACTTCCGTAGAAGTTTGAACAAACAAGATCTGCAATAAGATTGAACTTGTCAGATGGCGGCTGAATGTTGTGATTAATCGAAGTTTGCTTGCATAGAAGACAGGTAGATTTATTCACATGTCTACATTGGAGTCGTTCGTTGTTATGATGTATCCGTGGAAAGCTACGAGGCTATTAGAACGCGTGATGGCAACGTTAGAAATACAATAACAGCCGAGAGCCAACGGAATCAACAAAACAAACAAACAACAAGCAAACAAACATACACACAAATAAACAAACAAACAAAATTTGATGGGAACTGTTACCAAGTTTGCGCTGTTGAAATAGTAAGAGCTCAAAACTCACTAAAAAGTAATAATAACGTCAAATAATAATTCAATGCAACAACTTGCGTGCCAGGATCTCATTTTCACTGTCACCCTTGTTTCCAGCGTTGCTTCCGTTCGTCCCTCTAGAAAAATGTCACAAAGTTTATGTTTTAAAATGCAAAAAATAAACTGAGTAAAAATAAAGATAATGGACATGTACAATGTACGTAACATTCCAAATAGAAAAGAAATGCAAGAAAATGAAACAGTCCCCTGCAAAACAATCAAACTTGAAATATATCCAAATTTTATAGAGAAATTGTAAAAAGGATAGTTAAGATTTACGGATAAGAGAACAAAGACTCGGTTGGAATCATATGATTCACGAAATTAAACTTGTGTGTCTTGTCCAATTATTGATCTCTGATTTGCATTTGCGATAATTTGCATGCTCTTTTTTCTTGGTTTGATATTCTATAAGATTGATCTAGTTAAGAAAGCTTGATGTGACAAGTCAATTGATATTTTATTTAAAAGAGAAGTTGTGTCATTCTAAGATGTTACAATTGTACTTTTAACGGTGATAAGTGCATAAGTGTAAATACATGAGCCATTTGTCTTTGTAGTGGTAAATTTACATAAATCAAGACCTCCATGGTGCATCTATCATTTTAAAAGCATATGCTTTGATATAATTATAAACATATGATACGATAACAAGTTATAATTATGACTTCGTCCGTGACAAAATAATCACGAAATGAGCAAACCATCTTGTCCCATACTGAAAAAAAATCGTTCCTGTTTTATTTAACAAAGCTAAACATGAAAGAGATGTGCTTTACGCTTCAAATGATTGTACTTTGACGTACATGATTTAGAAATTAAACTGTATTAATGAATCAATATGTTCTTACCTTTACAAAACACACAACTCTGACGATGTCACCTTGTTCTTATGATGTCATCAATTACTTAGTCAAATAACTGTTCAATAACATACACTCCTTTGATATGGGTACATGTATTCCGACTATCAACGGCGCCTCCAAGAGCTTGTTACTTCAACCTTACACATATTCTTAATGTCAGTAATTCTAACTACAACTCTATTATTCAACTTCAAAGAACTTCAATAAGTACGAAGAAAAGTGAGATCAATATCGCACACCCCATGCGTGAGAGTTTTACGGGGCAACCAAAATGGTACAGAGAGAAGTAGGTAAATATCGACTTATACTAACTGGAACCAGTGGTTGGTACTTGTAAAGAACAATGTGTTATATTTAAGTATTTTTCTTTCGTTTCTCATACAATAAAGCACTTACATGCACCAAGGAGAACCCACAAAGACTCGGGTAATTACGAAATAAAAATGTTTAACATTACGTTTAATGCATAAGGTCGATAAAGAATTATTGGAAAATAAACGGTGATTCTAGCATATTCAGTATTTGATTTATAATTAGCCAATTTTCGGAAATACAAATCATGTAACTTATTCTATCCTTCTTATTTCTACAAAATATGCTCTTAAATGAAACCCCAACAAAAAGACATTCTAGTACTTAAACAAACATAATATCAACCGAAGTTCATCAAGACAAGAAATTATTTATGAAACACGCCTAAAGCCACAATCTCCTCACAATGAAGCGAACCTCCAGATAGTTCCAATTCTTTTCCTGAAATCTCGTGACTAATTGATTGGCATTCCAACATGGGAATTGTCAAATATTTGAACAATGTCCAAAGTCAGTCTGGCTTTGCTATACAGCAATTCAAATATTGGAAACACGCAAATGAATTTCTAAGACAGTATTGGACTAGTAATTGAAGGATGGTTTTATCCCATAAGGCATTAGCGTAATTGTGTACCTCTTGTGTTCAATGTTCACCTCATCTCGAGATTGAGAGATAATTAACTAGATCGCTTTAATGATGATAATGATACCGCTGATTGGATTTCGAAGCTAGGGAACGAAGCGATTCCCTTGCAAATCACATCATTTGCGCAAACCCCGGGGATAAATTGCGCAAAATTGATCAATTGCGCAAGATATCCACCAGGGAAGAACTGCCCGGGATTAGTGTTTAATTTAATCGTTAGAATAATACAATTGTTATGTCAATTTAAGTTGTTTGTATTTTTATCCGGTCAATACAATTATACTGTGAGGTTATCGAGTGAATTCAATAACGTTAAAGTCTGAGATTGAACAACTACACAAAGCTATTGTTATGGAGGCGGGTAATATTGGCTATTTGCAACAATCACCGCGTCCCTTGTTAAGATTTATATGCAGATTTAGAGCGCCTAGCTAACCTAGGGGATATTTTAATTTTACCTTTAATGACGTAATAACATGGGCACTATGGTAATCACCCGGGGGGTTCACTGTATATAAACCTTGACGGGGATCCTCGGCGCACATGGGGTACCTTTTTTGACATTTGGTATGGCAATGGACCCACATTTTAGGAAGTGGTATGAGAATGCCCCCTCATTATGACTTTTGAGGGATGGAAATGGTCAGATTTTTCAACTTTCTGGTATGAGAATGGTCATGGAAAATATGTTTTCTCACAATTATGGTATGGAATTGGTCTAGTAGTCACACATATACTAATATGAGGTTGTTGGTTCGTTTTCCTCAAAGATCGCCTTCTTCTTGGGACCTTCTTCAGTTTAAATAAATAGCTTTTTTCCCAGGAAATATTCTACTTTGGACCAGTCATGGCATTGGTATGGCATTGGTCCTATATTTTGACATTTGGTATGGCATTGGTTTCATATTTGGGCATTTGGGATGGCTTTTGGGCACTATATCGGTTGGTATGGGAACACATCCAAATTTGACATTTTGGTATGGGAATATATTGATATCTGAGGGTTCAGCCTAGGACCCCCGCCAAATTTTGTATACAGTAAACCCCCCGGGGGTAATCAGATTGATTCTATGGAATCAGACGTTCGTAAATATTGTGATTTTGTTCTATAGTAGTTTAAAGGAACTAGTTATTTGGCCTAAGGCTGTCTGAGTGGACTACATGCATGTCTAATACAAACTCTGCAATACAGCCAAGTATAATTTAGTATTCCTTCCAATTTAAACGCATTTTTTTATTCGAGTATAATCAAACAAGTCTTCTTCAGACGATTTCATAGACATTTAAGTCATGGCGATACATAGTGTGCCTAATACAACCAAACTTTAACGGCGTACATCCTTTATATTGTAATAGTTGCTAAGCCATGGGCGTTACTTATTTGAATTCAAATTTCCTGTATAACATCTTATATCCTCTTGTTAATTGATCTTGTCATGGAAATTTTGAACAACTGAATATTTTGCTTAATTGGCTGTCGGAACCCTTAGCGCTTAGTGCTAAGAGTGAATACCAATGTGTGTCCTTTTGTGAAATGTCAAAGGGTTTGTGTGTTTAAAGGTACGGCGACGATTAAACGGGGTAAAATGTTTGAAGCAATATTTTCATCAAGGCATTAACATGCAAAATGTCACCACTATTTGTTACAGTCGCCAACAGCAAACCACCGATCGCCAACCGCCGTCACAAAAAGGGAGAGTATAACAATGTGTCACCACTTTTGGTGGTGACATAATAAATTGACCAATATGTCCTTTAAAATTCATATTTATGTTAGAAAAGGACTTGAGATTGCTGATCAAATTTGAAACTATTTGAAAATTAGTTGAGGATAGAGCTGGGATATCGAAGAATTAACTAAATTGAAAGTAGATATTGAAAGTATATTTATTTTATTTAGAATTAAAGTGCCAAAGAACCTCAGAAGAAAGACGTGTTCTTAAATGAAGTCAAAACTGTTGGATTTTCAAAGGAACCAGGCAAATGAAAATGCCATGAGCGAAAAAAACTGTTTTATGGTGACCACTAAATTAATAAAACGGTTAAGTCGACTTACCTTTTATTAATACCCTTTTAAGAAATGGAAAGGGTGGCAACAGTCACCGGAAACCATGTCATTCTGGCGTTCATCGACCGTAATTAATGAATAAAATAAAGTTTAACCTAAATTGAAAACAGTTCCTCTAAAATTATTATTTCATGGTAAGCATTATGTGAAGATGGCATGTCTTTAAAGTGGGGGGAAGTGTGACATTGTTGCTACACAATGCCCCCAATAAAGGGAGTGTTTGTCACCGAACTTAAATCGTTATATTTATATTCAAGACAGTAATGTCCCGATATCCGATGATTTATTTGGAAATTTTAAAGTTTGAATAAGAATGAGGCAATCGTTATATCGAAAGGACGGGTGATGGATAGCGTCATTTTCTTTTCTCCCATTAACTAAACCCATTATTTTCGCTTTAGTTTAGTCATTCTATTTTCACATATTCGCTTGATTCAGTTTCAACACGTATCTTTGCCAATTATGCTGTTTTCCCAAACGACCTCGCAACCTTCCAAATACGCCGATTAACTTTCAATTCTTGTATCTATTCTAAACATTCAAAAACGACGCGACGCCAATGGTGTACACAAATAAAAAGTATGCTTTATTTGAGTGATGCAATTCTCTTTTACTGCCATCGTTTATCTTTACCAATAAACTGCATTTCGTAACAATTGTATTTTGAAAGGTCGGAAGAGGCAATTACGCTGTTTCCCAAATTGCATTGTTCTTTTATGGCTTCCTTCACTAGTAATTCCCGACGGATATATACGATACACGAAAGTCAAGGGGCGGATGCAAATTGAGCATACTTATAGGTTGAGGAGCTAATGACCCTGAATGATAGCAGTATAGTCCTGGCGAAAGGCGAAACACTCACTTGTGTAATGTTAGTAAGTACAATTCATGCCATCCTTGTGTACACTTAAAACAGAGACATATAAATGTTTTATATGTTTTTTGACTAAGAGCATGACGAGGATGGTGTCTAAATTATCAACTGTCGTTGCATGACGAAATGACCTCTATGTGGTTTGACCCCTCTACCCTTTTCTAACAATTTTTTAAATGTTGACTTAACTTTCACTTTAATTTAAAAAAATCATCACTCTCCGCTAACGAAAACATCAGTTACTCCCTACCTCTTAAGGAAACAAGTTTCGTTAATCCACAACTGTTGAACATTATCCCCAAGGACTACAAGGTGTTTCATAATGACCGTCCCCCCATCATTATGAAACACCCTGTATACGGTTCAATGCTGCATCCGATGTAAATTAATGCCAAAGAAGGTTTATATCTCGGATATTTACGTCAGTTTCTCAATTTGTGCCTCGACTTGTGAGTGTAACTACGTTTTGAATATTGTATCATTTCAAAATTGATGTCTCAAAAATTAATTAATACGTTTCCCTCTAATACTCCGAGTCTGTTATCTAACAAGTCGAAACGATAAAATGAGGAAACACATACTTGTACATACTATAAGGTATAAAAAAGTGATACGTCTAAATGAAATCCCTTTTTGGATAGAAAACGCTTGTACATTGTTAGTCATTCCATGGCTCCACTTCAAACTTATTGATGCTAACCGTTTAGTATACCGAGCATAAACTATAATATGCCGTTTGAAGACATAATGGGACGCCTAGTACTTATGATTTATTCTCATTTGGATTCTGACAAAGGATGAAAAGCAATTCATCAAGAAGGTATTATGTAGAATCCAACCAGACAATATGTTTCTCATGTTATAATCATAGCGACATATTTCTTTCCTATTGAAATAGTTTCATTAACGACCCGCCCGTACCCGGTACTTGGGAAGCCATTTTAATTTGATACAACATTAATTGGTGCATCCACTCGGCTTCATTAATACCCTAGATCTAACTTAACTCAAATTGAAGCTTTTGTGAAAACTCTATAAAATCTACAATTGTTTTAGATAACACGGGAAACTTCCATGTAAGAGTAATTATGAAACTGAATAATTCCAGTTTAGTTAAGAAAATGTCTGTCTTTATGGGTAAGACCATAATGTTTGGTCGTTAAGCGAGGGTTTATGGGCAGAGTTTATGGTACTTAGAGAAGTTTGACGGCGGGCATTCAGACTGCCGTTCTTTAATCAATTCCCTTATTGTGACATTTAAAGATAGCTATGGCGTTGGCAAAAGTCTCTAAGCAAGAACGCTAAGACGAGGCCAAGGTATCTAGAGTAGATAGTCAGATCCATCTTGAACAATCTAGGTACCATACAATGGTTTAACAGTATGAGTCAGATCACATTTGAGTTTTCGCCAATTGCATCATTGTGTAAGCTTGTATTCGCAAACGCAACTTTCGACTGTCGGCTACTGGATTAACCTACTATTTCATGACCAGCTCATTTAAATGTGAGTGGAATAGTGCCAGATACTATACATACTTAAATGAGTTGCCCAAAATATATTAGGTCCATCCGGTACCCGACAGCCGTTATTTGCATTCGCGAATACAACCTCAGTCTAAAGTTAAATCTAATTAGCCCAAGTATTATTTTTGATATAATGGGTCCACTTTATACGTTTGATTCATACAATTGTCATGCGCGTTCCGGCATCCTAATTTGGAATAAATAGTGCTTTTAGGTGGGCTTTGTGTCACTGCTTTTTAACCTGCTGTTTCTACATGACTCATTTATCACTCTACCATTCTAGCCCCTAGAAATACATAAGAAATTCACTTTGCCTAATTGTATTGTTTAGTATATTTTCGAAAGTACCTTATTAACATGTAGCAGTCATCCGATGAACCCTTAATAAGGAACAGACACATAAAAACAAATAGCATAATCATTACTAATAAGCCACATGGGTTGCTCATGTACACCAAATGCAAGTGTATATGTCAGAGACATGCGTTACTGTTAATCGTGCTGTAGATGGACTACATTTTCCTTATTTATAGATTTCGCCGGAGGTCTTTTACTGTATGGACAGAAAAGCCATAAGTTCAGCTCATAACTTGGATCATTTGCATTGCAATTCCGATTTATTTACATTACTATTGACGTTACCTATGAAATAGCAATAAGAAATTTAACTATCATTTACAATCCTGTATTAAAGCAAGGAGGTTTATTACCCATAATGCCCCATGCTGTCTTAACCAATCAGAAGAGCGTCTATCTCACTGAAAACGAAAGCAAGGTAAAACGGAAAGGTATGCATGGCAACAACAGAGATTAATCTAAATTTATTTTGATGAATTACTTGAACACAAGTCTTTAGTCAACTTGGGTATGTTTGTGCAGGGTTTATTAAAAAGATTGTAGCAGACGAACTCTTGATTTTATATTGAAATCCCGCAATAAAAATATCGTCTGCTTTTGGATATTTCATTCCGATTTTCTCTAAAATTTGACTGAAATGTCTAATTTTCGGGCAATTTCATACAATTTAGAATACGAACTACACGTCTGTGTATTTTATTCCTCGTTTATCCAATTAATCTTACTGTATTTTCTCATTTGAAAACGAGATCATCGTGAGATTTATCTCGCGCGAAACAGCAGAATTAATGAGGTTGTATTCAATAGCGTTTAATTAATATCATTGTAGAATGTTTAGAATGCTTGATTGATTTGTGACTGCTGGTGGATAAATTTCCACGTAGATTAATTATAACCGAGATATATTAAAGTATTCACTTACGTTGAGTCCATAATGCAGCCTACACTATTACGGCGGTTTAAAGGCAGAATCAGATCTTTAGGGGATGACTTTGCAAGTAATATATACAATTGACCAACGATGAAGTTCAAAGTGCAAAAATGAAATATGTTTAAATTCTTCCAAATAATAAAAATGCCAACCATATTAATTTTTATAAACAAATTATAATGCATTATTGTAAACTTAAATAATATTAGTTTACAATTTGGATATTTTTAGAAAACAGACATGACAAGGAATGACATATGAACGCAAAATATGCTAAAATTGAATCAATTTCATCAGGTTTATGATGGAGATAATTGTGAATACATTGCTAAATCCAGTTCTGCCTTTAAATGTATGCAATCGTAAGCTTACATAGTAACTTATTATTTGGTTAATGCATAAACGAATGGGACATAGTTTAGGAATAATATGGAAGATATCTATATTATGAACTTATTTGTGAGATCCTTTAACTGCATACATTTTTTAATACATTGTTCATATCCAAGATTAATTATGCATGGAGACTTCAAGAAAGCATATGGTGTCAGCTTGTTCACATGCAGTATATGTTTTCTATATATTTTGAAACATATTGAGCTTTGAGTTATGATTATGAATTGACTTTTCTGCGTGTATGATGTATAATTAATGAATTTTATTGATTTTACATCACGTCTTGGATGGTTACATAGATTTTATGGTTTATAAAAGAAACACGCTGGTTTTATTCTTTTTATCGGCATTATTGGTTTTAGGGTTTAAGGTAGTCAATGTGTAATGGATTGGATTTAGGACTGGTGTACGCATTATGTTATTTGTTCTGAGGGGTCATTAACAGATATACCATAATGCTAATAACTCCTAAATCAATTGATGTTACCAGAACTTCATTGCTGTTTTAGTATGACGTCATTGTATACACAGTTACAGATTTAGATATTCTTAAATAAACAAAGTTTTTATTATTGGCCCCCTGGTTCTTTAATACTCGACCCACCTAGAATCTATGATTGCAGTATTATATGTAGTTGATATGTAGTCTCACCATCTATGCCATTAGCCTTTCTAGGCAATATGAGCATAGGCAACTATCTTAACTTATTACCCGGGACTTATTATTCCCTATACAAAATCTACTTTGACCGAGATAAATTTCATAAAGATTGTGAGTTGTTGATTTTCTAACGTTGCTCTTTGTGGTATGCATTCTTTACTTTGGATTTCAAAATGTTTAATCTTTCTGCAATCTGTATGTTGCAATAGATCACGCGGCTCTCTCAACAAATACTGTTTCTGGCTCAAATAAAAATAATCTGAAAATCATCAATTGGCAGTGGTTTCGATAGAGCTCCCTTGATGTGTATTTTAACAAGAGAGATGATGTCATTTTGAAACACTTAGATGATTGTTGGATGAGGAACAATTAAGTTAAAAGCTTTTCTTGGCTGTGAGTTGATGTGTATCTGTCAACTGAACCATTCTTGAAAGAATAAACATGACAGGTCCCCGTCTTAAAATGGCATGGAAGTTGTTTGTTTAAGTAGCATATAAAGTTAAAACTATAACTGGTTTCCGAATCTGTAGTGAAATCCAGAAGTAGGGCATGTGAATGGCACTATAAATTGTAGAGAAATACAAGATAGAGAATAAAATGAATTAAACACAAGAAGAAATGAAAGATAGAGTGCTTCAGGTGAGGGTATCTCCCTGTCATAAAATGTCTTGATTGCAATTTATTAGTTTGATTAACGAACAAGAAATAAGGTATGTAACATTCTAAATTGTACATTCATACCCCGGATTCATACCGAAACATAGGCACAGTGATCTCATTTTATAAACCTAGGATGAAGAAATGTTCATCCTAGTATAAACCAATAGAATTAACTAAGCGTGAAAAGGGGATTTTTAAAGAATGAAATATGTGTGAAAATATGGTTTAGTTATACGGGTTTCTTTGTTGTCAACGTTCGAATACTTGTGTAATATTATACCCAGAGAGACAACAACATTTAGTATAATCACTTTGAAAAAATACAACTTTAAACCATATAGTCGATTTGAGGAGTACAATGCATCTTGTTATTGGAATGTTATTAGAATGTTGGACTAATGAGGTATAAATCAAGTTACTACAATGGAATACAATTACAGATGTTATAGTGACCACGCGACAGTTGACGCCAGGACGAACAATGTCTCTAAGAAGAAGGAAGTGTTACGTTGCCGTTACACAGCCCCTTCTTAAAATGTTAGTTCGTCCTCGTAGCCTAAAATCTACAAATCTTTAATCTTGAAAATACTCACATGTTCACCAAACGTTATTATTTATTGTTATAAATAACAAAGCTTAATTACATAAAGAAAGTTCCACTCACGAAAACTCTAAAATGTCGATACGATATAATTAACAACCGACAACCGAATTCATGTTATTTGTCTATAAATATTGAATGCCACATTAACGAATTCCTTTGATTCAACAACCATTCGATTGGATTTATGAAAATTCAATAGCACTGAAGAGGCCTCTTATGGGCAATTTCATTGTGCACTGTCTGTATTTCTATGCCATTTTATGTAGATATATCAATTTAGATGATGAAGAGGCTATTGAGGGGTGTGGATACCCGCGTCGCTTTCAGAAATGTCTATAGCACATACTCTGCCATGGATCTTAGTAAGGGGAATACTTGGCTTTCTTACCGTTTCAACGTAGAAGTCTGTAATATCTCGTAGTAATGGTGAAATTATATTCTAAGATACTTTTTAACATTACAATTTACATTATATCATATCATATCATATTATATGATATCATAGCACATCGTATCATATTATATTAATTAGAATTGCTCATTATTATATGATAAAACGGGGCATTATATTATGTCTCATTCCCCATAACACAACAAGAATACAATATTATAGAAAACACTGCAACATAAATATCTTGGTGCAGTAATAATGTTCCAATATTGTATGTTGAAATATATCTGCATGTCTTAATATGGCATTATTGATAAATCATAAAATATCTTTGAAATTATAACAACATAATTTCAACAGTTCCACATCAGGTTATGATCACGAAATCCAAGTTTTGACGGCAATAACAGGTCAACTCGACCGTATACCCTTAAGGGGCTTCGAGGGGCTCTTCTGAACGATTGGGTCGCGTCCTCACACTGCTATTCTCCAAGGGCGCTTATTATTAAATACAGCGAGGTAACGTTGACGTATGACGCTCGCTAATTGATTTCTAGGCTAGGAGGGAGAATTTTTTATCCGAGGCAAATTGAATCTATTAGTAAAAACCACGTTTCCTTCTACTTTTTAACGCTGCTTCCTTACATTTACCGCGGGGCTTTGGGTGTAATTCGCAAACGGAAATGTTATATCTTATAATAGCCTTACGTGAACCCTGGCTCAACCTGATAACATTTGATCTATAAAATATAATGCCTGTTTATTGATAGCTCTTCTAGTTATTTACCCCTCCATACCTTTAACAACCTTGATTCCCCATTGGCTAGCGTACTTTTTGTTATTTTCTATTTTCTCTTGAATTACATAGAGTTGGAACTAATTTCAATCATTTTTGGAAAGCGTCGCGTTAGACAGCAAGGCTTTTGCCACAAATTCAGACATTCAAATTATCAAGAGAATAAGCGTAAAATGGGGGCGATCGTCAAGACAACTCTTACCATTTTCCAATACTTTTGTTTACCAAATTTTTTGATGGGGGTGTACTACCATGATTACTCATTCATCATTTTATCCCTTTAAATTGTCATCGACAAAATAGGCACAGAATAATAATATATCGCCTATGGGACGCGTTAAGCTCATTACTCTCGAAACTACTTATGCTGCTTACTAAATGATGTGCAATTTCATTCTTGCCATGATAATTTCAAGAAGATAATATATGTTTTGAGATACTTAAGGAAAGCGATAGAAATTAAGCCATACTTTAAATGTTTGGTTAAAGATCTCGAGGTTTATTTGAAGTTTTATTTTCCCCTTTTGCTCACGAAACCTCTTATCTTAAAAAGCACTTGATCTATCAATTCAATAAGTTTATTTAATTACCTAAAAGGATTAAATATTTACAATGACAAAAAGACAATACCTCTATTAAATGTCAACCATGCATATCAAATCTATAAAATGACATAGAAATGATTGTACATCTCAGTGCAAATACAAGTAACTAAATTATTTGTTTAGAATAAATCCACATAACAACTGAGAAAAATATGGCATGACGGCGAGACAATCCAACCCTACGAGGAAGTTTCTAACCGTCTTGTTTTAGAGTTGCCATTGCTATAATTAGCAAGGAACTGGTAAATAGACGTGTAGTTAACACTCTAAATTGTAGAGAAATGCCACAAATTCAGACATTCAATTAAATTATAAAGAGAACAAACGTAAAATGGGCGCGATCGTCAAAACAACTCTTACATTTTCTCAGGGGAGAGATAAATGCATTATAGACGATCTAAGCCTCAGCTATTGCGAAAACGTCAACGTGAACAGTGTTAAATGTTCAAATGCAAAATGTGGGATAATTGAACAGTAAAGCAAATATTGCAATAATGTAAATGAAGCAAACCCCACCTTTTGTCCAAGGGTATTTCACTCTTTCCATGAGTAATAAATGAAGTCCTTTGAATGAAGGATGGCAAAACCCGATGTAGCTCAAATTGCATGTTTAGGCCAAGGAGTGTGATACAATACGCCTCTGAGATACGCATGACAGTACATACATATTGCAAGAGAAATCGTGATCCATCGGGGATCATGATCCCCTTTGACGACAACATGGCTCTAACTGGACCTGTATGATCATAAAGGAATGAGGAAAAGAGTTGAAATTAGGTACCGTGAATCTGCAAACTCAATGGAGAATATCATAATTATTTGGCTAAGCCCCAAGTTACATTTACACCTGGGATACATTTTAAGCAAGGGGCGCCTTAGGTAGATTAACCAAATCCCCCGATAGCCTCATCTCTGATTGGAAATAATGAGTATAAGTCACAATCACAATGGAAGCATCTTCCTAATTAGTCACATTACATCGTGTTATTCTTACTTTATCTACCCTAGCTAGCAATCAATGAGATTCAATTACCATCTTAATGTTCATTATTCCCTATAAGTCGCATTTTTTCGCAAAAACTTAAGATAGCGTATGATCAATAGATACTTAGTGAAATCAAGAATGGCGTTTCGGTTTTATACGGTTATTTTTTCTATTTTCAAAATGGCGCCTTTGGGATAGCCTCAAACCCAAATTGATAATCTCGTTGTCAACACAGATTGATCTCGAGGGTGTTGCCAGTTTTGACCTTAGATGAAAATACTGTCAGAGCGAAATGAACTGTCCAATTGCGACGGTATTTTGACTTTTGATAATTATTATTTTGATAATCCCTTTGGCGAGACCTCCTAGATGTTGACTCAAATACGAAAAAACTCTTAATTCCTAGTATATAATCTTTTGATGTGCTACTTACATATGCAAGGAATTTTAGGTATGGAATAATATTGTGTATATCTTTTTAGATAAACATGAATAGAGGAAAATAGGGTAACATATCGCGAAGGAAAGGAGTGTGAAATGGTAAGATACTATAGTGAAACACAGTGTGTATACACATGAAGTACTACTTATCACAGATGATTGCAGTATTTCAATTTTCACTCTGACTAAAAACGATAAACCTGGTAGCTATCAGTTTCGCAATTATCGAAGTTATCGTAAAATAGAGTTAATTGACTACATAAGATACTGTAAAATAGAGTTACGTGACTACATTAATTAGATACCGTTAGAATAGAGTTATGTGACTACATAAGATAAGTAATAAATAATGAGACTTTAAAGGATACCCCAAAATAGAGATATGTGACTTACATAAGATACCGTAAAATAGAGTTATGCTACTTCATAAGATAGCCTACCTTAAAATAGAATTATCTGGCTAAATAAGATATCGTAAAATAGAGTTATGTGACTACACTCAAACAACGTAGTAACATGTCGTCATATAACACACAGCGTGAATACAATCGTAAACACTAAATACAGATGATTGCCTTGTTTCCCAGAGGACATTTTCAATTTTCACTCGGAAAGTTATCAGTTTTGCAAATGAGGTATTCGTCATTCCCTATAGTCATATTGTAATTTGTAACGCAATGCTAATATAATCATCATAGAAAAGTGTCGGTTATTAGATTATTGCCTGATGTATCAAATCATTTACGTTACGTGTGGAGTGTACTTCTGCAATGGTTGAAGTGCCCTTGAAGTATGAAGAACTATGCGCCTAAATTAATAAGTTCCGTTAGTACGGTTGTTAAAGGAATTATTGTCTTACAGGGATTATGGTCCTCATTGTATATGGCCCATAAAGGCCTTACTGAGTATAAGGTAATAAGGAGTCGTGATTGTGCCACATTGCAAATCAATGGACAGATTAATCATATTTGACTATTATCCATTGCCTAATTACATAAGTGAGAACCATACATTTGGAAATTATACACAAAGAAAGAGTTCCGCATATCTTATATTATAGCATGATTAACTAAAATTAAGAGTGATATGCGCTCAATTCTTCCCTTGAAATTGAAGTACAATATAGACCGGGATCAATACCTTTGCGTGTATCGCAGATGTACACGAAAACTGCATTATGTGTTTTCCGTGAAATAAGAAAAGCATCGAAGATGAAAGTTTTGACGCATCTCGTTCCCTGAAATTACTTTTTCATAGTTGACAAATATACCTTCATTAGATATATTTCTATAAAGAACGCCATTTGATGATCATCCTTCGGGACATCATTGGCCAATTATATTTTTGAAATTGTATTTCAGGCACTATATTTATGGGTAATTTCGACCTCCTTCGTTGATAATCGTTTTTATATAATAAGAAAGTATGTGAATGCAATTCCGTACAAATGACAAGTAATGAGTTCTTCAATATCAAAAATTATGAATTAGATTTGATGACTGCAACTAAAAGTAATGGGAGTCTATTATAATCCTAATGCAATATATATCAAAGAGCCTATTCACGTTTCTAGCTAAGAGGAAGAAAAGCTGAAAGTAAATCTCAGAAATCGATTTCAGCTTTATGGTTGCGAGCATCGAGATTCTTATGTATTGTAGTCAAAACTAATGCATATTGTTCTTAAATAATGATCGAAATAATCCTCTATAATTTGGTAAAAAGGACATCTATTTCATGTCCTCTGTTTATGATCTGCATAGCTTTTAGCAGCAGACGACTTCACACGAAAATACCGAACGCTAATATTTCTGCAAGGGATGTTTGACTATGGTTTTGTTGACTTTACTTAAGGGTCTATACAAAACAATGCAATTAGCATGATTGTCAATTGATTGTTAAAACTAAACAACTCTGATGTGGTTTAGATTTACGGCATACCTGTAATCTAACCTGGTCGACTATAGAGAGACTAGATAAGCACCTACTCTGTCAACAGATTGCGTAGCCTTGCCACAAGGGATTTAACCTTTTGGTTGCCAGAGCAAACTTGTATTAATTTTTGCTTGTATTTTCCTTTTACCACATATTCAATATACTTGGGCCTAGTGTATTCGCGAATGCAACTAACGCCCGTCGGCTACCGGATTAACTACTCTCATTTAAATATGAATATAGTACCTGCCGCTATTCCATTCATATTTAAATGAGTTGGTCATACAATAGATTAATCCAGTAGCCGATAGGCGTTAGCTGCATTCGCGATAAGGCAAGTCTATTTTGTTCAACTTAATGTACAAGAGAGAGATGATATACCCACATTTTGGGTAAGATTTGTAAAAATAAGCTGAATACTGTATTGTAGAGGTGAGAGCCAATTGGTGAAAATCCTATTTAAAAAATTTGATTATCGCATTGAGAAAATTTAAGGTAGAACTGAGAGCAATAGTACGAGCAACTAACCGAACCATTTTATACATCACCTAAACAATAATATCGTATAAACGTACCGGTATGTATTTTATAATCTTGGAAACGCCAACCTCTACGTATGACCATGAGTACTATAGTATGAGTCTCATAGATTATTGACAATCTACAGAAATTGGCCGGCAAATGAATTCGTTTTGTTTCCGTTCAACTGAAATAAGAAATAGTATCCAGTATGTAATAGTGACTAAATGTCTCATAACGTGCATATATTATTTGGTAAGGGGATTTCAAAGATTCATTATTGACAAAAACGTGACAGAAACGCGAAAGTAGCATTGGGACAAAAAGCTGTTGAGTCTCCGATCATCACTAACTTCCTTTCTAAGCTGTCTCTAAATTAAGTTGTCAATACTCGCCATATCAGAATTATTCATTCTTAAGACAATGCGTGCCATCCCCCATACTGCATTCTTGAGATCACGTGATTGTATCAACCAATTAAGATTACGTATTCAAGCTAGAATTTGTATTGATCATGGTAGGGAATAACAAGATATGGCATTCACAATGATAAAATTGCTTGTCTAATTTCTTCGCTATATTTTCGATTGACATTCGCTTTTGTAATTCAAATAATGAGATACAATCTAATTACATAGTAAGATCTCTCTCTGGGAAAAATCTCGAGGGGAAATATAGACGTTTACGTCAAAAACCTCAAACCAAATTACCCTAACGTCATAACTGGTTTCTATTTTTCTGGATTTGTATTTCAGAGATTTCCATCGTTTCTAAAACAACAATGGTAATTTGCCAAGTTCATTTTCTGGTCTTATTACAAAATTGCGCCTATCAATAATTGATTTTGTATTTCGTCTAATACGATCCAAGGTATGATACCGAACATTATTAAAAATGTACGCTCCCCTTCAAAAGTTTAGCAACTTCGTACCCCTCCCCCCTCTGTTTGAAAACGTGTGAAAATCTACTTGTGTTTGAATTTGATTTTTATAAGAAGAATTGCAATTCTGATCTTCATCAAAGCGTTTTGTTTTCAAGCTAGCAGTATGCTACTCGAAAGAACTACATTGTAAAATACGGTAATCTCTCAGGAGATTTTCATCTCCGATTTAATACTCTTTTAATTCGTTGACTTTGCTTCTCAAAAGACAGCGTCGTCTATAACTAGACTCTGCGCGCAGGGTACCGAATTAATAAACAGGCCTTGGTATGTGAGCGATAGATAAAGGGTAGAGCCCGTGGAATATTTCAAAGTCTTAATTTTCTATTCTAATTCTTGATATTATAAGTCAGTGAACCATTCTGTAAAATTCAAAGATGCACACGGACGCCAGTTTATTGTGTTGTATCGTCTATGGTAATATAAGTTATTCTTATAAGGGCGCAAAGCTGTTCTATGACTTATTACCAGTATAAGTCATCCGATAGAAAATACAGACGCAGTAAAAATACTTTTCCCCATGTGGTATTTCTGCCCAAAACCATACTGAGAATTCAGCTGTTTTTCTATAGACTTATTAGCGTAATTTTTTCTGTTAAAACATCAAACTTATCTGGCATCCAAGAACGCGGGATTTGTCCAGACCTGACATCCAGATCTTTGTACTAATTTATTTGTATTGCATTCTATTTTGATCCAACAGAATAACGAAAATTAATTGAATGATATGGATGAGATTTTTTCATAAAACAGTATTTGAGCCAGGCCAAAGAAAAGGGGTCTTATCACAGATTTTTTCAATATTCTGATTTTTTGTTTATCTTAAAAAGCACAAAGAGACCTTTCAAATGAGCTATGGCTTATGTCTTAATAATTTTTCTCGCATATATAGACCAAACAGTCGGATTTGAATTTAGCACATTTTCCTCTTAATCTTTGGCACATTTTTTGGCTCTGTAGCACAATTCTAAAACCAAACGGTGAATAAGCGAAGTACGAACTTTAATTGAAATATTTTGTTTTGAGACTATCCAATCATGCACTACGCATGCGCAGGAAACTTATCAATTAATACTAATCTAGAATTCAGTCTAATGAATCGTGAAACTCTACTTTTGAAAAACGAACATTTCGAATTGATTCATGATGTATCGGTAACAGTCAGAACCAATATAGCATAAAACAAAGCTTTGCGAACCCTCCCCCCAAGATGGGCTCCATTTCCCTCTTCAGACTATATTTAGTTTGCTCTATACTCTTATAATAGATTCCCAAATCACACTTTATAGCTTACATTCATGTCACGTGCAAACTCCTTTAAAAGCGGCAAATGATTCATTTGAGTCTGTTGAGATCTTATCGGCATCCAAAACATAAATCACTTGTAATGTTAGAGTGAATACAGCCAGCTGAATGTGATTCAGAGTACAATCCAATATAACACAAAACGCAACTATGCGACCTCATGTGCTATGTCAGTAGACATCAAAGGCGTGAAATGTGTGATGCTAGATTGCGGCAAGTGTTAGATGCATTAGAGCAGGTGATGACAGAAACATATGTTCCTCGTTATTCTATGTCGTTGATACATGATCTAGCACCTTTGTAATGCGTTGTTCTATATTAGAAACCAGGAATTCGGTTCAGCGAGTTAATTTCTAAATTGACTTGGAGACACACAACCATTAGATCCTTCCGCCGAGTGGGAGCATTATAAAAACAAAGATATAGTCCAATTATTGTAATTAGATTAGCATCACCAGTGGTTGGATTTTGGTAAGTACATAAATGAAAAAGTGTATGTATGAACCAACTCTAAGACATGATTTGATGTGATTAAGGCGCATTTTCTTTAAAAAATTTGACCTTTTTGACCTGCCTCCATCTGTCAAAATCAGAATGACATTTTTTTACATTTTCTATAGATGGCGTCTTCAACAGGTGCGATATTTTGATTTTCATGGGGAGTTTTGATTCAAACTTTTTTGACTGACAGAGGACATACTGGGGTATGATGGAATGATAGCAAAACATCTCCACGAATCTTAGTTTTGTCTGGAAGACAGATCGTTTGTATGGGAATACGCATGTTATAACAATTGGTTGGGTTAGCCCCTTGTGATTACTCCACAGACGTCGCTGTTGAAAAGGATGTTTAAACTCGGGATAATGGTTGATGGAAATCTAGTTTTTTCAGTGCAATCACCAGTGAAAATGTACAGGTTTTACATTTTATTTTGTTTATCTCCTGTGTATATAATTTCATAAAAAGTATTACGAAATTATTTGGTTCACTACAAATATTTGACTTTTTGAAACCGTGGCCTTGAGTTTGATATCTGTTGAAAAATGTTGAAAATTCGAATAGATGGCGGAAAAAGCGGTCAGATCTTATGATTTTGGTGGCTCTTTTTTCTAGAGACATTTCGACTTCAAAGGGGGTCATTTGGAGCTATAACGTGGTATATGTGGTTTGGTAACTGAAATCTTCGTTTTTTCATAATTGATCCGAAGATGTGCATGTTTTTCAATTGAATTGTATGGGGCCATTTAATAGTGGATTTATCCCCTAGTATTTGTGTGTTTAATTTGGGCGTTTTTGTGATTTTCTAGTTATATTCAATCGTTAAGCTTGTCTATTTTGATAATATCCGATCATTAAGGTGGTCCGCTTTGGTAATATTAGATAAATTAAGGTGGTTTGAGTGTAATCAATAATCTAAACATTGAAACGCTAAAATATCGTGTACAAATTTACCGCATAAGGATATGGAATCTTAACTCACTTAAATTGTTACTACCTTATAAAAGATAACAAAAACTGAAAGACCCCATGTAGAGTTTGAAATATATTTTTATCATTCATTTATTATTTTTCATGACTTAAAAAGAAAGTTATTAATAGATATTCTTGAAAATGAAATGTTTTGGGAAAAAGTCGTATGTAGCTGAATACGCGCATGCATTGAACATTAAAGACGATACAGGAGAACTTTTGATATGAACACTCAACCATAACAATTATATTTTTTAGTTTTAGGAATAACGTATAATATAACTTTTTTCAGGACGAATAAACAGTATATTCCATGAAAGTAAATAATCTACAATATACATTACATATATACCCATGACTATATATCATTAAATAATCTATAATACCAATGAAGGAATAAAAAGTACTTATTACCTACAAGGCTAATAAACAACAACAAAAACTCTTTCAATCACAAATATTACCTGAACAATCCCCAAGCGCAATCTCAGGTGCAAAATCTATTTTCTTTCCTTTTAATCAATCTTGAGTGTTGATTCCTGATAACTTCGCCATATTACGTCCAGATATAATATTTTGAACGATTTCTATACCATCTGTGATATACATCATATCATGGTTATACGCGTAAATACGATTAATACGCCAGCGTTCTGATACGATATCACTAGATGCATTTGATGTTCATGAGCAACCAATTTGGCTTATTAGTAATGATTATGTTATTTTTTTTTATTTGTCTGTTTCTTATGTTCATAGGGTACTTCTGAAAAATATACTAAACAATACAATTAGACAGAGTACATTTATGCATTTCTAGGGGTTAGGTATGGTAGTGTGACTAGTGTCCTGATACTATATAGTATACCGTAGCATGTCATCCTCCGAACGCAGGTTTCCAGGCATCATCCACTAAGTTCCTCCCTTTCTTGGAGGAAGGAGGTACGAGTTCTGGAGGCCTGTGTGGGCCTGTGTTCGGTGGATGGTAGCATGTATACCAGGTGTTAAACTCTCTTCAATACAATAAAATTTACCATTTTTAGCTCGAAAACAAGGTACAGCGCAGCGATAGAACGACTACTAAACATGTAAAATATGGAAACATTTTCAACAGAAGCTATCCGGAGGGTCGAGTCTCATATGTCAGGTTTAAACGCTCTCTTAAATAGCCAAATCGAACTATTTTAAAGGGTAAACAATAGCGGTAAAACCTAGGAAAAACTACACAATTGGCAAAATTAGGGTCGACATGCAAATTAAAAAACATGAGATGAAAACTGGCCGTACCAAACCATCATCTGTCCGTGGCGCAATCGGTTAAAATGAAAGCCGTGATATTGGGTTTAACTTAATTGTTGAACTATCCGGAGGGTCGAGTCTCGTATGTCAGGTTTAAAAGCTCTCTAAAATTGCCAAATCGAACTATTTTAAAGGGTAAACAATAGCGGTAAAATCAGGAAAAACTACACAATTGGCAAAATTAGGGTCGACATGCAAATAAAAAAACATGAGATGAAAACTGGCCGTCCAAAACCATCATCTGTCTCCGTGGCGCAATCGGTTAAAATGAAAGCCGTGATATTGGGTTTAACTTGTTGAACTATCCGGAGTCTCGTATGTCAAGTTTAAAAGCTCTCTAAAATTGCCAAATCGAACTATTTTAAAGGGTAAAACAATAGCGATAAAATCAGGACAAACTACACAATTGGCAAAATAGCATTCTGATACTCATCGGATCTTTCTGTTTCACTTGAAACATCTCAGGGCTGAGAAAAAATGAGATGTCCAGGTTTATCATTGGCAAAATAGCTTTATCAGGTTCGGCATGCAAATAAAAAAAATGAGGTAAAAATTGGCCGATCAGAAGCATCATCTGTCTCCGTGGCGCAATCGGTTAGCGCGTTCGGCTGTTAACCGAAAGGTTGGTGGTTCAAGCCCACCCGGGGACGATAATTTTGCAAGGAGGAAGTAAAAAATTAGATTTCGGCACGATCCATGTAGCATGTTGAACACACAGTCTTAGAATTAGCGAGATTCCACTCGCTTGCGGGAATCACCGCTTTCGAATTCCGAAAGATTGTCTCTAATATACATGTATGTTTTAATCAGACCAATTGTGGGTGTATTACTTTTTCACAAATCAGTCTTTAAATCTACCTGAGACCATCATAAATTTTTTTATTAGTCTCAGAAACTACTAACTCTAACAAGCGTATCAAACTCTGATTTGTACACACAACAATCTACCTTTGGAAATGAATCTGGCCGTCGGTTTCGTCCACGATAGGACAGGGGTAGTGTCCAAATGTCAACAGTTGAGTAAAAACGAAATAAATCACATTTTGATTTAAGCCTCCTCTCCCCATGTACTGAAAGATACTAAAATGTTGATTTGTCTTTCAAAGAATTGTTCATCAATGAAATGATCCCCCTCTACCCAAACGAATGAAATAAACGTAATTTCAAAACTATCCTCATTGGGACACAGTACCTACATATGAACGTTTATGATATTAAAATATACCATATCAATTTGTGATTTTCACAACGCTTGTTTCACTTAGGGTAATCATAAAGGTAAACTATAGTAAACAACCTACCTTTAGGAGTGTGTATATATCCCGGAGGTGGATTATTTTCTCGAATTATTAATCTCAGCTGTCTCTGTATCGCATTGCGAGTATTTTAGAATCAACTTGGATACCCTCAGACTGATTAAGAAACCTTACCCTTCATCTAACCTAACTATTAGGCCTACTATTCCAATACGGAGAATAACACACAAGGATGATTCCCAGAATGCATTTTTCAGTCATAAGGGTGTATTGATCCAATTGGATGCTTTGTCGAGCAGAGCTGGTGTGATGTGCGCTGGGTAGGTTAGTTCATGAATTCTTTGAAAGTAATTCCATCATCGATTTAGAGTATACACTACTATACACTCTTTTATGATTTATCCATTCATTATATGATGACTTCATGAAAAAAGTGAAACATATTAAATTCATTGGAAGATTAATTTTTACGTGTTTAATGAATCCATACACCGCATGGAAACATTAAGAACTTTAAGGATTTGAAGCTTGCAATGTTTTTCACAACCTAAACCCGAAAGGAAAATATGCGATGCATTTGTATGGGCGATTTGTCATACGTATAGGTTGGCGTTTATATTTTTTATACAAGCTTAAACTCTCAATTAATTTACACAGACGCCTTCTAGTTTCTACTATCAAGAATTAAAAAAGAGAAACTAGAACCATTGAGATTGCAGTTATGTATACGCAGTAAATCTCTCAGAAGGTAATTCCAGTCACCCCATCGCGTAAATTACTCTCTCCTCGACAGGTTTCGAAACCCTTATCCCCGGGCCCTATCCACCGCCATCCATTTAATTATATTGGACTACTTTTTTAGACGGGAACAGTCTATGTTTTAGTTTACCAAACCTGGTCAACTAAGACAACTTTTTAAGTGAACTGTTTTCAGTCATTCCTAATTCATTCTTATTTCCAAAAACGGCAGTCAAACCTGGGCAACTAAGACAACTTTTTAAGTGAACTGTTTTAAGTCATCCCTAAAAAAAACAGGGCAGTCAAACCTGGTCAACTAAGACAACCTTTTTAAGTCATCCCTTAAAAGCTAATTTCTAAAACAGGGCATTTTGCGAGACAAGTAAACGTCGACGAATGAACTAAAATTAAAAACGATTGACTGACTTATTCAGGTTTCCTAACGTTTGAAGAGTAGTGTACCTATAATATTGGACTAAATTCATCTTGAAAGACAAGAGTGGCAACATAAGACTTGGCAATTTTCAATCAATTATTCCTCCTCTATTGTAATATATCTTAAGGTATGTGATAATGCGTTATGACATTCGAGTAATTACTCCTAAGATCTACGCTGACAATGAGCTCAATTCGCTCGGGAAAAATATCTCGATGCTAATATTTTTGAGGGAAATTGAGCAAAAAAGAGGGGAATAAGGAAGAAATTGAGAAACAAGGAATACATAACACTCTATATTTTATGAAGATTTTTGTTGAAAATCATATTTTTCAAATTTTGGAGAGAGATTGATATAAGAGCATATAGAGAGCTTTTGCATGGGTGTTCATCTTGTTTCAAATTTTTAGTTGTCATCGACTAAATGAAGCAAATATCGTGTCTTTTGCCCGAAAAATCATGTCTGGTAGTCGTGTTATTTGAAATAATTGCAGTGGTTGCAACTGTTTTGGAAGGAAATTGTTTCTTTGTTCAAATAAAAAGTATATACTTGTCAGAAAGGTGTGAGTGGATGGGGTGGGGATGGGGGGGGGGGGGGCTAAATATAACGAAATCGTGTTGTGGATACATCATCTAGTAATTTGTTTTTGACACTTCGGCCCTAACATCCCTGATATCGACCAGGGGACTGACTAATTATAATCATAACTTCCAATTATTTTGTTCGCTTATTAGGCGATATGTCATCACGTCATCGTTGCACATTATATTTGTCATCAATCTTTCAAAAATAATGAACCGATATCAATTCGTGGATCTAGTACATTCTGAGGTCAATTACTAATAATTGTATCTATAAGTATATAGCCTTGCAAGCTCAATAATCTTCACAACTTGGATTTTCTTCTTAAAGTGAATTTTGTTTTCACGTCGTTAGATCATGGTTTTGGGATATATGGGGTCTATTTTTCTTATGACAGGTTCACAGTTTTCTTTTCTTACTAGATTTCAGTTTTTGGTCCTTTCTAGTTGGCATTTGTGCTTATGTTTTCAACCCCTCCATAAGAGATTTAAAAAAACTCACCAGAGTCATAAAATGGAGGGAAATGTATCATTCGCTAGCAAATGGGTCTAAAAATGTGATGATAATGATTGATCTAGCAGGTCAGAAGTGTAATTTAGTAAATTGGTAACAATTCGTTGAAGACGTCGTCATAAATATATATTGCGCCTGCGTACCTTGCGCGCAGTCTAGTTATGATATGAAGCAAATGATGAAGTCAAACGAATGCATCTGTACTTTTGATATTTAACTATTTACCTGTATCGTTCATATGGTTTTTAGACGTTTGTATTGTTTTGTCCTTTTTATTGTTGTACTTTGTGCCTTTACTAATTAGTATGCGACCGAAGATACCTCAAGAGCCGGAGATTGCCGAAGATTTTCTTTGCAAACAAAGTTGGGTACCACGAATGTGAAGAGGTCGTCTCTAATTGGTCAAAAAGAGAGGCTCGGCATTTTCCGTCAGGTTGAATAGGCAAAATTCGGCTGCATGGCTTACTTTCGGTTGTATGGCCCAACCTCGATTGAATGGAAAAGATGCTGTCCCGCAGTACAAGAACAAGTCGCTACATTGAATATCCCACCACATGTTCAGGGAAAATTGCAACCATGCATGACGTTGGGACAATAGACGTGATTGATTGTCTCCTTTATTATAGAGTACACTTTCTTTATTAATGCTAATATATCATTATTTTCCAGCTCAGCATGAATAAATAGACTTCTTATTGACTTACTTTAATAATAAGTTATAACTACCCTTTCGAATCCCTAGCAAAATTTGACAATAGTTTGTTGATTACATGTACCCTTAAACACTATGGTTAAGGTGGATCGTGCATAGTAACATTATTAAGGCGAGCGCTATTTGGTTTTAAGGACTTTGATTAAGGTGAGAACGGAAAAATAATGGACAAATTTCATTTCAAAGCACTATGGTTAAGGTGGATCGCGCGTAGGAACATTATAATAGCGAACGCTGTTTACCTTTAGCAGGTTAAGGTGGATCGCGCGTAGGATCATTATAATAGCGAACATGATAAGAGTGATCGCTGCAGTTTATTAAGCACCATATTCAAGCACTATACTCTACTATAAAAAGTTAAAGTATAGTCACACTTAGCCAATTTTACGCGAGAGCTGGATCAGACAAATTAAAAAACCGGGAAACATTTTTGTAAAAATGACAAATGATAATCAGATATTGGGGCCCATAATAAAAATATCATTTTAAACACATTATGTCTTGATCAAAATTCGAAAAACCAAGGCTTGTTTTCCCAAATTAAAAAGAAACATTCACAAGGGGAGCATGCGCAGAATTTGCAAATACCATATGCAAATATATTGGATACATGCTGCGAGAAGGTAATATGCATATTTGAATTCACGAATGTACTTACGTTGACATTAGTTCGTTCAGGTTTCACTAATTAATCAAAAATAGCGCTTCCTTGATTCGGCATTTAGTTGTCACTAACACTGTACTGATTTATAACTTGAATCAATTAACTAAATGAAATAATTGTAAGAAAATCAAATATCCTCGCGACACAAGTATCGACTATGTGTCTTTTTATATAAGTCAGGATTGCTATTATATAAAACGAAATTTATTTCAATGATAACTTACGCCTTGTAATATAATATATTATATGGGATCTAGTACAATTATATTAATTGTTCAGATGTCAATGATAGACATAATTAAAGGAACTGGATACATTACATTTTAAGTAAATATTCAATTTTACATGATTTGTTTTGATTGTGTCGTCTTGCTTTTAACTTCTCAAACCAATCGATTTTCTAATATTAATGATATTTTCACTATTCCTTGCAATTGGTCATTTCTCAATACTTCTTGAACTTAGTGAAGCGAGGTGGGCGCTTATTAGGGAGTGGGCACAAAATATGGCAATTACGGTAGATGCTTTTCAAAATCATGATTCTGCATTGATTACACAAGAAGACGTCCATTTTATAACATTGTTCTCAAAATACAATTGAAATAAACGCATTATTAGGAATTGTTTTGACCCGGGGGTATTGCAATATAGATATTCTAAAAATTACGAATTCTATTCCATCAAACGTCTACAGTAGCTCGCTGCAATTATCCATAAACCAATTATGAAAAACAAATTACAACTCCCCTCACCTTTACACTCGGCATGATAATATACGATAAGCTGTCAAAATGTTCAATGTTATCGTCAGCACCAGATACTCGGGTCTCTTGACCCGATATAAATAACTTAATATACAGTCTGCATATTCCCAGTCTTTAGGGTGTATGTTAATCGAATCATAGGTCTGATTGGATGTTACTCTCACGTGATTTGTTACAGAATTAAGGGAGGTGTAACTATTTTGGAGTTTTCCGACGACTTTCTATCAATATCATTTATTTGGTCACTAAGTCGATGATATAAGTAAATCATTGATTTTTAGTGATCTATGAATTGACGAGAGTCTTGGCCCGAACGTCTTTTTATGAAGTTATGAATTATCTAATTTTGCTCAAACCGAAAGATAATTGCGTTAATTTGGGACACTGTGTCCCCCCCGAATTATTGTTACTGCCTGTTTTCAGATATTCTACAAGCTTTAGATGAAACAACATTGAATTGACCACAAACTAACGGCCCTTTAATTCACTCTATTTATTTCATAACTATACATGTACAGCTCCACTTTCTTAAGATTTGACCCTTAACCAGTAACAGAGCAGCAAACAAAGTACCGAAGTACCAAACTTTGAAACAATGTACCTTTTTAATATAAAGTTTTATTAAGTCAAATTACTCCAGAATTAAATTATCTTTCAAATGAGGTATGACACGATATGCAACATTATGGACTTTTTGCTGTAGAGAGGGGTGCCGTTGTTTTTTGACACCCTGTATATGACATTGTACCAATAATCAATATAAAAGCAGAGACGGAGCAATCATTTTTTCATTTTTTCCCCATGAACATTCATAAGGTTATGAACAAATAGTGATGGACGGTACGATTAAAATCATTCTGTTAAACGACTAAGTTATAAGAATGCGTTTTAATTTTTTTATATCTTGCTTTTCAAAGGTCCCTGTGAAAGTTTAAAAATATCGCAACCATCTTTTCATGACAAAGTTGTATTGAATTTTTTAAAAAAGTTGTCGGTTTTTTAAATTTTAACTATTTGAATTTCCCGCTATTTTCACAGCAAAAGTTTATTGATCATCAAATAATAGAACACTTTACACTGTAACCCAGGAATATTCCTTGCCGAACCATCTCTCTCCTCATATGGTAACTATAACCATATATATGCTTGCCATGTTTAGTAAAACATGCAACAATGTTTTGATATGGTCAAATTTGATCACTTAGAAATGTGATGCTCAATTCCAGTAAGCTGCCATCTTTTAAAATTTCACACAGGAAGTGATGTCATCGACTCTCAACTTTGCACATAGCATTAGGTGAGGAGCTATTAAGAATTACAAAACCAGCAAAATATTCTTTTTCAACTTTGTATCTTATTTAATCCTTCTGAAAACCTCTTCTTTTATTTTAAGTTGACAAGCCCTTTTTGCACAGAAAGTAATGATCACTTGTCTAGAAGTGATTTTGTGCTACTTTCCTATACTGTTATGGGCAAGGTTATAGAAGATGAGAGTTGATGACTTCACTTCCTGCAAGAAATCTTAAAAGATGGCAGCTCACTGGAAATAAGCACTAGATTTTTAAATGAACAATATTGACCATATTAAAACATTTTCCCATGTTTTGCTAAATATGGAAACTATATATATGATTATAGCTACCATATCAAGAGAGAAGGGGTCTGGCAAGGAATATTCCTTTAACTTTTCAACTTTGGATACATGTAGATCAAGTAAAAATTAATCAATTTTAACAATTTGCTTTCTTTTTTACGCATACATTCGATTTTATAGCATTTTAAACATGCTGGCATCAGGTACGCCGTAATGTCATTCAAGGTGCAAAAAATACTTTTAAAATAAATTCATCTGTTTTCTCCTCTAAATCTTCATTAAATATGCTAAACTTTAAAATGAAACAAAAAAAGTAATATTTGAAAATATCCTTACATACCAACAACAAGCCCACCCAGGACATCGTATGTTTTGATTCGCTATATGAAAAATCATTCCCATTTGCCAAACGGCGGGCGTACGGCTGCCGCAGCTTCACAAAATCCATATAGAAAATCTATATCGTATTACTTATCCCTATACTTTCCTGCATATTTTTCTAGATTAGATGAGAAGATAGGTACGGTTGTCGTAGATCAATAGAAAATCTATATCGTATTATTTATCCCTATACTTTCCTGCATATTTCCCTAGATTAGATAGGAAGATATGTACGGTTGCCGTAGATGAATAGAAAATCTAGATCGTATTACTTATCCCTATACTTTCCTGCATATTTCTCTAGATTAGATAGGAAGATATGTACGGTTGCCGTAGATGAATAGAAAATCTATATCGTATTACTTATCCCTATACTTTCCTACATATTTCTCTAGATTAGATAGGAAGATATGTACGGTTGCCGTAGATGAATAGAAAATCTATATCGTATTACTTATCCCTATACATTCCTGCATATTCTCTAGATTAGATGAGAAGATATGGTCGCCGTACGGTTGCCGTAGATCAAACGTGAATGAGGCATGAGCATCCATTTCTGTCATGCGGTTGACCTGGGTTCGACCACATGAGGAGATTTACTTTTTATTTTGTAAAGGTTGCATCGCGTATATGGTAATCAATGTGCAACCTCATGACACAGTCTCCGTGGCGCAATTGGTTAGCGCGTTCGGCTGTTAACCGAAAGGTTGGTGGTTCAAGCCCACCCGGGGACGTTAGAGCTTTTGCCATCCTGTATTGAACAACTGAAATATTGTTTTGTTTGAATGAGTATCAATTTGAGTCACATTTATAATCGAATGAGATA
Organism: Owenia fusiformis; assembly: GCA_903813345.2. NCBI lineage: Eukaryota > Metazoa > Annelida > Polychaeta > Sabellida > Oweniidae > Owenia > Owenia fusiformis. Next base: position 9,682,577 of record CAIIXF020000004.1, read on the forward strand.
GATTAATTTTAACTTGCTTTGTATTTGAAATCGTCCTCATTTCTTTTTTGATCGAAATTTTGCATGATATTTAAGATACTTGTATTGCTTTTTTTCAAATCGTTCCCACTTTGTCGTCCAACGACCAAGAATCAGTCTCCGTGGCGCGCCCAGTTATTAACTGGAAGGTTGGTGGTTCAAGATCAACCGAGGTTGTTTGAATGAGTATCAATTTGAGTTGCATTGATAATCGAACGCGATAGATTAATTTAGCATTTTCAATCGAGTGCGGTAGATGAATTTTAACTTTCTTCGTTTTGAATCTTCCTTGTTTCTAGGTTCGATTCCCAGACTACTGGTTCGTTTAATTTTGGTTAACTTTTTTACTTCTCATTTTGTAAATGTTGCACCTTGTAATATATTGTGGTTTTTATGTCAATAACTCGGTCTCCGTGGCGCAATCGGTTAGCGCGTTCGGCTGTTAACCGAAAGGTTGGTGGTTCAAGCCCACCCGGGGACGTTAGAGCTTTTGCCATCCTGTATTGAACAACTGAAATATTGTTTTGTTTGAATGAGTATCAATTTTGGCCGCATTTATAATCAAATGAGATTAATTTTAACTTTCTTTCTATTTGAAATCGTCCTCATTTCTTTTTTGATCGAAATTTTGCATGATATTTAAGATACTTGTATTGATCTTTTTCAAATCGTTCCCACTTTGTTGTCCAACGACCAAGAATCAGTCTCCGTGGCGCGCCCAGTTAGTAACTGGAAGGTTGGTGGTTCAAGCTCAACCGAGGTTGTTTGAATGAGTATCAATTTGAGTTGCATTGATAATCGAACGCGAAAGATGAATTTAACATTTTCAATCGAATGCGGTAGATGAATTTTGACTTGCTTCGTTCAGAAATCTTTCTTGTTTCAAGGTTCGATTCCCAGACTACCGGTTCGTTTAATTTTGGTTTACTTTTTTTTACTTCTCATTTTGTAAATGTTGCACCTTGCAATATATTGTGGTAATTAGTTTGTGGTCATCCACTCTAGCTGTCTCCGTGGCGCAAACGGTTAGCGCGTTCGGCTGTTAACCGAAAGGTTGGTGGTTCAAGCCCACCCGGGGACGTTATAGCGACTGCGAACCTGTGTTGAGCAACTGAACTATTGTTCTGTTTGAATGAGTATCAAGCATGAATGAATGAGCATTGATAATCGAACGCGATAGATTAATTTAGCATTTTCACAAGCTGGTATCGAAATATTTGTCCGCTGTGACGGAGCATGCTATTTTTCATAAAAACACTAAGAATACACGATTTATTTTTTTAACTCATATGTTTCGTTATACCAAAGAAAATTACTTCCATGCAATGGCTATATCATTTGCTGGTAACTGTCACTTCTGTTTGAAGTCCAATTTCGCTGGGAAGAAAAGCTATTGAAAATGGTTCGATTCCCAGACGGGTTCGTTTAATTTTGGTTTACTTTTTGTTTACTTCTCATTTTATAAATGTCGTACCTTGTGTAATATTTATTTATTTATTTATTTATTTAGCCTCCAATACTGAAGAATAGTTTGACAATTAAAACAATCTTACACTATACCTTATGCTAATTAGACAATTACAATATCATGAATTATACATGTATACATGGGCAAAATTTAGACCCAAAATAACAATGGATACATTGGTAAATCAGCTAAAAAATCTTCTGTGGTACATAATTGATACACTCTTACATGAAATAATCAAAACATTATCCCAATTTTTCATTGGAAACTCCATGCCTAAAATAATGTTATATAATACCTCACATGAAAGTATCTTAAATGTAGGATTTTCCTTAATCAAATTTTCAATCATAATCTTTCTGATATCAACATAATTATCACAACCCATAATAAAATGATAAAGATCCTCTAATGAGTTATTATTGCATTTCTTACATTCCCTATTTTCTCTAGGTGAACCATGGTTGTTAATTTCTAAATTATGTATACCACATAGCAACTTAATCATCATATTACATTTTTGCTTAAGTTCAGGATGTTTAAGTCCTAAGTAATACCAGATAGAAGGAATGTCAACATGCAACTGTACAGTTCTAAAATCTTGAAGTTGAATACTCATTGATAAAGATTGTCTCCAACTATTAAATTCAAAATCCCTAACATTGTTCTTACATATTTTTTTCCAAAGAAACTTTGACATATTTATACAACCATTGTACATGAAGCTCACAACATTGTCCAACAATTTATATTTATTTAAAATAGTAATATACTCTTTAGTAATACCACCTGCTTGATGATTCACTAAACATTCAAACACTCTAAATATAAAAATGTTTCTATAAATATTACTGGCACCCAAGGACAATATGTTGAAACAGAACATTAGCTTACATAGCTCAATATTATATAATATTCCTCTCCACCCCAATAATGCCAAGCATGCATCATTTGGTGTATTCTGAGGTAAATTCTGAATAGATTTACACATGTGTTTATGAGTTTTTTCATAAAGTTCAACCTCCTGCTTATTAAAAGATCTAACTTCTGCTCCATATAGCATTTTAGGTATCATTACAGATTGGTAAACCTTAGAAAGTATTAGGGGGTTTAAACCATCATTCCTCATTCTGGCTCCTACACATGCATAAAAATTTCATCTTGCATCACTTATTGTACCATTAACATTCCTCAACTTATCAGAATTATTATTTGCATAAACATTAACACCAAGATGCTTATATGAATTCTCCTCATTAATTACAAGGTTTTCAATTGTAATGTTGGTACCTTCAGAGTGTTGTCTTTTCTTTTTCTGACTTTTTGTCTCTCCAAAAACCATAATTGCGCTCTTGGAAGCATTAAATTGAAATCGCCACTTATTGGCATAATTATTAGCAAGTTTAAATTGATCAATTAATTTACTCTTGTGTATAGCTAGAATTGCTAGATCATCAGCATAACACACACAACTCTATAATGGTAATTAATTCTGGTCATTCACACGGTCTCCGTGGCGCAATCGGTTAGCGCGTTCGGCTGTTAACCGAAAGGTTGGTGGTTCAAGCCCACCCGGGGACATTATAACTTTTGTCATCCTGTATTGAACAACTGAAATATGTTTTGTTTGAATAAGTATCAACCCGAGTTGCGTTTATAATCGAATGCGATAGACTAATTAACATAGTTTGGATATGACATCGTCCTCGTTTCTTTTTGATTGCCATATTTAAGTTTTATATACTCTAGATACTTTATCACAATTATCATTAATTACACCATGTGTATATTCTAGCTACTAAACTCGTATTGTTTTATTTTTGAAATTTTGCCCTTTTTACCTGGGAACCAAATCCTCGTTAGTATAGTGGTGAGTATCCCCGCCTGTCACGCGGGAGACATGGGTTCGATTCCCAGACGGGGAGGTTTACTTTTTGTTTACTTCTGATTTTGGAAATGTTGCACCTGTGGTAATCACCCAGTATCCCACACGGTCTCCATGGGGCAATTTGTTAGCGCAATTTGTTAACCGGCTGATAAGCCCACCCGGGGACGTTATTTGTTTTGCTATCGTGGTTATGAACAACTGTTTTGAATGAGTATCAAAATCACAGGGAGAATCTAAAGCCCCGTTTAACTTCCTAAAGATTTACACAACACTTTATATTTTAATTTCATCATATCCCCCAAGGCCCAGCTTCTAGCAGGAGCAATAAAGCAAAGACCCGTTGAAACCATGAGGAGGCCTCGCTGAAAAGACGAGGAGGTCCCGCTGAAAACAGGAGCAAATGTCTCTCAAAAATGGAGTGAAATCTCCCAATATCGTCCCCAGCTTGATCCACTATTGCACCCAGTTTTATGAATACATTATTCATTGATACAATTCTAAAAAACAGCAAATACAAGCGTATTAATATTGTACATATTATGATACGTTGTAATGGAAAAACTCAGTATGACATTCCAAGCCATTTTCCAGAATAAAAAAGGTCATCTAAGAAATGTGATGAGTATTAGATCCCATCTGGAGTCTAATAAAACAAAGTATGAGACGTGTTCATTTAAAATAGTATCCAGTCAAATCCATATCAATATGAATCATTTAAAAAGTTCCAGCGATGCCCAAAAAGGCCCACTATAGCTAATTAAGGCCCTACAAATTGTTTGGGCGCAATTTTTCTGGGCCCACCAATGAAGGGGGGGGGGGCGTCCCCCTTGATCTACCAGTGCTTATCATGTGAGAGCTATATGTAATCGGCGATGTTACAACACACACACATATTAATTTCCCCCTACCCCCTACCTCTAGTATTGTTGGTAAACATAAACATATACTCTTTTCAATAAAACCTCCCAGTTGTCAAACTTAGGAAGGGGAGTGTTGATGCCGTGTATGTTTAATGAGTATTTTCTAGATATCATAGTGACATTAGCAAACACGTAGACACATGGTCTCTAAACCTGCTATAATCCACAGATAATACCAAAATATATCACTACGAAGTAGGTACTAATCCCATGTGTATTTATATTGCCAGACTTGTCAAAGCAAGCATTTCATTGGTAGAATTTCTGCTGGGGAATTATGGGATATTTTGTCCTCTGGTGTATATAAAAATGATGACACGGTTTAGGTGTTAATGACCCTCGCGCGAAATCACGTCATATTTTCATACATTTTGAATTCATTGACAGGAACTTATGGTAACCTGTTACTTTATTCCCCCTGTTGATTGATTCACAATCAAAGGAAGCCGATCTTTATATACAATTATTTTATATTCTATGTTTTGGCCAATTTGAAAACATAAGCATGCTATATTGTAAGAGCTACTCGCGTTAATAGACAATCAAGAGGATGAAATATGGAGAGATAATCGATAGAGATATTATATAGGATTTGGGAGATCCCTTTATTGTGAAATTGCATGTAGATTAGTATATTTATGTTGGTTTATTTATCTGGGGTGTTAATGAATTCCAGTTTTTTTGTTGCTCTGTCAACGTTTATTTGGTGGATTTTCTGTTTTTTATGAATCATGTCACAAGTGATTAGCATTTCTGTTTTTTACCCTGAGGTCCAAATAATGATTCAATCCAAAACCTTCTAAACTGGTTACCATGGCAATCAGTCCATTGCCCAATTGGCAATACGGTCAATCTTTTGTCCAGAGAAAACGGTTATTAGAGTATCAATCGAGTAACCATGAATTTCGAAAATTACCTCAAAATCGAAATATTTTACTATACGCGCTGACTGAAGACGAAGCTCTCTTTTAAGAAGCGAAGTCGAACAAATGCAAAGGGTAAAACGTTTCGAAATGCTTCTCAGTCTTGTGGTACGTACATGCAACACTAGTTGTCATGACTATTTTAAAACTTTGAATTTCGGCCCCACTGGTTATAATGTAGCATTTATGGATAGTAAACCATCACTATATTTTCTTATTTTATGTATAGGAAAAAGGCCCCCATCTTCACAAAAAGTATGCCAACGTATATCCCAGTCAATACAATATCTATTAAGTTATCACTACTCTTACCCTGCGTGCAGTCTAGTTGTAGAACCAAGAAGGATTGGAAGCCGTTATTCAAACTCGATACTCTGTTGCCCGGCGTAGATCAATTTGGTAACAATATTTCTCACATTCTGGAGACAAGAACTGCCAAGAATACAACCATACCATTCCAAACCAACCAAACCAACCATTCGTAATGGCCACGTTCCAACGAGATACTTGGTCCATTTTACCAAATTGTTCCACTGCAGGCAATGGAGTATATCGAGTATGAATGATGGCTGCGAATTCTCCTCGTTATAGAACCTCTCTTTTAAGAAGTGAAGTCGAACAGAATCAAATGGTACACTTTTCTGTAAAAACAAAACAATCATTTTACTCGAATAAGTACTCTATAACTATAGCGTAACTTAAGTGCATTTTATCTCATTTGATGTATCCAATAATTATCACAGTAATATGGTGATCACTCTATACCATTACGTGTGAAATAATTCCTATTCATACAAAAGTTTTAGTGTTCGTGAATTATTTAAGATATATCCACTTAATTAGCAACTTGTAGCATTTAATAAAAGGTATATGAATTACGAGTTATCTATGATAATCACTGCATGTGTACAATTAATTTGTGTTTATTTGATCGATATATTATTGTCAGTTCTATATTTCATTTTGTATTTTCAGAATGGATGATTAATTATTGTTGTACTTAATCAGTCCCGTAGTCAGGGGGTTGAGCGACCCCCCCTGGCTAACATTTTTTCTTAAAAATGCAGTTTTCACTATTCTGAGCATTACAAGTGATTTTAGGCCAACGTTGTCAAAGGTGAACCCCCCTGGAATTTTTTGAATTGTGACCAACCCCCACCCCCCGACCCCCTCTTGGCAGCAAAAGCTGTCCACGGGCCTATTGATCACAGCTAAATATATACACTCCCCATCAATTGTTTGGTAACCCTGACTATCCATTGGGTAAGATGTTAAAGCCTGCTAGTTATATATAAAAAACTCCCCATCACTTTGGAAATTCATTATGATCTGTTATGAATAACCAAACACGTTCACGTTGTCCACAGGGAAAGTTGGTGTTGCTAATTCGGTAAATTTTTCATTTGTCTAGAAATAGTAATTTAAAAGGCATCTGTGAATAAAGCAATGCGTCACGTGTGATTAATCATTTGTATAAAACTTTCGAATTAATCATAGAAATTATAAGCGTTTTAGTCAATCATTGTTAATAACAAGTACATCATTTTGCATTCTATTTTGTGTTGATAATTGGAAAAGAGATTGTATTCATTGTAAGAGATTGAAATCACAACGCTCGAAACCGTTTTAATTCTGCATATGTAATTTAGCATTTTTGTACCCTTTGCATTCGTTCGACTACGCTTTCTTAAAATAGAGCTTCGTCTTTAACTAGACTCTGCGCGCAGGGTAGCAGTTTTGTTAAGTGTGGCCACGCAGTCCCATAGCCAGGATGTCCGCAGGGTTCGGGCGAACCCCCCCTCCTCCTGGCCAAAAATTCTTTGAAATCATGCAGTTTTTCACCATTTTGAGCACTTCTCAAGTGATTTTAGCCATATTTGGACCAAAATTGCCACGTATTGAAAATGACTCCATAGTCCATAGAGGAATCGGTAAAGACGTTCAACCTTAAATACATGTCGATATATATTTAATACAATCATGTTCCTTAATAATCTTGAAGTACACGTTCTATTAAATGTCATGTTTACTTCCCCATACAAAACCACTCAGAAAATGAATACTCCTTAAAATTGGAGTGTATTCTAATGGATTTCCTGACTAAAACAATGTTTAACTATAAAAATATTAAATATTTGCTTTCTCAGAAACTTGGCTAAATTTAAATACTGAAAAACGATATGAAACACTTTTTCCTAATTACACAGCCGAGTTTTCATCGCGGGTAAATAAAGATGGTGGTGGTGTGGCTATTTTCGTGGCTAAAACGATTAATTATAAATTACGAACAGATCTTTCTTTTGGTGATGAACACTGTGAATCAGTTTCAATTGAGATTATTAATTCAAACACAAAGAACATAATTGTTACTACTTTATACAAGCCTCCAAATGTCAATATAGGAGAATTTAATGACCACCTGAATTTATTTATGACCAAAGTTTCTTCTGAAAATAAGCACTCAGTTGTGACAGGAGATTTCAATATTGACTTATTTAAATGTGATTCCCATCAAAACACTGGAGAATTTCTTAATATTATGCAGTCATTTAATCATCAACCATTAATTTATAGGCCCACTAGAGTCACAGCACATTCAGCCACTTTAATTGACAACATTTTCCCAAATTTAAATAATGTTATCCACAGTGATGTTATCCTGACAGACATTTCTGATCATTTTCCTGTTTTTCTCCTAACACGTGCATATATAAATAAAAATACTCAAAAAGAGATTTCATATAGAATTTATAATAATATTAATACTGAGAAACTCAAGCAAAAATTGCATAACCATGATTGGTCAAAACTTTATGCTTCCACGGATGTAAATTCAGCATATTCTATATTTTATGATGACATTTATAATGCATACAATGAATCATTCCCTATTGTTAAGAAAAAAGTAAAATATTTTAATGATAATAGTCGACCATGGTTAACATTAGGTATAATAACATCTGCCAAGACAAAGAATAAATTGTATTACAAATATCTTAAATCACCTACTCTTTTAAACTTGAAAAAATACAAGGACTTTAAAGCTAAATTAAGATCAATATTGAGAACATCTGAGAGGTCATTTTATAGGGAAAACTCCAAGCTACTAATGGTAATATCAAAAATACTTGGAATGTTATCAATGAAATACTGAAAAAGAATGGAACAAACACCAAGCCCCAATTAGATTTTGACCTAGATGGACAAATTATCCATGATCCAAAGGAGGTTGCTAATATGTTTAATGATTTCTTTTCAAATGTAGGGAGGAAACTTAATGATAAAATTTTACCAAGTAAGAAATTTTGGTCTGAATATATGAATCAACAACTTAGAAATAACAAAAATTTTACCTTTTCAAACATTAATCAAGATGAACTTCTTCAAGAGATGTCAAATTTAAAAGTTTCCTCGGCCTCAATTGATGAGATAAAACCTATTGTAATCAAGAGAAGTAAAGATGAAATTATTAATCCATTATTATTTATTTACAATAAATCTTTAACTAATGGCTGTTTTCCTGACCTTCTTAAGCTTGCAAAAGTTATACCTTTATTTAAGAAGGGTAATAGAAATGTCTTTACGAATTATAGACCTGTATCTATTTTGTCAGTTTTTTCTAAACTTCTTGAAAAACTAGTTCATAAACGTCTTTATCAATTTATCGAAAATAATCAAATCCTTTACTTACAACAATTTGGATTTAGAAAAGACTTCTCTACATATATGGCAATCTTAACTTTTGTTGAAAATATTAGAACAGCCTTAGAAAATGTCGAGTATTCAATTGGACTTTTTCTTGATCTTTCAAAAGCGTTTGACACGTTAAATCATGAAATATTGCTTAAAAAATTAGAATTTTATGGGATACGAGATAAGTCCTTCAATTTTTTCAAATCATATTTAGCCAATCGAAAACAAGTAGTCTTTTATAATGGAACTTCATCTGAAGTTAAATCAATATCTCATGGAATACCCCAAGGATCGGTTCTAGGGCCACTCTTATTCATCTTATATATAAATGATATGTATTTGGCATCTCCCACTTTGAAATCAGTTTTATTTGCTGATGACACCAACATTCTTGCACATAACTCTAATATAGACCTACTTGTTAATAACCTTAACCGAGAACTTTTATCCCTGGATGATTGGTTTAGATCAAATAAACTATCACTCAACTATGATAAAACCAAATACATAATTTTCACAAAGAAGAAAAAGCAAATTAATAAAAATGTGAATATAAAAATTAATAATATCAATATTGAAAGGGTAAAATCAATTAACTTTCTTGGTGTTCAAATTGATGAATATCTTGACTGGAAACAACATATCAAGAATCTTGAAACAAAATTATCTTGTACAATTGGAATTTTATACAAATGCAGATATCTATTAAATGTACCAAGTATGTTGGCAATCTACAACTCATTGATATACTCTTATCTCAACTATTGTATTATAATATGGGGCAGCAATTATAAAACTGCACTTGATAACATTTTTAAAATTCAAAAAAGCTTTTTGAGATTGCTTGCTTTCAAAGATAGAAGAGCCCATACAGCTCCACTTTTTAAACAATTTAAAGTTTTGGATATTTACAATATCCACCTTTTTAACGTCGCCCAATTTGTATACAAATGGTACAACCGATTAACAGTGTTCCCACAACTTTTTGGTGATTTTTTCCAAATAAATGTTAACATTCACAATTATCATACCCGCCATTGTCAGGATCTACATGCTTTTGGATATTACTCCAAAGTAGGATTTTTTCTATTAAGATTCAAGGTCAATGGATATGGAACAGTATTGAAAGGCCAATAAGAGAAAGTTCTTCTTTGAATATTTTTAAGATAAGATACAAAAAGTATTTGATAGATACAATTTCTTTAGATTAGAGTGTATATCACCAAATATATCATTCTGGGTCTTAAAGGCATTTAATTACAATTAATCATTTCCAGCAGTATTTGTCCTAATATTATCATCATGCTATCATACTCTACTTTATTTTTACTGTCACTCCCCCTGCTCCTACCCAACAACTATTGGTGTGCTCTTATTTATACTTATTTATTTATTTGCGCTATTATTATATCCAATTTATGTTTATCAAGCAGTATATACACCTATTTTAGGTGTCCTCTGTAGGTAATTTGTATTTTGATTTATTGTTATATGAAGGAAATAAGAAATAAATAAATAAAAAAAATAACTTTAGACATGTAACAGGCCCGTAGCCAGGATTTGCCAAGGGGGGTTCACTATTTGAAAAATCCCAGGGGGGGGTTCACTTTTGACAAATCTGGTCAAAAAATGGCCGAAATCAAAAACTGCATGATTTTAAAAGATTTTTTTGCCAGGGGGGGGGGGTCGCTTGAACCCATCGCCCCCCCCCCCGCCCCCCTGGCCTGTGTACCAAGTAAATGTTTAAATATGGAATGCACCGCTGTGCGCTGTTCTGTTTTTAAGACAGTGTTGGATCCATTTATAGGGAGTTTACGCTTGCAATGTTTTCCACAACCTAAACGTGAACGGAAAATATTTAACGATGCGTTTGTATGGGCAATTGGTCATACGAACAGATTGTCGTTTCGATTTTATATGCACGATTAAACTACCTATTACCGGTTCCTTGAAATATGAACGCTCTGAATATGTGTGCACAAACTGTGTCAAATGTAAAACACCAAAAATTTCACAAAGACACAATGAGTTCTACTTTTACTTGCATTATGCGTGTTTGTTTACATATCTTACACATGTTAAATATACGCTAAAATAGCATAGGATAATACTGAATTCATGTGGATATCTGATATTCGTACTTTTCTTTTGAAAAATCTCTTGTTTTTTCTGAAAATGAAATAGACCCGAAAATCGAAGCCTTTGACTAAAAGCGAAATAGTTATTGTTATTACCATACAAGTCAATAATCATCTTTAAACCACACTTTGCCACTTTCTCCCCCGTTACAATAGCATGAATGCAGTCAATGAGAATTTCACGATCAAACCAGAAGAACATTTTGTTCATGAAAATAAAACATTTTTTTGAATAACTGTATTGATTGTTAGATATGCCTAGATGTTGTATCATATTTATCCTAGAATCGTTAAAAACCAAACAAACGGTGGTCGATTGTGCAGTAAACACTCTGGCGTTTGAAGTGATATTTTGATAGTATAGAAGTGATTTTTTGTTATATTTGGAATGCATACGTACATTATTATGGCTTCGTGATCGAAATATAGAGCTAAACAGAAAACTCTCACCAGACTGAAAGCCACGTAATGTATAGAGGGGGGGGGGGTAAATTGTGAGGTAAAAAGCTAAGGGTATGTATATATACAGGTAATGGCACTAGGTCTCCCAATTCTATCTTTTTATTCGTTTTGGATTTCATTTTCCTTTCCACCGTTTAGTTGATAGAACATCCGAATAAAGGTGCACGTTTTATTTTTATTTTCTATTATTTTTATTTGGCGAGGCAGTGCGTTGCCTCAGCTAGTTGCTTCGCTTGCTTCACGTCTAGTGAGCTTTAGTACTAGAGGTCCGAAATCATGCACATCACTGGTGATCTGCTCGATTACGCTGGTTATCGAAACGGTTCGTTTCGGTAACAAAATGTCGGAACGTCGAAGGTACGCTTTTTCTTTTTTTTCCTTATTTCACGCGTTGTAGGCAGAATCCCCACGACATTTTTTCACACAAACGTGTATCAGTATCATGTTTTAGGAAAGGTACTTGTTTGCGAAAAATAGCCCAGAAGACAACAGAATCGTCGATTTAATTCCTCACTTAAGTTTCAAAAACGGTATGGGTTAAAAGTGCAGATCTTAAGTAGCTGTTTTTCGAAATACCGTTTCTGTAACTTAAGTGAGGAATTAAATCGACGATTCTGTTGTCTTCTGAACTATATGTTCGCAAATATGTACATTTTCTTAACACATATGATACGGATATACGTAAGTGATAAAAATGTCGTGGAAATTCTGCCTACAACGTGTGAAATAAGGAAGAAAAATCGTACCTTCGACGTTCCGACATTTTGTTACCGAAACGAACCGTTTCGGTAACCAGCGTAATCGAGTGTATCACCAGTGCACATGGCATCCACAGAAATATGTATGTATATCACATGCACGGCGCTATATGTTAACTATATAAACCATATTGGTTAAAATTGATAACGACGTATATTCTTCTTCAAATGGGTTGCCTTATACGCTATCTATTGAATTAAAGTAAGTCTATCTAATAGTTCGTTATCTAAAATGTCATCGGAAAACCATCGTGAGAGTCTTTCTTTCAGTTCCTTTCTATTGGTAGCTTTGAAACAGAAATATGACAATTTTAATATGGAAATATAATATCATACATCACTCCATGCAGACAGATCGCCTGAAATTACATTCGTATGCCAAAACTCGAGTCTAAAATTACTTATTATTTATTAAGTATTAAAAATAATTTGCTACATGGGTGACAAAATATTTCTAGTTTCGCGTTGAATGTCGAGTCTCGCATCATACGAATGTAATTTTAGGCAGACTGTCTGCATGGGGTGTATGTAGCTATGCTATGTAGTATTGTTCGGTAAACTTATCGTAGATTAGTGACAGGCGATGGTGCTCGAATGTAAATAACTCAAACGACATTTGATGGTGACGTCAGTCTGATGCTCGACAACTGAACAGCCCTTATTTTGTATCAGGAAGTATATTTGACGCAAACAGTTTCGGTTCTGGTGATCGCCATTTGAAGGATTAAACAGTCATGTGACGATTTCACGCGAGGACACTCTACACCAAAAATCACGCAGTTTTCAAAAACTTGGTACTGAATCAAAATTGACTTCCAACAAAATGTGAGCAGAATAATGATTGATTTGCCCATTTTGTCCGAAATTAATCAATTTTTAGTTAAATAAAAATGTTTCAAAATTCTTGGTAAAATGCCAAGCTCCGTTAACGTCACACAATTAGACCTAAACGATCCCATCCAGAGAGTATGGTGAAAATGCTGCATTTATTAAATCTCGAAGTAATAAGTTGAACAGAAAACATTTTATGATTATGACGTGTGTATCTCAAGAACCATAGTGAGAAAATCTTAATAAAATACTATTAATAATGCTAATTTGGCCTGAGATAAGTAACTTTTAAATGTAACGAATATGATTTTATCCAACAGGGGCTCTACTTTTGCAACCAATGAGCAGCTTTTGTAGATAGGCATACCCAGGTCTGGAAACGTTATTGACTGAATTGAAACTATGAAGACATATACCCTACACTTCAACCCAAGGTCATATTCTTCGAAAAGTTTATTGAGAAATCAAAAAGAGTATAAATATTCGTAAAATACCTTTTGAGTGTTGTTTATTGCTCGATCGATCACGTCAAACACGATTTTATTCATTCTTGAAATTATAAATTCAAGTATCCTGAATATTATTTCACCTTTTTTACTTCCTGGTTTAAAATTTTCTGCGAAGCATTTCTTAAACAAACTGGGATTGGCTGTGTTATTCAAGTAGATGCCAGAGCTAGTTATTTACATTGTTAAGTTGCCTTTATAAATATAAATTCATCGACATAAAGTATTTTTGAGAGATTAGACCCATAGTACAAATCACGATGTCGTCTTCATTTTCAATTTACCTGCTTTTTCTTTTCACAACCTTGCTTGGCACGGGGGAATGCGAAACGGCATTACAGGGATTTATAGATAGCGACGTCAGTCTAATGTTAGACAACAGTCCCTATTTAGCATCAGGAAACGTAAGTATATTTTCCATGTGTCAGTGATGCTTAGAATAAAATAATAAAAAAATACGAAGCATTGTAAAAGGAAATATTGTTATAACTACAGTCCCTTCCGAATGATTTTGAGGGGGGGGGCGACGGGTGGACCATGCGGGCGCAAATCGTTGCCGCTAAATTGGGGGTCTGGGGGCATGCGCCACCCGGAACATTTTTAAAAGGCCCTTTCTGGGGCATTTTGAGCTTATCTGAGAGCCATCTATACTTGCTTCATTTAATTTACAAAATCTCTAAAAATAAAAATTGGTCAAATATTAATTTACCTGGAATTGTTACACGCATTGGAACTCCCTTAAATGAAACATGTTTCTTAAACCTGCATATATTTCAAAACAGGTCATGGTTACTGAGAAAGGCAACCTCACTATTTATCCTGACGTTACCGTACAGTTTGATCCTGGAGCGTCAATTCAGGTCCACGGGGTACTACAGGTTGTCGGGCGAAGCAGTCGGGAGATTAACCTAGTGGGGGCTTCGGGTAAGTACGATGTTGCTTGAAATATCCACTTTTATTGCGACGATTTTTCTATAATGATAATCTCTAGGACTTTTTTCATCCTAGATAACCTCCTCCAATCATATTTGGGATCTTAGAATGCTATAATAAGAAGGTCAACCTGAGGCAACAAAATCGATAGGGAATGTCAAAACGACGAGTAAATATCGAATGTATTATTACTTTTTATAGCTTTTAAAATTAGAATAATTTCACTAACATTTTTTATGAATTATAAACACGCACCACTCCAACTTCATGTCGACATACAAGATCACAGTAAACGGGTGAAATAAAATAAGGGTAATAAAAAGCATAAGAGTGCATACTAAAAATTGTTCATCAATACACGCATTTTCCTGTCACTTAAATTGTAGCTGTGTCCTCCAAAGCTCATTTAGGTGAAATAAGTAACGATAAATATTTAATTAGTTTAATATTTTAGTTTTACTTAGTTCTGAGCACTTTATTTCCTTTATCTTATATCATACCGATCTGGTTACTCTAAGCTAACTCCTAAACAATTTACAAATCACTTACAAAAGCTGTCTTACATGTACTGTAGATTTCAAAGATGATATTAGTTTGACTGAATTTTGAATATTTAATGATGTAAATCAAGATATTATTTCTACTCTCGCTAGTCTATCATAAGTATTTATTACAGGTCGTGTAGACCATTGATGCTTGATTTATAGCAAAAACATTGACATTTGCATGTTGGGGACGCTGCACCACTCTTAAATTCTTAATAGATCTTATAAAAGCATATCCATTCAAAGAAAATTCTAGAAGATTCAACATATTTACCCGTGTCGTGCGCCTATTCATTAAGCAATTCAATTGTAAACTTTTTCTTGAAAAAATAAATCACCCAGATTTACTTTAGCTAGACTACTCCCCCTTCGTTCATTTTCCCGATCACCGGGCGTGATTCTGAGATAGAAATTGTGCTAATCTTGAATCTAAAATAGAAGTAAATACTTTTCCGAAAATGCTTGTTAAAGTAATCCCTCTATAGTTTTTGAGATGGATAAGTCTTCTTATTTTTTGGTCACGTGTCTGGTTTAAACCAATTAGAGAGTGGGGAATATGACAGTGATATAATAATATACTATTTGAATATGTTATTAAGTCATGACCATTTAAAAAGAGAATGAACCGTTTAGTCCCTTTTTGAAAACCCAAAAACGTAAAAACAGCAGTGAATTTCATGAATTTCAACCGTCAATGTTTTATTATCATATTAGATTTACAATATTTATACAAAGTATATGAATATTTCATCAAACCAGATAAAGGTAAAATCATTTTATCAATACATATTCATGTTAATGTCTAGTAAAATTGTGTTTCTTCTTATCGTATAGAATTTTCTATGAAGCTTCTAACTAGGCTTACAAATAAACTATTCTCAGATAGAAATTTCTATACAAAATATTCCATTGTCTTTCCGTATAGAAATTTCTATGTGAAGGCCGTCGGAAAATAATAATTATGTTACTGGTAAAACATTTCTCCTCGTATTGAAATTTCTATATTGATAAAGTCTAAAATAAAAATTGAAACGCTTCATAGAAATTTCTATATATATGGGTGCATATTTAAATTATGTTTGCTGGTATAGAAATTTCTATAAGGATAGAGTAGAAAAATAAAAATCGAAACGCTGTATAGAAATTTCTATGTGGCACAGAAAAATTATTTTCCTAGATTGCCTGCTGTATAGAAATTTCTATATGGTCAAAAATATAAATTGAATGCCTATATAGAGATTTCTATGCGGGTGTAGTCGAAAACCTTTGGTGCTCAAAAATTAAGTTTGTCCGTATAGAAATTGCTATATGGATAAATTCAAAAAATTAAAATCGAATAATTATATAAAGAATGTTTGTAATTAGTCTTAAATTTTCGGCCTATTGTAATAGTATTTGAAATAGTATTTGAAAATATTTGGAGGTATAGCCAATGCAGTCAAATTACATCAGAGCCAGAAAAATTATTGATTTACATGGTTTTTTGTCGCTGAAAGTTATGAAAATTAAAAATAAAACATTGAGTGGCTCTGGCACATGGGGAAAGGTTTAAGGATTTAACCCCTTGACTGAGTGCAATGTGGAATGATCATTCCTTGAAGATGTTGGTAATTACAAAATGCATTGAGTCTCGGGCTTAAATTCTTTTCACACATTGCAAAATATTTTTACCATGTCACCTAAAAGATACGAAATCACTAAAATGACATATTTTAAATGAAACTTTTTGCAAGGGTCAAGTTGGCAAACCACAAATTTTTATCTGTTGAGTGAGCTTGTCACCTTTGCAACCACCTAAGGAATGACCTTGGATGCGTTATTGGTTATTTCACGCACAATGCGTTATGTGAAATACTGTGTTCGGATTGGCTGAAATCGGACACACCTTGTCTAGCTATGTGTGAATTCCAAACTAATGGAGGGTAGTGTAGGCATAGTGTAATTTGACAAACTTAGTCTAGCCAATCAAAACACAGTATTTCATATAACTGCATTACATTCTATAACCAACAACTCTCCATTAAACTCATCGGACCCTACCCTGTCGGCACCCGTACGGTCACCGTAGGATTATCGTACGTACGGCTTTCGGTGATATCGTATGATCATCCTGTCATTTCGTACAACAATGCAAACGTAATGATAAAATCAACTTGATTCTAATTACATTTCAAAAGTTTGCCAGAGACTATACTCATTAATGTTGAGAGATAATATGGGTCACATTTGCCTCGATTTCCATTACTATACGATGAGTATGTTGATCTTATGGGACAACTCTCGTATACTGTACATGTAGATATAAACTTTCCACAATCGCCATATATCAGCATATGATCTGAACAATTACAGGTACCGTAGTCTGGTATAAGTGTAATCATTTTTTAACAAACTACTCAATCGGCCGGGCGCGGGGACGAGCTTCCTCGTCAAATTCCTATTCCTTTGGGCAATATTGTGTATCAAATCAATTTACAAACATTTCAAGTTGTTATCGTACCGCAATAAAACAATCAAGATCATTTTTAATTTACATATTGTGGTTAAAAGCAAATATGGCCTTACTTCCCGTACTCAATCTACACCTGATTCTAATTTAAATGTTGCGAGATGACTTGCATGGCCTACACGCTCTATTTTGGTTTTACTATTGCCATTAGAGATGTCATGATCTTACTTTTAGATTTTAGTTTACTAGTTTACTTTTTGAGCTTTTGTATCATCCATTTTCTCGTCCTTCGAACGTCGTCCGAAATAGTTCTCTGTATATCATTTTAAGATGTTAGAGCAAACATTTCAGGACTTATGGGACAACCCTCGTATTCTGTACATGTAGATATAAACGTTCCACAATCGCCTATCATGATGATAAACCATGGTATCTCATTACTTCTCAGCCCTGAGAAAGGTGAAACCGAAAGATGCTATGAGTATCAGAATGCAATCGCCATATGATCTACCCTTTGCATTCGTTTGACTTCACTTCTTAAAAGAGAGCTTCGTCTAGTTTAACTAGACTCTGCACGCAGGGTACATATGATCTGAACAATTCCAGGTATAGTAGTCTGTTATAAGTGTTAGAAGGAAGTTTTCATTTTCCTCTGTTGTGTCATATTCCTCGCCTAATAATCAAACAATATTTGTCTTCTTGATATGTAATCGAGAGTACCATGTGTGTACCCTCTGGCGTGGTATTTAGATATTCCAAGATGAGCGTTTGTGTTTTCATCGAAGATATCTTTTGACTGAAACATTAATAAATGGAAGCTATAAAATAATGTATAAAAAGTTCAGGATTTCCATTGCGAGGACAGAATGATGTACTGTTTCGTTTTAAAATACATTTTTATAAAATCTGTTATAAAATACATGTATATCATAACCCAGCTTATTATTGTATAATTTGTTTTTATTAACAACCTACCTATGATAGTATGATCATGGTTTGAGTTTACACCGGTCGACCAGTCAATCCCCCACACAGCAACCGACAATTAACATGATTAATCGCAGTGATATATCTCACCTTTCGTTTCACATTCGCATTTGACTCTAAATGACAACTCGTAATGGACACTGGTATTTTGAATTCTTACACCATTTTATGCAAATCGCTTATTGTGCAACGATTAAAATGCTTTGATAGTACATTACGTTTGTTGTTCTTAAATTCCAAGTTGGTTATAATTACTGCATATTCAGGATATAAACTTGAACTAACTGCTGACATGTGGACGTGATACCGGTGTATAACCCAAACGCTCCTACATGCACGACGGAGCGTTTCATTAATGAAATAAAACAAAGAAACGCTCCGGAGTAGGAAAACTGGCTGGCGGGAATGATGAGCCGTCTGACGATTTCCCCAATAATGGGAATAAGAGGTATGAGTTACATATTTCGAGTATACCATTCGATGGGTGTGATATTCATGTTGTACTTGGCTGGCTGTTGACGTTTGAAGCAATTAGGAAGAGCTGTACGAAGCAGTATAGTTATCAAAATCCAAAAACGTATTTGTCATTCTACCGGTCAAACCCCCTTTTTCGATGCATGTGATTAGTTGAGCCAGGATTAGAGCACCAACGTATATTTTAGTCAAATTCCAATGCTTCAACGCAGCATACATTATCGTAATAGTGATTTGATGACCGAAAATCCAGTCTTAAAAATGATGACAATCTCATATTCAAGAAACGCTCCGATCTGGTTAACACAGTGAACTGGAAACGCTCCGGTAGTCTAGATCTGTTTAGGAAATATATAGCTTGCCTTTCCTTTTCAGGAAGAGAAAGAAAAGATCTTTTATACCCCTTGACATCAAAAGAAGAAAGATTAATTCACATATAAATTTTCGTTTTTTTCTACAGTTTTATGATTTAGCACACATGTAGGCATGACATCATCTAATGTAGGCTTAAATCAACTAGTTGCACGTTTAGCACCACCAGGTTCAGATGTTTCAATTTGCCTAACAAGTACAACACGTTTTTGAGAGAAAGATTCGATTCGGAACTCTTCTCTAATAATCTGAAAATGATATCAAAACAAAATGGTAAGAGCGTTTCTAAAATTGTGTTCTAAATCGACGGAGCGTTTCGAGGAAAACAAGCGATTTCTTGAGAACAAGTAATGGATTTGGACTGGGATTTTAGGAAATGAGAATATACGAGTTTGTGATCTACTACTTTAACAGAAAGATTAACGTTTTCATAGAAATACTAGTTTAATTCGTTATTTGTGGTCAAATCGTCATCATCAGATTCGTTCGATCTACACTACGGAGCTTTGATCAAGCAAATAACAGTTTACCACCAGAAGTTGAATAAATAAGATCTTTGCTCACGGTATTGTTCATCGAATGGTAAATAATATTTCACCATAACATATGATATGTAAGAGAAACGAGAGAAACAATACTGACGGTCATAGTGGAATCTTCATTAGCCGCCATTTTATTTCGCCCCGGAGCGTTTCCGCGTAAATGAAACGCTCCGTCGTGCATGTAGGAGCGTTTGGGTTATACACCGTGAGTATTACAAATTACAATGATCGGTCAAGAAGGAGTCTGTTTGGTAAACTCAGGCTTGCGGTTTGTTAACATACAATGTTACGCATCTCTTCAGATTGAAATTGACACAATAGCCCACACGATAGAAAAGCACATTTCAATATTGTATGATTTATGTATAAGGAGCTCCTCCCTTTATCTTTCCGGATTCACTCAACCTAGAAATGTATTAAATGTATAAATGTACAAATATCTGCCTTAAGGCATGGTTTAATGTAATTTGGGAGATTCAATGGTTTTATCAGTTGACTTCATGCACATGCATTGTAAGCCCCTGAGACCTTTACATTAAGACCTTGTGTATATGCCATGGTAAGATCATTCATATGTCAGGGTAAAAAAGATAATTTAGTCAAGAGTCATCCTTCTCGGATCAATGCCTCAACAAGTCAATAAAGGATGATAAAAAGTGCAGGCCTAAAATATTTTAAGGGTCACGATAAGTGGGCCATTTGGGCTAATATGGCCTGCTTTGTCATTAATCGGCCTCTTAATTTTCAAGCAACTAAACATTTGGAGTATAGGGGTCTAGACTTTTTCGTACGATTTTTATCAAAGTAGAGCAAACCCCATCACATTGCCAAAAGCTGGCTTCCCCCTCAATAAACTCGTGTTTTCGTGCCTGTGTCCAATACTCTTTTATACAAAAACATTATATTATAAACAGCTGGAAACTTTATATCATTACTCACAATATTATTCGTCAGTCCAATGTTGATTGGCAGTGGTACAGCATATAGAAAATAGTTAAATAACAATGGCAAGAATATTGTAACGATGATCTCAAAACTAAAAATAAACTACATATTATAGAGGACTTAAACTATTAGGTATACGCAATAGTTAAACCGTACATGGTGTTGCAATGCGTAAATGCATCTTTTGTTATGAAATCTACCTGAATACACTTGTCATTCTTAACCCATTAAAATCAAACAGAATATCTCAATGATCAAATAAGATACACACGCGGTCCTAACTTCGACCGTTAATTTGAATTTTTGACCTACCGGATGTTTGAAAATCAAGGATTACGAGTCTCATACTGCACCGTTTTCTTCAAACTTGTTCCATTCAAAGCATAACACAAATCCCTTTCTGATGGTACATTATTCTCTTCAACAGAGTCCCTACTTCCAGCGGCATTTTGGTCCCCAGTTGTAAGAAGGCCTTCTAACAGCTGGGGACCAAAACGCTGCTAGAACGAGGGACTCTTTACAATAAAGTAATGCACAGACAGAAAGGCAATTTTGTTCTGCTTTTAAATGGTAAAGGTTTGAAGAAAAACGGTGCAGTATGAGACTCGCAATCCTTGATTTTCAAATTAACGGTCGAAGATAGACCGCGTGATACAGTCACGACAAAAACTGAGCAACTTATATACGAGTACATGTTTTATCTTGTGGATTAAAGTGGTGAGGTCAATTGAAATAAATAGAGAAGCGCATTGGCACAATATACACTTCTACAGATTTAAATCAGACATCAAGGAAAGGGTTCCAGATCGGTTCACATGTAACATTCACAAGTGCTCAGAACAGGGGGTACTGCATGATTTTGAAAGGATGTATGACCGAAGCTACGGGCCTGATATCTCAATTCGATCCAGCCAATTTATTTCCGATAAAATCAGATAACACAACAGGCAAATATTCTAATTTGTCGAAGGCAATTCTTTCATCATGTTTGGAGATAGAAATATGACTGATGAATATTTTTTTATTGGAGTTCACGGTTACCTCTTAAATGAAGTTATTAAACATTGTTTAATCAACTAAACATGCCAACACTCTCAAAATTCGAACCAGACTTATAATATAGTGAGCATTATATACCTGAGACCTGATTCATTGTTTCAAAGTGGTAAAATGCTACCGTATACGCAGGGGAGGAGACCATATTTACTCGATTGGGAATCACGAGAACATACAAAGAAAACGTTTAGAAGGAAACGCGAAACTTAAAGGTACGATTTAAGTAGTATTATGATGTCGAAATTGATCAAATAAGACACACCATAAACACATTAAGGATACCTTATGCTATGCATGTACGTTTGGGACTGATACATAATGTATATTTTTGTTTTCTAGCCACGTATGTAGCGATCAAGTACAGCGATACGCTTGTCCATAAAGAGTGTATTTTGAAGCACGTTGGCAAGTTATTTGAAGAGTTAGACAAGAAGCAAGTTCGTTGTTTTGCTAACAATATGATGAATTGATTCTGGTGGAAGATATACTTGTAAGTTAAACTTATTTAAATAGTTGCACATATCTTTAGAATAATATTATTGTGATATTCCCAACTTGAGCTAAAAATAAAAAGGCGTATTCCTAATTCACACAAGTGGCATCTGAGAATACATCATACAATAATAATTTAAAGATGAATGGGTACCTCAGTGAAATTGAATAATTATAAAACCGTTCACGCGTGTATCTCCTTCACATATGCCTAAAGTTGCTTCTTCAGAAAATATAGCTTACAAGGGTCGATCCAAAAGTTTTGCATCGTGTGCTCTAAAAATCTTAATACTTTATGAGTATTTTTCATATCTTATCTCATCCACCCCATATGTAGTAGTTTCATTCTGCGTAAAATAAGCAATACATTTGATCAGTAACATAGTTTTCTGAAAATGAAATAGCGCTTCAGTTGCTGAAATTACCAATACGGTTTAATTCATTCAAGCTCCACATACCCTTTTGTTGTATTGCTATGGTAACTAGATGCATATGTTGAATTTTGAATTCATGGTTTATCTATACACAAAATGAAGCTACAATGTAGGGGGCGATTAAGGTAAAATATGTATATTATTCGTCAAAGATAAAGATTTTAGAGCAAACGGTGGAGACCTTTTGGATCAATCCTCGTACACCAATTTTTGAATTTGAACCTGATGTGATAAGTTCAAGCGGATAACATAAGCAATTTGCATTGATACATCTGAGACAGTCACGAGGTGGTGTTAATTTCACAGTTTGAAATGCTATATCTTGTAATCCCACATCATATGTTAATAGGATTTTAAAGACCCAGATAAAGCCCCTTGTTGTAGTCGTACACAATGATATCAATATTTGATATGGAAAACTTCTTTTGAAGGGACTTTTTCTTCGAAACATTCTCAACTAATTTCGAATGATTTTGTTGTCAGTTGTCAAACACATTAAATAAGCAGTGATAATATAAATCCCATCGATTACAAGCATATATATATACATGTATACTGATCTATTTTATGTTGGAAAATTATAACAATTGTTTGGGGAACGAAAGAGAAATGAACTCACAAACGCAGGAAAGTGGTTCAGAAAAAGAGACACATACATTTAAAAATACAACATTACAATCAGCGACGGCTTTGCGAATGATGTTGACCCCTGAATTGCCTATGAGCAGAAACGATTTTGAATTTAAATATATTTTTTTACACAAAAGGATGAAACTAAAGATTGACACTATTAGAAAAAATGAAACCAGTAAGATAATAGTAAAATAGAATGGTAGATTAGTGAAATTGTCATTTTAAAGTATATCATCTAATTTGTCATGTTTTGTTAATATTTTGTATGTACAGTTGTAGATAAATATAAAGCTTTCTCATGGAGAAAGTTTTCCATGATTAAAATGAATACTTCAATTCAGAAATTATAAATTTATTGTGTTAAATCAATCCTCAAGTGTGGTAATGTTCCAAATATTACACAGTATTTAGATTGTATGATTAACAAGTTCAATGGTGTCATCACATGCGATATACTTATTTATAGATTTGTCTTAAAGACCGTGCTCGAGTACCCCCCTGCAGCCCATTAAGGAAATTAGATGCTGATAAAAATTACATAATTAAACATTAAGGATTAGCCTATCACTGATGGGCTCACTTTCCTTATATGGATAACTGTAGTATTTACTGAACATAATGAGCTATGCACATGGTATATTTGGCGGGGTTTTGTATCTTGTAGGGTGCTTGTTTATGAAGGACAATAGGGTGTTAGTTTAACCAATATAATTATCTACAGATAGCCATCTGAGATAAAGTTTTCTTTATTCTTTTAATTATCCAAATAATTTCAAGAAGTCCATAATTTGTTATCTTCTTATTCTACCATAAATGATGAGCTGAATTTTACTAATGACCACTTTGAATGTCTAAAGAATCAGGATCTACTTGAAGAGTGTCATTAGCAATTGGTTCAGGATAGTTCAGTAGAAGTTGATAGGGAACTTCTCAAAGATTTGCCAAATAAATTATAGATCATGGTATGAACCAATCCTGAGATACCGACAAGTTTCCGACAATCCCCAATCAAGGGTAATGTCTGGAAATGTAATGTATCTTTCATCCAGAGAAATGAAAGCAAACACAGGACAACCAGAACCATGATAAATGTTCAAAATAAGGAAAAGTTGGGTAATACAGTGGGGTTGTTGAAAGATATTCTTCTCGGGGACACCAAACCCAGGATGTTCTGGTCTCTAACCCATAATCACTCATAAACCATACAATTTGAAATTGTGAACTTATTTTCAATGAGAATATTTGAGTCATCTTCATAATGTTAAAATGGTCAATTCAATTATATAAGGGGATGTCTCTACTTCCCTTTACTTTCATATGTCAGTTCTCAAATCAACTACATCATGTCTCAAGCACTAGCAAATAAAAGTAAACAGAAAGTTATTATTCGAAGAAGAACATCTTGGAGATGATTTATAAAGCAGAGACTTTATAACAAGCTTGGTGGGATTAAAATGCAAACTAACCAATACCAGTTTAGTGACTTATACATTGTCAAATGCATTTGATACACAATGTTGAGAAAGGGTCAACAATTATTAGCACCAACATATTGTATAAAACAAAACACGGAACATATTCAAGGATTATCAATAAACTCAAGCAAATGACCTTATATGAAAAAAAGAAAACAATATCATTTAAAATCAAAGGAATATATACTCATTGGCATTGTTGGATTAAGTTTTTGAATTGATGAATACTACACATGTTTGGTAAGTAGAAAACATTGTTCTCTATTTACACTCAGCAATATCCCTTTGTTTATATGTATCATGTGACTAATTTCTGCAATACCGATTGGCTGTACTTTGAGTTGTTAACTCCTCCCATTAGCAGTTTAAAAAATGAAGATTTAATGTGTTTTCAAGATAACTCTGATTGAAATAAATACATTTATTTGAAGATTGTATATTCATACACAAATGAGACAAATTATGTAGCAATCTGATCATTAATTCTATAGGAAAAGGCTAATTTATTGTCAGAGCAAGCAGTTTCAGTTATTTTCAAATTTAATGGTTTACTAATGACTCCATTTCTAACTGAATCTGGCTTTAAATACTCAGCCACCCCCTTTAAGAGTCAGCCCTTACAAATACATTTAACATTAATAATCAAATTATGGTGAAAAGAGAAAGGAAATAAAAGAATCAAAATAATTTCAACAAAATAATTTCATTGTAGGATGAACCTCAAATGCAATATATGATTTAATAAATGAATGTTGTGGTTGATTCACAGAACGCCTTCAACATTTATCAAGAAGGGAAAATTCATTCATATTAGATGCATATCTTTCACATGACCACACATGTTTTGAACGCTTGGTATCATCTCCAGAACTAAATACCGTATCGAATACTACCTACTCTATATGGTATAACCAAGTATGAGAGTACGAGACCACATTTTAGGACTTTCATCAAAATACAAAATACGAAAACTAAGCCTATATCATTTGATTGAGAATTTATCTTTTGATAAAAAAGCAAAATTAATGTGTCGCATACGCAAGCAGTGAGTTATGTTCAAACATGGGCTTTCAATTAGTTGAAAGCCCATGGTTCAAACAAATACAAAAGTATTACCATCAATCATGTATTTAAAGAATTTTTAAGACCAAGCTTGATACTTTATGGATGGGCTAATGGAACCATCTTAGTATCAAATGATGCTCGATTGAAAGAAACTTATTCGCTTTTCCTACCCCAATCGAATGATTTTTGATTTAGAGAATGCCATTCGCTTTGTACACCTTTTAATAATGTCTGAATGATGAAACTGACCTTATTTGCCTACCTTAAGGGGTACCCCTTAATGGCATTGGTGTTTGTTTAGCTATGTAATTCTACTAGAGAAGAATTGACTTTGCTTCCAGGTAGAAAAGAGATAAAAAGAGATGGAGTCATTGCAGCCTCATTCGCCACTTGAGTAGACCAACCGTTGCGTAATATAGACAGGTAAACAAGACCCGACAATATTTATCTGTGTGAATAATTAAGTGAACTATTGTGTTGCCCTATTCCATGACATTCCAAGAATTGGCAAGAGACTCGAGTAACCACTGGATTTATCCTACAAGTCTTGTACTTCATACCTGATACCTATTGTGTGCTGTAAACAGGTAGAGTCATTTAAAACTCAGATCTCTTTCTAACAAGAAGCTGCCATCAATTATGTAAAGATATATGCAGAGGGTGCGTGGTTATATAATTCATTCGAACATGACTGTATTCACGCCTTCTATAAACTGTAAACAAAGTCAACATTTCACCCGGGGTATATTCGCGAACAAAATCCCTGGTAATACGTGCAATGTGTGACGTCATAACGACGGGAGGTAGTAATGGCGGTTCATAATGAATATTAAAGATTACTGATAGACAGTTACTCTGGCATAGCCGAAAAGAGCACACATTCCAACGTCCATATTGTTCACCAGGAGCCGTCACCGTGAACAAAAAACATTGTGAGGAAAATTATGAAGTAAACATGTTGCATACGTTTTTGTGCATGTGTGGTTATCATATATTTAAATGAATAAGTGAATTAAAATGTGCTACACCCGCATAGACATTTCTATACAGGATTTTTATATCTATACATGCATTTTTTGACCATATAGAACTTTCTATATTGGCCATCAAGCAAAATTATTTTTCTGCGCCGCATAGAAATTTCTATACAGCATTTTTATTTATCGATCTTTTCCCTATAGAAATTTCTATACCGGCAACCAAAATTTATATTTACACCTGCATAGAAATTTCTATACGAACACTTGTTTTAATTAGAAAGGCATAGAAATTTCTATACGGGGAGAAATGTTTTTCTGGTAACAGAATTAGTATTTTCCGACGGCCTTCACATAGAAATTTCTATAGAGGTATTCAGTTTTAAATCTTCTGCTTAATCGGTAGAGAAATTTCTATACCGATAACCAAATGTTCATCAATAACAAAATTAATATTTCCAGCCCCATCCGCATAGAAATTTCTATACGAAAAGTCAACGGAGTCTTTTGTATAGAAATTTCTATCTGAGGATAGTGTATTTGAAAATATAGTTTGAAGTTACATAGAAAATTCTATACGATAAGAAGAAACACAATTTTACTGGACATTAACATGAATATGTATTGATAAAATGATTTTACCTTTATCTGGTTTGATGAAATATTCATATACTTTGTATAAATATTGTAAATCTAATATGATAATAAAACATTGACGGTTGAAATACTTGAAATGCACTGCTGTTTTTACGTTTTTGGGTTTACAAAAAGGGACTAAACGGTTCATTCTCTTTTTTAATGGTCACGACTTTATTTCTTTTCTACTATTTGTATGTAATTCCACAAACATGTATATGAGTAAATAATTAAATATAACAGGTTTTCTTGAATCTTGCTTGACGTGATACCGAGTATTAAGGTTTCTTTTTGAAATGTTATTTTGTATATTCTTAAAAAAACAGTAGACATGATAAAAGAATATATTCGCTTATTTTTGGACATCTGACTGAAACTTTTTATGTCCCAATATACCTTGCAAAACCATTACCAAGACAATTCAGAATCAGAGATCTTGAAGAATTCAATTAAAATCCGATGTCCACTGGTACTGTGTCAGGGAGGATACCCTACCTTCCTATTTTTTAATCCTTCCAATAGCAAAATGTTTTAATATAAAATCTGTCCTTTAACAGTTCTTAAACATACATTTGAAAATCAGTCCTTTAAACCACCTTTATGATTCTGAAAATGTGATCGGGTTAGTATGTCAAATACATTTATATGTTTTCTTAATTTCAAGGAACTGATTCTTGCGGAATACACCTACATCAACGGAGTACACTTTTGGCAACATATACAAATATACGCCGTTGTCAACTAACCATCGATCAATATCAAACTGCACTAGTTTTACGACATGTCGCAATCACAGAATCTCCCGGCATCGGATTGAGCATACTACGCATGCGTCACCCAATCAATATCACCGATTCGAACTTCGTCAACAACACCCTAAGTGGCATCAACGTTGAAACATACACTGGACAAGTGAACATAGAGCGTGTAGAGGCATCCGATAATGGCGACACTGGCGCCACCTATATTCGACTTCCGGAACCATCTCCTCAAAGAAAAATGATGTTTTGTACACCGGGAGTGGAAACTACAGAATTGTCTGCAGGAGAAGCAGTAGAAGTGATCATAGATACAACTCACACTGACATGAGAAGTGGATGTATTCAAGTAAACCATATTTTAATGTTTCATCCTATGTTAACAGAAAATCCCCCACTGAGCAGGGAAAGATTCTTTTATAATATAAATACGTTAGCCTTTGATAAGCCATGCACCCCTTGGTTGTCTTAACCATTGTTATGTAAATATGTTCATGATGATTGAATACTAAAATCGTTGAACTGGATCTCTGTACAAAATGAGATTTTCAATGTCACTTTAAGCAAAGTGCCTTTAGGTTAAGGATTTGGCCAACTTCTAATTTGACGTCCTTAGATAAGAATTTTCAAGATAAGTTGTACCATAAGGTAACCGGACAACTCATCCCCTAGACAACTCATCCCAGGACAACTCATCCCCTAGACAACTCATTCCCTGGACAACTCATCCCCTGGATAACTCATCCCCTTGACAACTCATCCCTTAGACAACTCATCCTCTGGACAACTCATCCCCTGGACGACTCATCCTTTGGCATGTTTGAGTAATTTAATATAATATTGTTAATTCATATATTATTCAAATGATTTTTAAATGTCTTGGTTATCATGATCAGTTTTAAGTTTCAAAATCATATATTACATGAGCACTGGCACTCCACTCGATAATGTTGTAAACAGATTGTTTCGGTAACAAAATGCCTCAAAGGTACGATTTTTGTTTTTTCCTTATTCATCCAGTTGTAGGCAGAATATCATATGTCTAAGAAAATGTTCATGTGTGCGAACAAATAGTTCAGAAGACAACACGATCCTCGATTTAATACCTCACTTTTGTTCCTTAAACATAACCTTAAAAATATTCTGCACATCCAACTCTTTCCATTTACATAACAATAGTAAAGTATTAAAGCGACGACTCTGTTGTCTCCTGAGTACAAGTGAACAAATACTTGTAAATCTGGGGAAATCTGGAAAGTTGTTTGAATAATTATGATCATGGGCTTTCTAATTGAAACCCCATGCTATGATATACCATGTTACTTCTATGGTATTGTCAAGGAGATAGTCAACCAATAATATGTAATTTGTTTTGTAAATATTTACCTTTAATTTTACTTTTATATAAAATATATAGTACTATATATTATACAATTTCAATATTATGTTAACATTGAGAGGGGGATGAGATGTCCAGGGGATGAGATGTTCAGGGGATGAGTTGTCCAGGAGATGAGTTGTCTAGGGGAGGAGTTGTCCTGGGATAAGTTGTCTAGGGGATGAGTTGTCCGTAAGCCTACCATAAGATGGTGTTTTTAATTAATTACCAATTTTTTTTATGAAATGGACAATCGTCAACTGTCGTTTCCTTTTCAGAGTTTTAAAACTGACAAAGGCTGGAACATTCTTGCATCTTTCAAAAACATAACAGCCGTTGGGTTCTGGTCAACTAGTAGCTGGAATAGATTACAAATAAGAGATAGGAACGCTACAGGAACGTTGTTAAGAGAGTTATACCTCTACATAAGTCAGAAAACATACACCCCTGATGTCCTCAGCACACTTGATGAATTGTGGTTTCGGCTCAATAATGTCCCTTCCCGTACACTACATGTGACACTTTTGATCCAGTCAACCAAAACTAACGGTAACAAACATATACATTAAGTAATGCACTATATGCTCTGACTTTCTTGATATGTTTGTATGAATGATGTATCTTTATTTCTCCCATATGTGTTGATTTCATATGAACTTATTATGCAGGCGCGTTGACACTAGTAATCCGCTAGCGTCTAAAAAATAAAGTTTAAAGGTACAAGTTTAAATGAGAAAAATTGTGTGTATATTGCAATTGAAGTGTTATACATTATATCCTGAAGTTTCGTATACTCGTATAAATGATATTGTTATGCTTTTATAAAACATTGCTTCCAACATATTCAGGGTGATCATTAAATTTTTGTAAACATTAATGAATCTGACTCATTTTCTCACAAAATGTTGATTTAATAATTATTCATACACAAAATAAATATCACCACGTTACATTTAATATTCTGCGTTCTATGGTAACCATGGAAACCCATGTTGAGGGTACCCAGAGCGGTAAAAAAGAAAGAAAATATTGTAATGTTTTCTTTCTTAATGGTTTTATACTTAAGAAATACCACCATATTTTGTTACATTCCATGCATTATTGTGCATCCTTATTTTCTCATATGTTCATTTTAGGTGTTTTATATATTTGTCATTATATTCAACACATTTTAAGTGACATTTAATCCAATCCATGAACACATCTTTGAAGCCACCTTAACTCGTCACACACGCTCTGTCGAGTACCATCTTTTTCAGATCTTCTTCTGTCTTGAGGAATTCTCCCCAGAGTTCAGATTTTTAAGTCCCCGAAGAAATAAAAGTCTTCAAGAGCCTTGTCTGCTGAGTTAGGGGACATTCCCAGTTTGGTTAGTTGTTTGATCCCCATGCTGTCCGATTACTTCTGTGTTAAATTTGCTGCATGGCAAGGTGCATTATCCCAATGCAGAATTAAAGAGACTCTATTGAGACTTCTCTGTGGCATGTTTTCTTTATTCCTTTTTGTTTTGAATTTTTAACACCATAACATTAACTAACTACTCAATATGCAACTTTTCACCACGTAGAATTTTAAAATATTAAGTTTGAAAATTCCATTTTTATAATGGAGCTCAATGGGAAAAACGACACAATTTGAATTATTTTCAATCGTAGCGGCGCTATTTTCTTGAAATTGACAGATGTAATAAATATTGGTAAGGCGAAATATTTGAAGAAAAATGAAGAAAATTCACCATCCTGGTTACGCAAAATATAGAAAAATGTGAAATAATCATGAAAACCTGTAAAAATAGATTGAAGGGGGTGATATTCATTTGTAATGTGCCTCTCACTACTACAGGGTAACCATAGTTTTGGTAATGGTTTACTAATTTTAAAAGAATATCTTCCAGCATGTGTATCAAGCACAAATAATACAATAAGTGAGTTATCATTAATTGGAATGGTATCATTGTATTCCTCAGCAATGACGACAAAAAGGTAAAATCGATCATATCACACACTAGTTCTTACCATCAGATCGATCGATTATAATGCATTTTAAACAATATGGCAATAGATCTTCAAATTCAAGAATTGAGCTAAATTGTAAGAAAATAAATAAATTGCTAATCCCTTATAACTGTATAATCCCCTTCTGCGAATCATACTGAATTATAATATTTTGATATGCTTATTCTAGCTGTTGTAGTTTAGGTCACTTGATGAAATATTCAGTAACATGCTAAATAACCACTCGTAATAAGCAATATGAATTCTTCAACACAATCATTTTCAACAGCTTTTCAACACAATCATGAATTTAGTGATCTGACCCTTAAAATACTTTTCAGGGGGAATAGTTTGTCCACCTAAGACATGTAGCATCTATTTCTAGCCATATTTTCCTAGGCCTGCTGGAATACATATTTCAGTGTGCAAGTTTAGCATTGTTTTCCCATTGATCATTTGAGTTCTCACGTCAATATTATGTGGAAATAAAAAAAAAGTTGTCAAAAAGAGTAGTTTACTTTATTGTAAGAAATCAAAAATAAAATAAGGTTTGGGCAGGAAGGGAACAGGTGAAATCCTTGGGATACATGAATTGATTAATTATACGAAACATATTCATGTTTCTACAATTTAGGGTAACCCTGTGTTTTATTCTACTGGGACTGGTTATACCGGTGCAAAATATTACAAAAATATTATTTACTTATTATCATAATTCACTGTGACAATATCAGTCTTATCTTCAAATTTGCCTATAATAGTTTGCCTGTAAGGTTGGGCAAGCCGTCTTTTACGTTGATTGTATAAGATGTGATTTTGCAAAGCTCTTATGGGCTAATTCTACAATATGTACTGTAACATATATGTAAGGGTGCCAGTATGTAGTCCAGTATATAGTAAACAAAGGAGTATTTTGGTCAACTCAATACATCTGATAAACACTTTATGAAGTGTTTTCTATGCAATGATTATATTCAGGCACTTATTCATTGTTACTGCGAATTTCAAAAGCCTCTAAATTGTGTGGAATAGAGCATGCAATGTTTTTCAGTTTCAAGCAGGTTTTAGTACTTAGGTGGTTCAAAAGGTTTTGCAGTTGATGCCATAACTTCAAAGAAAATAGGACTTTTGCAATGAAACTTGGTACACATATAATTATGTTATATATTTATACATAATATGGTAAAAATTGCGACCTCAATTTTGATTGGTTCTTGAGATATGGTTGCTATGGTAACCAGAGTGGTGGGTACCATGTTCAACCCGAAATTACGTTTTTCCAAATAGTTTTCTTGCTTGTATAAACTCTTTGTAAAGTGGCAATTAGCAGGTGTAAGTGTCTTTGGGTGGCTATTTTTCTTCAAATTCTTCAATTTTTCTAATTGTCTCTATGACATCACAATAGACAAGTGACACGATAAGTTCCTCTGTGATGTATACTGTCCAAAACCCAGTTGAAAAATTGAGATGGAAAAGTGGGGAAATTTTGAATTTTTTTCCAAAATTTTCAAAATGGCAGATGTTTCCACACCAACCAAATTGATGAAATGGAAGCATAGAAATCTGATACAGTGCATGCTTGACCAATTGTATTTTCAGACTTATTCATTTCATGATTATGTAATACTGACCTATTTATCTGCCTAGCATATCTTTGAGTGATGTAACAAGCATTTAGACACATATGTGGACCAGCTTAAACATCACCAAAATGTGTTGTATAATAGCAAAAATATAGGACACCTAAAATAAACATCTTGAGAAAATAAGAATGTTCAAGAATGCAGTTTGACAAAATTGTCAAAAGTTAACCCCCTCCTGGAAATTTTGTGACCCCCTCCCTCCTTGGCAAATCCTGGCTACGGGCCAGTTAAATGTAACAATATATGGTGGTATTTCCAAAGTATAAAACCATTAAGAAAGAAAACATCATAATATTTGCTTTCTTCTTTTTGACTGCCCTTGGTACCCTCGACATTGGTTGCCATGGTTACCATAGAACGCAGAATTTTAAATGTAACATATTGAAACAACCTTGTGTATGTATAATTATTAAATCAACATACCGTGAGAAAATTAGCCAGATTCATTAATGTTTACAAAAATAAGATCACTTTTGATCTTACTTTATGATCACCCTGTATGTAACACTCAATCATTTGACATTTTCTTTGACTTTTCAAATGGTGTTGCACCGGGACAGAGCAAACAATATTAAATATTTTAACGCTAGAGGCAATATTCTTGATTAAAAAGCTGAATGAGCCAAATCTTACAAGAAAAGATGAAATTTTACTGAAGAGAACAAGATGTGATTTCATTTTTACTCGTCATCTTTTCAAACATAATTTTCAAGGTATTGACAGTCCCAAATGCATCTGTGGTTTTAAACAACAAACCACAAAGCATCTAATCTTCAAATGCCCTCTGTTGAATGTTATAAGAGATAAACTTTGGGGGGAACTCAGGAACATGCCAGAAATGAACATTTTCTTTACAGGATGCTCTGCAGAATATCTTATTGTATGGCAGAGATGGAGTTAGCATAACATGCAATTCTTCAATATTGAAGCATTTTACATCCTTTTTGTGTGAATGCATTGATATAATTATATAGTTTTAACACATTCCTGCCATAACAGGATCTTAAGAGGTTCTGGACAAATCATTTGATTCTGGACTTGTCATATTTTTTTTTCAACGAAATCACATCCAAGGGTTGAATTTTTATTAGCTATTTAGAGAGTGAGTCCTGCCTAGTATTAATTTCAATAAAAAAGTTAAAATAGAACCCTATTTGAGAGTCAATCTAATACTTACATTACATTGATAAATTAAGGCAAATCCTGAAATATTTTTAAAGTGCGTTTTTTAATGAAATATTATCCAGCAAGTATTTAAATGAAACGGTCTTATTTAAATACAAATCATAACATGATATTTTTCATGAAACATTTTTCAATGAAATTCAATTGAAGGGTCAAGATAAAACGAGCTAATTTAGGTGAAAACCCTTACATGATGATGTGTTTTCATAACTTCTTTTATAAAATTCCATCAAGGGGTGAAGATAAAATGATCGAATTTAAGTGATTTAAGGATCACGAGAATATGTTTTCTTTGATATTTTCTATGAAATCCCATCCAATGGTCAAGGTAAAATTTTGATTTTGATTTGGTCACGTGTTCGAAAGATCCATATAAGGCCCATAGAACCATATAGGAACGTCATTTTGAATGTCACGTGATAGATCCATATAAGGCTTTTAGAACCATTTATGGAAAGATGAGGGAAGCCCCTGACACCTGTTTCACGATTTTTATGCACTTCATTATTGTACCGAAGTTTGCCGATTCGATTCGTCGTATTTCGGAATCCTGGTGACAATTTTATACTCCATTGGAGTATTTTTGACCTACTTCTTATGACGGAAATTCCCGAACCTTGTTCGGATTAATCCGGATTTTCTGACCTACCTTATCTACCGAGATTTCACGAGTTAACATTCGTCTCATTCCGGAATCCTGGTGACAATTTTATACTCCATTGGAGTATTTTTGATCTACTTTTCTGGATTTTGCCCTACTTATTATATCTTGACAACAAGCAAATCAAAAAATTCGACATGAACGGGTCTCGATCAACTAACCTAGACTATGGAAGCCAGGCACGCTAACCATGAGGCCAACGAGCTACCGATATGAAAGAACAAAAGTATTATATATTTATACCGAGCGTCAATTCAAAATGATCCTCACTTTTGTCTCCACTTAAATACGACTCGTCAGTTGTATCCAGAATAGTAGAACGCCTATGGCGCTAGTGAATAACCAAGTCCCAGGTGAGTGGTTCGTATCCCTCCGTGATATACTATTTTTGTTTTATTAAATACAACAGAAAGGAGCAAGGTGTAGGTTGAAAACAAGACGTTAGTTTGTTTCAAAACAGTTTGGAAACATTAATCTCTGGAACATTATTTTTTCAACACTGATACAAATTTCCCTGACATTTCCCTGACATGTCTACCGTTTCAAAATTCCCGGTCATCTTTGGCCCTTTTGACCTAATTTTAAAATTACCTGACATTTCCAGCACTTGGAAAATCAAGTCAATTTCCCTGACATTTCCAGGTGTGTATGAACCCTGGAAATATCCCACTGGCTCGCCCTATATATCGCTAGCACAGATTGGATTGATTAGTGTTTCAAAATGGTGGACGAAGTGTTTGATTAGATAATTTACATATTAAGCTTCTTAAAGGGGCAACAAGGCCTGTACATAGAAAATTCTAAATTTTTTACATTTTCTGAATTTTTAGGGCAACATTTGGCTTTAACATCTTTTTTTATACATTTTTTCTTAAAATGTATGGATAAACAATAAAATTTCAGCATTAAGCAGTGTAAATTCAGTTCAAAGCTTCTATAAAGGGAGTCCAACTTATAGATTTTGAAAATCCGACTCGTTTAAAGAAGAATATCAGCAGCTTAAATCACGCCTTGTGATCATACAAAATGGATGGAGGGGGGTAGGCGATTTCTGCAAGAAAACTCAACAAATTTGGAAGATTTATTTTTTTCAAGATAAAATTTACAACTGAATTGCCAAATGAATAGGCGCAGTGCATGGCAAGATATGTAAGGTCTTCTAGTATTTTTTGAACTGATACGCTTCTAAGATATGAGATCTATTATAAAAGGTGCATCATCATCATCATCATCATCATCAACGTGCAAAAGTCAATGTTTTTGCTATAAATCAGGCAACAATGGTCTACACGACCTGTAATAAATAGGTATGAGGGGCGTTATTAGAGAATTTTCGTTATAAGTTTTTTAAAAACTTATACGTATTCTTATACTTATAAACCCAATAAACAAGGTGTTTCATAATTTCCTAATTCGTCGGGAAATATCTCCTAGGACGGTAATAAAAAGGGCCAATGGCATACCATCCGTACCCCCTTGATGTAAAGCATGTTTAGTTGTGTCATATGTGTTTTCTAGAATCAAATAGGCTGATATAGCACACGGGTTTTACAGATTTATCTACTCTCAAATATATTTTTTGTAGATGATCGTTTTGAATCACCTTGTAGAAATAACGAAGGGAGAATTAGTTCAGCTAATGAATGAGTCGAGCTATTTGATTGGATACTATGCCTATTCAGCCGATTAATTTTAATAAGCCATTCTGGTCAGTAGGTCCACACATATACTATGCGGAGATCCAACTCTGTAAGTTTATAATCTGTGTATAAAGGCCCTTTTATACGTAAAAACTTAAAAATTGACCTTATAATTTCATGAGAACTTTGAAATGATCGACTCGTTCGTGTAGTGATTCACTTTAAAGGATCTTGTTTATCGTACACTACAAGGACCCGTCAACTAGAATTTAGTTTATCATGTTCATAATTGACACTAGCAAAGGACATTGTATTCGCAGTCCCTAGTTGATGATGAAGCTTGACTATATCGGGAATAGTTATGCCCCACTTGGTACAGATTATGAAAATCAATTTGAATTGATTTTAGTTCGACAAGACCCTTTAAACTATAAGTATACGTATACGTTTTTGAAACAACTTATAACGAAAATTCTCTATTATCACAACACTGACATTGCTCACTTTTTAAAGTTGTTTCAAAGCGTTATATGTAAATGGGCGTGTGGAAGGCCCGTGGGTGGCAATAAAATAACTCGAACTTCGAATTAAAATATATATAAAATAGTATATTTCAAACTTCAATGTTTAAAATACAATGCTCTGTAATGTACAACATGAACTCTTACAGCAACTACTGACAAGCCAACACCCAATGCAAACTCAGCTACATGTGAGTGAGAAAGACCATATAGGGGAACAATAGATATATAAAACTGACACAGTTTGCATAGTTGAATAACTCAAGGTGAAAAGTGAACATGGAATTAAAAGAGTAAAACTGCAAACAACCTACTTAGGGACCTGTTATATTGAGATGAATAGGGATAGATTAATATGAACAGTAATAATATAAAATGTGAAAATGACCATGTTACATATACAAAAAATAACCCCATTGTTACAAAATCACAAAAAGTGAAATATCTATTCTTGTATTGCATTTTCGTTCACTGGACATATTTTAATTGCATTGCTATTAGATACATTTTAAGGGTGATATGAAAATTGAACCACGAAAACAGATGTACTTTAAGGTGCTATGGAAGTTAACAGGAAATGACAAAACAGGAAGTGACAATTTTTTTTGCATCTTTAGATATTTTTTGAATAAAGATAACAGAGTTCTGGTTTGACCTCCAGTCAATTTAACTATTTCCACATATCATTTACATGACCAGGATCACAATGTGCATGGTCAGAATGACCCTAAACATGATGAAATAACCTTTTTAGCCCTTTGAAAGTGTGACTGAAAAAAGCTAAAAGTAGGAGCGTAGGGAAGGTCACTGAACAGAATCTTTTGAATTTTTCAGAAAATGTGCCCAATATATTGCTCTAAATGATACAATCTTTCAAAATTTGATATCATTCATAGAAAAAGAAAAGAAAATGAAAAAACTGATTTGAAAAGCGATCTATTTTCCTTTTTATGACCGCCATTTTTGTTTAAGACAATTTTCTAAAATTTCAAAGATTGTACTAGTTAGAGCATTATATTGGGCACATTTTCTGAAAAATTCAAAAGATTCTGTTCAGTGACTATCCCTACGCTCCTACTTTTAGCTTTTTTCAGTCACACTTTCAAAGGGCTAAAAAGGTTATTTCATCATGTTTAGGGTCATTCTGACCATGCACATTGTGATCCTGGTCATGTAAATGAAATGTGGAAATACTTAAATTGACTGGAGGTCAAACCAGAACTCTGTTATCTTTATTCAAAAAATATCTAAAAAAGCAAAAAAAATTGTCACTTCCTGTTTTGTCATTTCCTGTTAACTTCCATAGCACCTTAAGTTAAAGGGAACTTTCTACCATACCCGCCATGCCATCTGACCCGAACGAGCCACCTTGTGGTGAGATTGGTAACTACCTGCTCGCATCTGCGTTATTACGCAGAGACATAAACGTATACACAAGGAAACGATAGGAGATAACCTATTTTATCTCTGTATACATTTTAACTTTAATACATCGTTGAATCGAATTTGTCCAAAGGTCTTGAAACGTAAAATACCTAAATATTTATCTTAGACCTTGGGATGACCTTGTACAAGAAACATTAATGTTGACCTCGGTTCATCTAATCATAATTCGCCAAGGGCCATAGTATCATCAAACGCCAAATACCTAGACATTGATCGTTTACTTGGATTTAAATAAGGAGTATGATTTTAAAATTGGCTAGGTCGTGGTTAAGCAACAATAGTATGTTCGAAATACCGCTGTGTAATGCCTGGATCACATTTGCTGCGAGTATTTTGTTCAAAATTGAATACATTTCTGAACACAATACTCAATCGGCCGGTCGCCGTAGTGAAAATCGGAGCAAATGTGACCAAGACATAAAACAATTGAATAATACTGTATCAGTTTCACATTTACAGCGGCCAAAAGCATTTACAAAAAAAACGCCAGAGTTGGCAATCATATAAAATGAAACCAATCCCGCTGTGATTCATAAAAATAACTAATTTACTGCATTGAGTTCAATGTTATAACCATGTCGATTTACATGAGTGTCCGATTCATTGTACCAAATTTAAACCTTGACTGTTCTCCAGAAAGCAATAAGCTGACATATATCATATTTTACATTTTAATACAACTGAAAAGATAATAAATGTTTTAGCATAAAGTTGACGTAGTTATAAATGTTTTCAGCGTAAAATCAAAGCACAACCATATAATTAAAAACATTACGCTGGGATTCCAACTGGATACAACTGACGAGTTGTATTTAGGTGGCCTAAAGTGCTGCTTATTTTTTCGTGAAGCCACTCAGTAAAATTACGATTTCTCTCAACCCTGATGTTCAATCAACATCATTCGAGTATCTATATGTTCCTGACACGTTCGGGCATCCGGTTATGACAACGTCTACCCAATGTTTGCACGAGAAATTGACGTAATTCATGACTGAAATCGGGAAGACAAAAATATGTGATATTCTTTCAGAATTGTTTATAATAACTATTTACAAAAACGTTCCTGAGACACAATCCATTTAGGTAGGGTTTGTTTTAAAGTCGAAAAGCCCCAATAAGACAATACAAACCCAGATTAAACCCAGAAGAATGCAGATTTCATGTAATGATTTACGTTCATGTAAACAAGGAAAGTACATATAATCCCCATATAAAACACTGGCCTACGTGACATGTAAACACAGGTTTCAAATTGAAATATAGAAAATTTTCAACATAGCATTTGCTTCTGTGTTCTGTATGCCCCTCTACCTGCTAATAAGGCAATGTATCTTCAAATAAAACCTTAGCCAAGTAGATAAGGGTCTCTGGAACACTTTTGTAAATAGTTTTCACAAGCAATTTTATTCCCGGACGCCCAAACGTCGTGTCAGGAACACATATATATTTGAATGATCTTGATTGGACATCAGGTTGCAGAGAAATCGTATTTTTACTGACTGGATTATTGAATTTCATAGATCTAGAGGCCCTTCAGGAGTGGAAAACCTTAAATTATCAGAGATTAATGTTTCCAAACTGTTTTGAAACAAACCAACGTCTTGTTTTCAACCTACACCTTGCTCCTTTCTGTCGTATTTAATAAAACAAAAATAGTATATCACGGAGGGATACGAACCACTAACCTGGGACTTGGTTATTCACTAGCGCCATAGGCGTTCTACTATTCTGGATACAACTGACGAGTCGTATTTAAGTGGAGACAAAAGTGAGGATCATTTTGAATTGACGCTCGGTATAAATATATAATACTTTTGTTCTTTCATATCGGTAGCTCGTTGGCCTAATGGTTAGCGTGCCAGGCTTCCATAGTCTAGGTTAGTTGATCGAGACCCGTTCATGTCGAACTTTTTGATTTGCTTGTTGTCAAGATATAATAAGTAGGGCAAAATCCAGAAAAAGTAGATCAAAAATACTCCAATGGAGTATAAAATTGTCACCAGGATTCCAGAATGAGACGAATGTTAACTCGTGAAATCTCGGTAGATAAGGTAGGTCAGAAAATCCGGATTAATCCGAACAAGGTTCGGGAATTTCCGTC
This sequence comes from Owenia fusiformis, assembly GCA_903813345.2. NCBI lineage: Eukaryota > Metazoa > Annelida > Polychaeta > Sabellida > Oweniidae > Owenia > Owenia fusiformis. Next base: position 9,723,524 of record CAIIXF020000004.1, read on the forward strand.
ATAAGAAGTAGGTCAAAAATACTCCAATGGAGTATAAAATTGTCACCAGGATTCCGAAATACGACGAATCGAATCGGCAAACTTCGGTACAATAATGAAGTGCATAAAAATCGTGAAACAGGTGTCAGGGGCTTCCCCTCATCTTTCCATAAATGGTTCTAAAAGCCTTATATGGATCTATCACGTGACATTCAAAATGACGTTCCTATATGGTTCTATGGGCCTTATATGGATCTTTCGAACACGTGACCAAATCAAAATCAAAATCAAAATTTTACCTTGACCATTGGATGGGATTTCATAGAAAATATCAAAGAAAACATATTCTCGTGATCCTTAAATCACTTAAATTCGATCATTTTATCTTCACCCCTTGATGGAATTTTATGAAAGAAGTTATGAAAACACATCATCATGTAAGGGTTTTCACCTAAATTAGCTCGTTTTATCTTGACCCTTCAATTGAATTTCATTGAAAAATGTTTCATGAAAAATATCATGTTATGATTTGTATTTAAATAAGACCGTTTCATTTAAATACTTGCTGGATAATATTTCATTAAAAAATGCACTTTAAAAATATTTCAGGATTTGCCTTAATTTATCAATGTAATGTAAGTATTAGATTGACTCTCAAATAGGGTTCTATTTTAACTTTTTTATTGAAATTAATACTAGGCAGGACTCACTCTCTAAATAGCTAATAAAAATTCAACCCTTGGATGTGATTTCGTTGAAAAAAAAATATGACAAGTCCAGAAACAAATGATTTGTCCAGAACCTCTTAAGATCCTGTTCCATGCATACATACATGTTGGTAGTCATTTTTGTTGCTATTTTTTTTAATAAACTTTGTACTAACAGGGCCAATAATGCTGAATTTCAGCCTCGGCCCTGTCATTTGTAGATCATATTGTAAAGTAAAATAAAGAAACCATAAAAACTAAAAAAAGAGACAAAGTTCGATAAATATATACATTTTAAAGATTTTTCATGGTTTTAATTTTGTAGAAGATGTCATGCAAGAAGACATTACAATCCAGTCATCCAACTTTAGAGATAACGGCCACGGTGGAGTTTTCATCGTTGAACCAAGTAAACACGTTGCAATTGCGAACGTGGTACTTTCTGGCAATTGCAAACAACGACGGTCATATCCAGTCCATCAAAACAACTGTTCATCTATTATTGGAGGAGCTTCAACCATATCTGTGATGCACTCTATATTTGACAACGATACATTTAAAATAACCCCAGATGGCCGTGACGTGAGCGTTAAACATTGTATATTTAGTAACAACATTCACACTGGCTTGTATCTTGGATACGATGAAACGATTCGTGCAGCTGGCATGACAGGCAAACATGTGAGCGTTAACCTTACAAAAAACGTATTTGAAAATATTAAATATGGATTTATGAAAAATCCTAGTCCACGAACAAGTTTGGTTGCTGTTCGGGATGAATCAATTTTTATTGAAAACAATACATTTAACAATAACTCAGAATCAGCTGTACAGATATCCGACTACTATTGCCCTACTTGTACTTCAACAACCGTAGGAAATATATTTCAGAATAACAAAAACACATATCTTGAATATGGGCGAAATAAAAGAATCACAATTTCAAACAATAACTTCACTGAGAATTATGGAGAATATGTTTTGAATTTCAAAGATAGTAACCAAAAAATAGAAATCAATAACAACAGCTTCACAAACAACTCAATTTTGCTTTACAACCGAAAGCGAGCCGAAGTTCCTGCAGTCGTTTCTCAAAGATCTGATTACTCGACATTGGAACTGCATTACAACTATTTTGAAAATCCCCGGAGTGACTTCCAAGTCGCAGTATGGGGGAGTCGAAATTCTTGGCCAATTATTTCTGATGCCTCCTACAACTATTGGGGTAGTCAAGATCTTAAGTCTATTCAGAATGGCATTTTGGATCGCCAAAGACGATACGATTCTTTTGTTACACTGGATATTCTTCCCTACTTCAATGACGGAAGCATGACAACCACGAGTAACGAGACAGAATCAATATTCTCTAGAACAATCGGTAATGTGATTGGTGGCGTCATTACAGAACATTTAACGCTTGATATGACAGAATATAGAATCACGGACGATTTACATGTTTACCCAAATGTCACCCTGACGATAGTAGCTGGAACAAAGTTGATATTTGATGACTATATTGGCATGATTGTCCAAGGAAAACTCATAGCCGAGGGATCATCGACAGATCAAATCGTCATGAACGCCAGTATAGGTTGGATGGGGATACGGTTTTCTCTTTCTGCAGAACGGAGCACTCTTCGTCATATCATATTTGACAATTGTGGCAAACAAGATGTCAGTCAATCACCACCGGGTTGTATTATCAGCGATATTGGTAAACATAGGATGAACCACTTGATATTCAAAAACTGTTATTCTAGCTACGCCATTGATTTGTACCATTCCGACCCTGTGTATACAACAGACGTTCATGATGTTCAGTCAAATAAAGGTGTTCGTATTCGTAGTTTGGATACTAGATTAACAGATTCGATTTTTAATGATGCTCCAGAGGCAATTAGAATTGATCCGGATGGAGGGTACAGTGCTCGATCCCAAGTATATTTTCTAAGACAGGGTTCGCTACACAACTGTGACCAAAACTGGAGTCCGACTGAAGATTTATTTATGTCTACGTCTGAGACTTTTGTCCTGTATAAAATGAGCCAAAGACCATGCTTCTCTGGTAGAATTGTTACTTTCACCACTTCGCCAAATAGCAGATTATCATTTCAACTTATTTACATTTACGAATATCATGACGAAAGTGTAATTATAATTCGTAATGACGGCTCAACAACAGAGATAACAGCCAATTCCTTGAGAACATGGGTTACTTCAACAAACAACGAACTAGAGTTCAATTTTTCAGGATGTAGTTCATATAACTGTCGTTTTATTGCCACCATCACGAGTGTGGAACGCGAAAGTATTACTCCATTCAAGCAATCTTTGGTGATTGAAATTCGGAACATAACTTCAGTAAATCATCACAGTTATGGAATTTACATAAGAAATTATATGGATAATAGTAACCGCATCAATCCCTGGAATTATTTTGGACAACATTCAATTGTTTATACTGTTCCATTTTATGTAAAAATTGTTAACTGTTTCTTTGAGAGTCCAACTCGTAACTCCAACTTCGGTATTTATATGAAAATAGATAGGCGGATTTTCACCAACGATCAATCATTTCAAGATTCGAATCTACAGATTGAAGATGTCATTATTGATAATTCAAACTATGGAATTTATGTTCGTAAACGTGGGGGACGTCAAGGCGATATGGTTTTGAATGTTAAAAATGTACAAGTGAGCAATGCACAATATGGAATGCAGTTTTACCACGCTGGCTACGATACTTATGACAAAAAGTTTCGCAATCCCGAGTTACACATTGAGAACAGTTCGTTTTCGTATTGTTCCACATCCTTTTACTTACATGGCGATCAAGCGATGTTTGAAATTAACAATAATATATTCCATGACAACGCCAACATACTTTATTTACGTGGAAAAGAAAAGAATCTGACCTTGTCCGATAATTTGATATATGATAATAGAGGAGGTATACGCTTCGGAATGACAGAGCATGCCTACATGGATATCTCTTCACCAACAACAAAGTTCTTTGGAAATATCATTGAGAATAATACAGCTAACTGTTTTATAAACATAGAAGGTGTACAGAATATACGTTTTCAAAACAATGTGTTGAACAATCCATCAGTAAATCAAGAGATTTGCATAAAATCACGTTCCAATGGCATGAACAACCTTCTTGACTTTCGTGAGAATTTCTGGGGCACTATAGAGTCTTCTGCAATAGAAAAGAGGATAACTCACTTCGCAGACTCAAGCAGATATGCTAAAGTTGAGTACATGCCCTATTTAGATAAACAAAATGGTGTTCCATTGTCTCCAGTTGATTGTCCATTCTCATTCACACCGCCTACAATCGGAGGGATACTTTGTTCAGACACTACACTACTCCAAAACGAAAGATACACCTCTGAAGGTGACATAATAGTTCCTCGTGGAATGATTTTAAAAGTCGGTCCTGGTACAAAAATACTGTTCAGTCGCGGCAGCAGAATGCTTATCCTCGGTACTTTACATGCAGAAGGTAACTATTCAGACCCAGTCTTATTTTCTTCCTTAAGTACATGGAACGGGATTTATTTCTCGGTGACGGAGAGCCAGCAGCGATCAATCCTTACTAATTTAATGCTCGACAATGTTCGCAGTTCTGGGAATATAGGCAGCAGCCCAGTAGTTACAATAGTTGGTAAACCACCGAGGATGACTGCAATCAATATAGATTGTACAAGCAACCGTTACCCAAGTGATGGTATCGTGGCGTTCAATATTTCTGATAGGATGGAGGTCTCCCTTGCCTTGATTCAGAACTGTGACGGTTCAGCCATAAAGCTATCCCATTTGGGGTTCCCTTACAGAAACATTCTAGAACAATACCACAACATCAAAGACGAAATCTATGGTATTACAAATATGTGTGACTACAATGTCAAAACTTTTGAAGTGAATGGAGCAGTGATGGCTGTCTTTGCATATGGTGAAGGGAATCAATATCCATATGAAATGATATGTGCAAAAACATTTACTTCTATTAATGGAAAAAATCTTAATTTTCGAACCATACACCATTCGAACTTTACATCATATCTCCTACAAGCCTACAACGGAAGAAATCTGATACCAAGCGAGGAATTTCTGTCTGAGAGAGTTCCTTCAGTTGAAGTTCACACGACGAATCAAGTAACATTTACCATGCGACTGACGATGACTAGGAAAGGGAATTCAATTTATGCTGTAGAAGTGTACGAGGTTGACCATTTGTTCAAAGGTACATGTAGTATTGGCACCTTTTGAATATATTATTGGATTTTCTCAATTTTGTCTGCAAATACTATATTTTCGCATCTCAGTCATGTATATATAGGCACACATTCAAGAAGTATGTTTTTATTATTAGTTCCCAAAACAGAAAACCGTATGTTTTGCTAATTATACATAATCAAAGGTCCAATACATTTCAAGTTTATCCTGTTTTATTTAATATTTTCAGAGTTCCCAAAACAGCGAGTTACAATTGAAAGTAGTATCATCAGAAATAATGGCGATGGTGTCAAAGCGGTTTTAACTGGATCGTCCACCCCAGATATTCATATCGAAAGATCTACATTCATGTCAAATTATAAAAGTATTGACATAGTTTCCGAAAATAGCTCCATCACTATCACTCATAACCAATTCAAGAAGAATAAATGGATAGCAAATATTCTCACTGAGTCGGACAATGGTAACTCCAAGATTCTTTTAGCTTACAACAACATCACGCAAAACACTGGGCAGACTCTTGTTTATATCAAAGATAAATCTGAAAATTTGACGGACAGTGGAAACTTTTATATTCTCGATAATGACATCACAAACAACGCGGGTGAAACACTTTTAAATGAGACAACAATGCCAATAATCTGGATTGATGACATAGATGGTACAATTAAAGGAAACAGTTTTGTTAACAATAGAGGGAGTAATCTTATATGGTGGAAACAAAGACAAGAAGCATCGTTATTCACTAAAAACCTTGTTCGGAACAACATCGGTGAACAACCTAGTGATAAAATTACAATTATAGCGCAAGGTGTGAATACCAAATACATCAATAACTGGTTGGAAAACCCAGTAAATACATTTGAGATGACGTCAGTGATTGGTTATCCAACAGTGCAAACAGCGAGAAATTGGTGGGGAAATAGTATGTCCACGGTAGACATCACTGCTAGATTACGTAGTACTAATATTGACCACTCCCTTCCTGGTTTTCAAATCGAGCCCATTGCGCAGTCTCCGAAGCAAATATTAGGTAGATCAATTAAATGTTATTCAAAATGAACTGCTTTTTTACCTATCAAACTTCAATATTATAATTTTACATTGAGGTCCTCAAAACAAGTTAAGAAACTCAAAGTATTTTAGTTTAGACAATTTACCTTTAAAAATTCCTTGCCAATCTTAATAATTATTTCAAAAATATTTTGTAGGAAGTTGTGATTTTGGGTGGATTGACATTAGGGGAACGTGTTACTATGTGACTAGAGGTGCCAATTCACACAGTTATTCTTTGAAAATATGCAAGGTACACTTTTCAAAATGCGATTGTTGAACATATTTAAAACATATCAGTCTATAATTGTTCGTACCGATGCATTACATCATTGTTATTTTGCCCATTGATCTACATGTTTTCATCTGTAAAGACATTTAATTCAAATTATTAGTGATATTGCATGTTAAATCAGTTTTAGTGTATTTTGGAATCTACCTTAGATTGGTAAAACTTAGTAAATTAATTGTGATTGTTTGTATTCTTAAACCATTCCATATCCTCACACAGGACGCAGGCGGTGCGATGATGAAATCAGATATCTATCTTTTGGATGATATTCTGAAAGAAGTGAACGACAAGGGTTTGGATTCTCCCCTTATTTGGACACGTCAGGATTCGTTAAAGGTCTAAAACTGTTTAAGAAAGTTCGAGTAGTTTCCTTTGAGAACTAGTTATTTTATGAGATCACATTCAATTTTTTTTTAAAATTCATACTCATCGAGAATATCGATCGACTCTAAGATCTGCAGTTAAAAGATTATGCTATCAACGTTTACTATAAACAAATGATACATGTATGTGTTCATTGCTTTAAAACTAAGAAAAATATGCTGATTATGGCATCATATAAAATAAAGTACAACATCATTACATGCTCACCTCTTACATTTTTTAAGGAATGCAAGGTGTATGATACACGTTCGAAATCAGAGAAAACCACGAACTGCAGCCATCCATACCCAACAGTATGTTACAAAGAACAACGTAAGTTCGAATAAATATGCTTAAATTAGGGTTAATAACATGCTAATAAATATGTGTTTTCCAACAAGAAAACATGTCGTAAATAGCGGGAATGGTTGACAGCATCATTTAATCGTAATTCTCTCAATCGTTTGATCGTAATGCTCTCTTTATTTTAGCAAGCCAATGTCCAAATAGTTGTTCCTACAATGGTAAGTGTTTAGGAAATAGTTGCGCGTGTGATAGTGGTTGGTATGGCAACGACTGTTCTGTTTATCACTGTAAGGATGTCAACAACTGTGGACAATTTGGAAAATGCTCTGGGCCGAATCAGTGCCGCTGTAAGCAAGGGTGGTATGTAAGTATATAGTGGTATAAAGAAGCATTAAAATACTTAGGCCAATAAACAGAAATATTTTTTTCTAAAGATACCACGATTTCACTCAATGTTCTTAGAAATATAAAACACATGAATATAAACTCTATTTAAATTCAAAACACAAGCAAATATGGGTTATCTCAACCGTTTATTATTATCAATCGTGTATCATAGTGCAGATATTGTATATTATGCATGATGGACAGACGCGGGAATGAATTCAATATTGTATATGTACCTGTACAAAGGGAACTTATCCACTGAATTTGTAAGTTCTCAACGATGAAATAGATATCTTAATATTTAGTATATTACAATTGAACGTTACATAAAATAATAAACACCAATACGGAAGTCTAGTTCAAACGAGACTTGACTAACAATATATTAACCATCTTTGTCTACGGAGGTTTTCAAATTCTCTAATGTACCATATTGATACATACATCAATTGTCAGCAAAGCTTTCTAATCTGTTTGTTTGAGAGTGTCATCACACAATATTGTCGCCTACTTTGATGTATTGTAGAAAAATATCCAAAAAGAGTTTGCTAATAAAATTTGGCAATTTTTAAAGTATTCATGTTTTAACAAAATTCGACGAAAATTTCCAGTTTTGCAGTTTTAAAGAGAGTTTAAATTATTTTGATTACATTTTGATAACAAACTTATTGCATTACATATGGTTTGTCTGTTCTCTTAAGATATTGTTACTATGTGTCGGAGATTAACTCCTAAATAGGAATATTGTAAGTGTGGTTTTATTATTGTTTAAGAGTGAAGACCCTTTTAATACTTTCAATACACGGACAGGTGCATGTTTCACATGATTTGTTGGCTTTAAGTCTAAAAAGGTTTATCAGGGCACTGAAAGACATCCCTCCTTGAATTTCTATCCCATCCTACCACTACAGCATTTCCTACTATCTCACTCGATTAAAAATCTTTTCCAATAGCTCGCATCTTATAAAATTTCAAGAAAATGGTTGTATTTCGTTTAAGTCCATTAAGGTATTATTAACAGTGAGCTTGCATTCAATTTTTCGTTGGCCTACTATTAGGAGGCCATATTCGCCCAATACTTCATAGATGGCCACCGAGGGCTTACCTTTTGTTGGAAACGATTCACATGGATTTAACATGTGAACCTTCAGGGGTAACATCATAACATTGTAACATTATAACAGTCACTCCTTTTGTGGTGAAGTCATATTACCCCAAACAAAATTACATTTAAGTGTCACAAATTGTTTCAATCTAAAGTATGCCAAATTCCATGAGAAAACTCTTATTGGATATTTTTCTACAACACATCAAAGTAGGGGACAAAATTGTTTGGGGGTACTATATAACTAATTTGTTATCCATAGTTTATTTAGTTTCACAGAATCAGCAACCATTACAGACATTTTGACAAGGCTCAGAGAGCATTATTAGCCAATAATTTAATTGAGAAAATGTAATATGTTTTCCACCTCACTCAAAATATATACATATATTACACGAATATATGACTTTATTGTACTTAATGTATGTCTTAGGGTGCAGGGTGTTCAACGAGTTACTGTCCCCGATATACTGGATGTGTCGCATGTAGCAACCAGATTGGATGTGGCTGGTGTGACACTTCACAACAATGCATGCCCGGTGGAGGAGACGCCCCAACATTAACTACCTGTCCAGCTTGGTTTTATTACAATTGCCTAACCACAAAAGAACGTTCTGTTTGTTCTAAGGAAATACAGGTATTTGAATCTGATATTTCATAACATCAATTTCCAAAACTGAAATTGTATTATTACCAATAAAAGACAGGTTTAAATTTTAAACTTTACAACATCAATTTCCAACAACTGAAACCGATGTTATATCATCAATTATCAAAAACAGGTAATCTGATCGTTCGATTTTCAAACATTTTAGCTGAACAATCATATTCTCTGTGCAGTTACGAAAAACAAATTGGGGTTAAGTGGAGAGTGCCTCCCATCACCAATCACCAAGCCAATACAGAATTGATTGAAGAATAGATAACAAAACAAAATTATATTAACTCTTATATATTAATGCATGAGGAATATTTCAGATAATGGACTGCAATGGGAAACAATGTGATGGTGAAAACAATCCTTACTACAAACAAGAAAAATGCAACCGCTGTATAGACATCGAAAACTGTTTCATTGAGAATAATCCGGTATGAAAATAGAATAATTGAAAAATATTTATCGATTTTAAGGAATATCTTTGGAAGAAATTGCTATCTTTAATATCTTTTTTAAAGTTGAGTGATTGCAAAGTTTGGAACACCACAAGATGTCCCGATGGACTTCTCAATATCGACTATACACACACAAGATTTGATAAAACTGTTTCAAAGAATGGCGTTGTGTTTTTGGATCCGAAAGTAACGCCACTTTTGAGATGTCCAACAAAAACTGTTGATGTCATCGTTGTCTTTGATGTGGTATCCCTTCCACGGTATAATTCAATGGCTATAGTGTCGCCACAGGCAGGTGGAATAGCACATCGAATACAGTCATACAAGTTCTCCGAGTATTCTTCAGGTACATGTTAAGACAGTGTTTTGAAGGTTATGGCTTTGTATATTGTGATCTCGGAATAGAATAGTCGTTTCTTTTAGATGGAATATAAAACATTGGTAAACTGGTAAATAATCACCACGTTCATAACTTCATGTACAATCATAACCCTGTATTTTCTATGAATTCCGCCTCATTACGATCATGGGCTTTCATACACCTCTACAGCATAAATTGAATTCCCTTTCCTTGTCATTGTTAGTAACATGGTGAATGTTAATTGATTCGTCGTGTGAACTTCAACTTAAGGAACACTCTCAGACAGAAATTCCTGCTTGATATTCAAATGGTGAATGTTTGAAGGCCCATGTTACAACGTAACAATCTGTTTCATCTACAGTGCTATTGACAGGAAGTTATAGATGGTGTCATTTTTATACAATCCTTTTTTTCGTAGGCTATTCTAAATATAAATTTCAGAATGTTTTCATTTCAGGAACATTTACAATAATGTCTGGTAAACCGGCATCTTTGAATGATTTGGTAACCTACTCTGATTTCAACGAACCAGTTGAACTTCGACCGGTGAATGACATACTAATTGACGAACTGGAAACTGAAGACGATTTACTTGATCAACTGAGGGACATGAGAGATGCAGGGAGTAGAGTTTTCTTTACTGATGGTATGTTTGTCTATCGTGTCCTTGTTTATATCATGGCCAAACAATATGGATTCAAGTTATACATTTGGCAATTAATTTTATGATAATACGGATTGGAATCTGGAAAACAAGCAGAGTCCTATCAGAGTGAGTCCTATTCGGGAGACTAGGCATAATCAGGAAAAATATTTACCATGGTGGAGGTGAGAACTATAGACAATGTATTTGTACATCAGTCATGAGGATGGGATTCTGACTGACTTATACTTTCAAATGTTCGGTTAGCTGTTTTAAATACGGTTTTATTCTCACCCCTTCGCGTTAGGACAATTTTTCGTAATAACTCCACATAATCGACCTGGTACTTTTTAGAAAAGATGTTTCGTTGTCTGGGGGAGCGTATGGATGATTCTGCGTCGTTTGTGATTGTAATACCGAATAGTGCTGATAACAAAGCTTATGAAATAGGAGATGTTTTAGTTGGAACGCCACTTGGATACATCGAAAGCGTTACATCTGTTGTCCAGGATTCCAAAATGAGAATTGCTAAGACAAGACTGACACAATGTTCAAGGCAAATGATGTTTAATGCTGGTATAATGTGAGTCATTCTTCAGATCAAATCTTAGATAAAGAACGATTCCTCCAAATAATACATGGGAGTCAATAGAGGAATATTCAGAGGTCCAAAATGGTTCTCCTTGACTTATAACAGAAAACCTTTTGATTCTTAGATGACATATGCTAGTATAAAAGCATGTTACTCATTTGTATATGATTATGATTTAAGCACTCGGAATGAATACAAACCACACCTGAATTGTTTATCTGGGGAACAGAACCTTTATGGCGGTACAGTTATGCCTTCCTACGAGTCACAGAATGTAGTCGAGGGGTCTTTTATACAAGGACGGGGAACACAGCAATTTTCAGCTAAGGTAGGTGACTAAGTGAGTAAATTCTAATAAATGTGTCTCAGCAACTGGCTTATTAATGTTGATCGTGTTAATGAATTATATTTCAGCTAAGTATGCTTTTGACTTTTGAGTATTTTTTAAAACGTTTGCCAGCCACAAGAAATATTCAAGTTGACAATGTTTATAAATAGTGTAAATTTAAATCAATGAGCGGATATTTAAAAGTTGACAATGTTTATTTTTGTGTGTCAGTCATTGAACAGATGTTTAAGTTTTTAAATTTCGTTTTATTTTGACAGCTGGGGAAATATCCTAATTTTATACAACTCTTTTTAGGTACTCGACAAATATTCAAGTAATCAACATAACTTTTACGTCATGACAAATGTTGTAGCAGTTAAAAATGACAGCTCTGTCGAAACAGAAATACTAAAGCTTTCTAGAAGAAAACGTCAAACGACTACCGATTATTTTAAGAAAATTGCAGTTACTATGAAGAAAAACATACAATTTGTAAGTAGATTTCACTTAACACAGTTTTTACATTCTGTGCTTGATATGTGGTTGATCTCATGTAAATACACTATTTATTATATGAATGATATGTTGATGATCATGGCATCATTTTTTAGAAACCCTCCAAACACAAAGGACACAGTGGTAATTATAAACTAACAGTCAAATACGACGCTGGTGTGACGCTGTCACAGACTGTGACATCTGAAAAGCCACTTAAATCCACTCTTGGTGTCAATCTTGATGGGAAATTTAACTACGATCTTAAAAATACCATTAAATGGGAGTAAGTACTCGATATATTATTAAATAAATCTCCAGACTTACACCGCCATTAAAATTATTTCATATTAAGGTCTATGTGATTATGTTACTTTTGTTGAAATAAGGTTATATAAATGTAACATTTTTGACAGCATTTTATTTACGATATTGTAAAATATAGATGTCATATATTGTGACAATGTTAAGCACTGTTGGACTGAGTTTCATCTAATAAACTAATATTGTATTTCAGACATAAGAACACCAACACTCGTGAAATGTCACTTTTCAAGAAGTTTAAACAAGTGAAGAAAGAAGTGCTTCTGCAAATTGGGAGCAACCTGTTTGTCCCAGCGAAGCTCGTAATGAACTCAAAATTGAAGTACTCAGCGAAGTCACAGGTAATACTTTTTTATAGAAAATGTTCGACTATTATCCAGATTATATTTTAAAATTTTGATACTTGCCGGACATGTATCAGTATGATGGTTTATTTTTGAATAAATTCGAATGCATTATCATTAACAAATAAATATATTGCAACATCAAAACACACTTAACAAAACCAGTCATGTCTGCTTTATATTTAAAACTGCTTGAAAATGTTAGTGTTAAAAACTCACATTTGAATTTCTCGCATATTTCAATAAAGACAGACTACTACTGAATAGGTTAACATTTAAGTACTTAAATATTACATGTAGTAGTACTTAAATATATTACATCTATTTTATCAGAGTGCTGGTGGAAGGGATTTGGGATCATCTGCATCAAACAATGTTGGAGTTGGGGTTGGATTCTACAAGGCGTCTGGAACTTCTCATTTCGCAAACGTCAACCTTGTAAGTGACGTTTCTGTTAAAAGTATCAATATGAACGTGTTTGGGATTCATTCATATCCACTCATATGCTTAATTCACACATTGAACCAAACACTACTAAAATGTTTCCAAAAGTATGAGTATTATCAAAATGTAATTGTAGTTATATTTAATGGCTTTCCATTTTTTGAAAATGCACTGATATACCCCCTTATGATTATCTAGTGTGTAAATGTGACACTTATAATAATGATTATGATGACACTTATGACAATAATTATACTATATGAATAAATTAAAAAAAATAAAATATTTCACATTTTACATTGCAGTCAACACATTAACCTAACATATCTTTCTAAAAACCACATTCTCTTTTGCCCCAACGAAGAATTCAAAACTTTTTCCTATTCATAGTCTCAATGTGGTAGGTAGCGATAATGGCTGGAAAATAAGATTAACTTATGTTTTATTTTCGACGACAAGCTGAATTTCTTTGTAAACATTGCTATCTACAATCTTTGACATCATGGACATGGGCAATATATCCTAGCTTATGTTGGCTGTGCAACAAAAAATATGGTAGAGTTTGTTTAAAAGGTCTGTGACGTCCTTTTGTACATTTATGTACATTTACTTTGATGAATTACTGCGTTTTTCTTTAAGGATATTCAAAAACCTGTACAGGAAGGACCGTATTTATTAGACAATAAAACAGGGTCAATTGATGTGAAATCAATTCTTCAAAACACACTGACGTTCAGATATCCCTCGGGAAATACTGCGCAACCGGAGGAACAAGAATGCCCAGCAGAGATTCTTGGGAATCAATTTTGTGAAGGTATTCTTCGACCTGTTGATCACCTGCTGCCCATCAGTTACACAACTGATATACAGTTCTTTCTCTAGAAAGCTTTTAAAAATAGACATTGTAATAACTGCAGGATATTTTTTTTCGAATGATATACCAGAATCTTCTTCTTTTCATCCAATAATATTCCTGGTTAAAACCGATTACCACACCTTATATGGCCATATAATACACATATAAAAACCTCATATTTTACCTACGTATTCTGCCCAGTGTGTCTTACTTAGAATTATGAGGTTACAATATTTTATAAAGTTACTTTCAGGGCATCACTAGTATTCCTTATCGGTTGTTGCCCATTCAAGCCCAAGGTAGTCTCGATTGAAAATGATTCAGAAATTAATGTTTATAAATTTACCATATTCATCTATCCACATGGTAAGGAACATGTGGTTTATCAATTTGATTGGCGAATCTTACAGATGAAGGTGAAACAGTGACGGACTTCAAAGTGTCCTTTAATTTGCCCATACATTTGGATGGGATCATTGATTCGTGTTCAGACTACTGCAACCAATGTGGAAAGAGTCAGGGTTTTGTAGATACTGCATCTGGAATAGGGGAAATAACCGGGTTTGTAAAAGCCTCTAGCTTTACAAACTTAGATGAACATTTCAAATCAGATGGAAACTTAATAACTGCAAGGTAATTTTAAAAATACATTGTCTTTAATTTCCGATATTACAATGCAGACATTATGCCCGGGAGATTATGTGTCACAGTTTTTGAATGAAAGATCACGATTGAGTTATTGAAAGAGAGTTTGAATGAAACGATTTCAACTAAAAGGGTTTAGTTTAAGGACAAAGATTTTAAGAGAAATATTGTGATTGCCGAAACAAAACTTTTGCACTTACATTATACTTCTATTTATTGGAGATTGCAGAGCGATGTTGGTAAAACAAGGGACTTTAAATAGCTAATGATAACGACCCTTGGCTGTTTCTCCTTTTTCAAATTTTGATTTGACTTTTGTTTCAACTTCAAATAATTAGTATTATGAATGCTTACCTTTTAGGCAGTGCTTCAAAACACCTTCCCAGTGTTCTTTAGCCCCAAACACACAGTGTTGTAAATGTCAAGAAGACAACGGTGTTATCATGAATGGTAAATGTATTTGTGACACATGTCCTGGTGGTATTATGAAAGAACAAATAGGAGGCAGTGGGGAACCGGTATGTAGTTGTGAGTGTACTGACGGATCTGTGTCACAACTTCTTCCAGATGGCAGATGTGATGTAAGTACCAAGTGGAATGGAGCATTTGTGTGCATACTGCTATCAAAAATGGTTACAGACCAGACATTAGGAAATCAAACCTCATTTATCTCGAATCATAATCCAAAGTGAAAAAACAGTGCCTAACAACCCCCTTCCCCATTCCCCAATCAATAATTACATATGACATATTTTCTATCACTATTACACAGTGTACAATTGGCTGATCAATGTTTCAGTGCCCATGTACATGTGCTGATGGTAGTATCTCCAACATGGATCAGAATGGAACATGTTCGTGCGGCTGCACGTGTAATAATTGCCAGCACTCTGTTATTACTCAGAATGGATGCCATTGTCCCGATGATTTGTGAGTCTTTTATGTTAAATATTGCAACAATTCTGCATTGTTGAAAGCCATATGGAACAGTGTTTTCATTTATAATTATATAATTAAGCTTATTCATTGGATCCGATCTTATTTTGTCATTTATAGACTGCCTTTATGATTTGAGAGCCTCATATTAAATATTACAACGATGTACAACTGCTTTAGTTCTCTTACTTAATGCTTTATAGGAGGCTTTGGAAACTCTTTAGTTTATATATTATTTCATAAATAACACATGGTGCAAGAACCAGTATCACATAGAAAAAATTAGGTTATATTTGATCAACAGTCAACTTGCAAAGGTGTTATCTATCCAAGTCATGATAGTTATCTTCCATTGTCTAACAGATGTCCTACGTGTGATGTCAACGAGGAAGTCATTTGGCGTAACTGTGAATGTTCATGTGTTGCTAAACATCCATGCGGAATCGCACCCGGCTGTGTCCCAGGCCGAAGAGGAAAAAGTTGCGACCAACCAGAATGTGGAACATGTCAAGGTAATAACACTGATGATACCACATCAAATCATCAAATCGTCAAGGCAACAAAAGTGGAGACCTGTTCAAGTTCGCGCATTTAAGTAAATATATTAACCACAGACGCTGTATTCCTTAGCCTTTACTACTCAGTAATGGTCGGTTTTGACTATGTTTTAAGGATGCCTTTTTAGTCACTTGAATGCATTTCACAAGCTCCAAACAGGATCAGAGAACCATGATCATTTTACCTTTTGTTTATTTAGATTGTTCTGGAAACGGGTTTTGTACAGCTTCCCTGGACAGTTGTTCATCTAGCTGCCAATGTGGTGCCCAATGGAGAGGAGCATGCTGTGAGTTCAGAATACCAACTGCAGGAGGAGGCGATCCTCATCTTCAAACTCTAGATGGTAAGAATGCCAGAACTTTTTAGTTAACTAATGTTATCTAGTTTTGTAGATAAACAAATTAAAATAAAACACAATCTCAACTTTTTTGTTTCATTCTCAACAAATCATATTTGAAATATGCCATTTATACAAAGGGCCTAAGATCGGATTAATTTTTTTTTTAAATGTTATTTTATTTTTAGTGTAAAAACAAACGAAAATAATCAATTCACTGAAAGTTTGTTCTATATCCTTTTGTTACAGGTGTGCGATATGACTTCCATGGCATAGGTGAGTTTTGGGATTGCAAGAGCGAGGCCAATGCTTTTGGTATTCAGACACGAATGTTTGGATATCGCAACGCATCTCTCATCGGAGGGGTGGCGATTAAAGCGGGTGAGAACATTGTGACGCTGGTGACACATCAACCAGCAGATGAGAGCACATTACCAGTTATAAGGTCAGTAGTATTAAACAAGTGGTTTAAACTTATGATTATATACATCGATCAAGACAATTGCCAATTACTCTCATATCAAGACAAGATAAAATAAAAAGTAACTTTAATAATTTGTTAATGCCATTTTCCAAATAGACTGAGTTGGAACAAAAAATACTAAAACCTATGGTGGTCTAAAACCTCGGACAATACCTTTCTAGGTAGTAGCCTACTTGTATTTTTGTATGTTGTGCTTAGATTAAATGGTGAAGTTGTTGATGTTGCAAATCAAACAGTAGATTACAAGATAAGTGATGACGTACATATGGTAATAACTAATAGCAACGGCAGTGATGACAGTGTCATGTTGGTAACTCTTCAATATAATACAGGTATTTACTTTACTTATAGTGTTTCCACTAATTTAGGCACTTTTTCAATATGTGCATTTTCTTGGAACTAATGCTACATTTTACCAGAGTGGTGATAAAATATTCAATTGACAGCATTTTATCAACTTTTGGATAAAAGGATGGAAACACCGTGCTACTGTTTTCATGTCATCATTTTTATATTAAATGGGATTCTCATTTTTATATGTTTTACTTTATCAGGTGTAATGGTCAGTACATATCTTAGATACAGTGCTAAGATGAAGCGGCAGTATTTGAATCTGGTCCTTCAGCTAACAGCTGCATTCTCTGGAAAGACATCGGGTCTATGTGGCCTCATGGATGATGATCAAAGCAATGACTTCACTGGTGCAGATGGAAAGTTGTACAACACAACCTCTGTTATACAATTTGCTGAATCATGTACGTTTCAAACAATACTAGCTTTTGACGTATTTCCTGTGAAGAATGCAATGGGAAAGCTTCTAAAAATTACAACACTTTTTCGGTAGAAGAATGACATGAGAAAACTTTAAAAAAATTTGAAACAATATTGGTAAAAAGAAATATTTCAGGATTGTTTGTTTTTGCATTACTCATTACAAGTGTGATTTAATGGGTTTCAATGTTATCAATTTACCTTTTGTATAATGTATTTTCTGTGCGTTGCAGGCTAGTCATTCGGTTTCTAGGGTGCATTGTATATGTATGAATGCGAATGTTATTCATCATATCCGTTTCTATTTTTGTGTAGGGAGAGTTGGGGGTTCCAAACAGAATACTTCTGGCCTACAAGGTTCCTGGACATGGACGTCATCTAACTTCCACAACCTTGACATACTCGGCCCAAGCTACACCGATAAAACACTGTATTCTCCAGTATATGACATACGGGAATTTCCTGATTACCAAATTAATGTAAGTTTCTGAATAAAATCAAGTTGGTTCATAAACCGTGAAAATAAATCCGAGCCTCTGTCAAAATATGCAAAATTCCAACAAATGTATATTTTCTGAAACTTTCAGCAAATATACGATTTGTAGGACCCATTCATACTTAGGACACTCACTTATATACATGATTTGGTGTAGTCGAGTTGAAAAATAAATGTTCTGTACGATTAACAAATGTTCCAATTTTTGGACTACCCTCTACGTACTTTATCTACTTCACAGGCAAGTCGAGAAATATGTTCATCAAAGAAAATCAGCGATGAAAGGCTACTTGAAGAATGTATCTTTGATGTCTTGGTAACTGAAGATTCAACATTTTCTACACAAGAGTATCTGAAATCAGGTACAGTTTTTATTTTATTATGCTTATAAACGTATAACTAACCTATGGATTAAATAATTTCATTTGTTATTTGTGTTGTATTTGTGTTTTAAATCTAAAGAGTCTCAGTAAAACCCATGGAGCTTTTAAACATCTCATGCAAATGGGGATTGCTTGAATACTAAACTTGTATACACATTGGTATGTATAAGATTACGTCAAACTTCTAGTATTGCTAGATGACCTACAGAAAATTGAGAAATGATTATAGCAACCATATATTTCAGACTGCCCCGGTCAATGTAGCGGAAGAGGCGAATGTATAAATTCAACATGTCAGTGTACATCAGGATGGGAAGGTGACGCCTGTGACATTGGTAATGAACAATTGTTACTTAATAACGATATTGGATCTTATAGTATTATGTTACAAGATAAAAGGGGTAAATTAGATGCCCAGATTAGATGATGTTCCTTGTACATAAGATCATCGTTCGTTTGGGATGTTTGTCTAGTATTGTATAACTTGTTGTGCTTCATATCATTCCTCAGAACAAGCAATTATAGAAAAAAATGCAAAAAGCCTTGTAAAAACGACCTTCTTACAAACGATTGTTTGTTGTCAGTAATAATTTCCAAAAGATGTTAATGACAAGAAAATATATTTAGGTATGTGTAAGGAGCCCTGTATACATGGCAACTGTTCCCTTGGATTCTGTACCTGTATTGCCGGATGGGATGGGCCAACATGTAATGAATTAGGTAAACTACTTTATATTAATTGATTACTATGCAGATGAATCATGATCAGAAGAATAAAAATAATTGATGTTTTCAAGACAATAGTTTTCGAGAAAAAGGTATCAACTAATAATGGCGTATGTGTATATCGCCACTATATGTAGGGTTAGGTTCACTTTGATTCGAGGAGTAAAATTGTTTGTTACTTCATTCATCATTTATTCATGTTTCAGCTAATTGCAGTGCCGTGGATAATTGTACAGATACGGACCACGGCCACTGTGTGAAACACAACGTGTGCAAATGCCAGTTGGGATTCACAGGTACAGTAAGACTTGATGCATTGTGGGAGATATCTATAGAACGTGTTCTCCAATCGCAAATTAATCTTATAAAACCTCTACTTATTGTGATGTCAAATGATCATGACATCATGAATCAAAGATTTTTCGGATACCTAAAAAAGATGATGCTTTGAGTTGCCTAGGCCTAATCTCGTACCATACTGCTAAAACACAATTAAAGCGGGTAGGCACTGATTTTATTTGACTGGTGGTGCCGTATTGTGAGAAAAACTTCTGAACTGTCATTTGTAGTCTTGATACGGGTGCGTAGTTTCTTGGACTTAAATCGATATTATGATTGTTTTATTCTTAGGGGCCAATTGCAGTGAGACCGCTACTTGTTTCAACGTGAACAACTGCACCAACAATGGTATTTGCGTTGACCATGACGTATGCAAGTGTGACGTAGGGTGGATGGGAGATGAGTGCTACAAGCCCTCATGTGAAACACTCAACTATTGCAATGGTAATCATCAAATACGTTTATGATGTTATGTAATTATTTACGAATCTCTAATTCTGTTGAATCATTGAACCAGTTGAAAGAATGTAATTAATTCGTGATCAAGATGGCTGACTCTAAAAAAATGTAGATTTAAATACTGAACAGGGTTTCGATATTTCATTAAGCACAAAACAATATTCACCGTTGCAATTTTAGAGCACAACCAACAAGGTACTTGCCAGGGATATGACATTTGTTCATGCGACGATGGCTGGAGAGGAACATCCTGTTCAAAGCCAGTATGTTCGCAAGTGTCGGACTGCTCCGGACATGGAATGTGTCATTTACCAAATGTTTGCCGTTGTGACCCAGGGTTCTATGGTGAATCCTGCCAAGACACTATAGATTGTCCAGAATTAGATCATTGTTCTGGGCATGGGATATGTGTGCAAGATGGAAGTAACAAAACGTGCATGTACGGAATATTATAAGATCTTTGTATACTTGCAATATCTTGCATTTTTGTCGCTTATCATTTCATGTTAGAAATCGTCTTCATATGTAATTGTTTCTTTTTTGAACCCCTGTAACTAGCAATGTTAATGCAAGAATGGCACTTTGCAATATAAAAGTTAATAAAAGAAGAAATAAAAACTGAATTTGCTCAAACGAATAAGGAAACGGGTGTTCACATACTTTTATCAAATGTTGTTAATGTATCAGTGGTTTAACTTCAAACTGTTTATTTCTAGTTGTGATACTGGCTTTACTGGAGCTCACTGCGAAGATGTGGACTGTTCTAGCCTGAATAACTGTTCCGATCATGGCGTGTGTACTCAACCAAATATCTGCACGTGTGAGGACGACTATACAGGCGATGACTGCTCACGTTGGTCCTGCAAATGGCTACTTTATTGTTCGGGTAAGGGTTTCTTTAAAAAATGTTTCCATAAAATATCTTAAACTTGGTGTAGTAATCTCTTGTATATTTTCTCAGACTTTTCGCCGAATCTGAAATCTGGCTTGTACTCCCCATCCTTCATTCAAAGGGCTTCATTTATTTCACAATGGAATAAAGTGAAATACCCTAGGACCAAGGGTGTAACCTCCCAAGATTTGTTAAGTTCTGCTAGGATATGATTCATTTTGTGCCATATACGTATTGATAATTGTAGGAAATGGCAACTGCACGGAGATGAACAATTGCTCGTGTGATGCCGGATGGTCTGGGGCATTATGTGATATAGCTGATTGCTCTTTGAGAAATAACTGTTCAAACAATGGCTTTTGCGAAGCTCCTAATATCTGTACATGTTCAGGAACATTCGATGGAATGAATTGTGATACGGACATAGGACCTAATATCCATGTCCCTGTCTTCACTGCTACTTATTACACTGGTGTTGTACCAGAGGAGTCGCCCATTGGAACGAATATTCATTTTGAGAGTAAACTAAACGCAACTGATGAAGATACGGGAAGAAACGCGAAATTAAATTTTAGATTTTCCGAGCCAAATAGACTGTTTCTAATTGATAGAAACACAGCTGAGATTAGAACGGCGGTAGTGTTTGACAGGGAGACAATGTGGAATGATACAATGATAATTGAGGTTATTGTTGAGGACAGTGGATCACCATCGAAATCTTCTAGTGCAACGATTACGATTCAAGTTACAGATATTAATGATAATCGACCAGCGTTTGAAGATGCACCAGACAAGCCGATACCCGTGAAACTATTCAACTCCACACAAATCGAGTTCGTTACAACAATACGTGCCACTGATCTTGACAGCGAGGAAAATGGCAGAGTTAATTATTACATCGACACTAAGACTGATCAAGATGCCAAAGATCTATTCACAATAGATTCTTCAACGGGAGTTGTTCACGTTGACCCATCGTCTGGTAAAATACAATGGAAAGTCTACCGTTTGTGGGTTGTTGCAGCCGACAATGGTTCAAGTATCACATTACGCAGTATTCACCTCGTAGAAGTTTCCTTATATGGAGATTTCTACATCGTCTACACGAACCCCCCTCCAGTGTCTACAACAACAGTGACCACGCCATCACTGACAACAGTTGACCTGACAACGCTTACGTCATCCCTGCCAACAACGACCACAACAAACGAGGTAGCAATAACAGAAATGTAAGAGGACTTTTCATTATTCAATATACGTAGTAGAACTAGATTTTAACTCTTCTCCCACAATTATTTGCTTGATATGTTTCGATTTTGGCATCTATTTCATCCTTTATATCATTTATAAAAAGTGAAACTGTAAGGTTTTATGCTCGCGTTGTTTTTAGCTCTCTGTGCGACAGTGATATACTTGGGGAAGAAATCATTGACACCTTTGTGTCATTTTAGATCATATGTCGCGAGATCGAACGATGTGATGAATATCAGAATGGTCTTGATATATTATATTTTTGTTTCTTATGCCTAGAATTGTTCTTATTTCAAATAATATAATATCAACATTGCAACATTTGTGTAAAGTAAGTATGTTCCACCAGGAATAATAGCATCCCTTTAATGGCTTGAAACTAGTTTATTAAAATGCCTTATACTATCTAAAGGTATATTGCTCTGACGATTACGATGTCTTGTTATTTCAATTTAGATACAGATGCAAAGATGGAGAGCTTGTAATTGGCGGCGTCTGCACAAGTTTATGGTTAGTTGTCGGGGTACCAGCTGGTGTATGCTTCCTTCTATTGTTGACTGCAATATGCATAGTTCTTGTGGTCATCCGTAAAAGAAAAGGACACAAGGGAAAACAAGTTGACGGGTAAATTTAAACTATATTAGAGAGTCTGGTTGTAATCTCGTATTTAAGGATGGGGGAGATTTGGCAATATTGTACAATCATGGTTGAAAACTTTTATAGTGTATACCCTACTTCTTCAAATAATTCACTCGCCCGTCTCGGCCCTCTATCTCTTCTGCATCTCTACGAACGTAAGACATTATAGTAGCTAACAAAAATAGAGATGGAAAAATGAAAATTATAAAGTGATATTTTATCTTGAGTCCAGTCAACCCATGTTTTTATCATGTTTATAGCAGAAATATTCATGTTCTTATCTCTACAGGTGGTTATTTTGCATGTTAAAACCTTTTAATGAATTATATTTATTTCAATAACGAAATCACTTTGAGTTTGTTTCATAATAATATCATAATTTAATGCCTGCTTTTTTATTTACACATCCAGAAATAGAGAGGCGGGCTACGACAACCCAGCAATGGAACGTGATGCGTTGTACATGACTAGCTTGCCCAGCACGAGCCGTGAAAACGTGAGTTGGATTAAGTGAAACAACTTTTACCTGCCCAAGTTAAGAGAAATGTGTGACGACGTTTACACTCCCCTCCATAAGCTTGGCAACCTTAGCTCTCCCATTGAACTACGTGTAATTAAAGCCTCTTTACGTTTGAATTTTTATTTACTTAACCGGCGATGAAATAACTTACAATATTGATGGAAACGTACTTTGACTTTATTTCCAAATTCCTCAATTACAATACGTCGAAAATTGATGATAAATTTGATGAGTTTTTGAAAATCGACATTCCCATGTTAACCAATGGGAAATGGTAGGTTTGCCGCAAGTCATATGAAAGAATAGAGAGGTTTCGCAAAACGTTTTTTAGCTCCATGGATCCGTATCCGTAACGTATTTACCAGATTTATGCGTAGTCAGTTCAATTTATACGTGAAATGATACGGAAAACACGAAAAATGAGGCTTTTGTACGTTGGTCATTTACGTATCCGATTTTACCCTTCGATTATATTGTTTTTAGTTCTAAAGGTATCACTATATGAACAAGCACAGTGTGCTTTGTATAATTTGACTAAAATTTGGTGAATGAATTTGTTTATTGTTTGAAATAAATCGAGTTTTTCAAATGGTATGTTCAATTCATTTTACACTGTATGGAATGGTATTGCAATAATTACAGTGTACATGTTTCGCACAACGTTTTAGCTACCCGTATCAAAATCCGTAACGCATCGATGGAGTAAAAATGTATTCAATACGTTTGTGATACCAACAGCAATACCGAAAGTACGTAAACTTACACTTTCTGTGCGTAGTTGTCTCCGTATCTATTTTGTCCTTCAAATCTTGATAAATTTTTCCCTAAATGTATAATTTTAGTAACCCACATATGTTATCATGTGTATCGTGCTAATTTTGATGATGTAATAGCATTATCTGCCGATAAATTTGATTATAAGTGAGGGGCCTGCAATTTTTACGAATAAAGCTTTAGTCACATTTGCTAATAGGCAGATGTAAGGTCTATCGTTTCTGGGGTCAATAGTAATACCGTAGTCAATTTCCTAGGGACATCAAACCAATGGTTAGCAGCTAGGCCATCTGAATATATATTTTGTGCCTTAAGTCACGCTCCGAATTCATATAGAGCAGGGTCTTGGACTTAGTTTGAGTATAGTAGCTTGGTCCTGACCTCGACAATGAATGTGATATTGGGTCTAAAGATGGCGCCCCGCATCACTCTTGCCCGTATCCAGCTTGTGGCAAGAGGGAGCTTTTTGGCTTAAAACTCCCGAAAAGTGCTCAGTGTGATGAAAAACTGAATGATTTTGAAAAAAATGTCTAGCCAGGTAGCTTCTTCCCGTGGTATGACTTGAACACGCATCAAGTCATGCAATCTATGTCAAATAGTAAGCGGCCTCGTTTGGGGGTCCAGGGAGACTAGTGTCCCCGAACCACCGTCAGTGATTATGTAACAGGTAGAGTATATTTCTTTGATCCTAGGATGATGATATTGGCGAATCATTTCCTATTTTCATTTTTGTAAAGACAGGCCTGACATCCAGATCCTGTAACGGATCTTCTCTCTTACATATGAGTCACGGTAGGGGCCCCAGATGTTCCTAACTCTTGGCCAGTGTCCATGATGTGTTCTTCATTAGCAGCCTTGTGATGATAGGGAAGGGGGGGGGTGTAATTCAAGTACATATTTCTTTGTGGTTAATTGGTTGTGCCTGATTGTGTTTTGATGGGTTGAGTAAATCGATTGAGTATTTGGTTAAGCCTGGTTATGTAATGGTGGGTTAGTGTCAAGTAGGTATAGGTTTTGCCGAATTGTGTTGTGTACGTTTGAGACTCGGTTCTCTTTTGATGGTTGTTAGTCTGGTGATTTAGTATCGGGTTGTGTCCCATTGTGTTATGTTAATCTTATAATGGGTTGCTTTCTCTTGTGAATATGTTATGTTGGTTGGCTAGCTGGTTGTGGCTACTCGGGTGAGGTATCTTGTTGTGTTTGATTGTGTTGTGTGATTGGCGTTGTCTCCAATTGGGTTAAATTAGTTGTGTATCTCGGTATTACAATTTTAATGTGTTTTTTTGCCTGTGCCTGATTTTGTTTTGATTGTTTGGTTTTGGGTTTTGAAAATTTTTGTTGTGCTACTTGAACAATGGGCTGTGTTTGCTTTTGTTGGTTTACCATTGGGTTGTGCCAAATTGTGTGGTGATAATTTCACAGTTCGATGTGTTTTCATGGTTGTTAGTTTAGTTGTGTTTTATTGGTTATGCCTGATTGTGTTTTTATTGTTTAATGTTGGATTGTGCACAATTGTGTTGAGTTAATTCAACAATTGGTTGTGTTTGTCTTTGTTGTCTTATTATTGGGTTGTGACATATTGTGTTAATCTGACAGTTGGTTGTGTTTTGGTGGTTGTAAGTCAGGTTGCGCTATGCTGGCTTTGGTGCTGGGTTATGCTCTATTGCGTTCTGTGTATTTTGAGACTGGGTTATGTTCTATTGTACTGTTGCATGATTGGTGATCTAGGTTGTGTTTGGTTAAAATAGGTTATGTCGAGTTGTGGGCTGTGTCCGATCAGGTTGTGGTGTGTATTGGGTTAAGAAACAAATGGCCGGTTAAGGGTATTATGTTGTTGGTTTATCAGTTGATTATCTGTAGACCCCAGAGGAGATATAGGGTATTATGATGGTGAGATATTCAACTGGTATGATTGGCGTTAGCTTCGCGTCGTTCTCTGATGAGCTGGTCCCCTGTTGTTCAATGAATCCAAGAAAAACAATGCTAATTTATCTTTTAACATAATATATTTTTTGTTGATTTCTCATACAAAACATACTTTTATTGCATAAATGATATATTTGTGTCGCTTTCTATGATCAAATATGTTACTTTGCTCCCCTCCTTAGTTTATATGAGGCATGGGTTTTCAACTAAAACCCATGTATGAGGCTTATGTGAAAACGTATGGTTTCCGAATGCCTTGGCCTTGCCCAAAATGGCCATTTTTTTACTTATTTGATCTTGAATTATTACCAAAATATACAGCTGCAAAAACATGAAATAAAGGTCCATGTGCAGTATGGCAAGTGATTGTAGAAATGTTTATGCATTTTGTGGCATAATGCAGTCACTGCACGTATGTTTTCAAACCCTTAAATATTCCCAAAAGTATAATTTGACACTGAATTCGTTATTGTAAACCTAGAAATAATCTTTTCTGGCCTAAAGGATATTCTTCATTTTGAAATTGATGTCATGAAATTAATAAATGACATCTTAGGGATGAAAGGGTTAATATGTATTTTTGCACTCACCAAAAATACTTTTGGAGTTGTGATTCTGAAAGCTGACACTCACAATGGTGTTTTGAAATCTTAGTGCAGATGAAGCCTTTTATTTGACCCTAGTTTTCACTACTATTAAACACGGATTGAGATGCGTTAATAATTAAGTACTTCAAAAACGAACTGCGAAACGAAAATTATCGAAATACGTATCCGTAAACGTAACGAGATACGGATGCGGATACGTTTTAGCTAATTCGTTTTGCGAAACCTCTCTAATATCCATTGATCCGAGTCCTTGCAAAAATACGAGTTAGGCAGGCAATTGAATTTGCTAACTTTATTTAACAAAAATTGATATTTTTTTCAGGTTAAACAAAGTTATTAAGCTTCAAAGTCAAATTTTTTTCCATAAAAACCCTCCCATTGAAATAACACAAGAGGAGATAAATTATTTTCAAAAATGACTTCGAAGCGCTAAAACTTAAGTATTCATCAAATAAACTAAGCACTTAGTGTCCCAAAAAGTTATACAATTCAATTTTCAATTTTCTATTCTTTGTTTGGGAATTACATGGGAATGTCGATTTTCAAAAATTCATCAAATTTATCATCAATTTTCGACTTATTGTAATTGAGGAAAAAAATTGAAAAAAATTGGAGGTATTTGAAATAAAGTCAAATTACGTTCCCATCAATAGTATATTAAGTATTTTCATTGCAGGTTAAGTAAATAAAAAGCCAAAGGTAAAGAAAAGAGGCTTTAACACGTAGTTCAATGGGGGAGTTAATGTTGCCAAACTTATGGAGGGGAGAGTATGTAGCTTAACATGTCGAATTATGACATACAAGGGTTCTCGGCCCACCTAAATATCTATTTTCCATTCATTACAGCAATTTAAGAATCCCTCATGGAAAGGAAGTGATGGGTACATATCCCCCCGCATATCCCCTCCCTCTAAACATGGCGACACACATGTATATCAGAACGCACTGCGGAGAAAAGGGGGTCGCGACTTGAATAGTGACCGTATGGATCGTTTACCATCGCCCTATGATCGTGGTGACACTTCACACGTTTATCAGAACGTACAGCGGCTAGGGAGTAGCGACCTCGATGTACGTACGATGAGTGGCCGGGGCAGCGTTAGTAACCTCTCAATAAAGGTATGTACAGTTTATGGTTGTTGCTAGTGTTTTGAAATTATTTGGCCTATGTCATTGATATAATATGTGTTATTTGATTTGTTAATATCTTTCCATGTACATGTATTAAACAACAGCAGTGTTCTTTACAGCTTTCTCAATTTATGAAAAAATTGAATTGCAGCATACTTAAGTATACATTTTTATCATCTTATTTTATGGTGTGAATATACAAATACAATATTTTCTTCGTTCACATACCGTAGAATCTGCTTGTGATCGGGTTTCAAATGTATTTTGGGAATTTTTGTATAAAATTATGTCTGCATGTATTCATTTTTTTATTTAAGGAGGATTTCAAAATTCCAAGACCAAACGTTCAGAAGACACCGATGTACACATTCAAGCGTTAGAATGTGACATTAATTACATGTAACGTGAGATCATTGACCGATACAGCCGGCGCAACCTGAACAGTGGGTGCTCACACAATGAAGAGTAGCTAACGACGGAACATGTTTATAATTTGCTAACCAAGAGAACACTGTAGAAGTTGAACTATACAGGGTGTCAAATAAATATGCCTCCCCCTTAGTTTCAAAAATATGAACTTATATGCATAAAAGTGCATCTAGTTGAGCTAGTCAGCTGAAACTTCTTGTGAAGTTGCTTCATCATGCCTAGTTTTTATTTTCTAAGAACAATTCATGACATTGTACAGACAAAGCAAGTTATTCAACATTGTGTAGATGTTAAAGCTAAATGGGGAGAACATATTTATTTGACACCCTGTATAATTCCGACATGCATGTTCAGATCATGTATATATGGGTTATTGTAAAAATAAAAAATATGAAGACTTGCTTCAAACATCAAATGACTGTATTGTTACAGCTGGATGATTTAAACTGCTGTTACTATCTTTCAAAATGGGGGACAAGATTCTTTCGTTTCCAATAAACCTCCGATTTCAGCTAAACAAAGTTAAAAAAAATGCTCAAATACCCACGATGGAAAATTTCAAAGAAAATTGTCGAAATAGGCTAATATGTAGCTTAGGTAAAGGGAATGATGATAGCACTGCTGTATTATAATTCTAATATTATACGAGGGAAACTTCATATTTAGCCGCTGTAAAAGGGTAGGAGGTCCTATCAAATTATTCCTACTTTCCATTGATTTATATGGTGACCTAAATACAACTCTTTCCCTTATTATCGTATCCGCAATCAGGGCTAGTAAGGGCTTTTGAGAAAGGGGACCATAATCCCCAGGGGACCATAATTTCTTTTACACCGGTGTACCCCAATGAAAATCCCTCTATGTTAGGATCAACATGAGGGGACTGCCAGCCTAGGTCTACTTGCTGTGCAAAGTAGAGCCTCAATTTTTTGTTTTGTCATTTATATTGTATGTTTAATTTTGGTTTTAACATCATTTTCATTCATTTAAATAGTATGGGGCCTTCAATTTATATGGTGAAGTTGCGCCTGAAGAACCTCAGCACTTTATTGTCAATTGGATATAATGGTTTGAATATGTGAAGTCTAGCGTGAGTTATTCGTGATGTCAATATTTAGGTTTATGTTATCGACTTAAAGACCCTATATGAAATTTTCACCGATAGTGGCTAAAAATGTTAGCTTGTGATTGAAAAATGGCGGGAAATTTGCATATTTGAGAAATAAAAATTAAAGGCCCCATATCAACTTTGGCTTATATTATTGTCTTATCCAATTGTTATCAAAGTGTGAAATGTGAAACTTTTTATTAATTTAAAAAAAAATTGAAGGATTTTTTTCAAAATAATGTGAATTTATTTAAACTAATTTTTAGAGGTTACACTTACACAAAATTCACACAATGGATAGCATTCATCCTCACTTGTTTTTGCCGACAAAATTAAGAAAATAGGTTGATAAATAAGCGAGCAATAAACTCATTCATGCATAAAAGTGGTTCAGGGCAAATGCATTTTGAAATTTTAGTTCTCATAGAAACCAATGTTCCAATAATATTAAAACATAACAATTCATCCTTTTAACCTAGTTAGACAGTCAACATTGGTTTAGTTTTAAGTTCAGCACAGATAAAGATGGACATTGACAAATTTTGCCTTCTAAGTGATGTCACGGTGAGGTCACTTCGATATGCTAAAACATTGAATTGGCACATCAGATGCAACATTTTATTATTGGTTTATATTATACATTTATATCGTTATATTGGTGTTAAAAGGATAATATATAATATTTTATTGCACTTTATAAATAAATATTTGATGATTGAAAAATTCCAACTTTATTTGGAAAATTGCGGGAAATTGGAGTTTGAAA
This sequence comes from Owenia fusiformis, assembly GCA_903813345.2. Taxonomy (NCBI): domain Eukaryota; kingdom Metazoa; phylum Annelida; class Polychaeta; order Sabellida; family Oweniidae; genus Owenia; species Owenia fusiformis. The sequence continues at coordinate 9,753,636 of CAIIXF020000004.1, forward strand.
AATGAAAAGCTGACAACTTTTATTTCAAACTTTTTTTAAGTCATGAAAAATAGTAATTATATGCAAAAACATATTTTTAAACTCTACATGGGGACTGTAAAGTCAGCAGATACCTTACGTTTTCAATGTAAATTATATATACACACAGTATGCATTTTATATCAAAAGTTTTCACTTCAGCAGGTATAGGTGCATTTAAATTTGTAAACTGCAACCTGTGTAACTGTAAGTTATCTTATAAAAGGTAAATGGCATTCTATAAAAGTTGCCATAGTCATTCCACGGTTCAGGGTGTTCTTTTGTGTAGTCCATGTCTTGTAGTCAATCCAATTCACAATATCACAGCACACTGGGAAACAAAACAAACCTGCAAAAAGTAAAATCCTGGAAATCTTTTAAATCACCTGTTAATAGAATTCAAAGTTCAAAACTTTGATTGACTGTACAATAATATTGTATTTCAGTTACATTGTCTTTAAAATATTATGCACATCAGAATTTTATATTAATTTGGGCAAAGTCTGTCCATGCCCTTTTTCATTTGCCCACTTTCTGTCCATGGACTCTAAAATAACTAGAATTTGTATTGCCGGGAACTCAAAATTGGTTGTATTGAATGCCGCCTCTTGTATGTTTCACCTGGCTCTTGTACAAAAAGTTACTGAAATCACTGATTTATCTAGAAATTGTAATTTGAAAGCATCTATAAATAAAGTAATGCGCTGCGTGTGCTTGATTATTGGTAAAAATACTTTAACCATATAAAGTATAAGCGTGTTTAGTCTATCCTTGCCATAAAACATCATTTTGCATTTTAATACATATGGAAAATATAAAGAGGTTGAACTCCAGAGAGTAAGCAAGAGAGTGCTCTCTTCTTACATTTTTCGAAACCATTCTAGTTCTATTTGCATTTTTGCTGTGTGGTCGCGTATTGAGAAACTATGGACTATGGAGTTACACTCCCCTTCATAAGTTTGGCAATCAAACTTAGCTCCCCTATTGGACTATGTGTTATATATTTAAGTTACGTTCCCATCAATATTATAAGTTATTTCATCTCAGGTTAAGTAATTAAAAATTCAAATGTAAAGGCTTTAACACGTAGTTCAATGGGGCAGCTAAGGTTGTCAAACATATTGAGGGAGTGCATGTTTAAATCTGACACAGATAGCAGAATAAGAACTATAGGGAATCGGTGAGACGTTCAACATTAAATACATGTCGATATATATTATATTTCACACATTATGTTCCTTAACCTCATATAAAGTACACGTTCTTGTAAATGTCATGTTGACTTCCCAATACAAACCACTCAGAAAACAAAAACACTTTATACGTATAGGAGTCGTTTCTTAATTTATTCCCCAACTGAAACAATATTTAATGGATATGAAACTAATTTAGACATGTAAATATTGAATGCACCGTTGTGTGCGCATGCGTTGACCCAAAATTGAGAACGTACAAACTGGTTCTGTTTTTAGCTCAAATGGTGAGCTATTGCAATCACTCACTTGCCCGTCTGTCTGTCCGTCTGTCAACAAATGGCCAGTTTTAAAACCTCTGCCAATAGTAGTATTTCCGTTTTAAGTTGTTTTTGTTCAACATCAATATAGAAACTCCCCCCGTGACTCAAAATGGTCGCCATTTTGTCTCGCAGAATTCACTTGTGGCCAATATCCTAGCTAAACAAATAATTTTGGCATTTGATATTTCGATAGAAGAGAAGTGATTCTTTGTTATATTTGGAATGCATACATTATTCCCGGGGGGGGGGTACTCCAATATTCATGGCTTCGTGATCGAAATATGGAGCTAAACAGAAAACTGTCACCAGACTGAGACCAACGTAATGTATAGAGGGGGAGGGGGTAAATGGTGAGGGTATGTACAGTGTACATGTATATGGCACGAGGTCTCCCAATTTTATCTTTTTATTACAAGCTCATATCGCTACGATTGGATTTCATTTTCTTTTTCACCGTTTAGTTGATAGAACATCCGAATAACGGTGCACGTTTAGTAAGGCAGTGCGTTGCCCCGCTTGCTTCACGTCTAGTGAACGATGGTACTGGATGTCCGGAAACAAAGCTTATTACATCATGCACATGGCATCCACACAGCGTATATCAAATACACGGCGCTATATGACATCTATTTTAACCATATTTGCTAAAATTGATATCGAACGACGTATATTATCCCTTTACAAACGGGTTGCCTTTCACTCTAACTATTGAATTAAAGTAAATTTACCTTTTGTTTCGTTATCTAAAATGTGATTGGAATACCATTGTGAGAGTTTTTCTTTAAGTTCCTTTCTATTGGTAGCTTTGACACAGAAATACGATAATTTTAATTTATTATCATATATCACTCCATGCAGACAGATCGCCTAACATTACATTCGTATGAACTGTATTGTTTTATTTCCTTTATATAAAAACCCGAGTCTAAAATTACTTATTATTTATTAGTACTAAAAAATAATTTGCTACATGGCTTTGAATGTCGAATTTCGCATCATACGAATGTAGTTTTAGGCGAACTGTATGTAAGCGGTGTATGTAGCTATTCTATGTAGTATTGTTAGGTCAACTTATCGTAGCTTAGTGACAGGCGATATTGCTCGAATCGAAATAACTCAAACGTTACGACATTTGATGAGTCATGTGACGATTTCACCCGACGATTTCACCCGAGGACACTCTAAACCAGAAAGTCACGCAGGTTTCAAAAACTTAGTGCTGAATCAAAATTTACTTCCGCCTTTATTTTAGCCGAATAGTGGTTGATTTGCCAATTTTGTCCAATATTAATCAATTTTTAGGTAAATAAAATATTTCAAAACTCTTAATAAAATGTCAAGCTCCATTAGCGTCACAAAATTAGACCTAAACGATCCCACCCAGTGAGTATGTAAAAATGCTGAGTTTATTAATTCTCTATTACCAAGTAATAAGTTGAACAGACAAATATTTATAATTATGAAATGTACCTGAATCCCATGACCCATAGTGATAAAATCTTAATAAAATACTAATAATAATGCTAATTTGGCTTGAGATAATTAACTTTTAAATGTAACGAATATGATGTTATCCAACAGCGGGCTCTACTTTTGCAATCAAAGCTTTTGCAACAGATAGATGCAAGACACATCCAAGTCTGGAAACGTAGCTCACTGAATTGAAACTATGAATTACATACACTATTGTCTGTCACACTGCTTCAAAGGCAAGCAGTTGAACCTGAAAAATAAGATATCTATAGACCATTGTGCCATAATATATAGACAAGTATATTCATATTGGACACGAATGACATTTGTATATTTCAGATTATTTAGTGTTTAGTGCAATGAGCAGTTGATGCAAGAAAAATTAAGAAAGCAGGGGTGAAATGGGTCGAAAATTAGGAAAACATTTCAGAAAAAACATGTTGGTGGGTTGTTTACATCTACCCTGTCTCAAAGTCGAAATTATTTTATCATCTCTAGAAGTGGTTTTCCTGGAGGTAATGCATTGGCCTAACATATGCAATTGTTTAAATCCTCAGAAAATGGCCAAAATCCAACATATGACTGTCAAAAATCTGTTGCGCTAATTTCCCTCCTGCTTTATTGAGAAATGGAAAATAGCATAATTATAAATATTCGTGAAATACCCTTTGAGTGTTGTTTATTGCTCGACCGATCACGTCAAACAATTCAAGTATAAATTAAAGTATAAATTCAAGTATATATAGTTTCATCTTTTTACTTCCTGGTTTAAAAGTTTCTGCGAAGCATTTCTTTATCAAACTGAGATTGGTAGAGCTACTTATTCAGGTTGTTAAGTTGCCTTTATAAATATAAATTCACCGACTTATAGTATTTTTGAGAGATTAGACCCACAGTATAAACCACGATGGCGTCTTCATTTTCAATTTACCTGCTTTTACTTTCCACAACCTTGCTTGGAAACGGGAAATGCGAAACGGCATTACCGGGATTTATAGATAGCGACGTAAGTCTAACGCTAGACAACAGTCCCTATCTAGCATCAGGAAACGTAAGTATATTTTCCATGTGTCAGTGATGCTTAGAATAAAATACGAAGCATTGTAAAAGAGAATACTTGTATAACTCCAGTCCCTTCCGAATGATTTCTCGAGAGGGGGGGGGGGGGCGACGGGTGGACTGTGCCAGCGCAAATCGTTGTCGGCGCTAAGCGCTGCGAGCTTGGTGGTCTGGGATCATGCGGCACACGGAACATTTTTGAAATTCATGCCCTTTCTGGCCCATTTTGAGCTTATCTGAGAGCCATATATACTTGCTTCATTTAATACAAAAATCTCTAATAATAACAATTGGTCAAATATTAATTTACATGGAATTGTTAAACGTATTGGAACTCCCCATAAATTAAACATGTTTCTTAAACCTGCATATTTTTAAAACTAGGTCACTGTAACCGAGAAAGGCAATCTCACTATTCATCCCCACATTACAATACAGTTCGATCCTGGAGCGTCAGTTCAGGTCCATGGGGTACTACAGGTCGTCGGGCAAAGCAGCCGGGAGATTAACCTTGTGGGGGCTTCGGGTAAGTACGATGTTGCTTGAAGTATTCATTTTTATTGCGACAATTTTTCACAATAACAATGATAATCTCTACGATTTTTCATCCTAGATAATCTCCTTTAATCATGTATGGGATATTAGAATGCAATAACAAGGTCAACCTGTGTCAACAAAATTGATAGGGTACTATTTACTGATCATAATTCTGATTTGAACGATTGTTTTTATATTATAACAAATGTAAACAGGTTGGGAATGTCAAAAGGACGAGTAAATATCAAATGTATTATTACATTTTATGGCTTTTAAAGTCAATATAACTTTTATAACATTTTTTATAAATGATAAACACACACCACTCAAAATTCATGTAGACATAAGATCACAGTAAACGTGTGAAATAAAATTGGGGTAATAAAAAGCATAAGAGTGCATACTACGAGACGGTGGGGATAGTTATCACGTGACCTTCGTAATTGATGGTGTCTGAACACGGTGTTCGATTTTCTCGTATAAGCCAGAAAAATGATTATTTTTCATATTTATACTTTGTTAACAGCGTCATATTTCTCCCCACTTATGTATACTATCGCAGTCTTTTCAACGAGCCTAAATTGACAAGCATAGGACGCATATTTTTGAGATATCATTTTTCTTCGTTTTGAAAAATGATGGTGTCTGACAGCTCTAAAATTCTGTATGATGGTGTCCGTACAGATTTTTAATACACGACATGAATACCAGTCTCCATGTTTTCATGTGTAATTGTTTATTATATTCTATGCATTCCCGTACTCTAGTATATTTAAGGTTTTGTATAAAAACCTCGTACCTCGTACCCACGTCCCGACCCACGTGCATGGGGCATGATACAGTCTTCGAAGGGTTCAATTTTTAAAATATAAGATCATAACTCTTCGTCTATGCTGGATTGTCAATGCATTAGTGCACTAGCGCTCAAAGGCTGACATGTATGTAATACAGATCTAACGTTTGTTTTGTTATAAAATAAGGCCAGAATTACAAAATTGTTTATCTTTGCTATTTTATCCTTCATCAATAGAATCTGTCACTCGTATTAATGTCACTATAAATAAGCTGCCCTGTCAACCCTCGTGCATTGTTTGTGATTGTCACAACTTTGCATGCGAGTTCCGTATGTCACGCATTTGCTTTGAAATATGTGTATATGCTGAGTGTATGTGTCACACATTTGCTTCGAAATGTTTTGTACCATTTTGGATATTGACTATACTTGTGCAACAAATGTACAAAGTGGATTAAGAATATGACTATACAATTGAATAATAAGGGAAATTGGTTCACTAAAAAAATCCTCTGCTGGGGACTTTCAGGAAATCGTCTTTAATGTGTGACTATATTGCCACATTTAGGTTGCATTACAAAATTTACGATAAACCAAATGAAGCACAAAATTCCATTTAGCAAGTCTCCAACATATACAACCCAATTTATTGTAGATTTTCCCTGATCCTTTCAAGCTTTAAAAATTGAACCCTTCAAAAACTGTATCACGACTTACGTACGTGGGTATGAGGAACGATTTTTTCAATACAAAAGCCTATATTTAAAAATTTATTTTACAATGCAGAAGCTAGACCCTATAAATGTTCAATACTTTTGCAGAGCAATTGACTTTAATCAGGAAAATGACATCAAGAAGAAATCCTGTATTTTGATTGGTCAGATTTTTACCTACAACCAATGACATCACCAATATTTTATCATTTCTCTGGCCTCTCAAAAGGTGACAGGCTTTACTGAGTAATACCATCCATGGCAGTCTAAATCGATTGACTGAACTAATTTTATTTTGTTTTATTCAAGTACATCAAGTAATCTTTTGTAATATCGGATAAATAACGTCTAATCAAATAACCTAATCGCCCAATTTCTGGTGACAATACACAATGTATCTAATTTCCTCTGATGGATGATTGTCCCACACATGATATGCAAATCGTTCAGTGTTGGAAATTCAGCAAATGGATGGCAGTGATAACAGGCAAATATCACAATTCTAGGTTGATTTTGGTTTCATCCAAAATTAAACAATTATAGCATTTGAAATAAAAAATAACATGGCACGCCCCTCTCTTTGGATTTGGAAACCAGAGTTTCTAAATTACAATGTTCAAATGCTACAACACATTGGAAAGACGCAGCTATATTTAAAAATAACACGAAAACAAACTTTCCAAGTAGTGTTATTAAAATCTGTACAGACACCATCATGCAGAATTTTAGAGCTGTTCAGACATCATCATTTTTCGAAATAAAAAACTAAAGAGATATCTCAAAAGATATGCGTCCTCGGCTTGTAAATTTAGGTTCATTTGAAAGACTAAGATAGTATGCGAAAGTGGGGCGGGATTTGAAGCATTTAACAAAGTATAAATATGAAAATTATTCGTTTTTCTTGCTTAATCGAGAAAATCTTACACCTTGTTCAGACACCAGCAGTTGCGAAGGTCACGCAATGACTATCCCTAACGTGTATAAATAGTTCATCAATACGCACACTTTCCTGTCACTTGAATTGTACGTTGTGTCCTTCAAAGCACATTTAGGTGAATTAATTAACGATTAAATTACTTTAATATTTTAGTTTTACGTACTTTATCTTATATCATACTGATCTGGTTACTCCAAGAAAACTCTGAAACAAACTGACTTAAACGCTCCAAGACACTATTTTAATTCACGATGCTAGACACTGATTTACAAATCTCTTACAAAAGCTGTCTTGTATGTAGATTTCAAAGATTATATCAGTTTGACTGAATTTTGAATATTTAATTATGTAAATCAAGATTATTTCTACTCTCGCTAGTCTATTAAAAGTAATTATTACAGATCGTGTAGAGCATATTGTTGCTTGATTTATAGCAATTTGACATTTGCCTGTAGGGACGCTTCACCTTTCTTAATAGATCTTATGAAAGCATATTCATTCCATTTTTTAGAAGATTTAACATATTTACCCGTGTCATGCGCCTAATATATTGAGCAAATTCAATTGTAAACTTTTACTTGAAAATTTATTTAAGCTCCCTCCGTTCATTTTCCGATCACTGGACGTGATTCTGAGATAGAAACTGTGCTAATATTGACTCTAAAAATAGAAGTATATACTTTTCCCAAAATTCTTGTTAAAGTAATCTCTCTATAGTTTTGAGATAAATAAGTCTTCTTGTTTTTTGTTCACGTGTCTGGTTTAGACCAATAAGAGAGAGGGGAATATGACAGTGATATAATAATATGCTATTTGGACATGTTATTTCTTTTCTAATATTTGTATATAATTCCTCAAACATGTATATGAGTAAATAATTAAATATAACAGGTTTTCCTGAATCTTGCTTGACGTGAAACCGAGTATTCAGGTTTCTTTTTAAGATGTTATTTTGTATATTATTGAAAAACAGAGTATACATCGCAGTATAATAGTTGATGTGGACATGATACAAGAATATACTTGCTTATTTTTGGACACCTGGCTGAAACTTCTTCTGTTCCTATCTACCTTGTGAAACCATTACCAAGATAATTCAAAATCAGAGTTCTTGAAGAATTCAATTAAAACCCGTGGTCCACTGGTTTTGTGTCAGGGGGCATACCCTGCTGCCTTCCTATTTTTTCTTGAATTCTTCCAATAGTAAATTTTTTTCATACAATATCTGCCCTTTAACAGTCCTTTAACATGAATTTGAAAATCAAACCTTTAAAAAACCTTTGATTCTGAAAATGTGAACGAACGGGTTAGTATAAAACGGGGTCAAATACATTATATGTTTTCTTCATTTCAAGGAACTGATTCTTGCGGAATACACCTACATCCAGGGAGTACACTTTTGGCAACATATACAAATATACACCGTTGTCAACTAACCATCGATCAATATCAAACTGCACTAGTTTTACGACATGTCGCAATCACAGAATCTCCCGGCATCGGATTGAGCATACTACGCATGCGTCACCACATCAATATCACCGATTCGAACTTCGTCAACAACACCCTTAGTGGAATCCACATTGAAACATACACTGGCCAAGTAAACATAGAGCGTGTGGAGGCATCCGACAATGGCGATACTGGCACCACCTATATTCGACTACCAGAGCCATCTCCTCAAAGAAAAATGATGTTTTGTACACCAGGAGTGGAGACTACAGAATTGTCTGCAGGAGAAGCAGTAGAAGTGATGATAGATACACCTCAAACTGACATGAGAAGTGGATGTATTCAAGTAAACCATATTTTAACGTTTCATTCTATGTTAACAGAAAATCCCCCACTGAGCAGGGAAAGTGTTGTCCCTACAGTGATCCATTGTAAAACCGCCTGATCTATTATAATATAAATACAGTACGTTAGCTTTTGATAGGCCATGCACCCCTTGGTTGTCTTTACCATTGTTGCGTAAATATGTTCATGGTAATTTAATACTTATAGAAAAATCGTTGAACTGGATCTCTGTACAAAATGAGATTTTTGATGTGAGTCTCACTTTAAGCAAAGTGCCTTTAGGTTTAGGATTTGGCCAACGTCTAATTTGACGTCCTTAAGATAAGAATTTTTCAAGATGGTGTTGATTACCAAATATAACTTCTTTAATGTTATATTAACAAAGTTGTTGATTTTCTTTCTCAGAGATATTTATTTTTCCTTTGACGGATTTCCATCCTACTTCTTCAGAAATAAAATTATATTTGAATCAAACTGAAATAATTAAGTATTACATAACAATGAGACAAATAGGAACCGTCACCATAGTAAACTTCAAACTGATGGACATCCTACGAAACATCAAAAAAATCTCTGAGAAAGAAAATCAACAACTTTGTTAATAGTACATTACTACCAGAGAGATGAACATTCATAGAAACTTCTTTCATAAAATGGACAATCGTCAACTGTCGTTTCGTTTTCAGAGTTTTAAAACTGGCAAAGGCTGGAACATTCTTGCATCTTTCAAAAACTTAACGGCCGTTTGGTCAGGGTCAACTAGTACCAGGGATAGATTACAAATAAGAGATGGGAACGCTACAGGAACTTTGTTAAGAGAAGTATATCTCTCCAGAAGTCAGAAAACGTACACTCCTGATGTCCTCAGCACACTTGATGAATTGTGGTTTCGACTCGATTGTGGTCTCCGTAGACTACAAGTGACACTTTTAATCCAGTCAACCAAAAGTAACGGTAACAGACATATACATTTTCGATATTCTTTATCTAAATTATACCATTTTCAATATACAAGGGTTGTCCCAGTAGAAATGCATTATATGCTCTGACTTTCTTGAACAGTCTTCAATTCAACTCAAATTTTCTGTATATTGCAATTGAAGTGTTATACATTATATCCTGAAGTTTTGTATATAAATAATATTGTCATGTTTTTAAAAAACATTGCTTTCAGCATATATATAGCACTCCATCATTTAAAATTTCCCTTTACTTTTCAAATGATGGTGTCACTGGGTCAAAGCAAACAATATCAAATATTTTAACGTCAGGGGCAATATTCTTGATTCGAACATGGCTGTATTCCGCCAAAAGGTATGACCCCTATATAGTCCATTTAAAAACCTGTGGTATTGTTCTAAATAACCCCATAGTTGGGTAAAGGGTACCTAGTATGCCACTATTTGGTATCAAATAAAGAGGAGGAATTCAGCTTTCATTTGAATTACGAAAATAGCGATGTAGGTCAAAATACTTCCGACGTGATCATGTTTACTACGCGTTTGCCCATCATCTAAGAATTGAGGAAATGGTAGCAAACGCGAGTGACAATAAATGGACCCTGATATCTCAAAAAGTAAGACTCCCTATAATTTGATTAGATCAATCGAACCCCTATATGAACAGGTACATTTTGATATATAGCACTATGGGGGGTAAGCGTTTTATAGTTGATCACGAACGCCAAATGTGCAAAGTATTGTTGTGAAATTCCAATTTGGTGTTGGATTACGGTACTCATACCTTAAATGACAGGTGGTGATATTTTGCATGTTAATGCCTTGGTCAGGAGGTAAGTAAACAATTTGAAACAGCCAAGCGACGGAACCGGAAATAGAAAAGAAAAAATGTAAATGAACTTCGAAATTGACGTTTTTGCAATATTCTGGTGAGTTTTCATGTTCGAATCGTAATATGGACCTCAGAGCAGGGCTACTAGTTTCGAATACACCCCTTAGGTTTGGCAAAAAAAGCTTTCGAACCCCTCACTCCCTTCGGTCGAAAACGTTTGTGCCGAGACCTGCGGGGTTGTATTCGAAACTAGAAGCCCTGCTCTTCGGTCTTTATTTCTTAATTAAAAAGCTGTATGAGGCAGAGTTCGATAATTATATACATTTTAAAGATTTTTCATGCTTTCAATATTATAGAAGATGTCATGCAACAAGACATTACGATCCAGTCATCCAGCTTTAGAGATAACGGTCATGGTGGAGTTTTCATCGTTGAACCAAGAAGACACGTTGCAATTGAGAACGTGGTACTCTCTGGCAATTGTAACGATCGAAGGTCACATGCAATTCATCAAAACAACTGTTCATCTATTATTGGTGGAGCTTCGAGCATATCTGTTATGCACAGTACATTTGACAACGATACATTAAAAATAACCCCAGATGGCCGTGACGTGAGCGTTAAACATTGCATATTTAGTAACAACATTCACACTGGCTTGTATCTTGGATACGATGCAACGATTCGTGCAGCTGGCATAAAAGGCAAACATGTGAGCGTTAACCTTACGAAAAACGTATTTGAACATAATAAATATGGATTTATGAAAAATCCTAGTCCACAAACAAGTTTGGTTGCTGTTCGGGATGAATCAATTTTTATTGAAAACAATACATTCAACAATAATTCAGAATCAGCTGTACAGATATCCGACTACTCTTGCTCTCCATGTACTTCAACAACCGTAAGAAATATATTTCAGAATAACAAAAACGCATATCTTGAATATGGACAAAATAAAAGAATCACGATTTCAAACAATAGATTCACTGAGAATTATGGAGAATATGTTTTGAATTTGAAAGATAGTAGGCAAATAATAAAAATCAATAACAACAGTTTTACAAACAACTCAATTTTGCTTTATAACCAAAAGCGAGCCGAAGTTCCTGCAGTCGTTTCTCAACGAACTGATTACTCGACATTGGAACTGCATTACAACTATTTTGAAAATCCCCGGAGTGACTTTCAAGTCGCAATATGGAGGAGTCGAAATTCTTGGCCAATTATTTATGATGCCTCCTACAATTATTGGGGTAGTCAAGATCTTCAGTCTATTCAGAATGGCATTTTGGATCACCAAAGACGATACAATTTTTATGTAACACTGGATATTCTTCCCTACTTCAATGACGGTAGCATGACCACCACGAGTAACGAGACAGAATCTATATTTTCTAGAACAAATGGCAATGTGATTGGTGGCGCCATTACAGAACATTTGACGCTTGATATGACAGAGTACAAAATCACGGACGATTTACATGTTTACCCGAATGTTACCCTGACGATAGTGGCTGGAACAAAGCTAATATTTGATGACTATATTGGCATGATTGTGCAAGGAAAACTCATAGCCGAGGGATCATCGACGGATCAAATCGTCATGAACGCCAGTATAGGTTGGATGGGGATACGGTTTTCTCTTTCTGCAGAACGGAGCACTCTTCGTCATATCATATTTGACAATTGTGGCAAACAAGATGTCAGTCAATCACCACCGGGTTGTATTATCAGCGATATTGGTAAACATAGCATGAACCACTTGATATTCAAAAATTGTTATTCTAGCTACGCCATTGATTTGTACCATTCCGACCCTGTGTATACAACAGACGTTCATGATGTTCAGTCAAATAAAGGTGTTCGTATTCGTAGTTTGGATACTAGATTAACAGATTCGATTTTTAATGATGCTCTAGAGGCAGTTCGAATTGATCCGGATGTAGGGTACAGTGCTCGATCCCAAGTATATTTTCTAAGACAGGGTTCGCTATACAATTGTCACCAAAACTGGAATCCCACTGAAGATTTATTCATTTCTACCTCTGAGACAATCGTCCTATATAAAATGAGTTATAGACCATGCTTCTCTGGTAGAAATGTCACTATCACCACTTTGCCAAATAGCAGATTATCATTTCAACTTATTAACATTTTCGAATATCATGGTGAAAGTGTAATCAGAATTCATAATGATGGTTCAACAACAGAAATTACACCTAATTCCTTGAGAACATGGGTTACTTCTACCAACAACGAACTAGAGTTTAATTTTTCAGGATGTAGTTCAGCATATTACTGTCGTTTTATCGCTATTATCACGAGTGTTGAACGCGAAAGTATCACTCCATTCAAGCAATCTCCAGTGATTGAAATTCGGAACATAACTTCAGTAAATCACCGCAGTTATGGAATGTACATTAGGAATGTTATGAATAATAACAACCGCATCAATCCATGGAATTATTTTGGAAAACATTCAATGATTCATACTGTTCCATTCCATGCTAGAATTGTAAACTCATTCTTTGAGAGTCCAACTCGTAACTCCGAGTACGGTATTTATATAAAAATAGAAAGGTACATTTCCAAAAATGGTCAACCATTTCAGGATTCGAATCTACAGATTAAAGATGTCATTATTGACAACTCAAACTATGGAATTTATGTTCGTAAACGTGGGGGACGTCAAGGCGATATGGTTTTGAATGTGAACAAAGTACAAGTGAGCAATGCACAATATGGAATGAAGTTTTACCACTATGATCACGATATTGATGACAAAGAATTTCGCAATCCCAATGTACATATTGAAAACAGTTCGTTTTCGTATTGTTCCTTATATGGTTTTTACTTCTATGGAGATCAAGCGATGTTTGAAATAAACAACAATATATTCCATGACAACGACAACATACTTGATATATTTGGAAAAGAAAAGAATCTGACCTTGTGCGATAATTTGATATATGACAATAGAGGAGGTATACGCTTCGGAATGACAGAGCATGCCTACATGAATATCTCTTCACCAACAACAAAGTTCTTTGGAAATATCATTGAGAATAATACAGCTACAGGTAACTGTTTTATAAACATTAAAGGTGTACAGAATATACGTTTTCAAAACAATGTGTTGAACAATCCATCAGTAAATCAAGAGATTTGCATAAAATCACGCTCCAATGGCATGGGAAACCTTCTTGACTTTCGCGAGAATTTCTGGGGCACTATAGAGTCTTCTGCAATAGAAAAGAGGATAACTCACTTCGCAGACTCAAGCAGATATGCTAAAGTTGAGTACATGCCCTATTTAGATAAACAAAATGGTGTCCTATTGTCTCCAGTTGATTGTCCATTCTCATTCACACCGCCTACAATAGGAGGGATACTTTGTTCAGACACTACACTACTCCAAAACGAAAGATACACCTCTGAAGGTGACATAATAGTTCCTCGTGGAATGATTTTAACAGTCGGTCCTGGTACAAAAATACTGTTCAGTCGCGGCAGCAGAATGCTTATCCTCGGTACTCTACATGCAGAAGGTAACTATTCAGACCCAGTCTTATTTTCTTCCTTAAGCAAGTGGAACGGGATTTATTTCTCGGTGACAGAGAGCCAGCAGCGATCAATTCTAACTAATGTAATGCTCGGCAATGTTCGCAGTTCTGGGAATATAGGCAGCAGCCCAGTAGTTACAATAGTTGGTAAACCACCGAGGATGACTGCAATCAATATAGATTGTACACGTAACAGTTACCCAAGTGATGGTCTTGTTGCGTTCAATATTTCTGATAGGATGAAAATATCACATGCCTCAATACAGAATTGTGATGGTTCAGCCATAAAACTATCCCATCTAGGATTTCCTTATAGAAACATTCTAGAACAATATCACAACATCAAAGATGAAATCTATGGTATTCCAAATATGTGTGACTACAACGTCAAAACGTTTGAAGTGAATGGAGCAATAATGGCTGTCTTTGCATATGGTGACGGATATCAATATCCAAATGAAATGATTTGTGCAAAAACATTTACTTCTATTAATGGAAAAAATCTTAATTTTCGAACCATACACCATTCGAACTTAACATCATTTCTCCTGCAAGCCTACAACGGAAGAAATCTGATACCAAGCGAGGAATTCCTGTCTGAGAGAGTTCCTTCAGTTGAAGTTCACACGACGAATCAAGTAACATTCACCATGCGACTGATGATGACTAGGGAAGGGAATTCAAATTATGCTGTAGAAGTGTACGAGGTTGACCATTTGTTCAAAGGTACATGTAGTATTGGCACTTTTTGAATATATTATTGGATTTTCTCAATTTTGTCTGCAAATACTATATTTTCGCACCTCAGTCATGTATATATAGTCACACATTCAAGAAGTATGTTTTTATTATTAGTTCCCAAAACAGAAAACCGTATGTTTTGCTAATTATACATAATTAAAGGTCCAATACATTTCAAGTTTATCCTGTTTTATTTAATATTTTCAGAGTTCCCAAAACAGCGAGTCACAATTGAAAGTAGTATCATCACAAATAATGGCGACGGTGTCAAAGCGGTTTTAACTGGATCATCCACCCCAGATATTCATATTGAAAGATCTACATTCATGTCAAATTATAAAAGTATTAACATAGTTTCTGAAAATAGCTCCATTACTATCAATCATAACCAATTCAAGAAAAATAAATGGATAGCAAATATTCAATCTGAGTCGAACAATGGTAACTCCAAAATTCTTCTAGCTTATAACAACATCACGCAAAACACTGGGCAGACTCTTGTTTATATCAAAGATAAATCTGAAAATTTGACGGACAGTGGAAACTTTTATATTCTCGATAATGACATCACAAACAACGCGGATGAAACACTTTTGAATGAGACAACAATGCCAATAATCTGGATTGATGACATAGATGGTACAATTAAAGGAAACAGTTTTGTTAACAATAGGGGAAGTAAGCTTATATGGTGGAAACAAAGACAAGAAGCATCGTTATTCACTAAAAACCTTGTTCGGAACAACATCGGTGAACAACCCAGTGATAAAATTACGATTATAGCGCAAGGTGTGAATACCAAATACATCAATAACTGGTTGGAAAACCCAGCAAATGCATTTGAGATGACGTCAGTGATTGGTTATCCAACAGTGCAAGCAGCGAGAAATTGGTGGGGAAGTAGTATGTCCACAGTAGATGTCGCTGCTAGATTACGTAGTACTAATATTGACCAATCCCTTCCTGGTTTTCAAATCAAGCCCATTGCGCAGTCTCCTAAGCAAATATTAGGTAGATCAATTAAATGTTATTCAAAATGAACTGCTTGTTTACATATCAAACTTCAATATTATAATTGTACATTGAGGTCTTCAAAACAAGTTAAGAAACTCAAAGTATTTAAGGTTAGACAATTTACCTTTAAAAATTCCTTGCCAATCTTAATAATTATTTCCAAAATATGTTGTAGGAAGTTGTGATTTCGGATGGATTGACATTAGGGGAACGTGTTACTATGTGACTAGAGGTGCTAACGCACACAGTTATTCTTTGAAAATATGCAAGGTACATGATTAAAATTGGCACTTTTCAAAATGCGATTGCTGAACATATTTAAAACATATCAGTCTATAATTGATCGTACCGATACATTACAGCATTGTCATGTTGCCCCTTGATCTACATATGTTTAATCTGTAAAGACCTTTAATTCAAATTATTAGTTACACATTGCATGTTATGTCAGTTTTAGTGTATTTTGGAATCTACCTTAGATTGGTAAAACTTTGTAAATTAATTGTGATTGTTTGTATTCTTAAACCATTCTATATTCTCACACAGAATGCAGGCGGTGTGATGATGAAATCAGATATCTTTCTTTTGGATGATATTTTGAAAGCACTGAACGACAAGGGTGTGGATTCCCCCCTTATTTGGACACGTCAGGATTCCTTAAAGGTCTGAAACTGTTTAAAAAAGCTCGAGTAGTTTCCTTTGAGAACTAGTTATTTTATAAGATCACATTCAATTTTTTTCTTTTAATTCAAACTCATCGAGAATATCGATTGACTCTAAGATCTGCAATTAAAAGATTTTGCTATCAACGTTTACTATAAACAAATGATACATGTATGTGTTCATTGCTTTAAAAATAAGAAAAATATGCTAATTATGGCATCATATTAAATAAAGTACAACATCATTACATGCTCATCTCTTACATTTTTAAGGAATGCAAGGTGTATGATACACGTTCGAAATC
This sequence comes from Owenia fusiformis, assembly GCA_903813345.2. NCBI lineage: Eukaryota > Metazoa > Annelida > Polychaeta > Sabellida > Oweniidae > Owenia > Owenia fusiformis. The sequence goes on from CAIIXF020000004.1 coordinate 9,770,558, forward strand.
AGAGAAAACCACGAACTGCAGCCATACATATCCAACAGTATGTTACAAAGAACAGCGTAAGTTCGAATAATTATGCTTAAATTAAGGTTAATAATATGCTAATAAATATGTGTTTTCCAACAAGAAAACATGTCGTTATACGGTCAAGTCAAGTAACTTAGTCAACATTCGATATTCGTATGTTCATCAATATTTACTAAAAATGGTGCCACAATTGAAGTAAACCTCTGTTAAATTATTTTCAATAAACCTATCAGCAAACGTGTAAATGATAATTTTGATGTTCTGTTGCATATTGTTGAAGCAATCTTGGGGATATGGTTTAAATTTCTGAATTTCCACTATGTCCATGTATACCCCTACTTTAAAATATGTATGTTATTTGTCATTTTTCATTATGAATCAAACATAAAAGTATTTTTTCTTGTTTACATACAGAATGAATTTTCTGTTTTCAAATATTGAAAGATGGTACTGCATTTATTTTTTTATAATATGGAGCAAATAAATGCGTGTCAATTTACACTGTAATATCCCACATACTTATATTTCGAGGGTAGATTTGAATAATAATCAAGAAAATCCATATTTTCAAATGAACTCATCCTTTTCAAAGAATGTAAATGAGGATATGCGATTTGAAAAACTAACAACATGTTTGAAGTTCGTGCAAATCGTGGTTAAAACAAATATTTCGAAAGTTATATCCAACTCAATGAAATTTGTTGATATTTGTGAATTTTTTCTTTTGTAATGCACATTGCTGGATCACAGAACCTTGCCTTGTTCGAGATGGACGAAAAGTGTATCGTTAATACTTAAGGTCGTTTGGATATTTGGATGTGATTGACGTATTCGTTAATCTCCAACCACTGTAACTTCCAACTTAATTTTTGAAAGCCAAATATGATAGTCACGAATTGATATCTAAGTCACACGTTGATGTATATATCATATATGTACATAAACTGTCGAATACACGCTGACTTACATTTATATAAATATCCACAGTTAACTCAAATCATCGATTCTCGAAACGGTTTATCATACAGTATAACCTGGTGAGTTTAATGTTTCATTTTAATTTATAATAATGGTATCGGATTTGAGTATGATATTAGTCGAGGCTGAAACAAAGCAATAAAATTGCGTGAAACCTTTTGTGAAAATTCGAACGATTTTTCGAGAATCTTCCTTCAAAGTGTTACCACAGTGCTCCCCTGGAATGGAAATTTCGTCTTGTGTAATCAAATAATAGCGGGTGGTTTGAATTTTTGTTTGAGTTTATAGCTCAGCATCTATAAATTTAAAAACATGTCGCCTCAGTGAGAGGTACATGCAGATTTTGACGATCTATCATTATAAAAGGCTAAATTTTGTGCAAAAACAGGAGTTGACACGATTACATTTGGAATTGAAATTTCCTACATAATTGTCGACTCGTGCTTGAAAGTCATGAAAACAAGTTTGAACTCAAAACAATGACCTAGTTACTGTCGATTTAGCATGGGATCACTAAGGGAAATATTATTAATGACCTAAATCGTTAACGGTTAAGTTGTATTCCAAGAAACTTATCAATTTAGAAATGCAAAATGTTCAATTTTGTTTTTCAATTATAAAAAATGGCACCTGTAGAGAACAACGTTTACAAATTTATTTAAAACGGAGATATTTACTTATGTAACATTCGTTGGCATGTGTCAGGGAGTAAATAAAAAGAATATGCATTTGATTCTATATCGTGTTCCCAAAGGAGTTTGTTAAGGAGCGGTATATCTTAACGTAATTTTATCATCCCGAACTCAAATATTTCGAATACTGATTTCGAGAACGCTTTGTTGGGAATGGACTCGAGATGTACTCAAAATTAATACGTTAAAATGTGTTTTATCATCTTAATAACCACCTCACAAATTATTTTGGAAATCAAAGATGTACGATTTTTGAGATTTTTATTTTCGAATATTGACTTAGTTACTTGGCTTGACTGTATAGCAGGAATGGTTGACAGCATCATTTGATCCTAATTCTCTCAATCGTTTGATCCTAATGCTCTCTTTATTTTAGCAAGCCAATGTCCAAATAGTTGTTCTTACAATGGTAAGTGTTTGGGAAATAGTTGCGTGTGTGATAATGGTTGGTATGGCAACGACTGTTCTGTTTATAACTGTAAGGATGTCAACAACTGTGGACAATTTGGAAAATGCAATCAGTGCCGCTGTAAGCAAGGGTGGTATGTAAGTATATAGTTGTATAAAAATGCATTAATAATACTTAGTACTTAATAATACTTAGGCTTAATAAACAGAACTATAATTTCTAAAGATGCCATGATTTCACTCAATGTTCTTAGATATATTAAAAAACATAAATACAAACTCGATTTAAATTTCAAACAAACACATACTGGTTATCTTAACCGCTTATGTTTATCAATCTAACCCGACAGGTTGAATGATACAGTCGTGTTTTTACTCTATAGTTACAATAGATCAACCATTCTTATCGAAATGTTCATGTTTTATTTTGGAGACAATTTTCCATATTGAAATTAAATATTTTAACAAAATTCCTAATTTTATGATTTTGATAGGCTTTTTTCAAAAACACTTCACTCAATAAAATACAGGTTTTTACTTGAATAACTTTGAACGTCATTTCAAATATTGTCTAGCTATTGAATTCTTGGCTGCCTAACGTTTTATAGATGTACTTGTTGCCATATGCTATGCCATATGTAATCTTATTATAGTGTATTGGGCCTATGAAAAACTAAATGTCACTCTGGTTCACGTTTCCTCTGATTACGCAACTTTTTTTGCCACTGGGTTTTCCCACCACCGTCACTCAGCATGCAACCCTGTGGCACGTAAATTGTACCATGCTTTGAATATGTCATGTTTCCCTGACAATTTCATGATAGAATTAGATACAGTTATATTAACATCTCTGAAGGATGTACTGTCGGGAATACTTGAAGTTGGAGATTCGTTATTTTTTACTTCATTTTGGACACTATTGAACAGTTTTATTGGGTTGAACTCGTGTCCGTTAACAAGAAGTTTGACCTCCTCTATGTGGGCTTAATCTTTGGAATGCTACACAAAACGAGACCCAGAGCAACAAGTTTTCATTGGGCTAATGCACTTTTAATAATGTTGAATATGACTAAAATGAATAAGCCATAATTATTAATATGGCAAGAAATATATCTGGAAAGATTTAAGGCGGTCAAAAATTCAATAGTCAGACAATATTTGAAATGACGTTAACAGTTCAATTGTTCAAGGATAACCTGTATTTTATTGACAAAGTGTTTTTCAAAAAAGCCTATCAAAATCATAAAATTAGGAATTTTGTTAAAATATGTAATTTTCATGTTGGAAATTGTGTCTAGAATAATATATAAATCCTGAAAATTTCAATAAGAATGGTTGTTCCATTGCAAATATAGAGTAAAAACATGACTGCATCATTCAATCTGTCAGGGGTACTATTATGCATAAAGGACATATGGGGGAATGAATTTAGAATTACATATGAACAAAGGGAACTTATCCGTTGAATTTAAAAATATATACAATTATCCCATAGTTGAGGTCAAATCTGTAGAATAACAGGTATATATATTTATGTTATTTTGCAAATGCATGGAAAAAAGCGATATCTGTGGAATACGGAGAATATTCCACAGATATCACTTTTTTCCACGGATTTGAAAATTCCCGCCAATGTGACGAGCATTGTTATATGGTTACATGTTATATGCTTACATGGTGATTTCATGACGTCACAAATATGGAAATGATCAATATTTCCGCTATAGTTCAGATAAATAAAACTGAATGTTGTTGTGAAATGCTTTGAAAGGTGAACTATGGGACCTCAACTATGGGATAATTAGATCATCCTATGATTTTTTCGTGATATCATGTTAATCCACTAGTTAATATCAATATCTGCACTCATTCACTACGCTTACTCGTCCAGATATTGATATCAACTCGCGGATAGAAATGATATCCCTCAAAATCATAGGATATCCTCTACTTATATAAATCATTAAGAACGTCTAGTTTAAACGAGACTTGCCAAACGATATATTGACCATCTTTGTCTCTGGAGGTTTTCATATATTCTAATGTATATTGTGACACAAATCAAAATTTTGTCAACTAAGCTTTATTTTCTGTTCGATTGAGGGTATCATCTTATTTGTATGACTTAATCGAGAAAGTGAGAATATGATTTCCACTTCGCTCTATATTTAAACAAATATATGACTATATTGTACTAAATGTATATCTTAGGGTGCAGGGTGTTCAACGAGTTACTGTCCCCGATATACTGGATGCGTCGCATGTAGCAACCAGATTGGATGTGGATGGTGTGACACTTCACAACAATGCATGCCTGGTGGAGGAGACGCCCCAACATTAACTACCTGTCCAGCTTGGTTTTATTTCAATTGCCTAACCACAAAAGAACGTTCGGTTTGTTCTAAGGAAATACAGGTATTTGAATCTGATATTTTATTACATCAATTTCCAAAACTGAAATTGTATTATTACCAATGAAAGACAGGTATAAATTTGATACTTTACAAAATCAATTTTCAACATATAAAACCGATCTTATATCATCAATTATCAAAAACAGATAATCCGATCGTTCGGTTTTCAAACATTTTAGCTGAACGAGCGTATTCTCCATGAGGTTACGAAAAACAAATTGGGTTCAAGAGGGAGAGTGCTTCCCATCACCAATCACCAAGCCAATACAGAATTGATTCATGAATAGATAACAAAACAAAGTGATATTAACTCTTATATATATGCATGAGGATTATTTCAGATAATGGACTGCAATGGGAAACAATGTGATGGTGAAAACAATCCCTACTACACACAAGAAAAATGCAACCGCTGTATAGACATCGAAAACTGTTTCATTGAGAATAATCCGGTATGAAAATAGAATAAATTGAAAAATATTTATCGATTTTAAGGAATATCTTCGAAAGAAATTGCTATCTTTAATATCTTTTTTAAAGTTGAGTGATTGCAAAGTTTGGAACACCACAAGATGTCCCGATGGACTTCTCAATATCGACTATACACACACAAGGTTTGATAAAACTGTTTCAAAGAATGGCGTTGTGTTTTTGGATCCGAAAGTAACGCCACTTTTGAGATGTCCAACAAAAACTGTTGATGTCATCGTTGTCTTTGATGTGGTATCCCTTCCACGGTATAATTCAATGGCTATAGTGTCGCCACAGGCAGGTGGAATAGCACATCGAATACAGTCATACAAGTTCTCCGAGTATTCTTCAGGTACATGTTAAGACAGTGTTTTGAAGGTTATGGCTTTGTATATTGTGATTTCGGAATAGAATGGTCGTTTCTTTTAGATGGAATATAAAACATTGGTAAACTGGTAAATAATCACCACGTTCATAACTTCATGAGGGTTCAATCATAACCCTGTATTTTCTATGAATTCCGCCTCATTACAATCATGGGCTTTCATACACCTCTACAGCATAAATTGAATTCCCTTTCCTTGTCATTGTTAGTCACATGGTGAATGTTAATTGCTTCGTCGTGTGAACTTCAACTGAAGGAACACTCTGAGACAAAAATTCCTGCTTGATATTCAAATGGTGGATGTTTGAAGGCCCATGTTACAACGTAATGATCATCTACAGTGCTATTGACAGGAAATGATAGATGGTGTCATTTTTATACAATCCTTTTTTCGAAGGCTATTCTAAATATAAATTTCAGAACGTTTTCATTTCAGGAACATTTACAATAATGTCTGGTAAACCGGCATCTTTGAATGATTTGGTAACCTACTCTGATTTCAACGAACCTGTTGAACTTCGACCGGTGAATGACATACTAATTGACGAACTGGAAACTGAAGACGATTTACTTGATCAACTGAGGGACATGAGAGATGCAGGGAGTAGAGTTTTCTTTACTGATGGTATGTTTGTCTATTGTGTCCTTGTTTATATCATGGCCAAACAATATGGATTCAAGTTATACATTTGGCAATTAATTTTATGATAATACGGGTTGAAATCTGGAAAACAAGCAGAGTCCTATCAGAGTGAATCCTATTCGGGAGACTAGGCATAATCAGGAAAAATATTTACCATGGTGGAGGTGAGAACTATAGACAATGTCTTTGTACATCAGTCATGACTGACTTATACTTTCAAAAGTTCGGTTAGCTGTTTTAAATACGGTTTTATTCTCAGCCCTTCGCGTTTTTCATATCTGGGTAACATGTCGGCAATTACATTGGGAATGCGACTGCATCGAACAAGGTTATGAGTCGCCAGTTACCATTATACCTCGATTGAATGATAGTCAAATAAACGCATATACTCTTTGAAACAATAAATTTGATGTGCATGAAATTCCTTATTTAGGACAATTTTTCGTAATAACTCCACACAATCGACCTGGTACTTTTTAGAAAATATGTTTCGTTGTCTGGGGGAGCGTATGGATGATTCTGCGTCGTTTGTGATTGTAATACCAAATAGTGCTGATAACAAAGCTTATGAAATAGGAGATGTTTTAGTTGGAACGCCACTTGGATACATCGAAAGCGTTACATCTGTTGTCCAGGATTCCAAAATGAGAATTGCTAAGACAAGACTGACACAGTGTACAAGGCAATTGATGTTTAATGCTGGTATCATGTGAGTCATTTTTCAGATCAAATCTTAGATAAAGAACGATTCCTCCAAATAATACATGGGAGACAATAGAGGAATACTCAGTGGTCCAAAATGGTTCTCCTTGACTTATAACAGAAAACCCTTTGATTCTAAGATGACATCTGCTGGTATAAAAGCATGTTACTCATTTGTATATGTTTTATGGTTTTAGCACTCGGAATGAATACAAACCACACCTGAATTGTTTATCTGGGGAACAGAACCTTTATGGCGGTACAGTTATGCCTTCCTACGAGTCGCAGAATGTAGTCGAGGGGTCTTTTATACAAGGACGGGGAACACAGCAATTTTCAGCTAAGGTAGGTGACTAAGTGAGTAAGTTCTAATAAATGTGTCTCAGCAACTGGCTTATTAATGTTGATCGTGTTAATGAATTATATTTCAGCTAAGAATGCTTTTGACTTTTGAGTATTTTTTAAAACGTTTGCCAGCCACAAGAAATATTCAAGTTGACAATGTTTATAAATAGTGTAAAGGACAAGGTGCAATTATTGGCAAATATCCCTATGTTCAAAATGAATCATTCGTAGGTGTCACATGAAGAATAAAATGTCATATAATACTTTGGAAAATATTAAAGTGCTCGGACACACATAAGCTGAGATAGGGATCATTTCGTTCAGTAAGGTTGTATTGACTTACATGGGGCTTTGCATCATTGACTCAACATGAGGATATCAGCAGATCCCAATAGAGGCCATTGGTTTCCATTGATTATCACAGAAATACCAAAAATACACTATGACCTGAATCGATTGCAAACTTAATAATTTCACAATACGACACAAATGGTTTATCTCATCAAATGTGCAAATGTGACGTTTGCAATCGATTCAGGTCATACTTAAAATTAAAAGATTGTACATTTTTTCATCATTTTTTCCCTACAAAATGGCTAAAGAAAAATGCTCCAAAAACAACTTTTACACTTATCAAATAGCATACAAGTTTGTAAAGCCAAAGATTATACTATTATATTTCATTATGTAGTAACATATTTGGATAAGATGCAGGGATGCGTAGGATGTAAATGGATTTTGGCAGACACAAAAATACTTCCTGGTTTGGAATCTATGCCTCTACACTTCATGATTGAATTATGACCCTAATAAGTGGCCTATACATCAATACAGTGCTGAATATAGGTCAACAAGATACTAGTGTGCATATAAATGTAATAATTGAAGCAGAATACTCATTTTGAAAAATCAGATGAATTATTTTTTTCCCATGGGGAGATCCCAATGGAGGGTGTATAAGGTCCTTTAAATCAACGAGCGGATATTTAAAAGTTGACAATGTTTATTTTTGTGTGTCAGCCATTGAACAGATATTTAAGTTTTTAAATTTCGTTTTATTTTGACAGCTGGAGAAATATCCTAATTTTACACAATTCTTTTAGGTACTCGACAAATATTCAAATAATCAACATAACTTTTACGTCATGACAAATGTTGTAGCAGTTAAAAATGACAGCTCAGTTGAAACAGAAATACTAAAGCTTTCTAGAAGAAAACGTCAAACGACTACCAGTTATTCTGAGAAAATTGCAGTTACTATGAAGAAAAACATACAAATTGTAAGTAGATTTCACTTACACAGTTTTTACATTCTGTGCTTGATATGTGGTTGATCTCATGTAAATACACTTTTTATGACTTGAATGATATGTTGATGATCATGACATCATTTTTTAGAAACCCTCCAAACACAAAGGACATAGTGGTAATTATAAACTAACAGTCAAATACGACGCTGGTGTGACGCTGTCACAGACTGTGACATCTGAAAAGCCACTTAAATCCACTCTTGGTGTTAATCTTGATGGGAAATTTAACTACGATCTTAGAAATACCATTAGATGGGAGTAAGTACTCGATATATTATTAAATAAATGAATATCCCCAGACTTACACCGCCATTAAAATTATTTCATACTTAGGTCTATGTGATTATGTTACTTTTGTTTCGTTAAAATAAGGTTATATAAATGTCACATTTTTGACAGCGTTTTATTTAAGATATTGTAAAATATAGATATCATATATTATGACAATGTTAAGCACTGTTTGACTGAATTTCGTCTAAGAAACTAATATTATATTTCAGACATAAGAACACCTACACTCGTGAAATGTCACTTTTCAAGAAGTTTAAACAAGTGAAGAAAGAGGTGTATCTGCAAATTGGGAGCGACTTGTTTGTCCCAGCGAAGCTCGTAATGAACTCAATATTGAAGTACTCAGCGAAGTCACAGGTAATACTTTTTATATAGGAAATTTTCGATTAACAAATGGACTATTTTTAAAAATGTTTATTCTTGCCTGACATGTATCAGTATGATGGCATAATTTTGAACACATTTGAATTCTGGCTGACTTGAATGCATTATCATGAACAAATAAATATATTGCAGTACTTTTTGCAACATTAAAACACACTTAACAAAACCAGTCATGTCTGCTTTATATTTAAAAATGCTTGCAGAGCCAATGTTAGAGTCAAAAACTCACAATTTAACTTCGCATATTTCAATAAAGACAGACTACTACTGAATAGGTTAACATTTAAGTACTTAAATATTACATGTAGTTGTACTTAAATATATTACATCTATTTTATCAGAATGCTGGTGGAAGGGATTTGAGATCATCTGCATCAAACAATGTTGGAGTTGGGGTTGGGTTCTACAAGGCGTCTGGAACTTCTCATTTCGCAAACGTGAACCTTGTAAGTGACTATTAAAAGGATCAATATGAACGTGTTTGAGATTCATTCATATGCTTCATTCACACATTGAACCAAACAATACTGAAGTGTTTACAAAAGTATGAGTATAATCAAAATATAATTGTAGTATTTAAAGGTTTTCCATTTTTTGAAAATGCACTGATATACCCCCTATGGGTATCTAGTGTGTATTGTGACATTTATAATAATGATTATGATGACACTTATGATAATAATTATACTACATGAATAGATAAAAATAAATAAAGATAAAATATTACACATTTTACATTGCAGCCAACATTTTAAACTAAGATATCTTTCCAAAACCACATTCTTTTTACCGAAGAATTCAAAACGTTTTTCTATTTATAATCTCAATGTTGTATGTAGGAATAATGGATGGTAAATAATGTTAACTTTTGGTTTATTTTCGACGACAAGCTGGATTTCTTTGTAAACATTGCTATCTACAATCTATGACATCGTGAACATGGGCAATATATCCTAGCTTACGTTGGGTGTGCAACAAAAAAATGGTAGAGTTTATTAAAAAGGTCTGTGACGTCCTTAACCTAAACCTAGACAACATTTTGTACATATACTTTGATACATTACTGCGTTTTTTCTTAAAGGATATTCAAAAACCTGTACAGGAAGGACCGTATTTATTAGACAATAAAGCAGGGTCAATTGATGTGAAATCAATTCTTCAAAACACACTGACGTTCACATATCCCTCGGGAAATACTGCGCAACCGGAGGAACAAGAATGCCCAGCAGAGATTCTTGGGAATCAATTTTGTGAAGGTATTCTTCGATCTGTTGATCGCCTGCTGCCCATCAGATACACAACTGAAATACAGATCTTTCTTTAGAAAACTTTTAAAAATAGGCATTCGAATGATTTACCAGAATCTTCTATTCGGCCAATACCATTCCTGGTTAAAACCGATTACCACACCTTATATGGCCATATAATACACATATAAAAACCTCATATTTTACCTATTCTGCCCAGTGTGTCTTACTTAGAATAATTATGAAATTGAGGTTAGAATATTTTTGAAAGTTACTTTTAGGACATGACTAGTATTCCTTATCGGTTGTTGCCCATTCAAGCCCAAAGTAGTCTCGATTGAACTTTATTCAGAAATTAATGTTTATTAATTCACCAAATTCATCTATCCACATGGTAAGGAACATGTGGTTTATCAATTTGATTGGCGAATCTTACAGATGAAGGTGAAACAGTGACGGACTTCAAAGTGTCCTTTAATTTGCCCATACATTTGGATGGGATCATTGATTCGTGTTCAGACTACTGCAACCAATGTGGAGAGAGTCAGGGTTTTGTAGATACTGCATCTGGAATAGGGGAAATAACCGGGTTTGTAAAAGCCTCTAGCTTTACAAACTTAGATGAACATTTCAAATCAGATGGAAACTTAATAACTGCAAGGTAATTTTAAAAATACATTGTCTTTAATTTCCGATATTACAATGCAGACATTATGCCCGGGAGATTATGTATCACAGTTTTTGAATGAAAGATCACGATTGAGTTATTGAAAGAGAGTTTGAATGAAACGATTTCAACTAAAAGGGTTTAGTTTAAGGACAACGATTTTAAGAGAAATATTGTGATTGCCGAAACAAAACTTTTGCATTTACATTATACTTCTATTTATTGGAGATTGCAGAGCGATGTTAGTAAAACAAGGGACTTTAAATAGCTAATGATAACGACCCTTGGCTGTTTCTCCTTTTTCAAATTTTGATTTGACTTTTGTTTCAACTTCAAATAATTAGTATTATGAATGCTTACCTTTTAGGCAGTGCTTCAAAACACCTTCCCAGTGTTTTGTAGCCCCAAACACACAGTGTTGTAAATGTCAAGAAGACAACGGTGTTATCATGAATGGTAAATGTATTTGTGACACATGTCCTGGTGGTATTATGAAAGAACAAATAGGAGGCAGTGGGGAACCGGTATGTAGTTGTGAGTGTACTGACGGATCTGTGTCACAACTTCTTCCAGATGGCAGATGTGATGTAAGTACCAAGTGGAATGGAGCATTTGGGGTTTATTATCCGTTTCCGGTTGTTTACTTGGATGTTAATTTTTTGACCGAAGTGTGCAAACTGCTATCAAAAATGGTTACAGACCAGATGGTACACCAGACATTAGGAAATCAAACCTCATTTATCTCGAATAATAATCCAAAGTGAAAAAACAGTGCCTAACAACCCCCCTCCCCATTCCCCAATCAATAATTACATATGACATATTTTCTATCACTATTACACAGTGTACAATTGGCTGATCAATGTTTCAGTGCCCATGTACATGTGCTGATGGTAGTATCTCCAACATGGATCAGAATGGAACATGTTCGTGCGGCTGCATGTGTAATAATTGCCAGCACTCTGTAATTACTCAGAATGGATGCCATTGTCCCGATGATTTGTGAGTCTTTTATGTTAAATATTGCAACAATTCTGCATTGTTGAAAGCCATATGGAACAGTGTTTTCATTTATAATTATATAATTAAGCTTATTCATTGGATCAGATCTTATTTTGTCATTTATAGACTGCCTTTATGATTTGAGAGCCTCATATTAAATATTACAACGATTCACAACTGCTGTAGTTCTCCTACTTAATGCTTTATAGGAGGCTTTGGAAACTCTTTAGTTTATATATTATTTCATAAATAACACATGGTGCAAGAACCAGTATCACATAGAAAAAAATTAAGTTATATTTGATCAACAGTCAACTTGCAAAGGTGTTATCTATCCAAGTCATGATAGTTATCTTCCATTGTCTAACAGATGTCCTACGTGTGATGTCAACGAGGAAGTCATTTGGCGTAACTGTGAATGTTCATGTGTTGCTAAACATCCATGCGGAATCGCACCCGGCTGTGTCCCAGGCCGAAGAGGAGAAAGTTGCGACCAACCAGAATGTGGAACATGTCAAGGTAATAACACTGATGATACCACATCAAATCATCAAATCATCAAGGCAACAAAAGTGGAGACCTGTTCAAGTTCGCGCATTTAAAGTAAATATATTAACCACAGACGCTGTATTCCTTAGCCTTTACTACTCAATAATGGTCGGTTTTGACTATGTTTTAAGGATGCCTTTTTAGTCACTTGAATGCATTTCACAAGCTCCAAACAGGATCAGAGAACCGAGTCTACTCATTAATGATACGACTTAAGTTTCAAAACGCCAAAAGCAATGATCATTTTACCTTTTGTTTATTTAGATTGTTCTGGAAACGGGTTTTGTACAGCTTCCCTGGACAGTTGTTCATCTAGCTGCCAATGTGGTGCCCAATGGAGAGGAGCATGCTGTGAGTTCAGAATACCAACTGCAGGAGGAGGCGATCCTCATCTTCAAACTCTAGATGGTAAGAATGCCAGAACTTTTTAGTTAACTAATGTTATCTAGTTTTGTAGATAAACAAATTAAAATAAAACACAATCTCAACTTTTCAGTTTCATTCTCAACAAATCACATTTGGAATATGCCATTTATACAAAGGGCCTAAGATCGGATTAATTTTTTTTTTAAATGTTATTTTATTTTTAGTATAAAAACAAACGAAAATAATCAATTCACTGAAAGTTTGTTCTATATCCTTTTGTTACAGGTGTGCGATATGACTTCCATGGCATAGGTGAGTTTTGGGATTGCAAGAGCGAGGCCAATGCTTTTGGTATTCAGACACGAATGTTTGGATATCGCAACGCATCTCTCATCGGAGGGGTGGCGATTAAAGCGGGTGAGAACATTGTGACGCTGGTGACACATCAACCAGCAGATGAGAGCACATTACCAGTTATAAGGTCAGTAGTATTAAAACAAGTGGTTTAAACTTATGATTATATACATCGATCAAGAAAATTGCCAATTACTCTCATATCAAGACAAGATAAAATAAAAAGTAACTTTAATAATTTTGTTAATGCCATTTTCCAAATAGACTGAGTTGGAACAAAAAATACTAAAACCTATGGTGGTCTAAAACCTCGGACGATACCTTTCTAGGTAGTAGCCTACTTGTATTTTTGTATGTTGTGCTTAGATTAAATGGTGAAGTTGTTGATGTTGCAAATCAAACAGTAGATTACAAGATAAGTGATGACGTACATATGGTAATAACTAATAGCAACGGCAGTGATGACAGTGTCATGTTGGTAACTCTTCAATATAATACAGGTATTTACTTTACTTATAGTGTTTCCACTAATTTAGGCACTTTTTCAATATGTGCATTTTCTTGGAACTAATGCTACATTTTACCAGAGTGGTGATAAAATATTCAATTGACAGCATTTTATCCACTTTTTGATAAAAGGATGGAAACACCGTACTAATGTTTTCATGTCATCATTTTATATTAAATGGGATTCTCATTTTTATATGTTTTACTTTATCAGGTGTAATGGTCAGTACATATCTTAGATACAGTGCTAAGATGAAGCGGCAGTATTTGAATCTGGTCCTTCAGCTAACAGCTGCATTCTCTGGAAAGACATCGGGTCTATGTGGCCTCATGGATGATGATCAAAGCAATGACTTCACTGGTGCAGATGGAAAGTTGTACAACACAACCTCTGTTATACAATTTGTTGAATCATGTACGTTTCAAACAATACTAGCTTTTGACGTATTTCCTGTGAAGAATGCCATGGGAAAGCTTCTAAAAATTACAACACTCTTTCGGTAGAAGAATGACATGAGAAAACTTTAAAAAATAACCAAAACAGAGATTTTGAAACAATATTGGTAAAAAGAAATATTTCAGGATTGTTTGTTTTTGCATTACTCATTACAAGTGTGATTTAATGGGTTTCAATGTTATCAATTTACCTTTTGTATAATGTATTTGTCTGTGCGTTGCAGGCTATTCATTCGGTTTCTAGGGTACATTGTATATGTACGAATGCGAATGTTATTCGTCATATCCGTTTTTATCTTTGTGTTTTAGGGAGAGTTGGGGGTTCCAAAGAGAATACTTCTGGACTACAAGGTTCCTGGACATGGACGTCATCTAACTTCCACAACCTTGACATACTCGGTCCAAGCTACACCGATACAACACTGTATTCCCCAGTATATGACATACGGGAATTTCCTGATTACCAAATTAATGTAGGTTTCAGAATACAATTATGAACTTGGTTCAGTTACTGTGTAAATAGATCCGAATCTTTATCAAAATATGCAGAATTCCATTAAATCGTATACTTGGTGAAAAGATGTATACATTATATACTAGGAACATTTACACTACTACCCTCTCTGTACTTTATCTACTTTGCAGGCAAGTCGAGAAATATGTTCATCTAAGAAAATCAGTGATGAAAGGCTACTAGAGGAATGCATCTTTGATGTCTTAGTAACTGAAGATGCAACGTTTTCTACACAAGAGTATCTGAAATCAGGTATTTTTAACCTTACATAACACATCGACACACATGCGCTTTATATAATGGAGACGGACTGAGTCAAGTTCGACAGTAGAACTGGTGTCTTGCTGGGACTCACTTTGATTTGATGAACATGTTATGAGCCTTTGAATAAAATTAGATTCATTTGTTGAATTTGTTGTTGTGTTTCATTGGAATTTGTATCGCATTGTATATTGTTTAAAGGCAGAATCTGATCTATATGGGTGACAAAATTACAAGCAACATGTATAATTGACCTACCAATCTATTCTTTACAATATCAAATACAATATCTCCCTAAGGATTCACAATATGTCATAAATTGGTGAAGTTATTAATGATGCAAAGTGCAAAAATGAGTGAAAAATGTTTAAATTCTCCCAAATAATAAGAATGGTTACCATTCTTATAGAAAAATAATGCATTATTGTAAAAACCTTTAGTTTTCCTTGAATAAAGTAAACACTTTTGTGTTTCTTAAAAAATAGACATGACAAGGAATGAGCCATTATAGTGATGAGTAAATTGATTACCTAAGATTGCGTTAAACTCAAACTATTGCAAGGTGACCCCTACCTACAAAATTGAGAAATGACTATCATAACAACCATACATTTCAGACTGCCCGGGTCAATGTAGTGGAAGGGGCGAATGTATAAACTCAACATGTCAGTGTACATCAGGATGGGAAGGTGACGCCTGTGACATTGGTAATGAACAATAGTTACTTAATAATGATATTGTATCATATTATGTTACCAAGATGAAAGAAATGGGTAAACTAGATGATGTTCCTTGTACATGAGATCATCGTTCGTTTAAGATGTTCAATGTTTGTCTAGTTCATAAACTGATTGTGTGTCATATCATTCAATATTTTTCCTCAGAACAAGGAATAACATCTTAAATGATTAAAAAAAATTCAGCTTTTAAAAACACCCTTCTTACAACCGATTGTTTGTTGTCAGAATACAATTTCCAAGTGATGTTAATGACAAAACATATATTTAGGTATGTGTAATGATCCCTGTATCCATGGAAACTGTTCCCTTGGATTCTGTACCTGTATTGCCGGATGGGATGGTCCAACATGTAATGAATTAGGTAAACTACTTTAAATTTATTCTAATTAATTGCTATGCAGAAGAATCAGAAGAACAAAATTAATTGAAGTTTTCAATACAAAATTTTCGAGAAAAGGCATATCAACTAATTATGGCACATGTGAATATCGCCACTATATGTAGCATTAGGTTCACCTTGATTCGAGGAGTAAAATTGTTATTTCCTTCGTCGTTTATTCATGTTTCAGCTAATTGCAGTGCCGTGGATAATTGTACAGATATGGACCACGGCCACTGTGTGAAACACAACGTGTGCAAATGCCAGTTGGGATTCACAGGTACAGTATAACTTAATGTATTGTCGGAGATATTTATGTTAATAACCACGTGTTCTCCAATCGTTAATTGGTCTTCTCATACGTGTAAACAACCTCGACTTAGGTGACGCCAATTGATTTCTTACATCATAAATCATAGTTTTACCTATGCTGTCCTATTTCGGACATGTGAAAAATTAAGATGGTGGTTTGAGTAACCTCATATCATACTGCTAAAACACAGCTGAGGGGGTGTTCTGATTTGATCTGACTGATGGTTCACAATTGAGAAAAATATTTTTAATTCAGTGAGTTCATTTGATAATGTAGGATCGTATTTTCTGGGACTAACATCGATGTTATGATTTTTTATTCTTAGGGACCAATTGCAGTGAGATAGCTGTTTGCTTCAAAGTGAACAACTGCACCAACAATGGTATTTGCGTTGACCATGGCGTATGCAAGTGTGACGTAGGGTGGATGGGAAATGAGTGCGACAAGCCCTCATGTGAAATACTCAACTATTGCAATGGTAATCATCAAATACGTTTATAATAATATGTAATTATTTACGAATCACTAATTCTGTTGAATCATGGAACCAGTTGAAAGAATGTAATTAATTCGTGATCAAGATGGCTGACTCTAAAAAATGTAGATTTAAATACTAAACAGGGTTCGATATTTCATTAAGCACAAAACAATGTTCACCGTTGCAATTTTAGAGCACAACCAACAAGGTACTTGCCAGGGATATGACATTTGTTCATGCGACGATGGCTGGAGAGGAACATCGTGTTCAAAGCCAGTATGTTCGCAAGTGTCGGACTGCTCCGGACATGGAGTGTGTCATTCACCAAATGTTTGCCGTTGTGACCAAGGATTC
Organism: Owenia fusiformis; assembly: GCA_903813345.2. Lineage (NCBI taxonomy): Eukaryota > Metazoa > Annelida > Polychaeta > Sabellida > Oweniidae > Owenia > Owenia fusiformis. The sequence continues at coordinate 9,787,792 of CAIIXF020000004.1, forward strand.
TATGGTGAATCCTGCAAAGACACTATAGATTGTCCAGAATTAGATCATTGTTCTGGACATGGGATATGTGTGCAAGATGGAAGTAACAAAACGTGCATGTACGGAATATTATGACATCTTTGTATACTCGCAATACCTTGCATTTTTGTCGCTTATTATTTCATGTTAGAATATCGTCTTCATATGTAATTGTTTCTTTTTTGAACCCTTGTAACTAGCTTTGTTAATGCAAGAATTGCACTTTGCAATATAAAAGTTAATAAAAGAAGAAATTAAAACTGAATTTGCTCAAATGAATAAGGAAACGTGTTCACATACTTTTATTAAATGTACACGGGACATACCCAAGAGGTATTGGTCACCTTCATTGGTGGTAAACAAAATACAATACAATCAGTGGTTGGACTTCAAACTGTTTATTTCTAGTTGTGATACTGGCTTCACTGGAGCTCATTGCGAAGATGTGGACTGTTCTAGCCTGAATAACTGTTCCGACCATGGCGTGTGTACTCAACCAAATATCTGCACGTGTGAGGACGACTATACAGGCGATGGCTGCTCACGTTGGTCCTGCAAATGGCTACTTTATTGTTCGGGTAAGGATTTCTTTAAAAAATGTTCTTATTAGCGTTTCCATAAAATATCTTAAACTTGGTGTAGTAATCTCTTGTATATTTTCTCAGACTTTTCGCCGAATCTGAAATCTGGCTTGTACTCCCCATCCTTCATTCAAAGGGCTTCATTTATTTCACAATGAAATAAAGTGAAATGATAATAGTGTAACCTCCCAAGATTTGTTAAGTTCTGCTAGGATATGATTCATTTTGTGCCATATACGTATTGATAATTGTAGGAAATGGCAACTGCACGGAGATGAACAATTGCACGTGTAATGCCGGATGGTCGGGGGCATTATGTGATATCGCTGACTGCTCTCTGAGAAATAACTGTTCAAACAATGGTTTTTGCGAAGCTCCTAATATCTGTACATGTTCAGGAACATTCGATGGAATGAATTGTGATACGGACATTGGACCTAATAATCATGTCCCTGTCTTTACTGCTACTTATTACACTGGTGTTGTACCAGAGGAGTCGCCTATTGGGACGAATATTCATTTTGAGAGTAAATTAAACGCAACTGATGAAGACACGGGAAGAAACGCGAAATTAAATTTTAGATTTTCCGAGCCAAATGGACTGTTTCTAATTGATAGAAACACTGCTGAGATTAAAACGGCGGTAGAGTTTGACAGAGAGACAATGGCGAATGATACAATGATAATTGAAGTTATTGTTGAGGACAGTGGATCTCCATCGAAATCTTCTAGTGCAACGATTACGATTCAAGTTACAGATATTAATGATAACCAACCAGAGGTTGATGACGCACCAAATAAGCCGATATTCGTGAAATTATTCAACTCCACACAGGTCGAGTTCGTTACAACCATACGTGCCACTGATCCTGACAGCGAGGAAAACGGCAGAGTTAATTATTACATCCACACTACGACTGATCAAGATGCCAAAGATCTATTCACAATAGATTCTTCAACGGGAGTTGTTCACGTTGACCCATCGTCTGGTAAAATACAATGGAAAGTCTACCGTTTATGGGTTGTTGCAGCCGACAATGGTCCAAGTACCACATTACGCAGTGTTCACCTCGTAGAAGTTTCCTTATATGGAGATTTCTACATCGTCTACACGAACCCCCCTCCAGTATCTACAACAACAGTGACCACGCCATCACTGACAACAGTTGACTTGACAACGCTTACGTCATCCCTGGCAACAACGACCACAACAAACGAGGTAGCAATAACAGAAATGTAAGAGGACTTTTCATTTCTTTCAATAACGTATCTTTTATCTCGACAGGGGTTGCACCAGAAATAAAATGATTCATAAAAATACTTAAAAGTGAGACAGGCGCTACTGATCAAGACCGTCGATGCTTTGGATTCTATTAATGGTAAAACGGTTGGAACTCAATATTTTAATGCTTCTCCCACAACAATTTGCTGGAGATTCGGTTTTGGCATCTTTATTTTATCCTTTTTATCAGTATAAAAACTCTCAAAACTGTAAGGTTGCATGCTCGTATGTATGTTTTTAGCTCTCCGTGTGACAGTGATATACTTGGAAGAAATAAGTGATAGTGTCCACTATCCTTATAGTGTCATTTTAGATCACACCTCGGGATATCGAAAGATGTGATGAATATGAACTAGAATGGTCTTGAACTATTATATTTTTGTTTCTTATGCCTAGAATTGTTATTATTTCAAATAACATAATATCAACATTGCAACATTTGTGTAAAGTAAGTATGTTCCACCAGGAATAATAGCATACCTTTAATGGCTTGAAACTAGTTTATTAAAATGCTTTATACTATTTATACTAAAGGTATATTCCGCTGACGATAACGATGTCTTGTTATTTCAATCCAGATACAGATGCGATGATGGCGAGCTTGTGATTGGCGGCGTCTGCACAAGTTCATGGTTAGTTATCGGGGTACCAGCTGGTGTATGCTTCCTGCTATTGTTGACGGCAATATGCATAGTTATTGTGGTCATCCGTAAAAGAAAAGGACACAAGGGAAAACAAGTTGACGGGTAAATTTAAACTATATTAGAGAGTCTGGTCATAATCTCGTATTTAAGGGTGGGGGAGATTTGGCAATATTGTACAATCATGATTGAAAACTTTTATAGTGTATGCCCTACTTCTTCAAATAATTCACTCGCCTGTCTCGGCCTTCTATCTCTTCTGCATCTCTACGCACGTAAGATATTCTAGTAGGAGACGAAAAATGGAGATGGAAAAATGAAAATTGTAAAGTGATGTTTTATCTTTGTGGAGTCCAGTCAACCAATGTTTTTATCACGTTTATATCAGAGATATTCATGTTCTTATCAGTGACCACTCTTTGAAAGATTACAGGAGCTTTATACATTTTTGCATTATCGTAAATAATTACTTATTTTTTCCTCTTCACAACCAAAATTGTTATGGTCTCCAACTTTTTTTGGACGGTGTTCGGCGGTCGGCGTCTTAAACAAATGACAGGTGTTTATTTTGCATGTCATTTCCTTTTAATGCATTACATTTATTTCAATAACGAAATGACTTTGAGCTTCAGAATAATATCATAATTTAAAGCCTGCTGTTTTTATTTCTACCTCCAGAAATAGAGAGACGGGCTACGACAACCCAGCAATGGAACGTGATGCATTGTACATGACTAGCTTGTCCAGCACGGGCCGTGAAAACGTGAGTTGGATTAAGTGAAACAACTTCTACCTTTTTGCCCAAGTTAAGAGAAAATTTGTGATGAGATGTTTATGTAGCTTAACATGTCGAATTATGACATATACGGGTTTTCGGCCTACCTAAATATCACAATTATTTTCCATTTATTACAGCAATTTAAGAATCCCTCATGGAAAGGAAGTGATAGGTACATATCCTCTCGCTCTAATCACCGCGATACACATGTATATCGCGACTTGAATAGTGACCGTATGGATCGTTTACCATCGCCATATGATCATGGCGATTCTGCACATGTTTATCAGAACTTACAACAGCTAGGGAGTAGCGACCTCGATGTACGTACGATGAGTGGCCAGGCCAGCGTTAGTAATCTCTCAGTAAAGGTATGTACAATTTATGTGTATTTAAATAGCATGGTTGTTGCGAGTGTTTTGACATTATTGGCCTATACCATTAATATAATCTGTGTTATTTGATTTGTTAATATCTCACCATGTATTAAACAACCACGGTGTTCTTTACAGCTTTCTCAATTTAGGATATAAAAATTGATGTATACATTATACATTTTTGTTTTATTTTATTTTATGTTGGTGTGGACATACACATACAATATTTTCTTCGTTCACATACCGTAGAATCTGCTTATGATCGGGTTTCAAATGTATTTTGGGAATTTTTGTATAAAATTATTTCTGCGTATTCATTTTATTTCAGGAGGATTTCAAAATTCCAAGACCAAACGTTCAGAAGACACCGATGTACACATTCAAGCGTTAGAAATGTGACATTAATTACATGTAACGTGAGATCATTGACCAATACAGCCGGCGCCACATGAACAGTGGGTGCTCACACAATGAAAATCAATAAAGAGTAGCTAACGACGGAACATGTTTATAATTTGCTAACCAAGAGAACACTGTAGAAGTTGAACTATACGGGGTGTCAAATAAATATTGCCCCCCCCCCCCTTAGTTTCAAAAATATGAACTTATATGCATAAACGTGCATCTAGTTGAGCTAGTCAGCTGAAACTTCTTGTGGAGTTGCTTCATCGTGCATAGTGCCTAAGAACAATTCATGACATACAGACAAAAGAGTTATTCAACATTGTGTAGATGTTAAAGTTTAATGTAGTTAGGCTGAATCACTTGAAAAACCCTCCCAATAATTCTTTTTATGATAGAAGCACCAAAATTGGTACAAGTGTAGCTGATTGTAATTGAAAAAAAATGGCTCGAGGCAGCAAGTGATCCGGAGCCTCGTTTTGGAAAAAATTCAAAATGGCCGCCAGTCTGTTTGTGATTTTGCCGATTTCTATTAAAATCTCAAAATCCTCTAATATATTAATGAAAACTGCATAGAAACCTCAAGAAGTGGCTTTGAAATGAATCTTTTTTGATGAGCTGACATTTAACTTGAGTTTCAAATGTAAAACGGCGTAAAACAAGGATCAGTATTATGACCTGTACTATTAAGTTCATAAATAACATATATTGTTATTCATCAAAAATTGTTAACCAAAGACTGAGTAATTACATAATATTGGATAATAAGATCTCTTACTTCTACTGAACAACACGTATAAGAGAATATATTCAGCCACATATCCAAAATAAGGGGGTCATTGTTACAGTACCAGTTAGATGGTGTTACAATGCGAAAATTTCAATGCTGGGGCAATTTATGTTTGATAAATTGTCACAATTTATGTTTGATAAATTGTCTATGTTTTACATTTTTGATCACCATCTTTCTCAAATCTCAAATATTTTGTCCTTTATTGTTACTCTCACTAATCAGTGCAAAGCCCACTGCACTTACAAAGGTCTGTGCATTTTGCCCAGCCAGCTTTTTTACATGAACAGTACTGAGGACGACACCCCTTGCTGCATTGACACTTTATGAGTTCTCTGCATGCAATTGACGCTTGCTGAAGAGTAGTCCAAAAAGTGGAATCACGTGATCACCATCATCCTCCTCCGAGCCAAACTTAAAATAATCCTGAACACCACTTGGGCGAGGATCCAGTATTTGGCCTCAAATAATCCCTCCTCTGAAGGCCGATCTCCTAATATGCTGCTCCAAAGCTGCCTTAGTCGGGGAGAGAATGCTTATTTAACACATTGTATAATAACGATAGTATGTTCAGATCATTTATATACGGCTTATTGTAAAAATAAAAATGCAAAGAATTGCTTCAAGCATTAAATGACGTGTAATGTTACTGTTCCACAGCTGGATGATTTCAACCTGAGGCCCAGGAATACGTTAAAAATGTTAAAAATGTCCCATAGTGTATTGAGTTGTTAATGAGTGGTGTATACATGTATATTACTTTTTTACAAGATTACTTACATGTATAAGAATAAGACTGATTTTTATAAGCTTAATGGACAAGAATAAGCTGTTTTTTAAATAACAGTATACCCGGGCCTAAGATTTCAACTGCACTTAGTATCATTCAAATTGATGGACAAGATTCTGTTGTCTCCGATAAACCTCCATCCTCCGATCACAAGGCTTCAAAATCCAGAATATATTCTTAAGGAGGTACGTATACAGATTCTGGATACCTGTTTAGGAGGAGGATAAACGTCCGATTTCAGTTAAAGTTGAATCTCGAATCCCAAAATCCAAAAGAAAAGGTGCGTTTATTGGCAAATGCCCCTATGGTCAAAATGAATAATTCTTAGGTGTAGCCCCGGGGCATTTTTTCCATGTCAATTTCCTCTCATGATTGAAGGTTCCCATGTTTAATTCCTCTGAGACTTATAATTGACTAAATAATCAATGTTTCTAGTGATATATTCCAGGCTCTATCAATTGATTTGACTTAAAATGGTACTTTTTTTAGAGAATTTTCGATGTTTTCCCTCTCAGATTGACCAATTTCCATGTTTTATGCTCAAAGCAAAATTTGCCGTGCTGCACATACCTACACAAATTATTTGGAGTGAGCCCCCTGGGGTGTAACATGAAGAACGGAATGTCATATAACTCTAGATAACGATATTAAAGTGCTCGGGTACACATAGGCTGAGATAGGGGCAATTCAGTTCAGTAAGGTTGTATTGACTTACATGGGGCTGTGCATCATATACTTAACATGAGGATATCAGCAGATCCCCATAGAGGCCATTGGTTTCCATTGGTTATCACAAAAATACCAAAAATACACTATGACCTGAATCGATTGCAAATTTAATAATTTCCCAATATGACACAAATGGTTTATCTTATCAAATGTGCAAATATGAAGTTTGCAATCGATTCAGGTCATACTTTAGATTAAAAGATTACATACACTTTTCTTTCATTTTTTCCCTACAAAATGGCACTAGAAAATGCTCCAAAAACACCTTTCACACTTATCAAATATCATACAACTTTGTAAATCTAAAGATTATACTATTATATTTCATTATTTTGTAACTCATTTGAATACGATTTAGGGATGCATAGGATGCAAATGGATTTTGAAAAGCATTAAAATACTTCCTGGTTTTGAATCTATGCCTCTACACTTCATGATTGAATTTTGACCCTAATAACTGGCCTATACATCAATACAGTGCTGAATATAGGTCAACAAGATGCTAGTGCGTATATATATAAAAATAAAGGCAGTATACTCATTTTGAAAAATCAGATGAATTAATTTTTTCATGGGGAGATCATAATGGAGAGCGCACTCCTTCCTTTACAATTGTTAACAACTACAAAAAATCCTAAAATACCTGCGATGGAGAATTTTAAAGAAAAACGAATAAAGTAGGTTTCGGAAATCTTTGTGTTCGTGTCAGTAATTGTCAATAATAAGCCACAGAGACAGAATAATTTGAAGAGTATATCATTTTAATCATAACATATCAAAGTAGACATGTCGTTTGGTTTCAACTCATTTTAAAATTGGGGAGAAACTTCACATTTAGCCGGTGTAACCCCATGAACGTTCCTCTATGTTGGGATCCCAGGAGACGACTGCCAGCCGAGCCTCAAATTTTTGTTTTGTCAATCATTAAATGTATTTTCAACTTTGGGTTTAACATTATTTTCATTCATGTCTCATTTAAATAGTATGGGGCCTTCAATTTATATGCTGAAGTTGCGCTTGAAGAGCCTAAGCACTTTACTGTCAATTAGATACAATGGTTTGAATATGTTGTGATGTCAATATTTAGGTATGGGATGTACACTCCCCTCTATAAGTTTGGCAACCTTAGCTCCCTAATTGAACTAAGTGTTAAAACGTCTTTAGGTAATTGAAGAAAAAAATTGAGAAAATTTGGAGGTATTGGAAATAAAGTCAAGTTACGTTTCTATCAATATCATAAGTTATTTCATCGTCGGTTAAGTAAATAAAAATTCAAACGTAAAGAGGCTTTAACACGTAGTTCAATGGGAGAGCTAAGGTTGCCAAACTTATGGAGGGGAGTGTATGTTATCGACTTAAGACCCTATATAAAGTTTAAACCGATAGTGGAAAATATTGTAGTCTTAAACTAGAAGACATGACGATGATGTCATTTAGGGTGCAAAATGTTTTTGATATTCTAAAACATAACTGGCACATTACATGAAATTTGAAACAGTATGTTCTTTATTCAATCTTTGCAAATGGTGTTAAGAACAAAATGTATCTCGCACTGTATAATGGAATATTTAATGGTTGAAAAAACGTTAACTTTTATTTGAAAAATGGCGGGATATTTGCATATTTGAGAAATAAAAAGCTTTTTCTACAAAACCTTTTTTGTCAAAAATCTCAAAAATAACTTTTAGTCATTGAAATAGTAAATGAAAGATAAAAACATATTTTCTACATTTCTATAACTCTATAGGGTGTTTTATAATGAACGTGCCTTCCCCCACCTCGTCCGACTAGCCACAACCAGCTATCCACGAGTGCCTTGTATCACAAGAGAACACAGCCCATTATAAAATTAACATAACACAGTGGGGCACAACCCGATACTAAATCACCAGACTAACAACCATCAAAAGACGACCGACTCACAAACTGACACAACACAATCCGGCAAAATCTACTATTCTAGTATACCTTCCTGACGCTAACCCACTATTACACAACCAGACTTAACCAAATACTCAATCGATTTAATCAACCCACCAAAACAAAATCAGAAACAATCAATAAACCACAACGGAACTTATTCCAACCGGAGACAACCGCACAACACAATCGGAGACAACCTGATATCTACTTGAATTACAACCACCCCCTCCCCTTCCCTATCATCACAAGGCTGCTGATCAATCATGGAACACCACCTAAGAGAAATATGTGGGGACCCTATCGTGACTCATATGTAAGGCAAACGGTTCGTTGCACAGGATCGGTATGTCATGCTTTTCTTTATGAAAACGAAAATAGGAAATAACACTTCAATATCATCATCCAAGGATCAATACTCTCCCTGTCAAAAGACTATTTGACACAGATCGCATGCTTTGTTGTGTGTTCAAGTCATACCAGGGGCACAAGCTCCACCGGCTAGACATTTTTACAAAATCATTCATTCAGTTTTTCATCACCCTGTGCACCTTTCGGGAGTTTTTTTAGCCAAAATTGTCAAAAAGCTCCCCCACAAAGGCTGGATACGGGCAAGAGTTATACGAGGCGCCACCTTTAGACCCAATGTCACATTTAAAGTCGAGGTCAGGACCAAGCTGCTATACTCAAACAAAACGGAGACTCTTCTCTATATGAATTCAGAGCGTGACTTGGGGCACAAAATATGAATTTAAGTGGTCTAGCTGCTAATCATTGGTTTGGTGTCCCTAAGAAATTGACTACGGTATAACTATTGACCCTAGGAATGATAGACCATACGGCTGCCTATTAGTAAATATTGTTAAATAGTGCATGGTATGACTTCCAAATATGAAGGATCCGTAGCACACGATAGCGCAGCAACATTTGAATCAATATTTATGGAGGTGCATATGTCTTGATTCTTTAAAAATACCATTTGCTGAAAAAACTTCCGGCTTTCGGGTCGAAAAATGTCTTTCATAACAAGGGGTCAAAAACGTAAATATTTTGCACCTAACTTTTATGCATTTTATAAGACACGGACCGTTATTCTAAGTATACGAACAAAAAAATAGATTATCATAATGTAAAAATATACAGTACTATAATTTTACTGTAGATGTCGGTGTTTAATTAGTGTAATTAAGCAAGTGCATTTTCAGATATTGTTTGATTTTTCAGATATTCATGAACCATGCAGATATAACAAAATTGTGTGAAATATTTAGGTAATTTATGATTGCGAACATAATAGTTTTCTTTCCATTTAAACAATTACCAGCATTTTTCCATATAATCGCAAGGGGTCGAACAACAATTTATTGTTCATGATAAACCATAATACAATTATAGCAAATAAATAGCAAATGATTTATAAGATTTATATCTAATTAAATGTTACAGAGGTATTTGAATGTTCGTATATCCAAGGGCATGTCCAATAATCAATTAGAGTCACATAAAATCGAACGCCTTACAATTCTTCCTCGACGTTACTGCTGACTATCATCAAGTTTTCTCATGGCTGTTTCTTCTTTGACCTTACCGCTGGATAAAATCAAATTTTAGGAAGATAATGATAACGATTTTTCTCAATTATTCATGAATTCGACCAAGTGTTGATGGTTATTTTATAAGCAACTGTGCTACATCTAACTACGAGAAATAGAATTTTAGCTGTAGTCCCAATTAGTCAAGGAAGAGCAATATGCCCTCCTTTATTGATAATGTTCACCGTGGAATAGAAAGTCCAGATCTCAAAACGTATTCAGATACTAGCATAATTCAAGCATCTGTCATTCTAATATAAAAGTGATTCATTTGTAGCATTTATCTTATTAATACCTGAGAAACAATACAAAACATCGATACACTGATTACATAAATTTTGGGTATTTATAAGAAAAATAACCTCAAACTTATAGCTCAGAAACCTAAATAATATATTTAAAATAATTTTATATTATTTTTTTGTTATGTTGTGTACTTCAAATTGTGAAAAGTTGGGATTTTATTTTTTTGTAACTTTTTGACCTCTGCTAATGGCAGGCATAATTCAGCCTAAAAGCCGGAAGTATATTAAACGGTTATAATAAAAATTATTAGGTCAAATATCGCAGCGCTTTAGTGTGCTACCAGTTCCTCTATAAGACGTCCTAGAGATGTCATATCATTGACTAAAAGCTTTATTCATAAAAATTGCAGGCCACCCACTTATAATCAAATTAATCGATATAAGCCTATTACTTCATCAAAATTGGCACGATATACATGGTAATGCTGTCGGTATCACAACCGTATTGAGCTTTTACTCCATCGATGCGTTATGGGGGTAGCTAAAACGTCGTGCGAAACATATACGTACACTGTAATTATTGCAATACCATTCAACACACACTACATGCTTGCTCATATAGTGATACTTTTAGAACTAAAAACAATATCATCGAAGGATAAACGGGATACGGAAATGACCAACGGCCTCATTTTTCGTGCTTTCCGTATTGCTTCATGGATAAATTGAACTGACAACACATAAATCTGGTAAATACGTTACGGATACGGATCCGTTGAGCTAAAAAACGTTTTCAGTATACGTTTCAGCCGAACAAGATTCAGCTTCAACTTTTAAATGATAATGGGATACTTCTCGAAGAAACGAGGAAAGTTCTTTCTCTCGTTACCTAATCGAGGAAATAATTTGTGAATATTCCAGCAATTACAGTATCCCCCAAATTCAAAATAACTTTTATCGAAACCTCTCTATTGAAATATTGACCCGGTGTGAAAGAAATTATGGTCCCCCATGGATTATGGTCCCCCTTCTTACTTACTGGCCCAGTTTGTGTATAAGCGTAAATAAGATAATAAGAAAAAGAGGTCACCATATAAGTCAATGGAGAATAGGACCATAATTTGAAAGGACCTCGTACCCTTTTACACCGGCCCCGTAGGACGAATTTTAAAAATGATTTGATCGATTTATTTGTTCACGTTCAGTGAACGTGTGCTAAAGCCGAAATGAATACAACTGGATGAACAAATACGTAAATCAGAAAACGTCCCAGTGATCCGTGACACACAACAAATTTAAGGTAGCGGTATAGTTAATCAAAATAACAAAAATGGAAGCCATGATTTTTGATAAAGATTTTGTATTTCTTTTTCCTTTGATTTAAATGTTAAGTTTTCTATGACATGTCTCTTTAGTCAGGAAATGCATTCACATATAAGGAAAACAGATACACAAAATCTTGTGACTTTATTAAAAAATATGGCTGCAATTTTTTGTACTTTTGATTAACTTTAGCGTTGCCTTAACCTTGATCTGAAACCAGGGGACATTCATGTTAGGCATATCGAACGGATTGACACGTTAAAACACTATAGTAAATCAAAGCATTATAACTCTCTACCCTCCCAGGAGAAATTGTTCGGTGTTTGGAGCACTCTACATACAAGGTGAGTAGATTTTAACCTCTATCACGAGGGCAGTTGATGTTAGGTACAGCTGGAAAATAACATTTTGGTAAAAATTGCTTTACCTGCACATGTTATTTTCTGGTACACTATAAAGTACGAAGGCATGTGTTAATTTCCTTGCTTTTTTCAGGAAAGTATACTAATTACCTTGTCTTCTTTTAGTAAATCAGGTGAGAGTTCAATGGGAACTCCTGGAAATTCTGATATTTCACACTTTCTATTTTTCCAAATTTTCTTTCAAAGTTTCCAGACAACACAGGAGCTACCATTGACCTGTTTCTAGATATACTAAAAGTAGACAATGTAATGCTACTTTCCTGAAAAAAGCAAGGAAATGCATGTTTTACCAAAATGTTACTTTCCAGCTGAACCTCAAGGGTTCATGACATGGTAAAACATTACTACAGGTATTATTCCTGTACATGTTATTTTCTGGTACAAAATTTAGTATGTGTTAATTTCCTTGCTTTTTTCAGGAAGGTATCATTACATTGTCTTCTTTTAGAATACTAGTAAGAGTTCAATGGGAACTCCAGGAAATTCAGATATTTCACACTTTCTATTTTTCCAAATTTTCTTTCAAAGTTTTCAGAGAACAAAGGAGCTACCATAGACCTGTTTCTAGGTTTACTAAATATATTAGCGCAAATGCCAAAGGGAAGGGTGACTAAAAACTTTAAAGAAACCCAACAAGAAAAGCAAATTGTAAGTCTGTCATAAGAAAAGTGAAAAGAAGCAATGTCTAGTCATCCCCCTCCTCCCTCAAATCGAAAACCAATATCACAATCCAGGACCAGAACACCAAGGGACATTTCATTCATACTGAAGTCATCGCGATACATGTTGAAGAAAACTTGAAAAAATTGATAGCCAATACTCACTCACTAAAAGTAGACAATGTAGACTATTTTCCAGCTGTACCTTAACATTAGGTAATGGTGGAACGAAAATATTTTTGTAAAAAGTAAAATATGAAGGCATGTGTGAATTTTCTTGCTTTTTTCAGGAATGCATCATTACATCGTCCTCTTTTAGGAGATCTGGATGCAGGTAAATGGTAGCTCCAGTGTTGTCCAGAAACTTTGAGAAAAATTGGAAAATTAGAAAACATGAAATGCCAGCATTTCCTGGAGTAACCATTGACCTCTCACTAAATACTGAAAGAAGTCAATGTAATGATACTTTCCTAAAAAAAGCAAGGAAATTCAAACATGCCTACATATTTTATTTTGTACCAGAAAATAACATCGTAAGGTCGGAGTGCACCTTGATGAAATATCATGGGCATGTGCTACAGCTCATTCCACACATCATCTGCAGTAAAATTTGAAATGTTTGAACTACTTTGAATTTAAATAATCAAAGGACCATATTGAAACAGTACATGTAAAAATAAAAACATTCATACATGTCCTAACTTTGTATATTTTAATTTGTTTTGTAGTTGTAGTTTGTAGCTATCATATCCGTGGCCTCTTATACTTTTATGGTTCTCTGCCATGTTATTTTCGGGAAAATTAACATGGCTGAAACTCCCTAAATTACGAAAGGCCATAGCTTTGCTGCACATTATACATAACTTTCTAGACTGTATCCTTCGTCTGAATAAATTCAGACTGTAAGTCACCTATTGTAAAATGTGGTGTTGTATAAATGTTACAAATGAGTTTGTATAATGATAAAATGATTACCTTATTAAGAACTTACAATATTATTTTTTCGTATATTGTCCTCTTACTGAAGATATTCATAAAATATACAGGCGCTTCTTGTAGTGGAGGAATTGATTAGGTCAAGCCATTTTGGCAATGCCAATTCTCACGATAAACGAGATTTAACCTGTGACGTCAGTCTATTTGTAAACAAATAACACGTGGAGCGGACGGAGCAATATTATGGAAGCGTATTGATAAATTCAATTTGTGCGGGAATTTATTAGATCTAGTCATTTATCATCATTATCCCGATTGATTTTCGTCATTTATAGTAAATAGAGCGGGGATATTCATGAAGAAGGCCGAGGTAATCAAGTGGTCATGTGTTTGAAGTTAAAAGTCAAAGTTCAAAAATTTGCATATCTCGTTTAGATCTCGTGAACTCAAACGTCCTTGACATTGATTTCGCGATCTACTTATGAACACATCCTGAAGTTTTGGTGAGTCTGAACATTTCATTATTTTATATCAACTTGTACCCGCCTTATACAAATATTTTTGCTTCTAGTTTAAGATGAACATCTCTTCAACATATTCACCAATTTTCAAGCTGAAAATTCTTGTAATAAACGAGAAATTTATGTGCACAAAATATCGCCGCGATTTCCACGCGAAGGGTATCAATCATAACAGACCGAATATTATATTCGGTCTGTTGGATACATACTACATAACTATCTGATATACAAAAGTTAGGACAAGTACATATATTTCTATTTCTTATGTACTATTGCAATTTAGTCATTTGATTGCTTATGTAAGATGGAACGCGGCTTCATCCTTGTGTTATACCTTAACCCCGAGCGTTCAACTGTCACGCTTAATTCGGTGCAGACCCTGTTTTCAAACGTCTTCATTCATGCTAAACAAAATACTATATGCCCTTTCAGCATAAATGGTATAATATTTTATTGTTATGCTTCTAGATGATGAAGCACTCATCGGTGATCGGTTTGGTAGTTGCTATGGTGGTAATATCATGTGCCAGGCCTGGTATAGCTACGCTAAGCGAGGCGAAGGAAGACGTGCTTTTGCGCTTACTGACAAGGTACGTGTTTGAATAAATGCTATTTTTATACAGAATATCAACGCTCTTATCAAAAAAGAATACACGAAGCCTCAGTCATATTTAGGCTGTATTTTTGTATATCCGCGGTACAAGTAAATTGCTAAGGTGCCGTGGTACTTAACAGAAAGGGACAAAACAGGAAGCGACAAAACCATGCCGGATTTCAAACATTTTTTGAATCAAGATAGCGGAGTTCCGTTTTGACCTCCAGTCAGTTTAATTAGTTCCACGTGTCATTTACATGACCAGGATCCCTATGTACGTGGTCGAAATGACCCTAAACATCATGAAATAACTTTTTCAGCCCTCTGAAAATGTGACTGAAAAAATAGCTTAAAGTAGGCGCTAAGGAAAGGTCACTGAACAGAATTTTTTTTCATTTTTCAGAAAATGTGCCCAATCAGACAATTTTCAGGCAAAAAGAACATTTGGTGCAAATTAATGGCTCATCCAAGCGCACTGTCAATCGCATATTCTTTTGAAAAAGTCACAATCACAATTTATTGCCATCGAACTCCTGCGGTGCACTAGCAACTAGCCGACGCGGTTGACGCCATTGCACTTGGATGGATGAGTTGTTTTGGTTGGAAAGATGTGACCATGTAATTTGCACCACATGGGCTTAATGTTCTTTTTCGTGATACCTAGAAGGAAAAACTTTTATGTAATCGACTTGCACCGCAGGCAGTTCAAAAAGCAGCCTTAACTCTACGATGATTCAGATTAGTCCGATTCATAATCCAGTAAACAACTCTGAATCTAAAAAATGAACAATCAGAGGATCACGCCTCAACGGTATATGAAGAATAGAAACATATGTACAAGGCCTAACCTTTTGATGTTTCATATGATGTGCAGTAAAGCTGTGGACTTTTGTAATTTATGGAGTTTCAGCTTGCTCCCTAGATCTGATTCTCAGTGTATTATTTCCAGGGAGCTTCTTGAAGATGATGAATTGCTGGGGACTGTCAGGTCATACAACAAAGAAAAGGGTTATGGGTACATTACACCCGATGATGGACATAATGGACGCACTGATGTGCATGTTTTTGTGCAATATGTGAGTTTCTTCTCATTGTAATTGTGACTTTTTCAAAGTGCCAAGCTTGGTTCTATTATTAATGATATCCCGCGCGCTCGCCCGACGACTAGTAAAAAATGCTTTAATAAAGTATTCACTTCCCAAAGGATTAAAATGTTTCGTTTGTAATTTGATTTTTTAAAATAATTTGAAAACGTCTCTTATTGACTATGTATCCAACAAATATTCAAAAAAAATTATTGGCTTTACAATTAAATTGTTCTTAATTTTTTCAGTTTAACATTATAGAACCCGGTGTTAACTCGCTTAATGAAGGACAAAAGGTAGTTTACAACCTGATCCAGGGTAGCGGTCGTCCCGAGGCAAAGAACGTGTATCCACTAACCAAAGCTACAACGCCATCAACGCATACATCACTAAAAGACGTTAGAGTAGTCTAAACACAGACACTACTTTAATTACTCCGATAACCATCATATTGCAATTATAACGAACTCGCAGAATTATTGCTAGATCTTCCACGATTTAGGCCTAACAAGTATATAATTATTAATATACATTTTATGTGTCTGAAACAAATTCTGTTCCTAGCTGTATATCAATCTTGAAATTCAGCAATCAAAGACAGAATTAGGGTCAAAAGTATGTCTGTAATGTTTGAAATGTTAGTACTACCCAAAAAAATTATTTCCTTTTGACTTAGTTTAACATTTTTGTCAATGTATGTGGAAGGAAGATCGGTATACGCCCAAAATATTATAAAACTACAACTTTTAAAATGATTGTTTTCTAGATCTGATTCTGTCTTTGATGTCATTGGATAGTAAGAAATGATGATTAAGCGTGCTAATGAATGAGAGGGGACAATTTTGGGCTCCTGTAACCTGGTAACGAGAAATGAGACTCAAATTTGAATTTTTCAATTTTTGGATCCGCCTGTGAGGACAGGTCCATATAAAAGGATATTAGTTTACTTAACAGTTTGCCAAAAATTCATCCTCCATTTGGAACGTTGCCAAACAATAACTAAAGGCATTTTGAGAGGTTTCGCAACTCACGTATAGCATGTTACCTTTTCCGTATCACGTATAACTTATGAGCTCTAATATCCCATAAGTGTGATATTCATATTCTTACGTATAGACGACGATTCATAAGAATATCACACCTAAAATGATGACGTAACCAAACGGTTCATAAGTTATACACTCCCCTCCATAAGTTTGGCAACCTTTTTTCCTCATTGAACTACGTGTTAAAGCCTCTTTACCTTTGAATTTTATTTACTTAACCTGCGATGAAAATACTTATACTATTGATGGAAACGTAATTTGACTTTAATTCCAATACCTCCAAATTTTCTCAATTTTTTTCTCAATTACAATAGGTTGAAAATTGATGATAAATTTGATGAATTTTTGAAAATCGACATTCCCATGTTAACCAATGGGAAATGGTAGGTTTGCCGCAAGTCATATGACAGAATATCCATCCATCCGAGTCCTTGCAAAAAATACGAGTTAGGCAGGCAATTGAATTTGCTAACTTGATTTAACAAAAAATTGATATGTTTCTTCAGGTTCAACAAAGTTATAGGGCTTTAAAGTCAAAGTTGTTTTTCAAAAAAACTCTCCCATTGAAATAACACAGGAGGCGAAAAATTATTTTCAAAAATGACGGAGCACTTAACTTTTATATTCATCAAATAAACTAAACACTTAGTATTTTAAAAAGTTAGACAATTCAATTTTCTATATAAAAATAATTTTTGCTGAATCTTTTACTGAAAAGATATCCTGATTTCTGATTTGCCCCGAACCCTCCATTTCCCATTGGATTACATGGGAATGACGATTTTCAAAAATTCATCAAATTTATCATCAATTTTTGACCTATTTTAATTGAGGAAAAAAATTGAGAAAATTTGGAGGTATTGGAAATAAGGTCAAGTTACGTTTCCATCAATATTATAAGTTATTTCATCGCCGGTTAAGTAAATAAAAATTCAAAGGTAAGGAGGCTTTAACACGTAGTTCAATGGGGAAAAAAGGTTGCCAAACTTATGGAGGGGAGTGTACGTCATATACCGGAATAATAAACATGCTTACATGTATGAGTCAGTTCCGATATCTCTCATATTTTAGATGTTTTCCTTGTATAGTCAATTGCACAATTAAAAATTAAGGGGAGAACTTATGCCTAAACTTAATTGATATTGTTGTCGAAAAATTAGGGCAAGATGTTAGTTAAGGCTGAGGAATGTACCTCTTGTGTTAAGTTTTGGCATGAAGAGGACCATGTTTTCACCAAGGACGTCTTGGTTTGACCCACGATTAGTGTGGTATCTATACAATAACAGCCAGTGATTTTTCTGATATTAAGGAGATCCTGTGATCGTTTATTAAACCCAATAACCTCACAGGGGCTCTACCATATTAAGGGTGCCAGTTGAACGCATGGGGTAAGGTACAACACGAGTGAGCAAACTGATGTTTTCATTGTTCAAGAAAGATCTGGTCTGGGTTCTAGGTATTTTTTTAATAAATGTCTCACTGCAACAACATCCTGGACAGTTAATTTGATAGTTAACCTTCACTGAAAATATAGTATATGGTATAACGCGCAAAATATTTTGCTTTAGAAATCTGCATTTCACGAGGCGCTAGCCAACGTGACATAGGGGTGTAAATGTTTTACCATTTCTGATAAATTGTCAACTTTCTTTCAAAACAATTTTGGTGCCAAATATTCTTCGCTGCCTTGAAGAATAGGCCTAATCAATTATCTTGTAAATAAAACTAAAATCATGGTAAAAGCTTTTTTAGAACTGAAGTTATACACTTTCAAATATAGCAGATATCGCAAAATCAATGTACATGTAACGTGAAACTGAATAATCAGCACTTTCAAGTTCAACTTGTTTTTTGTCTTTAGCATTCATATTTCAAGATGTACAACAATAATGCCAATCTGTAATTTAGCTTGTAATCGAGAATGCAACTTTCGGCTGTCGGCTACCGGATTAACCGACTATGAAATGACCAATTCATTTAAATATGAATAGAACTTGACATTATTCCATTCATACTTAAATGAGTTGGCCATAAAATAGTAGGTTAGTCTGGTAACCGAGAGTCGTTAGTCGCATTAGTGAATACAAGCTTAGTCTGGAGATGTACATATACATGTATGTATGAATGTAAGACTGGGTAGATAGTTTGTTCTAATATAATGCAGGTGTAAAAGGGTAGGAGGTCCTATCAAATTATGGTCCTACTCTCCATTGATTTTAATGGTGACCTAAATACAACTCTTTCCCTTGTTATCTTACACACAATCAGGGCCGGTAAGGGACTTTAAAATGGGGGACCATAATCCCTGGGGGACCATAATTTCTTTCACACCGTTCACGATGTAATACAAAGAACCTATAGGTTAAATCGCGATCAGTGTGCAGTTATCTCCCATATGGTCTAGTGGTTAGGATCCGGTGTAAAAGGGTAGGAGGTCCTATCAAATTATGGTCTCACTCTCCATTGATTTATATGGTGACCTAAATACAACTCTTTCCCTCATTATCTTATACACAATCAGGGCCAGTAAGGGCCGTTAAGAAAGGGGACCATAATCCCCAGGGGACCATAATTTCTTTTACACCTGCGCTCTCACCGCCGTGGCCCGTGTTCGATTCCCGGTGTGGGAACGACTGTTTTTTGTTTATAATATAATATCCTTTGGTCCATGCAATCAACGGATTATCACAATCACTGATTGAAGTGGAAATTAAACGAAATAATAAAAAACGACGTGTCTTTTATTTCCCCGGGGATAATCGTCGGTTAACAGGATAATAATTTCAATACCGGTGTAAAAGGGTAGGTGGTCCTATCAAATTTTGGTCCTACTCTCTATTGATTTATATGGTGACCTAATAACAATTATTTTCCTTATAATTTATACACGGTCAGGGCCAGTAAGGGCCGTGAGGAAAGGGGACCATAATCCCCAGGGGACCATTATTTCTTTTACACCGGTAAATGCTCAATTCCGTCCCGAAACCGTATAACCGGAATTACCGTCAGCCTCTAACAATCAGCTTAACTATAACTGTTGTTAAACCAGGTGTGCATTCCCATTAAAACAATGACAAAAAAGTTCATTTAAATAAAGTTTGTATATTTTGCTGGACGTAATGGGATAAAATACAATATGGCGCCAACTTTATACTTATTAATCTATACAATACATTAAAACCATAATGACCGTCCCCCCACCCCCATCGCATGGTGTAATCGTGATTGACAATTGGAGCAAATGGGACCGAGGCATTAACTTTCTGAATATTCAACACGTCATATTTTGACTCTCATTTGTCATGATGATGCCCAGGGAACCATCTTATCTTATCTTATGCCCAGGGAACCATCTTATCAAGAATCTCCTAGAATGCATCTTATTTGTTTTCGAAAGTGTTTATAGTTTGTCCATGTGAAATTTCATCATGATTCAATAAGGGGAAAGTGTTCAAAACAAGTTTTAAAGTTTGTGACTAATTAGTGTGTGGGGTACTATTTAATATCACATTTTCTTGCCAAGACTAACTCTGATCGTATATACTTTGAATCTGATTTACATAATTCTCTATTTATATTATACTGCAGCACGGTTTGTCAATTGCGCTGTACTTTTTGAACTATGGCATTATATGAACATAACATTCCATCTTTAACAATATCATTTATATAAATTACATCATTTTCAATCCAATGTTTAAAAAATAATGGTCCCAAACCATGGTGGGTCACGTGCATTATCTCATGGAAATGGGCATACCAGTGCAAATATCTTTGTTCCGTGATAAAGGAAAGCTATCTAACATTGTCTGAAAAGCATTCTAATTCTACTTTTAACATGGCGACCTGGACAACATATAGCCATTTGGGCGATAATAGGTGATTCTAAAGTGAAAATGAGTGCTTTTTTCGTAGCTTTACTTTGACCAAGGCTTGCAAAAAATTGAAGTGATAAACCTTCCCCCAATTTTTGATATTTTTGTTGTCTAGAAGTGTTCTAGATGATATCAAAGTTTAAGAAAATTTGTATGTCTCGAAATATTTTGAAAATAAGTGCCATTATGGCGGGTCTGGGTGTTTTTTGCTCTCATTTTTACCCATTTCCACGGTTGCCAACCTACCGTATTTTTACCGGCATCTACCATAAAATATTCGTTTTTCGGTAAAAAAACACAAATACCGTAAAAATTACTGTTTTTTCCTGTAAACACGACCGTAAAAAATCTACTGTAATTTTACCAAAATCTACCGTAAAATATTTTATTATAATTCGATTTTTTCTATAAGAACAGCCTAAAAATATACCGTAAATATTTGAAAACTACAATATTTCTGCTGGAATTTAAAGTATTCTTGTTCAAACTACCGTAAAATCTACCGTAATTATCATGAAATTCTGAAAAATTGAATTCTTCTCGTATTGCCCTTGTAAAATGCCATTACCAACTCAAAAATAAATAGGTGCCGGCAGGTCTTTGATGGTGGTTATTGCGTACTTAGTAAGTAACTAAGTAAGCTGGCGTGTAATCAGTCAACACACTGGGGAATATCACAATGCAAAAACAGTGTTCAACTGTGTATCACAGGAAGAGTAATCATGATTAATTTGTAAAATGCTACATTGTAGCAATGGTATGAGTATGATGTCGCGATACACTGGGGCCTAACTGGCGTAAAGGGGAGAAAAGGGCAGATTTTCCACATGGGGACCACATTTAACTCAAAATATTTGCATTTAGCAACATACATTTCAGTACATTCTGTGTAATACTTGAAAGGCATTGCTATAATGATTTACAAAATGAGATAATCTCGGGGATTTTGCATCTAAATTTTTTGCATGAGATGTCTGAAGTTGATGACCCAATTTTAGGTCATTTTGGCCAGTTTTTAGAGACTCAGCCCTCACCTATTTCCCCAAATATGACTAGATTTTGTAGAAAATGTGTTAAATGACATTGTGTGCCATTTTAGAAAGAAATCGCCAAAATATAGTGCCGTAAACTGGAACTACTTTATTCGTTAATTTTCATCGGTGAAGCAGGGATTTTACCTAAAAATGAGTCCCTATGTTGGCGTAGTGATATTTAAAAATCGAGACGCAAACCCTATGTTAAATGTATGGTCAAGATGAAGGTTATGTATAGGGGAACGCAGAAATATAGTTATTGTATGGGCTAATTCGTTCGAAAATGGCGATATGTATCCCAAACTTGAATTTTGTGATTTTTTCAATATTTTTCAATGATTTACCGTAGTGACACCTAAATGGAAATATAAACACTTCCGGTAAATATTCGGTTCAAGTGCGAATTTGGACAAACTTTTGCAAGTTTGACCAGGAAATCACCTTTCATTTGGTATGTTAGTAACGTTTTTGACCGTATTGGGTATGTAAGAATCATATACATGTCGAGTTATTAGCATAAATGTCACAGTTTGAAGGATAAATGGAAATATAACACTTCCGGGAAATATTGTCACAAAAGCCTTTTGGACTTTTAGTCTCTATATACTATTCCCTATATTTTTAGAATATACCATTGATAGTGCTGAGTGTGGATATATTCTGCTCGAGAAATTCCGTATTAGAACGAAACGAAGTCGAGTGCCAATACAGAATATTGAGAGCAGAATATCCTGAATTGCACTTCAAATCATTCTATAACGTTTTTATTGTGTGCTCTTCTGTATTGCTACTGAGAATGTCCTCTCCGTACCAATATTTTCTGTTGCAACGGAGATGATCAATGGGGACAATCTCAGTAGCAATACACATTGGTACAGCACAAAAACTGACCAATCAGAAGGCTTCATTTTACAGATCATACGATAATAGGTAATGGTGGAACGAAAATATTTTTGAAAACGTTGCTATATTATACCTGCATACCCCCCCCCCCCTAGAGTCAAAACAGAAATGTTTGGGAGTACTTTGAATTTTAAAAATAAGCAATCAAATGACCATATTGAAACAGTTAACAATAGAAACATTTATATTTATCCTAACTTTTGTTTATTTTAGTTTGTTTTGTAATTTAGCTATCATATCTGTGTCCTCTTATATTTTGATACTTCTCTGCCATGTTATTTTCGGAAAAATTAACATGGCTGAAACTCCCTAAATTACAAAAGGCCACAGCATTGCTGCACATTATACATTACTATCTGAAATATATAAAAGTTGGGATGAATAAAAATGTTTCTATTTTTACATAAACTGTTTCAATATGGTCATTTGATTGCTTATATTTTAAATTCAAAGTACTCCCAAACATTTCTGTTTTTACTATATCACACCAAACTAGTTCTAACCCGTTCTTGCCAATCCTACAAAAACGTCGTAAAACGGGCTCAATCTGGCTGTGGTCGGGAAATATGTCTAAAATAATTAACTTCTTCGTTCATAAACAGTCTTCAATAAGTCCATCTCATTCACAGTTCGTTCAGGTCGCACCACGTCGGTTTGCAACGTCGTATAACGCGTCCCTTAGTCTAGAAGGTCATCATGGCCTGATAACAGAACGGTATGGTCGCCATCGAATTTTGAATCGATTCAAAATTCTAAATCATGTTTCCCGTCCGGGAAAGTCCATGAAGTTCGTAAACAGAGAGGTATATCCAGAATTATGGCAATGTCTATACCTTCTATACATTGTCTATACTTTCTATACTTTCGATCTCCTTTTTCATACTATCTGCCTTCGACGTTTCTATACTTTCTATACTTTCGAACTGCTTTTTCATACCAACTGCCTTTGACAAATCAGATGTCTATAGTTTCTATACTCTCGAAATGCCCGTTCATACTAACTGCCTTTGACAAAGCAGATGTCTATAGTTTCTATACTTTCTATACTTTCGATCTGCTTTTTCCTATAACTGTCTAAGACAAATCAGATGTCTATAGTTTCTATACGTTCTATACTTTCTATCTGCTATTTCCCAGAACTGTCTTCGACATATCAGATGTCTATACTTTCTATAATTTCTATACTTTCGATCTGCTTTTCCCATAACTGTCTTCGACAAATCAGATGTCTACAGTTTCGATACTTTCTATACTTTCTATCTGCTTTTCACAAAACTGTCTTTGACAAATTAGATGTCTATAGTTTCTATACTTTCTATCTGCTATTTCCCAGATCTGTATTCGACATATCAGATGCATTCGATCTGCTTTTTTCCCAGAAATGTCTTAGACAAATTAAATGTCTATAGTTTTTATACTTTCTATATTTTCGATCTGCTTTTCCCCATAACTGTCTTCGACAAATCAGATGTCTATAGTTTCTATACTTTCTATACTTTCGATCTGCTTTTCCCCATAACTGTCTTCGACAAATCAAATGTCTATAGTTTCTATACTTTCTATACTTTCGATCTGCTTTCCCCCATAACTGTCTTCGACAAATCAGATGTCTATAGTTTCTATACTTTCTATCTGCTTTTCCCCATAACTGTCTGTTTTTTACAATACATTGAGGCAATTCACCAAAATCGAAAGTGACCAAGAAACTTATGACGTCACATATTTTTTTACAATGTATAGAAAGTATCGAAAGTATAGAAAGTATGGACATAGGGATTTCACCAAAGTGTAAAGTATAAAAAGTATCGAAAGTATCGAAAGTATAGACATGGGGAATTCACCAAAATAAAAAGTATAGACAGTATAGAAAGTATAGACATGTATAGACTTTAGAGAGTCCAATCGTCTAAGACTGAAAAAAGTATCATTCAAAAAAAGCAGTTCGAAAGTATAGAAAGTATAGAATATGCCATAATTTTGGATATACATGTAAACAGACAGTATAACGTTGTAGGTACGTTCAATCAGTTCGCACACAGTTTAAAACCGATTCGGCTTACTCGAGTCTCTAGCCGATTTCATCTGGAATACTGTGAACTAGATTTGAAAAAAGCTTGCCGTCGTGTAATAAATTTATTGAATATTTTAAAAATCGCCAAATAAATAAATCATTAATCAAAACGGACCCCGCTCGGCTCCTTGATCAGATATGACATGATTTCATCAGGATTTAGTCTAAAATTAAATGGCTCCAAGAAAAATGGCGATGTTCGAAAACTGGACGAAATGTCGTTAACGTCTAAAATTAGTAACTGGCTGCAATTCAGTGGTCTTCTTTTCAAAATTGCAAAAAATCCATAGTGCACTCTGGCCGTAAAGCATGTTTTCAAAAATATTTTCATTCCACCTTATCATACTGCACTTTGGTTTTTTGTAATTTTGAAAAGTAGACCACTGAATATTCTAGTTATTCACATATTCTGTTTGGAATTACCAAGCCCCAATTAATGATCTAGGTACAGTACAGTAATGCACCTTTTGTGCAAAAATTGTAGATGTAGGGGAGAGCGGGGTAAGATGGAACGCGGCTTCATCCTCGTGTTGTACCTTAACCCGAGCGTTCAACTGTCACGCTTAATTCGGTACAGACCCTGTTTTCAAACGTCTTCATTTATGCTAAATAAAATACTGCATA
Source organism: Owenia fusiformis (assembly GCA_903813345.2). Classification (NCBI taxonomy): domain Eukaryota; kingdom Metazoa; phylum Annelida; class Polychaeta; order Sabellida; family Oweniidae; genus Owenia; species Owenia fusiformis. The sequence continues at coordinate 9,813,031 of CAIIXF020000004.1, forward strand.
CCCTTTCAGCAAGGATGGTATAATATTTGATTGTTATACTTCTAGATGATGAAGCACTCATCGGCGATTGGTTTGATAGTTGCTATGGTGATAATATCATGTGCCAGGCCTGGTATAGCTAAGCTTAGCGAGGCGACAGAAGACCTGCTTTTGCGCTTACTGACTAGGTACGTGTTTGAATGTATATCAACGATCTTATCGAAAAAGAATAAACGAAGCCTCAGTCATATTTAGACTGTATTTTTGTATGCCCGCGGTACAAGTGAATTGCTAAGGTGCCGTGATACTTAACAGAAAATGACAAAACAGTAAGTGACAAAACCATGCTGGATTTCAAACATTTTTTGAATCAAGATAACAGAGTTCTGTTTTGACCTCCACTCAGTTTAATTTAGTTCCACATGTCATTTACATGACCAGGATTACAATGTACATGGTCAAAATCCCCTAAACATCATGAAATAACTTCATGAAATAACTTTTTCAGCCCTCTGAAAATGTGACTGAAAAATAGCTAAAAGTAGGCGCTTAGAAAAGGTCACCGAACAGAATCTTTTGAATTTTTCAGAAAATGTGCCAAATATATCGTTCTAAATGATACAATCTTTGAAAATTCATAGATATCAATCATAGAAAAGGAAAAACTGAAAACTGAATTGAAAAGCGATCTATTTTCCTTTTTATTACCGCCATTTTTGTTTCAGACAATTAGAGCAATTTATTGGGCGAATTTCTGAAAAATTCAAAAGATTCTGTTCAGTGACCTTTCCCAGTTTCCTAAGCTCCTCCTTTTAGCCATTTTTCAGTCACATTTTCAAAGGGCTGAAAAAGTACATTGTGACCCTGGTCATGTTAATGATATTTGCAACTAGTTAAACTCACTGGAGGTCAAAACAGAACTCTGATATCTTGGTTCAAAAAATGTTTGAAATCCAGCATGGTTTTGTAACTGCCTGTTTTGTCATTTCCTGTTTAGTACCACGGCACCTTAATATTTCAATGAGTTTTCACCCCACGTATCACAAAAAAAGAACAAAAAACTTTTTAGTGCAAATTACATGCTCATGTGTTTTCAACAAAAATAGCTCATCCAAGCGCACTGTCACCCACATAATTCTTTTGAAAAAGACATCACAGTTTATTGCCATTGAACTCTTTTGGTGGACTAGCAACTAGCCGACGCGGTTGAAGCCAGTGCACTTGGATGGATGAGTCGTTTTTGTTGGAAAGGTGTGACCATGTAATTTGCACCACATGGGGCTTGTTGTTATTTTTCGTGATACCTAGGAGGAAAACTTATTAACTATTATGCAATTGACTTGCACCGCAGGCAGTTCAAAAAGCAGCCATAACTCTACGATGATTCAGATCAGTCAGATTCATAATTCAGTAAACAACTCTGAACCTAAAAAATGAACAATCAGAGGATCACGCCTCAACAGTATATGAAGAATAGAAACATATGTAAAAGGCCTAACTTTTTGACATTTCATATGATGTGCAGTAAAGCTGTGGCCTTTTGTAATTTACGGAGTTTCAGCTTGCTCCCTAGATCTTATTCTCAGTGTATTATTTCCAGGGAGTTTGCTGAAGATGATACGAAATATGAATTGCTGGGGACTGTCAAGTCATTCCAAAAAGGATATGGGTACATTACACCCGATGATGGAACCAGTGATGTCCTTGTGCAATATGTAAGTTTTCTTCTCATTTTAATTGTTGATTTCATGACAGTTATAGCCTATTCCAAGTGCCAAGCTTGGTTCCGTTCTTAATGATATCCTGCTCGCTCGACGACTAGTAAAAAATGCTTAAGGTATTCACCTCTCAAAAGATTAAAATGTTTGTTAATTATTTGACTGTTTGGAATCATTTGAAAACGTCTCTTATCGACTATGTTATCAAACAAGTACACGACACTTTATATTTTTTGTTGACTTTTAAATTGTTCTAAATTGGTTTATTTTTTTCAGTTCAACATTATAGAACCCGGTGTTAACTCGCTTGAGCAAGGACAAAGGGTACGTTACGATTTGATCCAGGGTAGAAGAGGTCCCGAAGCAAAAAACGTATTTCCACTAACTAGAAGCTAGAATGCAATCAACGCATACATAACTAAAGGACGTCAGAGTAGTCTAAACACAGAGACACTATTCTACTTTGATAACCATCATATTGTAATTATATCAAACTCGCAGAATGACGTAATTGCTAGATTTTCCACGACTTAGGCCTAACACGTATATAATATACAGTTAACAGCTGGGCGGCCAAACCAAAATATGACGTCACGATTATCACTACGCGCCGGTGATTAAAAATTCTCGGCATACGTCCAGAATCTCCACTTCCCGAATAGATATTCTAATCCTGTAAAAACTACAAAATATTTACACTTTATACTTGGCAGAGACATAATGTATAGTTTCTTTTTACGATTTAAATAGGTTTCGATCACGCAACTTCAATATAAGTAGGGTAATTTGAACTTTCATTGCGAGAATTTTGAAGACCCCTTGAAACAATCGAATAAAAACCACTAGTTCGGTAGGCAGTTTGAACTGTTGTTTTCGACTTGTAACATGTATTTTCAGATTTCAAGGTGTAACTTTATAAGTCATGACGTGAGTGGTCTATGTCCCTTCATATAAGTGTGTCTGGATCTATACTAGACAGATTCGCTGGACATTAAGTTGAAATGAGCTGTCCTTATCGGGGCTGACTCGATTTGGAATCAGCTGAATGGCGATTTTCCTTCTGACATTCGACGAGTTTAGTGAGCTCTTCAACCGATTTGTTCTTGGTAAATCGCTTGACCAACGAGATTAAAAGAAAGTCTATATCATATAGGTACTGCACATACCTTAAAACTGCATAACACGCGCGATTATTTGTATTTAATCGTCTCTTTACCGTCTCCTGATGTCTATTCTAGAGTGAGCAACTACATGTACTTGTCAAATACATTCCACGGGAGGTCAATGATACCGGTCACTGAGTACAGTGACCCAAAAGGCAAATTATAACATACCGATTACTAGTAGTACCCGGTTACCATAGAAAATATAACTTCTATTGGTAAATGTAACTAAATCAGAAAACTCAGAAAATATAGAATAATAACGTTAATTTTGATTTTCAACTGAATATTATATTGAAATTGGAATCTGAGAATGTTCAATGCTGGGGCATAAATAAGGAATGGCAATAATATATGGAAAAGTATATTCATAATGTACATGAATGACATTTGTATATCATTGCAAGAGGTTACATTTCTTCAATTATCACTGAAGGGGCTTAACTTGAGGCAACCATTGTCTAATTCAAATATAGACCGAAAAGCAGGGGTAATATTGTCGAATACACCCCGCGTGAAATGTTGACTTTGTTTACATTTTATAGAAGGCGTGAATACATTCGTGTTCGAATATAAAATTTAGCATAGAATTTATGCCTGGACTGGAATAAAAGGAGACGTCGCCGTACGGAGAACAGTCTCTTGGGCTCATAATTTTTTAATGAAAAATTTAGAAATATCACCCAAATTAAATCATGAATATTCAAAAGAACACACTTAATTCTGCAAGATGTAAAAATATCACAATTGTTCGAAGCAGGGGTAACGTGCAGTAGACCGATTCAATAAAATACAATTAGTCTAGAATTGGAGAAAGAAGTTCATCAGTTTACTGCACTCATAATATCACCCAAATTAAATCTTTTCAAAAGAAGACATTCAAATCTAGCCTAAATAATGTAAAAGAATTGTGCAAAGCAGGGTAACGCTAGAGTGATGAACTTCGTTCTTCAAATCGAGAATACTCATTTGTTGAAAATGTTATACCTAGCATTTGTAACAGAATTATGCCTGGTACATACTTTTGCTCTAATAATGCAATATTTAATGTTTTCATGCTGGGGATATAATTGCAAATTTTGTAAAAATTATGCTAACAACAAATATGACACAGACAGATGTTATAATTATTTTAAATATTATCAATAATTCACTTTATTTTCATGATATTCAATACAATTTATATAATATTGCATGTGTTCAATATAGCAGAACTTGATTGATACCTTCTAAACCATACTATAAGGGAACGAATTCATCATCATTCATAGGGAAGTGATTTTAAAGTGTGCCCCAATTTCAGACACAGATAGACATGATAGAAACCAGAACAACGGCAATGCCAAAGCGTAGCGAATCCCATTGAACAGAAATGGCTGGCATTTTTACAAACGAATGCAAATATCATAAAACAACACACCAGAAAGGCCACCATTTTCAAAATGGTTGCTCACTAGCCAAGTTGTCATCAGGAGAAATAATATGCTTTTAAGTAGCCATCTCTAAAATTTTCGAAAAATCGCACACATACTTGTAAAATAACACACATAAAAATGGTGGCCATTTTTCAAAATGGCCGACTACTCCCCAAAGTTTAATTAGACAATGTGCCATACTTAAAGTATTCACATATCAAATATGAACAAAATCGCTCCAATACTTTTCGAGTTATAGTAAAATACGTTAAAATGGCGGCCATTTTTCAAAATGGCCACCTTCTACCAAAAGTGTCATTAGAAATAGACAGTGTACCATGCTTATAGTATTCACATACCAAATATGAACAAAATCGCTCTACTACTTTTCGAGTTATAGTAAAATATGTTAAAATTGAGCCATTTTTCAAAATGGCCGCCTTGTACCAAAAGTGTCATAGGACAGTGTGCCATGCTTATAGTTTTCACATACCAAATATGAACAAAATCGCTCCACTACTTTTCGAGTTATAGTAAAATACGTTAAAATTGAGCCATTTTTCAAAATGGCCGCCTTCTATCAAAAGTGTCTGTAGACAGTGTGCAATGCTTATAGTATTCACATACCAAATATGAACAAAATCGCTCCACTATATTTTGAGTTACAGCAAAAATCGTAAAATGAACTTCGTTCGATGGGATAATAAATGTAGATCTAGACAGACAGGAAGTGTGTAATTGAAAAATTGACCAAATGACATTAAAACTTGATACATTTGACCAAGTTTTTGGAATGAGGATATTCTCAAAATTTCAGTTTTCATGAATCTCGTTCTAGCTTTTTAACAGAAAATAATAGGACAAGACAAAAACTAATAAATATCACTCTCAATGAGCATAGCACCAGTCGATTTGTATGAAGTTCTATCCTCCAGAGCTCCGAAAGTTGGTCAGCTATAGACTTTGAAGTTGTACATCAAAGTTGTACAAATTCAAATTGAATACCATGAGTGGAAGACATTTTGATGACAAAATATATTTAAAAATTCAAAATGGAGGCCATGTGAAATAACTGATAGGTTGTTTTCTTGGTATTTTAATGACAAGATATATGTGGCATCCATCCACCAGGTTGCATGCTGATTTAGCAGAAAATGAGAATAGAACATGTAAAAATTACAGTTAACATTTTTTTTAAAATCATAATTTCATAATTCCAGCGACATATTTCTAACCCTTTTTCTCAACACAGCCCCTGTGAGGAGGGGGGTCATGCCAAAAACTCACAGATTCAATGGATAGACAACCAAAATTTTAGATAAGCAGAAATAATCATTAATTTGGTTAAAATGAAAAACTAAGATTTTAAAAACTATTTACCAATGTACCAGTGTACAGGGTGTCCAGAAAGTATGGGACCCCCTAGGCAGACATATACCAATGCCTTCACAGTATGTATTATATAACATTTTGAGGGTTATCAAGAATTACATTGACTTGTCCAGTATCATGATTCAACTCTCAAATAGTGTTTGGCCAAGGTGAGGGTAGATACTCCATGGAAACTCTTTATTTCCTTAAAAATGTTTTAAGAGGATTTAAAATGCAACATGGCCAAGGAAAGACACACTACTACTAATTTAGTGTAAAACTGAACTTCAACTGTAGCCAGAAACTAAATTTTGAAAAATCTGTAACCTTTTTCCAATTTGGGAATTGACACATCATACTTGGCAAATCAATGTAACTTTGGATAAGCTTTAAAATCACATATGACAATGGGGGCATTGGTACATTCTGCCTATTGGGGTCCCATACTTTTGGGACAGCCTATAAATCTTTCCAGCAAATACATGAAATAGTATTTTCCAGAATATTTACAATATTAGTATTTTCCAATATATCCTTATCTAATTTTGAATCATAAATCATTACCTCAAAGGGTTGGAAGACAGGAGAATCAAATTGTCCCTGCTAACTGACTCTCTTTATAGTTCAATTTTCATGTCAACATCAAAGTCGTGTTATCATTCATTGTTATCATTTTGAGTATATAGTTCTTGGCATCTCGTTAACATTGCACAGTATCATTTTGTTTTCACCTTATCAATACTCTGCTGTTATGGACATGGTCTGGTCTTATAATCTCCATTGTGTTTCATCAGAAACTGAGTTTTTCAGATCAGACAAAGTTGATTTAACTGTACCATTAATAGGTGATGGTGAATGCTGTAACGTTACGCCTTCATTTTTGTTGATTGATTCATGTGAAGTTGTAAATCTGAGCTTGATATTGTTGATAAGTATCTAGTAACCTTTGAAGCCAGTCATTTTTGCACCTATGGCAGGGAACATCTTCAGCCAACACAAAAAAATCTGAAAAATTAGAAAAATACATGAATATTAATGTTATATTATAAGAAACTTGATAGGAAAAAATCATGTTTTCTGTAATCAATATGACAATATAACAATGGACTAGTTATTAGAAATAATCTTGATTTACACAATTCAAAGTTTTCAAAATTCAGTCAATGTGATATCATACTTGAAATCTACATATTACTAGTAAATAATATCTCTTCAAATGTTGCATTGTGGGTAATAATTCAAGAAGACATTCCAGTAAAAATATAATTTGTGGGAGAATGTTCACATTTATTATTGCCATAATTGTGATGAATTCCATTTTATATTAAATTATCAACATGTATGCAGATGAGATAATCATGTTTTTATTTTTGAGTTAAATCATTCATGAAAAGTACAAAATAACATTTTTCTTGGAATGTGTACAAGAAGCATTTTCTCCAATTTTTAAAACCCAAGGCAATACTTCCCTTCTGTTGAAAGCCCATGACTAAAACTGATGAAAATTCAAGTTTATTGGGATCACTTTAGATTTTTTCAAAATTTTCAAAATCAAGCATAATCGATTCCTCGGCTAGCGAGGGGAAATGGGAATCCCCGTTGAGTCACGCAAACGCCCACATGTGCCTTAAACCAGGCAGCCAATCAGGTTCATGATCAACAAATTCAACAACCAATCAGGTAACAGGTGGATTTTCTGGTATATTCTAACTTCAGATTAAATTAATTACTGCGAAATTAATTAGATCTGTCTGTACAATTGCAAAATTAACACTGAAAGCTGGGGATTGGGGACTTAGGTAAGTATATATCTAGTGGTTGAATATGTGGTAAATTTCAATATACCCAATAGTATAGTCTCCTTAAACTTTCAAAATAATCCAATGTTGATTAGCTTACTGTTTTAGGAAAAGAAGCAAATATTATGTTTTAAATATTGCTTCTACGAGGAATATAATTTTAAAATGCATTTTTCTCTGAAACATTTTCATGACACACATGCATAGATAGTTCATTTCTTGCTTATTTATCAATACATTTTTTAAAATCAAAACCAAAGTTTTGTGTATCTCATTTTAACAACTTTTGGTTAGACTACAAAATAAGGCTAAGTGTTTTAAACTTTATATGGGGCCTTTAAAACAGTCTGTTTAAAATTTTAGATGATATATACGGTATACCAACTTCAGTTAGTTACATGAAAACAAACAGTTTACCTAGTGTTCTCCATCAGAGGATTTGAACATAATTTCTGTTCTAGGTTGAGTCAAGGCATTGTTGTTGGTCCTCTATTCTACTTTTGCAAGGCATTTCCTGAAAAAGTTATATATATTTTTTATTAGGGCTGAAAAAGCTATTTTGATGGTAAAGGTCATTTTGACAATAACCATTGTGATCCTGGCCATGTAAATGATATATCAGTATATGGGAGTACTACAACTGACTGAAGATCAAAGCAGAACTCAGTTATCTTACTTCATTCAAAAAAACTTTAAAATAACATGATTATTTCATTTCCTGTTTGGTGTAAATTTCTGATAACTACCATGAGACCTTAATGTGACCATAATATAATTAATTAATCACTGGCGGATCTGGGGGGGGGCTAAGGGCCGGGGCCTCGTCATTTGGGTGGGCTCAGAAAAAAATGGGCCAAATTAAATTTTGGTCCAAAAAAGTCTTAAGGCCCCAGAAAGTGGGCTTTTTGGTCATAATTGGGGCTTCCAAGGCCTTATTTTTTAATTTTAGGCCAAAGTTTCAAAATAATGGGCCTCAAATGTCAAAACTTGGTTGTAGGGGTCCAAACATTTTTTTCGCTGAAGTTTTTTCTAAGACCAGAAACTTGCCCCCCCCCCCCCCCCTTGTTGGTTCCCAGGCCCCTGCAGCCCTGTAAATGTTCGCTCGCCACTCAGGTCAAGAAACATTGTAAACATTTTACGGAACTACCTTGACTTTGTCGCAAACCAAAAATATACACTGTTACTGTACAGCATTAATTTCTTGAATTTGCACAACACATGTAAGGTTACACCTATACTCACATAACAAGCAAATCTAGTCTTGGGAAGTCACAAATATGACTGAGGCATTGCTGTTCAGATTCAGAGAGGGAAGATGACATTGAAATCCCCTGTGAAATCCACAAATTAAATCTGGTAGGCACATCGAAGCAGAGGCAGAATCAAGGAGTTCTGGAACCTGCTTTCTGGAAATGCACAAAAGAAATAGCTATATATTTGGCGCATGCGCAATATGACCCAAAATATGGTCCCTAATTTTGAAACACCATGGGTCATTTGGAGGCGCTGACATCGAGCTTAACTCCAAGACCCTGATGCTATTTACATCAAATATACAATATTTATTATCACATCAATGTGTGAGTAAATTTCTAGAATCCTATGTGCAATAAAAGATACTGAAATTTGATGAGATTGCCTCTAACTTTAAAAAATTTCAAAAATCAAAAATTACACCATCATTATTCAAATTATGTGTTTTCAAACTACGTTATCTAACAGAAATACTGAACTTACTTAAAAGCCGTGAACTCCATCGTAATCACCTGGAATCCCTGAATCCTGTAAACACTATCGGTTGATCTAAATATCCATGAATCTACTAAAATCCGTTCAAATAGGCTGAGCCAGTTCAATTTGTTTTCAGCGCCATCGATACTTTAAAATTACGAACGAAAGGGAAAGACCCCTTGGAATCAACTAAAAAATGATAAAACAGTTAGCGATTTTTGTTTTGTTTGACATTCTCTCTTGATTTTAAGTACAGTAATGCCAAGTTGGTGCTCAAAGCCATCCACGAACAATTTATGAATGACCGATGTTGTTGTTTTGTGGCTGAAATGCAACATTTAAAAAACAGGTCACGTGACCTGAGAAGGTCCTTTGGCATTTCAGCAATTTGGCGGATTCAAGAGTAGAAACCGCTCCAGATGATGGCTTCAAATTGCCATAAGAACTTCGAATTGATGCACAATACGGCTGACTTATGCGTATTTAGATCATACGCATACGTTGAATTCAAGAATTAGTTGCTAAAAGGCTAAAAATACTGAAAACTTCGAGTCCGAAGACGACCCTCTTCAAAAGCCAGGGCTTCACCATTTTGGGTAATTTTGACACGACAATATGACTGGACCGCAATTGATTCAAGTCTCCTGACAAAAGTACTTATCCAGGCATTTTTATATTTAGACACCATATGTATTTTAGACTACTTTTTATTTATCAATAGATTTTAAACCACAGATCTGTAAGAAAAAAATTTGCCCAAAACATTCTGAACTAATGTTTCCTCAGAATTGTTTTTGTCATTTAGCTGATTTTCTAATCACATATTTTTTTCGACGTGAAGAAATCAATTCCCAACAAAAACTTAATGCGGGAATTGAGAACTACACGTCAATTTTATCATCTACTGGTTATTTTGTATCGGCTAACTACGGGTTTCATCCGAGATTGAGTGTTTACAACTTCAGGGGACCATGTCAAAATCGATCCCTGAGAATTAACATTTTTTTCTGAAAATCAATTACTGCTGACTAAGTGGCTGATAACTCGAGAAATATATAAGAATGGGCAATAAAACGTTCAAACCACGTCCGCGAGTTAAGGGGGGTTCGTTTTGTACTAAAATCACATAAATAACTAATCTCAGAAAAAAATGCCCAAAACATGTATACGACCCCAATTTTCAAAATTATCGAAACCCAGTTTCAAAACTTTTCTCTTTGAGGTCTTCTTTCTCACCCACCATACCTTATTTTGCTTATTATTCGTGAAATATAGTTACATCCCGATATCTCCAAACGTTTCCCGAAATATCGGCCAAAACCATTACGTTTATCGATATTAAAAGTCAATTTATGCACAGGTGTCATTTTATATGATTTTTGGAGGCGGGACTATATTCTGTAGAAAAGCACGATTTTCGCGTAGTTTTCAGGTTAATGCCGAATCACCGCGACAATTGATTTCTGGGTTTGGCTGCCCAGCTGTAATGTGTCTAAAATAAATTCTGTTCCTAGCTGTATATAAATCTTGAAAATATGATTTGGAAGAAATGATGATTTGGCGTGTAATGAATGAGCGTGCTAAAGAATGAGCGGGACAATTCTGGACTTCTACGAGGGTTGTCCCAGAAGTAATGCACTATATGCTCTATTTAACTTTATTTAATATTCTTCGATTCAGCTTGTGTATATTACAATTGAAGTGTTATCTGTCATATCCCGAAGTTTCAGCATCAAACATTAATATTTAGTCTTAATATGGTTGCTATAGCAACATGGGGGTATGGGGTGGGCGGGGCAGGTTCCAATTTTCTAATTATGAAAACATCCAAAGTGTTATTTTATTATTAATATTTCTTTCCTTTAAATGATCAAAATGTTTGGGAAATTTTTTAATTTGTCCAGCATGATGTGCACCAAGTACAAATAATGACATTTAGCACTGTGATGTCATAATACCACAGTTCAATAGTCACAAATTCAAATTCAGTCACAGTCAAGAAATTCAAAAAATGGCTGCAATTCTCACCTGATAACAGAAGGCCTTGCGTTTGGTGGCCTTATTTCATACTTCACTTGGACTCACAGCCACACAAACGTATGCTACCATGAAGAAAGTATAAAAGGAGTATACACCAGATAGAACTACAATTAAAGAGGTGGCAGAAGAGATTTAAAAGTGATGACTGGACCCTGAATGAGAACTCCAAACATGAGAGGCAACAACTCTTCAAGTCACAGTGGAAAAAATTGCTAAGAGTGTCTGACCTGACAGGCGTTAAAAGTACATAACATGCAAAGGGCATTATTTTGAGAAAATGTGAAATGGGACACTGTGCAATATACATCCAATAAATCTAGAATGTGCTCATTGTAATTTAGTATCTTAAAATGTATTTTTGGGCAAACTTCTTGGAGCTACACAAAATGGTATTTGTTGATTAATTATTTTATATTTTCCCATTTTTTATTAATTTTGACGTGACTGTATAATCTGCCCACCCCTAACCAAACTCACCAACTTGATTTTATTATAACATCCATACGAGGGGTGATCAAAAAGTAATGAACGCTTTTTTACACAGATACTTTTTAAAGACAAATCCCTTTGATTTCCTACCAGTGATACATCATTCAATTATCTATCAATTCTGAAGATTTGAAGACAAAATATTTAATACATATTGATATATCCTTATTTCCGTGAAGGAGGTACAGGTACCCCGGGACCGACATTTACGTCACATTCAGATTTTAGCCAGTTTGGTTTTCAGTTAGATTTGAACGTTTTATATGCAACAAGTGTTGTGTTGTTTAAAAAAATTTGCTGACTGGTAACACATAAACAGAAAGTATTGTAATGTCAGAGTGTTGTATGGAAGGGGTTTGCAGGTCAATTTGAGAAAGCATTCAGTGGAACAACCCGTGCAACTGCATCTTGCTACCATGTCAGAGAATGGATTCAGTCTTGTCTCACAATCTTGAGTTAAGAGGATGAGGAATTGTGTATGTGTATCACTTGATGGAAACTATTTAGAGGGCCCTGTGGAATGAATGTGGCATGAATACCACACAGTGATGATAAAATATTCAAAATTATTATATTATTACTATGGCATAACAAAATGGGGTAATTCATGACCATAATGGTTTGTTTTTTTCAGCCTGCATTCAACTGCATTGCATGTTAAACAATCTAAAATAGCTTCAGAATATGTGACGTAAATGTCGGTCCCGGAGTACCTGTACCTCCTTCACGGAAATAAAGATATATCAACATGTAATATATATATTGTCTTCAAATCTTCAGAGTTGATAGATAATTGAATGATGTATCACTTGTAAGAAAATCGAAGGGATTGGTCTATAAAAAGCATCTGTGTAAAAAAGCGTCCATTACTTATTGATCACTCCTCGTATATTTTTGTCAGTCAACATGAAAATTTGTCGAATAATCAAAATGTCTCTTAGAGAACATTTACTAAAAATTTCATGAAAAAATATCTATTATTGATAAAGTTAGAACATATAGTGCATTACTTCTGGGACAACCCTCGTATAACGAGAAATTAGGCCCAAATTTGAATTGGTCAATTTTTGGATCCGCCAGTGAAGACGGCTCCATTTAACAGGATATTGGTCCACTTAACTTAACAGTTTGCCAAAAATCCATTCTTCCAATTGGAACGTTGCCCAACAATGACTAAAAAGGCATTTTGAGAGGTTTCGCAATTCACATACAGTATAGCATGTTTACCATTCCCGTATCACGTATAACTTATGAGCTCTAATATATCCATAAGTGTGATATTCTTACGTATAGACGACGATTCATAAGAATATCACGCCTTTAATGATGACGTCACCAAACGGTTCAAAAGTTATACGTCATATACCGGAATAATAAACATGCTACATGTATAAGTGAGTTCCGATATCTCTCATATGTTAAATGTTTTCCTTGTATAGTCAATTGCGCAATTATAAATACTACGAAGGGGAGAACTTATTCCTAGATGATTATCATTCTGCACATACGTGTATACGTTTTCTTAAAACGTGTGGAATAACTTCCCAATTATGTCATAGGCCGGGGATACACACCATTGAATTTACTGAAAATTCGAACCCAACTATGGTATATGGCTTATATAAGCTTTTGTAAGAAAGGGAAACATTGTCGATAAGCAAAAACACGGGACAATTTTAACTTGTACATTTTCTTTAAATTCGCTGTCAAAGAGGTTTCCATAATTTTCTCAAAGTTTGAGATAACAAATTGATATTGTTGTCTAAAAATTATGGCAAGGTGTTGGGTTAGGCTGAGAAATGTATCTCTTGTGTAAAGCCTTGGCATATCAGGGGCGGATCTGGGAACCAACAAGGGGGGGGGGCAAACTTCTGGTTTGAGAAAAAAAATGTCTTCAAAATTTGGCCTAAGATTAAAAAATAAGGCCTTAGAAGGCCCATTTGTGATAAAAAAAGGCCCACTTTTTGGGGCCTTGTGGCCTTTTTTGGCTCAACATTTTTTTGAGCCCAATTTTTTCCCTGGGCCCACCTAAGGGGGGGGTGTAAAAAACCGGGTGACCGGAGTAGCTTGGTGAGCGAGTACCTAACGTTCCAAGCAGGGTTACCAACTTTCAAAGTTTCACATTTTCCCCGATAATATATAGTAGACAGCGAGTTGACTTGAGTGTTCGATATGTTTTACCCTATAAGAGACAGAGTACTTTTTAAAATAATCGACACAGCAAACAGTGACGTCAATGTCACGTTGCTCATTAGTTGCGTTGTCAAAACGTGACGTCCATAATGGCGTTCATGTACCGTATTATTGATCTGACGTTATTCAAATATTCAGCAAAACGTCGATGGTTGGTATAAAAAGTACGTTGAAGAAACATGTTCGTAAAGTTCGCTAGTGTAGAAAACGTAACAAGGATGTTTCATTTTTACCACATTGGTTAATTTTCGAGGTAACATAAACGTTTAATTTCAACATTATGTGGAAATGGCTTCAAAATATTTGTAAGTTAAGAAAACGTTACAAAGACGTTATGTTCTCACTAAATCAGTTCATTACCGACTTTATCTTAATGTTAAAAGTTAACGTCGTCAAAACGTTCTTACGATGTGAAATAACCTCAAAACGTGACGTACATGTATCGTCCAGATCCAACGTTATAAATAATAAAATTTCGTAACCCTGCTAGGAATGTTAGGCACCCGGTCACCCGGTTACCCGGTTTTTTACACAAACCCTAAGGGGGGGGCGGGCCCACATCCGCCAGTGCATGTAGAGGACCATGGTTTCACCAAGGACGTCTTGGTTTGACCCACGATTAGTGTGGTATCTATACAATAACAGCCAGTGATTCTTCTGATATCGAGGAGATCCGTGTGGTCGTTTATTAAACCCCATAAACTCACAGGGGCTCTACCATATTAAGCAGAAGTGAGTAGCTCCCATATTAATTCTTTCATATTCTATCGTATATTCGGGGATTCCAAATTACATCATCTCCCGCATCATCTCCAAATTGCAGGACGTGATCACGTAAACAATCATGAGCACAGGCTCTCTCAGTGCTGTGCATGCGCAAAGTTAAATTTAAAATTCTGGGAATGGCGTTAACATCAGTTCAACATCATCATTTCAAACCTACGGTAATACCATTGAAGTTACTCGATCCATACTTGTAGAGAATACTCATAAACTACAGCGAACATTTGGAGATCTATTTCAACGGCAAATTGAGGCCTGATTAGCCTATAAAATTTGTTTTCGAACGTGCCAATATGATAGGTCATCTTTGGGAAATCTCCCCCCTGATATTAGGCGTGGCAATTGAACGCATGGGGTAAGGTACAACACGATTGAGAAAACTGATGTTTTCATTGCTGGGGCAGGAAAAAAGAAAAATCGTACCTTCGATGTTCCGACATTTTGTTACCAAAACGGACCGTTTCGATAACCAACGTAGTCGAGTAGATCACCAGTGCAGTTATCTCCCATATATGGTCTAGTGGTAAGGATCCGGCGCTCTCACCGCCGTGGCCCGGGTTCAATTCCCGGTGTGGGGACGACTGGTTTTTTTTGTTTATAATACAATATCCTTTGGTCCATGCAACCAACGCATTATCTCAATCTGCTATGCAATCAACGGATTATCACAATCAGCTAAACTATTAACTGTTGTTAAACCATGTGTGCATTCCAATTAAAACAAAAACAACATTAAAATTTATAGCTTCATTTAAATAAAGTTTGTATATTTACCTGGACGGAATGGGACAAAATACAATATGGTGCCAACTATATACTTATTAATCTATACAATACATTAAAACCTGTAAACTCGGACGCCTCTGTGAGTTAAACAATAAACACCCCAAGCATAATTGGACTGCTTTTCCAAGTCCAGTTACCCATATTTAAGTAGAATGACTTCCCAAATGGATCTGCCAATGTGGTTACATCTTGAGGTCCCAAAGGTGTTCCACTTTGACACGTTTAAATGGATATATTTCATTTTACATACATATAACAAGTATTCACGAGTTAATAAATATGCATTTTTGGCGAGAATCATAGAGAACTTACATTGATTTTTAAAAAATATTAAATAAACTGACATAATGATGTCATCTCTCGTTGATACTACAGATCTGAACAATAAGCATAATTAAGAGAAAACTTCCTAATGGAATCATCTTTTTTATGAAACATCTCTTCATATGGAACAGTTTTCCAAAGAACCAAATTAAATGGCGAGTATCAAATTTTCTAGTGTTCTTGCATGAAGGAACATTCCAAAGTTTGTCTTGGAGTTTTATCAGAATGCAACATATTTTGAGGAAATATTAAACATGTTTTCAATAACAATTTAATAACCTCTCTAACAGTGCCATCTTTTAACAGTCTTGTCTATCTATCATCACATTAATACAGGGTTGCCCAAAAAAGGCAAAACCAATAGCCCATATTCAAAGAATTGTGGGCTCTGCTATTTTGGAGTCACCATTTATCATCCATATTATTCAATATCAATTCTAAATAAGGCGTTACGAGCAAAATGTCACCACAATTTGTTACAGTCACCAACTGCCGTCACAAAAATGGAGACCATAACAATATGTGACCACTTTTTGGTGGTGACATAAAATTATATCCATCAGTGACATCTTTAAACAGTCTTTTCTTTCAATCAATCATCACATGTATATGTTCCATATTGTTCAATATCAATTTAAAACCATTCTGTCACTTCCTCCGCCTTGATCAAATGACATGGTATTTCCACTGTTGTTCCCACTTCCGCCTCTTCCATCTGGGTTGATACAAGACTGCTTCATTTGCATAATACGTTCGATATCTTTCCACTGTTTCATCTGACCCATAGAACCTGTGTGATTTTCCCGAACATATTTTTGTTTTTCCCGTAGACTTTTACCGAGGTTTTCCTGCTCTTGTATCTTTTTAGAGTATTGCTCCCTGAAAAATATACATTTTTTTAAAGAATTACTCCTATTTTAATTGAGAGATGAATCCCTATGCTTGTATAATGGAATACTATAATGTATGCTGACTTAACAATTCAATGAAATTTTATTAAATTATGTCGCCATCAAAGTGACCTTAACTGACCTATAATCATTGATGATACTTTTCCTATCAAAATGAATTATGGAATATAAGGAATACAAATTTTACCATGTAACCAAAGCTGACCAATCAGAATTTCGGGAACTCACCTATAAGATTTTTTCTTCTCCGTAGAATCATGGGATACGTAGGACTTCATCTCATCTGCAATCTTCTGTTGTTGTACCTCTAGCATGCCTTTCATACAGTTAAGGTAGTGGTAGCGACTCTCTTCAGCGTTCACTTCTTCACGTAGCACTCTCACCTCCTGAATATCATACAGGATGTCCATAAAGTCTTTTTAGAATTATCATACAGGGTGTCCATAAAGTCTCTTTAGAATTATCATACAGGGTGTCCATAAAGTCTCTTTAGAATTATCATACAGGGTGTCCATAAAGTATCTTTAGAATTATCATACAGGTTGTCCATAAAGTCTCTTTAGAATTATATATTAAATCTCTCAGGTAACACATGCCGGCTAGACTCTAACGCCCCTAGCAAAGGAGCTTTTGCCAAGGAGTTTCAGTTTTAGATAATTCCAGGTGAGTTCAAAAACAATTTTGGCCCAAAATTACTAAAAAAAATTTCAAAATGGTGAAATACTGCAAGATTTTGAAAGAATTTTTTGGCAGGAGGGATTTGCTCAAACCCCCAAACTCCCTGGTTACAGGTCTATCCTATTTGTTTATGTGACATATTTTATGTATGAAAAAATTATGGACATGAAACTCAAATTAATAATAAAACTAAACTTTTAAGGACCAAATGAAATAAAGTTCTTGAAAATCATTAGTTTTTATAATCAAATGCTAAATAAAATCATAAAAATTTTGCAATAAATAATATTTTATTCACAGAAATGCAAAATGGCATGCCAAGAAATATAAGTTGGTAGTCAAACTGCCATACAATATTTATCTCTTTGCCTGTTAATAAAATCAAATATTAATATTGATAAATAAAGAGTTAAAAAATAATAAAAAAGTATTTACCTGTTCCAGCTTTGATCTGTTGCTTTCAAGTCCAGCAGCACATGTATCATAAGCGGACTTTTTCTCTTCATGTTGACTACTCAGCTCCTGAAAAAATAAATATCACTAAAATTAAAAGCTAAATAATTAGGAGCAAAATAACATTGAAGTTAATGGTTGAATTCCACTGAAGTTAAAAGCAAATACCACTGAAGTTTAAATCAAAATACCCCTAAAATTAATTCACTGATGTTAAAAGTGAGATGCAATCACATACACAGTTGCAAACATGATGAAACAAGATAAAACGGGCTTATAAACCCATGGTCAATCACTTGTGAACATAGACAATCTACATTGGATAAATTTTGCAAGGGTATTCTTTAACATACATAAAACATAACTAATATAACAGATATAAACAATAAACATGGGTTTTAACAATCAAATTATTACATTTTGAAAGAATACCCTTGCAAAATAGCTGTTTTAGGCTCAAGTTTTACAAGAATATTCCCTTCTAAGACAGGATTTATTTTGTTTATTTTGAATAAAAAAAATTTGAACTATGCATTGCTTGAATATTTTGCAAGGATATTATGTTCATATGCAGTAAAACATGTCAATCTATTCAGCCAATATAGAAATTATACTATGATTTTTCTAAAATCATAGTCATTACATTTTCCATAATTTACATATTACCTTGCACTTATTTTACTGCAGTTAATCAGTTTAGCTCACAAAATATTGAAAAAGGTCAATTAAGTCTTTCCCTTTTTTCCTTTAGGTGGAAAAAATACCATTTTCATTTATTTTGTACGAGCCACTGCAGGGGTCTGTTTTTCGAAAATAAATTAAAATCATGATTCTTGAAATTAACAACTTTCACTGTTTCTATGGTTACAATGTGAAACACAAGAGAATTTCCAAAATCACCATCGAGCATATTTTCGAGAAACAGCCCTTGACAAAAAGTCTTATCGGAAAGATACCATAATTTCCTCCTTAAGCAATGCCCTTTGGGTGTTGTAATAAAGCGTCAAATGTGATTTATTTGACGTGTCTAGATGGGATGGATAAACGTGGTGGACATAGGGCACCGGCGGGAATATTGGCCCCTAAAACAAGTGTCATCTCAGACGTTAATGAAACAACTGAACTCAATGTGAGCTTTCAAATCAATTTGAACATCCTGAGCTTAAACTGAACATTTTGACCAATTTAAAAATTTCTAGTCTAATGTGAACATTATGATCAATTTGAACATTTTTAGCTCAATGTGAACATTTTTAGCTCAATGTGAACTTTTTTAGCTTGATGTGAACTGAAAGATCAATTTGAGCATTTCTAGCACTAAGTGCACATTTTAGCTCAGTGTAAACTTTTAGAACAGTTTGAACTTTTAGATTAATTTGAATATTTCTAGCTCAGGTAAACACGTCAAGCTCAAGGTGAACAATCAGAGCTCAAAGTGGACTTTTAGATCAATATGAATATTTCTAGCTCAAGGTAAACACTTCAAGCATAAGGTGAACATTCATAGCTCAAAGTGAACTTTTAGATCAATTTGAATATTTCTAGCTAAGGTGAACATTCATAGCTCAAAGTGAACTTTTAGATCAATATGAATATTTCTAGCTCAGGTAAACACTTCAAGCTCAAGGTGAACATCCATAGCTCAAAGTGAACTTTTAGATCAATTTGAATATTTCTAGATCAAGGTAAACACTTCAAGCTAAAGGTGAACATTCATAGCTCAAAGTGAACTTTTAGATCAATTTGAATATTTCTAGCTCAAGGTAAAAAACTTCAATAACAAGGTGAACATTCATAGCTCAAAGTGAACATTAAGATCAATTTGAACACTTGTTAACTCAATGTGAGCGCTTTTAAAACAGTAAATTTTTACCAGTCCCACTTCAGACAAGCCTTTTCACAAAATATTCTAAATTTCACCTTCTTTGAATAATAAGAAAATTCAGAATTTCATGATCTTACCATCAATATTGATTAAGAAAATTAAATGAATTATTTCAAATCATAGTGTTCCGATTTTGAGAAATAGACTAAATATTTTCATTTGTAATGTCACTCTTCCTTAAGTTTTACCTGTGATCTTTGCCTAAGGGGTCTTAATTCTTTAATAATGGGGGCCAGGGATGTTTTCTTGTCCTGTATTTTCACAGTAAGGTTGTTTACCATGTGACTGATGTCTTCAAGAGTTTTACCTGAAAAAATATTTTACACATTTAAAAAACGTGCTACATGAATCTGAGTATTGTTCATCAGTTTTAAAATACACCTATCAAGAAAGGTGAAATCTTTTAATTACAACAACACACCTATCAAGATAGGTGAAATCTTTTAATTACAACAACACACCTATCAAGATAGGTGAAATCTTTTAATTACAACAACACACCTATCAAGAAAGGTGAAATCTTTTAATTACAACAACACACCTATCAAGATAGGTGAAATCTTTTAATTACAACAACACACCTATCAAGATAGGTGAAATCTTTTAATTACAACAACACACCTATCAAGAAAGGTGAAATCATTTAATTACAACCTGGCCATTTTTCTGAAAAATACTGAGCTATCAGGATTTTTTTTAACCAAGACAATGTTTTTTTATATGTTGATCCGGGCGTACATTAATATATGCTTTGTAAAGTTAACATTCCTTATTCAATAGACCTTTCAAATAAAAAAAAGAATTAACTTATATTGCTAATCACAATGGAACAAATCTTAAAATTTTATTGTTAAAATTATTATTTACTGCCACTGTAAACCAAGAATTCTGAACTTTTGGCAAAGTAACCCGAGAATAAGAAAATACCAGATATTCAAAGGATGTGTCCGGGTATATGCCCTTTTGGTCCCTCAGTCAAATGTATGTTAAATATGTTTTTTATTACTGTCCTAGTTATATTTGATAAGTATATTTACTTTTTCACGAGTTTTGATGCAAAATTAACCCCCTGCTGAGAGTCAGAATAAGTATCTTAACCAAAAATAAATAGTCATTATCATAGAATAAAAACCTCAATGGCAACATGTATGACTTGCAAAGAAGAAATAACTTAAGACCCATGAAGAATTTAAAAGAAAATCATATTTTTGAAATATATTTAAGGATTAAAATTTTTTTCAAATTTTTGAATTTCCCGCCAGTTTAATTTGAAGGGGGAAAAACAAGATGGCTGCCATTTGATGTAAGAAATATCAGGAAAAAAGTTGCTTCACTTTTAGTTTTCACAATGAGCACAGTTTTCCGGTTTAGGTTTTTTGACTGATTCTGACTCTTCATCACCAGGGTCATGTATAGAGATTATAAAATTGAAACCGGAATGTTGTGCTCAGCATGAATTTGACTGAAATATGTGTAACTTCACCAACTCAATTGAAGTCTCAAAACTGGATGCTCAGTAACTTTGAGTGACTATAATCCCTTGATTACCCAGATAAACACCAATTCACTTATCCAGAAATGCCATTCAATGTCTATACAAAGAAAGTAAGCAATGTTTTGGAGGATATGTTTCAAACCTTTTGTATAAATAATTCATTTAATATTTGCCATTGATTTTTTTTCAATTCTGACAAAGTGATATGCACTGTCTTTGATGCCAATATTCTTCATTAATTGTAATACAAATTGATATTTTTGTACTCTCAGAAGAAGGATAAGATATTGAAGTTTAATAATATGTGTGATTGAGTTGGTTTTTCAGACATTACAATTTTCAATATTTTCTAAGTCGATACCCAGACTCATTCCCAGACTCATCCTTTATAGGTCATCAAAACTATTTTACAAAATTTTCAATTGGGTGCAGACAATTTTACCTTTCATTTCATCAAGCTCAGACTTCAGAGTTGATACTTTTTCCAGCTCTTCTTTTGTATCTCGAAATCCAGACACTCCTTTCTTGGACTCAATTGCAGCCTAGAAGACAAAATAAAAAATTGAGTAAAAAGTGGAATACATCTGTGAGTGAAACACTTTTCAGAGTCCCATGACCAACTGACTTTATGTTAAATAAAAGTGGAACACTTTAGAAGTGGGACACTTTTTAGATGCTCCTCTCTGAATGTGATCCATTACTGTACTTTATTCCCTGTCGATAATTTTTCTTTTTCACATAATTTTTATATCAAATATTCTTATATGGAAAATGGTCACTGCACAATAAAAAGTACAATCGAGTGTCCCAAAAACACAGGACCACTGTCAGTATTTTGATATTGCACCAATCATATTCAAATTTTCCCATAATGAACTTTCAAGTATTGCAACTACTGTTCCAGTGACAGAACTTTGGGGAATACCCTCTTCGCATAGACGACTACTTGGTCATTTTTCCATAAATCATTCAATCTCAGTCTTTATCCTTTAAAATTGCATTCCCTTGTATAACTACTACAAATTGAGAGTTATTTATCTATGGCATTTATCCATATCTCATTTTCTTTAACCCTTTCACGACGATAGACTCCATATGGAGCCCTATTATGGAATACCTTTCGGGATGATAGGCTCCTTTTGGCAACATTATTTTTTTATAAACATTAATGAAATGACAATATCTCCAGTTCTATTCAGTATATTTACACCAAGTTTTGACGAGTTGTTCTAATGTGATAATCCTTACTAAGAATTGTATTTCAGTGATAAAATTTAAGGTATAGGTCCCGGGGCGTAGGTGATTTGCAGTTTTCCCCTAAAACCACTCTACTTATCTGTCACCAAGGCCAACATTTTCCTCTAATATTCACGTCAGGAAACGGTTAATACTTGTATTTTACAGTTATCCACCTAATCGCTCCCCAGTATTTCAAGGTATACTCGAAGGGCACATTAGACCACTAAAGACCTAGTCTGTTTGGATTACTTTTCTTTCTTTACAAACACAACAAATATACATGTACTATGCTTACCAAGTGGTCATTGATTTGGTCATCCCTGGATTTCAAAATCTCCTCAGTTCTCGTTAGGACTCCATGCTCCGCCCTCAGTTCCGCTAGCTCCTGGCGTTTCTTTTTATAGATGGTGCTTTTCCCTCTCAGCTTGTTCACGTAGCGTTTAAACTGCAATAATTCATTATATTTATATTCATTCACATTAAAACACATTGTAAGCCAGTTTTCTAGAAACAGTTTACAGGATGACCAGCATTATGGACATCACATAAACTGAAGAGAGTATGTCGAGACAATGTAAACTGAGACAGCAGGGTGAGGTTTACAGAAAAGGAATTTTTGAGATTTAAAAAATTGGTAAGGCGGTCTACAAATGATCTTGCTTGTCAGGTCTGGTGAAAAATACCATGGCTAACTTAATAATGTTTCATAATTATACTGAGTCACTTTTCTGTACTGTTTCATGATTATTTTATGTTATTACTTTTTCATGATTAAGATACCATTTTAAAAGAGTTCGCAAACGTTTTCGAAACATTTAAATTCTAGACAACTCTTTTCACCAATTAGAATCAATCATTTAGAAAGAGGTACAAGCAATGAATCTATCAATCAAACTAAAACCATTCTCCAAAAGACAAAGTTACATAACTCACATCATCTCCTTTAAGGACTTCTCCCCCGTCACTATCTTTAACAGTCTTGCGTTTTTCTTCTATCTCTTGCTCTGCCTGTGCTAATTCTTCTCTTGCCTCAGCGAGGTTGTCTGCAGCTGCCTCTTTCTTGCGTCCTATAATCACCGCCTAAGAAGAACAGAATTTGAAATAAATAATATATTATTATAGAATTCCATCAGGTATGTCAGCAATATCTTGCCCAATGCGTGTATTGTTCGTAGCTGCTTCATCTTTTGCTTCGGTAAGATTGTCTGCGACTGCCACTTTATGTGCTTTAATCGCAGAGCATCAGAACATTTTTTCACTACCTGTTTCTTACATGCAATTTTTATTTAAATCATAATGCAAGACTAAACATGAGATTGGCATTGCCGTAAAGAATGCAGTGAATGTGAGCCATTTCTGTTGCAATCATATTTCCTTGGAGATGAAACGAAAATGAAACAAGGCAGCAACAAAAACATGATTCCAAGAAACTTGCAGGATTGCTTGGGATGGATTTTAAATTGAGCAAATTAAAGAAAAAAAAATTTTATCATGACACAGGGCCTGGTTGTTTCAAAGGAAATGCCTTATGGTATGGTCTAGTGTATATGTGTACTTATGGTCCCATAAGTTTAACAACACATAGAAAGATACACATTGCACTCTTTGTTAAAAATGGCAACAAATTAATTTACCCAGCATGGCCAAGAACTAATCAGATCAAATTTCAAATTGAACAGTTAAGCAGTTTTCCTGGAACTTTGATCACAAGATTTATATGGCGCCTGCCCACCCTGACGCAGAATGCACGCAAATTAGCACAACATGACAAAATAGCAATTATATATACCATGGGTGTTCGTATTAGACAAGTTTAACTGTAATGGTTACATGTACCTGCTGTCTAAGTTCTCAGAAATTCAAATCTGACTTAAGATTGAACTCATAATATTATGAGCAAATAGGTGGTGACATTTTGTCATGTTAATGCCTTGTCTTAATTTATCCTAGTCTTTATGCTAAAACAAAACTTGAAAAGGGAACACCTGCCGATTGGGACACCTGTGGCCAGCACCAGGGGTATTCCGATTAGACAGATTTTACTGTAAGGGCTACATGTACCTGCTGTCTAAACATAGCCACTCTGTCAACTGTAGGGTCACCACTTCTCATCCTCTTCTCCACAAGCTGGTTGATCTCAGCGTTGAAATCATTTATCTAATAAACAATAAAATAAGTAGAATTATAAAGAGATTACTACGGTATTTAATTCGAGGGGTTAATTTGCAGAATGGTCAAATTTTATCATTTTCCTAATCTTAATTTTCCTAATGACGAGAAACTTCCCATTGGTGGATAACATTATGAAGATGATATTTACGACATGCAATTTTCCGAACCTGGTAACCACTCTGTGTAAACCCCTCCCCACGTATGCATTTAACCCAACATGGCCCCAAACACATACCTTATTGGTCAGTTGATCAAGGTCAGACTGACCCATGGCAGGCTCAGATACAACTCTCTGTAAATCCTGGGTGTATTTTCTCTTCATCTGGATCTCTTTAGGGAGTTTCTCATTCACCATGTAGCTGTTCACTTTAGTCTCTTCTTCAAGACGTTGTATTAAGCCTGAATTAAGAAAAGTAGAGGCATGTCAGAAACATTTGAGATTAATGAATTTATCAGTTTTTCATTCCACTTTTAGCACTTAGCTTAAATCTCTTCTTCAAGGCTGGAGTTATTAAGAAAATTAGAGGTACAAACTGTTGACAAATCTAACAAAGACAAAATAACAAATAAAACAACAACGTTGAAAAAATTGAAGAAACTGCAAGTGGCCAGTCATATATGTATTGACCAATCAGATTCAGAGTTATATTCATACCTTCTGGTGTTGCACCAATAGCAGCATTTCTCATGTCCTTCAATTGGTTGTTTAACCTTTGACATCTTTGCTCTGCTTGGACCAGCTAGAACACAAACATTCCAATTTCAATCTAACTGGACTAAAGTGGTTAAATCATTAAGAACCAATATTCTGTCTTATATGGAAAACTAAAAATGACCAATGTCAAATTCAAAAATTAATTTAATCAAGTAATAATTGTTGCTAAGTGGACAATCCAAAAGCAAAAGTTGCAATTGTACATAAGTTGCAATTTTACATAATTTCAAAATAGAACTTGATAAAAGAAACATTGCATTGTAATTTTAAAATGATATGAAAATAAATTTTAAATATATATATAAAAAAAAAATTAAGGCAAAATGAATTGTGACTATAAATTGTGCAATTATAGCTGAACTCAGAATGGTATAATCCTGTATTTCACTTACTGCATTCCTCTGCTCTTGTTTCTGTTGATTTAGTTTGTTTTCTTTCT
This sequence comes from Owenia fusiformis, assembly GCA_903813345.2. Taxonomy (NCBI): domain Eukaryota; kingdom Metazoa; phylum Annelida; class Polychaeta; order Sabellida; family Oweniidae; genus Owenia; species Owenia fusiformis. The sequence continues at coordinate 9,838,809 of CAIIXF020000004.1, forward strand.
CCCTCTCTGCTCTGAGGTCCCTGGCAACAGCTAACATAGGACCAGTGTTGGGTTGGCTCTCCACCTGGAAGTAAAGTAAATACAAGTACGTTTGTTAGTTGGTATATTATTTTGAAATCACAGTTAACATCATCCATATCTTAAATCACCAAAAATATTTCCCAAGGTTTGTTTTTGTACAAAACTTTTAGGAATTAATGTGATATATGGAATAAAATAAGAAACATAAAATAAGAGAATTAAATTCAAATAATCATTTCAAATGTTCATGTTAAATCAAGTAGGTTTGTAGGCCCAATTTATGATTGGATTTTATAAATCATTCAGCTGATCATAATTAATAAAGGTTACCTTTCTTTTGAGTCTCTCTACTCTTTTCATTAACTGCTCCCGTTCATCTTCCATTGAGGCAATGTCCTTCTTGATATCTGAAGGGTTAAAGCCACTGTTCTTAGCAGTCTCGGATTCTTTGTGGACCTGCTTGAATTGCTCAATGAGATCTTCATACTGGAAAAATATAGAAAAATTCTTAAACATGTTCTTCAGGTTGGATATAATTAAATCACAAAAATATTTTTTTGTTCTTTTCACAACCTTTATTTTACTAAACAGGACTTTTCGGATCCTGTCTGGATCCTTTTTCAACTGGATCAAAACTGAACTGAAGCGCTCAGAAAATTAAATAAAAACAATATTACGTCATATTAATTCACCAAAAATTCATTCTTTTCTTCTTTAAAAAAATATCTTTGTGATATAGAAAAATTGTTCAGCATTTAATCATAAAATTTCAAATTTTATGTTATCTGTGGCAGTCTCAGACCGCTTTTTTGAACAGTTCAATGAGATCTTTAAATTGGAAAAATATTATCACAATTATTAGGAATTTTAACTGTAACCTTTATTTCAACATTCACGTGGCAGTCCAATTTTTCATTCATTCAAACAACAAAGAAACGTATAAGCCAACTTGAATTGTTCAATTAATGTGATCTTTATACTGGACAAATACTGAAAATGTATCATTCAAAGACAATGTTTTTTTTGTGTTTTTGGATTAACATGTGTTCACATTTCAAGGATTTATAAACATATAACTCAATGGGAGAAAACAAATTTGGATTTGAGAAAAGGTGTCCACATTGAGGGGTGTTCAGATTAGAGGTGTTCAGATATACAGGTTTAACATACCTGTATATAAAGGTCATTAACAGCATCATCTTGCAGGATTTCCTGAGGAACATCTATCTTCACAAGGTATTTAGCCAAGTAGGCCCTCTTCTTCAGATCTGGGATTCTGTGTAGCAACCATTCTAGTATAGGATACACTACTGGCTTGTCTCCTACCACTAAGCCTTGTCTGAATACAGTCCTAAAATTAAGTATGATTAAGATTATAATATGTTCTTCTATCATTTGGTGTTTATTTTATTCTTAGCCATGTGGTATTCTCACTTATGTGCCATATCAAACCATTCTGTCCCATGTTAAGCCAATATGCAGACGGATGAACTGACAGACGTACATAAGTACATAATGGACAGACAGAAGAACGGATGAATGCGTTCTCTATATCCCTCTGAACTTCATTTGATGGGATAAATGCTTGATGTTAAAAAGCAAATGAATGTATGTCTGGAGATATATGAAAGTAGAATATATGAATATTACACTTTTTATTGAAAAATCAAAATGACCACCAAGTAATTTTCTTAGCATGCCCAAAATCTTATCAGACGTTGACTATCGTCTGCTCTTGCATCTGTAAAAATTTCAGGCTAAACAGGCAAGTGGTTTTCCTGGAATTTTCCTGGACGATAAGATATATGTGTTACAAACCCACAAAAATCCACTCACGCACATGAAGATTGAAGATTACAATATAAATCTTTGAGTATGTATGATAAATAAAAAGCAATGATAAGTAAAAGCTCATAGTAAAAGTTCATTTTGCAATTACCAAAAGATTGATTTTTCATAATTTACTCATTTACTAATATGCACATTATCCATTGTTCTTTACTTTTTATGAAACAGAAATTATTAAAGTATATTCAACACAATAACAAGACAAACACAGAATTTTGTTGGTTCTACACTGTATACTAGATAGTATTTCTATCCCTCCTTATCTTATCAAAATTTTGCACAATATTTCACTAACTAAACAGTATATTGAATTGAACATGGTGATTCTTTACAATTTACAATGATGAACATCAATATGAATTAGTTATCTTATATACCATGTATACATAACAGTGTATTTACTAAATTCTGTAAACAGCTTCTTAAAAACATCATGGGAGTAAAAATTCGTGAAAAACAATTGTCTTTGATTCGAGTGTGACATTAAGTACTGGTCAAGATGCTCTGAGCCAATTACTTTTGATATCCTGCATTACTCGAGTAATGCTGGATATGATTTATGATTTTTCTGCACTTGGTACTTGGCATAAGTGCAGAAAAATCATAAAAATGTTAGCCATGCTGCATTCTGGCCAAAGATGAACTTTGAACCAGTTGCAATGAAGTCTTCCTATATCCATTCTGAAAAAGTAAGCTCCAGATCAAGACCAAAAGAGAAATTTTGCGACCTGGGCTAGTGGATCATATATTAATCTTGACTTGCTTTTCTCAACCTTTTTATACAGTAATAATTCACTGGTCACAGTTAAATCGTGAAAGACAATTGAAATTCAGGAATTAAAGAAGACAAAATGTGACACTGTGTCTCATCTATGAATGACTAAAGGGACTCAACCTCTAATTAAAACCTAAAACCTACAATTCAAAATAAAAATATTAGAACCTCATAAATTTTCATTACACACCTTTAACTATGCAACTTGTAGAAAATGGGTGCATAGTAATAATCATGAGGTTCAAACAATATTTATTATAAACCTCAATTTTTTATAGAAAAGAAAGTCTGAATGAAATCAATTGATGGTGAAAGTTACAAATTGGTCTGAATTTTCTGAATTTTGCTACATATTTGGCTCATATGAAGAGAGGTTGTGTCACTTTAATTGTAATCCAACATAGAAAATGTGCAATGATTTATTTCTAAAATGAAATGGTTGAAGCTATTGCTTTACTTACACTGGATCTTCTTCTCTAAATAATGATGAAATAAATGTAGAAATGTAAACATTTTGTATCTTTAATATACACTGTTCCACAGCTGGATGACACTAACTGCAGTTAGCTTCATTCAAGATGGTTGCCAAGATTCTTTAGTTAAACTAAGTTGAATCTTGATTCCAAAAGTTTTGCCATGCAAATTAATAAGGCTACGATTGTATTCAACCACAAATGAATGCCCAAACACCTGCAATATTAGAGAATTTTAAAGAAAACGGCTTCACTTAGAATGACTAACTGAAGTTGATGATCTATGTCATCATCAACTTCAGTTAGAGTCATTCTAAGTGAACCCATTTTCTTTAAAATTCTCCAATATCACGGTTGTTTGAGCATTCATTTGTGGTTATTTCCCATCGTTGCTTTATTAATTTGAATGGCGAAACATTTGGAATCCAGATTCAACTTAGTTAAGCTGAAATGGAAGGTTTATCTAAAACAAAAGTTTCGGCAACTATCTTGAATGAAGCTAACTGGAGTTAGAGTCATCCAGCTGTGGAACAGTGATGTAGTAATTAAGCTATTCATCTATTAACCTCTTGAATCCCAGGCTCTAAAATTGGCATGAAACCAGAGAATTTTTCATTTTTTGCCACCTTTTGACATTTTATTACATACCTATACAACTTTAGATGCTCAGCTTAGTAAAATTGGACGGCAGAGATCATTTCTACATGTTTTAAAACAATTTTTGTGTAAATTGGATGAAAATTGTTCAAATGAGAGCAATTTTTGTGAAAAATTTTGTGACGGATTTTCTCGTCCCTCTGGGCACCAGTCTTATTTCATTTGTGACGGATATATCCGTCACTCTGGGTATTCAAGAGGTTAAATAATTTGCTGTTCAGTCGGGCATGCTTGCTGTGATGGTAGTCCCCATCCCTTAACCTAAAACATCTTTCATTGAATTCTAAAAATTTCAGGAATCAAAATAAAGTCTGGTCAACTGGTTCTTGTTTCCAAAAGTCCCCTTAAACATGTTAAAAGGCAATTCACCCACTAAGGAGTAACACTGGCACCCTCTATAGGCACTTTTTTAATTTTGTCGTATTATATAGGTACATGTGTGGGAAAAATTGTCAGATATGATATTTGAATGTTCTGGTGATGGTGTGTAATGGTTGCAAAAACGATCAAAACAAAAACAATCAAAAAGTGCTAGCAACCTTTGCCCGCCTGCATCATTATTTTTGATTTTTTGGTTATTCCCCAGGTTTGTGTCCATAATCAGGGTACTCACTATAACCTTTGATTACCAGAAATTGTATCACAAATTACATGTATGTTTTGAACATTTGAGCTTTGTCAAAAGAAAACATGTATTTCCATTTAAAAAATCTCAAAACCTCTTGGCGATACACTTTTACGTCAGTGATGAACTCCTTTAAAAATTTAATATTGACACTTACAAATTACTGGCATCTGTTGGTGGTTTGTATTTCAGGATACGTAAAACTCCAAATATTCTGACAGCTGTTTGATCGGCACTCTCCTCTCTGATGTCAATTTTATGCTGTAGTGAAAGACAACAAAATTAGAAAACAAAACACTATTCAGGGATGTCATTAGAATTCCTGAAAGAAGGATCAGTGGCATATAAAGGAGGAGCAATAATGGAAGGTGGCTGCGCGAAGCGCCGCACAAATGGCGTGCGGCGCAAACTAGGGGGGTCTGCCCCCCCCAGAAAATTTTGAAATTTAACCTCTCTGGTGCATTCTGAGTATATCTCAGCGCAAAATTTCCAATAATAATATTTATATAAACAATAAGAAAAATAAGAAAAAATTGTGTTGTTAGAAAACTTTATTTTTATTTTTTCAGATAAATTATGCAGATTCAGTATTTTCCTGTCACTAATATCAAACTGTATATGAGCAATTGATCTCAATAAAGCAGATCAATACATAATTTATTGTAATTAATTTTTTATTAATTCTTAATTCCTTTGTTTTTCAATGTTGCCCCTTGTTCCTCCTCACTCTGATGTTTAATAAACTCAATATTCCTTTCTGACACATTATCAATCTCAATGAAATATAAGGATCAACATTCAATAGTTTGATATGTATTTTTGACTTGTAATATTTTATTTGTTTTCAAATGTTGCCCTTTGTGCTTCTTCACTATGATGTAAGATAATGCCAAGAAGATCAATTGTATTAATTAAACAGTTTGTTTTCAAGTTTATGTGTAATTGTTAATAATAATATCCATTGAAAGTTGGCAGGACAGTGATAAAGGTTTTTTGCTACTGACCCATTAATCTCAAAGCAATGACGTTTTGGGTTGAGAGGTCAATCAAAATGGTGGCCGGATTACAGTAAGATAATTATCTCAGTGTTTCTCTAAAACACTGCTAATTATCTGCCTATTATACTTAGATTTTGTCTTCACAAGGTAGGCCAATTTATATTCTTTCATTTGATATGTTTAACTAAATTGAAAGCCGGAGATTTTCGTCTGAAAGCCGGAGAATTCTCCGTGATCCGGCTTGTAATGACATCCCTGCTATTAATAATTTTAACCCTTACAAGCCAGTTAAGTAATCAATGACAGAGAAATGATGAGGATCAAAAATAGGTGAAGTTGGCAAAACTAAGCTTTAAAAGATTACTTCTTTTTTATTGGCTCGTGCTGAGGCTTTTTTTGGATTTAGTAGTAAGTGAGTTAATTCCTCAAGCAAAAGTTTAACCCTAAGGTGTTAGTTTATAATAAAATTGCGTTAGAGAGGGTTTCAAACAACATACGCACATTTTACAACAACACCATGAAAAGTGTGCACTGATTTTCGGCAACATGATTTCCTAAATACAACAGAAATACCAGCGACTTCTTGATTTAGAATTGTGAACAATTTACAGCATTAAAAAAACTTCGAATCTATTTTATTAATATCTTCGGAGAACGAGAATCAAATTGACCCATCTTCACTTTTTGATATGTTTGGATGTTTTCTAAGAGGTCCAGGTACTCAGATCTTCACAATTTAAAGATCTTAATCAGTTCAAAATGTTCAGATTTTTTCTACTTTTGCCCCTCGGTAAATTACAACCGCGTTAATAGTAAGCTTGGCAATTTACTTATACAGTGAAACTTGACTTGGAAAACACTCTTCTGTAAGGAACACCTGCTTTACAAGTTATAGAACGTCTTTCAAAATATGCATAAAATTTTAATTTTTCAGTCTGTATCCCTATTTATCAATACAATTCATTACAACACTGCAAACATCTCCTTCACACGAGCCTTCATTTTTTTTAAATGATCTCTTGTTTTTGCGATGAGATTTTTATCCAATATTTTATACTACATGTATCTATTCTCTGCTGCTCTTATGAGAAAGAAATCATTACCTTGATATCAATATCAGCCAATACATCATTTAAAACTTGGAGAAGTTGCAGAGACTCCAGAGAATCGAAGCTGATAAGATTGTAGCTCTTTGAGAATGGAGGCTTGTTCAGCTCATTAACGATATACTTAAGTTGCTCAGTCATTTTTGTTCCCTAATCTGTTAAAATAAAATATATAAATACATACAAAGTAATCAGCAGACAATGGTGAGCAATCTTCCTCTAAATAGCTCCTCATGTTTGTGACGTATAAAGCATAGGGGCATGTTTGAACAATGATCTTGTATCTGAATCAGTTTTCAGCTTCCACACAAAATCACCACGTCTATACTACAAATTGATCTGATCTAAATGAATTACACTGCATAATCTGGTATTTTATAATGATGAAAGAGGATTTTGGAGGAAGAATTTACTAAATTCACTCTATTATCGCCCATGGAAACAAACAAATTATTATAGCTCTGTTTAAAATAATAAAAGATTCATTATGAGCGATATTTTTGTGATGATTGTATAGTTGAGTCGCTAGTGTATCTTAAAAATTAAGTTAAACATAAATATATATCGATATATACTCACAAATTGCCAATGTTTTCATATTTGCAGATATTTTCGAAAATAAATTTGGAATGCAGAACCCGGATGTGAAATTAGCTAGCCAAAATGGATTCGATATTAATACACTAACTTAAATGCAAATTAGCAAAATATTGACAGAAGACAACTGAAAATAATCTTTAAAATAAATTTAATCTACATTTTATGGCAAATTATTGATGAAAGAATAGATTTTTTTCCCGATAAATGAGACTATCCAAACGTGTACTTCCGGTTTGAAAAGTGGAAAAAAGAAAGAGGTGAGCTTTTCATTGTTTTTGCAACGTTCTACGGGTAAAATATTAAAATCCCACCGCTGTTATTTGCAATCAGCCAATTTGTTTACATGGATTATATAATTTATGAAATTTTATGCATTCTTTGGTATAAACTTCATCTTTGAAATATCCATATGCCGGTATTTTTCGTCCTGACTGTAGCCTACTATTTTTTTCAAGGCCTGTCTGCGTCGCTAACATGCTAAATATAAGAGTTAGCTGACGTTTGGGAGTCTGACTTACCTTCTAAAGGTTAGAACCCGAATCTTAATGAAACCATATCACCTTTGTTCCGTCAACCATGGAGCATTTGCCACAACATCCAAGAGGTAAATCATGGATCGAGAAAATGAATGATTTCCTTGTAAGTTCCGGAAGTTTCAATACGAAAAATTACCGAACATATGTGAAAACCGAATATTTGTTCGTTGTTTTCACGATTTACAGGTTCGTTTGTTCTTCAATGTTTTGGTCTAAATTATAAAGCATCACCAACAGGTCTTTCTCTATTAATCGACTAATACAGCAGACGGCTCATATTTCTACGTAGCATTTCATTCAGACCAATAGTGGGAGTGTAGATCACGCAGTTTCGTTCGTTGCGTACTTCACTTGAAATTGGTAATTTTTAATATTGACTACTTCACTTAGCTTGGCGGATGTAGAACATTGCTTAATATTCTTTTAATTTTCACACCAGACATGCTTGGTTGAAGTTCAAGGGTCAATGCGTTATTTCGTGATAACTACAACGCCTTCCCGGAAGTCAACATTGATGAAAAATGAAAAAGTCGGAAAAGCATTTACGCTAATTTCTATCAAATGCTATGTTTATGCATCATCATCGACGCAACAAAGGTGATATAGTTTCATTAAGATTCGGGTTCTAACCTTTAGAAGGTAAGTCAGACTCCCAAACGTCAGCTAACTCTTATATTTAGCATGTTAGCGACGCAGACAGGCCTTGAAAAAAATAGTAGAAGTCAGTCAGTGTCAGTCAACTGGAACTAAGATTTTCGACATCTAAAAAGTCACTCGACTTTTTTGCAAAAAAAAACGTCCAAAAAGTAACAGTCGCATGGATTCACATTGTCGTACTTACAAAATGATCCACCGCCTAACCATCAAACTCGGTAATATTGTACACGTAACTATTAATTACCGTATATTCCAATAGAAAACTGGGCTTGCTTTTCAACATTTCAAGCGAAAATTCTCTATACGGAGCTTTTGTTTTTCTGACGTAACTTCTTCTAAGAAATCGTTGACGTGATAGGTTCAGTTCATCTTATTTCGAAAGGGGTGTCATCTATTAAGAATATTTATTTTCATCTTGTCCAGTCCTATATACAACCTGCCCTTATCCTTTTGGCTTGTAAAACCGCGTAGTAATGTTGAAATTATGGAGTAGATTCTCTGAGAGTGGCGACATGTCTGCATCTCTACCATCTTGCGTTTGACACCCCTTGTTTTGGGCGAGTCCAAGTAAACCGCACATCCGGGTGATTAGAAAATAGACATTTTTTTTTTAAAATCGAGCGGCAACAAAGATACTTCTGGTCAAACTGAGTTTATGACGAAACTTATGAAAGAATCAATAAAAGGTAAGTGGTATACATTAGGCCAATTTGAAACTTCAGAATGCTTTCTGTGATTAAAAATCACAAAAAAGTCGAGTGACTTTTTAGATCTCGAAAATCTTAATAGATCTAGCCAAAGAGGATTTGATCGCAGGGATGCAACTTAATACTCAATTTTAACCGTGATCATATCAACATTGAAAGTGTCGTCATTTATCCCGTGCCAGGACGCTGGCATTTAATAATAGATCTAACTCAACTGACTAGATTCTTTAAATTCATAATCAACAGTCCCACAGGAAGTTGTATCAAGTCCTTTGTGGTCCTTTACGTGGCTTTTTGGTGTCTTCACTCTTTAGTTGTTGGTTAGAGCATGGGCTTCAAGTTGAAAGCCCATGGTTAGAGTGAGGACGCTAAAAAAAGCATGTAAAGTTAGAGAGTGAGGACGCCAAAAAAACACATAAATCATGATATCTCCATATATGGCAGATTATTGAGATGGTGGCCTGAATTCCAAATGTCCTTGAGATCTAGCCTTATAATCTTTCCAAATGAGAATGTAATACTTTGGCTCATACACATGTATGTATTAACATCGACACAGGAGCAATGAAGCGCCCTCTGTACACTACATTGGGTTAGAAAAATTCTATATAATATAATATAAAGAGAAGGATTGTAAACACGCCGAAACCCACCTACTGCAAATTGTTATAGTGATTGGAAATTGCTTGTTAGGGTCTCATTTGGGATATAAATAAATATCTCATAACATGAATAATTCAAACAGTTTGATACTCCTTTGATACTCCTTTCTTATTTGTTTCCAACAAATGGCTCAATGCCTGATTCTCATTTACTGATCTCAAATTCTCAAATTCACCTTTCTCTCCATATCTTCCATAATCTTTCATCAATCAAGCTCTATTTCACATCTGATCTACTCAAGATTTGACAATATATAACTTTGATGCTGTTAACTTGAAAAAATTGTCAATTAAGCTGTTTGTACCTACATTGTACTGACATTTTCCAAAACATATGGTTTAATTTTAAGAGTTTACTGATTGTTATTCAAGAAAAGAAGGATTACACTTGGAAAATTAGTTTTGTGTGTTACATATATCAGGAGTTAAACCCAGAGTGTGATTAATGATAGTTAACTAAAGTGTTATTACATCAAAGCATCGTACTAGTTCAAAACAGATAGATCTACTGACCAAATCGAGACTCGAGAGTTGTTTTATGTTTTTCAGAAAATGACCAGTATAAGTGACGCTGATAAACCACTGAAGGTAGACAAATGGGATGGAGTTGCCGTGAAAAATGCAATGGATGATTCAGTGAAAAAGGTAATGTTTAACAAAATGGTTGCCAGAATTCAAAATTGCCACCCAGAATTTTATCAGCTTTATATATCTTAAAATTGCCTTAAACCTATAAAGTATCATCTGGGAGGCAGGAGTTTGAATGTGAAATAAACCAATCGTCAATTTAAACAACATCCATTAATTTAAAGCTTAGAATTTCTCATTGGATTGGCCAAAATTATGTTATGGCATAACATAAAAATATACATCCCTTAGACGTTAGTCTCATCCCTCCCAGGCTTGTAAAGGCCTGAAAACATTGTATTCAATATTTGATTTTTCCAGGTATTTACTGACAGATATGGCTATGTGGAATCCCATACTCTTATGGATGGACGTCTTATAATCTGCACTATTGCCGTTGCTTTCGCTGGTTTTGCCCTTATATGGGACTACCTCAATCCATTCCCACAATCTCGACCAGTGCTCATCACATGTGTACTCACATATCCTTTTACAAACATCAAAATAGATCATTTAGTATTTTTTATTATTTTATATCTCATTATAGGATGGGAGTGCATCCCATATATCACCGTTTAAAAGTGAAGGTACATGTACAAGGTCAATTTTATGTGAAAAATCAGACAAACTTCAAACGTATCAAATATTCAGTTCAAAACAATACCTGAAATTACTTTAATTTCTTCTTTGGATTTTTAGTCTTCCAAAAATCTTTAGCAATAGACTCAATGCAAGTTGAAATAATCTTAACTTATCCATTATTGAATATTGAAGTGATATTACCGGTATATTTGAAACATACAGTGTCTGCATTCCTGAGTTAACCACCAATTTATGAAACTAGCCACTGCTTACAGGCACCCAGGTAATATTAAATGATTGGGGTGGGGGGTTAACTGGCCAAAAATTCATACAGTTTTTCATCATTTTCGAGCACTTTACAAGTGATTCAAATTTGAACACCCCTTGGAATTTTTCAAAAATTGAACCCCCATGGCAAAAACTGGCTATTGGCCTGATAATGAATTTATATTGTGTTTTTTTTCATACAATATCTTCTTTAACTGTTCATACTTATTTCTTCATGATGGGTGTACTGACCTTATATACCACCTACAGGGAAAAATTGGTATTCATGTTAGCACTAGATAAAGACAAATCTGGAGTCGACCCAGACAATGTGTGGCAGATCTCCTCCTTAATGAAAAAGTAAGTGATATTTTCATAATGGGCAATCCTATGTCTATTTAAAGCAATAAACATAATGTATAAGATACCACAAAGCATTCAACATTTTTGACCATCTCATTTCCTAGCACTTCTATATATGCCCCTTCAATGTATGTTCGTCGTGAGTCCAATTTTTGACTCCTATTCTCAAATTGCGACTGCTTAATAAAAACTCATGGTTGATTTTCTTTTTGTAACTTTTCCTCCCCTCAAGAGTGCTAACAAGTTTAATTGATTACGCTTTTTATTTATTTATTTTTTATTTTTGTACTTAGTGTACTAAAGTAGCCTGTATAAATAGAAATTTTGCAACAATTTCAATGCTTTGGCTTGATGCATTATAAGCCATTTAAGCATGATCAAATAAAAATAAAATAAGATATTAGAAAAATAGGTCACACTAGATCCTTTTAATGCCCTTATGGCAATTAAAGAAAATGCTTTGGCATCAACTGAACTATTAATCCATTATGGTGAAAAAGATTTGAGAAATGTAAAATTCACTTAAACTTGTAAAATGGAACACATTTAAAGTAAAGGGGAAACCTTTATAAGTGGAACACTTAAGAGTCCCAAGACCAACTGACTTAATCTTAAATGAACCTCTTTAACTTTAACTTGAATACCCCAGAAGTGGAACATTAAAGAGTTACCAAATCACTTTCACTTGCCAATTTCACTAGAATTTCTCACAACAGGCTGAATAAATGAAAACCACGCGGTACTAACTTCGACTGTTAATTTGAATTTTTGACCTACCAGATGCTTGAAAATCAAGGATTTTGAGTCTCATACTGCACCGTTTTTCTTCAAATTTATACCATTAAAAGCAAAACAAAATTGCCTTTCTGTCGGTGCATTACTTTATTGTAAAGAGTCACTCGTTCTAGCAGCGTTTTGGTCCCCAGCTGATAGAAGGCCTTCTTACAGCTGGGGACCTAAATGCCGCTGGAAGTAGGGACTCTGTTTAAGAGAATAATGTACCAACAGAAAGGGATTTTTGTTATGCTTTGAATGGAACAAGTTTGAAGAAAAATGGTGCAGTATGAGACTCGTATTCCTTGATTTTCAAACATCCGGTAGGTCAAAAATTCAAATTAACGGTCGAAGTTTGTACCGCGTGAAAACATCAGGCAAAATTAACGGAATTCATAGATTTAACATGGAAAAGTTGAAAAGTCCCTTGAACAAACAGGCGATTTTGTGAAAACAACTATTGAAAATCGCCTGTTGCCTGCTGCTTACATAGTTTTCACTGTTACCTCTTTATTTTCTCTCCAGATACGATGATATGTACACACTTACACTGGAATATAAAGATGGCTCTGGTGGAGCTTGTCGCACAGGAAGTTGGACCAAAAGTGTCTCATGCTTCATCGATGAAGATGGCGAGATTCTACAAGCAAAACTCGACCCTGTTGTTAGACAATTGCATGATAGTTTAAAATCAGAGAAAAAGGAGAAATAATACCAGAATACTCACAGTTAATGGATCACACTGATGAATTATTGAATGCCGGGGCAAAAATTTTGTTGTAAATCATTCTCTACTAATACATTGGAGGGATCATGGATTTTGTGTCAGTCTCAGTGAAAGAGTTTTATACAAAAGATTTAAAACAAAATTCATTCATTGTTTGATGGGGTTGGGGTGGACCCCCATTATTAGGTTTAGTAATGTATTGATGTGATCACTAATTGTTAATATCTTTTCATGGTACATGTAAGTTAACATTGTAAGGGTGAAGGTTGACAATAATGGTTAATTGGTAAAACACATTGAATTTTCTCGAATTTGTACATTTTTGGCATACTCATTTTTACAAGTGCCTCAACCTGTGCCAGAAATACAATGTCAGATGTCAAATAGATGTCACTTTCATACAATAGGTAATTATGAGTCTTAGCTTTTTCCTTGTGAGTTGTGACTGTACATTGAGAATGTAAAAACTATGTAAGTAAATACAATATTAAAAGTATACTGCTTTAGGATCAGTATATATGTATCTATTTTCAATTATCCCACCTTGGTATTCTTACCATTGTTTTAACTTATTTTTCATTGATAAAACAGTCCATGAGACTATTTCATTAATATCTGTCTCTAATATTTGGTTTCATTTATTATGTTGTTCCACATTGTGAATGTGATATGTAGCAATGATATATTGTAAATAAAATAAGACTTTTGATATTATCAATTGTCTAAATCAAAATACTAGATTTTATCTCTCGTTATCATATTCGCCATACTCAACATGTTAAAGGGCCGATAGCTGTAATTGAGATCCTAAATAATAACTCAGATACGAGTAGGTAGTTACCAGTTCCACCGACAGGTGGAATATACCCGAACTAGAAGTCACATTTTCAAAAAAAAATTAAATTTTCGAAACCATATTTCTGGTTGTACTTTTACATGTAGATTTCAAATATGACTGAATTTTGAATATTTAATGACGTACGTTTTTTGTACTCGCATCTAGTCTATTCTAACATTTACTTCATAATGATATTTTCACGCGGTTCTAACTCACCGGGGCGTATCGAAACCAAAACGCCCCGCAAAACCGTCAATTTGCATTTCAAATCTACCCTGTCTTTGGAAAATCAATGATTGTGAGTCTCACACTACACCGTTTTTCTTCAAACTTGTTTTGATCGCCAGATGTGAGAAGTTGCAAATTCTCAGAGATTTCAACCACAATCCTTGATATCTCGCCAGTTCTTCTATCACTCTCCCCCATATTTAGCGCAAGGACTCCCATTACAACCCTCCATCGCTGCATCAACATGGTTATTACATGAAACGCAGCAATTCTGAAAAGTCCTACGCAACTGTTCGAAATTGACCAAAACGCCCCGTTGTCTTCCAAAACGCCCCGCAGAATCTATGACTACAAACGTGTAGTTTCAAGGTATATAGATCCAATGGGGCTTTTTGGAAGAGAACGGGGCGTTTTGATCAATTTCGTAGGACTTTTAGAAATTGCTGCGTTTAATGTAATAAATATGTTGATGCAGAGATGGAGGGTTGTAATGGGAGTCCTTGTGCAAAATATAGGGGAGGATAATAAAAGAACTGGCGATATATCGAGGCTTTTGGTTGAAATCTCTGAAGATTTGCATCTTCTCACATCTGGGGACCAAAACGCCGCTAAAACGAGCGACCCTGTACACAAAAGCAATGTCTCGAGTTAAAGGTATTTCTGTGAATGTTTTTATGGACCAAGTTTGAAGAAAAATGGTGTACTATGAGACTCACAATCATTGATTTTCCAAAGACAGGGTAGATTTGAAATGCAAATTGACGGTTTTGCGGCGCGTTTTGGTTTCGATATACCCCGGTGAGTTAGTACCGCGTGATTATGTAGCTCACAAAATCCAATCAGTTGATTCGGACATAAACTTTGTTTACTATATTTATTGAAACTTGAAAAATGGTCATGTAATTGGCTCTTAAATTGAAAAAAAGTCAATAGTATTTCTAGTGGCATATTGACATTACGTTTTACCTTGATCCCCCCCCCCCGAAAACCGAACGGCTCCGATGTTGAAATGTCAAGAGTTTTCCCTGGAGTTTTGTAAAAGTGGAGTTTCAAAGACACATTCATTGCTCTTCTCAAGTTTGTTTCCTTTGTACAGTGTAAAATATCCATCATCATTTTGGACCTGTTTTCATGTTCTACTGTAAGTATTTGAATGGGCTAGGTGACTCAATTACATGTTTAGGAATTATTGAAATGTTGAAGTGTCGGATAGGAAACAAAACATGCGTTTACCCCCTCCCCCCGAACTAAACTTATTTATTTTGCTTTCAGACGTGTGATGCCGCCCCTTATCTAGGATACTTTATCCCATAGTTACCACTCGTTCTTGTTAGGCGTATATTTCTTGAACAAATAACTCTTCATTCCAAGTGGTAGATTAAAGCAATACAATATGATATTGATTTAGTTAATGGAGTTAAGACTTCACTTAAAAAAACTAAGATTAGACAGCTTGATATAATGATATACTGTTCTAGATCAACTGTTAAAAAGTAAATCTCGATTCGCTGTTGAACGCTTTATTTGAGACTAGTTTTCACCATACAAGCAATGCTTTCCATAAATGACCTTAAATGCACTTCAAATAGGGATGTGGCATTTTGTTATCCCTACCCTCAACGTCGTCTTTTTAGAACACGATATCCATCCTATCTTCGACAATAGCACCCATCAAGCCAGGGCTGTTTCCAGGATACTGAAATAAACTATATTTTTGGCCAAACACTAAATTTTGAAATGCCTGTATCTTTTTACCATTTGTGAGTTAAACAATAATACAAATCAATGCAACTTTGGATAAGCTTTAAATTGATATATGACTCGTACTATGGAGACATTTGTATATGTCTGCCTAGGGAGGGGGAGACATACTTTACACCCTGTACATTAAGGCCAAGAACGATATGTATTATTACTTATCGTGCCCATAAGTCTGTAAGTGATACAGCTAAGTTGAATATGAAGAGAAAACAACCATATGCTAATTAAAATTATTTCTATAGTGCATTTTACATGTCATGTACATAACAGAAAGTCTAAATTCGCATTGTTCAAAGATTGATTTCAGATTATCTTTTGTTTTCCGACGCTCTTTGTTTGTATTTTTTAGAATATTTGAGAGATTTTTACTTCTTATAGAGGATATGATTTATTTTATAATTAAGAAATTTTTATTTTTCTATGTTTACAGTACGTTATCTAGCATTCAGTATGACGAAATGAAATGGTTGATAAATTGAAAAACATGTTTGTCCCCATGTCCCATGTCCTTGGACTAATGAAAGAGAACCATACACGTATTTTCATTCTCACCGATATCTTTAGGTGTTTTATTGTTCTGCACTACATGTATGTGTTTCGTATTATATGTATTATACTTTTGCCAATGAAACTGGCTATATATTTTCCAAGTTGAGTTTCTAAAATTCAACTCAAAACGAAAATGCTTCAATTTTTGTCTAATGGGGTATGTAATTGATGTCAGCGAGATCGTTGAAAGAAATCTCAATTTCTAAATCGAGGTCCTCGCGGTCGATTAAAAATAGAATATACAGAGTATAACCGAACTAAGTTCATGGAACCGAGTGAGAATCTATACTTCCAACAAAACCCGAGAAAATGGATCGATTGCGAGCACTTATCTTAGAAAAATACAATGGTACGATCTATGGTCACAAGTCTATCACCACTTGACATATACCTGTACACCCTCTCCAAAAGTATATATGACAAGGATGGTTTAAGTTTAAAGTCCCCATATATAGTTAAACCACTTTGGCTTAAATTGCAATCTTATCCATTGTTACCAAAGTGCGATATGTAAAACTTTTTTTTTTATTTCAAAAAGAGGTTTTTGAAGGACAAAAAATAATGAATTTATTTAAAACTAACTTGTATAGGTCACATGTATTTTTTAATAAGTGATAATTTGCACCAATGCATGGCATTCATCCCCACGTATTGTCTGCCGAAAAAGTTTTTATCGTACCTAACAAAAGTTACGATATTGTAGTCAGCTTGACGGGCGGGCGGCGGGCGGGCGGCGGGCGGGCGGGCGGCGTCTCACTTTTCAGCTTGTCTACAGGTTACCAGCCAAACCATTTTAGGGATTCATCTGAAATTTTCAGGGATGTTTCTACATATCAACGTCAAGAACTGATTAGTTTTTGGGCATTCTGGGTAAATCTTAAGGTGGCCATTTTGGATTTTCCGTCCTAAAATCTTCACTTTCAAGACTTGTCTACAGGTTTCCAGCCAAACCATTTGAGGGATTCATCTGAAATTTTCAGGGATGTTTCTACATATCAACCTCAAGAACTGATTAGTTTTGGGCATTCTGGGTAAATCTTAAGGTGGCCATTTTGGATTTTCCGTCCTAAAATCTTCACTTTCAAGACTTGTCTACAGGTTTTCAGCCAAACCATTTGAGGGATTCATCTGAAATTTTCAGGGATGTTTCTACATATCAACGTCAAGAACTGATTGGTTTTTGGGCATTCTGGGTAAATTTTAAGGTGGCCATTTTGGATTTTCCGTCCTAAAATCTTCACTTTCATGACTTGTCTACAGGTTTTCAGCCAAACCATTTGAGGGATTCATCTGACATTTTCAGGGATGTTTCTACATATCGACGTCAAGAACTGATTAGTTTTTGGGCATTCTGGGTAAATTTTAAGGTGGCCATTTCGGATTTTCCGTCCTAAAATCTTTACTTTCAAGACTTGTCTACAGGTTTCCAGCCAAACCTTTTGGGGGATTCATCTGAAATTTTCAGGGATGTTTCTACATATCAACATCAAGAACTGATTAGTTTTTGGGCATTCTGGTTAAATTTTAAAGATGTCATTTTAAAAGCAAAAAAGGCTCCAAAACGTAATAAAATATGTAGTTTGGATGTTCATTTATGTCTGTGGATTATGTTTTATACCACAAACACTTATAAATACCTGAAATTTGCAATAAAAGTGCCCAAAAATTGTTGTTTCGAAATTCCCCATTTTTCCTGTATCGCGCTAGTCACGTGACCCTTACCCGTAGCAGGCAATGCCTAGTATTACAGATATTACAGTACATATTTCAACATGTTCAATATGGCAAACATCAGCGATTCTGACTCCCGGGTTCTGGGAAATGGCTATATATAAATCGGCGAGAGGGTGTTTAAGGAGGGGAAATATGTCCAAGTATGCCAGTAAAAGAGCAGATATGGACTTTAGACAAGTACTATGACGGAGAATCAACTAAAAAAATGTGCGTTCTGGAATGAAGACCCGTTGCCATTGACTGAGAATCCCAGCGATCCTATAATCCTACTCAGTTTGAATTTAGACGCGGAAAACAGGTTATGAAAACGGGCTCTCTGCAAAGTTATCAAATTTAGAAAATATGGATCTTGTTTTTGAGTGGCTTAACAAGCATTCGGATACAAGACTTGGCGCTATCTCTTGAAATACACGCAGACTTGCAGTAAATTGGCCATTGCAAATTGCAAAATCAGATCGTCAAATTAATCGCTTCGTTTTTAAACGTATGCTTCATATCTTCATCCAAAACTTTAGGATTCGATAGAGATAAGTTAAAACTTGTACAGGAAGAAATGGGAGATCCTACCTTAATTTAGAATCGCTGATTTCTCTGGACAAATTCCGAGAAGAAATTGTTCAACATCGCGATCAGCTCAGACTAAACTTACATGTCGTGCATGTCACTCTGAACTCACGTGATAAAATACGGCATTTTGATTGGTTACTACTCGTGTTGTCATGACGCGAAAAACAATAGTAAACACTGAATATGTTAATGAACTGTCAATTGTCTTTCTGATTGGTTAAATTTACACGCCTCCTAAATGAATATAGTAGTCGTAGTAAATGATTCATTGATAACTCTGAAAGTGGGCGTGACCAGCTTTATTTTGACACCAAATTCAAGATGTTTCAAATAAAAATGGCCTCGCAAGACGAGGTTGAAATATCGGCAGTTTGATACTGATATGGTCTACGATAGATCAAAATTGACTGCCCCGCGTCATATGTCACGTGAGCCTATATTTGTTGAAAAATGAAAGAGATAGTGACACTTTTTAATCTTAAGTTAATACCAATATTACAAACACATATCTATTTTTTTCATTAAATATTTATTTCTTCATTATACATACATTTGTTTTACACTGCATTGATTTATTTTTGCAAAACCTTATTAAGGTGGCCATTTTGGATTTTCTGTCCTAAGATCTTCACTTTCAAGACTTGTCTACAGATTTTCAGCCAAGCCATTTGAGGGATTCATCTGAAATTTTCAGGGATGTTTCTACATGTCAACGTCAAGAACTGATTCGTTTTTGGGCATTCTGGGTAAATTTTAAGGTGGCCATTTTGGATTTTCCGTCCTAAAATCTTCACTTTCAAGACTTGTCTACAGGTTTCCAGCCAAACCGTTCAAATTTTTACATATGTTACACAGTGATAAGTTCTAGAGCTGATTAACTTTTCTGCGGCCATCTTGCTTTCTTGGTCAACAAGACCACAATGCTGTGTTTTAGGTACGATGTTGTTCACGTCTGTGCCTTGTTAAAATTGGTCCATACGATAATATAAGCAAGATATGAACTTATCCATGCATGAAATGGTTCGGAGAAAGTATCCATTTTAAAATCTTAGTTGTTGATAATGATACAAGTAATTACTTATTTTCAGACTATACACGGGGACTTGAAATATCTAATATCTCGTTCGATAATTCATGAATATATAATGAAAATGGTTGGTATTTCTATTTTCAACGAAATCTTTTGAACATTTTTAATGGTCTGCAATTCTTTTTAAATATGTTATACACTTTTGCGGATGAAACTGATATTTCTAAATAAAGCGAAGTTTGAAAATTAAATGCCAAATAGAATGGTTCTATCTTGGTATAATGAGATATGTAATTGAGGACACCAATCTCTAAATCGATCAAGGTACTAGCTTATACCTGAGTTCCTACCTGCCATTCTCAAAATTCATTTCGTTCGTTGCGTACCTTCACTAGCACAGGAGGCACGGATTGCACTGAACGAAGGCTAAGAGACTACCTACTTGGCTTGACTAAAGTCATGGATCTAAATGAGAGACACAAACAAACAAAACTTGTTTATAAATAGAACATTACAACGAATGCCATAAACTAATCTATAAATCCAACAAAATCCGATCAAACGGATCAATTACAACATGTACAAGAACTTATCCCAGATAGAGAGAATGCAATAATCCGATCTATGGTCACAAGTCTATCAACGTGTACATAGATACATCCCCATCAAAAGTATGGAATTAAAGGTTATATTCCTAGGTTTTAGTTTATTTAATATATCAGCAGATACATCATAAATACAAAATAATCTCGGTTCAAATGTTTAGTGGTACATTAGCCCCATTGTTCACTAATTATATATTTATTTTAACAACAATATTATTTATTTATTTATCAACAGATACATCATAAATACAAAATAATCTCAGTTCAAATGTTTGGTGGTACATAAGCCCAATGTTCACTTATTATATATTTATTTTAACTACAATATTATTTATTTATTTATCAACAGCTACATCATAAATACAAAATAATCTCGGTTCAAATTTGTGGTGACACATTAGCCCCATTGTTCACTTATTATATATTTATTTTAACAACAATATTATTTATTTATTTATCAACAGATACATCATAAATACAAAATAATCTCGGTTCAAATGTTTAGTGGTACATTAGCCCCATTATTCACTAATTATATATTTATTTTAACAACAATATAATTTATTTATTTATCAACAGATACATCATAAATACAAAATAATCTCGGTTCAAATGTTTAGTGGTACATTAGCCCCATTGTTCACTAATTATATATTTATTTTAACAACAATATTATTTATTTATTTATCAACAGATACATCATAAATACAAAATAATCTCGGTTCAAATGTTTAGTGGTACATTAGCCCCATCGTTCACTAATTATATATTTATTTTAACTACAATATTATTTATTTATTTACCAACAGCTACATCAACAATACGTGGTACATTAGCCCCATTGTTCACTAATTATATACACTGTCATTAACTTGAACAATGGATGGCCTGTCACTGCAGAAACTTTTTTCTTGGCTCTATAAATGGATCTAAATAAAAAAATTCAATTTTATGTTTAGGGGATGCCAGAATATTTTACTCAATGTGCTTTTTCTGGAGCGAAAAGTTTTGGCCCCTCCCTCTCTAAAAAATTTGACCAATCCAAGATACAACGTACATCATGTTGGTGATTTCTCGACACTTAAAGTGTTAGAAAATACAGAAAACGGAGAAAAAAAAACAGAAAGCAGTTTTCTTTTTGCGGGAGGGGGTGCCTGAGAGGAGCGGACAAGGGATGATCCCTTGTCTCTGTGATTGTTCTGTCGTCTTCATCATCGAACTTCTTTCTCTAGGGCTATTTGAAGGAGCATTTTACTTTTAGGCTAATCCCAAGCCAAAAGACCTAGTTGATATTTGATATATATTAGCCAATAACATGATATCATAAGATATGAACCGACATTAGGTTTATCTCACGGAAAACACAATAATCATAAGATAAATTGGGGTTATGCACTGGGAGGTTTTGGCTACAGGGAATACTCCAAAGCACTTGAAATGAACGAGTTGTTGAGGATGACTATGTATTCAAAAAGAACCTTTACTAAAACATTGCAACAAAATTATAAGGAGAAATGGAAGTGTGATTTACAACTATACCCAGTTTTAAGAACACATTAAATTCAAAACAACTTTTGAAAGCGAACAATATTCAAGCCTTCAAAACAAAAATCACAGGCAACGATTTTCACAACTGAGATTAAGTTCACATACGTTAGAAATAGAACTGGGTA
Organism: Owenia fusiformis; assembly: GCA_903813345.2. Lineage (NCBI taxonomy): Eukaryota > Metazoa > Annelida > Polychaeta > Sabellida > Oweniidae > Owenia > Owenia fusiformis. The sequence continues at coordinate 9,860,799 of CAIIXF020000004.1, forward strand.
GACATGTGAAACCACGGCCAAAACCTGAATATGAAAGATTATGTAACTTTTGTGGGTGAATAGAAAATGAGGTTCACTTCATGATTAAATGCCAAATACATAGATAAAATAGAAAAATATTGTTTGACAACATCTCACTAGCAAAATTAATGTTGATCAACATGATCCTGAAAATACATTACAGACTTGCCAACCTAAAATGAAAATTGTCAGGAGATTTAAAGAAAATTGCGGTACTTTAACGGGAGTTTTTTCAAAATCCGGTAGTTTTTTGAAAAAAAGCGGGAGTTTTTACGGGAGATTTTTGAAAAAACCGTAGTTTTTACGGGCGATTTAAAAAAACGGGAGTTTTTGCGGTACATTTTGAAAAAACTGGAGTTTTTACGGGATATTTTGAAAAAAACTAGAGTTTTTACGGGAGGGTTTTCAAAAAAGGTATTTTTGCGGTAAATTTAAAAAACGTGACTTTTTACGGAAGATTTCAGAAGAAACGGGAGTTTTTGCGGTAGGTTCTGAAAAAACGGGAGTTATTATGACGCATGCGCAGTTAATAAACTAATTAGAACTTATAATCTAAGATAGATGTCACTTACGTTCATTATTTCACAGCAGTCCCTACCCATAATGCGCCTTATATTGCGGGAATATTTTGTTTAGCGCCATATAAAAACAAAATGTATTCTCCCGACAGAAGTATGACAGAATATGAACTGGCCCCCGTTTGTGGACATTTGGTGTGCAAACTTATACCGAACTGATCGCAGAAAAGCAATTTGAATCATGGGATTGGGAATGAAGTACTTTTAAGTTATTTATGAAAATATCGATAGTGAACCATGGGAGCCAATCCTTCTCAAGAAAGAAGCATGCCTGCAATAATCAAGTTCACAAATTTGTCAGATTCCTTTAAATACGGTAGATTTCGACAGCAAAAAACGGAGATTTTACTGGAGTTATACCAAGAATACGGGAGATTTTACGGGAGTTATTAAAAAAAAACGTGAGCTTTTACGGGAGTTATACCAAGAATACGGGAGATTTTACGGGAGTTATACCAGAATACGGGAGATTTTACGGGAGATTTCAGCAAAAATACGGGAGATTTTACGGCCATATTTTTTTAGAAATTAGGGGAGATTTTAGTAGAAATGCGGTACGGGAGTTTACGAGGGTTTTTACGGGAGAAAACTGTACGGGAGTTTGGTATTTTTTACGGAAAAACAAAAAAATTACGGGAGATTCCCGTAAAAAACGGGAGGTTGGCAAGTCTGCATTAATTATGTTAATTTCTTCAAAATATAGATATTTGGAAAAGCAAGTTTGAAGTTTTATTACAAAATCATTCAAAAAGTTAAACTTGCCTGGAGATAACATTTTGGGTGCATCACACTTAATAAAGTATATTATAACATATGTAAATAACAAGTTTTTTGTACAGATTATATATATTATGCCCCGAGGCAAGGGACGATATACAGGGTGTCAAATAAGTCCCGTCCCCCTCTACAGCCAAAACCAAGATATTTGGTACCAAGTGTGATATATCATTGGAAAGGTCTTCCAAAGTTACGTTGATTGGCATATATCTGACACATGTTAATCAATCTCACAAATTTTTACATTGTATCAATTGAGGTGACCATATGTGTAGAAACATGGCAATTTGGCGTATTTGGCAGGATTTTAAGAATCGAGTATAAGAAAGGTCAAAGGGCCAAAGGATGACTAAATTTGTTTATGGCGATGAATTTAACCAATTTCTGGATAGGGTTAGATGTGTAGAAAATGTGTGAAAACGTTTTTTGTAACAAGTGGAATGCGAAAAAGATTAACTTTTTGTCGTATTTCTGAGGTCATATCCTTGTCATTTTGACGCAAAAAAGCTACTTAAAGGATGGCAAATTAACTATTAAAGACTTGAGAGTTGTTGAATTAACATAACTTTGGATGATCTTTCTAATGGTATATCACACTAGGTACCGTCTGTTGAGGTTTTAGCAGGGGGGACGGAACTTATTTGACACCCTGTATTTTATATCCCAATAAACTATATTTCCTGTATGAAAACTGACCGTGCATAACTGTTGTATTGGAATAATAAGCAGGTCGTCAATAGATCGAGTTTCCCCTTTTTGACCAATGGTACTCCTTCAGAACTTGAACATCCAATCGAGTTTTCTTTGAGATGTGTTTGTTTTCTGTGTTTACTCAGAATTCATCTGCATTATTTAATTTTGTTTACTCCGTTCGTCAGCGATCATTAATTAATTGTATTTTGTTTAGTTCAGTGCTTAAATAGTTATGACGTAAATTCCCGGGGTGCGATATAGACATCGTATGTCCCAGAGAACGGCTTGAGAGGCATATTTGATTTCTATATCCTGGACCCTCGTTGGAGCGGGACATATGAAATATATTCACCCGAATGGAATATATTCCTGGTTAATATGAAACTGTTCCTGAAACTTCATCAGGTATCACTGGCGGATCCAGAAGAGGGGGTGGGGGTATATATGCCATATACCGCGTAACAGAAAATTGAAGCCCCACTTTTGATAGTTTGGCCTAAAAAAGCCCAAATAAGGCCAAGTAATGCCCCAAGAGGACCACTTATTTAGGCCCTAAAAATGTTTTGGGCCCCAAATTATTCTCTGGGCCCATCCAAGGGGGGGGGGTGGCATGGTAAAGAAGTTGTTCACCACGAGCCTGTTTTTGTACAATTGACTTACGAACGTTCGTTACTACGACTGGTACATAAACGGGCTCAAGAGGGATTTGATATGGGGAATATCACAAAGATTCAGAATTTGAATCAGGATATTAGTTCAAATCTTTTAGATCGCTAATTAAGAATTTAGTCAGTTATATCAGAAAATAACGACATTCTCAATGTTGTCATCGATCAAGGTCAAGGTCGAATATCGAGTTGAGACCCTGGGAGCCAATTCTCTTTGAATTTAATACACTGTAGATGGCTTAAAAGTGAAAAGAGCGAATCGAAGTCTCAAAAGATTTCCCGGAGCGGGATGATATCAGAATTAGCGGGATGAGATATCATATCAAACCTGATATCATCCCGCTAAATCCAATATCATCCCGCATCCCTATCCCAAATATTTCTTTTTTTGAATCAAACATGACGTAATACATTTAACAAGGCAAAGATGAAATATCAAGTGAAAGTGGCTATCCCAAATATGTAATTTATCACTAGGTGTTATAAACCTGATACTGCTCTGACCATGGTATAAAATAGCATTCAGTAAGAATTTTAATAATTATAGCTGTCACCATATTTTATATTTGGTTCTTGTAAAATACTGAAATTCGCCCAAAAAGGTGATAAAGTGAGTACTGATCTATCCCAAAATTTAAATATGACTCAACATTTTTGTGTACTTTTTTAGTATACTTTATTTATATATAACATATTCTACTCTTTTAGTTACATGGTTTAACAATCCTCAAATGTTTACTAGGTAAATGTATGTTGCGATGTAGACCTAACCCCAAAAAATTAGAGTCAAGCATATGTCAATTCCCATACTGTTAAACTCAGAAAAAATTCCCTTGTTAGTCATTTAATAGTTTGTAGACATGAAATTGTCCCAATGAGTAAGAAATCTAGTTTATAGAAAACTGCACCGTTATTTTGATTTTTAATCCTCGATTGAGATATAAGCAAAACTGTTTGTCTTTTGTAATAAACAACTTTGTGGTAATAAATGGTTAAAAATATGATCTATTTTTCAAGAGAACTCATGTGAAAAAACAGTTGTACTGTAAGGAATGTCTCAAAAGTTCTGGAATAATTTTTCGACCGATCTATTTCTTTGATTTCTTCAACATCAACCCTCATTTCCCCTGAGCATTAATAATTGCGATTTTTAAAACAGCCATTTTAAGAAAATTTTATGTTTTGTGAAAACGTTTGATTAACCACCGCTGTAGGAAATGAGTTTCAATGTATTAAAAAAAATATATATATGAGACTTCATTTTCGTGAGGAGTGTTATCGTTACAGCCTTGTCAGCCGAGCCTTTGTCGGTGATAAGAAACCATATTCCTATAAAAGGGGATGCCAATTTCTTCTCTTCAGTTACAACCTGACGAGTCGACATCAACTATAACATGAGGACTTTCATCATTCTCGCACTTTTCGCACTGGCAGTTTATGGTAAGTACGATAAATTGATGATATTGATCATATTTTAGTCGAAAATTATTTCACTCTTTTAAGCAACCTGTTTGTGAATCATCTGTAGTAAAACTCGTTTTCAGGTTGGGTATTAATTTTGAAGAGGGTGGTCTTAAGTGATTTTTTCACGTACATGTGCTAGTTGTAATTATGGGACGATAGTTTTAATCAGTTTTGTATACAAGGAGTAGCTGTTGAACTGTTTATCTCCAAAAAGATCACATGAGCATTGAATTTGATATGTATTAGAAACACTTAGCCTTTTCATGATTTTTAACATTAATAACTGAATAATATGCCGAAACAATTTTGAGTTGTTACTTGATCTGTTTCAAATCTAGGGAACGTTTTTAAGTTTTCATTGATAGTTAGCCTATTTTATACCCTTTAGTTTCGTTCAACTTCACTTCTCAAAAGAGAGCTTCGTCTTCGTAGTTTATAACTAGACTGCACGCAGGGTACCTATTTTATATCTTATTGGGTTAGCTTGAACTCTTTTATGTATAAAATCGAAAGACACGATTCACTGCACAGCATTAGTTCTACTTAGAACCCGCTTTTTTACATTCGAACCATCGGAAATCACCACGTGACATCCAGAATTAACAACTTGTATCAAAACTGCAATATCATCTATGATAGTCAAAGGTTCGTACAGCCAGCTAAGACACAGATTGTGGTTAACATATACTCTTTATTATTGTGTTTAGCCCAGGACGAGCCTTGCACTTGCGACCCAGACGACATTACTGAGATTTGTCCTGGTGAGACCCCTGCATCATGCAGGGAACGTGGCGGTTCATGTGTAGCCGACCCAGACCCATTAGGTGATAACAACCCATGCGCAGAGGGCCAGGAACCAGGTACATATATTTGAAATACATAATACGGGAACGAAAAGACAATCAAACCAAATAAATATTTATGAAATCCCTCCAGTATATGCATTAGGCTTTGTACGAATGGTTTTCCAATTTTCAGGAATCTTGGTTATTGGGGACTGCTGTGACGAAAACTACACTGAGGCTTATACTTGTTGTGAACCAGCTTCATAGTAAGTATTATAAGTGTTGCCTTATCACTGTTCCACTACTCGTTACTTTGACGGAACGTCAATGTAACAAAATGGATGAATTTCCTGGTTACGCTGGTTACGAGTTTTTTGTTTTTCTCCGTTTAAACCTACTTATAAGTCAAGTTGCAGATTATAATTGCACAAAGCAAGAAACTATAGTCTTGCTTTAATAAGTTTCTTCGATTTGAAATTTGTTTCTTTAATGAAGTTGCAATTGATATATTTAGTCCCTCGCTTTTGTTACATTGACGAAACTCCATTATGTTACCAATGTATGTTACTTTGACGACTTGTGTCAATGTAACAAAAGCGATGTTCTTAGTGCATGAATAACAGCTTTTTAAAAAAATCAAATTCCAAACCGAGAGCATTTCTAAAAGCTATATGTTTATGTTCATTTTTTTATTTCCACCTTTCTTTACTATATTGTCTAACTTTGGGCCAAACGATGATAAAAAAGCTCATGACGTTGAGCGTTGATTGGATGGATATTGTGGCGGGAAATTCAATAGTTATAGAGATTAGGCTAGGCATGACACAAAAAGTTTTTTTTTTAAATTGACTTTCAAAAATCTAATTTTGATAAGGAAACAAAATCGAATGATCCAACATAGCATTAACAAAGTAAACGACAAAATGCAAAAGCAATATTCCGCTTCTATTCCATTCTTCTATGTTCCATTGTTTAAAGCGGCTTATCAACCCCTACCCCCAAAATCTAAGTTATTGAAGGACCTTTATCTCAATCAAATTAGTTATTCCAGTTCTGGATTTACATATTTATATAAAAATGGTAGTACATTTAATTAATCTAATGTATGTCCCATTTCTATTTCAGAATGATAGATAGCAGTGAATGACGCCTTCTAATATTCATGACAATTAATATATGAAATAAAGAAAAATTCAATTAAAATAACGAAGTAATGTTTTAATGCCCGTAATACGTAAATGGATGTTTGGTGAAGCATGGATAAAAAATCCCAAAACAAAAGCATGATTCAGAAAAGGAGATATCTTCCAAGAGCGGAAGAGGTCTTAACTGATTAACTACGTAAGCATAGAGTAGAAGGGGAAGTTGACTATTATTTTAGTGCAGGCTACCTATGAGCCAAATATCAACTTGCCCCCCCCCCCCCTCATCCGGTATAACAAGTTTTATCAAGTTGTACGTCATGCTGAGGCCATACCTTACAAAAAACAATTTTGACTGGTTGAAATGTAGGTCAGATTCGATAAATATCGTCATCTATTATTGTGATATCGCACTCTTTGTAAAGAACTTTTAGTAAGCTTAAGCTTAGTCAGTGAAACAGTTGACAGTATTTATTTAGGATTTAAGCCCTGGACTCAGTGCATTGTTTGCTGAATCATACAATGAATTCGAAGGTGTTCTTTCCAAACCTGTGCATGACCGCGCATAAAAGTTTAGGAAACAACGCCTGAGTGGAATGAAGCAGCTACAATGCATTGAGTCTTGGGCTTAAATTCTTTTCACACATTGAATTTTTTCTACAAAATCATCCAAAAGGAACTAAATCACTCAAAGAACACATTTTCAATGAATTTTTTTGCATGGGTCAATGTGGCAAGTCATCAAATCCAATGTGAAAAGTCCATTCATCACCATGACAACTGTTTAACTAGTGACCTTGCATGTGATATTTCACACACTGTCCTATATGTGAAATACTGACCGAGTTCGGATTGGCTGAAATCGGACACATCTTACCTAGCTATGTGTGAATATTGCCGTCACTCAATATTCAGCTGTCACCACAATGATTTTGAGTTGAATATGGTAAGCCCGAACCCCTTCTGTATAATCTACCTGCATTTGAAAATGATTCAATTCTGCTATAAGTCCCTTATATATCGCCTCCCACACATGATATAATTATCCCATTCCTTAATGCATTTTGTTTTATCGTACAAGGGGCGATCAACAAATAACGCAAATAGAGCCCTATCTCAGAAACTAATTGGAGTTAGAACACCAAATTTGATACGTAGTATCACCAAATATTCATTATTATTGCAACAAAATCTGAGGCCCCGTGGTATGAGCACCTGAAGCAGGTCGTAAATCATAACAATAATTAGGTATTGAACGTCTGTCCAAAATGAGTTTGAAAGACACTGTTAAAGTCATACAAATTTGATGTTATTTGGGTGTAAATCAATTCTGAAAAGTTTCTGTTAATAGATGTGATCTACTTTTAATCGTTATTTCATGCCCAACAATAGCTTTGTCATTAGGCTATACATGTCGATATAACAACGATAAGATGACAGAAACCACAGGCATTGAGGAAATCAAAGTCAAGTCAGACAACCATACTGAAAAATGGTAGAATTCAAAACTTCAGTCATCAGACTTCCATAGAAGACAGAGAGAACTAGATTGGTAAATTGAACAAAGTTCAATTTAAGACTCCAGATTGATTTACTTGAGTAAAGAGCTGAGTAGGAAGCTGAGTACGTAGATGATTAAGTAATTGAGTAAGTAGCTGAGTAGGTAGCTGAGAAGGTAGCTGAGTAAGTAGCTGAGTAGGTAGCTGAGTAAGTAGCTGAGTAGGTAGCTGAGAATAGAGGTGTCAAGTATTAACCGGTTAACCGGTTAACCGCCGATAATGCCTTAACCGGTCTGTGTTTTTATGGGTGGTTAGTTGACCGTGTATAATTCTGTTATTTCCCGCGCTAATATTGCATGCTCATCTGTTTGGTTTTAAAGTGTCAGTTTCACGTAAGCTACTCATACATGTCATAAGTCCGATAACTCCTTACAAACATCCAATCAGCAATTTTAATCCCTGACACATTGCTTTCCCGAGCTTACTTTGCATGTTAATCTGTTTGTTTTTCAAGTGTCGGTTTCATGTGAGCTACTCATACATGTGATAGTTCCGATCACTCCTTACAAATATCCAATCAGCACCTTTGATCCCTGCCACATTGCTTTCCCGCGCTTACTTTGCATGTTAATCTGTTTGTTTTTCAAGTGTCAGCCATGTGTAATCAACTCATATTGCAAAACTATTTCATAAATAAATTATATGCATTTTTTAATTCTTCAGTTTTGTTATTATTGTTGTCTATCAACGTCGCCAAAATGTCAAAGGTCAAAGCCTCACTTTGGTAGTGAGAAAATTAAAATCAAAATAAACACTAATCAGCTGCAATTCTCGTTGTTATGGTGCGTTCGTGGAGATTCCAAGGGTAAACCAGTGTGGTAATTTAGAGGTACTGGTAGTCAGGTAGTGTATGAATAGAATAGAGTAAAGCTTGACGAACGTACAAAATAAACGCTGATATATCATTTTTCCAATTTTTTCAACTTTCAAGATCGAAGATGAAGATTTCATTTGAAATTATCAGTTCAAATTTCCCGCCGGTTAACCGACTTTAACCGGTAAAAACATCCGGTTAACCGGTTAATGCTCAAGCAGTTAATTGACACCACTAGCTGAGAAGAAGGTAGCTAAGTAGGTAGCCGAGTAGGTATGTAGGTAGGTAGGTAAGTAGGAATGGTTGAAAGTATATTTGATGGATCTGCATTGTGGATACTGGCAAATGTGAATTTTAAACAAATGTGAATTTTAAAATGGCATAGAATCTAAACTGGGAGTCGGATTGAATGTTGATTTGCAGATTTGGATTCCTTAGAAAATTCTACCCTTAATTCATATCTCATAAGTTAAATTTGGAGAACTTTTTATTTTGACCTACTTTTCGGACCATATCTCAAAAGTGGGTCAAAATACTTTCTGACGGCAAAAGGCTAACACTATTAGCACACTCTTTGTTACATGTATACAAAATTTTGAAGCAAATTATTAAAGTGTAATGTCAGAATCGCAAAAATAAGGAAAAGCTATGAATTTGACCTAGATTTTGACCTTGGCATTTTGGTGTCCACATTTTGAAGCTAGGTAGCCTTTGAGGTCCCCTTCTTTTATAGACTTTCATTATGTTGAGTTGTACTCAGTCTATACCTGGTATTTTACACTTCAAAAAGATATTTTCCCTATTGATATAACATGGGCACCAAATTTAGCAATTTTTGAGCTTTCAAAATGCCATAACTTCCGACCTGGGAGTTAAATCAAAATTTGAATTGCAGATTCGGATTCCTGAGAAAATTCTACCCTTGTTTTATAGCTCATATGTTAAATTTGGAGAACTTTTTATTTTGACCTACTTTTCGGACACCATATCTCAAAAGTGGGTCAAAATACTTTCTGACGGCAAAAGGCTAACATTATTAGCACACTCTTTGCTACCTGTATACAAAATTTAGAAGCAAATCATTTAAGTGTAGTGTCAGAATCGTAAAAATTAGGAAAAACTATCAATTTGACCTAGATTTTGACCTTGGGATTTTGGTGTCCATATTTTGAAGCTAGGTAGCTTTTGGGTACCCTTCTATTATAGGAATTCATTATGTTAAGCTACACTCTGTCTATAAATCATATTTTACAATTAAAAAAAGTCTTTTTTCCCATTGACTTAACATGGGGCACCAAATTTAGCAATTTTTGAGCTTTCAAATCGCCATAACTTCCGAACGGGAAGTCGGATCGATATTTGGTTTGCAGATTCGGATTCCTGAGAAAATTCTACCCTTATTTCATTGCTCATATGCTAAATGTGGAGAACTTTTTTAGTTTGACCTACTTTCAGGACGCCATATCTCAAAATCGCTAAGAGTTATCAAAAAACGGATGGCATATTCTCGATTTGTTTTTTTCTAAGCTACATGTTGAAAAAAAGATGAAGGAGTTACCACAAGTAACAACGAAGATAATTGACAGAATGTTGATTTTACCTAAATTTGACCTAGTTCTTGACCTTTGACCTAGATAAAAATTTGACCTAATTTCCCAGAAACTAGGTTGATGGGCTATGTTAGCCATGTAAGTAGGTTAAAGTAAGTTCTTCTAGTTGCTGAGAAAAAGTGTTCAGAAAGAAAGAAAGAAAGAAAGAAAGAAAGAATGAATAACTAGATTTTGGAAATTGAACGAGTTCAATTTCAGACTCCAGATCTAGACTTTTTTAGCCGAGTCATCCAGAATAAGCCAAGTCATCCAAAATAAGCTAAGTCATCAAGAAAAAGAAGGATGGATGGATGAAAAAGGAAGGAAGGATAGGATAGAATAGGAAGGAACGATAGGATAGAATAGGAAAGAAGGATAGAATAGAATAGGAAGAAGGGATAGAATAGGAAGGAGAGGATACGAAGCAAGGGTAGATGGGACGGATAGGATAGGATCAGAAAGGAAGGATGGATGCATTTTTCAATATTTTCTTCTCTACTCTTGACTTTCTATCAGGATACCATCAGATCGATTTTTCTTGAAATTTCAAAACGCCATAACTTCCGAACCGGAAGTCCGATCGAAATTTGATTTGCAGATTCGGATTCCTGACAAAATTCTACCCCTAATTCATAACTCATACGTTAAATTTGGCGAATTTTTATTTTGACCTACTTTCTTGACACGCCATAACTTCCAAGCCGGAAGTCGGATCGAAATTTGGTTTGCAGATTCGGATTCCTGGGAGAATTTTGCCTTTAATTCATAACTCATATGTTAAATTTGGAAAAAAAATTATTTTGACCTACTTTTCGGACACCATATCTCAAAAGTGGGTCAAAATACTTTCTGACGGCAAAAGGCTAACACTATTAGCACACTCTTGGCTTCTTATATACACAATTTCGAAGAATATAATTAAAGTGTAGTGTCAGAATCGCAAAAATAAGGATAAACTATGAATTTGACCTAGATTTTGACCTAGGGATTTTGGTGTCCAAATTTTGAAATTAGGTAGCCTTCGAGGTCCCATTCTTTCATAGGCTTTCATTATTTGAAGCTGTACTTAGTCTATATCTCGTATTTTACACTTCAAAAAAATCTTTTTTCCATTGACATAACATGGGGCACCAAAGGAGCACGTAGGTTATCGCAAACAATTTCAGAAGGTTATATCTTGGATTATGACTATTTTCTGACAATGAAGACAGGTTTATCTTTTAGATCAATTCATTATCTCAAAGAAAATTATATACAGTAATAATAAAGTCAAACAAACTAGGAGATATTTAACTTGCAATCAACCCATCAACACACTTTTTCAAAGATGTTGACCCCATTTTCACCAAAAATGCAATCAATTTTTACAATGTTTAATGCATTACTATTCTCTATTTTGATGTATCAAATAGTTCTTGAAAGAAAAACTTAATTGCTTTAAGATAAATGTTCCCCATGTTATTTCTCCATTGAAAAATCTCATGCGATCCATTGGTTTCAGTTCATTTTGGTCATTCAAATTCAGTATCTGTAAAGTCCCTGGAGCAATCAACTTTTCCTTTTAGGAAATCAAACATGTCTCAAAGCACATTCTAATTATGCATTCAACAATATAATAAAAGGTTGCATTTTTGGTGAAAATTAGGTCAACATTTTTGAAAAAGTATGTTGATTGGCCCATTGCCCCTTCAATATTACTTAGGTCTGATTAACTAAATTATCAATATATATACTTTTCTTGAAGATAATGAATGGATCTAAAAGATACACACATGTTCATGATCAGAAAATATTCATAATTCAAGTTAGAATCGTTTGAAATTGTTTGCAATAACCTACGTGCTCCTTTAGCGATTTTTGAGCTTTCAAAATGTAATAACTTCCATATCGGAAGTCGGATCGAAATTTGGTTTGCAGATTCGGATTCCTGAGAAAATTCTATACTTAATTCATAACTCAAATGTTAAATTTGGAAAAAAAATCATTTTGACCTACTTTTCGGACACCATATCTCAAAAGTGGGGCAAAATACTTTCTGACGGCAAAAGGCTAACACTATAAGCACACTCTTGGCTACATGCATACAAAATTTCGAAGAATATAATTAATCTGTAGTGTCAGAATAGCAAAAATAAGGAAAAACTTTGAATTTGACCTAGATTTTGACCTAGGCATTTTGGTGTCCAAATTTCGAAGCTAGATGGCTTTTGAGGTCCCATTCTTTAAAAAGCTTTCATTATATTTAGCTGAACTCAGTCTATATTTCGTATTTTTCACTTCAAAAAAATCTTTTTTCCCATTGACTTTACATGGGCACCAAATTTAGCGATTTTTGAGCTTTCAAAACGCCATAACTTCCGAACCGGAAGTCTGATTTGGATTTGGTTTTCAGATTCGGAATCCTGAGATAATTTCCTATAAGACTAATATCCTAGACATTTGATTCGGAGAACTTTTTTTTGGACCTCCTTTTCGGACACTGATATCTCGAAATCGGTTTGAGATATCAAAAAACAAAATCGATCCTAGGTTTTCTACTTTTTTATAAGGAACACAATGAAAAAAAACCGGATCGAAAATATTGAAGGACGACCGAGAAAATCGAAAAAAGTGACAAACTACTGAATTTGACCTAGTTCTTGACCTTTGACCTAGATAAAAATTTGACCCAATTTCCGAGGAACTAGATACTGGACCTAAATTAACCAAATGATTGACTTTACTGAAGACCTTATGGTTATTGAGAAAACTGGGATAGAAAAAGAATAATAAGAAGAAGAACTAGACATGTAAATTGAACAAGTTCAATTTAAGACTCCAGATTTAAGACTTGTTTTAAGCTGAGTCATCCAATTACTTGTAAGCTGAGTCATTCACTATAAGCTGAGTCAGCTAGAATATAGACATTTAGACAACTCTTAAGAATGTTATCTTCGACTCCATATGCATGACATGGGGATATCATCATATCGACTTTTCGAGACTTCAAACCGCTATAACTATCTAACCAGAAGTTTGATCGAAAATTGGTTTGCAGATTCGGATTCCTGAGAAAATTGTACTCTTAATTCATAACTCATATGTAAAATTTGGAGAATTTTTTATTTTTACCTACTTTTCGGACACGCCATAACTTTGGAACCGGAAGTCGGATCGAAATTTGGTTTGCAGATTCGGATTCCTGAGAAAATTCTACTCTTAATTCATAACTCATATGTAAAATTTGGAGAATTTTTTATTTTGACCTACTTTTCGGACACCATATCTCAAAAGTGGGTCAAAATACTCTCTGACGGCAAAAGGCTAACACTATAAGCCCACTCTTTGCTACCTGTATACAAAATTTTGAAGCAAATCCTAAAAGTGTAGTGCCAGAATCGCAAAAATAAGGAAAAACTATGTATTTGACCTAGATTTTGACCTAGGGATTTTGGTGTCCAAATTTTAAAGCTAGATAGCCTTCGAGGTCCCCTTCTTTTATAGACTTTCAGAATCTTAAGCTGTACTCAGTCTTTATCTGGTATTTTACACTTCAAAAAAATCTTTTTTCTCATTGACATAACATGGGGCACCAAAATTAGCGATTTTTGAGCTTTCAAAACGCCATAACTTCCCAACGAAAAGTCGGATTGAAATTTGGTTTGCAGATTCGGATTCCTGAGAAAATTCTACCCTTAATTTATAACTCATAAGTTAAATTATGAGAAATTTTTATTTTGACCTACTTTACGGACACCATATCTCAAAAGTGGGTCAAAATACTTTCTGACGGCAAAAGGCTCTCACTATTAGCACACTCTTTGCTACATGTATACAAAATTTTGAAGCAAATCCTAAAAGTGTAGTGCCAGAATCGCAAAAATAAGGAAAAACTATGAATTTGACCTAGATTTTGACCTAGGCATTTTGGTGTCCAAATTTTGAAGCTAGGTAGCTTTTGAGGTCCCCTTCTTTTATGGGCATTCATTATGTTAAGCTGTGCTCAGTCTATATCTTGTATTTTACACTTCGAAAAAGTCTTTTTTCCCATTGGCTTTACATGGGCAAGCAATTTCAAAACGCTATAGCTTCCGAACCAGAAGTCAGATCGAAATTTGATTTGCAGATTTGGATTCCTGAGGAAATTTTACACTTATTTCATAACTCATACGTTGAATTCGGAGAACTTTTTCGTTTGACCTACTTTCCGGACGCAATATCTCAAAATCGGTAGAAGTAATCAAAAAATTAATTACTCACAATCGAATCGTCTTTTTCTTGGCTACACGTTGAAAAAAAAATTTTGAAAAAATATTGAAAAATGACAGAGATAATTGACAAAATGATAATTTGACCTAGATTTTGACCTTTGACCTAGATAAAAATTTGACCTAATTTCCCAGAAACTAGGTCACATACCCTAACTGACCATGTAAGTAGATTTACTCCAAGTCTTCTAGTTACTGAGAAAACGTGACAAGAGAGAATAATAATAACTAGACATGTAAATTGAACAAGTTCAATTTAAGACTCCAGATTTAAGACTTGTTTTAAGCTGAGTCATCCAATTACTTGTAAGCTGAGTCATTCACTATAAGCTGAGTCAGCTAGAATATAGACATTTAGACAACTCTTAAGAATGTTATCTTCGACTCCATATGCATGACATGGGGATATCATCATATCGACTTTTCGAGACTTCAAACCGCTATAACTATCTAACCAGAAGTTTGATCGAAAATTGGTTTGCAGATTCGGATTCCTGAGAAAATTGTACTCTTAATTCATAACTCATATGTAAAATTTGGAGAATTTTTTATTTTTACCTACTTTTCGGACACGCCATAACTTTGGAACCGGAAGTCGGATCGAAATTTGGTTTGCAGATTCGGATTCCTGAGAAAATTCTACTCTTAATTCATAACTCATATGTAAAATTTGGAGAATTTTTTATTTTGACCTACTTTTCGGACACCATATCTCAAAAGTGGGTCAAAATACTCTCTGACGGCAAAAGGCTAACACTATAAGCCCACTCTTTGCTACCTGTATACAAAATTTTGAAGCAAATCCTAAAAGTGTAGTGCCAGAATCGCAAAAATAAGGAAAAACTATGTATTTGACCTAGATTTTGACCTAGGGATTTTGGTGTCCAAATTTTAAAGCTAGATAGCCTTCGAGGTCCCCTTCTTTTATAGACTTTCAGAATCTTAAGCTGTACTCAGTCTTTATCTGGTATTTTACACTTCAAAAAAATCTTTTTTCTCATTGACATAACATGGGGCACCAAAATTAGCGATTTTTGAGCTTTCAAAACGCCATAACTTCCCAACGAAAAGTCGGATTGAAATTTGGTTTGCAGATTCGGATTCCTGAGAAAATTCTACCCTTAATTTATAACTCATAAGTTAAATTATGAGAAATTTTTATTTTGACCTACTTTACGGACACCATATCTCAAAAGTGGGTCAAAATACTTTCTGACGGCAAAAGGCTCTCACTATTAGCACACTCTTTGCTACATGTATACAAAATTTTGAAGCAAATCCTAAAAGTGTAGTGCCAGAATCGCAAAAATAAGGAAAAACTATGAATTTGACCTAGATTTTGACCTAGGCATTTTGGTGTCCAAATTTTGAAGCTAGGTAGCTTTTGAGGTCCCCTTCTTTTATGGGCATTCATTATGTTAAGCTGTGCTCAGTCTATATCTTGTATTTTACACTTCGAAAAAGTCTTTTTTCCCATTGGCTTTACATGGGCACCAAATTTAGCAATTTCAAAACGCTATAGCTTCCGAACCAGAAGTCAGATCGAAATTTGGTTTGCAGATTTGGATTCCTGAGGAAATTTTACACTTATTTCATAACTCATACGTTGAATTCGGAGAACTTTTTCGTTTGACCTACTTTCCGGACGCAATATCTCAAAATCGGTAGAAGTAATCAAAAAATTGATTACTCACAATCGAATCGTCTTTTTCTTGGCTACACGTTGAAAAAAAAATTTTGAAAAAATATTGAAAAATGACAGATATAATTGACAAAATGATAATTTGACCTAGATTTTGACCTTTGACCTAGATAAAAATTTGACCTAATTTCCCAGAAACTAGGTCACATACCCTAACTGACCATGTAAGTAGATTTACTCCAAGTCTTCTAGTTACTGAGAAAACGTGACAAGAGAGAATAATAATAACTAGACATGTAAATTGAACAAGTTCAATTTAAGACTCCAGATTTAAACCTTTTTTCAAGCTGAGTCATCCAATTGTAAGCTGAGTCATTCAGAATAAGCTGAGTCAGCTAGAATATAGACATTTAGACAACTTTTAAGAATGTTATCTTCGACTCCATTGGCTTAACATGGGGATATCATCATATCGACTTTCCGAGACTTCAAACTGCTATAACTATCTAATCAGAAGGTGGATCAAAATTTGGTTTAAAGATTTGGATTCCTGAGACATTTCTACTTTTAATTCATAACTCATACGTTAAATATGGAGAACTTTTTACTTTGACCTACTTTTCGGACACAAATATCTCAAAAGTGGGTCAAAATACTTTCTGACGGCAAAAGGCTAACACTATTAGCACACTCTTTGCTACCTGTTTACAAAATTTTGAAGCAAATTATTAAAGTGTAGTGTCAGAATCGTAAAAATGAGGAAAAACTATGAATTTGACCTAGATTTTGACCTAGGCATTTTGGTGTCCAAATTTTGAAGCTATGTAGCTTTTGAGGTCCCCTTCTTTAATAATAGTTCATTATGTTGAGCTTTACCCAGTCTATATCTTGTATTTTACACTTCAAAAAAGTCTTTTTTCCCATTGACTTAACATGGTGCACCAAATTGAGCGATTTTTGAGATTTCAAAACGCTTTAACTTCCGAATTGGCAGTCGGATCGAAATTTAGTTTGCAGATTCAGATTCCTGAGAAAATTCTACTCTTATTTCATAGCTCATATGTTAAATTTGGAGAACTTTTTATTTTGACCTACATTTCGGACACCATATCTCAAAAGTGGGTCAAAATACTTTCTGACGGCAAAAGGCTAACACTATTAGCACACTCTTTGCTACCTGTTTACAAAATTTTGAAGCAAATTATTAAAGTGTAGTGTCAGAATCGTAAAAATGAGGAAAAACTATGAATTTGACCTAGATTTTGACCTAGGCATTTTGGTGTCCAAATTTTGAAGCTATGTAGCTTTTGAGGTCCCCTTCTTTTCTAGGCATTCATTATGTTAAGCTGTACTCAGTCTATATCTTGTATTTTACACTTCGAAAAAGTCTTTTTTCCCATTGGCTTAACATGGGCACCAAATTTAGCGATTTTTGAGATTTCAAAACGCAATAACTTCCGAACCGGAAGTCGGATCGAAATTTTGTTTGCAGATTCGGATTCCTGAGATAATTCTACACTTATATGATGATTCACACGTTGAATTTGGAGAACTTTTTATGTTCTGACCTACTTTTCGGACACCATATCTCAAAATCGGTAAGAGTAATCAAAAAACGGTTTACCATTCGTAATAAGCTTTTTCTAAGGAACATGATGAAAAAAACCCGGAGTGAAAATATCGAAGGACGACTGAGAAAACTTGTAAAATAGTGAAAAACCACGATTTGACCTAGTTCTTGACCTTTGACCTAGATAAAAAGTTGACCTAATTTCCCAGAAACTAGGCCTCATTACCTAGTTGACTGTGTTAGCAGATTTAAGTAAGTCCTTCTAGTTACCGAGAAAACGTGACAAGAGAGAAAGAATAATAATAACTAGACTTGTAAATTGAACAAAGTTCAATTTAAGACTCCAGATTGATTTACTTGAGTAAAGAGCTGACTAAGTAACTGAGTAGGAAGCTGAGTAAGTAGATGATTAAGTAATTGAGTACGTAGCTGAGTAGGTAGCTGAGTAAGCAGCTGAGCAGGTAGCTGAGTAAGTAGCTGAGTAGGTAGCTGAGTAAGTAGCTGAGTAGGTAGCTGAGTAGGTAGGTAAGTAGGTAGCCGAGTAGGTAAGTAGGTAGGTAAGTAGGAATTTTTGACCGGAAGTCGGATTGAAATTTGGTTTGCAGATTTGGATTCCTAAGAAAATTCTACCCTTAATTCATAACTCATTTTATTTTGACCTACTTTACGGACACCATATCTCAAAAGTGGGTCAAAATACTCTCTGACGGCAAAAAACTAACACTATTAGCACACTCTTTGCTACCTGTATACAAAATTTTGAAGCAAATCCTAAAAGTGTAGTGCCAGAATCGCAAAAATAAGGAAAAACTATGAATTTGACCTAGATTTTGACCTAGGCATTTTGGTGTCCAAATATTGAAACTAGGTAGCTTTTGAGGTCCCCTTCTTTTATAGGAATTCATTATCTTAAACTGTACTCAATCTATATCTCGTATTTTACACTTCAAAAAAATCTTTTTTCCTTGACTTTCTATCAGGATAACATCAGATCGATTTTTCTCGAAATTTCAAAACGCCATAACTTTCAAACCGGAAGTCGGATTTGATTTAAAGATTCGGATTCCTGACAAAATTCTACCCCTTATTCATAACTCATACGTTAAATTTGGCAAATTTTTATTTTGACCTACCTTTCGGACACGCCATAACTTTGGAAATGGAAGTCGGATCAAAATTTGGTTTGCAGATTCGGATTCCTGAGAAAATTCTACTCTTAATTCATAACTCATATGTAAAATTTGGAGAATTTTTTATTTTGACCTACTTTTCGGACACCATATCTCAAAAGTGGGTCAAAATACTCTCTGACGGCAAAAGGCTTACACTATTAGCCCACTCTTTGCTATCTGTATACAAAATTTTGAAGCAAATCCTAAAAGTGTAGTGCCAGAATCGCAAAAATAAGGAAAAACTATATATTTGACCTAGATTTTGACCTAGGGATTTTGGTGTCCAAATTTTAAAGCTAGATAGCCTTCGAGGTCCCCTTCTTTTAAAGACTTTCAGAATCTTAAGCTGTACTCAGTCTTTATCTGGTATTTTGCACTTCAAAAAAATCTTTTTTCTCATTGACATAACATGGGGCACCAAAATTAGCGATTTTTGAGCTTTCAAAACAACATAACTTCCCAACGAAAAGTCGGATCGAAATTTGGTTTGCAGATTCGGATTCCTGAGAAAATTCTACCCTTAATTCATAACTCATAAGTTAAATTATGAGAAATTTTTATTTTGACCTACTTTACGGACACCATATCTCAAAAGTGGGTCAAAATACTTTCTGACGGCAAAAGGCTCTCACTATTAGCACACTCTTTGCTACCTGTATACAAAATTTTGAAGCAAATCCTAAAAGTGTAGTGCCAGAATCGCAAAAATAAGGAAAAACTATGAATTTGACCTAGATTTTGACCTAGGCATTTTGGTGTCCAAATTTCGAAGCTATGTAGCTTTTGAGGTCCCCTTCCTTTATAGGCATTCAATATGTTAAGCTGAACTCAGTCTATATCTTGTATTTTACACTTCGAAAAAGCCTTTTTTCCCATTGACTTAACATGGGCACCAAATTTAGCGAATTTTGAGATTTCAAAACACCATAACTTCCAAACCGGAAGTCGGATCGAAATTTTGTTTTCAGATTTGGATTCCTGAGATAATTTTACACTTATTTCATAATTCACACGTTGAATTTGGAGAACTTTTTATGTTCTGACCTACTTTTCGGACACCATATCTCAAAATCGGTAAGAGTAATCAAAAAACGGTTTACCATTCGTAATAAGCTTTTTCTAAGGAACATGATGAAAAAAACCAGGAGTGAAAATACCGAAGGACGACTGAGAAAACTTGTAAAATAGTGAAAAACCACGATTTGACCTAGTTCTTGACCTTTGACCTAGATAAAAAGTTGACCTAATTTCCCAGAAACTAGGCCTCATTACCTAGTTGACTGTGTTAGCAGATTTAAGTAAGTCCTTCTAGTTACCGAGAAAACGTGACAAGAGAGAAAGAATAATAATAATAAGAAAACTGGCAAAAGCAATAGACTCCAGATTTTCAATCTGGAGTCTAATAATAAGAAAACCGGCAAAAGCAATAGACTCCAGATTTTCAATCTGGAGTCTAATAAGAAAACTGGCAAAAGCAATAGACTCCAGATTTTCAATCTGGAGTCTAATAAGAAAACTGACGAAAACAATAGACTCCAGATTTTCAATCTGGAGTCTAATAATAATAAGAAAACTGGCAAAAGCAATAGACTCCAGATTTTCATCTGGAGTCTAACTAATAATGCTGAAAATGTCACTGCAAAAAACTTATGAGATGCTAAATAAGTCATTTGGTAATAAAAATGGACTAAGCAATGTCTACAGATGGTACAGAACGATTTCTGAAAAACAAAGAAGATCTGATGAGGATACTTCCCATACAGGTGTTCCAAAAACAACACGCATAGCAGAGATGGTTAAAGAAGTAGAGCAGCTGGTTATGGTTGATAGGACTGTCACTACTTAACATGAACTGGGCATGAGTTATGAGTCTGAAAGTGATTGTTAAAAAAAACTGTGACATCATATATTTTAGGTGTTTCAGGTGACCACGACTTGGGTTACCGTATGCTAAATCCTTATTGTTACTTAATATTCAAGACCTGCTTCAGGTACCCATACCACGGGTTACTATGGTAACTTTGGCATATATCAATGTTTGTGCCTGAAACTTTCTGGAAATATTAATGAATGTTTGGTGATACTATGTATGAAGTTTAGTGTACTAACTCCAATTAGTTTCTGAGATAGGGCTCTATTTGCATTATTTGTTGATCACCCCTTGTATATTCCCTTCTACGCAGAGTTTAATAGAGATTGTATTTCTAACCAAACGTGTATGGCTTTATGATAATTAACATGAATATGAAGATAGATTTCAAATCAACATGCCTATATACTCATCCTTTGCCTATATCATTCCATTATACTAAAGGCGCCGATGTTGAAAATCGGAGCAAATGTGGGGACCATATATTCAAAATCAAATAAAAAGGAGTGAAAGTAGCGAGGAATAAAGTATAAAAGCAAACTAGAAAAAAGTAGAATTAGAAAATTATGAAGTAAAAAGACATAGTCGACACCATAAATTATACAGAATTATCCGACAATTACACACTATTCTAATTTTACAAATCGATCAAAAAAATAAGATAATGTTTAACAGATTAATCATGAAAATCAAAATCACAAACAGAATGAATCTACGCCATTTTATAAGTATGATAAAGAAATTTCAGGTGGTAACTGCTGGCCATGACCATAATAAGATGATATCATTCGTAGAAAAACTGAATTGAAAGGCGATCTATTTTCCTTTTTATGACCGCCATTTTTGTTTCAGACAATTTTCTAAAATTTCGAAGATTGTATCAGTTAGAACAATATTTTAGGTACATTTTCTCAATAATTCAAAAGATTCTGTTCAGTGACCTTTCCTGGGAGGCTACTTTTAGCTATAATTCAGTCACATTTTCAGCGGGCTGAAAAAGTTATTTCATCATGTTTAGGGTCATTCTAACCATGAACATTGTGATCCTGGTCCTTTAAATGATATTTGGAACTATTTGAATTGACTGGAGGTCAAACCAGAACTCTGTTATCTTTGTTCAAAAAATGTCTAATAATGCCACATTTTTTGTCACTTCCTGTTTTGTCATTTCCTGTTAAGTACTACTGCACCTTAAGGGACGCTCGCAAGTATACACAATATACAAATTGTTGATATTGATCAATACAAGTGGTATGGTCAAAATAGGACAAATCTTTCAGTTAATGCTAAATGTGGATCAGGAGGAGTAGGATTCTTAGTAAATAACAAAACTGTGTTAACGTCTTATGATGTCATTGAGATAGAGTCAAGTTTTGAAGGAATTTATTGGGCTAGATTTGTATATAAAAATGACCCTGATTATACATTTACACTGTGTGTTTGTTATTTACCACCGGAGCGTTCTAGCCGTGGGAATTCGGCCCAGGAATTTTATGACAATTTACTTGCACAACTGTACATGCACTATTCAAATGATTCCCCCCTGTTGATAGTTGGTGATTTTAATTCACGAATTGGGAATAAGCAAGACTTCAATGTCAATATTGATGATATCATGAATAGAGTTTGCACTGATGCTACTTCAAATAAATACGGTGATTACCTGATTGAGTTTTTGAAGGACAGTAAATGTTGCACGGCAAACGGAAGGATAAACCCCGAACATGACAATTTTACGTACGTCTCGACAAACGGAGCATCCGTCGTGGATTATGTTTTGGCTCCATTGTGTACGTTTCACCATATTAAACAATGCGGCGTTACATTAATAGATGACATAAAAAATGAAATGGGATTAATGGGTAATGTCAAACTAGACCATTCAATTCCATGGTGCGAATTATCACTTATGGTGCCAACTAATGTACATGAGTATACCAACACGAAAGAAAAAACAGATACAACTACAAATACAGACACAAAACGTAGAAAATACGATGTAACGAATATTCCTAATGATATATTTTCAAATGTACGTTGTACCACTGCGATTTTGTCTGCGATCGAACGTCTTGAGCTCAATCATGACGCACAACGTACTATTGATGATAGCTATGACCAATTTGTAAATATTTTGCACACTGAAATGGATGACAAACTATCATTTAAAGACATAAATACGAACAACACAAAGACAAATAAACGCGCAAAACCATGGTGGAGCGTGGAATTGAACAAATTATAATGGAAAGAAACATGTCAAATGGAAAAATTATTTTTGAAATCAAAATCGAGGGCTAGAGAGAGAAATATTTTAAGACAAGACTTTAAATTAAAGCAACGTGAATTTGATAAAATGTATCTAGGCGATCTAAACGTTCTTATGAAGCAAAATTAAGAGACAATATTGTAAAAATGGAGACGAATAATCCTAAGCAAATGTGGAATGAAATAAACAATCTCGGACCTTCACGCGCTCGTAGTAACCCTATGGAAGTGTACGTTGATGGTGATAATATAAGCGGTGATATAGATGTAGTGCTGAATAAATGGAAAAATGATTTTCAAAGTATATTCTGTGAGAACAATGGTTTATTCAATGATGATTTTCTAAATGATATACAGCGGCTCACTGAGCAATGCGAACGTGAACTTAATGATATGAGTAGTGTTGAAAATGTTGATTCGGAACCTGCTGACACGCCCCTTCCCAATAATGTCTTTCTTAACAATGAAATCGAGTTAAGTGAAGTGAAAAAGGTGATGGTTAATTTGAAAAAAGGTAAAGCCGTTGGTGAGGAAAATTTACCAAATGAAGTGCTAAAATGTGATCGACTGTTGACTCCAATCCATACTTTGTTAAATGCCTGTTTCAAATTTGGAATAGTGCCTACGATATAGAGACGGGCAATTATTTCACCGATACCTAAAGGAAATAAGGACTCAAGAGTTCCGCTTAACTACCGAGGAATAAGCCTTATGTCCACAGTTTGCAAAATCTACAGCGCCGTATTAAACAATCGCCTGAAATCATTTTTAGATTTCAACAATATACTATGTGATTCGCAAAATGGATTTAGAAAACTCCGTTCGTGTTTGGATCACATATATGCGTTAACAACCATATTGCGACAAAGACTGAAAGCTAGAAGCGACACCTATATATGTTTCGTCGATTTTTCCCGGGCATTCGACAGTATTAATCATGATGGCATGTGGTATAAACTTCTTCAAAGTGGTGTTTGTGGACGCATGTATAAGGCCATCCGATCAGTCTATAGTACCGTGTCATATTGTGTTAAATTAAATGGTCACTTCACGGATTGGTTTACTGCTGAATTAGGAGTGAGACAGGGAGATATAATTTCTCCGACCCTATTTTGCCTTCATGTGAATGACCTTGAAGCAGAAATTAATGCCCTTAATCTAGGAGTTAATGTGGGTAATGAAAACATCAGTGTGTTGATGTATGCAGACGATATTGTTTTTATTGCACTGACAGCGAATGATTTGCAATTAATGTTAGACACCCTGTATAATTGGACAACACAATGGAGACTTACTGTAAACTGTGATAAAACTCAAGTGATTCACATCAGGAAAACTACAAAACCACGCACAGAGTTTGAGTTCAAGCTCGGTCCTTCTAGCTTAAATATGGTAGAAACATATCGTTATCTTGGAATAATAGTTACCGAGTCTCTTGACTATACCGTGACCGCCACGACTTTGGCTGATGCAAGTAGCCGCTCCCTTGGGTCTATTATTGCCAAATATTTCAACATAGATGGATTACATTTATTTATAATACGTTCACTAAAATGTATGATAGCTGTGTATCTTCTGTAATGGACTATGGCTCTGCTGTATGGGGAAATAAACAATACAATAAATGCCAGATCGTACAGCACCGAGCTATGCGAACCTTTTTAGGAGTTGGAAAATATACTGCAATAGGATAGTTTCTAAATAGCAGAAAAATCAATGAAATCTCGTGCTGCCATCTTTTATTCAGCTTTTAACTCGGGCTAGAGCTCCATTCGTTTACATGCTAAAATCTTGGAAAAGTGGCTTAATTTCATGATTTATCAAAGTGTGTTTGTTGAATCTGTATAAAACTTGAATGATATACCACATGATGACCCTGTTTATGTACATGATGTGATTAAACATGCAAATGTTGATTGACATACAAATAATCCACGGATTTAAAGAATTTTAGCATTGCATCTATGGACATTTGGCCCAAGTTTTTTTAAATTGTTATAGAAAATTATTCAAATTACATAACTGTGTAAATCAAAGCTATTAAAGGAGAAAACATTTCACTGAATTCAAATATGCCATTTAAAAGAAGGTAATGTAAGTCATTAGAGGTCTAATATGCAAGTCTCTTAAAATCTCACGAAAAACGAGATTTAGCGAGATTTCAAAAGCTATATGGAAACTATACTATTCCAGCTTTATACGGGGAAATGGCGTGGACCCCACCGAGCGTTCGCCACCACGTTGAGATGGTCCGGCTTTTTATACGACTATGTAGAATGCCAGTTACGCGCTTAACAAGGCGAATATTTGACTGGGACTACGAACATGACGTTAATGGAACATGGTGCAGTGAAGTCAAGCACATCTTAGAGGACGCTGATCTTCGCTATGTTTACGAGACACGATTTATCCCTCAAACAAGGGTGCGGCCGATTTTAGACAATGTGAGGAATATGATATTTTCTAACGATTGAGCGTAGCGAATAAGTTTGAAAATTATTTAATGCAGGTACTTCACACTGTTTTGATATCAGATTTGGAGAAGATGTTCTATAGTTTGTTACGGGGGTGTATATTTGAGTATGTTCTGTTCTATTTAAGTGACGACAAACGGTGGTATTGATTGAATGAGTTGTGAGTGATTTATGTTTAGGAAATAGGTTTTGAGTCATTCGGCTTTGTGACGCTAACACGGCAGCATTTGCTAAATTTACCAAACAACTTTAAGGTTAACTGTTTTAAACTATTTTGTCAATGTATTTTTACTTTGATATAAAGTTAGAAATAGTTTTTGTTTTAAGTAAATTGTGTGTTTCGAATTCTTAAATCCTACAAACGCCAATTTCATCTTAGGGGTAGGTGGACCTCCTTGTATATAAAAAACAAAATGTACAAGGTACCTTTCGCACTTTGCAAAAGGGGTCGCCGCGAGGTTGGCATTAAAGAATTCAATTATTAGCCTACAGGGCATAAGTACTGTAAATATAATACTAATAAATTATATACAGAGTATGTTAGCAAGGTTTCCGAAACCACATGAATATAAAATGTAAATTATTTACAATAATTCATAACTGAGATAAAAAGCTTTGCCTCTGAGGCATATGGAACGGGTTTAATGTTTGGACAAGGAGTGACCATATATTTGATTATTTATAATTTCAGACGAGACTCGTCTCTGAGACGTTTGTGGAGCTATAAAATATTACTATTTATAAATTATAAGATTTGAGATATTTGCCTCCGAGGCTAAATAATAATTTCATTTTGAAATTTGTCAAAAGAATGAAGTCCCATGAATCAATATTGGACTATTATGGAGTTTTTGCCTCAGGAGCATCTGGAGATAAGGAATATTTGGTATTATAAGTTTACCTCTGGAGAACACGTACTTTAGAAGTTAATAGAATCTTAATATATGCCAGGATTATTATCAGATCATTGGACTATTATTCAAGTTTGCCCATCGGGGCATCTGTGCATAAGTAATATTTAATATTAAACGTTTACCTCCGAGGGATGTGTACTTTAGAAGTTGATTACTGAATATTAATGATATATGGCTTTGTATGCCAGGATTATGATCCGATCATAAGTCCGGGACACCTCCGAGGTGCTGCCCAAAGGGTCATTGTGTATGTGGAGTTTGTATGTACGATATTATCATAGGCCAATAAATAGCGACATAGCGGCACATAAGAGCCAATGCAAATAATATTAACAAAATATGGATTCATATGCCAGGATTAAGATCATTGGACTATTATTGAATTTTGCCTCTGGGGCATCTGTAGATAAATATTGTTTTTATATTATATGACTGTTTACCTCTGAGGAATAATCCACTTTAGAAGTTAGAAAATATGATATTAATAATATGGCTTTAAATGCCGGGACTAAGATCAGGCAATTATTGAATATTATTGAATTTTGTCTCCGGGGCATCTGTAGATAAGGATTGTTTTATATTAAAAGTTTACTTCTGAGGAATAATCCATTTTAGAAGAATTAGAAAATAATATTAATGATATGGCTTTAAATGCCGGGATTAAGATCATGTCACTGGACTATTATTGAATTTTGCCTCTGGGGCATCTGCACAATATTTGATATAAAACGTTAACCTCTGAGGGATTTAGAAGTTGATTACAGAATATTAATGATATATGGCTTTGTATGCCAGGATTATGATCCGATCATAAGTCCGGGACACCTCCGAGGTGCTGCCCAAAGGGTCATTGTGTATGTGGAGTTTGTATGTACGATATTATTATAGGCCAATAAATAGCGACATAGCGGCACATAAGAGCCAATGCAAAATATGGTGGTTGTGTTCTTTTAAGATTTAAGTACGGAGGACCAGTTTTAAGTGAACTTTCTAAATTTAAGACGCAGTGGAAACAAGATATAATCACTATGCCTAAGCTCAGAACATATTGTATACTAAAACAAGACTATGGATGTACTGATTATGTGAAAATGAAACTGACTAGGTATCAAAGATCATTGATGGCTAAACTGAGGTCGGGCACATTTCCTATACGGATAGAAACAGGACGTTATCGGGGAATTCCTCTTGAG
Source organism: Owenia fusiformis (assembly GCA_903813345.2). Classification (NCBI taxonomy): domain Eukaryota; kingdom Metazoa; phylum Annelida; class Polychaeta; order Sabellida; family Oweniidae; genus Owenia; species Owenia fusiformis. Next base: position 9,888,239 of record CAIIXF020000004.1, read on the forward strand.
GAAAGATACTTTCAAGCCTGTAAATGTCAAGATATAGAATCTGAGCTACATTTCATGCTAAAATGCGAAATATATAATAATGAAAGACATCATTTTTTACCAAAGTTAAACACCATATCCCTGATTTCGATTTTACAGACACTAGTATTAAGAACTACATATCAAATATTTTCCACATTAGAAATGATTATGTATAATGATTATCTAAAGTGTCCCATAAGCCTTTGAAGGCTGGGTGCACGCTCGTTTGTATTGATTATATATGTACATGTATGTGAAATTGTGCACGAGACAATGAAATAAACAAATACTTACTTACTTACTTACTTACTTACTTACTTACTTACATCCTTTTGAACCATTGAAGTTGTTCTTGTTTGATATATGGGACCTACTTGCAAAAGTCAAATGTGGACCCGTTTCCCTGAAATGTTTTGAAAAGTGATCGCCAATGATGGCTACGGGCCAGTACATCCATAGACTTTCGATAGATGTCGCTAAATCCTCCATCCTCATTTTATTTAGCAGGTGCTATGTAGTCAATATAAAAATTCAATATTCATCTAGTTATTTAAGCAGAGAGTGTTACAAGAACAATCAAGCGATTCAGATCAATGTGTTTTATATTAACAGATTATTACAGATTTCGGATAAGACATTGAAACAGACCTTCAAAGTGTATGAATGTATGAGAAATTGAAAAAAAATTGGAAAGTCCCAGTAAGTGCACCCAACGCAACCCCAACCCCACCCCCTCAAGACTGGGTAATGATGTCTGTGATACGCACCTTTGAAGTCATCCTTTTACATTTTCAAATACGTGTCAAGCTATCTTTGTTAAAGGTATTTTAATACAAGACAAGGACCCTTTAAATATTTAGTCTATGGCTGATTCATTTTGTCTCATCGATCAAACTTAATGTCTCGTCTCTCCACCTTCATCCTGTCAGTCATTGATGTTTCATCTCCTGGTCTCCAATCTTTATAACAACAAGAGGTATGTATACAAGACAATCGATTTAGACTCGTGGTGGGGTCGCAGTGATCTTTCCATTTTCAACAGGCCGCTGCACCCGCTCGTTCTATTGATGGGGAGACCATCGACCCTCAATTTTACAATGTCATTGGCCACGTATCGATTAAGAAGAAAACCCATTCTAATGACACTTTTAGATTCTCTTAACTTGAGTTTTTTCAGTAACTGAATCATCATCGCCATGTTCAGTTGACGCGCTTAATCTTCCCTGACACATCATTGGTAACATAGCTATATACGCCTTTCTAAATTCCGAACTCAGGAGATAGAGAATGATTGGATTGCAGGCACTGCTCCCAACAACAAAAATGGCTGAAAGTTTCCCTGCCCAATATGGGATATAAATCCCAAATATGTCATTTATGGGGAAAAGGATCAAAAATGGTGTGTAGCACACAAAATATGACACCATTATCATAAGTACCACTTTTGTGATATTCATTTCCTTTCGCTTCTTTTTATCATTTTTGCGCAAGTTTGAAGAAGCTGCGTGTTTATTATTTTTCAATGCAGCCGCGATTTTCCTTTTTGAATTTCGGACCGTCTTAAACACCATGAAGTAACAGAAAATCATAACATTGGTTGGAACGAGAGTAATCAGAACGAGGTCCGTAATCATGAAATCGAGGCCCTCTAGAAAGTTAGGCAGACAGCAGCCAAACGTTTGGTACATCTTATACGACCCCCAGCCCATAACCGGTAAAAATGCCATGAGGAAAGAAATACTCCAGATGATCCCAATAAAAATGGCAACACTTTTTCTCGTAAAAACACTCCGGTATTTCATGGGATGGCACACCATAATGTATCTATTAATGGCCATCAAGCACATATGTAGCATCGTACATTGGGTGAGGACCATTATAATCACACCATACCAATTGCAAAGGTTAGCACCGAAAATGTTTCTCCCTGCTATAGCTAACACCAAGTTGAGTGGACTGTTGAGGAGGCCAACACCTAGATCTGTAATCCCTAGGCTGAAGACCAACATGTTTGGGATGCTGTGTAGCGTTTTGTTGCATTTAATGACGACACACATGAACATATTACCAAATAAACATCCCACTGTGAGTATGGACAATCCTACCACTTGAAGCACTCGGTCTCCCAACCCTTCAAACATAGGATTTGGGTCTGGTTCCCCAGTTTCATTCATAACGTATGTGCTTTATCGATCCAAAGTTTAATATCCTTTTCCAAAGTCTTTGGGTGAACCAAATTTCAAAGATCTAATAGCCTATTGTAACGCCTGGCTAATTCATCTAAATGGTAATAAATGTAAAATCTATGAATATGATGAATAAACTAATAAAACACAATAACAATATATTCTGATTTCGGAATAAAGCGAGTGGTTCTTTATGAAGTGTTATCCTTTGAAACACCATTTGGGTCTTTGAAACGTAACTTCATCTTAATTTGTAGATTTTATTGAAGGAAATAATCCACTATCAAGGAGTTTGGCGTTTCACGAGCGTTCAATATCAAATCCTCGGCGGAAGGCTATAGCCTACTAGGTAGTCAACTCGATTTGGCTCATCTCACGTCCACGTTGAAACTGAATTGAACGCAGATTGAATCAAGGTTGAAATTCCTCGTCACTTCTTAAATCCTGCGTCGGATGTTGTCACAGTTACGTTGAAACTGAATTGAAGATTTAATCAAGGTTAGAATTCTTCTTAACCTTAGCGTCACTTCTTCTATCCTGCGTCTGGTATTGGGAATCCATTGAGAATACAGTCAATTATTCAGTATTGCAATGTCACGATGTAATTCTATTTCTATTTATTTTTGTAAATGTACGTATGAACCAGTCATTCTCAAATATACCCACTCTTATGATTGTTGACTGTTTTGATATTTTAATGAGTTTGAAAACGTGTATCTGTTTATTCCGAGACTTGCTTCTTTAACTCTTCGAAATATAAAGCTAACTATACGATATTCGTGCGTAACAACTGGTGAAATTGTAGGTCGTAAAATAAAATCACATAATCATTGTATATTTCAGCGACATTTCTATTTTGCCAGATTTATAAACTAACTATAAATTGCATGAGAACTCAAAATGTTAACTCCGTTATTTAGGTATTGACTTGTACTGTATTGTATTGTACTGTATTTTATTTTCAAATGGGAAATAATGAGGTATCCATCTATCCGTATACCCACCCTAACTACATAACATTTCCATCCAATGAACCTATTTTCGCATTCCGTTTGTATTTATCTTTCAGTGAGTTTGATTTCCAATACGCAAAGGTCTGTTTCAATGTCTTTATATCCGAAATCTGTAATAATCTGTTAATATAAAACGCGTACATTGATCTGGACCGCTTGATTGTTCTAGTAACACTCTCTGCCTAAATAACTAGATGAATATTGAATTTTTATATTGACTACATAGCACCTGCTAAATAAAATGAAGATGAAGGATTTAGCGACATCTATCGAAAGTCTATGGATGTACAGGCCCGCCAGCATTGGCGATCACTTTTCAAAACAGTTCGGGGAAACGGGTCCACATTTTACTTTTGCCAAAAATCACTTGAAAAGTGTTCAGAATGGTGAAAACTGCATGACACATTTTTTAACCAATGGGGGAGGGAGGTTATATAGAGGTTATTTACTGGTCGGGATTAAATATGGGTTTATTCATTGTGACAATATGATATTTCCCTCTGGCCCTCCTGAGCCTCGGGAAATATCATATTGTCTCTCGGAATAAAACCCATATTGATCCCTCCTAGTAAATAACCTCTATATACACCCCCACCTTGGACAAATCTAGACGGCCTTTCGTCAAGGTTCACTCGGCTACCGTCGGTTTGCATTGAACGAAGTATAAAGACTGAGCTGGCGAAGATGAGCCCCTTGAAAGCTAATGAAAATTACCCCTGTCCCGATTACCCACAAAGACATTAAAATAAAGCATTAAGACTGATATAAACACAGATGAAAATACAATCTCTAATCTCATGTAAAATGGCACATTTAATTGTTTTCTTTTTGCTTGCTTCGGCAACTTATTGAAAAATCTTTGTAGAAAATTACTATGATAATAAAAACAACAACAACAACAACAACAACAACAACAACAACAACAACAACAACAACAACAACAACAATTGTTTTCTGGTCCGTGAAGTTCATCATTTTACAGCAATGAGCCAGTAATGTACCAGCAGCCCCAGACAAATAACTGGGGCTCATACAACCAGACCCTCATAAACCCACCTTATTATGGTCATGGCCAGCAGTGACATGTACCACCTGTAGACTACAATCATGGGGTTGAACATATAAGGTCATCTTATATTTTGACGAGCAGGCAAGTCATGTAAATGGTTTCTTAATTGAAACTGAGATTTAACAAGAAGAAATAGGTGTCACAATGTGTTTTTTTGTAAAAAAATGTGTTTTTTGCAGAATTTTTTTTGAAAATTAAATTTTTTTTTTAGAAATTTTATTTTAGTAAGTACAGTCTGTTTTATGGAAACAAAAAATGCGATGTCATAATAATAGATGATATGGCATCATGTCATATTTATCGAATCTGACCTACATTTCAATCAGTCGAAATAGTTTTTTTGTAATGTATGTACATAGCATGACGTACAATTTGATACCTACGACAACTTGTTATACCGGGTGAGGGGGGGGGTGCAAGTTGATATTTGGCTCATAGGTAGCCTGCACTAAAATAATAGTCAACTCCCCCTTCTACTCTATGCTTACGTAGTTAATCAGTTAAGGTCTCTTCCGCTCTTGGAAGATATCTCCTTTTCTGAATCATGCTTTTGTTTTGGGATTTTTTTCCATGCTTCACCAAACATCCATTTACGTATTACGGGCATTAAAACATTACTTCGTTATTTAAATTGAATTTTTCTTTATTTCATATATTAATTGACATGAATATTAGAAGGCGTCATTCACTGCTATCTATCATTCTGAAAATAGAAATGGGACATACATTAGATTAAATGTACTACCATTTTTATATGAATATGTAAATCCAGAACTGGAATAACTAATTTGATTGGGATGAAGGTCCTTCAATAACTTAGATTTTGGGGGTGGGGGTTGTTCAAAGCCGCTTTGAACAATGGGACATAGAGAAATGGATCAGAAGCGGAATATTGCTTTTGCATTTTGTCGTTTACTTTGTCAATGCTATGTTGGATCATGGTGAGATGATGGTTGAGACGTTCGATTTTGTTTCCTTATCATAATTAGATTTTTGAAAGTCAATTAAAAAAAAAACTTTTTGTGTCATGCCTAGCCTAACCTCTATAACTATTGAATTTCCCGCCACAATATCCATCCAATCAACGCTCAACGTTATGAGCTTTTTGTTTTCTCGATTTAAACCTACTTATAAGTCGAGTTGCGTCGAAATGCTCTCGGTTTTGGAATTTGATTTTTTTTAAAAGCTGTTATTCATGCATTAAGAACATCGCTTTTGTTACGTTGACATAAGTCGTCAAAGTAACATACATTGGTAACATAATGGAGTTTCGTCAATGTAACAAAAGCGAGGGACTAAATATATCAATTGCAACTTCATTAAAGAAACAAATTTCAAATCGAAGAAACTTATTAAAGCAAGACTATATTTTCTTGCTTTGTGCAATTATAATCTGCAACTTGACTTATAAGTAGGTTTAAACGGAGAAAACAAAAAACTCGTTACCAGGAAATTCATCCATTTTGTTACATTGACGTTCCGTCAAAGTAACGAGTAGTGGAACAGTGATAAGGCAACACTTATAATACTTACTATAAAACTGGTTCACAACAAGTATAAGCCTCAGTGTAGTTTTCGTCACAGCAGTCCCCAATAACCAAGATTCCTGAAAATTGGAAAACCATTCGTACAAAGCCTAATGCATATACTGGAGGGATTTCATAAATATTTATTTGGTTTAATTGTCTTTTCGTTCCCGTATTATGTATTTCAAATATATGTACCTGGTTCCTGGCCCTCTGCGCATGGGTTGTTATCACCTAATGGGTCTGGGTCAGCTACACATGAACCGCCAAGTTCCCTGCAGGATGCAGGGGTCTCCCCAGGACAAATATCTTCAGTGTCGTCTGGGTTGCAAGTGCAAGGCTCGTCTTGGGCTAAACATAATAATAAAGAGTATATGTTAACCACAATCTGTGTCTTAGCTGGCTGTACGAACCTTTGACTATCATAGATGATATTGCAGTTTTGATACAAGTTGTTAATTCTGGATGTCACGTGGTGATTTCCGATGGTTCGAATGTAAAAAAGCGGCTTCTAAGTAGAACTAATGCTGTGCAGTGAATCGTGTCTTTCGATTTTATACATAAAAGAGTTACAGGCTAACCCAATAAGATATAAAATAGGTACCCTGCGTGCAGTCTAGTTATAAACTACGAAGACGAAACTCTCTTTTGAGAAGTTGAACGAAAGTATAGGGTATAAAATGGGCTAACTATCAATGAAAACTTAAAAACGTTCCCTATAGGATTTGAAATAGATCACGTAACAACTCACGAAATTGTTTCGGCATATTATTCAGTTATTACTGTTTAAAATCAAGAAAAGGCTAAGTGTTTCTAATACATATCAAATGCAATGCTCATGTGATCTTTTTGGAGATAAACAGTTCAACAGCTAAAAACTACTGCTTGTATACAAAACTAATTAATGTTATTGCATATCAAAATAATAATAAATATTGAAACAGTAAGAAATGTGTTGGGCTTAAAATGAGCGGATGCTTTATTATACTAAGTAAACGTAAAATAACAAGAACATAAACACTTTTATAAAAACCGCCCTTTAAACGTTTGTACAATATATATCGAATGAATTAATGAAGTACATGTACAGGGTGGGTGGGCGTGGAAAAATGTTGTTCACTATGCCCCGCCTCTGACGGCTATTTCAAAAACTAGCAATATGTATGATGCGACATCTATCTCAAACATTACATTACATTAAAGTCAATTTGCAAGCAAATAACCATTAATGTTATTGCATATCAAAATAATAACAAATATTGAAACAGTAAGAAATGTGTTGGGCTTAAAATGAGCGGATGCTTTATTATACTAAGTAAACGTAAAATAACAAGAACATAAACACTTTTATAAAAACCGCCCAAAGATCGCCCAACAATTACTTACATCCATAACATATCATTTCAGAGTTATCACATATCAATAATATTATACCCTTTAATATCAACATTCAGTTAATTTAGCTGATAACTTGCTCAAGTAGTCGACTGACGTACGCACATAACGTTGATAACATTGGCTAGACCACCTCCCCATGGCTTTTATCTCCCAGTCTTTCAGACCAACGTTGCCACCTGAAGTTGCTCCGCCAATTCTAAACGAATGGCCCGAGTACTTACTCGAGTCATACCCTAACATAGCCATGGATATTTTCACGTGATCTATGAAACAAGATCTGTTTAATGAACACCCATTAGTGAGCACAAACAAAGATTCATTATTATCACTTCTATGTTCTAAGTATTTTTCTGTCAAACAAACTGCGCAAAGCTGTTTTTGTGTACATCCTATCACTACATCTGAACCTTTACCTATTGAATCAGTTTTTGAGATACTCAGTTTAACTATCATATGTTTGTCAACTTTAGCTTCTGCCTTTATTATTGTAACATCACTGTTTTTGAGATTCAGAAGTTCTGAGCAACGAAGTAAACCGAAGAATGCTATCGACATGGCTGAGCAGAACATTAATTGATCCACGTTGACAAAATTGTGAGCTTGTACCACTTTACATAAAATATCTGCTGTTATAGCTGATTTTTGATTGGTATTATCCTGTTCCATCAATACTGCCTTTAATGCACGTTTGATTCTAAAAGAGTGATTAATGTTCAGGTCAAAACCATGTTCTATGTGAAGGGAACGCACAGCGTATAAGTAGTTAAGAATTGTACCATGTCGTAAACCTTTTTCGTAGCAAAACGTAACAAAAAGTAGTAGTGTTTCATCTTCAGTTGGGAGGTAATTTAAACCAAACTTATTGCAAAATTCCATAAACGCTTTTTGGCCTGACGAGTATGTCTTAACTGTGTTTGGACGTAAACCCTTCCTAACCAGTATTTCTGACTTAATGGTCAATTCTTCCAAAGAACCTATTAAAATAAAGAAAATATGTACACATTATGATAATAGATTGATGGTTTTCAATAAATACATAGTTGCGGCATATATACTGTTTAATTATTATGATCACTTCTACTTGTAAGGTTACCTCGTAAATCACATTTTAAGAAATACAAATAACTTCAATGAATCAATGAAACATATATACAATTATATCCACGGTAGGCTTCATCACTTTCATTTACAGTTCTAATGATTAATACAAATGCTCTTAATAAAATAGCCGCAATGTGGCAGGCTCACACTGAACAGCTGCTGATGGATTCACTAAACTGTAAAACCTGTCCATTTGGTTCCGACTAAGTGAATCGGAAATTGAATTGGAACAACCTGGAACATGTTCGCATCTACACTCGCATTGGTTAATTGCGCAATAGAAAAATAGTGCTCGCACGAGGGCCATTATATGTTTGTCTCTGCTAGTCCCCTTATTGATTACGTGCACTATCGCCATGTTATCGCAACGCAGCGTTATTCGTTTTTGAGTTAATTGTGCGCCCCACGTTGCGATTGCAACAACGATCGCGTAGAGTTCTTTCCATGCTATCGCTCGTTGCATCTCCGACTGGCTGAAGTTTCCCTTGATCCACTGTCCATTGTAATATGCGCCATATTTCGTATTGGAAGCATCTGTAAACAATTCCAGTTTCTCTCTCGCGGACCAATGGTCCTCGTAGAATAGTGATTTTCCATTCCACTATTCCACTATTCCACTATGTTCACTATGCCCCGCCTCTGACGGCTATTTCAAAAACTAGCAATATGTATGATGCGACATCTATCTCAAACATTACATTACATTAAAGTCAATTTGCAAGCAAATAACCATTAAAATTTCCATAATTAAAACTAGCACATAAACGAGAAAAAATCACTTAAGACAACCCTCTTCAAAATTAATACCCAACCTGAAAACGAGTTTTACTACAGATGATTCACAAACAGGTTGCTTAAAAGAGTGAAATAATTTTCGACTTAATTATGACCATCTTCAATTGATCGTACTAACCATAGACTGCCAGTGCGAAAAGTGCGAGAATGATGAAAGTCCTCATGTTGAAGTTGATGTCGACTCGTCAGGTTGTAAGTGAAGAGAAGAAATTGGCATCCACTTTTATAGGAATGTGATTATCACCGACAAAGGCTCGGCTGACAAGGCTGTAACGATAACACTCCTCGCGAAAATGAAGTCTCAAAAGTTGTTTTTTTTCAATACATTGAAACTCATTTCCTACAGCGGTGGTTAATCAAACGTTTTCATAAAACATAAAATTTTCTTAAAATGGCTGTTTTAAAAATCGCAATCATTAATACTCAGGGGAAATGAGGGTTGATGTTGAAGAAATCAAAGAAACAGTTCGGTCGAAAAATTATTCCAGAACTTTTGAGACATTCCTTACAGTACAACTGTTTTTTCACATGAGTTCTCTTGAAAAATAGATCATATTTTTAACCATTTATTACCACAAAGTTGTTTTTTACAAAAGACAAACAGTTTTGCTTATATCTCAATCGAGGATTAAAAATCAAAATAACGGTACAGTTTTCTATAAACTAGATTTCTTACTCATTGGGACAATTTCATGTCTACAAACTATTAATTGACTAACAAGGGAATTTTTTCTGAGTTAAGCAGTATGGGAATTGACATATGCTTGACTCTAACTTTTTGGGGTTAGGTCTACATCGCAACATACATTTATCTAAACATTTGAGGATTGTTAAACCATGCAACCAAACGAGTAGAATAAAACCAACAACTATTGTTGTTATATATAAATAAAGTGTACTAAAAAAGTACACAAAAATGTTGAGTAATATTTAAATTTTGGGATAGATCAGTACTCACTTTTTTTATCACCTTTTTGGGCGAATTTCAGTATTTTACAAGAACCAAATATAAAATATGGTGACAGCTATAATTATCAAAATTCTTACTGAATGCTATTTTATACCATGGTCAGAGCAGTATCAGGTTTATAACACCTAGTGATAAATTAATACATATTTGGGATAGCCACTTTCACTTGATATTTCATCTTTGCCTTGTTAAATGTATTACTTCAAATTTGATTCAAAAAAAATAAATATTTGGGATAGGGATGAGGGACGACTAAATTCTTAATTAGCGATCTAAAAGATTTGAACTAATATCCTGATTCAAATTCTGAATCTCCATATTCCCCATATCAAATCCCTCTTGAGCCCGTTTTTGTACCAGTCGAAGTAACGAACGTTAGTAAGTCAATTGTACAAAAAACGGGCTCGTGGTGAACAACTTCTTTACCATGCCCCCCCCCCCCTGGATGGGCCCAGAAAATTATTTGGGGCCCAAAACATTTTTAGGGCCTAAATAAGTGGTCCTCTTTGGGCATTACTTGGCCTTTTTTGTTTTTTTTAGGCCAAACTATCAAAAATGGGTCTTCAAGTTTCTATTACGCGGTATATGGCATAGATACATACCCCCCCCCCCACCCCCTCTTCTGGATCCGCCAGTGATACCTGATGAAGTTTCAGGAACAGTTTCATATTAACCAGGAATATATTCCATTCGGGTGAATATATTTCATATGTCCCGCTTTAACGAGGGTTCAGGATATAGAAATCAAATATGCCTCTCAAGCCGTTCTCCGGGACATACGATGTCTGTATCGCGCCCCGGGAATTTACGTCATAACTATTTAAGCACTGAACTAAAAGAAATACAATTAATTAATGATCGCTGACGAACGGAGTAAACAAAATTAAATAATGCGGATGAATTCTGAGTAAACACAGAAAACAAACACATCTCAAAGAAAACTCGATTGGATGTTCAAGTTCTGAAGGAGTACTATTGGTCAAAAAGGGGAAACTCGACCTATTGACGACCTGCTTATTATTCCAATACAACAGTTATGCACGGTCGGTTTTCATACAGGAAATATAGTTTGGGATATAACATACAGGGTGTCAAATAAGTCCCGTCCCCCTTGCTACAGCTAAAAGCTCAACAGACGGTACCTAGTGTGATATACCATTAGAAAGATCATCCAAAGTTATGTTAATTCAACAACTCTCAAGTATTTTGGATGAAATTTACCTATATTCTTATGATGTATTTTATAGTTAATGTGCCATCCTTTAAGTAGCTTTTTTGCGTCAAAATGACAAGGATATGACCCCAGAAATACGTCAAAAAGTTAATCTTTTTCGCATTCCACTTGTTACAAAAACGTTTTCACCACTTTCCTTGCACCTCTATTTTCTACACATCTAACCCTATCCAGAAATTGGTTAAATTCATCGCCATAAACAAATTTAGTCATCTTTTGGCCCCTTGACCTTTCTTATACTCGATTCTTAAAATCCTGCCAAATTGCCATGTTTCTACACATATGGTCACCTCAATTGATACAATGTAAAAAGGATCTTGTACACCTGCCATTATGATCTCCCCATGAACAAAATGAATCAATTTTAGGTGTTAAATAAAGAATACAATGTTACATAATACTTTGGAAAATATTTAAGCGTTTGGCCCCACATGGGCTGAGGTTGGGGTCATTAAGTTCAGCAAGGGTGTATTGACTTGACATTGGATGTGTTCTATTGACTTAACATGTGGATACCATCAGATTCCAATGGAGGCCATTGGTTTCTATTGATTTTCACAAAAATACCTAAAATACACTATGACCTGAATCGATTGCAAATTAAATAATTTCACAATATGACACAAATGGTATTTCAGATCAGATGTGCAAATATAAAGTTTGCAATCGATTCAGGTCATACTTCAAATTAAAAGATTATTCATTTTTTTCATCATTTTTTCCTACAAAATGGCTATAGAAAAATGCTTCAAAAGCAACTTTTACACTTATGAAATCCCATACAACTTTGTAAATCCAAAGATTATACTGTTATGATTCATTAATTAATAACATATTTTGATAAGATGTAGGGATGTGTAGGATGCAAATGGATTTTGACAGACACAAAAAGACTTCCTGGTTTGGCATCTCTACCCCTGTACACTTTATGATTGAATATTGCCCTAAAAAGTGGCCCATTCATCAATACAGTGCTGAATATAGGTCAACAAGATACTAGTGTACATATAAATGTAATAATAAGCAGTATATTTATTTTGAAAAATCAGATGAATTTATTTTTGTTCATGGGGAGATCATAATGGCAGGTGTACAAGATCCTTTGTGAGATTGATTGACATGTGTCAGATATATGCCAATCAACGTAACTTTGGAAGACCTTTCCAATGATATGTCACATTTGGTACCAAATATCTTGGTTTTGGCTGTAGAGGGGGACGGGACTTATTTGACACCCTGTATATCGTCCCTTGCCTCGGGGCTTCGGGAAGATATATAGTATATCCCTCTGGGTATTATAATATTTTATTGACTCTTTAGATGTCATGACCTGACATATTAGTCATTGCAAAATGAATATATATTGTACAAAACTTCAGTACACTACAATAAGTCTAAGCTATCATAATATATACAATCTGCACAAAAAACTTATTATTTACATATGTTATAATATACTTTATTAAGTGTGATGCACCCAAAATGTTAATCTCCAGGCAAGTTTAACTTTTTGAATGATTTTGTAATAAAACTTCAAACTTGCTTTTCCAAATATCTATATTTTGAAGAAATTAACATAATTAATGCAGACTTGCCAACGTCCCGTTTTTTCAGGAATCTCCCGTAAATTTTTTGTTTTTTCCGTAAAAAATACCAAACTCCCGTACCGTTTTCTCCCGTAAAAACCCTCGTAAACTCCAGTACCGTATTTCTACTAAAATCTCCCGTAATTTAAAAAAAAATATGGCCGTAAAATCTCCCCTATTTTTGCTGAAATCTCCCGTAAAATCTCCCGTATTCTGGTATAACTCCCGTAAAATCTCCCGTATTCTTGGTGTAACTCACGTAAAATCTCAGTTTTTTGCTGTCGAAATCTACCGTATTCAAAGGAATCTGACAAATTTGTGACCTTGATTATTGCAGGCATGCTTCTTTCTTCAGAAGGATTGGCTCCCATAGTTCACTATCGATATTTTCATAAATAACTTAAAAGTACTTCATTCCCATGATTCAAATTGCTTTTCTGCGATCAGTTCGGTATAAGTTTGCACACCAAATGTCCACAAACGGGGGCCAGTTCATATTCTGTCATACTTCTGTCGGGAGAATACATTTTGTTTTTATATGGCGCTAAACAAAATATTCCCGCAATATAAGGCGCATTATGGGAAGGGACTGCTGTGAAATAATGAACGTAAGTGACATCTATCTTAGATTATAAGTTCTAATTAGTTTATTAACTGCGCATGCGTCATAATAACTCCCGTTTTTTCAGAACCTACTGCAAAAACTCCCGTTTTTCTGAAATCTTCCGTAAAAAGTCACGTTTTTTAAATTTACCGCGAAAAATACCTTTTTTAAAAACCCTCCTGTAAAAACTCCCGTTTTTTCAAAATATCCCGTAAAAACTCCCGTTTTTTCAAAATGTACCGCAAAAACTCCCGTTCTTTAAATCTCCCGTAAAAACTACCGTTTTTTCAAAAATCTCCCGTAAAAACTTCCGCTTTTTTTCAAAAAACTCCCGCAAAAACTACCGGATTTGAAAAAAAACTCCCGTAAAAGTACCGCAATTTTCTTTAAATCTTCGAAAATATTTCATTTTAGGTTTGAAAGTCTGTAATGTATTTTCAGGATCATGGTGATCAACATTAATTTTGCTAGTGAGATGCTGTCAAACAATATTTTTCTATTTTATCTATGTATTTGGCATTTAATCATGAAGTGAACTTCATTTTCTATTCCCCCACAAAAGTTACATAATCTTTAATATTCATGTTCAGGTTTTGGCCGTGGTTTCACATGTCTACCCAGTTCTATTTCTAACGTATGTGAACTTAATCTCAGTTGTGAAAATCGTTGCCTGTGATTTTTGTTTTGAAGGCTTAAATATTGTTCGCTTTCAAAAGTTGTTTTGAATTTAATGTGTTCTTAAAACTGGGTATAGTTGTAAATCACACTTCCATTTCTCCTTATAATTTTGATGATATACGTCCATGGTTTTAGTAAAGGTTCTTTTTGAATACATAGTCATCCTCAACAACTTGTTCATTTCAAGTGCTTTTGAGTATTCCCTGTAGCCAAACCCTCCCAGTGCATAACCCCAATTTATCTTATGATTATTGTGTTCTCCGTGAGATAAACCTAATGTCAGTTCATATCATTTCTGTACTCAGAAGACTCTAATGAACTTAACTCTATAAAAGTAAATGTACTGTACAGCTGTAACGTCATAGTCATTCAAACAATGTAGCAATTTGGTAAAACACTGGTAACTGTGTAGCATTTTGAACTTACTGCCATTTAACCATTATTAATCACATGGCTTCATAAAAAATTTCCAATGTTGGAAATTTCCTCTAGTTTATGTGTGTTAAATTTAATAAAAAAATAGTTAAGGATAGAGTGTTCAAATCACTGGTCAAAAGTATTATCAAAAACTTGTGTGGGGTACTATGATATCATGTTATTGGCTAATATATATAAAATATCAACTAGGTATTTTGGCTTGGGATTAGCCTAAAAGTAAAATGCTCCTTCAAATAGCCCTAAAGAAAGAAGTTCGATGATGAAGACGACAGAACAATCACAGAGACCGGGTCAATTATCGTCAAGTGATTTAGCAGTTGATAATGGAGTTCCACCCTCCAGAGTTATGGATATCAAAATGAGAACACTGTAGTATCAAAAAGATTGAGCCCCCCCCCCCCCCCATGAACGCAGTCTCTTCAACGTATGATCTCTCTGAATAAAGACATTGTTAGAGCCTCTTTTGACAAGTGCTCTGGCCAAAAATTCATCTAACTGGCACTTAGGTGATGAACCAATTCCAACGAGAACTGAACAAGTAGGAAACATCATCGATAGAAGTTTAAATTGTAAAAACACTATTGATGCAACATGTGAATTAGCAAAAAGAACCTTTAATTTAATCTGTAATATTGGTATGCGAAAATATGGTATAAATCCAATCACAAGTACCAATATTTGGAAACGCTTCATATTACCAAAAGCATTTTTGGCTGCGAATTATGGAATTGTTTAACTAAACAAAAAATTGAAGATTTAGAAAAAACACAACGTCGTGTCTCAAAGCGATTCCAAGGTATGGAAAAAAGAGCCCCTGACTGTGTCTTAAGTTGTATTGGCCTATGGCCAGTCAAAGACTACATCAATAAAATGAAATTATTATTTTTGGGCAGACTCTGTAGGTTTAATAAGGACTCAATCCCTAAAAAGATATTTTTAACCAGACTGAGCAGTTACATTGTAAGAACTGACACTAATTGTAAAAATAAAGGATTCTTGCAAGACGTGATTAAGATTTTGCACGAATACCCTATTTTGTATGAATCATTGGAAATGTATCTGAAAAATTGCAGCTACATGTCAAAAGACAAATGGAAAATGACCGTTAATGGTCAAATTCAACTTAAATTAGAAAACACTTGGGCACGTCTGATATTGTAAAACATACCTTACTCTTTTGTCCAAAATTAGTTAAAAACCAGAGATTGTTGGTTTGAAGACATAGTAGACGTTTTAAATGTGGCAGATTCTGTTATGTTGTTCAACTCCTTTATAATATTGATCAAATTCAATGGGAAAAATTTATCACTCTTTGTGCCAAGCATATTAAGCATACGTTAAATACATTTTTAAATTAGAACATATATTTAAATTGATATAATTTGTAATAGTGATATTTTTATATTTACTCATGCAAATGTATCATAAAATATAATGTAGTGCTGTTATTTTCATTATTGTATATTATATTGTTTTGTATTGTATTTATATGTCATGTATAATGTTTAACTCTCCATAGTTTGGAGGAAATATAGATTAAACAAACAAACAAACACCCCCAGACTTTTTCTCTGGGGTAACCATATTTATGCTAATCCCAAGCCAAGAGACCTACATGTAGTGCAACTTAAGGTCAACATCTGAAAAGAAATTAAAAACATTTCACTAGAAACATTATGAAATGTGATCGACAATGTAGAAGTAAGGATGCAGGCTTACATTTAACACATGGTATAAAAAGGGTTAAAGCATTACAAAGGCATGACTGCACTAAAAATGTATTAGGGAGAAAACGTTCCGTTTTGGCTGAATGACCATGCAAGAAGTATCTTAAAATATTGATTGGTTTATCTTTGCTGTTGATAAGCTTACTGTATACATAAAAATATCTTGTTAAAATTTTAAGATTTAAAATTTAGATTAGTCTGTTGGTGACGATTTAATCAAGCTTCATATCACTGTTTCCAAATACCAGTGTCTCATCACTTCATCAGAAATTTGGAAACTAAACTGTATGAGAACAGAACATTTTCTCAAGGTTATCACAATGTAATACCACATCTGCTATTTCACAATACTGAACATGTATTGAGTTTGTGTTACTGAGTTTATACCACGCTTTTCGAATCGCATATGGCCTTCTTTTTGAATCTGTACTTCACCCTGTTCTATTACTTTAGCCTGTCAGGTTCGTTACCTTATTTTACCATTAGCCGAGTCTTTCTCAAGTTTTTTAGAAATGCAATTTTTGAAACATCTCCCCCAACATGCCCAACGTTAAAGTGAGTACACGCATGCTTCAATGACCTTGTCATTACGTGAGAGGAGTGTTGTCGGCCTTGCCAGCCGAGCCTTTGTCGATGATAAGAAAAAAAGAATGCTATAAAAGTTGACGCCAATATCCTTTCTTCACTTAATCGACGAGTCAATACATCTACTTCGACATGAGGACTTTTATCATTCTCGCACTTATTGCATTGGCAGTCAATGGTAAGTAGCCTACGTTGGTGATGGTCAAATACTTCAGTCGAATACCTTTGCATTAAAAATTTAAAAAATTAACGGAATTAATTGAATTATTTGCCAAAAACAATTATTTTCTGACTTAAAGGCACAAAATGCGTAAATGAAGTCTCACATTTGATCTTCATAATATTCCCAATAGATTAATAAGTACCTGATCTTTCATTTGACACAAAAAAACAGCTCAAACAGACCACATCAGAGATCATGAAAACATATTTTCGATCTATCAATTTATATATGTCAAGTTTTTAGCAATGCCATTGAAAGATGGCATTGTTGTTTGCATAAATTATCCATTCATTTTTGATAGGATTTTCAACCAAACGCCATATTTTAATCCAAAAGTTAAAAACATACACTTTGTGAAAAGTGGTTATTCACTTCTTTTGATCTCTGAACTTCAAATGCTGTTTTCTATGCGAATATTTTTTTCACTTCAGTATTCACCCAAATTAAAGTTTTTATCATATTTGATAGAGTGTGTGAGTAACATGTCTCAAATAATATTTTGTTCCTTTTCCTTCAAAATTAGGCGCATTGCTTGTTTAAGATTATTTGATCTGTTTCCAAAACTAGAAATGTCTAGTTTTTATCGATATCATACTTTGTTTTTGCGTACAATCAGAATATTGATACTAACTCACTACAGTTAATTTTCTGTTTCTGCCTATGAGCAGCTGACATTTTTTTTTTTAAATTTAAAGATCATAAAAAAAGTTACAGACGAAATCAATAGCACGTCAGTATCAGAGCTGCAATATCATTTATGATAGTCAGAGAATTGTAAAGCTAATAGAATTTATGTATGGATTTGGGTTTATATATAGGCCTACTGTTTGTTATTGATTGTTTTCAGCCCAAAATGAACCTTGCACTTGCAACCCAGAGATTGAGCCTTGTGTAGGTATCCTCCCTTCAACCTGCACGGAACAGGGCGGTACCTGTGCTGCTGACCCAGACCCTTTCGATACCAACCAATGCCCAGACGGCTTTGAACCAGGTACATATATGTGATATACATACTGGGGGCATCGTAGCTAATCACACCAAGTGATATTTACAAAAAGGCGGAAGGCAAGAAACAAAATATATAGAGAGAGATTATCCTATATCAGGTTCGGGATATTGGGATTATCCCGAGGCCTATATAATATATCTGCCCGAGGGCTGTACATGTAGGTCCCGAGGGTATATATTATATTTGCCAAGGGATAATCCCAATATCCTTAACCGACTATAGGATGATCTGTTTATCCAATACCAGTCTTGCTCAACTTGTTGTAACTTGAAATTAGTATGACCTTTATCGTCCCGTCAATACGCAAAAACATGGTTTTAAGGTTGGGAGAATTTGGTTTAATCAACGGACCAATGAAAATTTGTCCCACTTGAAGTGATGCATTGCGGGAGATATTTATGTTAATGACCATGTTTTCGTCTATCGCTTATTAGTCTATGGTCCGCGTTCAAAAACATTTCAATGGTCCTTTTTCTATATAGCTTTGAAATCTCGTTAAAATCTCGTTTTTAATGAGATCTTAAAGATTTTAGGAGATCTGTATTTTTAGCCATTAAAGACTAAAATGTTTTTCTATTCGGTGGCCTATTTGAAACAACTTTGATTTGCACCGTTATTTACCTATTCAAATTCTAAAGATTTTCTAGTTGTCTAAAAAGGTCTGGCTAAGTCCCAATGGCACAATATTGAAAAATCTCTAAAAGTTCATTTACTCTTGTAAGGATCACAATTGTAATGTGAAATCACAATCCGCATGTCAATAAGATCATAAAGTTACATTCCAATGGTGGTTTAAGTTGATCCAAATGGAATTACTTGTTTGATCATGAAATTAAGTGACTCTTCCCAAGACATTCTCATATGTTCTAGCTCTATCAACACCCATGATGCCATCTATTTTTCCATTCATATGGAAATGGTCAATTGTAGAAATAATTTTAGAATATCCATGTCCAATTTTGTTTTCATGGCCGTAACTTAGGATACTCCTGTTCTTTTAGATATGCATCCAGATTTACATTCTCGAATCTTTGTTATTGACAGGGATAAGAATAAGTGTGTTAAATCTAATATTATGTTCGGTCATTCTCATACTAAAACCCATTCTAAATCTCTCCTAGTAAATATCACTATTTTTCAGGATCCCTAAATTTTGAAGACTGCTGTGACCCTGACTATACCGAGGCTTATACTTGTTGTCAACCAATCCAATAGTAAGTACCAGAATTGTTGTTTTGGGGAATTCTTAGTCAAAATACCAAGTGCAAACAAATTTTGTGTAGATATAATTATTTTCATCGCATTATAGCAGAGCCCAAGCAAGTAGTGCTGTACACTGTTACCTTCTAGGTTAAATAATATGATTAAAAAAAGTGGTGGTGGCGTTTTTGTCTAACGCATATGACTCATCTCTGGGTATCAAATTGGGCGCTTATCCTTCAAAAACTTTGTTCAACTGGCAATGATTCAACAAAAATTGATTAAAGTTTAAAAACATAGACGGCAGTCATTCCTCCCATTAAAAACCATTTGCACATGAATAATCAAAAATTCTGTGGCGAAGGGGAAACTTAGCTTGTATTCGCGAATCAACAGCTATCGGCTACCGGACTAAACTATAAGTTTACACAGATTGACCCGTTAGTTTACGAACAATCCGTTTTCGACTAACAGTGATAATATGACGTTTATGCCACTGTTACATGATTGAAAATACGTGTTTCGAATCTATGCGCATGTGCCACGGATGTACTTCCGTTGCTGCTTTAATAGCCAAGTGGTACAAAGTTACGTCGTTATGTTTACGACCGTAAGGTCGTAAATATACGACCGCAAGAACGTAAATATACGACCATAAGGTCGTTAATTTACGTCCTTACGGTCGTTATTATCGGTTCCAAGAACGTAAATTAACGTCCTAATAGTCGTAATGTTAACGACCGTAAGGTCGTAAATAAACGACCGCAAGAACGTAAATGTACGACCATAAGGTCGTTAATTTACGTCCTTAAAGTCCTTATTATCGGTTCCAAGAACGTAAATATACGACCTCAAATACGTCAAGATTGTGAAAACTTACTGACGTCAATTTACGACCTTACAACCGTGTTATACGACCTTACTGACGTAAATTTACGACCTTACGACCGTGTTATTACGACCTCACTGACGTACATTTGCGACCTTACGACCGTGTTATACGACCTTAATGACGTAAATTTACGACCTTACAACCGTGTTATTACGACCTTACTGACGTAAATTTACGACCTTGCGACCGTGTTATACGACCTTACTGACGTAAATTTACGACCTTACGACCGTGTTGAACGACCATATGGTCGTAGACATAACGACGTGACATTGTACCATTTGGCCAGCCATAAGCTATTGCTTTTGAGGCGATTGCTGGCAAATGAAAGGTTTTCACGTTGTTTACATTATTAGGAGGGATAACGAAACTGATTTTGGCTTATCCAAACCAAATAGCAATTTGACTGTGCCTCCATGCGACACCATGAAAAACCTATGATTCCACATTTACATTTTCATTTAAAAAAAGTTGTACATGTAAACTAAAGTATGTTTCATTTCTATTTTCAGAATGAACGATTCCAGTGAATGACGAATTCTTATATTGATGTTAATTAATATACGAAATAAAAAATAATTAAATTAAATTAACCATGGTTTACTGGCTGTTATATTGACAATTGGTAGTAATGTGAAGCATGGAGAAAACAAACCTTCATAGTTTTTGGTAAAAAATACCTTCCAAAGAGGCCTTTAATGATTGGTGAAGAAAACGATATTAGACTACTATTATAGAATACCATCCCGTACATTGTTAAAGCTATTAACATTTTTTAGTGAACCAGCTTGTAATAACTAATGGGCCTGAAACATGTTTTTCAAGTTGGATTATTAAATCACAAAACTATTTTTTCTTTTCACAACCTTTATTTTAACTTCACAGCGCGTTTCGGATTATATCTGGATCTTTTTTCAACTGTTATAAAAACTAAACTGAAGCGCTACAAAAACAGTTAAATAAAAACAATGTTTCGTCATATTAATTCACCAGAAATTCATTCCAAATTCCCGCCAATTTATACACTGGTTATCCACTCGATTACGCTGGTTACCGAAACGGTTCATTTCGGTAACAAAATCTCGGAACATCGAAGGTACAATTTTTCTTTTTTCCTTATTTCACATGTTGTAGGCAGAATTCCCACGACATTTTTATGACAAACGTGTATCAGTATCATATGTTTAAGAAAATGTACATATTTGCTAACAAATTGTTCAGAAGACAACAGAATCGTCGATTCTAATTCCTCATGTACATTTTCTAAAACATATGATACTGATATACGTTTGTAAGAAAAAATGTCGTTCGGATTCTACCTACAACGCATGAAATAAGGAAAAAAGAAAAATCCTACCTTCGACGTTCCGACATGTTGTTATCGAAACGAACCGTTTCGGTAACCAGCGTAATTGAGCGGATCACCAGTGTTATAGTTCCCTTGATCTCTGTTCATGTTTTTATTGTTCTTCCTTATAAAAAAGATTCTTTAATCCATCTCGACTTTCAAAAGCCCATTAACATTTCAATGCAAAAATAGGTTACTTTAAGTCACACAATAAGTGTTTCTTTTATTGTTTTCTTTTATTATCAAAATAATTTCATTTTTAAGCAAAAAACTACTCATGTCAGACTAAATGTAATTTTTCACGCAGGCTCTTAGTTAGATTTAAGTTCTTTTTTCTTTGAATAAGTCAATATGTTTATGGTACACCCTGTACATTAGATACTATATATACATGGGTATGGCCTGGCATAAGGCACTCAAGGCAGAAAAAAGCATTAACTCATCAGACGATTTTGTAATCGAAACTGTCATTATGATAGTGTTATTCAAATTTGCCATATATGGAACTTGTAAATACAATACCCTTCAAAATTTTGGCATTGAGGGAGCTAACGTTGCCAAACTTTTGGAGGGGAGTGTATGGGTGTCTCAAAAAATATACCCGGAAGTATATCAACAGCAAAGATAAACCAAACAATATTTAGCAGTTATGTCCCTATCATATACTAGTATGCCTGAGGTCTGTTATCAATATAGCCCGAGCTTGCGAGACAGACTCTGGAAGTTGGAACTCCATCATCAACTGCTAAATCATTTGATGATAATTGACCTGGTTCTTTGTGATAGTTCTGTTGTCTACATCGTCAAACTTCTTTCTCTTGGGCTATTTGAAGGAGCATTTTAAGCTTATCCATACAAGCCAAAAGACCAAGAACAAGGTAAGGCCAAAACATTCCGCACGGGAAACATTATCAAATGTGATGAACAATGTAGCATAAGGATGCAGGCTGTCGTCGAAATTTGAAATAAAATACAAGGGGTTAACAGGTTGAAACATCAAAAAGGCAAGACTGGACTAAAAATTGTATATTGGGAAGACTGGACTAAAAATTGTATATTGGGGAGAAAACTTACATGCTTTAGCTACATGACCATGCAAAAAATATTTGAAAATATTGATTGGTTTAGCTGTGCTGTTGCTATACTTTTGGAAACATTTTGAGACACCCTGTATATACTGAATATGTTTAATTACATGCATGCAAAGCTGGCTAATCAGTCAATTAATGAATATCGACCATATTATTTTACTGTTTTTCTTGATACGTAAACAGTCCGATATGTTACTCTCGCCACTTTTGTACAGTACCGTGAACAACTGTATCTGCCGCGTATACAGCAGTAACGAAGTGTAGCAGTGGTCCGTGTCTTCCTGTAAATAGAACAACTCCTCCCCTTGCATGAACAGTATCCATATGTATAATATGAATATGAATAAATGTCCCTCTTCTGGATTAGGTCAGCTTTTTCTCGATCTTCAACCTTGTCCTTTGTTGTTTCCTCAACCCATGTGATGTTCATATCTCTACAGAAATCCAGAATTGTTTCTCCTAGTTCATTTCTTGCGACAGGTCGTTTGTAGTCCTCGATATAAAACTTCTCGATTACATCTTCAGATTCCAGGCTTGGGATTTCCTATAAAAAGCGTAAATAAGAGAAAATATATATTCCAGGAATTTTCATATCCACAAACAAAATATGTTATGCAATTCGCATCACTTGGATATTAAGAATATCGATTAATTTAATTATTAATCCTCATTGGCTTATCACTAATGACTCTTTTTTCCACACAATATTATAAGTTTCTGTTTAATTAATGGTGGGGATAAATATCTCAAAACTCGGATTTTAAGACATTAATGTTTAAGAATTATTTTTTTGTAAATTAAAATGTGCTAAAAGAAGTGATGCTATGAAAAATCAACGGTATGTACATTTATACTTGTTTGCATTATGCTATATATTATAAATGCAAAACTGGATAATATTTGTATGTTAATCAAACTGGGCACACGTTATATGTTAAAATGGAATCTAATATAAAGAGGGTTAATTGAGATACTTTAAGCTCTCTTTTGATCACTATTCATGTAATAAAATATCTAAATATTTCAAAAAAATATGTGACTCTCGATTTTTGATGTAAGGGACCAAATCGTACGTGATGCATCAAACCCTTTCCCTTCCCCCTTTTATGAGTTCACTTAGCCTGTTACATGTTAACTTCTGCATGCCTATGACATGTTTATTCTACCTCTGGCCATTACACATGTATTCAACTTCCACCCATGACATATTCATTTTGCCATTGCTCATTTCCTATTTATTTCCCCATGGCCATTACATATTTTCTACCTCTGCCTATAACATGTTTGTTCTACCTCCGCCTGTTACATGGTTTATTTAACCTCTGCCCATTACATGTTTATCTTACCTCTGCCTATTACATGATTTATTTTACCTTTCCCCATTACACGTTTATATAACCTCTGCCCATTATATGTTTTATTTGCAATTCCAGCTTTATACGGGGAAATGGCGTGGACCCCACCGAGCGTTCGCCACCACGTTGAGATGGTCCGGCTTTTTATACGACTATGTAGAATGCAAGTTACGCGCTTAACAAGGCGAATATTTGACTGGGACTACGAACATGACGTTAATGGAACATGGTGCAGTGAAGTCAAGCACATCTTAGAGGACGCTGATCTTCGCTATGTTTACGAGACACGATTTATCCCTCAAACAAGGGTGCGACCGATTTTAGACAATGTGAGGAATAGTGAACTTTCTAAATTTAAGACGCAGTGGAAACAAGATATAATCACTATGCCTAAGCTAAGAACATATTGTATACTAAAACAAGACTATGGATGTACTGATTATGTGAAAATGAAACTGACTAGGTATCAAAGATCATTGATGGCTAAACTGAGGTCGGGCACATTTCCTATACGGATAGAAACAGGACGTTATCGGGGAATTCCTCTTGAGGAAAGATACTGTCAAGCCTGTAAATGTCAAGATAGAGAATCTGAGCTACATTTCATGCTAAAATGCGAAATATATAATAATGAAAGACGATCATTTTTTACCAAAGTTAAACACCATATCCCTGATTTTGATTTTACAGACACTAGTATTAACAATTTGAAGATAATCCTTAATAATCCGAAAATTGCATCAATTACATCGAACTACATATCAAATATTTTCCACATTAGAAATGATTATGTATAATGATTATCTAAAGTGTCCCATAAGCCTTTGAAGGCTGGGTGCACGCTCGTTTGTATTGATTATATATGTATGTGAAATTGTGCACGAGACACTGAAATAAACAAATACTTACTTACTTACTTACTATTTAACTTCTGCCCATTACATGTTTTATTTTACCTCTGCCTATTACATGTTTTATTTTACCTTTCCCCATTACAAGTTTATTTAACCTCTGCTTATTACATGTTTACATGTTTTGTTTAACCTCTCCCCATTACAAGTTTATTTAACCTCTGCCCCATTATATGTTTTATTTTACCCCTGCCCATTATATATTAATTCTCTGCCCATTTCATGTTTTATTTTTCATCAACATGTTGCATAACTTCTGCCCAATACATGTTTGTTTTACCTCATCTTCAATGTCTTGTTCATCATTGATCTTTGAATATTCTTCCTCTTTGTCAAGGTCTCGAAGGTAACATACTTTCTCACGTACATGTTTCATCACACCTATACCCTGAAAATATATAGTTACATTTAATCAGATTTATTTGTCTGGGTGGTGTATTTGTTTGTCTAGTGTGTGTCTTGCATATATTTCGGGGCTTATGAGAGCACTTATACGTATATAAAACTAGCATTCGATTTACGATTGATTTACATGTACAGGGTGAGCCAAAAAAGCGTAAACATTTTTGTTTTGCTACAACGTTCCTGATATTACCGACAAATGTATAAATATATTTCCAACATATGAGCAATGATATTACAAAAATAAAAATGTGGACGTTCTTTGGCCCAACCTGTAGTGTACAAACAAAGTATTGAGTTCGGTGCCTAAATCATGTTCACACATGGCATAAAATTTATAGGGTTTTCTCTTTAGTGCATTCCATGTTAACCTCTAAGAAAACTACCTACCAGTTTCAGTCCTATAATTACTCGTTAAACTGGGACCTCGTGAGAGTTAACATTAAGTATGCTTACAACCTATGGCCGTGTGAAAGGAATTCTCACCAAGTTATGATGGACCAGCTCTGCTTGATTGGCAACATGATGAATCTCAACACCTTTGTCCTTATCAACCTCAATATCCTCTCTCGTATCGCCTCCATTCTTCTCATGCAAATATATACTGTAGCCCTAAAATTAAGATAAATGCATTTTTGTTTGGGTGTTTTACTTGAACAGGCCTTTCCTATCATCGTTTGCCTTACAAATGCTATATTGGGCAGATTCGTGATGTCATAGGGTTGGTGGTAGTAATGTTTCCAAACAAAATTATAGTTTTTGTTTTATTCACGAATGTAACACCCCAGTCACATTTGTCGCACGGCGGCCGCAAGTCGACCGCAGAACAATTAAATCGGTGAATTTCTGCGGCGAGCGTAGAAAAACTACGCTCGCCTTGCGGCCTCCGTACGGCGTATGCAGATTTTTACAGGCCGCAGGGAAGGCGTAGAAATTATAACTCGGAGTTATAATATTTGTTCATTTCTGAGGTCCCCGTAGAAATCAACTGGCTCAACAAGATTAAATCATTATTTGTCAATGTTTCACGATCACTTTTCATTTGATATTACATCCTAGCACTTTGAATAACATTTATAAATTGTCCTGATGTAAATAAAATGAAAAAAACTATTATTTATCAATAGAAATTTAAAATTCACCGTGCGGCTGCCGTGGGAAATGTGACTGCAAAAGTATGAGAGCGCAGAAATTCTGCGGCGAGCGTAGAAAAGCTACTGGCCGCAGAAATGATAGACCGCAAGGTAGCCGTAGGAAATGTGACTGGGGTGTTAAGATGTATAATATTATGTATTATATCACTGTCATATTCCTCACTCTCTGATTGGTCCACGACTTAAAATAACAAGCGATATTCAACGGGACTTCCGTTGAATATCAAATGATATGTACCAGTCGCGACTTAGTCAACTTTCAATTGTATATATCCTCGGGAGTTAAATAATTTAGTTATGATTGATTGGACATCTATATTTTGTTATTACATTAATATGAGTGAGGAATATTACAGTGAATAATAAAACAAATATTTAAAACAAATATTTGATTCTATTTTTGATGACAACCTGTGACACTTTAATTTAACAAGATGATATTCCAGTAGGCCTTCGCGCTACGTGGAATATCACTTGTGAAAGAGGTATTCACCTCAATAGAATTAAATATTTGTAAATTGTTATTTTAATATGCTCCTTGTAGGTAAGGTTTAGGTAAAGAAAAGTATGCCTACCCTTGAGACATGGTGTTTGTGTTTCATACCAAGGTATATGCAACCGCCGAGCAAGCAAAGTACAATCGCTGTTTGGATAATAATCACGCCTATATATCTTTTTTTCACCTTTCCAGCATCGTTGATCTTCTTATCAGACATCTGAAAATTAGATTTTTTTATGTATTGGAAACTTTACCGCTTGCTTGTGAATCACTTTTTACCCCTTCAGCAAGTTATTACTCACATTTCCTGAACATTTTAATAAAATAGCCCAATGGTACGTGTATCATTAGCAAGTTGTACAAATAGGAAAGAGATCGGCTGCATATTATGTGAGACTTGACAAAATCAAAAATACATGTCAAAAAATCTAATATCAGAGCTGCGCTATGAGCCCTGCATTGCGTTTGTGCCTGCTATCACAGTGATGGCAGTTGTCAATCAGTTTCAGTCTCAAAAACGGCGTTTCTCTGTGTCAGGTTTAGTTTCATTGTTCTCTGATTCCAATGTAATTTCAGTTTGGAGAGATAAATAATGTATTTAAATGATAAGCGATAAGGCTACTATTGAAAACTGTTGAAAGGTTTTGGTGGAAGATGAATCGTAAAGATACGACGTCAGATACTGTACATCGCGGCATTTTACCGCATTTTTACATGCGTACTTACTTTTAAAACCGCAATATCTCGACAGCAAAATCATATTTTTCTACAATTTTTCGTCATCAGTTGAACACGTATGTCCATGAAATATTTTGCCTATCAGAATTCCAAATAACTGATTTGGGACTTTTTAAATGAGAATCACGCAAGCCGTATTATGCGACTTTCTATGCTAAAACCGGGTGTGGACTGTAACATTTTGAAGAAAAATGATTTTAATTTTAAACGAAAATGAAGATAACTTTTTCATTTCTTAACGGATCTTTCTCAAATTTTAACAATATTTAAATTCACCATTTTGGAAAAGACAAATAGATTCTGTGTGATGACGTCATAATATAACAATGCTAACTTAACGCTTATATTTATGCAAAAAAAGTGTGGACAGGCAGAATTTCGTACCAACAAGATATATATTTTGATCAATTAAACATTAAATCGTTTGAAAGGTGAATTATTCTTTTTTGATTCCTGAAAGGCATATCATATTCCATATTTTTATCAAAAAACTATATCATTTCGATTAAAATTCAGTCTGTAAGAAGTATAAATTGAAAGAAATATGAAGTGAAGCCATGTGAAAAATTCACAAAATTACGTTTCATTTTTTGAGTTCAAATATTTCTAATTAAGGGATAAACGTTCAAAAATTTCCAATGTTTCAGCATGTTCTTTTAAATATACCCCTTACTACATACAATTAATTTCATTTAATTTGAACCAGTAAATATTGAGATAGACATCATTTTATCACCGCAACCCCAAGTGAAGCCTTTACAAAATAAGACGTTATGCCGTTAGCGTATTATATGTTCTCCTTTATTATTTATTATGTT
This sequence comes from Owenia fusiformis, assembly GCA_903813345.2. Classification (NCBI taxonomy): domain Eukaryota; kingdom Metazoa; phylum Annelida; class Polychaeta; order Sabellida; family Oweniidae; genus Owenia; species Owenia fusiformis. Next base: position 9,916,810 of record CAIIXF020000004.1, read on the forward strand.
AAATAAATAAAACTAAAAATTCGAGTTAAAATAAATTACAAATAATGCATTTAACAATCCTTAATATCTTCCCGTCTGTGTATATCAGTTGAATATAACAAGGGGCACTGTGAAAGAGTCTAGAAATACGGTGCGACAACGAGAGCGCAGGGCCGAAAAGCGCGACAAAGAAGAAAACGGGTAGGGTTTGAAATGTCTACTTTCTGGTGATTCTAATCCTGTATATCGTGACACAACCTTTTTGGATATAGAATTGTATTGAAGCGCACATTAATCTGAACAAAACTTGAAGTTTTTAAGAAGATTCCGCGAATATTAAAACTTTTGCAATTACTTGGAGGAGCATTGAGCATATTCATCGCGTAAATCTTTGCATTTTGTCGGTAAAATGAACAATTACAATGTTACGCCGTGATGTACAGTATCTGACGTCGTATCAAAGGAATTAAGGGCAATGGTTAGAATCATGTTACTGTTAATAGACTTATGAACAAAAAATGTACTTCATCGAACATGCATTAAAGGACAGAATAATTATGTTATGTGAGGTGATGGGAGGAGGTGATATTGATGGAAACATACACAAAAGCATCTTCGCTTGGAAAAACAGCTTCTTTCAGACTGAAATAAGCGATTTTTCGACTGATATTGGATACTTTGGCATGCTGCTTTTCATTTGACATAATACGCAACCAAACTCATTAATATTTATGGCATTGCTAATGATAAGTTTCTCAATAAAATTTTCAGAGAATTCGCCTTTTCTATGCTAATTTTGGACACCCGATATATTTTGGGACAAAGCTACTAGCCCTATTATATCACACACTCAAGTGTTATTTTCAGTATACCACTGTCATGTCAAACACCCTTACAATCCAAATTATGCAACAGGTCTTTTGTATTTTATCCTATAATGCGGCTGAATGATTGGATATAATATAAAGTACGTTATATCGGTGTCCCAACAAAGGTAGCTCCTCTTCGAAAAGTATTTTCTCAGCAAAGAATGAATAAACTTTTGGAAAAATTCTTACTGTGAGTAACTTTAGGATATCACTAATAAGTCTAATAAATATTAAGAGAATCTGTCAAAAATCTTCGTGAATTTTTATATTTAAAACAGTACGTCAAAATATCCAATATCAATGAAAGAGTATTTTTTCCTAACAAAAATACTTTGACCATTTCTTCCAACGATATCGCCTCCCATGACATAATTATCCTGTCCTTTAATGCATGTTTAAAGTATAGGCATTTTGTTTATAAGTCTGCTTACTGTTACATGATTCCATTCCTTACCTCAAAATTTCTCAATTATTCTGCCATGTCATTCTTTCTCCTTGAAACAGTTTTCAATGGTAGCCTTTTCAAATGCATCATTTATTCTTCAAAACTGGAACTTCGGATAAAATTGATTTTGAGTATGGATAACAACGGAAGAAATATATCTGACACCCAGACAAGCTTTTTTTAAAGACTTACTCTGATTAAAAGATGCCAACACCTGATATTTATAAGAATTGCTGATGATACTTAATAAGGCCACTTTGTAAGAATTTTAAATGAATTTGATCGATTCATCACTAAAAATGCTTGTCAAAGATCACTTTTTGGAACACTCGATAGATATTTTCTTGAAATAATACAACACATCAATGTGTAATCGACGTTGTCATATTTGAGGGAACCACAATAGGCCCATCTGTTATGAAACGTATGGCATCCAATATAATATTGCAAAAATTTGAGAACAAACCTGAAGTGATTTAAAAAAACGTCTTGTAAAAATGGCCAGATAAACTTAAATACTAACATTGTATGCAATCGTATTTGTAAGATGTGTCTTCTTTGAATTGATTTATTTTCTTCTTTGAATAGATGTATTGAAAGCTCGTGTTTTAACATAGCCCCACTAGAAAATTAAATAAGTTATCAAAAAGTCAAAAAAAAAATTAATTTGAGCTTACCAATTTGTCTTGAGCGACAATGTTGTTTGAGTTGTCTTTTTCCATAACTACGAATATCTCATGTACCGTATCTAGTTATACAATCTTTGTCTTGAGTGATTACGCTTTTCAACTGCTCCTTTGCTTTGCCGGTGCCTTGCGAGGAAGATTACTGCTACACCGCCATATATATACTTGAAATAAGTCATAAATGACTAATTTTTATGAAGTCTGACATTATAAATACACTTTTATGAGATGTTCAGAATGACTGAGATTGTTTCTTCGAAAAGCTTTAACTTTTTATTTGAAAGCATTTGAAGCATGAAGGGACACAAATAAAGTGATTAAAATTGAAAATTATCTTAGGCCCTAATCCCTTTGATGCCGCAGCGTTTCTATTTTTGCCAGTTTTGGATTTTTTAACATTCCTTTTAAATATATTGTAGTGACTTCAGTATGAATGAAATGTCAATTGCTAGATTGTGATGATGAACCTTAAATGGTGGGTGTTAGTACTAAACATTGTTTCTGGCTTGGGATAGTAGATAGGGGTTTGTTTTCTTTGTAACTGGTGCTCTGTAACAATTTTGGTATTTTCCCCTTACTTTTGCTTACATGTTTATTTGTGAGGAACAGTTTTCTTAATTTAGTAGAATTAGTAGAACATTTTGGTGAAAAATTCTGAAGTTTATTTGTGGTCTGGGAGTTCAAGAGGTTACAAGTAAAACTAAAAGTGTCAAGGTACAAATACGATTGATTATTTATGTTTTTTAAGAACAATCGATGTACATATGAAGATGATTTATAGAATATTAGATAAGTTTTTATTATACTTAGAAACAACATATTTCTATTCATATTATATTTGATAACTCTTTTATCGTTACTTTATGACGTACCTCAGATTCGGATTATTTAGGCACTGGATTAAAGATAACGCCACATCGTTTCTGTCAGATAGGCCCATCGACAGAACACGAACAAGACATGAACCGATGCATAGTGGCATTATAGTTTTACAGATTCTAGATGTATAATACAAGATTATCTTGGGATCCAGTGATGTTTGCTTCTTCAAGAATGGTCATACTTGGAAATTATTCAAATATGTCCATGTGAAAATGTCATGTTTTTGTGATTGTACTTAACACCTACAATTTACAGTTCTATCAATTGCTCTAGAAACCCCATGACCATAGGACAGCAATATGGTGTAAACTGTTCAAATGACACTTAATATATATATTATATGATTATATGTTGATTTTATATACAAACACGTTTCTCTTAAAAACCAGTCATCGAAAAATTCTGAAAATTTTACACATTGTCAATTTAATGGTCATCTTTTGAATGGTTACAATATAATTTGAAATAGATACTTTTCTCTATATTGTTTTAGAAAACACATAGGACACTTCTTTTGTTCTTGGTACCATATGTTCGGAATGAAATGAAACATCTATCCGAACCTCATTGGAACAAATTGACATAAACACAACGCATTTAGGTCTCTCAATATTAAAATTGTACAAAGGAAATTTTGGTTGATTTTAAATAAGTATTTTGTTATTGAAATAAAAGGTTTATCTTTATTTTTATCTATTTGGGGGGGGGGTTGGTTTTAATTTTTTGAATATACTTTTTTGAAATCAACCAAAAATTCCTTTGTATAACTATAATATTGAGGGGTCTAAAAACATGTTGTATATGCTATTTTGTTCAAACAAGCTTCGGAAAGATATTTTATTTCATTTTCAAGAAATGGTAAAAAGGAACAAAAAACAATTGCACTAAAAAACAAAAAATGTTAACAAAAACAGTTATATAAAATATATATAAATTATTGTGGCATTAAACTGTTGCCAATCAGTCAACATTACATAAAGGACCGTGTGTCTTTACAGAATGTTTTCAATTATTGGTTTAAGAGAAAACATTGTTGAATTCAGTTCTCCATATCGATACCAATCCATTTGCATGACCTTTAGAAATAAATATGTCAGCTTTGTGAAAGTGCCATGTAATCACTAGTATTATTGCGTTTTATTACCTTACTTTTTCGAAGAAAAACAATACTTGTTAGAAAGTCTTAAGTCACACGATAAATGTTTCTTTTATTGTTTTTCTATAATGTCACAATAATTTCATTTTCAAGAAAAATACCTGATGTCGCGCTGTATGTGCTTGACCACTTTTAAGTAGGTCCTCAGTCATGTTTTAAACAAAATAAAAAGTATTTTTAGTTTTTATTGGCGAAGATCTAATTTGACAAAGTCATAACCCCACGCCTAACCATCGACAACGTACAGTGACAAGATATACCGTCGTACACTTTAGGTGTACAGTGTCACTATTAACTGATCTGAAGCGAAAACTATGATGTACATGTAGGTTTGATTGTGGTTTTCAAAAATTAATTTGAGGATTACATAAAGTATTTCATGTTTGATTTCGTGTGTATTCGATTTGGAAGACATTTACCTTTCTAATCACGTTAAAAGATTTTCGAGCAGTGCTCGATTTTTTCGTTGTGAATCTACTCATGCAATTGGTCGGTTTGAAAAATGTGTTTTTTACACATTTCCTTTGATCATTTTCTCCCCTGTCGTCTAAGAGTGCCAAATATTTTCGTTTTGAGAATATGTTTCTCTAAGCTACACAATTTAAGACGGTTGAAGGTTTTATAAATATTCATGTATTTGGTATAATTTAAAAAATTAAAAATGTACGTTGTCATCTCTAATGTACGTTGTCCCTGTAATTGAAATGTAAGCAATGCAATGATTTAACTTCAAACGCATTAAGGGTTTTTTATTTTATGAGTAACAAGTGATGCTCAACGAATATATTCACGTATCCCTGGTACAGATAAACAGGTAAACGTGATTTTTACCTCTTGTTGAATGCTATTTTATTTTATGAAAGTGTTGATATGGTGATAAATATTTGCCAGGGGGTACTTATCTTCCAACCTCTTTGACCATTCGGCGTCGGTACGTTACGTTATGTTGCACTTTTATGAATTTTAATAATCTTAAGGAGTTCATGGAGAGACATATACTAGCTAATCGAAGATGACTTTCGAAACCCCGTTTATGCTATATCTGGAAAGTGCATAGGTTCAATATAGTTCACTCAAGTTGAAATAGCAATACTGGATTGTTCCGTTTCAGTTTTAAATGAATCTGATCCCCCTGCCCCTTTGTGTTATGAAAAATACGTCGTCTACATGAGGGTTAACTGTGAATTCAGATGTGTAAGTTCAATAGGACAACGTACATCGAGATGACAAGGTACACTTATGATTTTTTTTTGTTTTAGCAAAAACCTTAATATTTATTAAATCTTCAACCGACCTTAATTATGTTACTTTGGGAAACATATTCTCATAAAAATAATTGACACTCTTGGGCGACAGGGGGAAAAAATGACCAAAGGAAATGTGAAAAAATCAACATTTTCCAACCGATCATTGTTGGTGGGTAGATTTATAACGAAAAAACTAGAGCACCGCCCGAAAATCTTTTCACGGAATTAGAAATGTTAGAAATGAGTAATGTAGACCCATTATATATAATTTCAAATTTTGAAGAAAAATGTATTTTCATAGGAAAAAATTAAACAAAGATGATCTTAATTTTAAAATCCTTGCTTGACCCCCTACTACCCCCCCCCCCCAAAAAAAAAAAATTCAGATTTGTATTGAACTCAATGGGGTCCGATTTTGGTCAATTTTTTCATGAAATTTCCTGAATAATTCATGAATACTTTAAACCATGGACTTGTCCTTTGGCACATTTAAAGAAGACTGTGATGGTATTTCTGTAGAATTTTATATCAAATTTTGGAACAAATTAAGTAAATTTTTATATGATGCTGTTCTTGAAATTTATGAACAGGGAGAAATGACTATATCTCAACGTAGAGGTATCATTACACTTGTTCAAAAAAGTGGAGATCCACTATACTTAAATAACTGGAGACCGATTAGTCTCTTATGTGTAGATTACAAGATTATAACACATGCAATTGCAAATAGACTCAAAAAGGTAATATCATATTTAGTTCATAATGACCAGGTAGGGTATGTCAAAGGTCGTTATATCGGTGAAGTTATTCGTAAAATAGAAGATATTATATATAATGCCAAAAGTAAAAACCTAGTGGGGTCAAGCATTCTGTGTGTAGACACCTCCAAAGCGTTTGATTCATTAGATTGGGTATTTTTAAACCAAGTTTTAGATAAATGTAATTTTGGAGAATATTTTAAAAATGGATAAAAATCATGTACACTAATATAGAAAGCTGTATAGCGAATGTAAATGGATCTAAAAGTGAATATTTTAAGATTTATAGATCAGTTCGTCAGAGAGATCCAATCAGTTCGTATTTGTACATTCTATGTGCAGAAATCCTATCATGTAAGATACGTCAAGAAAAAAATGTTTGTGGTATCGAAACACCTGGTAAGAAAGAAATCAAAATTGCACAGTTAGCAGATGATACCACTTTATTTTTAAAAGATAATCAGTCTGTTGAAAACGTTCTTAAAATTTTAGATGATTTTGGAAAAGTATCTGGGTTAGTAATAAATAAAACAAAAACTGAAGCAATGTATATAGGAAATAACACACAAAACAGAGATATGAAATTTGCTGGTCTTAGCTGGAAAAATGATCCAGTTAAAGTCCTAGGTGTATACATATGTAATGATCAGAAACTAAGTAATCAAAAAAACTGGAATTTCAGGGTAAAAAAGTTTAAAGATCAATTAAAGAAGAAAAGAGATCTGACTATTCATGGAAAGATAACCATCGTAAAAACAAACGCATTGCCACAACTACTTTACTTAGCCTCTGTTATTACCATGCCAGAAAATGTACTTTTAGATTTAGAGAAAGCAATGTATAACTTTATATGGGATGGAAAACCTGATAAGGTTAAAAGAAAGACATTAATTGGAAATCATAATCAAGGAGGTTACAAAATGATTGACTTGAAAAGTAAAATCAATAGTCTTTTATGTAAATGGGCCAAAAAGCTCATGGAAGAGATTAAAAATGACAACAAACAACCATGGAAAATTTTACCAAAATATTACCTTAGTAAAGTATGTAATTCAAATATTTTGTTACGAGCTAGTGAGTGTTATGACAATGTTGCTAAATATGTTCATAAAGATGTACCTTTATTTTATAAAAATGTTATCAGTTCTTGGATTAATTTTAACAACCAATCAACACAATTACAACAAGAAGTGGCTAATAGTCTATGGTTAAACAAGAATGTAAAATATAAACATAAGGTTTTATACTTAGAGAGATTAATGAAGAAAAATATATTCTCTTTAGATCACATATATGAAAATGACAATTTAATACCTCTACAATTGTTAAATGAAAAAACCAATTTAAACTGTATCTTAGAGTATAACATATTAAAGGGTATATCTCGATGTAAAACAACACAAGTAAAAACAGTAGACACAAAATACATTTATAATGTGTTTATTAAGAGTTTATTTCAAAACCCCACATCAACTGTAATAACAGATGTGCAAAATAGTGAATTTTATTGGACACTTGCACATCATTTGACAAAAGAAACAAAGTTGATTACATTTCAGTGGAAAATACTCCATAACATTGTTGTCACAAATAATAGTTTATTCAAAATGAAGAAAAAAGAAACCCCTCATTGTACAAAATGTGCTGATAATGTGCTAGATACTGTGAAGCACAGATTTGCATCATGTACTTCTATTCAACCTTTATGGGGTATTATTAAACAACACTTTAACACTTTAATATTATTATGTAATGCAACAGGTAACTTATGTAAACAAATTTTTAAATTGATGTAATCTTTTTAAATTATCTGAAATAAAAAAGAATTTTAAATATAAAAAAACATTCAAAGAAGACATAATGCGTGAGCACCTCGAGAAATTGCAGATATGTAGCTCAAGTGGGTCAAATTTTATGACCGTTTCAATATATTCTCACTTTGGAGAATTTCTCATTAGCCAAAGATCGAAGATTGAGTGGGTATCCCATTCACCTGATATGACCCCACCAGATTTTTTACATCTGGTTCACATGGTTCCCCCCCCCCTGGCCAAAAATTCTTTCAAAATTATGCAGTTTTTCACCATTTTGAGCACTTCTCAAGTGATTTTAGCCATATTTGGGCCAAAATTGAAAACTGGCAAATCCTGGCTACGGACCTGATGAGACAAAAATCCGCAAACCATAGCTGACTTAAACAGAATAATTACAAGGAAGATCAGGGCTATGTCTCAATGTGTAAGGGTAATCAACAACTTTGCCCGTAGAATTCAAGGTGGGTGTCATTTTTTGTCACCCTGTACTGTACAGTGCAAACACATTATCTTGCAACAATGCAGATTGAATAAAGGACACACTATTTCAATAATAATAAATAAATTCACAATTTTTTGAACATAGAGTCCTTCACTTTTTGAAATAAAAAAAAGTTTCATATTTCACACTTTGATCACATTGGGTAAGACTACAATATACGCCAAAGCATCCTCCTAAGCAGGTATCCAGAATCCGTACCTCCTTTTCCCCCTGCTATAACCAATTTGGAAGCGCCCGATTTAACTGAATCGCGTGATCTAATTATGCGCAATGACTTATACATGATTTCTGTCCCAGTGTTGCGACAGCCATCAGATTGCAAGTTCTTAATCGGGGAAATACTAACTGCCTATCGCAGGGGGTAAAAAGAAAGAATATATTCTGGATTTTGAAGCCCTGTGATCGGAGGATGACGCCAAAGTGGTTTCAACTTTTTATGAGGGCTTTCAATTGCCAAACATAAACAGGCTTTGGTAAAGGATCAAAAGGGGACTTCTTGTTGCCAAACTTATGGAGGGGAGTGTACATTGGGACTTCTAGTTGCCAAACTTATGGAGGGGAGTGTACATGTGATTCCTATGTGATCCTCTCTCAGCAAATGAAGTAAACAGCCATTCAACATGATTTTTCAATCTTTTATATTATTGTATAATAATATAGATTTATTAAGTTAACAACATCAAGCATTATTGTATTTATAATAAGCTAGTTATTTACAATAAGTTTACATCAGAATCTAAGATAACATTCTGGGCAGGCTTTAACTGGCAGAACAATGGACCTAGAGATCCACGAGATAATGTGAAATTTTTTCCAAGTTCTTGGTCTTTCTCTGCAAGGCCCCCTAGAGAATGTACTACAGTTGGACGTCTCCCTGGTGTAGGTTCATACACTGGATGTGTCACATTTTTAATAATTTTCACATTTTTTGTTGCTTTCACATTTTTAGAGTGATTCAAGTTTTCATAGCGATTCACATTTTCATGATTAAAATTTTTACAAGTATTCATTTTTTTAATTTTAGTTACTTTCACATTTTTATCTAATGCTTTATCATGCTTTGTTGGATTTACATTAGATTTCTGATTGCTTATTTTTAATCTAAATGCTGGAAGATTCAACACTGTCTTATTCATATGTGATTTCTGAAATCTCCTATCGTGTTCAACTATCAATTTTTCAACACTTTTTGAAGATTTTGTTTCAGTCATACTGCCAGTACTACTGGATCTCTTTCTCCCATCATTTTCACCTGCTTTCGTTTGATGATCAATTGTATCTGCATTTTCAAGTTTATTCTCAAATTCAAGTTCAGATTTAACCTTTGCATTGTCAGAAATGCTAGATCTATTTCTCCCAAGATTTTTTCCAGATTTCTTTCGTCGATCAATTATGTCTGCATTTTCAAGTTCATTCTCAACTTTAGGGTCATCTTTAAGTTCGACATTGTCCTCACAAACCAAATCATCATCATCATTTTCATGCTCATCAAGTTCATATTTTTCTTCAGTACCCATACTTTTATTTACAGTCACTGTCTTTTCTTTCTGTATTTTTGGTATGTGGTACATTCCTTTTAGATCAAGTCTCTTTTCAAACGACAGATCCTTTATTTTTTCTTGGCATTTCTGTTTTGCAGCCCGTGGCGCGTCATCTGATCTGGTGTAATAGGGCTTACATACTGCAACTGGCCGTGGCAAAAGTGGTGTTTGATTTCGGTAACGCTTATTGTCTCTCGTTTCCAAATGACAAGATGATTCACTGGATTTCCTCTTCAGTTTCTGTTGTTTGTCTGATCTGACTTGGTGGAAACCCTGATGCTGTTTCCTGAAATACAAAACAATGCTCTTTAAATACAAAATAATACGCTGTATATTTCAATTGAATACACATCAAAACAGCTCTAAGAGATCTTTTAAATATTATAATTGTCTTTCATTTGGTTCAGTGTTAATTGGGCAAATTAGGCAATTCCAAAAAAGTACATAACTAAATAATCGCCGAAATCTGAAACATGTTTTTCGTTAAATTTAAGATGAGTACACTGTTAAACAATTTGAAACATATCACACAGATATTACATTTCTGCATGAAAAAAATCAAAATTCTGCAAAAAATTCTGCAAGAAAAAAAGCAAATTCTGCAAGGAGAAAATCAAAATTCTGCACAAATTTTCAAAAAAAGTCCAAATTCTGCAATCTTTTAAAATGATGAAAATTGACGTAGCAAGGGATTTAAACTGAAACGGAAGTCATCTACTTTCTAGGTAAGAACTGTGCGTCATTAGCGAACTCGCTTTAGCGAATTTAAACGTGATAGAATGTTGAATTTCACGGTGAAATCGTACTTGTACTCAATAATGATTGATTGTTGGACATAAACAGACACTCTTCAAATACCCCGCAAAGGTAGGAGATCGTAAAATATGTAATTTCTGGAAATTCCGCGGGATTTTCATGAAAATCAGGGATTCTGCAAAAAAATGAAGTTTTGTCAAATTCCATCCACGCCGCGGAATTACGGAATACTAGTATCTATGATATCAGTCTATAATTCATTATATCATTGTTTCACTTATTTTGAAATTGATGAGATTTGCACACTTTTAATCTTGATTAAATATGAGCATTAAATATAAATGCTTAATAAGGTATTAACATTATCATAAATGTCACCATCAGGCATTTGCAAATGGTTACAATAGACCTTTCCAATAAACCCCGCCACCTTTTGGTACATCAAAGAAGCTAGGATATATTGGCTACTAGATTAATGATGTCATAGGTTGTATATGTAGGTAACAAACTGTCCAAGCAAAAAAGCATCAAATTATAATTATTTTCAAACAAAACATGCAAAATGTCACCACCTGCCATTTGTTACAGACACTGACCATTTGTTCCAGATGCTGAACACTAACCGCCATCCACAAAAAAAACTGGAAACTATAATCTTGTTGTAGGTAACAAACTGTCCAAGCAAAAAAGCATTAAATTATTATTATTTCCAAACAAGACATGCAAAATGTCACCACCTGCCATTTGTTACAGACACTGACCATTTGTTCCAGATGCTGAACCCTGAACACTAACCACCATCCACAAAAAAACTATAATCATTTCTGGTGGTGACATAAAAAGTACATTTCAATGTTATCGATCTGGTTTCTAGCCAATATATCATAGTTGCTATGACGAACAATAAAGTGGATATGTTTTATTGGACCAGTCTTTGTGTAGCAATTTGCTACTGAAACCAACACTGTTGTAAAGTAAAACCTGTCTTAATTGAACACCTTTGGAACCACTTTGGATGTATTCCACTTATAGAGGTTCATTTAACATTAAGTCAGTTGGTCTTGGAACTCTTAAAAGTGTTCCACTTACATAGGTGTTCTACTTTACAGGTTTCACTGTAATATAAAGCAAGTGTTGGTGCAGGGCCCAGGATACATGATACAGGTACTTACTTTTCTTTGAGAGATTGTTTAACTCTTGTGACATTTCTCTCCAAGTAAATTCCACTTGTACACACTTTCATCTTAACTCCTTCCTGACTAGGGATGACAATTTCATCAATTTTAGTATTTTTCCTTTTAGACTTATGATTAATATATAATCGTCCTTGATTTGTTTTCGAGAGACTGCGCCTCCTTCTACGATATATAAATTCTAGTTCATTAATTTGTACATTTTTCCAGTATTCTGGGCGGGTATCAGTATTTGAAGTTGCATTGGCACATTTATCGTCATTATTGTCATCAGTTGGTGACATAATAGGGTGAGATACTGATTTGTTCATATGTTGTGTGAAATCAACACTCAATGATTTCCCTAATTGTTGTCCATTTATTTCATCTATGATCACAAGATCTTGAGATTCATTCTCTTCACTGGTTGATGGATTCTGTTTGATGGCGCATTCCACAATAGCCACCCTGTTTAAAGCTGAAGTACCATGTTCAATAATCCTCTCTGAAGGCTCCTTGTGAAAATTACTCCCATTCACATTAGTTTTTAACATAAACTGATCAAGTTTTGATTGTTTTTGTTTCAATTTTAATTTAGAGCGAAGCCGTGAACTAGATCTTCTATTCAAATCAATGATCACATTTTTCACTTTATCAAATGATTCACAAAACCTGTCTTTGTCAGTCTCTTCTTGTACTTTTGGGGTAACGTCACTGTCTGAAAATGCTTTATGGCACTGCTGTCTCGTCACTATCATTTCAGCACTGGCACTATCCCTATCATCATGCAAACCATTGTCAGTATGTTCTGCATTGATGATTTCACAACTAGGTGAATCTGATTCCCTCTTTGATTGAACATTAAGTTTGTGTTCAAAACTTGGTTCAAATGTTTCTTGATGTAACAAGGTCTGTTCTTGCAATAATGATTTTCTTTGTAATGATTTTTTACTTTGTAATGAGGGTTTACTTTGTAATGAGGGTTTTCTTTGTAATAAAGGTTTATCCTGTAAGTTGGGTTTTCTAGTCTGTTTGAACAAGTCATCGCAATATTGGTCTAATAAATTCCCTATTGAAATGGTATTCCCTCCTTGATTCGCTGAGATATCAAACCCACTGGATGCTGATGATGTATTCAAGGGATCCGACCTATTCATTAAAGTCCTATTCTGTGATGTATTTATATGGTCTGATATATTTAAGTTTTTGGCTTTCCTTTTTGAGCGTCCCAAAAGTTCTAACTGATCTGATTTATTAAGCAAATTGACATTGTTAGGTGATGTTTTTTCTGAGCATTGTCTGAGTTGTTGAGATGACTTTAACTGAAAAAACATAAATTTACAAGTAATTAATTCAATCTATTGGTTCAAATTGATTTAAAGTACTCACCATAAATATGGGATTAATCTCGGAAATTATCTGACATTGGTGAATTAGTACAATCTTTGAATAAAATTTATCCGAATTCAAATTTTGTCATTTGGATCAAGGACATTTATCAATCTTAAGATAAATATTGGGATAAATCCTAGGATCGTACGAAGTCACCAAATATTTATCCAAATCAATAATCCAAAATTTATCTTAGAATATTAAATTTATATGGATAAATTCTTGGATTGTAGCAGTTCATGGCACAAGGTGATGGTTTGATTGATGCACAGAAAAAGTGAATGGAGTGAAGACTGTTACTGAAATAGAAAGAATACATAAGCAAATTAGCTGGATCATGTATTCAATCACGAGGTCTTCAGCCTCGCGTACCTGCTATCAGAATCCTGGTTACGCCGCTGCCTGGTAATACGAGTAATGTGTGAAGTCACAACGGCTGGCCGTAGTAATAGCGGACCATGATGAATATTCAAAACATTTTAGTGAGGTTTCATGTTCAAATCGTAATATAGACCTCAGAGCAGGTGTAATATATTCGAATTCACCCCTTTGCGCTAGAGTCCATTTCACTGCTTCAGTGCGTCAGTAGAACGGCAAAAATAAGAAATTCGGAGACTATTGTGCAATAATATATGGAAAAGTATATTCATAATGTACATGAATGACATTTGTATATTTCAGATTTTTTAGTTTTTTGTGCAATAAGCCTGTGCCGTCTTGTAATTTGAAGAATTTCAGCCATGTTAATCTTATTGAAAATAACATGGCAGAGAAACATCCAAATATAAGAGGCCACACACTTTATAAGCCAAACTAGAAGCAATCCAAGATATACAAATGTCATTCATGTACATTATGAATATACTTTTCCATATATTATTGCACAATAGTCTCCGAATTTCTTATTTTTGCCGTTCTACTGACGCACTGAAGCAGTGAAATGGACTCTAGACACAAAAGCTTTCGAGCCTCTCACTCCCTTTGGTCGCTCGCGTTACAAAAAATGTTTGTTTCTTAGCCCTGTGGGGTGTATTTGACGATATTGACCCTGCTCTTCGGTCTATATTTCTTAAATAGGGTCTAATCATCGATCTTGAATATAATTTTGTTCAGAGAGAATTTCATTTTCAAAAAATTCAAAACATTTTTGAATTTTTAATTATATAAGGATAAACAGGTGTTTGAGGGAGGTGACCTTGTGTTTTATTGACCGATAATAGCAAAGTTCAATATTGATGCAGAGATGGAGTGCTCCTACCATTCAAAATTTGCAAAAAATATAATAAACTGAAAAAGATTTAAAATTCCCACCTTTTGAATGGCAGACATCTTGATTCTCTCGTTGAACGAGAACTAAACGAGATTATGCATAGACATTTGAAATAAGCTCAATATCCTTTATTTAGTGCACCATACCATTTATATTGGCACCCACATAATCCTGATATAAGAAAGAGCTGTTTGGTTTCGTAATGTGATCCTGCAAATCATTGAATCTAACAAGAAAACAAAAATAAGTTTCCGTAAAATTCTCATTAAAGTTCGGCAATTTCCGATGAGGCGGGGCACTGAAGAATTTGACCTACTTCAGAATCAAAACAAGAGCACATTTGTGTCAATTGTCACGACCAGAAAAGTCTGATTGAGTTTATAATCGTTACCGTTATCTAAACGGAATCGGAGCAAACGAAGGTGTCGATCAAGAGGTGAGATTGTTTACATGTTTCCTCCTAAGTGACCACAAACATGGGAATGCATTTCAATGTGAAATGGTCTGTAAACGCCACATGCAATTTTACAAGCCACAGGAAGGTTTCTTAGCCCTTGGGCCCTCTAGACTATGGGGTTCTTTGGGTGTGTTCACACAGTGTAACATTTAAGGATGGACTGATTTCCAGCCTTTGGCAATAAGCTATAGATATTTGTAATGCCTGAAACTGAATACAGAATTCCGGACTACCGGTCTAGTTGAAAGCCCATGATTCAGCTGCTTACGCGTGATTGTGTAAAAAAACTAGAGTCCATTTCACTGCTTCATTTCGTCAGTAGAATGGCAAAAATAAGAAATTGGGAGACCATTGTGCAATAATATATGGAAAAGTATATTCATAATGTACATGAATGACATTTGTTTATTTCAGATTTTTTAGTTTTTTGTGCAATAAGCCTGTGCCGTCTTGTAATTTGAAGAATTTCAGCCATGTTAATCTTATTGAAAATAACATGGCAGAGAAACATCCTAATAGAAGAGGCCACACACTTTATAAGCCAAACTAGAAGCAATCCAAGATATACAAAAGTCATTCATGTACATTATGAATATATACTTTTCCGTATATTATTGCACAATGGTCTCCCAATTTCTTATTTTTGCCGTTCTACTGACGAAATGAAGCAGTGAAATGGACTTTAGTTGACATGTGCTGTAATGTTCCTAGCAGGTTTACCAAAGTCGCACATTTTCCTCTAATACTCTATTGTATACAGGATAATTATCTCAGGATTTATCGAACAAATACTACATCTACAATCAATAATCCGCTATTTGAACCTTAACATTTAAAAAATCTATCTATTTTTACGAAGGCCCCCACGAAGTGGGCGGTACCCTTTGTTTTATGGACCGGGTTAGGACCATTCACATGACCTAAGTCCCACCTTTATTAGCTTATATGGCAAATCATCAAGGCAACTGCCAAGTCATTAAATTATCTGATTGTGATTAGAGATCTGATGTATTACATACTATGACATTAGTCACATATTTACTCCATCGAGCAACTACATGTATAAAGAAAGAAATAATAGTAACGCCACACATCTCTGTTGTTCTATATTAACATGTAACGTCATTAACATGTTACCTAACCAACAACAAAACAAGTATTTACTTTGTTCATTGCTGATCTCCGATTCTCCGTGATCATTTCATAAGAAGTGGATCAGTTTTCTCCATTAGCTTTCTATTTTAATCGCAATTATATTTCTAAAAGGTTTCTGACTTCTTATTCCTTGTTTTTATCCAGTGCAATTTCTCAAGAGTTTTTCCACAAATAATGTGACAAAATGTAAAAGACTTTCACTAGAATTTCCCACAACGGGCTTTAAATGAAAACAACAGGCAAAATTAATGGAAATCATAAATTTAATATGGAAAAGTTGAAAAATCCCTGAAAAACAACAGGTGATTTTGTGAAAACAACTGGTGAAAATTGCCTGTTGACTGCTGCTTATGAAACCCCTGCTTTTGTTATAAAAAGTCTGCATCTATATTTCAGATTTGAGAAGAGATAAAGATGGTATTTGGACTGTTTAGTTCCCCTGTTCTTTACAAGGGCCAAGACTATGCTGCACTACGCAAAGAGCACCAAGATTCAGGTCACCTCTACATCGACAACCAGTTCCCCCCTGATGATAAATCCCTGGGTCCCAGCGGGGGTAAAGGGGGTCATGTAGAGTGGAAACGACCAAAGGTAAGCCTGGGATTTTCTCACATGTGGTATGGACATTCTAGGAAACCGTTTGAAAAGCAAAATAACAGAACTCCAAATAATGTATGAATCACACAAAACAAAACAATGTATTTTATTTCCCAAAATCCTGGGAACAACATAGTTGTACTGTGTTATTTCATGCTTTAATGCAAGATATTCATCTACCATATGAAATGTTTTGGTTTACAATCATCGCGGTGAAATGCAAGGGGTCTTGGGACTGTCAATAGATGGCGTGATATTCAGTTGGTTAGATGTATAAATACTCTTTATACATGTCAATGTATATCCGTGAAATGAATCACATTGATAATACCAAACGACATGTTATTGAAAGCACCATGAAGTACTGAACAACTCATCAATGACCTGTTATCAATGAATCACAATGAATATTGGGAAACACACCAGTACAGAAGAACCTTTTTAATTGTTACACCTTTTTTACCGTCCAAAAGTGCTTGGATGAGCAGGTGTTCACATTTTAAGGTTTTATAAATGGATAAGTCAAGAAGAGAAGAAATTTAAGACAGGAAAAGTGTTCGCATTTAGAGATCTTAAAATTGTAAAGGTGTTCGCATATAGAGTTTCTACTGTAGTATATATTTTAACATCACTAATGACATGTTCAAGTGCCAATTTGAGTGGTATAACCCAATACTGCAATACAGATTATCTATTTACATTTGTTAGCATGTAATCACTGATAAACTACATGCCCCTGTTGAGAGATAGTTGGAGCAAAGGGATGATATCCAAATGTTTATACATGTGGTAAAATTGTTGTTTTAGTTCCATTACTTATTACTGTTTAAAATGTTTCTTTAGTCATGAAGGGTTGTCTTAGATAGGTTTTACTGTACAAAATACAGCTTTGTGAACAAAATGAGTGATTAAAGTGAAGTCAAAGGAATTGCACGTTAAAGTCTTCAGGGGTACTTATTGAATCAGAGCTTGTTATACCATTATCCTACCTTCAAGGTGGTTGGTGGTTGCAGTTTGACACATTGTTATTAAAAAAACATTCCTTTCACTACCAAAGTAGGGACAGACAAAAAGTCTATGCTGTATATTCTTTAACATTGCGATTACATAAGAGTCATATGCCATTGCCTTGACCCCATCTCTGATAGTCAGAGCAAAGGCCAAAACATACTGTTCTGGCCATGAACTTAAGTTTCTGACCATAGAAACTGAATATGATATGTTTATTGCAAAGAAGTCATTTTTGACATTCAAAATAACATGAGCAAGATATTGATGAATTAAAGGACCACAGAAGGTATTGCAACAGATTTTAGACAGTCATATGTTGGATTGCGGCTATTTTCTGAGGATTTAAACAGGTGCATATGTTAGGCCAATGCATTATCTAGAGAAAAGTACTCATAGAGATGCATGATCAAATAATTTGGACTTTGAGAAAGGGAAGGTGCAAACAACCCAACAAATTTTTTTTTTAACTTTATTTTAGTATAATTCATTTCTTATGAACGGGATTCAGATTCTTTTTAAATACAAGTTCATGTTTAAGTCCTTTAATGATGTTTTCTATCTTCCTGGAGTAGGTCCCACTGTTGGCATTATTTGTCGAAATTGTTGTTTAATGTCATTCATGCTCTGGGCTGTGTATTTCCATGTATCAGTGAATTTGTCGCACTTCCCAGCCATGACAAGCTTAGCAAAAGCTTTATTAGCAAGAGCGTCTGAAAATACAGTTTTGATATATTTGCACATTGCACATAGTTGAAAATAAATCGTTTCAATTAATGTTGTGAATTTCTGACTACATGTACATATTGGGATAAAAGTACACCCATAAATGTGGGGTCGGATTGGCATTTTTTCTTATTTGTTATTATTTGAGGCCAATTCTCTTGCCTTATCAAATGTCAGAAGTAAAAAAACGCAAACCGAGCACATATTTATTGGGGTAGATAAAAGATATAGGCTAGACCTCAAAATTATAAAAATAGTTGACTATAGCAATAGATCAAGAAGGATTGGCTCCCAGGGGCCCATCTTGATATTCTGACATATAAGGGGTCACGTTACTGCTATGTTGTGATAAGAAAATTTGAAATCAAACAGCTGCCATTTTGTTACTTCAGAATTTCAATCCTGAGATTTGGTCTTATTTCCCAACAAAAAATTTCAAAACACACAAGAAGTAACCAAAATATTAGTTCAAATCTCTTAGATTGCTGATTATGAATTTATAATGTTATAATGTCAGAAAATAACGACATTTTCACTGTCGTTATCAACCAAGGTCAAGGTTGAATATCTCCATGGCAAAGGATAACTCACATGTTACTTTATATGGTCTTGCTGCAACATCATCACCATGACAACCCATTATTGTGTTGCGTTCCACACAATGTAGTGCCTGCATGGTTGCTAAGCATGGGTTCATCCCTAGCGATATACTCTCTGCGTAGTTGACCAAGCATCGCCTGTAGACTTTTTTCTCACACTTGTTTGTTACTGTCACATAATTATCTATAATAAATAATATCTGTTTAAGGCATTTAGGTTGTTAATTATCAGTAATTAAAAAAACAGGGAATACTGTTTTCAAATTTGATGAAGATATTTACATATTATGGTCGAATATATAGTTCAAGATCAAAATGTTTGATTTAAATGTTGAAATTTAACACTCCCTAAAATGTCTTTTTTGTTAAGTTGCATCACCTCAAAGCTTTTTATCACTTTACTCAATTTTAGTATAGTAGGAACAAGGGGTTCCCATGCACCCATAAGGTGTGAATAAGTTACATACATTTTTGTCATCCCTATGGTGTCTATTTAATGAATTCATTTGTTAACATTGCCAACTAATGTCCCATAGTACTTTTATGGCGGCATTCAGTTACCATGGTTACGCATCTTTAGACATCTTACCTTGGTATCTTAAATCATTTGTAGCTCTGTCATTATCTATAGAAATGATAGTGGTACCAAATTAAACCTCGTTAAATTTCCAATAAATTTCTGATATTCAATTATGCAAATTATCTAATTTGCATAAATTATGACGTCATCAATCTATTTTTGGTTCAGAATTTCCAACTATAGCAAAGTATCTATTAGAACTGAGGCCGTTACATAACTTTCGTAATACTGATTCAATTTTGGATCTGTTTTCACTTTTATGTTGCTTATACCTCCTACTAATAGAATAAAGGAAAAATTATAACTTAATTAATTTAACCCCCCCTGACAGCCCCCATATTTGAAGATTTTGGTGAAACCTGGCAATTTACATTAATTATTAGGTTCCTGATGCCCCCAGAAGCTATATGATGGCCCCCAGTGGCCCCAAGAATCTATACAGGGGCCCCAAGTGGCCCCCAGAAGCTATACTGTGCTCCCCAGAAGCTATATGTTGGCCCCCAGAAGCTGAATAGTGGCCCCCAGGAGCTATACGGTGGCTCCCAGAAGCTATACAGGAAACCCTGTGGCTCCCAGGAGCTATACGATGGCGCCCAGAAGCTATACAGGGGCCCCCAGTGGCCCCAAAAAGCTATGCGGTGGCCCCCAGAAGCTACACAGGGGCCCCCAGAAGCTATACTATGGCCCCCAGAAGCTATACAAGGGCCCCCAGAAACTATACTATGGTCTCCAGAAGCTATATGGTGGCCCCCAGTGGCCCTCGGAAGCTATATGATGGCCTCCAGAAGCTAATTACTGGCCCCCAGGAGCTATACGGTGGCTCCCAGAAGCTATACAGGGGACCCCAGTGGCCCCAAGAAGCTAAACGATGGCCCCCAGAAGCTATACAGGAGCCCCAAAAAGCTACATGATGGCCCCAAGAATCAAAATGATGGCCCCCAATAGCTCCCAGAAGATGTGAAGGGCCCCCAGTAGCCCCTAGAAGCTATACGATGGCCCCCAGTGGCCCTCATAGGCCATATGATGGCCCCCAGAAGCTAAATAGTGACCCTCAGGAGCTACATGGTGGTTCCCAGAAGCTACACAATGGCCCCCAGAATCTATATGGTGGCCCCCAATGGCTCCCAGAAGCTATAAAGGACCCCCCCAGTAGCCCCTAGAATCTATACGGTGGCCCTCAGTGGCCCCGAAAGCTATATAGTGGCCCCCAGAAGCTATACAGAGGCTCACAGTGGCTCCCAGAAGCTATACGATGGCCCCCAGAAGCTATGCAAGGGCCTGCAGAAACTGTACTGTAGCCCTCAAAAGCTATACAGGGGCCCCCAGTGGCTCCCAGAAGCTATAAGATGGCCCCCAGAAGCTATGCAAGGGCCCGCAGAAACTATACGATAGCCCCCATAAGCTATACGATGGCCTCGAAGCTATACAGTGTCCCCCAATGGGCCACCATATAGCTTTGGGGGCCACCGTATAGCTTCTAGGGGCTACTGGGGGCCCTGTATAGCTTCTGGGAGCCATTGGGGGCCATCGTGTAGCTTCTGGGGGTTGCTGTATAGCTTCTGGGGGCCGCTGTATAGCTTCTGGGGGCCATCGTATAGCTTCTTGGGGCCACTGGGGTTCCCTGTATAGCTTCTGGGTGCCACCATATAGCTCCTGGGGGCCACTAATTAGCTTCTGGGGGCCATCATATAGCTTCTGAGGGCCACTGGGGGCCACCATATAGCTTCTGGAGACCACAGTATAGTTTCTGTGGGCCCTTGTATAGCTTCTGGGGGCCATCGTATACCTTCTTGGGGCCACTTGGGGCCCCTGTATAGATTCTTGGGGCCACTGGGGGCCATCATATAGCTTCTGGGGGCTTCTGGAACCTAATAATTAATGTATTTTGCCAGGTTTCACCAAAATCTTCAAATATGGGGGCTGTCAGGAGAGGGTTAAATTAAGTTATAATTTTTTTAAACAAATTCATTTATCTATTTATCTCTAAAGCAAAGGGAGAATAACTTTCTTTTAACTCATTAAGAACGTGAAATGTAAAAACCTCATTATCAAGTGATGTTACCATAGCATCTGAAATGTTAGAAATATTACATAAACCATATGATGAATCATCTTCACTTCTAATCATGCTATATACTTCAGATACTTTAAGAATCAAGAATATGAAGAATATGATGAAAATCAGACTATATGTATACTATTTATATGAATCATTGAAAGTGCATGGTAAATTATAAAATTGGATCTTAAATATACAGGGTCGAGATAACCCTTTTGACCCCTGTGAATGATAGTCAAAATACATGTAACCTTTCCACATACTTATTAGTTCAGTTCAATACATGCACATTTTTACTCAATAAGATTGAAACTATGGTTGTTACTTTTTTTGTTAATTTAATATTCTTTTTATAATTGTCAAACAATGACGTTCACAGTAGCTGCGTCCAAAGCTGGATAATTTTGTTAATTCTGATCCAATTTTGAAGATTTGTTGTCTCTTTAATGTTGCTTATATCTTTCACTCATCAAATAAGGGACAAAACTTTGCACACATTCTGTCATACGGCCTCAGTTCTAATAGATATGTTGCTATACTAGGATATTC
This sequence comes from Owenia fusiformis, assembly GCA_903813345.2. NCBI lineage: Eukaryota > Metazoa > Annelida > Polychaeta > Sabellida > Oweniidae > Owenia > Owenia fusiformis. Next base: position 9,939,009 of record CAIIXF020000004.1, read on the forward strand.
TGAACCAAAAATGGATTGATGATGTCACAATTAATGCAAATTAGCTAATTTGCATAACTGAATATTGTAACCATATAGTAAATTTAATAAGGTTTAATCAGATACCAATAGCATCTCTATAGACCAAATAATGGCGAAGCTACATTGATTCAAGACTCCAAGGTAAGATGTATGTATATTATTGTCAAATAATGACATTCACGATAGCTGCCTCGAAAGTTACGTAATACTGATTCAATTTCGAACGTGTTTTCACTTTTATGTTGCATATACCTTCTACTAATAGAATAAAGGACAAAACCTTTCAGAAATTTTGCCATACGGCCTCAGTTCTAATAGATACGTTGCTATAGTTGGAAATTCTGAACCAAAAATAGATTGATGACGTCATAATTTATGCAAATTAGATAATTTGCATTATTGAATATCAGAAATTTATTGAAAATTTAACGAGGTTCAATTTGGTACCAATATCATTTCTATAGACCAAATAATGACAGAGCTACAAATGATTTAAGATACCAAGGTAAGATGTCTAAAGATGCGTAACCATGGTAACTGAATGCTGCCATAAAAGTACTATGGGACATTAGTTGGCAATGTTAACAAATGAATTCATTAAATAGACACCCTAGGGATGACAAAAATGTATGTAACTTATTCACACCTTATGGGTGCATGGGGACCCCTTGTTCCTACTATACTATTTCATCTGCATTGCAAATTCAGTGAGCAAAATTTAAATTAAGATAATTATTTCAAAAACTCACCTAATTCTTTGACTGAAGAAAAGCTGCCATCTGAAAAATGAAAAGCAGTTAGTATCTCTATTTAAAACCCCCCAAACCATATAAATAGATTTGCATTTAATGAAAAGCATGCTTTAACAGATTGATATGATTTTAATAATTGAAAACGAGATGTGTTTGGTGGTCATCTAGTCATCATTGATTGGACAACATTTCGATGTTACTCTAATAGACGGGTAAGAATATTTGTGACTATTAATATGTGAAAGAACTATAAAACATATAAATTTGCTGTCTTTAGTATGGCTACATTTTCTTAGATCTTGTGATTTTCGGTACAGAGTTTTATTTTCTATTGAATTGAATAGAATTCAATTAAAATGGAATTGCTTGTACCTGTAGCCTTCATTAATGCTTCAAATGCTAAGTTTGGGCACATGTTCTGTTTGTTCATCAGCTGAGACTCTCTCAGATACACCATAAGTGTGCTGACTGCATGGCCTATGGGACATTTGGCTGCTATACAGTCAACGAATTTCTAAAAATCAAATAGTGATATATTTTGAAAATAATTGTTTGGATAATAATATAACCAATCCTACAGCAGAGGGCGGATAGAATATGCCTTGGCTCACAGATTTGCTGAATCTTGAATTTGATCAAACAACATAGACGTAGAATTTACATTTCTGAAAGTATGAATAATCAACTTTTGTAATTTATGTTTTTTGGTAGGAATCCTCCAATTATCTCAAATTACTTTTCTGTTATACTTCTCCTTGATGGCAGTGTTTTTATCATTGAACGGATTACTTTCATAATATTTTTGTCTTTTGTATCTCTGTTTTCAAATAGAACTGCAGAGAAGTGACCTTACCCTGCAGAATTCTCACATAAATCAGGGGTTTCACTAGAATTTCTCACAACAGGCTAAATAAATTAAAACAACAGGCAAGAAAATTAATGGAAATCATAAATTTAACAGGGAAAAGTTGAACGTCTCTAAAAATAACAGGCAATTTTGTGAAAATGACCAATGAAAAAAGCCTGCTGCTAATGAAACCCCTGTAAATGGCCTTTTATTCCTACCGAATCCATAGGAAAATGTTTTTTTAAGAGTATTAATAAATGAAATATTGCACATTGACTTGCCTGTTGTCCTTCACAGAATACATCCTCTGTTATCTCTATGATGTTTTTAGATCTAAAGAATGATTTCTGAACATCAACACAGTTGGCAAAGTTGTCTTCGGCACACCCAACATTTTGCTGTAATTAAGAATATGTTTATACATTGATTTATAAGACAATTTATAACAATAGGTAATATAACTGTAAATTAAATTTTGACAAGATTGGTGAATTTGTCTTCTTTGCTTCAGTCCGTTTATTTACTAAAATTTTCAAAATTGCTACAAAATTGTATGATATATGTATTATGTACAATATGTACCTGACAGTTTTGAATTATCGTAGTGGTTACTTGACAACAATATTCCAAATGCTTTATACCATATAATATATATATACCATATACCAATATATACCATTTTGGTATTTGTACTCAGAAATAACAGCAGTAGAAGAAACTATATGCTACTGTTCCTAAACTGAACTCAAATAAATTTATTTAAAAAGACTGAAAATTTAAACTCACGAAGTTTGGCTCATTCAGTTCCCTGGAATACCTCTCTAAGACACTTTCAGTTGCATCTGCGACAAAACACCTAGATATGACCAAAAACACCCTCAACAGATAACCGCTGTTCATCTTAGATTATTTTTCATAGAATTGTAAATATGAGAACTTTGAGGAACTTTATAGGATTTAGGCAGGTGATTCTTTTGTAATAATATCGATAACTCATTAATAACTTGTTGAATTTATTTTCAATAAATATTTTGAGTTGGTTTTAGTTAAAATTATTTTCCTCATCATGAATGATAACTGGATATTGATGATGATATCTGAATAAATATTAACCTCATTTCAAAGGGCAATATACTAAAATGAGGTTATCAGTATTATTGCCACCAGTAATGCCCAGAGCTGAAATAGCAAAAACTAATACTGGTACTGAACAATAATAATATATGCACTGAACGATATCTCATTTCCCCGGGGAACATTACTGGGTATTATCCTACACTTAGTGCACTAAATGTATAATAACATGAAAAAATAAATTTGATATTTATTGGAAAAATGAATGACCGGAGGATATCGTATTGATATACCTTGGGCGGAGGATATTGTGATGATATACTCCGGAAAACCCAATATGCGGAGGATATTGTGACGATATACTCCGGTTCTTGATTTCCCGCCAAATTGACTCTATTTGGGTTTGCAATGATATTATGCATTTAGTACACTCCTTGTTAGTGAAGGATAATAAGAACATCCTATGCTTTTTTTCAGAATATCATTTTAATCTACTCGGTGATATTGAACAAATATTTCACTCTATTGAGGTGAATACCTGTACATCTTTCACAAGTGATATTCCACGAAGCCCGAAGGGCAAGTGGAATATCACCTTGTGAAAGTGCTACAGGTATTCACCAAAAATAGAGTGAAATATTTGTTTTATTATATCACTGTCTAGCTAAACATCCCTAATATTATTAAGTCATAGGTTAACATTGAAATACATTGAATCTACTCGGTCCGTCTGTCATTTTAAATAAATTATTTACACTGAACGAAAACAAATTCTTTAAAAATTCCCGGGAGCGTGGGATAGCGCTAGATATCTCACTGTTGTCTTATCTGATTAGCATTGCCATTAAATATCGCCAGATATCCCACGACATGTGACCCGGTTTTGACCAATCATACTGTCGCTAGCTAGATAGTGATATAATAATGATATATGTACTCCTTCGCTTTGCTCTCTCGTGCAGATATCAATATCACCTCTAAGATAAAAATGATATTTCTCAAAATCATAGGATATCCTATAAATATCCAATTTTGGCCCGCCACTATGGCGTCACATAATACTCAGGTCAATAGAGTAAAATAGAAGTCCCCTGAACTAGTACTAATATCCATTGAACAGACCCAGCAAGGTGATAATAATTATTTATGTTCAAATGAAATCCACTCAATCAACCTTTGGGGGAAGCTTTATTTCAGCATCTCTCTTTTGATTAATTTAGAGCCAGCTCAAATACAACATTCAGTCATAGAATCATGGCATGTTTTGCCTTTTAGTAGGATACATTAGAGATCATTAAGATCTGATCAACCCTCTTGATTCAAGGATGTCATTAGAAGCAGGCTATGTTAATTTTCTCCAGTTTAGCTTCAATTTCTACCTGAATTGCCCATTTTTCTACTAGTTTTCCAACTGTTTTTGTTAAAAAATTCTTAAATCGCTTTTGCTCATTTGTTTTGTCTGTGTCAGAAATTTTCATCGTAAAATGATTTGTAAAGATTGAATAAACTTTATGATTTACAATACATTGCAGGATATAGTGACGGACCCAAAATTGTTTGTTGGTGGGACAGAGAGCGGTGATGTCACACAAGGGTCACTAGGCAACTGTTGGTTTGTTGCCTCATGCAGTTGTTTGGCTCAAGAGAAAGAAGTGTGGCAGAAGGTAAATGAAATATCATTACTAATTATTATATCACTGTCAATCACAGTCATATTCTCCACTCTTTTGTTTTTCTTTACATTATAAAAATATAAGAAGATGTATTCAACGGCCATGCCTGTGATGTCAGAAAAGGCTATATTTAACAAGCGTATTCACCATGCGTGCCATTTCATCCAGTGTAAATCTGAAAGTAATGCGAAAAAATCTGATAATTCTTGTTCTTGTAAGACATTCAAAACAGTAAGAGAGTGGTGAATATAATAGTGAATAAGAAAACAAATATTTCATACTATTTTTGGTGAATATTGAAATATGGATTAATTTGATATCATGTTACATCAAATTGGCGTGAATTTTCAAATCTGTGGAAAAGTGATAACTGTGAAATATTCTCCATATTCTACAGAAATTACTTTTTTCCACGCATTTGCAAAATATCATAAATATATTTACACGACATTATCATACAGATTTGACCTCAACAATGTTACAGTTTATTTATGATTTATTATTCTGCTTTTAGATCATCTGCGTTATCATTAATACTGTGTTCTGATTGGTCAAATCTAGGTGATAATTATGGTTCATCCATGGTCATATTGTGTTAAACTCTCAAGTGCTTAATAATTTTTAATATACTATTTTAAATGTGGCCAATTATACAGCCATGGCCACAAATCTGTATAAATGTTGTATTGTTTTAATGAAATAAAAAATAACAAAAATAAAATACCAGTTGGTCATCATATATCTTTAATACTGTGTTCTGATTGGTCAAATCTAGGTGATACCAGACCACAAGGATCAAGAATGGGATGCGGAACATCCAGAAAAATACTGCGGCATCTTTCACTTTAATTTCTGGAGGTATGTAAAAAGTTTCTTAGAATAAAGTCTAATCATGGTGTTAAAAAGGTCGAAAGCTGTAAGTCCCATCCTTTGATAACCTGAAAATACTATAAATTCATAATTCATAATTGTTTGAACTATAACAAAAATCTCACATCTATAATATCTAGAGATTGATATGAATTTGCCAAGGGGGGGGTTCAGTTTTCAAAAATTTCCAGGGGGGTTCACATTTGACAATTTTGGCCCAAATATGGCTAAAATCACTTGAGAAGTGCTCAAAATGGTGAAAAACTGCATGATTTTGAAAGAATGTTTGGCCAGGGGGGGGGCCCGAACCCTGCGAACCCACCCCCCCTGGCTATGGGCCTGAATGATTAGGGGTTGGCAGATCTGCCATTTTTAGTAGTATGTCTTGATCTGAAGTTTTCTGGATTTTGTAAAATAGAATTAAGCATGATTTAGCAAAAATATTGTGACCCTGACCTTCATAAAGGAAAAGTCAGAGCTTCCCAAGTTTCTGAAATTCCCAAACAGTAGTTTAAATTGACTAAGTGAAACAATAAACCCTTATGTTCTTAGAATATTGGGGTAATTCTCGATAGTTTAACCTTTAAAGGGTAAGTTGCTGAGACACTTTATCAAAAAATATTCAAATAAAAAATTTTGATCCTAATTAATATTTTTTTTTTTAAGATTAGACATTGATTGGTTCATTTAATGATAAGTGAATGGCTAACTGGACTTACTTTGAAAAGTGTTCCACTTGTGAAAATTTCCACCACATTTTACTTGGAGGAGCAATTGGTCATGCTCTCTACATCTGTCAAGAAAACTGACAAATCCAGATATTTTTAAAATTGTGTCTATTAGGTAACAAAAAGAGATTGCTCTGTATCAATGGGTCATGTGTTGAGTGGAAATTGACCAGATCTAGTTGAAATTGCAGTAAAATTTAGATTTTCACTTTTAAATCTGTTCAGATTATCTGACTTCAAGGAGGATTGGAAGCCGTTATTCAATCTTTAAATACTCTGTTGCCCGACGTGGACAAATTTTGTAACAATATTACACATATTTTGAAGACTAGAACTGCCAATGTAACTTGAATATTACCATAGTATTTGTAATGTAATCTTTTAACGACTTTAACGAAATACTTAGTCAAAGAGAATTTTATAGAAATATTTTCACTAAATTGTTCCATGTTGGGCAATAGAGTATCAAGTTTGAATAATGGCTGCCAATCCTCCTTGATTTGACTTTATATACATTTGCAACATTGGCTTTGCTATCATTAAGCACCATGAACATTTCCAGGTATGGTGAGTGGATCGATGTGGTGATAGATGATTTCCTACCAACCGTCAATGGAAAACTTGTCTACGTACATTCGAAGAGCAAGAATGAGTTCTGGAGCGCTCTCTTGGAGAAAGCTTATGCAAAGTAAGTTTGAAAATTGTCATAGATGGTAATGTTTACACCCCCAAAATGCAATCTGATTTTCGACGCTGTTTTGATGCCAAGTTTCGGTGCCGTTTCGACACCAAATGGACTGACTAGTCCGGTGCCAAATTAGGGTCTCGAAAGGTTGGACGCCGGAATGGTGCCGGAACAGCGCCAAATTTTTTTGATGCCGAAACGGCGCCGAATGTTATTGGCTGTGTAGAAATGAGAAATTGAGTGATAAAGAGTGGAATCAGCAATCAATATATTAATGAGCCATTTAGATAAAATATTGAATTGTATCAAAATGCAAGAAAATCATGCACTTCAGTATGGATTCAGAGATAAAAGCATGAAAATTGCATGAACAGAGAGAGAAAATCTAGTCAAAGGCTCTGCCTTGGAAAACTCATCTTTGCACTGTAATCTTAGTGCAAGAATAAGATCTACTTCATTAGGTTAAGTAAAGTAATCAAGAATTCATTGTGTTAATTATTCAGAAAAAAAGTTGAATAAGTGTAATCAGCAAGGAATAAAGTAAACAGTTGACACTGTAGAATAAATAGAAATGCAAGTAAGAGAGCATTTAAAATTTATCTGTATATTTCTCTCGATAGTATAGCAGTACTTACGATATCCCAATTTGTTTTTAGACTTTTCGGATCTTATGAAGCTTTAGATGGAGGTGAGTTATCAGAAGCCCTTGAGGATTTTACAGGGGGTGTGTCATGGCCGATCAACATGGTGGAAGAAAATTATGCTGGAGATGAGGAAAAAAGAAATGAACTTTTCCGCATCATGAGCAAAGAAATGGATAGAAGGTCCTTAATGGCAGCTGCAATTCCTGTAAGTTGAAAACTAGTACTTAGAACAATATTAGATGTCCAAAAACGCATTTTACATTTCAGCTATTTTTCTCTGTCCCCCTAAAATGTAATTGAAAATAAGTATTGATTTGACCTAGTTGAAATTCTTGGATAGAAAATTTGATAAAGGAATGTAACGCTCATGGATAGCAAACTGCTACTACAACACATCTATAGTGGCCTACGCCTTTGTGGCACACTTGGAAGAGCATCAGGCTTGGGTCTGAGAGTACTGGTTTCGATTCCCACATGGGGTGTTAAATTTAGCACACTCTCATGTCTGTGTCTGGTTTGTTACACTATGCTCTGCATTTGGCCATTTCCTTGAGGCACCTAATCTCCTATCAATACATGAATATGTTCGATGCTTAGAAATCTGAATGCAGTGAGGTGTAAATAATAGGGGTCCCACGATATATTATCTTTAATTTCGATACGAGCAACGATATTTTCTTCACGATACAATACAAACGATACAAGCAATGTAACAGCGCAACAAATATTTTTATTTTCAAAAATATATTGGAAAACAAGACATTAAGATGCCAAATGTACCAACAGCCAAATTTCGAACTTGTGAAACGGTATGTAACTATGAATGTCCTCCTTAAACTAATGTCCACTAGACTAATATCGTATCTTGACCAATTGCTCGAGCAAATCCGAGCAATCGCGAGACCCCTACATGCTAGTAAATAAACATCCAATAACTTTAAATGTAAACCAGCTCATGTGATACAGATTTCACTAGAATTTCTCACAACAGGCAAAATTAATGGAAACAAAAGGCAAAATTAATGGAAATCATAATTTAACATGGAAAAGTTGAAAAGTCCCTAAAAACTTCATGCGTTTTTTTTAAAACAACTGGTGAAAACCGCCTGTTGCCTGCTGCTAATGAAACCCCTGTGATACCATGTACAGCTAGGAACCAGGAACAGCTATAGTGATATCTCCAAAACCATGTTGTTGACAGCATAAACACCACTTCTTGGTTGACTGATTGCCAGTATATGTAGCCATAGCAACCAACGATGTAAGCAAAACAAGGGACGAAGCACACATTGCAGGTGCATACATTACCATGTTTTCTGACCCACCCTGTAGAATCAATCTATCGAAATTCATGCCATCTATAATGGTTCTATAGCCTAAATTCATGCAGACATAAGTAGATGTACATGGCTGAAATCAAGGGTGAATCAACTATCTAAAATACCGTATCTCTAATTTTCTATATTTTAGCCAGAGGGGGTAAGTTTAGAAAAAAGTAATAGCCTACTGGCTTCATCATATTTAAGTTTATGACCTTGATATATGCTTTTCAAACAAAGCTAAAACAAATTTTTCATTTGGTTAATTTTCAGCCTATAGCTATATTCATAGTATTAGAACAATGCAGTGGAAGTGTACATTTAAGATCATTTAAGATCATTAAGATCATTTAAGATTAAGATTATTAAGATCATATAAGTTGCAAATTGTAAAATGTTTGTATTAATTAGAAGGTTTTGTGCTTAGTTGCTGGGATGTAGGGAGTATTTTGATTATTAAAGGACCATGGATCATATATCACATGATTTTAAACAGTCATATTTTCTTTACCTATTTGCGTATCCTGACAATTACCATATGTCAGAAAGTATCCTAAGTGACATCTTTACCTATTCAGTTGAATGAGCTAATCAGTATCTTGAGTGATTTTGGAATGGGTGACACAGTGTTGGGTTCATGTGTGGGACAGTGTTGAATTAAGGGTAAGAACAGTTTGGGAAGTTTTCTTTCCCTCCCCCCACCCTTGAAACTTCTATTATGTGTAGTAAGTTAGCTATCCGGTGGGCCTTCACGCCCAAAAATCTATTGCCCAATTCTTAAAGTGAAGTAACACTGGATGGTATTGGTGTCACTTAGGGATAGGTACTACGCCTGGTGAAAAATAATTTTATACCATGTAGCATTTTATTTTTAAAATGATATCACTGTTGCTCAAATTGTTAGGCCAAATCTTCATGATACCATTGTTACTGGGCATTTTCTGACAATATTGGATTTTACAATATCACTGTTGCTCAAATTGGTATGCAAAGAAAGTGTGTCATGATATCACTGTTGCTCAATATGTTTCTTGCAACATAAATTTTTCATTCTAAACCAAAGTAATTAATATTATTGTTCGAAATTTTGGTAGTATATTCGCAACATCTATCTATTTCACATATAATCCGTGTTTTTCATCCTGACCCCCAGGGGCCGTGTATATTCCTAGTCAGGAAAACAGAAATTTTCACTAATTTTTAGATCTTTCTGAAGTATAGCTTTATTATACTCAAATGAAAGGCAATTAAGAGTAGATTGCAAATATTGTATCTTTTTCTGATTCGAGCCTCGTAAAATTCAAAATGGCCGTCTAATGTACGATTTCGCAATAATTTTTCGATCCTTTCAAAGTATGGCTATATTTCAAATTGAAGGAATTTTGGAGTAGATCACAATTATGGTATTATTTTTCAGATTTGTACCTCAGAAAATTCAAAATGGCTGCTTTGCAGGAATTCGCAATTTTAAAATCTAAATTTTTCAATTTTAACCAAAGTAATGAGTATAATTGATTGGAATTCGGTAATTGATATTTTGTTCGTTGGGATTTGCTACTCCGCGGAGTTGCCGTTATCTAGTTGAATATGTTTCTTGCAATATTTTTTTAGGCTCCATCAGCATTTGATAACAGTATCACTGTTGCTCAAAGTAAATGCTTCATGATATCACTGTTGCTGAATATTCTTCTGATTATACTTTCAGGCTACATCCGCTGATGAGATGGAGGCCACAACAGATGTTGGACTAGTAAAAGGTCATGCTTATGGTATCACAGCTGTTAAAAAGGTCAGTATGAAAAGAATTTGGAAATAATTTGTGTTCGATAGTAGTATTACTTGTTCTTATGTTCTACACCTTTCCTTTCAATTTTGAATAAACTGTTAGATTTTCTTCCATTTCTGTACAATTGAGAGTTTCATCTCGTGTTAACTTTATTTTTTTGTAAATCCACTCTTTTCCACTTTAATTTGCATTTCAAATCTTGTCCCCCCACATCATAGGCGTAGTCAGGGGGTGTGAAGGGTGATCGCACACCCCCCCTCCATAACCAATACAGCGGTGGCGGTAGGCATATATTTTTGTGAGTCATCATGACTCAGGTAGTTTCAAAAAAGTGAGTCACAAGAAAAAAAGTTGAGTCAAAGCTATAAAAGTGTTTTTCTTGAGTAAAAATGCATACAAAATGTAGAAACCACATACAAAATCTATTTTTTGATTTTGTGCATACCTTTTATTGTACTCTTATAGCACATTAACAACTAACAATTAATTAATTAGGCAATTGCAAGAAAAATGTCACTATTAATCATCTGATTATCTGGTCCAGCGAGTCATGGGTGTGAATGGAGTGGGAGAGGAGTTTCTCCCTGTGTGGAGTTACACAAATTGGGGTCAAAGCGTTTCATGTTGAAATTCAACATTTTTGCAATCATTCCAAAGTCTAAAACGGCAATATAAGTCCGACCACAATACTGGGCATCATTTAAATTGAATACGGTAGAATCTTGTAATTATAGCTGATCAAATGAAACCGAAAGTAGATTTGTTTTCATACCTAATTTATCATCATTACCCCCCTTAATGTGCGATCGACTGGATTTTCATGTGCCCATTATCTATCTTCATAGGATCAGCTTCAGATCTAGTGAATCGAAGATCTTAACTTGAGGGAGTTAATTGAAAATACTTGGTGAAAACTTACGATAGATCGGTCACTGTGAGCACCATTGATAAACCTACTGCGCATTACATCTGCGCATGCTGATGAAGGGGACGGCTCAAGGAAACTTGCTAACTTAGCGAAGGAATTTTGCGAACTTGCGAAGGAAACTAAAGATTCGTAAATCTAGCGTGTGAACATTCAAGGGAAGATTTTATGCGGTAATTTAGATAAATATACGATCACTAAAGTCCTTAGAAGGGAGTATGAAATTAATAAATTATTGTTCAATGTTATGTTCGTTTTATTGCATTTTTGATACGCCCCCTAGCAACGTGCTTCACGAGATAAACAAATCGAGGGATCGATCAATGTTTTCAAGTTTATCATTGAATCTGAATCACGGGGCTTTAAAAATTATATGAAATACCGAAATGAGAAAATGATCGGTAGGAAGGAGGCTCGATTGCGCTGAACGAAATGTTAGATTTCCGGAATTAGCAAAATTATAAATTTGATCAATCACGTATTTTCACGTATATGGGTTCAATTTAACCAAGTAACAAGCGGGGATTTTGCATGTGAAACAAACGTGCGTCAGAAAGACTCGGTAGACAATGAATATTTGCGTCAGAGTTGCAAAAATGTGAGTAAAAAACGTAAAAAATTGCGTTAACGCCACCTCTGCAATAAAAATAGAACCATGAGATAGAAGAAGAAAATAGCTTAAATGCTTTTTATTTGAAGCTTCTAGCTCAATTTTGAAGGAAGTTGCATCAATTTGTGTATAATTCAAAATAAATCTTACTTTTTGGCTTGTATATGCTACAATCACACCCCTCCCTGACTGAAAATCGAAAAAAATCGGCGATCACACCCCCCCTGAGTGAAAGCTGGCTACGCCCCTGCATATGTATTGCAGTTTGCAGTAGTGAACTCTTCAAACAAATCTTATATTCAGCACTTTTTCGTGTCTCATTTTCTTGTATTTCCATACACTTTTGAGTGTTACCTACATGCCTGTTTACTTTATTCCTTGCTAAACCCTCTATTGTCCATTCTAATTTGCATTTCATATTTTGAGCCACATGTATTGCAGGTTGCAGTAGAAGGCACTGGGCTGTTTGGACTTTTCAATCAAGAGAAGATGCAGATGATCAGACTCAGGAATCCATGGGGGAAGTGTGAGTGGAATGGTGCATTCAGTGATGGGTTAGTCATCTTTATTATTTATTTTCTTCATATCATTGAATCTTGAATGTCCTTACTCAGTTTGTTTTGTCATGATATGAGAAAATGAAATCTATGAGAAACCTGCTTTGGGACTTCAGTATTGTATAGTATACACCATCATCATTCTTTGATATAATGTTAGAGTACAGATTAAATACAGATACAATACATGTATTTGATTATTACAGAGATAGTTAAAATATTTGCATTCCTTTAAAGGCAGAATCAGATCTATAGGGGTGACAAAATTACAAGCAACATGTACAATTGACCTACCAATCTATTCCAATTTTTGGCCCGCTTGCTAGATCTGATTCTCTCTTTAATGGATGGGTGTATAAGGAAAATGGTTAAAATGGAAAGTTACACATGTATTGTGTTTTTATATCACACTTTCAAAATTGCTATATTGTCCTTGTTTTCGCTTAATATCATAATCACATTAATAATCCTTGGAAATATTTTCAGGTCCAAAGAATGGGAGAAGATTGAAAAAGCAGATAGGGATAAAATTGGACTTACTTTTGATGACGATGGTGAATTCTGGTAAGTGTAATTTACATATTATGGCACGTGTCTTACATTTTATGTACATTGCTATCCATGTTACATTCTAAGAAGTATTTTAAGACCTAATGATTGTAAGATTTTGATGTGATATTGATGGCTGAATTTTACACATATTTTATTCATTTTACTCATAATTTTACTCATAAACACTATGATCGTGAAGTGATTGAGTTCTTAGACTATGGACCCTAAAATCACATGATAATTTATATGTTAATTCTATTGGTGCCCTGAAACTGTGAGAATGACATCACAACAAATAGAAGGCATGATTTATTTACTTCTATGGGATGACCCTGTAAATGTGCATATTGTGATTCATTTTTTGTCCTAAAATCCTGAACTGATTGATGGATCGATCTCAAATTTTTAGGGATGCTTTTGGGCATTCTGGGTAAATGTTAAGGTGGCCATTTTGAATTTTTTGTCCTGAAATCTTGTCTTTTCAACTTATTAGTGTTGGGTATCCCGAATGAAAAATAATTAGGATCACCCATTCTTGGGGACATGTTGTACATTGTACAAGTTTGTGTCCTTGTTAAATATGGTCAAGAAATTACTAATTTACTAATACACATCTTGTATCCTAAATTCAGGAATCGATTTAGGGGAAGCTTTACGAGATTCCTTGATAGCACATTCTCACGTAAAGCTAAAGAAAAAACATTATCTGAAAAGATTGATAGTCATTGCTGCAATGGATGGTATGTTTAATTGGGTGATATCCTCAAATCTCTATTATCAACACATGGGCTAATTTTACAGTATTTGTGAGTTTTGCAAATGATGGGAATTTTGGAGCACTGTTTGGTAATTTTTCTCGATCATCACCAAGGAGTTCATTAGAATATTTGACAACACAAAACAAACAAATAGGAGTTAAAAGCGCATCATGCAAAATTATTTGAAATTGTGATTTTAACATGGGCACAGATTCTTCAGTGCAAGAGGTAATTTTGGTAAAAACAGAAAGAGAAAATCGGCTTTTGTTAGAGCTGATAATGAAACCCTTATACAGGGTGTCTCAAAAAAATGTACACCCTATATTCTTTACAAAGTGCGGTTCAAATCACGAGGTTTTCAGTGGTGTCTGCAATTGAAAACACCTCACAAGTGGTGGTTGAGGCACGGAGCAACCGATTTTCTATTTTTTGATTCCAATATTGTCGGTGCTATGGAAGAAATGCTTTATTTATGGCCAGTATCAGGATAGAGCAACAGCTGTTACTTCCTATTTCAAAATGGCAGATGTAATCTTGAATCCCCAAAAATTGATTCCCTAATTGATTTTCATCAAATAAAAGCTTGCTACCATTGATATATCTCAAAACCAAATCCCTGTGGCAAAATGGTATAATTCAATGGAAACAAGAAATTGTTGATCTCAATCCACCATATTGAAAGAAAAGGTAACAGCCATTACTGTATCCTGATGCTACCCTGTGTTATTGTTATTATATATTTTTTTATTTATATTAGAATTAAAAACATTGTGGCACTGTTTATTTTTGCACAGATTAAACATTTAGATATCAAGGTGCATTTGATAATTAATAGATAGCATAACTTAAATATTTGTGTTTCACATGATATATTAGAAAGATTTCGCAACTCACTTATAGCATGTTTATCATCCCTGTATCACATATAACTTATGAAGCGTTCGATTACGTCATCATTTATTGATCAGCTTTATATCTCCATTAAGTTTGATATTCTTATAAATTGTTGTCTCAAAGAATGTCATATTATGGATGTATAGAGCTGCACAATAAATGGTGATGTAATCCAACGCTTCATAAGTTATACATAATACGGGAATAATAAACATGCTATAAGTGAGTTGCAAAATCTCTAATCGTATTGTGTATTGAAATGGAGTCCATTTTCATCACTAAGTCACTAAGTTACTGTAAAGGAATTTGAATCCCGGGAGGTTCACTCCAATATACCTCTCAATACCTATGCGCCAAAGACCCCCTTTTTGAACATTTTTTCCATGTCAATTTCCTCTCAAGATTGAAAGTTTCCATGTACACTTCCTCTCGGAAGGGAGTTTTCCTGAAATATTGGTGTATAACTATAAAATCACCTTTTTAGGTGATTAATCCCAGACCTCGCCAACTGATTTTACTGATTTATTACCATTATTTGTAGAAAAACTGATTTTTGACTTAAAAAAGGCTCTCTCTTCGACAAATTTTCCATGTTTTTTCCTCTCAGATTGGCCATCTTCCATGGTTTATGCCCTGAGCCAAAATTGCCCCTGCTGCACATGCCTACCCAATTTATTTAGAGTGAACCCCCTGGGATTTGAATCTCTTGAAAGCCCATGGGAGAACACAATTGTTAGTGCCTCTGTTGAAATATGCAATTCTGATTGGTTAAGTGTCATTTTAACTGCTCACCACACAGTAGCATTTTAGGATGATGTCACCATGATGTCATGATAATGAATAGGAAGGAAAAGTTGATAGAATAGATAAATATGAATTTTCAGTTTAGTATTCAATTGTGTGTTTAAGCCATAACTCTTTACATTAACAAAAAATTATAGATGTCAGTTGACTGTTAATCAATAATCAGAGCACTTACTCGGAAAGCGAGGGGTCGTGGGTTCGATCCCCACTCGGGTGGACTGACTTTTTCACATCAGCCCTTAGTACAGGATTTCATTCTGTGTTTTCATTAATTAATTGTCACATATTTTTACAGGATGTTGTTCACAGACTACTGCAAGTATTTCAAGAATATGTCAATCTGTCGTGTCGTCAACACAAGCTTCTTCAGCTTACATAAGAAATACTACGAGTCTGTGTTCCATGGAGAGTGGAAAGCACCTAACAGAGCAGGAGGGTGTTTAAACAACAAAGAAACATGGCTACGCAATCCACAAGTAAGAGGGGTCTCAATTTTTTCAACTGGCAAAATTATGAATGAAAACAGCAAGCGAGATTATTAAGAGGTCCAAATAGAGTTTTTGTCAACAGGCAAAGTGAATTAAAACAGGAAGCGGGATTATTAAGAGGTCTTAATAGGGTTTCTGTCAACAGGCAAAATGAATGAAAAGAAGAATTGAGATTATTGTCACACTTTTTCGAAGTCCTATATTGTTGGCATCTGATGGGCATCTGGACATCTGGGCAAGCAGGCATTTTTGTCACAACAATTGCTTGAAGACCAGCAGATGCAAGATGCAAGAGCAGACTTGTCACAACACCTGATTAGGTATTGGGCATGCTGGGTTGGTTACATGGCTGCAATTTTTCTCCTTGGGCACATTTTTCTCCTTACAACATAGGAACTGAGTACAGTAAAACTGTGAATAGTGAACAACTTTTTGCCAAGAAAAAATGTTCACTGTTGGTAGGTGTTCACTACAGCAATGATTCGATTTTGCGGCATTTTGCCGTATTATAAAAAGAGACCGACTATTGATAGAGAGGAGGGAATAATCAATTTAATTAGTATTTTCTACCCATATTAACCCATGACACTCTAGCGATGAGTATTTGATTTTTTGTAATGTTATATAAACTGACTTATTTTAGACTGACTGTCATCTGATTGGTACATCCTTTTATTGTCAGATTTTAATCTCTCAATAATTATTTTTATCTCATCAAGATGGTCCTTTAAATAGTGGAATCCTTGACATATTTAAGTAAATTAAAGGACTTTATTGAATTAGTTAAAGGACATGATAGATTCAGTTAATAGTGAAATGATCATGAATTATATTATTATAATCCAATCTGTTTCTTAAATTGACAGGATGAGAAAAAAGATTAAGTTGGGACTTAGCAATAACAGTTACCCAGATCTTCTCCAAGCAATCAATCCCAGACACATATTCTGTCTTACAAAAACAAAGCTTATTAAGAATTATAATTAGTCACACCTTTATCAATAGAAGAAGAGATCAAGATCTCAAATTGACCTTTTAATTATTTTTGGCAGAAATATAAACTGCTTAACTCAGATAAGGCAGTTGCAGAAATCTTATATCTGATTCAATGTTCACTAGAGACAGAATAATTTAATTGATTTTGCCAAGATTTAGTGTTCACTGTTCATATTTAGTAGTTGTTCACTATAGGATTGTACTTTAACATGGGAGTCAATGGGAGAAAGAGGTTTTGCCCAAGAAAATCATTCACTGTTGTTAGGGGTTCACTAGAGAGATGAGTTCACTAATTCAGGTTTTACTGTACAATAAATGGAGAAATTGCCTTGTATAAATGATTAATTCGCATTCACTATTAGCAGAGTTACAGTTATATTGATAACCCCAGCATATTAGGGAAAATTGTTTCTACACCCCGAAAGTAATATTTGAAATTGTAACATGGGAGTCAATGGGAGAAAGAGGCTTGCCGAAGAAAAAGGTTCACTGTTGACAGGTGTTCAATGGAGAGATGTGTTCACTAACTGTGTTATTTGGCATGTTATTTAAAGTTTTATTTTCATCCTGAGACGTTTTGGTGGGGGGTACATAAATGTTGTCATCTAAGTTCCTAGAAAACCAGTTATCTGCTCAACTTTGAATTTTTAAGGATGCAAGAGCAGACTAGAGCCAAGATCGGGAAAGGTTTTGGGAATGCTGGGTAAATTATACGGCAGCCATTTTGCTCTTCAAAGTGCAATATTTCTTACTCTTTTTCCAGTATGTATTCAAAATAACGGAAGACGAAGATGAAGATGTGCTGATATCACTCATGCAGAAGTCTCAGAGAGGAAATGGAATCCAAAAGCAAACGATAGGATTTACAATAATGAAGGTAAGACAACATGTAGCACCATTGCTAAATTCTATTATCTGTGGTAGAGCTCTTCAAAATGAAACATGGTTATTTCTACCGCTGCAAATGTGAAATATACTACAGGATTTATTTGTACTGATACCCTATTAAGGCAAAATGTACATCCAACAATAAAATGCCAAGGTTACACTGGAATCCTCGTGTTACACCAATGGCAAAATAGGTGAAAATGTGTACCCCTGGGAAATGCATTATGGGAAATATTTTGACCTTATAAGGAAATACATTTTCTTTCAATTGAAGAGCTCTATGTGGAAAGGAGATTGTGGATGGCATTCAAACTTGTATCCCTTCCAATTTCAGCACCAGTATTGTCATGACATTCTGAGATGAAGTTATGCTGTCATGATATTACTATTGCTATAAAAATGAAATTAGGATTTCATGATAACACTGTTGTTGAAAAGGGAGTTGCCTCATTAGTGTCACACTAAATGCTTCAATGATCTATTTTTTTTATTAACATCTAGATCATCCCTACCCCCCCCCCCACACACACACAGTTAGCTGTATTTATGTTAGGGAGACGTGTGTTTTAAACTAAATCTATGAAATCTATGAGTGTGTTTGATGAATTTCCCCACATGACTGAAAATGCCTGATGTATTTATCAATAAGTAGAGAAAATAATGTGTTTACAGTAGTGTTGAATTTGATGTTCAAATAATCTAGCCTTTGTCTATAAAATGGCGGTAAATTAAAATATTTGAAAATATAAGATGAATAACTTTTTTTTAAAACTCACATTTTTCCAAAAAAAATTGTTTTTCAAATCACAAAAACTTACAATATTTTTAAATTTTGCATGGTGCCTTAAAATTATCATCCAATGAAATGTCATCACAACCTAGTGTTTCAAGTTTAAAATGTTTGGTTTAGTTTGGTAGTTCCCAATGTCCCTTATATCTAAGAAGACAACATTTAACCATTGATCATTCTATTTTATGTATGAATAAAATTCCAGTTTTTACATTATACAATATTTACATCTCCCATATATGATAATATTTACATGCATACAGTGAAACCTGTATATCATAATGTCCTAATGTGCACTTAAATTTGAAAATTAAATTTCTACCCACTATCGAATTCAAAATTCTCTCAAATCATCTGTTCACCGTGATATGTCAAGATTGAGGTATGAAGAACTCACTCTGAATTTTAGAGATCCCTATCCCAACTGCTTGAACATTAACAGATTGTAAAAATATTTCTAATCTTAATTAATTGTCTTTAGTGTACATTGACATCTTGTTCCTTTACTGTCCATATTGTCATCAATTTTGCCATTCATTTTGATGTCAGCAGTACCATTTACAATATAATTACTGTCCATTTTGACATCATCATCACTCCCCACATTGACATCGCTATCAAGATCTCCTTTGACACCCTCATCACAGTTGACATCACCATTGCAACCCACTAATCCAAAGTCAATCATTTGGGCATTTATACTATAACTTGTGGCATTTACACTATAACTTGGATTTGAGTTTGGGATTGGGCCATCTGCATCATAGTGTACGCCAATCTGTTTACGTATTGTGTCCATGAGTTGATGAATGAGAGTTGAATCTTTATGAGGAGCACTTGCATTTTGGAGTTCTCCTGAAATGTTATAAATCACAACTGTCTAGTAATCACAATATACAATATAAAGGGTTGTCAAAAAGTAGGTTGGTAGGTAACTGTGAACATACTTGTGGGCCACCCAGTGACATCATATCTGATTCAGTTGAAAGTTTCAGTTCTTCATTATCAAAGAGAATATGGAATATTTGAAAAACTGAAAGAATTTTAGCTCATGAATAGATGTACATGTTTAATTTTTTTATTCATGAATTATACGGCAGTGAATATCTTCTCAGAATATGGTTGAATTTTTCATTAATCGAGTAGGGTTCTATCCTTTTCATCGTACTTTTCATTTTTCATGGTACGAGAATGTACCCAAGTCCTAGGGAGGAGATATGTTGCAGATTTTGTATTTATGTGTCGATATTTTTAACAAACCTTTCAATAGGCTCTCTCTAACAGCGGCTGCCTGATACTGGAATCCTGGTGTGTTAAACCATCGCTCGATAAATTCTCCCTTTGGCAGTGGGAAGTCTTTCCTTTCTCCATCTTTAACAATGCTTGTAGGGCACCAGAACTTATCCGGAATCTAAAATTTTAACATGTATCTAATTTTAACATGTAATCTTATTTAACATGTATCTAATTTTAACAGATTTGAGTTGTTTTGTGGTTTTTATTACATGTTGTTTATGATGGTCAGTAATGTTTCTTGTTTTCTTGCTGGTCTTAATGCGATAACAGTCCAAATAAAGCTAATTACATCACCTATTGCAAATGTAGATTTGTGCAATACGAGGGTTGTCCCAGAAGTAATGCACTATATGCTCTAACTTTATCAATAATTGATATTTTTCCATGAAATTTTCAGTAAATGTTCCTTAGAGACATTTTGATGATTCAACAAATTTTCATGTTGATTATTAAAACTATATCGATGTTATAATAAAATCAAGTTGGTGAGTCTGGGTAGGGCGGGGCAGGTTATTCAGTCACGTCAAAAGGAATAAAAAATTGAAAATATGAAATAATTAATCAACAAATACCATTTTGTGTAGCTATAAGAAGTATGCTCAAAAATACATATTAAGATGTTCAATTACCATGAGCACATCCTAGATTTAATGGATGTATAATGCACAGTGTCCCATTTCACATTTTCTCTAAATATTGCCCTTTGCATGTTATGTACTTTTGATGCCTGTCAGGTCAAACAATCTTGGCAATTTCTTCCACTGTGACTTGTGGAGTTTTTGCCTTCCATGCTTGGAGTTGTCATCCAGGGTCAAATCATCTCTTTTAAATCTCTTCTGCCACCTCATAAGTGTAGTTCTTTCTGGTATATACTCCTTATATACTTTCTTCATGGTAGCATACGTTTTGTGTGGCTGTGAGTCCAAGTGAAGTATGAAATTAGGCCACCAAACGCAAGGCCTTCTGTTATCAGGTGAGAATTGCAGCCATTTTTGCAATTTCTTGACTGCGACTGTATTTGAATTTGTGACTATTGAAATGTGGTATTATGACATCACAGTGCGTAATGTCATTATTTGTACTTGGTTAACATCATGCTGAATAAATTTAACAATTTCCCAAACATTTTGACCATTTAAAAGAAAGAAATATTCATAAAATAACACTTTAGATCTTTTCATAATGAGAAAAATCGGTACCTGCCCCGCCCACCCCTACCCCAATGTTGCTATAGCAACCATATTAAGACTTAATACTAATATTTGATGCTGAAACTTCAGGATATAACAGATAAAACTTCAATTGTTATATACACAAAATTTCAGCTAATTTGAAGAATATTAAAGAAAGTTAGAGTATATAAGTGCATTACTTCTGGGACAACCCTCGTACATGTAACTTTCCAAATACATCATTCAACCATGAGAAAACAGTATATCGGGACCTTCCTATCACCGTTTGCCTTCTGTTATGGAATGTATCAATTATTTTTCTAGAGCTTGATTGATGAGAAAAGTGGTGTGTTCAAAAAATTTAATTTTGCAGCTTAGATATATTTCTATTCAATTTCAATTTAATTCATCCATACATTCAATCATCATGTTTACAAATATCAGGCGTTTGTTTTACTAGAATTTCGGGCTAAATAAATGAAAACAATAGGCAAAAGTAATGGATATCATGAGTTTAACATGGAAAAGTTGAAAAGTCCCAAAAAACAACAGGCAGTTTTGTGAAAACAACTGGTGAAAATCGCCTGTTGCCTGCTGCTATGAAACCCCTGAATATTATTATTAATAGCAGTTGGCATCATAGGTGTGCTTATATCTGTACCAATATTTGGATATTTAATTGAATATCCCACTTCCACAAAATATGAGTACTGAAATTAAGATGAAAGACAAGCTGAGACTACCGGATTAACCTACTGTTTTATGGGGAACTCATTTAAATATGAATAGTACCTGCCACTATTTGATTCATATTTAAATGAGTTAGACATAAAACAAAAGGTCAAGCTGGTAGTCGACAGCCGTTATTTGCATTCGCGAATACAAACTAACTTCGACATATAGTATCCCCATGTTGCAACTGCAACAGTATGACCTGCTCAGAGAATAATCAAAGTATGGACAAATGACAAATTATTTATCTGCTCATCCGAATATCAGATTTAAAATACATTTAGTTTCGCATCCAGCTTTTGGTTATATATAGTGTTGATATACATGTGAAATTGTTTTTGATTTTTACCTCTATTATTCCCTTACTGCCACAGACCATTGCCTTATTTGGCAACCACATTGTGATGTCACATGACAACTGAGCAGTTCTGTTACCGCTGTAGTGCAGTGTTATGGCAACCTTCTCATCGACACCTGGAATGAAAAATAAGCAATTTTAATGATTCCCTAAAAAATGTGTTCCAATTTATCGCTGCAAAAATAATTACACCCCAGTTACACCCCTCAGAAACATGCTGTCATATAAACTTTAATTACACCTCCAATTTTGGAAATTCAGTCCTGATATGAGAAGAATAGGGATTAAACATTGAGAAAATTTGTATAAAAATTCTTAGGAGACATTTTTTCCAATCGATTCTTTTTGAGGTTCAGATATTCACTTTATGAGTGTTTTTGATAAAATTCTACAGGCCTATTACCTTCTTCATTAAGAGATCCAGTTGACTCTACTCCTATGGGAGGATCCTCAAATACAAAACAAGCCAGTTGTAACAGGTAAATTCCTAGATCTAGTAACGAGCCTCCTCCTGTAAATACAAAACAAGTGATTTTACATTACTGTGTATTATTTATAATCCGAGTGGTTAATTTGCAGAATGGTCAAATTTTATCATTTTCTTAATATTTATTTTCCTAATGACAAGAAACTTCCCATTGGATAACATGATGAAGATATGATTTCCGACATTTAATTTTCTGAACCTGGCAAAAATAATTAATTAATTTGCAATTGGCAAATTGAATGATAAGCCAAAGTTACCACTTGTATATTGTATACAAATAGTGCGAGTGACTGCCATTGTGAAAAATAATGCAAACTATTTTTTCTGATGGAATATCCTGTCCACTCACATATGGGAACATTATTTGCTAAGAAGAGCTAAATAAACAAGTTATGAGAGCTTAATACATTGAGACAAGTATTTAGACCAGGTTTTTAACTATTGGGAATCTGTAATGAACACAGAGTAAATGCACAATCGTCAAAATTATGAGTAACAATGCAGTTTCATTTCCAGAATTGTACATTAAGCTCTTCTCTCAATATAAAAGTTGACTCTCAACTTATAGCAACTCCTAATACAATCATGAATGATTTCCTTCTTGCCTAGATTATTGATGTCAAAAATAAGCAATAACGTACACATATTTTCTGAAAAAGCCCTGATAATTCTTTAAGATACTTGAAATTAGCTCATTATGTTTTATGCAGGGTTCCCACTAGGCTTTTAGCCTCCAGAGATTCTCCAGAGTCTAATGTCTTAAAACCCTCTTGCTACAGAGTCTTATAGCTTTTCCGGAGTCTAAAGTGTTTTTCCGGTGTCTAATTTGACATTTTTGTCACACTATTTGCGGTAAAACTCTTGAGAAAATACATAAAACTGGATACAAACAAGGAATAGGAAGTCAGAAACCTTTTATAGAAATAAATATTGGGATTAAAATTAGCAAGATAATCTAAAGAAGTATGTTGAAAAGTATACTAATAAGATATCTCTGATCTCACATTGGGGAGAAGTAGTCGCGATACCACGAAAAAAAAGTAGTCACAATACCGCAAAAAATCCGGGGTCTAAAGATTTCTTGGTGAGAACCCAGTTATGGCTGTAAAATTGTCTCTGTAAAATTTAAATCAATATACGTAGCTTCAAATTTATTAATTTTGATATTAATTCTTACCTAATTCTTTTTTGACAAGCCTTGGAACGCCCGTAATGGGAGACCCGAGGGTAGCATGTAGGTAGCGTACAGTACCTAGACTTTGTGTATCAAGCTCATGTCTCAACTGTCTATAAACAGGAAAGAACCTACTCCATAACCCCTAAAAACAATATGAATTCATTTTATACAAAAATAACTTTTTGTTCCAGAAAGTGTTACGAAATACTTCACAAAAAAACTAAATGCAAATTGAATTCAGGGTCAGGATCGTAAAGGGTTACATTTAGCTTCCTGGATAAAAACAATATGGCGATTCCAGGCATGTCTACTGGATCGGTCATTTTTATTGAAGAAATTGGGAGAGTTTTATAAATTCCAGTCAACTGAAATCGTATTGAAGATAAAATAATGTGGGATCTAACGTTCAGTTGACTAAACGATATGCGTTACGCTAATTAGATAGGCAGGAATTAGACTAAAGGATGGATATTACTTCATTTGGACTTAACTTTAACTACAGTTTTCTTGAAAAAGTGTCTAAGAAAATATTTCTGTAATTTTTTTCCTCGTGCCTGGCTGCGCCCATGAAAGCAGGAATCTTTAGTAAAAAATTATCTCGTGAACCCCTCCTCCCTTGCTCGCTCTTTTGAGTATAAAGTGTTATAAACACACATTGATCTAAGTACGCAACTTCACCGTACAATATACCCACATATCTATACACTATTAGAATATTGTATAGACTTAATAAAGTAATTATAAATACCTCCATGAAAAATAATTTCTTTTTATCAGCTAAACGGATCATTTCATCAAGTTGTGCAGAATTCATGGCAGCTGGTTTTTCACACAGTACATGTTTACCATGCATCAGGAACAATGTTGTTAGTTTATAGTGTTCTGTATGAATGGCCCCTATATACACAACCTCTGAAAATAACAGAATATTAAATATATGGTGTCAGTAAAGTCTCTTTACACTTAATGCAGACTTGTATTGCAATAGTAAAGATACTATGGACACCCTGTATATCATATATAAATTTTACTTTTTAAAAAATTCCAGGTGAGGGAGTTCACTTTTGACAACTTTACCCTAAAATTGGCCAAAACCGCCTCGAAAAGTGCTCAGAATGGTGAAAAAGTGCATGATTTTGAAAGGATATTTGGCCAGGTGGGGTTCACTGAAACCTCTGAACCCCCCCCCCCCTCCTGGCTACAGGCATAATAATTATGTGTAGTTTAAATCTAATCCATAACTTACCAACATTGCTATCGTCTGCGAGTTGCTGATATGACCCATATGCTTTTGTGTTGTCAAGTTTGTAATTTTTTACAAACTGCTTGGCCTTTGTAAGCTCCCTAGATGCAACAGCTATAATCTAGAAAGAATGAATTGAGGCTTTTCTATAAAGCTTTGAAATCTCGTTAAAAGAGATCTGCATTTTTAACCACTAAAGGCTAACATTTTCTTCTATTTGATGGCATATTTGAATTCTGTGTACTTTTCTATCAAAACAACTTTGATGTGACTGTTATTTTTATTCAATTTTAGAGATTTTCAAGTTTTCTAAAAAGGGTCGGGCTAAATCCCCATTGACACAATGTTGAAAAACCTTTAAAAGTTCATTTACTTTTATAAGGATCACAATTTTAATGTGTAATCACAATCCCAATGTCAATAATATCATTTGCAATAGTGTTTTTAGTTGATTTAAATGGAATTATTTGTTAAATCAAGAAATTAAGTGACTCTTGCTATTAAGTTGCCATGTTATTTAGCCCTACCAATACCCATGATGCCATCTATTTTTCCATATTCCGGATTTTCCCGCATATACGCCCCCCTAAATTTAGGCCCATTGGCCAAAAATCGAATGTAGTACGCTTATACGCCCATGGGCCTATAAAAATGACTATTTATTGATTTTTTCAATAAATTCAAGAGTATTTTGTCACTGGCAGATCGTTCTGATATAATTTTGTTTCAACATTAATTTCAACGCTGTGCCGTAAGTGGCAGTGGTGGATCGTTCTGTTGTTACTTTGTTTCAACATTAAGTCCAAGGTTGTAGGTGACATTTCCTTTATAATTCTTACAAAACATGCGGTAGGACTACAACAGTAGGTACGGTAGTCTTTGAGGAACCATTGTATTCATCAGGTCTTCTCACCTTTACGCCCACTGGGCCAAAAATCGAAAGTAGTACATGGGCGAAAAATAAGAGGTAAAATAACAGACGAAATTACCCCTTCTTTCAGTTATACGCCCAGGGCTTATATGCGAGAAAATCCGGTATATGGAAAATGGGCAGCATTTTTGTACATGCTGTTTTTCACCGTGGTTGGAAATACCACTGTGTAATACAAATAAATTACACAACTGGGTCAAATTCACTTGCACCGCAGTCATTGGAAATATGGCCTAGGTTTTCTATTCAAGATGCCAAATGAATATACTGGAGTGTAGAGCAAAGAAGTATTATAATTTTAGTGTGTAACTGTACTTAGTTGCTTTACATATATGTATTCATCTGAAATTAAAAAGGAATGGTCTTGGAATTAAGCCCCTTTATATCCCCTCGCTTCATGCTATTCTCTCTGTATTATACATAAAAATGTTCAATCCACACATCAAAAAATGTTTTAGAGGATAGAATACCAAATGCCTTAAATGAATATAAAAAATAGAGATCAAATGGTAGCATTAACTCATTGCTGGCCAAATATATTTTTGAGGTTTTCTGCTGGTGATTGGCCATTTGATAAAAAATTGATCAAATTGCCATATTTTCATATTAGCATTTTAATGGACTGTATCAACACCGTCTTTGCTATGTCGAATACCATCGTGAAGAGCAATGACAATTAATTTCAATTGCATCACTTATGTTGCCTCCTGTTTTTTTTTTATTTGAGCCAGGCCACAGGAAAAGAGGTCTTATCACAGATTTTTTCAATATTCTGATTTTTTGTTTATCTAAAAAGCACTAAGAGACCTTTCAAATGAGCCATGGCTTGTGTCCTAACATTTTTTCCTTGCATATAGAGACCGAAAAGTCGGATTTGAATTTAGCACATTTTCCTTTTAATCTTGGGCACACTTTTGGCTCTCTAGCACAATTTTTATTTTTGTGATAAGACCGGTTTTCCTATGGCCAGGCTCATTTAATATTTGTAACATTATGATTGATTGTATGAATAAATTGAAATTGAAATTGGATTCAATTAAAATAAAATGAAACATTTTCTCACCTTATGCTCCTCACTCGGAAGTAAATTCACCGCCACAGAAAAATCTCGACTAACTTTCCCCGCACTACAAATTCCCCACTTTGTTGCCATGTTAAATGTTAATATAGTACTCCAAATCCAGATGCAGTCTGCTCTGTTTAAGATATTTATGGATTGTTAACTGTTGACCAATTCTTAAACCAGTCAATCGACTGTTATAGAGATGCAGATGTTTTAATCAACCGTTGATATTTTGCCAGAGGTTTATCATACTTTGGACATACAGTATATTAACCTCTAATTAACATTATTTCCATTTAGTTAGAGGACGAACCAATTAAACATTAATATTTTTAAATTAAGTTTTTTGTGACTCTTAGTAGGATCACTGTATGCTTTCAGGTCAGTCTGAAGCTGGGAAGTTTTATTGAATCTATTAACAAAGGCCTATATGGGTTTAGTGATTATGTTAATTGATTGAAATTAATAAGCATAGTTTTAATAATTAGAAATTAATAAGCAAATCTCAGCAATATAATTAAAAACTGAAATAGCATGGAATTGATTAAAAATGTTATAACATGAATATAATATCCCCTGGGCAGGGCCGTAGCCAAGATCAAGATTTTGTCGAGGCAAGATTTCAGCCAAAATGTTTTAAAAGAAAATGAACAATTTGGTCCACTCTCACCCTCTGTCCAACAGGCCTGCCAAAACCACGCCTTAAGGACACCTTATGAGTATACCAAATGTGGGCCTCAGAAAGTATACCAAAACTGTGTCTCTCAATAGGCTGGGTGTAGCCAGGATTTGGTTTCTACTCTTAGCTAAAGGACCACAGAAGTTATGGCAACAGATTTCAGACAGTCATATATTGGATTGTGGCTATTTTCCTAGGATATGAACAGGTGCATATATTATGTCAATGCATTATCTCCAGGAAAAATGCTCATGGATATGATAAAATAATTTGAACTTTGAGACAGAAAAAATGCCTATTTTCAAAATAGCCGACATTTTTGTCTTGCGAAATTCACTTTTGGCCCATTTCCTAGCTTTACAAATAATTTCAGGTGTCCTGCATTGTAAAAAGCCATGTCACTTTAAAGAGTATTTGTATGAATTAACATTGTTACAAAAAATCAGCAAAAAATTATATTTGTTTTTTCTGCCATTTTAGCCATCATTCACTTTTGAGCACCATGTGAGCCCAGTACCAAAGGCACTATTTATTCCAATGCTTGAGGCTTCTATTTATTTCAATGCTTGATGTATCAATATGCTGCGTTTTGAAATAGGGTAAACTTCTAAAAGGAAAAGTTCATTTATTTATTGGTTTAAAAGATCAATTTTGGATGACCAAAATTAGAAATGACAAGAACAAATGTGCCAACTGCAAACCTTACTAAAAGTAGATAAAAACAAATTTAAAACAAACTTAATAATAAAAAACAAATTGCAAACCTGACTGAGACTAAAAACAAATATGCAAACTGCAAACCTGACTGATAATAATTGAAAACAAATATGCAAACTGCAAACTGATAACAATTAAAGTAAATATGCAAACTACATTCTTAAAATGCCAGTAATATGAATAACAACTCAATCTGTCATCATCTTTCTCCATCAAGCTTAGGACCTGTCCTCACCTTGATATTCATCAACTTATTATTTATTTGCTAAATAAACAAAACCCCAGCTTGTTCACCCTCTCAGATATATTTATCAATGGTGTCTCGAATTTCTCATTTGAACCTAAGGGATAGAACATGGACCTAGTGAACATCAATTAAATGTCAGCATGAATGCATGTATATCATATGCATATTTAATGTATATTATTACTCAACTCAGGGTAGCTAGAGGCAATTTTTACATTCAGGTCTTATGCAGGGGCGGATCCAGGAACCAACAAGGGGGGGGGCCCAAATTACAGGTCAGAGAAAAAACATCCGCGCTTGCGCGGCAAAAAATTTTGGGCCCCTAAAATCCAAAAGTGGGCCCAAATTTTGAAATTTTGAGGCCCATTTTCTTCAAAATTTGGCCTGAAATTAACAAATAAGGCCTTAAAAGGCCCAGTAATGACCAAAAAGGCCCACTTTTTGGGGCCTGAAGGCCTTGTTTGGCCCAAAAATTTTTTTGGGCCCAGTTTTTTTTTCTGGGCCCACCCAAGGGGGGGGGGGCCCGGGCCCCTGGGCCCCCCCCCCCTAATCCGCCAGTGTTATGTAACATATTAAATGGGGTAATATAGTAGCCGGGACAGAGAAAGTCATCCATCTCTATTTTTGTTTTATAATTTAAACTTTAATATATGTTTTGATTTTTATTATTTTCAAGCATCTTTCTTTTGGTCTTTCAGGTTTTTTGGTTATTTGTTATCAAGTTTTGATAGAAAGCCATTGGGGAGTTGAAAAGACAATTCATGGACTTTTGTTACACCAAACAGAAAGCATTGTTCCATGAATTCTCCCTTTCATTTATTTAATAAAGCATTACAATTTTTTATTTATTTCAAATCATACTCAAGTTATAGTGAAATGAAATTCTTAGGTGGAATTCTTCAAAAAATATTGGACAGTCTCCTGACCAATATTGAAATAAATATTGGACAATTTTCAAAAAGGCCAGATATGGCCAAATTACCAGCACCTTAGAACCAATCAGATTTCTAGACAAGGTGTAAAATAAATATATTGATATATAATATATATAGAGTTACTTGAATGTTCATCATATACATTCAGTTGAGAATATATTCATGATTATTCAATGTCATTTCGCTGAGGTATTCAATTGATCTCATTTAACACATGGATCAATTATAAACTTGTACTGTCCATGACAGGATCCTCTTTTAATTGTCCTGTTTTTCCATTCAATACATTTGTTCCAGCACTGCAATTCAATGAAGACTGACCGCTCTTATTCCCTCTCATACATTTACTTTTTATCTCATTCAAGACAACCTTAGTACATACACTAGAGATAAAAATGAAAACACCCTGGCTTGCATTTAATACAATGAACACATAAACAATGGCCTCGTGTACAAAAGGTGCAATGAATCCAAAGATCCATGTGAAGCCCATAATGATAAAGAGTTTGATATAGACATCAAAATGAAAGTTATTTCTATTGGAGACCATTGCTGTTTGCCTCCATGCTGATTTTAGTGAGGACACGGTTAATATGTACATAATTGTATTGAACACAATCATAACTCCTAAAGGACAGGCAAAGAACAATAATGTAGCATATGGATTACTCATTTGACATGTTTGGACTTCTGAGTTTAAGTTTTCCCCATTCTCCAACTTTGATGTACTTGGCACTGAGTTTGTCGTATCAAAATCTGAGTTTGGTATGCCAGTTACTGAGTTACCATAAAAAGGCTTGAACCTTGTGTCAACTGAAACGTGATCCAATGTAACTGCCACAGATATTACAATTACAGGTAGGAACATTGATATAAACACATAGAGAAGAATTCTTTTCCATCCTTTTGAGTTATGAAGAGTTGACCTGAATGTCAGGTACATTTCCAGTGCAATGATTCCCATCCATGTGAAAGATACCAAAAAGAAGAAGTGAATCAGGATCCCGATAGCTTCACAAAGGCTTGGTATATCAGTCACAAATGGGCCAATCAAGTACAAAATATTGGAAACACATAATGAGGATACAAAACAAAACTGAATTTTACCAGCAAAT
Organism: Owenia fusiformis; assembly: GCA_903813345.2. NCBI lineage: Eukaryota > Metazoa > Annelida > Polychaeta > Sabellida > Oweniidae > Owenia > Owenia fusiformis. Next base: position 9,969,822 of record CAIIXF020000004.1, read on the forward strand.
GAGTGAAAGATGCTGACAAATGCTTGGGAGATGAGACGAAGCAACATGCATATGATTGAGAGTGTCAAACATATTATAGTGACCAGACCCATTATTTCCATAGACTGAAGGCCAACCTTTTTGACTCGATTGTCTGTTTGATTCAGGAATGTGCCATTCAACCAATCGTAACATGTTACCAAATTGACAACATCTATGCAAATGGTCAATGTGTCAAAGTCGGAGTCTTCATCACTTGTTGAAAAAAATTCGTCCTTCATAAAGTTCATCATAGCATCCACAGTGTCGTTGTGAAATTGGTGCATTGTTAAGTTCCTTGAAATTGGCAGTTTCACGTTGATCTTAGCAACAAACAGTCCCTTCAATCTTTTACTATCTGTATCATAGTCTTTTGAGAAGCTATATGATATCTTATCTACAAATCTTTTGTTGAGTGTTTTTGAAACATCTAACCTGTCAAAAACAAATGACAAATCAGAGACAAATTCACTACTGATGTCCATAACAGAATATACTTCTCCAGGAATACTGTATTCGAATGTTGCAGTAACAGGTTTAATGTCATACATCAATACACATGTGTCATTTTGTAATTCATATCCAGCAATACATGCATCGTTACAGTTGCTAAGATTTTCACATCGGAATGATCTCCTTTTACCATTGATATTAAATTCAACTAAGAGCTCTCTGTCTGGGTTGATATTCATCACTAAGGAAAAAGAAAACCTTTCTAATATCGGGTTATAATGACCATTTGTCTTCGAGCTGCAGTGTTTATTGGCAAACACATCCCCTGGCCAATCATTTGCACATATAGCACAGTACTCATTTTTGTATATGTAATTTGTGGCATACATCTGTACAGGATTAGTTTCACATAGTGTTTGTACAGTTTCATTGAATTCACAGTCTGGGTGGCAGGTTGATTCATACATCCAACACTGATGCCCCATTTGATCAAACACTAAAGTGCAAGTTTTAGTATATAAAGCTTGCTGTAGCTTTTCCATGTTGTTAAAGTTGAGTGGAAAAGGACATGTAAATTCAGTAGGCATCTGAAGCTCACCATTTGTGAAATTGTTACATTTTGCACAGTAGTCATTCAAGTAATACAGACCAGTGTTATTGTCAAATACTGGCATATAACCTTCAAGAAGATCCAAGCCATGTGGGTTACATTGTTTGTTACTTGAATCTGGACATGTTGTTATCATCTTTACAGGCACATTGTGTTTCATTTTTGTACAATCCCATTGGATTTGTTGGTCTTGGACCGATTCCATGATCCTATGTGAGTGTTCCGCCATAACAGGGCAAATCTGTGTAAAGTCAGAGCAGCAATCATTATTCACCAAACAATATACATCACATGCACAATGTCGATCTGGACTTGTTTTATTACCACAGTTACCATGACAACTGTAGAGTTGAGGCATGTATGTTGTACAGTCCTTTACCTCGTCCAAAGCTGTCTGAAGTGTCTCCTGATTCTCACACGGTCTTGCATATGAAGGTGTTGATGTCTTGTCATTGTTATGTTCTGTTGTCACACTGAGTATTGACTGTGAAGTCTCCTCATTGTTATGTTCTGTTGTCATATTGAGTATTGACTGTGAAGTCTCCTCATTGTTATGTTCTGTTGTCACATTGAGTATTGACTGTGAAGTGTATTCGTAGTCGTGTCCAGTTGTCACATTAAGCCTTGATTTCATGTCATTTCTTATCGACAAATCTGTTGCATTCCATGAATCAGTAACATCAATTTTTCCTGTCGTGTTGTGTTCACTTGCTACATCAAATGTAGATTGTGTTGCTTTAATATGTTCTGTTGTTATTTCACTTGTAATATTAAAATCTGTTGCTTTATGGTTTCCCTTTGAGATTTTTGTATTGTTACCAACTTGTCTGGTGTCTCCACAAAACAAAAGTAGAACCAGAAACATGAAAATGTTCAGGGATATTCTCAGTTGTACAATGTTTTTCATCTTAACGGTTAATTGTAGTATTTATAAATGTGCATCCAACTCGGATCCTATAGTCATTCACCTTAAATGTTTTATGATATATTTTGACTCTATCGATTACCTTTGACTTCCTTCACAGTTCCATTTACTTCATAATTTCATCACAAATGATAGTGTCCAACCTCTCCTTGGTAACCAACCTTTCCTTGGTAACCAACCTCTCCTTGGTAACACTCTGCAACATTCATCTTATCAAATATAATATTACTCTAACTCCTGGATCCCCATTTTATCTTTCAGTTGTTCACCTGCACTTCCAGTTATGATGTGTTGTGTTTTTCTTTGATTGTATATATTAACTTAGATAAAATCAGTATTGCTCTTGTAATAGTTCTAAAATCAACAACTTAGCCATTAATATCATTCACTATTCCTGCATATATGAATTTATATTCCCGTTAAATGTTGTTTTTATGAGCAATTTTTTATCATATTTATATTGTTTTTCTTTGAGTAATGACGCAAATGGGAATGTGTGTTCTTTATTGCTTACAATAATTATTTTCCGATGCAACAATGTATTTTCATTCTATGAGCAAATTACATAAATCATACCTAAGACCATGAATTTATATCTGAAACTTTATTTAATAGGAGGTCATAGTGAAGGTGATCTTTGATTTATTTATAAACAAGATTAAAATACAATACTTAATGGAAAAGCTATTAAAACTATTATGTCACAAGATTCATTCCTAACCACTAAATGATTTATCTGTTTTGATTGATATTGTAATGGCAAGAGGCACATTGAAACCCGTTGTTATGTCAACACCACAAGTAGTGACATATTTATAGTCTCCTTTTTTTGATCTCCTTGGCATCTATAACAAATGACAGGTGGTGACATTTTACATGTTAATACCTTATCTCTCTATTGTAAGAGGCAAAACAACTTGATTTTTATTTTTTTAAAAGGGTCGGAGTGAATGTGAATTATTCATGCATATAATTCTAACAAAATGATTAAGAATTCTAGAAAACAGAGAAAAATCACCCTCTTTTATTCATAGGAAGGTTCACTTAAAGCGCTGTTTTAATTTGAATTGAGGATGCTATCAAAGCTATTGAAACCATTGTATTGGATGGTAATGGATCCATTACCAGCCATTATATGATTCAATTATCAGGCAATTGATAGAATTATTCGTTAAGCATTTGGACTTAGTGACATGCACATCAGACAAATATCATAAATCTGGTATTTTTGTGCTAAAATAATTGAAATACATGAATTTAATCAAGATCCCAATCAATTTCTCACTTTTTAATTTAAATGGTACATTTATTACTGATATTGTTTATTACATATTGTTTGAAAGTTTTAATTTTTGCTCACTCAGGGTAACTTTGCAGTGGTATCCAATATCCATGTAGCATATAGATATTATTAAAAGCCCTCATAAATTATTAAAAGCTATGATGAAGAAAACAATATCTCATCTTCATCATAGTTAAAAACAATAATAAATAGCCTTTGAAAAATGACCCTTGGGGCTATTGGACTGAAAATCACTTTATGTTTATATTCTATAAGAAGTCTGGGTAAGTGCTGTTTTGAAAAAAATGAATGTATGAAAAAGTCATTTGTATCGAGTCTTGTATGAATACTATAATAGTATAGTATCTACAACTATTTTTGATGTTATGAGTATTGGTTATCAATTTATATACATTATTCTTCAGTATATGTTATAATGACTTTTGTTTGAATAAAATGTCCCTTGGTGTTGTGGTCTTGGATTGTTATGGTGGGGAAGAGGGATATTAGACATTCCCTTCTATCACATTAGATTATGGTTTGGGATATTTACGTTAAATGTTTCTTTTATAACTGTTATACATTTAGATTTTTTCTTTTTTTTGCTGAGTTCTTTAACAATTTTTGGTTGTTTCTCTCTCATTGGAACTTGTACTTACATATTTCACACTGGTCAGTACCCATCAGTCCAAATTTAATATCCCAATATCTCTAGAGACACACCACTTTTGACTCGAGGAGTGTGGCGATGCATCATTATTGATGTTTACACAAATGAATAGTTTTACAATACTAAGGTCCATTTATAAACATTAAGAAAAGGACATTTATCAATAAGGGTCATTATTGACCTGTAAAATATTATTCTGTATTATTTCTAGGGAAGGAAATATGTGTATTTAAAGGTAAAACAATTAGTCTCTTTTTTCAGGTTGAGGAGAATCGAGAATATCGTATGCATAAACCACAAGAGATCATCAAATCCTCATCATTTAAGAACAGTCGGAGTATTTTCCTGCGGCTAACTCTCAAACGTGGTACATATGTTGTGTTGCCGTGTGGGTTCGAACCAAACCAAGTTGGGAATTACCTGTTCAGAGTCTACACTAGTTACACCAACCATTGCAAGTAAGTCAGAGGAGGAAATACCCAGAATTCATAGTTGACCCTTTCTCTATGTATCGACAAGCCTCTAGAGGTTTATTTTTATATTGAGATTCATCTTTGTATTCTGGGGTGTTCCCCTCCCTTCAAATAAGTCATCAATGAAAGTTTGCTCATTAATAATATACAGTACAACCTGTATTATCTGAACACCACCATGACTGGCCAAAAGTGTTCAGATTAGTAGGTATTCACATTCCAAATGAATATGTAGGAATGTAACAAAATTGGGATTGAGTGTACGCATTGAGAGGTGTTCAGATTAGAGAAAAAAGAATTTAATTTCATATTTTGAAAAAGAGCTCACTACTACCATTAACACACTACCAACCCCAATACTGTAGCTTGTATTTCTTTAAAATGGATACAGGCTACATTGAAGTTGCAAATAGTCAATTTTGTATCACTGCATTTCGCAACCATGGTGGTTTGAAAGCCCATAGTTTCCAATATTGACTTAAGATACACATCCCCTAAAATTGTACATTTTACATTTTGTATACTCTCATAAACTGATTTATAGCCTCTTGAAAATTCTCTTATTTTTAACATGGAAAATCAGCAAATCCATTACTAATTATTTATTGCCCTAACTGTAATTGATATTCTAATGGGCTACAAAGGCATGAATACAGTTCTCAATAATGTCCTTACCTTAAGTAATAACAATAAATATGGTAAAAATGATTTGTTTTTTTTGGAATTCTTTTATGCTATCATCAGAAAAAATTTCTTGCATGATGTATGATATTGATTTTACTTTAACCGAAAGATGCCTCGAGTTAGCCCATACATAAAGTGCACTGAAACCTGTCTATTCTGAATGCTATGGGGACTATCTAAAAGTGTTCGGATTGGCAGGTGTTCATATATGACTTTTAACAAGGAAGTCTCTGGCAGGTTAGAAAAAGGGGACAGAATAGAATGTTCATATTGAGGGGTACCCAAGGTAGGGAGATTTTTACAGGTTTTGCTGTATACCCCTTACAGAATCGAATGTATACCCTTGCAAAATTTACTGTATGCCCTTGCAAAATTTACTTTACACCCTTGCAGAGAATTGACTGAAGATAAACCAACTAAGGGATGTGCCTGGTGTCTTTGTGCTCTGTGTTCATGTTTCTGGAGATGTCGCTACCCACAGATGGTAACGAGGATCAAAGTAATCCGTGCAACTGGCTTGGAAAGACAAGACAAAGTTGGAGGTATGTATATAATAAAAATATTTTATTGCCATGAATTAATGATGAACGATCACCAGTTGCATTATAGGTGTCTCTCATGTAGTATTTACAATTTATTGAACATGTTTATTTTTGAATGGCAGTGCCTTGTTTAAAGCTACTACCTTCATATGTGCAGTGCAGTATACATATTATTTTCTAGTTTGTGACACAGAGCTTATATAAATGTTTTAGACTGTTATTTAGTCATCGTCGTCGTTAGGGGGCCCAGTAACCATGACAACATCTTCATCTGGGTACATCATGTATACATTAAATGTGGAATAGGGGTGTAGGGGGTCACCATGCAAACCATAGAATCTAGGTAGCTCAACAGACAACTTGTCACCCTCTGTAAAATGGAACAAGCCGGAATTACTGGCTGACCCATGACCACTTGGACGTACTACTGCACCAAAGGTGCACAATAGCACTTCGCATTTGAACTCAGGTTCAGGGGGTATCTCATTTTCAACGATTTCTTTTGGAGGTTCCTTGATTATGGTGGACTTTCCAGTCTCTGTTTTTGTTTTTGAGTCCTTTTCTTTCCCACCATCTTTTCTTTGTTCTTTCTTTGGGGATAATTCTTGAGATTTTGCCAAAGTGTCTATCTCTGGCTCCTCTGGCTCTGTCATAAGAAAGGATTTCTTCAAGCGAATGCTTACATCTTGATTTGTGTAGCTCACCCCATTCATTTCCACGCGGTATGTACCATCTATCGGAACTGTGAAGATACCTGTTGAGACGTCATAACAATCGCCTAAGTTGACGTTCACTTTATCATAAATTACGGTCCGATCAGTATCTGCCCTAGCCATGTGACTCTGCAGCACCCCTGAGAATGCAATCTTGGGGGGTGGAATGTACACTGGGGGGAGAGGCGCGTCGTCTTCTGAAGCCTCATCGATTGACTCAGTTTTCTCTTGTTCAGTATTTTTGTTGTTATTTTTGTCATCTTTGTTTGCATCTCGATCTTTTCGTTCATTACCTGAATATTAAAACATTTTGTTATTTCAAAATGCTCAATTATATAAATATTGAATGTAGGCCGTAGCATGAAGGATGGGTTTTGGGGGTTGGAGCGAATTTTAGAATTGTAACTAAGACATCAATTCTCTGATTTTTGACAAATACATCATCTTAGATTTTACTCTGCCCATATTGCCTAAGATTTCAGTGGCTCTGTGATTTCAGTGTTTTAATAATGATCACAAAATCAATAATTTGAGACTACACTGTAATACAAGGGCCGATCAAAAAGATTTTATAATAAGAGGAGTTGGATGCTCAAACTTTTACATAAGACAGGGTAGTAAGTTTGCTTGAGACTGTCTGAGTTTCATTTAAATTGGTTCATGGGTAGTGACACAGAGTCAATACATATTTTCAATGATTGAATTAGGTGGAGCAGCGTTTTAAAAAAATGTGCTAAGCTGCAGTTTTGGAAATATTTAACACTAAGTAATGTCATCTGTCAACAGACTGTAGTTTAATCATGTTTAATTAGTTTTTCTGGTAATACTCATTCGCATTCAAAATATTCAACCCCAGTTGCAATGCACTTCCTATATCTGTCCACTCCATCCAAAAACACATGTTTAAGGCCTTCGTATGAGAGGTTTGAAACGATGTCGGTAAATTTCAAGAACCACAACTCGGCAGATATTTTATATATAACGCTGCTCCACCTAACTTTGTCATTGAAAATATGAATTGACTCTGTGTCACTACCAATAAACCAATTTATATGAAACTCATACAGTTTCAAGCAAACTACCTATCCTGTCTCATGTTAAAGTCTGAGCTTCAAACTCCTCTTATTATAAAATTGAGAGCCAACGGTAAGAAACTTTTTGATCAGCCCTTGTACATATACATCATGAGAAATAATGGCCCACCAAAAATAAACACTTTTGTGTAAATGCAAAAAAATAAGATAGGAATACATCTTACATATATATATCATACCAGTATTATGTCTATACTTACGATTACAACATAAATGTTTTTTGTACTGTACAAATACAGTTAAATCCTTACCCATGTTAACCTATTCAGTTATTCTTGCTTCTTGAGTGGGATTATATTTGTAAATCCACTCTTAGTTAGTAATCCCTCTTGTTGAACCTAATCTGCTAATGTTAATCCTATAATCTTAATCCGCGTAATCTTCTCAAAAATCTGATATATGACAATTATTTAACAAGTTAGTTACACACAGCTGTTTTATGCTTGTGGTTTTCCTTACTTGGAGATTATAAACTAACTTTCTAGCTTCTTTTATTATGTTTCGTTGTTCTTTATATTCAGTAAATTTAACACTATGAACTTCACTGTTCAGTGTTTGTTAGCTGATATTTGCCAAACTTAGAACTTTGAATAAAACTTTTCATTCTATCAAACAGTCAACTTCTAATGGACTATGATGACTGTGACGATTCCTGTAAAAAGAAAATCATCGTTGTGTTGTTTTAGAGTCTGGAATATAGTGAAAATGGATGGAATGAGCAAGGATTAAAGTGAACAGGAGTGGAGATGATATTCCATATTGAATTTAAATGTTAGAAATTGAAGTTTAATCAATATTTTGAGAGAGGAGTGTGAAAAGGCATGAGGAAAATGACATTTTCACATTGGGCCTTGTTTAATATGTATACAATCCTCTGAAAAGATTTAAGAATTGATGTAAACAGAAGCCCTTGGTGTTTTGTTAAAACTTGTATATTTTATAGGATAATATAACCCCTATGACATTAAAAATTGGGTGATACATTTTCAAAGGTTTGAGTCAAATGTTGACACAGTTGCCATAGAAACCATGTTGTTTGAATTTGTATGGTATTCAAAGCATTGGTATTTTTAGGGTAATCTTTTATAAGGTATTTTTATTGTGATGTTTACAATTTAACTTGTTCAAAAGACAGAGGAAAACTAAAAGTGTTGATATTGGTTGTTTCTATAGGAACCAAAAAGATCTTATAAAAGAAACATATCACTTAAAGTTAATGAATGATCATCCCTCGTATAAAATGTTAATATAAAACTTTAAAAATACAAATCAGATCTATTTATGTTTTGTTGATTTAGTTTGAAATTAATACTGTGGTAAAGCTGGTTACATGAATAGAACTACTAACATGTGCAAATATTATGCCATAATATAACAAAAGGAAAGAAATGCTCTATACCTTGACTTCAAGGTAACATATGGGAGAATAATATGATTATGGGATATATACCCAAGAGGTGTCACTCACCTTTATAGGTAAACAAAATACCTGTGTTCAAACATTTTCAATCCTTACAAACAATTTCTGTTAATATGATTGATACTCAATAATGAAATACATTGCATTTAAAGGTACAGACCAGTATATTTCATCAAGTGACATTTTGTATTTAAAGGTGCAGACCAGTGTGTTTCTTCAAATAAATATTGTTTCTTCAAATAATATTTTGGATATAAAGATACAGAACAATATGTTTTATCAAGTGAATTTTTTTTTAAGGTGCAGACTGGTATGTTTCATCAAATAATTATTTTTTAAAGGTGCAGGCCAACATGTTCATTCAAATAAATCTTGTATATAGACCAACATGTTCCTTTAAATAAAATTTTGTATTTAAAGATGCAGGCCATTATGTTTATTTTGTATTTAAAGGTGCAGACCAAAGTGTTACATCACATAAAATTTTGTATTTAAAGATGCAGACCAAGGTGTTACATCACATAACATTTTGTATTAAAGGTGCAGACCAATATATTTCAACATATGAAATTATTTTTAAAGGTACAGACCATCATATTTCATCATATAAGATTGTATTTAAAGGTGCAGACCCATATGCCATAGTGCACTGTGAGGGACAACAGTATTACACTCCAGTAGTTAAAGATACAACCAATCCTGAATGGGGAACATCAGTGATATTATACAGGAAGAATCCAGTGCAGAAACCCATTAAAGTAGTGGTAAGTTGTCATGTTTTTGATTACAATACTTACACGTACAGATCATAATATTTTATCGATCAATTTAACCACTTGAATCCCAGCCTTCAAAATTGGTTTGAAACCAGAGAAATTTTTCATTTTTGCCATTTTTTGACATTTTACTTACATCAGGTATCGCTCAATTCAATCAAATTAGTCGGCAGATATCATTTCTACACATTTTAAATTCCTGAAGGTGGTTTCAAAATCTCTTTTGTCCAGTTTAGATGTGTGCATCATATATCAACCTTGGCAGTACTACCACGATATTTTCTTTTCCAGATTTGGAATAGCAATGTAATAAAAGATGATTATATGGGAAAACACATATTCCTTGCCAGAGATAACAGCGAAGGGAAAGTCTTGGAGGTTGATCTCCAGGGGCCGAAGAAACAAAACAATGAGAAACGGCCTGGCAAAATGTGGGTAGAGATGTCTACCAATACTGACTTGGCGCATTTTTAATTTGCCTGCTTCACTGTATGTATATGGACTTCATTAACATGTGGCTTGCCAGTGAATTGTGTATTGTCTACGTAGCCATGGCAATAAATCTAAAGAGCGATGGAAGGGAATAGGAGGAGGGGTCTATTAGGTCAAAGAAACAATACCATGGTGAAAAGACCTGGCACAATATTGGTAGAGAAATGCACCAAAATTGATTTGGTATATTTTTTAATTCATTGACCGTGCTATATGTAATACACTTGAGAAGGGTATGTAATTGAATTTTGGGGTCTGCCAGATTTCTTTGGTATATTTTTCTGTTGTATATCTCACATCCTAAGGGGTCTTTTTAATCAATTTCCCTAAACTCAATATAAATTAGGGCAAATATGAATTATAATATCATACATAATTCTGAGGCTACATAAACATATACATTTTTGGTGTAATACCATGTCTCAATAGACCACCCCCCCCCCCCTCTTCTTCACGATGAATAGTAAATATTGAGTTCAAGCATTGGCATTTCGATTTTAAATGCAAGCTTAAACTATCTAATATTGATACAGTTAAACCTGTGTTTTGGAACACATCTCTAAATTAAACACTTCAAGATGTGATTTTATGTGGATATAGACACATTTTGTCTATCAGCATATTTTTTATATACATGTATATTTGTTAAATCAAATCATAATGTCATATGTACAATTTTACATATCTTTGTTCATTTTATATATTTTTGATCATTTTATATATACTTTTCATTTCACTCATAACTTTATTTATGTTATGTTACGAAGTGTTTGATTTACTAAGGGGAAATATGTGAAATATTTGATTTACTAAGGGAAAATATGTGAAATATTTGATTTATAAGGGAAAATATGTGAAATATTTGATTACCAAGGGAAAATGTGTGAAGGATTTGATTTACTAATGAATAATATGTAAAGGATTTGATTTACCAAAGGGAAAATATGTGAAATTTTTTGATTTATTATATTTCCCCAATCCATAGACAGGTTTTAGTGTACTATGTTGTAGACAAAGAGAGTCAGAAAATATACTACAGTGAACCCCCATCCTCCGATCACAGGGCTCCAAAATCCAGAATATATTCTTTCTTTTTTTACCCCCTGTAATAAGCAGTTCGCATTTCCTCGATTAAGAACTCGCAATCTGATTGGCTGTCCCAACACTGCGACAGAAATCATGTATAAGTCATTGCGCATAATTGGATCACGTGATTCAGTTTAATCGGGCGCTTCCAAATTGGTTATAGCAGGAGGAAGATGGAGGTACGGATTCTGGATACCTGCTTAGGAGGATGTGAAACCCAGGCAAATGGAACACCTTCAATTGAATTAGACTGTAAAAAGTTTTCCACTCATGAAAGTGTTCCACTTGAAAGCTTAACTGTAATTTACAACTTACAGTTTACAAAAATATTTAATGCATAATAAAAAAATAATGATTGTACATTGCTGGTATAGCTAAAAAGCCCATTGACTACTGAATTGATATATTCAGCATCCTATTTGATTAAAAAATCTATAACTAGGGCTATCATGGATGTAGCTAGGCATACCAAAATACAAAGAAATAACTATTCAGACTTTTTCAACGAAAACCAAAGCCCTAGGGTTGTAAATCACCTCCTTCGCCTCATTTGCCTCACCTATTTACATTTGCCCCACCAAAATGTTGACCCTGGCTGCACCACTGGCTGGCCACTGAGATTTATCAGCATAAAAATATTTTGGCATATCTTTCCTTTAAAATGGTGTCACATTAACATGCACAGTGCACATATATATTAATCATGAACAAAAACACATTAATCATGGCTCATATATATTAATTGTGAACAAAAATACATTAATCATGGATATTAATTGTGAACAAAAATACATAAATCATGGCTCATATGTATTAATCATGAACAAAAATACATTAATCATGGCTCATATATATTAATCACGAAAAAAATACATTAATCATGGCTCATATGTATTAATCATGAACAAAAATTACATTAATCATGGCTCATATGTATTAATCATGAACAAAAGTATATTAATCATGACCCAAACTAGATGTGATGTAGATATAGTATTGAGGTGGAGTCACTTGGAAATCCTGGTGAAAAGGTGCTAATTTATATGAAGCTTTCATTTTGTAGAAGGGATAAAGACTATGTATCTCATGTTTTTTTTCTAACTTGTAATACAATGAATGTAAATGTATTCATAGTTTTGGCTTATGTAGGTAGAGGTTTGATGAATCAGATTATTCTTAAGAGAATTGTTTAGAAATTGAGCCCATGGGTGTTGTTAGTTTTATTTGTGACCGTACACAAACTTAAATTCATGCACATCAACATATTATGGAAATGGGAAAAGAGATTCTAGGAGCCTATGGAACTTTGAGAAGATTTTTGATGATTCTTAGAAGTTTACAATTTAGACAAAATGCCTGTTTACTTTATTCCTTGGTATTTCCACTCATTTTTTCTTTAAAACTTTCTTAAAACTTTATTCTTTAAAACTTTCTAAAAACAGGCCCAATTTTAATGTCACCACCAGAAAGTGGTAACATATTGTTGTCTCCAAATGTTTGTGAATTGTGTTTGTTGGTCAGTGTTTGGTGTTCTGTGTTTTCTATCTTTAACAAATGGCAGGTGGTGACATTTTGCATGTTAATGCCCTGTCTTGTGTTTCTTTACAATTAAGAGCCTTTGCCTGTTCTTGCACTGATTTCAGTATTATGTCACCTCCACCAGCTTGTTATAATCTCCCACTTATTGTGGATGGCATTTGGCTGTTAGCGTATGTAACAAATAGCAGGTAGTGACATTTTGCATGTTAATGCCTTGTTCTCTATTTCTAAAACATGACTACTGTAACAGAAAAGATTAGTATGACTAATGTTATTGTATTTAAAGGTTGTTATTATAATATGTCATTTTAGAGTGTTAACACGGTTTATATAAAACCAACTTTATGTAATTAGATAAACTTGTGATATTAATTTTTTTTTTTAATCTTACTATGACTGACTGGAGAATATCAATATAATTCCCCAGAATTATTTTAAATTTGGGAATATTGAAATAACATGTATTCTTCAGGAATATTGAAATATATTGAGATTATTCTCCATGAGAGTTCCGCTCTGTTATAAATTAAGTTCTTCCAAAAATTTGGATATTTAAAACATTATGAGCACATTGTGATATTTGTAGACTTATATACCATATACTTGGGAGGCACTGGAGACTGAGGGAGAAAAATGATCTGAGAATTTCAACTTCATGCATAAAAAAATGTTTTTGAAATCCAATGATCTGAATTGTTATTCATATATTTGTATAATTATAGATCTTAGAATGTGGAGAAGTTGCTGAATATTATCAATTGGTTTACTTTTGCAGGATTTAATTTCGTGAAATTTTTCCTTTTATGAGTACATCATTACCTTGGGGTCCTTATCAGAAACTTTGTAAAGCTACAAATTCGTAAATCAATTGTTGTAACATGGATATAATGATGTCACAAGAGGTTACAATGGACTTTACAAAGTTCGATGGCCCCCTGATATTTGTTTTGGCAAAATTAAATAAATTTTATGAAAATATATTAAAATACCAAAGGATGAATTGTTCAGCATCAAATTAAAATAATTTACAGTAAGGCATTGGCTTTCAACTCTAATTGAAAGCCCATGGTATAGGCTATGGTTTGCTTTTATTAATATAAAACTGCTGGACCTTGCTTGTTATATTCATAGGTTTTACTGTCTTCATTTTTGTTAGGACTTTGTTGACTTTTATTTATTCATGGGAATCATGGCTTATTTACTTCTAAAGATAGATAGATTGATGATTAATGAACTGCAAAAGAATTGTAAAATCAACAGCTTATTTTAGTAACTACATTATCATCAGGATAAAGCACAGCTTTAGTAGGTATTTAATGCTTATGATACACATGTATGTCCAAAGTCCCACATACACCAAAAGGGCAAGAAAGGGAGCTACACGAGAACCAATATACACATATGGGACTCTGTGGGTCACGGAAGTGACTTGATTGGACTCTTTGGGGCACTGAATGACCTTGTGGGGAAAATGAATGTCCAATGGAACCCCATGGGGTATGTTGGACTTTGCAATTATGCCATGGGCTTTATTTTCCATCCATGAAGCTATTCTTTCGTGAGAATTACAAATTGATGTCCTGAACTCATGTACCAAAACACTGTTTGATTGTTTTGATAATAAAAGTAAATTATCATTCATTATATGGTCTTCAGGCAGAAAATTTGTAAGGTTGGAATTAGCCCAATGGAGGTGTTTCTGGTTAATCTCAAATATATGTTTTAATCATTTTAATCATGATACACTCCCCTTTAAAAGTATAGCAACCAAGAAATTGAATTTGAACATGATGTCCAAATGGGAGTTGGACTTGTCAAACTTTTGTGGGGGAGTGTAGATGATGTATTTTAAAGGTGACAATAATAGCACTTAATTAACAATGATTGCTTTGAATTGGTTCATAATTGTAATGAAAGAGAGAATATTTAAATAAAGTCATTATATTAATTTGATTGTATCTATTTTTATCGTACATATATTAAGTCCATTGGCAGTGTTTGAAGAGAGAATGTTCAAATAAAATTATTATATTAATTTGATTGTATCGATTTTTCTCATTAATATATCAGGTCCATAGCCAGTGAGGTTCGAAGGGAAATGGCCAATTTCTTTTAAAAATCATGCAGTTTTTCACTGTTTTGATCAGTTCAGGCCAAAGTTGTCAAATATGAGTTTGGATTTTTTTAAAACTTAACCCCCCATTGCCAAAAGCCGGCTATGGGCCTGTATTCTCAGACAGATATATGAACAACACACTTGAATGTGTTCGTAAAGTGGAGTGAAGTGAGAAGTTTTTCACGTTATTTGAAAAGAACATGAGGAAATTACACCAGCTTCTTGTGTTCAAATTACAAATTGTATATACAGACAAGACAATATATGACATATGAATGTAGACTGTTATATTTTGCTATCCATATTTAATTGTGTCTCATATATATTTAACCTCTGATGTAACTGTTGAGCTGCTGACCAGCGTAGGTTGTAATAATGTTGTCTATCCAAGCCTCATAGTAAGATACACGTGTATAAACACCAGGGTATAGGGGGTCGGCACAACCATATCCCCATGACACTATACCTACAAGTAAAAAGACACACGCGTGTATACACTAGGCTAGAGGGGGTCTGCACAACCATATCCCCATGACACTATACCTACAAGTAAAAAGACACGCATGTATACACTAGGCCAGAAGGGGTCTGCACAACCATATCCCCATGACACTATACCTACAAGTAAAAAGACACACGTGTGTATACACTAGGCTAGAGGGGGTCTGCACAACCATATCCCCATGACACTATACCTACAAGTAAAAAGACACACGTGTGTATACACTAGTCTAGAGGGGGTCTGCACAACCATATCCCCATGACACTTTACCTACAAGTAAAATATACAAGTACAAAGACAGGCATGTGTATACCTTGGGGTAGAAGGGGTCTGCACAACCATATCCCCATGACACTATACCTACAAGTAAAAAAACACGTGTGTATACATTAATAGTCTAGAGGGGGTCTGCACAACCATATCCCCATGACACTTTACCTACAAGTAAAAAGACACACATGTGTATACATTAGTCTAGAAGGGGTCTGCATAACCATATCCCCATGACACTATACCTACAAGTAAAAAGACACACGTGTGTATACACTAGGCTAGAGGGGGTCTGCACAACCATATCAACACGACACTATACCTTCAAGTAAAATATACACATGTGTTTACACTGTATCACCCATGCTACATCGAGGTAGAGGGGTCCCTCATAACCCACCGACATCCGACACCGTACATCAAGCACAAATGCACGTCGGACTAAAATCAGTTGCAGTTAGATCTAATATGAACAAAATCATTGCCAGTTCTGTGACAAAAATATTAAACTCGTCTTTCTTTCTTTTTAACATATTAATTATTTCCTTCATAATCACAAAAATACACAAAATATCTACTACCAATCGCCATTGGTATTCATTGGTATTCTTTCTTCCTCGGCCTAGAAACTACGTATAATCATATTGTGCCCCTACACTCGGAAGACGGAAAAATAAAAAAATAAAATGGTCTATAGAAATGTGGCAGTAGTCTATCTATTCAAAAGTTAAGACCATTACTGCCATCTTCATATTACCTGCACCCTCGTAAAGTTGTGTGTTAGGGTTCCAAACGCTAAGGGGTCCCCCGCTGTCTCCCTGAAAGCAAAAATATGACAATATGTGATATCCCTAATGCCGACAACGTATTTTTCAAAACACTAACGGACAGGGGGCGCTTATATTTTATTCTATGAAAACATTGAGATGGTGTGATCTTCAATTAATTTTTGATCCTAACTTAGCCACTATCAATTATAACTTCGATCACCTCGATTTTTGCACCAAGCGTGCATTAGCAGGGTTATACATTGTAATATGCATAGAGGAGAATGGATTTTATATGTCTATATATGCCATTTGCTTGTATGAGCGAGAGTATTCATCTTTGCGAGACTTTGTCACATGGAATCCCCCTCCGATTCTCATCTAGCCAAACAAAATATAATCCCCATGCAAAGAATGAACACGTCTTTCATTTTCTTTACGTTGCGGGGCTCCTTTGGACCGTTTGGACTAAATACAATCTACTATACCTTGCATTTGGTGTTCATGAGCAACCCATTTGGCTTATTAGTAATGATTATGTATTTGTTTTTATTTTTCTGTTCCGTATTAACCTCTTGAATCCCAGGCTCTAAAATTGGCATGAAACCAGAGAATTTTTCATTTTTTGCCACCTTTTGACATTTTATTACATACCTATACAACTTTAGATGCTCAGCTTAGTAAAATTGGACGGCAGAGAACATTTATACACGTTTTAAAACAATTTTTGTGTAAATTGGATGAAAATTGTTCAAATGAGAGCAATTTTTGTGAAAAATTTTGTGACGGATTTTCTCGTCCCTCTGGGCACCAGTCTTATTTCATTTGTGACGGATATATCCGTCACTCTGGGTATTAAAGATTGGTTTAAAGTCAGTGACTTTTTGTTTCAGCTCTTCTTGGCAGATAAAGAAATTAGTAAATTAAAGCAGTTCCCAACTAAAAGGTCAATGGGGATCACAAGGATAACATTGGGTGGACCTTATGTTTACCTACCTGGCACGAGTCTTTACCATCCCTGGCTGCACACATATTATAATCAAATATGTCCTCGTTAGGGTAGGCGCTGTCACAGGCGGCGTTCGTTATGATGTCAAGGTTGGCGTACAGCAGAATGTTTGAGATAGACCCACCTAAAATAGTTTAAAGTATGGTCACATCACATCAATAAAAATTCAGAAAATTCTCTGAAAATAGGAATTTTGAATTAATTATTTTGGATTTGGGAATAAACTGAACACCTTAATCACTGGTCAGTGTTAGGGGACGGTAACGTTCGATAGTACGTTCTTTTTCAAAATGGCGGAGGGAAACTGTCGATTATACATTTTTAGTTTTCATCGAATGAAATAATTTTGCCTTCGGGCTACTTGGATATTCGGCTTTGAAATTTCGACCACACCAGCCTAAGAGAGAATGATATGGAAACTCCATATCATGAAAAATAGGACCGTTTCAAGTAAGGAGCACATGAAGTATTTTTACAAAGTTGTGATTTGTAGATTTTGTGTATGTTCTAAGTTGGGTTATGCCCTTCCGTACCATATGTTTCACTCGAGAATTTTCAAATTATTTGTAGAATTTGGTTTGGTACCTACCTGCTGATGTAGTACCCCAACCACTAACAGTCCCCACCTGGCCTGCGTATGTGTTAGAGGCTGAGGGCTTACAAACTGGTCTACAAATGAAATATGACAGTGTTATACAAGGCCTATATACAAAATGTCACCACCTGCCATTTGTTACAGACACCGACCGCCGAACACCGTCGACATAAAAATCGGTGACTATAACAATATAATAACAACTTTTGGTGGTGACTTAAAAACGCAAACCATGAACTGGATCATATTATTAGATTTGAACCAGAGACCGCTATTCTTCATTTACTATTTTGGACGAATAATTATATACTTGTCGGATATGTCAAAAGATCTAGACTTGAATGGAATTTAAATTTTGCAAATATATTCAACGGCAATAAGAGTTTCCGTCGATATTCTTAATTAATTAATGATTCTTAAGTAATCAATATTTAATACCATTTGGGCAACTGAACACTAGAATGCATTGTACTTTTACAAAAAATAGAAAACAAACATTAAAATGCTGATCTCTTAAGATATAACAAACAATTATAAAATCAAACCTGATTGTATCAGAGAAACTAGGTATAGCGCCTGCTGGTAGTTGAACTAACATGATGTCATTCAAGATGTTGAAATCGTCATAAAGCTCGTGCATGACGCCACCTAGCGGCACTATCTCCAGAGCCCCTGTGGCATCTGTTCTGTCGTGCAATCCTAGAGAAACCAAATAGTCCGTGGCTCTGTCTCCCTTAAATTAAATAATGTACCCTGCGTGCAGAGTTTAGTTATAAACGACGAAGCTTTCTTTTAGAGGCGAAGTCAAACGAATGCAAAGGGTATAAATTATGTGGATTCAACCAAATTATCTTCTCACACATGTGAGAGCAAAGCGAGCTCTCGATCTCTCTGTGTTTGGAAAAGCCAAGAAGCTTTGATTTAAGAAATCAAGTGAGGTTTTATATAACATTATTTTAGGCATTGAGTTCCCAATGGAAAATTGGGATGTCTTCAATGCAGGAATGTCTCAATTATGTACCAAAGAAGATTTTTTGGCTGATGTATCAATGTATCCTTTGCTATTTTGGGTCTTTTTGCTCATATGTACATGTATAATTCATGAGAATGTAATTGTTTAATTAGCATAAGGTATAGTGTAAGATTGTTTTAATTGTCAAACTATTCTTCAGTATTGTAGGCTAAATAAATAAATAAATACATGTAGTGCGACGTATACTTATATATTTTTATGGATGATATGACGTATCATTATATATTATGATGAATAATATAAGGTATACTTATATAAGCATCAATACTATGACGCGTGTTTATCTTATTTTAATATTGGCATATAATTGCTGAATACAGTGGCAAAAGTATACATTAACATAAACAAAATACACTCATGTTAACATATGACAGTATCGAAGTGTAAACGTATGTTGGCAGTAAAACTATGACGTACACTTATATATAAGCATTAATAATATGACGTATATTTACAATGGCATCAACATATGACGATTACTAATATATTGGCGATATGACGTACCAAAGTTACTTTGGCATATGCGTGTATATCATGACGTAAAACTTTCTTTGGCACAAACAATATGACGTTTACTTTTATATTGATGACATGACATATCAACGTTATATTGGCACTTTGACGTGTATTTATATATTGGCATTAACACTATGACGTATACTTATATTTTGGCATTAACGCTATGACTTATACTTATATATTGGCATTAACGCTATGACATATACTTATATATTGGCATTAACGCTATGACGTTTACTTATATATTGGCATTAACACTATGACGTATACTTATATATTAGCATTAACACTATGACGTATACTTATATATGGCATTAACCCTATTACGTATACTTATATATTGGAATTAATGCTATGACGTATACTTTTATATTGGCATTAACACTATGACGTATACTTATATACTGGCATTAACACTATGACGTTTACTTATATATTGGCATTAACACTCTGACATATAATTATATATTGGCATTAACAATATGATGTATACTTATGTATTGGCATTAACGCTATGACGTATACTTTTATATTGGCATTAACACTATGACGTATACTTATATATTGGCATTAACACTCTGACATATACTTATATATTGGCATTAACACTATGACGTATACCTATATATTGACATTAACGTTATGACGTATACTTATATATTGGCATTAACACTATGACGTATACTTATATATTAGCATTAACATAATGACGTATACTTATATATTGGCATTAACACTATGACGTAAACCTATATATTGGCATTAACACTATGACGTATACCTATATATTGGCATTAACGTTATGACGTATACTTATATATTGGCATTAACACTATGACGTATACTTATATATTAGCATTAACATAATGACGTATACTTATATATTGGCATTAACGCTATGACGTACACTTATATATCGTCATTAACACCATGAAGTATACTTATATGTTGGCATTAACGCTATGACGTATACTTATATATTGGCATTAACGCTATGACGTATACTTATATATTGGCATTAACGCTATGACGTATACTTATATATTGGCATTAACGCTATGACGTTTACTTATATATTGACATTAACGCTATGACGTATACTTGTATATTAGCATTAACACTATGATCATATTGGCATTAACACTATGACGTATACTTATTTATTGGCATTAACACTATGACGTATACTTATATATTGCCATTAACACTATTACGTATACTTATATACTGGCATTAACACTATGACGTATACTTATATATTGGCATTGACACTATGACGTATACTTATATATTGGCATTAACACTATGACGTATACTTATATATTGGCATTAACACTATTACGTATACTTATATACTGGCATTAACACTGTGACGTATACTTATATATTGGCATTGACACTATGACGTATACTTATATATTGGCATTAACGTTATGACGTTTACTTATATATTGGCATTAACACTATGACGTATACTTATGCAACTCGTACGTTGGCATTATTGATGCAATGTGCAGCTGTCAAGACCCATTCTGAATTGATGAGGAATCCTCCACACAAGGTTCCTTTCTTTGTGTTTAGGAACTCAGCCTGGAATAACATGGGTATTGAATTGGTGGGTTTTTATTATTACAATGGAGACAGCACTAAACGGGTGTATACTCCTTATGTTCTTTATTTAAGGTAGCCTGGGTTTGTGTGGCTGTGAGTCCAAGTGAAATCTGTCATCGTAATACAAGATGACGGACAGTGAATGCCGATTTTCAGTTTCCATCGAATAAAAATAATTTGTCGTGGACATTCGGTTTTAAAATTTCTACCATTTCAAGCTTGTAACATTCCTAGTTTTTCATAACTGAAAATGATTTCGTTTCCACCATGGGCTTTCAATTAGATCTAGTCGAATGCCCGTGTTTCCACTCTATCGCGATCCAGAACCATTCATTATTCTCCATTAAACCATTTAATTGAAAATATATGATGTCCACCCGCTGAGCTGAATGGAACATATCGGAGATGATGTACGCATCTAGAGAGTAACATTCTGACTAAATGCGTCTGGAGAATGATTCATTACCTGCCAAGGGAACTCTCCTGGTCGAGCAGGCACGCCTCCAACTATTTGGAGAGTGTGATCTGTATCGTTGTAGATGCTATATCCACAGTCCGCTGGAATATTAGATCCATATTACAGATTAAACTGTATAATCTGAGAAAACAGTTTAAACACATGGACAACATTTAGGTATACTTCTTTTATCACCATGTATTGGCACAATCTTGGGAAAAACACGTATTTTCAAATTCATTTCATGATTTTCTTTGAGTTTGATAACGATAGATGGAATTTCTATAAAAACACAGACGTTTTTGGCCCACCCTACATGACTGATGTAGTCCATGTGGGTAAGGTTAGAATTGTCAACTTACATGACCATTGGACGGCGGGTGTTCTACCTAAAAAATAAAAAGTTGAACCAAAATTATACTTTCAAATAACCATAGTAGAAAAACTTGTAAACATCAAAACGTACTCGATATAAATCGAAAGTTTCATTATCTATAGCTTTCATCCTAAATAAGCCTTAAATTCTAAACCCATAATAATATGTAAGTTATGCAATCGACAGACTTGGATACATTTTTCTGTAATTGTCAGTTTGATTTAATCGTCCATGTAGAAAATGAATTTCCCTTTAAACCGGCAATATGCCTATTTTTGGAGAAAAAAAGGATAAAATATTATTTGAGACATGTCACTCACACACTTAATAAAATATGATAAAATCTTAAATTTGGGATAATACTGAAGTGAAAAAGAAATTACTCGCATAGAAAACAGCATTTGAAGTTCAGAGATCGAAAAAAGTGAATTACCACTTTTCACAGTGTATGTTTTAAATAACTCTTGGATAAAAAGATGGCGTATGGTTGAAAATTCTATCAAAAATTAATGGATAATGTCATGCAAAAACGTCGCCATCTTTCATTGGCATCGCTAAAAACTTGACATATATAAATTGATAGATTGAAAATATTTTTTGATAATCTAGTGTCAACTCTGATGTGGTCTGTTTGAGGTGTTTTTGGTGTCAAATGAAAGATCAGGTACTTATCAATCCAGTGGAAATGCTATGAAGATCAAAACTTCATTTTGTGGATAATACGCATTTAATTCTTTAAAAAATGCCAATTAATTCTAGTTATGATCTTTTCAAAAAACCTTCCCGTCTAAGCTTATTGATTGAGTGAGTTATTTATCATCATAAACTAAAAGCATGAATGATGAGAAATAAGTAACGGCTGTTAGCCTTTTAAATCCCGTAATTGGATAATCAAAACTGTATTCGCCATAAACCTGCATGAAGAAGATGAGGAAAACGTAAATTTCGAATTTAACTCCTCGTCCAAGACTTACCCGGTGCCGCTAAAGCAAAAGCCACTAGACAACTTATAACGACAAGTCTTAACATCGTGGTACGAGATGCAGAGTTTGAACTATTGTAACCACTGCAAAGTAACATGATTGTAATTATACTTTTTGTGACCTCGAATTCAAGTATTTCCAAATGTTGAAATACATAACGTACAAGGCTGTACCGTGAGTCGTACATGCAACACGTCTATGGGACTTTTATTTAATTTGACACACAAAATCAGATGTAATATTTAGAGGGTCACGACCGACCACTTTCGACCAAAATTGATTATTTAATAAAATACAACATATGCCTTGGAGCTGTGGACCACTCCTGTATGCCGTCATCCTAGTTTATGCTTACACTCTGTGAAGAAAATAGGTACACGGTCATTTTTCAATTTTCAATATTTTGTTTAGTCACTCATCTCT
Organism: Owenia fusiformis; assembly: GCA_903813345.2. Taxonomy (NCBI): domain Eukaryota; kingdom Metazoa; phylum Annelida; class Polychaeta; order Sabellida; family Oweniidae; genus Owenia; species Owenia fusiformis. The sequence goes on from CAIIXF020000004.1 coordinate 9,993,260, forward strand.
TTATAGAGGTATCTTTTGCAACTATTGTGAATAGGTGGAAATCTTAAGAAATTCGATTCTAGTTGACAATGGTTAAAAACATGGTACTATTACCCGTTGCATTCGTTTGACTTCAATTCACTTCTTAAAAGAGAGCTTCGTCTTCTGTACTCGTCTTCTGTAGTTTAACTAGACTCTGCACGCAGGGTAGGTACTATGGTATGTCTTCATGAATTGAAAATTGAAGGTTGCTTATAAAGACAAATTACTAGTACCCCTCATTTGACACCCGATGAGGTTTATTTGCTCCCTTTATCATTGATATAAACCAAGATAACGATGTTATGTCTTGCTTCAAGTCTAATGAGCCCCCTCCCCTCATCTAACTCTGTGGGGAGACGTGTAGGGGGGGGGGGGTCACACGGGTATGTACTTGTAGCTAGACTTTAAAGATGGAGTATTCTTTATAAACCTGATGTTTAGAAAACCTATAATGCACACAATGTCCAAATTGATTCATGGAAGAAATTGATATGACGTTTTTTAATAGAGAATGGGGTCCCTCAAAGAAGAGAAATGGAGTTCAAAAGATTTCTTGATTCAAACACATTAAAGATTCGATATGTTAAGGAGGAAACTATAAAATATCTAAATGAACGTGTATCTAAGTCGTAGATCCTAGACTATATTTAGTAAATAACTGCTTTATGCATTGGACACTCTATTTATTTATACAAAGGTCTATAAGATCCCATCACATACATGTATAATAAAATGGCTTGCACGTTTTCAACATTCTTTATATAAAGATTTGGAAAATTTAATTATTCTTAGACGTATCCAAATTAATAACACCATGTTTAGTTAGATCATTACTAGTATAGTATACATGTTGTCTGGGATAGCGACTGAACAGAAATGAATAAACAAGATCCATGATTTGATTTACTTAATTTTTAAAGTTTATTTACGATTTCCCGTTGTTACAGTCTAATACCATCGTCAGACTGCGTCTGACGGGAGTACATGTAGTTTAGATTTTCAGCGATCGGTTTTTTCTGAATGGATTATTCCTATTAAAGTCATTTATGTTGAAATTAGTTATGTCTGTTTGCAGTTGTATACCAGTATATTTGATTGTCGTCTGCCTAATCGCAGGTTTGTTAATTGTCAAGTCAATGGCGGTGGCTGTTTTTAATGCGGGTGGCATACTTTCGTCCCTTTTCCTTGATTCATTCCTTTGTTCATCAGTCCGATTGATAGAGTGCTCCAGTCCGCTTTCTACCCAACGTTCATTACAATGCTGTTGCCTTTTACAAAGTTGTAACGTTCTGTCACCGTCATCTCCAGTTGAATGAACGGATGATTGGGATTGCGAGTCATTTTCTTGAGTAACTTGGGTGACAGCATATGGCATTGCACTTTGTGCGTGACTCTTATCGATCATAATCCCGGTATCTGGATATTTGCCATGAACAGGTGACGATTGTCTTTTCGAGATAACATCCGCATAACTAGCAATAGCATGAAGGAGTTGCACATTGTCACTGATCTCCCTGGCTTTGGCGCCAATGAATTCCAGCACACCCGGCGCTTCAACTGGATGGCATGAAGTGATCGCATCCTGTTTCTCTGCAGGTATTGGTGGTTCGTCCAGTGCAATAAGTTGCCTCGTCAAGACAAGATCAATATCCATCAGTGAGTTCTTAAAAACAAAAACAATTGAATTTTAGGTTCAACATTAAGTAAAAAGCATTTTAATAACACAATTGTAGGAAATAACACACCCCAGGCTACATTTAATAACGAGGCATTAACATGCAGAATGTCACCACCTGCCATTTATTACATACACCAAACGCAAGCCACAGAAAAACGTCCGCAAAAAGAAACAATAACATTATTTAACCAATTCTGGTGGTGTCGTGACATAACTACCCTAAGAACCAAGAGTGATAACATGAAATCGATACTCAGACGAAAAACGTCGAGAATCATTTTAAACTATAGTCTAATAAACGGTAATTAGTGTCATGCAATAGACCAGAAATCGTGATAAACCCTTGACGATAAACTAGCCATTTCAAACAGTCTCAATGATACATCAATACACATTCTTCCTTTTCAAGTCAACAGAAGCTGCGATGATTTAATAATCAATTTAATAATAGGACCCTGCGTATATATAAGGGTTGTGTACTGGGAGGTTTTGGATATAGGGTATAGCCTATCCTGAGAGATATATTCATATCTCCCCGAGGGACCAAAGGGACCAAGGGTAGATATGAGTATTTTCCGAGGGATATACCCTATATCCCAAACTGACCGTACATAACTGGTGTATCTCATACTTGACTGGGTTTGGGGTAGATATAACCTTTTCCACCTTTTTTAAATGACAAGATAGGCCTATAGTAAAAGCACAATTTATTCATAACATTTTCGTAATATTCCTTTAGTTGAATACAATGAAATTGTAACATTTAAACTTTTTTTAAACTTTTGAGACTTAAAAATTAAAACTTTTAATTTTTTTGATTTTTTTTATTCCATTTGGCCTGGAGCGGGACATATATAATATGTCCTGCCCGCTCCTCAGATATGATATATATTCCCGGGTGATATCTACCCAAAACCCACTCAAGTATGAGATACATAGAGATTATCCTATATGAGGTTCAGGATATTGGGATTATCCCGAGGCAAATATGATATATTTGCCCGAGGGCCGCAGGTCCCGAGGGAAAATATATTATATTGGCCAAGGGATAATCCTAATATCCTGAACCGACTATAGGATAATATGTTAATCCCATACCAATCTTGGTCATCTGGTTCACATTGTTCAATCGTGGAAATATTCTAGAATATTCATGTCCAGTTTTGTTTTCTTGGCCGTGGGCGGATTTTTCCGTTCTTTTAAATATTCCCACATTTATGTTCTCGAATTTTTTAAGTGGATGCTCCTTCCATTTTTTAAACCATCAAACAGATCCTGATTGTCTGTGTTATTTCATTGTCGTTTACAGTCATTACGCGAACGTTACAAATTATGAACAAATATGCGAGCGGCGATCATGACGTAGCGGGCAGATATACTATATCTGCCCGCTCGGAGCGGGACGTAAAGCTATATCTGCCCGCTGATGAAAATATAAGTTTTTACAAACCGGCTTTATGTACCTGTAACACGTCCAAGTATGGGATAAACCGAAATATCTCACTGGTTAATATTAGGAATTCATCCTTTGATTTGTCACTAACTTACCATTTCATTATTCAACTGGTGTAGTTTAAGTAATTTCTCGCGTGAATTTAATTTCTGTTGTAGCAGCACTGTCCCGTATTCTGTCTTCCGTTGTTTGTAAAACTCTCGGCATAAATTGGACAACTTTATCATGGAGATATATCGCCGTCTCTCTCTGTTTTTCATTTTTCAACTAGCGGGATAGTAAATCTTCTTGATCTTTCCCTCGGTGCTATCTCAAAGATTGATCCCATTTTAAGTCGTTACTCTGTTATGTTTTATACCCACTGGACGTACCCGTTGACCTCCACACCGTGGGAGATTTGTTCAACCAATGAGAGTAGTAGGATCTCATTGGGAGGTTTAACTGATTCATTTTGACGAAAATACTACGTAGTATATACGCTTGTTTTGGAAAGTGGTCCAAAATCAGATCGATCGTGTAAATATTTATAATTGACCTTTTCAAGTGCCTAGTCAGAACGGTTCAAATAGTTAACTAAATATGATGACCAAAAACAGGAAAACCTGTGAACAGTGAACACTTATGGAACAACAAAAATGTGTTCACTGCAGAGAGGCGATTTTATGCAGAAGTCAGTGGAGTATGTGCTGAGAAGAGGTGTTCACTAGGCACAGGTGTTCACTAAAGAGAGGTGTTCACTAAGACAGGTGTTATTGCATAAAAAAGTAGTAGTCGTTCAAAAAGTATTATAACATAATTATATAATTACATGTTCACTGCCGTTGCATTATGCACATCTTTTCTGAGTTACCGTTTCCAATATGAACATTCACCATTGACACTATCCTAAAACTGTAATTTTTGACTATATGTAGACTTGTCTTGTTGGGGCATAATCCCATTTGGTATTGATGATATAAAAACCCTACTCCCTTTTACTTAGGACACTCGTAACGCAATTCTGAAAAGTGCTGGTTTATGCAAAAATCACCATGCGCTAATTTTAATTGATTCCATTAAAACGCATTCGCCTGAATCCATATACAAAAACTACTTGTCCTATCGTGAATTACTGTTCATAATATTTGCGTTTCGTCTTTACAAATACCTTAAGTAGGAAAAGAAACATAGTACACTGATCGGAAGTGCACGAGGATTTATATATCAAAGTGTATTGGTAGTGCCAATAACAAATGCTGAATAATAGGAAACAGACGACTGTACAATGCAAAATGCTAACACTTTCTTGAAAAATTCAATCGTGCGAATATCCAAGGGATTGGAAACCTGGGAACACCCCTCGATGTACTTTCCCAAGGGGATAGAAACCTGGAAACGCCCCTGGTTGTACTTCTCCAAGGGACTGGAAACCTTTGTCCTGGGAACACCCCTGGATATACTTTCCCAAGAGGATAGAAACCTGGAAACGCCCCTGGGTGTACTTCTTCAAGGGGTTGGAAGACTTTGTCCTGGGAACACCCCTGAATGTACTTCAACAAGGGGATGGAAACCTGGAAACGCCCCTGGGTGTACTTCTCCAAGGGGCTGGAAAACTTTGTCCTGGGAACATCCCTGGATGTACTTTCCCAAGGGAATAGAAACCTGGAAACGCCCCTGGGTGTACTTCTCCAAGGGGCTGGAAACCTGCCAAGTGACAACACCCTTGGATGTATGACTCCAATGGACCGAAGATCAATTTTAAGAGAAAATGAAGGTTGATACTCCGTACATTGAAATCATCAAACACGTCTTTATTTGAAAACTATAAACAGTTTAACATTGTACATATTGAGTTTAACTCTCGAATCCCTCAGTGTTGTGTTTGATCCATGGGAGGAAGCTGGTCACTCGGGAGTAGACACTGGGGAAGTTAGGGGTGTCACAGCCCTGCATTGCCCAAGTTGATACGCCAGCAAGTACCCATTGGGATCCTCTTCGACACACAAGAGGTCCGCCAGAATCACCCTGGAAAAGAAAAGTTTTTCAAAATATGATCCAATAATAACTGACTGAATTCAAACATTTACAAACTTTTCATCATCAAGCGTATAACCTAAAGTAGCTGGCACATTAGCCATGCATCCATGCCATCCCCGCCGTCTGGCCCAAAGTGTTCACACGGTGGCGAACGGTGAGCCCACACGGCCTTAATGTCACAACTCCATTACCAAAATTGCTATGAGGAGTTGTATCAAACATCCTAATCATTTATACATCTTAAGGAAATATCTCTTACCGCACACGATCCTTTCAAGCCATCACCAACGCAAATATGGAAGTCGTAGATTCGTGGTCCGGTACGGGGATACTTTGCCCACATGTCGGAGCAAGCTGCATTGGGTACAACGTTTACTCGCACTTGGTTTAGTACATTGTCATCACCAGTACCTAAATATCAATTAAATATTCATGAGCACATGCTTTGAGGATCCGCGTTGTTTGAACCTACCGCCGAGCACACTTATACATTAAGACCCGTTACACAGTCATGATACCGCCGAGCAAGCTCATTGCATCATCGGGTCTGCTTTACCCCCGTGCTCATGTCACGATATAAATAGCCACTAATTGATTCGTATTAGTTTTTATTTAGTAAAACCTGGAAAAGATTTTTCATTTATTAATCGAGTACTCGAAGACCCGTTTTGCTCAAACGGAACAAAGAAAAATATGTGGCCTGGAATAATTAGAATTGAACTTTCACATAAATGCATGAAGATTGCAAAAAGAACATTTGCCCTATCTCTCGCGTCATGAAAAATCATGGATTTCTATATATTAGTTACTTTCTAGTTGATCAATGAAAACAAAATATGTAGATATTTGTATTTCCCTCGGGATATACCCTGTATCAAAAACCTCCCATTAAATAACCCGCATGTACCTCTCGTGTCTCCCCATCCAGTAAGGTAGCACTCATCTTGCTCTGTGAAAACCTCGCCTGGTTTTGGGAGACATACGGGCTGAATGTATCGGTTAAGGGGTACAGGGCGGTCAAGTTCCAGCAGAGCTATATCATATGGGAATCCTGGCCCATCCTTTTCATAACGGTGGTGCTATAAACATGAAGTGTAATCGTAACAATGAATGGAAATATCAGATAGTTCTTTATGACCTCCTGGTTTGATTCCAGTGACGAGGATGACGAAGTAATATTCAAGAAACAACCAACAACTCGTGAAAATATATTGAATTGCCAAAGTGACGGAAAACATTATTATGATCCATTGTTCAAACAGTTAAAATCCTCAGAAAATGCGGAAATACTCAGCATTGATCAGTGGCTGACAGTGTTTTATAGTGTGAGTCTTTTGCCGTCTAGATTACTAATTAGATTTTTGGATATTTGAAGCTAAAAAGGTCAAAGGGTATTTTTTCAAATTGACTTTCTTTAAAAAATCATCTACAAACTGATCTCGGTTTAATGAGACATTTAACCCCTGGATTGATATTCCGTGATCTTAGACAGGTCAGAAAATCGATTTTGACCTAATTTTGAATCCAAATGCTATTATTTTGATTAGGTCAAATAGGTCACAAAAGACAGAATGATGGTGAAAACATATACTTACTGGTATCATAAACTTTAGGCGAGCAGAATATGCATTTTCGTTGAGGTTTTCTGTGTACTGATAATGTGCCCCTAACAGAACACGATACGTATGAATTTTGTCATAAATTCTGAAATACAGCAAACAATGCAGAAGTAAGGTAAGATAATGATGATAGACAAGGAGGATTGCCTCCCAGGGTTCAAACTTGATATTGACCTTGACCTTGATTGATCGATCTGATATTATAACTGACCAGATCTCCATAATCAGCAACCTAAAAGATTTAACTTAATATCTTGAACTCGTGTGTTTTGAATCATTTTGTTTGGAAATGAGACTAAATCTCGTGTTTGAAACTCTGAAGTGAAAACTGGCGGCTGATAAATTTTAATTTTGTAATCCCGACATGTCCTTATGATAATAAGGTCGGAGTCATGACGCCATATATGGCAGAAATTCGAGATGGTTTATAAACATATATCTACATGTATTGTTGCTACAATGATTAATATTGTCGTTTACTTCCAACTTTCGATGGCCAAAAATCAGGATCCATTTGAATATGCCGAATGTCTAAACAATCATACAGATATAAGGGGAGGCATCAAACGTTCGATGTCTGATAGGAAACTAAATAAACTAGTTTTGAATTTGATCCCGCTCCAAAAACTATTAAATACCTTGAAAGTTGATCGCGTAGGCCTACATTGGACTTAGGCATAGTATTTTATGTCGCATGTCTCTTGACGAAGAAAGCACCAGTTAAAATCGTTCTTGTTAAACTACATCAAGGCATTCCGCGTTGGACTCTCAAAAAAACTGAAATGTTGAAATTTGTTGAATAGCAAACTGAAATCCCTTTGATCCCCTCCCCTAACTAGATTTATTTAGATTTCTATCATACATTGAACTTTTGATGCCTTCCCCAATATGTTGCTTAAAAGGTCAACGGGAAGTCCGATTTCAATTCTGATTGGAGATTCGGAAACATACTTTATGAATACTTTGGTCAAAAATCCAAATCCCTCAGACTACTAGGAGAGAGAAGAGTTGCCTCAATATCCGTTTGAGTAAGGGGAGTTACATTTTGAACATCTGGTGTACGTCGTTCATATTCACGAACTGGTGTACATGCTCACGAATTAATATAATGCGACCTTGAGTACGTCATTTATACTCACGAATATACAATGAATCCTGGTTTCGTCGTTTATACTTACGAATTAATACAATAGTACTCACGAAACAATACAATGAGCAGCGGTCAATACCCATCTGTCTGAAATCAAGACTGCTCCACAGTTGTGGGTTGCTCCATTTGACAATCTTAGGGAACCCTGCCATGGCCAAGAACCTGGTGTAGATTCTCTACCTTGTGTGATATAGCTTCGGATGTCAACGCTGGATTTACCACAGCCTGAAAAAAAGTTGTTACCAGTGACCTTTTGACATAAATTAAAATTAAATTGTTACTGTTTTGTTCAACCTGGTAGCAATCGACGCTCGACGGGGTTGGTATTTGATTAACACTAAATTTAAATAAACTGAACCGTAAACAACATTTTAAATTCTCTGGTTTGGAGACAAAATTCTACGACATACTTCCTAATGGAGTTGTCGTTGATCCAGGCCCTTGGGTTGGTCTAGGTGAAGAACCAGATGGTCTTGTAGTTGTAGTTGCTGCACTGGGAGTGGCAGTTGTAGCTGGATTTCTTGTTTTGCAGCACTGTATTCCCCAATATCCACCACATGTAAGACTGGAGTCAAATTGCCCATCGCACGTCTCTATATTTTTGTCTTTACAAACATATCCTTCTTGTTCGCAATCTGTCGAAAAGGCATTATTTTAAATTGATATTCACCTCATATAATATGATTATATAGTAGATAAATAATTGTCGTATATATTTTTTGCTGGTACCTCGGCCTTTATTGTGTCTGACGCGAGGCAAAGAAATCACCCACGTGTTGATAAGTATCGTGTATTGCCAATCTGCTTGACTTGAATCTGCTTTTTTGAGCTGTTTCTTTCGAAACCATATGTTAACACGATTTAAAATAAAATTTTAACATTAATAGTAAACGTTTTGGTTCATATCGACTTACCTAATCCATAAGCAACTGTAACCAATATTCCAAAGAGCGCACCTAGAAATGCAACTCCCTTCATGTTGAACGATGAGAATTAACTGAACAATGAATTATTGAAGATGGCGATAGGGCTTGCTGATAGCTATCTAACAACTTTATCTTGTACCCTACATATTACATCATTGATATGTTTATCCTTATCGCTTATCATGACATGGGCTCGGATCGTGTTGCTGACAAGTCGATCAAAAGGGACGCAAATGCATAATGAGGGCTCAGGCCCGTAGCTACCCTGCGTGCAGAGTCTAGTTAAACTACGAAGACGAAGCTCTCTTTTAAGAAGTGAAGTCAAACGAATGCAAAGGGTAGCCCGCAGCAAGTTCTCCAAGGGGGTTAACTTTTCGAAGAATAACAGGAATTTCAGATTTGCCCAACACATCTTGAAAAGTGCTCAGTAAGGCGAAAACAGCATGATTTTAAAAGAATTTATGGAATAAATATAACAAAATTGAATACTAGTATACAGTACAACAGTTCCAGACTTTCCATTCCCTTTGAAAAGCCTGTAATCTTAATTTGTTCCTCGCCGAATGTTTTATATTTCGTTATTATGTGTGTTTGTTCTTGTCGGACTTTTCAAAAAGAGGATCTCGTCTCCCATTATATTTATTGTACAAAGAGATTATAATACAATGTAGTTATTCACCAGGAGGGATTTGAAATGGGGAATATCACAAGGATGATATCAATATTTTCCGAGGGAACGCAGTGATATCTATGACCTAAATAGAATACCTGCAGACCAAGAAAGACAGAATGATATACATATGTTATGATAAACAATTGTTCACAAAAAATTCTCAAACTTTGACAATATTTATTTAATTCAAATAATACTTGACAAATTGTGCAGTGGTGTTATGTTTTCTACATGTAGTTCTATCAAACCGACATCTTTAATTTATAACTTATATGTAGATTGAAAATGTCAAAACTGGCAGGAATGCTCTGGTGTGAAGACTTTAAAAGCCTGCTATTCGAAAAATGTTAATACGACACAAGAAATGTAAATACGACACAAAATGTGTAAATGGTGAGTTATAGATTAGCGTTAATAACCCATTTACCTATACCTATACGTAGTTTGTTATTACACTAAGCGGTATTTTACCTAAGTTACAGGGTTTGCGATACGTAATTACCTGTAAAAGGTAATTCGAAAACGTATGTTTTTATCCAACAAATTATGTCATTTCTAGATCAAATATAATTAATCAAACTGTAAAATAGTAACAACAAACATTTCTCATTCGATCTGCATAGAGCCATGAGATAATGCATGAAATTGTTGAATTTACACATTCGTCATCAGTTTTGCTTATTGAAAATATATGAAATCAGCCATTTTTTCGTGGTTTTAATTGTTAAACTTTATTATTTGATCACTCTCATTGCTGGATCATGCTAGAAATTTAACATTTCGCCTTAAGTCACATGCCCCATTAGCGGGCCCACAAGCAACGCCCCCTCCCAACTACAGTAGCTACACCACTCTCTCTCTGAAGTATATAGAGATTATCCTATATGAGGTTCAGGATATTGGGATTATCCCGAGGCAAATATAATATATCTGCCCGAGGGCCGCAGGTCCCGAGAGAAAATATATTATATTGGCCAAGGGATAATCCCAATATCCTGAACCGACTATAGGATAATATGTTTATCCCATACCAATCTTGGTCATCTGATTCACATTGTCCAATCGTGGAAATATTTTAGAATATTCACGTCTAGTTTTTTTTTCTTGGCCCTGGGCGGATTTTCCTGTTCTTTCAAATATTCCCATATTTATTTTCTCGAATTTTTGATTGATTAAGTGGATGCTCCTTCCCTTTTTTAAACCATATCATTACACGAGCGTTACAAATTATGAATAAATATGCGAACGGCGATTATGACGTAGCGGGCAGATACACTATATCTGCCCGCTCGGAGGGGACGTAAAGCTATATCTGCCCGCTGATGAAAATGTAAGTTTTAACACACCGGCTTTATGTACCTGTAACACGTCCAAGTATGGGATAAATAGCAGTTCTTGGAAATGATATGTACTGGTATATGCCATATATAAGCCATCGCATGGTTTTCATTCGATAATTGGGATGTTCATTTTATCATAAATTGTAGCATACGGTTCCGTAACCTTTTACGTTATCTTAAACTCATTTTGCAATACGCATTACCTATACGTATCCGTAACAAACATAGGTACACGTATATTTTTACGCTTATCTTAACCTCCCTATTATGACACAAGATACGTTGACAGCATCTGATAAGGTGACCCACCCCATATCTTCGCTGAGTTCACATGAATAATGAAGCAGAAAACATTCCATAAATCTACCTCGCCTATTTACATTTACCTCGCCAAATTTTTAATTCTGGCTACGTCACTGATTTAACTTGTAAAATGTCAAAAACTGGCAGTAAATGCCCTGGTTTCAAGATGTCTTAAAGTCTCCTGTTTAAAAGGTTAATAAGAGACAAGGTATGTCGACATCATGAACCTAGATGACCCTCCACATATCTCCGATGAGTTCCCCCGACACGGTATTGTGCAACCATCAGTCATAGCATTCAAATAGATTCCACACAGACATCGGAATCCTTCGTAAGCCCCTGCGTACTTGGAACCTGAAATAATATAAGAAATAAAAACATCACACCGGAATACCCTGACAACGGTAAAGTCAGATACCGTTGTCACAAATGGCGGACATAACCGTCGCTTCTACTCTTCAATCACTTGGTCCTCGTTTCATTGGACTTTATCGTCGCTCATTCTGTGCATGCATTAAGCTCTTGTGATGTAGTACAGGGGGTCCAAAAACAGGACCGTAAGAAAGTTGGATAACTCGATCAATTTTGCATATTTTGCCTTGAAATTATTTAGTTCATTCAATGTGAATTTTGTTGTGAAAGTTTGATAATAATCTGCCAATTGAGTCAAAAACTACAGTTCCTTACAAAACATGCCCCAGAAGTGCAACTCTCCTCTTTATGCACAATTCAATCCGGCGAACAAAGTTGTTGAAGATCCTCCTACACACATTTCTTGCATTCTGAACAATGCACTGCCTGGATGGCAATAAGCAGACGTGGAATCAGTCCTTTTTTGTTCGAACAAGGACCGGTATATTCAAGTCGTCACTAAGTTTTGGAGGTCACTAAGCACCAGAAGAGGTATCTAAGGTAGGCCATGGTTTCAACAAGCCAATACCACCCCAACACTGCAAATGATATGCTGAAATGGTTTAGGCAATGCTTTAGTGGTCAGCTCGTCAGTTGCAGAATGCAAACCATATATATGGGCAGCTCATTCACCAGATCTAAATCCCCCTGATTTTTATTCTTAGGGATTTCCCAAAGCCAATGTGAATACTGACAGGCCCCTAACAATCTTAAGAGGGCAATAACTACCCCAATATGTACCATCGACATTGATTTGTATAGGTCAGGGTTATTAACAACTTTGTTCGCAGGATTCATTTGTGCACAGAGAGAAGTGCTCACTTTGAGCATGTTTTGTAAGGAACTGTAGTTTTTGACACAATGGATAGATTATAATCATCAAACCTTCAGAACAAAATTCCTAGATTCTTAAATTTCGAGGCAAAATATGCAAAATTGACCGAATTATTAAACTTTTTTACGGTCCTGTTTTTTGGACACCCTGTATTATATGAAATCCCGATTTCTATCAAATGGGGTCGTGAATCGCCACAATATAGCATCGATATCGTCAATGACAACGGAATCTGAATTTGAAATAATTTACAAAGACAACTGCATATGGTTAGATGTGACAACGTACTATGGTGGATGTATTGCATTGGAACATAGGAAAATGAAAACGGTAAATAGACACTTTACAGTTGTCTTTACATATACAGTACCGTTGTCAAATATTAATTACCGTTGTCATCCCGATTTTACATCACATTTGACCCACACCTACCGTTGTCATTTATACAGTATCCGTTGTCCTGTGTCATATTTCGATTGGTAAGATTAAAGCCTTCATTTCGATGGTTGAACATATTTAACTATATGATCAGTAAAGAAACACTTTGAGTGACTGTTGTACCAAAGGAATTTAATCCAGTCGCTCTATTAAACATACAGTTCATGAAAATCTAATTCAAGCGACGGTTATGCCCGCCATTTGTGACAACGGTATCTGACTCCACCGTTGTCAGGCTATTCCGTTGTACAAATTGATGTCACGTTTAGTTCAAATTTATGTCACATTTGGTTTAAATTGATGTCATATTCCTATTGGATATTGAGGTTAGCTTTGCGTATGAACAAAACTCGGCCAAACTGGTTGCCATACTTAGGGGGGGGGGTATATACAGGGGAGGCTTGAGAAAATGCAATAACAAGGCAGTTCGGTTCTGGATGAAGATATTTATGAATGCTATATTGGATAATATAATATGAACTGTTTTAATCAATTATCATTTAAGGATTTAAGCCCTGACTCTATGTGCTATATATGCTGAATCATTCCATTGATGGTGTTGTTTCCAAATATTGCATGACCGCACAGCGGGAATGCAAAGTTTAGGAAACAACCCCTGAGTGGAATGAACCAGCCACAATGCATTGTCTTTTGCTTAAATTTTTTTCCCACATTGCAAAATATTTTCTACAAAATCACCTAAAAGATATTAAATCGCTAAAAGAACATATTTAAAATGATTTCTTTTGCAGGGGTAAAGTTGGCAAAGCATCAATTTCAATCTGTGAGTCTAGTTATCACTTTGACAAATGCTTTATTGGTTATATAACGGAATGAAGTTACGTCAAATATCAAGTTCTGATTGGCTGGAATTGGACACACCTTGCCTAGATATGTGTGAATTATCAATCACATCATTTACCATTAACTTTGCACTTGTCGCCTTGGTACAAAACACCATGTAAAATTATCAACAATTGCATTACCCATTGGACCGTTGAAAGGGTAATATATATCATTTTGATGTTTTGATTGATGATGTCACGACAGCCCTACCATAGGAAGTGTAATAGAAAATATATAATCATTGATTCAGTCATACTCGAATCTCTTGGAAAAGCATAACGCATTACTAATTTCCATATGTATATGTATTCTATCTCTTCAATAGACTAGATGCGAGTAGAAATAATCTCTGTTAACGTCATTAAAACTTGAAAATTCAATCAAACTGATGTCATATTTGGAATCTACATGTAAAATTACGTCTAGAAATGTGGTTTTGAAAAGAGTTTATCAACTTTGAAAATTTGATTTTCTTTGAAAATGTTACTTTTATGTTTCTTTTACTGGACATATTTTAATTTGTATAACTATCAAATACATAAGGGAAACATGAAAAGTGAACCACTAAAACTGATGAATATTCAAGTCTAAGGGAACTGTAAAATACCCTGTCATGTTATTTCTCCCGAATTAGCCACCTGGTGGCGAAGCTAATAGCTACCTACTCGCATCTGAGTAATTGAGTATACGATCTTGCATTTTCTCCTATAACTGACTATTTCATTGGATAATTTCAACTTAAGTATACCAGGTCTATAGTTTGCTTTAAAATGGGTTTTAATATAACCAAGGAATGTACAAAAGGATTAGATGGGCCAAATTTGTCACAGTGAACCCCAATGGTATTTTTCTGAAACCCCCCTGGCAAAAGCTGGCTACAGGCCTGCAAATTGGGGCAAGTTTAAGCCGTTTGTAGGCAAACCTAACCTTACCTTTTACTCTACAGTGATCAACACAACGTTGTATGGTGAGGTTGTCGTCCGGGTAATTTGTATGCGGGTATGTATAATAGAATATACGAGTACACCCCAAATAGGTCAACTCAGCTGAAATGTAGTTTATATGAAGAAAAATTAGAAAACAAAAAAAAAACAAAACAAAAATTGATTGATTCTCAGACATCTTGTATAAATCACGTGCATGTTTTAATGGCCAATTACTATAAGTATTTTAATATTCTGATGAAATAATTTTGCTCCACCCATTAACAAGTTTTATTTTTAATATATTTTCTAATTTAAATAAAGAAAGATGAACTTGTAATATAAATATTTGAGTCGGTATTTAGACTATCCAGGATAATTATTGAACCCCGTCGTTAAAATATGCTAAAATGTAATAATGGAAATTGTATGTGCACGTGTTGGTTCATTTTGTATACGAATAAGTATAGCTTTTGAGTTAAAAGAAATGTGTGAAAATCATTTGAAAAACGACCTATATCACCAAATTGATTAAATTAGGCGATGAAATCCGGTGATATAAATAGTAAAACACTGCACTATATACCCCATATAGTTGAATCCTGTTAAAATATATAATGTTTATATACAGGTATAAGTAGTAGAACAATGCAGTGGCATAGGCGTAGCCAGCGTACCCCCCCCCCCCCCCCCAGAACCTATAAAAATAAAACCAGAAAAGAGCTTTAAATGCTTTTTATTTGAAGCTTCTAGCTCAATTTTGAAGGAAGTTACATCAATTTTTGTAAAATTCAAAATAAATCTTATTTTTTGGCTTGTTTATGCCACAATCGCACCCCTCCCCCACTGAGAACCGAAACATTTTTGGCGATCGCACCCCCCCCCCTGACTGTAAGCTGGCTACGCCCCTGAGTGGTATACCCCGCCGAGTTCAATCCTGTTGAAATGCAATATTCATATAAAGGTATGAGTAGTAGAATAATGCACCATACCCCATCTAGTTCAATCCTGTTGAAATGTTAATATACAGGTATAAGTAGTAGAACACTGTGGTGGTATACCCCATCTAGTTCAATCCTGTTGAAATGTTAATATACAGGTATAAGTAGTAGAACACTAAGGTGGTATACCCCATCTAGTTCAATCCTGTTGAAATGTTAATATACAGGTATAAGTAGTAGAACACTAAGGTGGTATACCCCATCTAGTTCAATCCTGTTGAAATGTTAATATACAGGTATAAGTAGTAGAACTCTGCAGTGGTATACCCCATCTAGTTCAATCCTGTTGAAATGTTAATATACAGGTATAAGTAGTAGAACACTAAGGTGGTATACCCCATCTAGTTCAATCCTGTTGAAATGTTAATATACAGGTATAAGTAGTAGAACACTGCGTTGGTATACCCCATCTTGTTCAATCCTGTTGAAATGTTAATATACAGGTATAAGTAGTAGAACACTAAGGTGGTATTCCCCATCTAGTTCAATCCTGTTGAAATGTTAACATACAGGTATAAGTAGTAGAACACTGCGGTGGTATACCCCATCTTGTTCAATCCTGTTGAAATGCTAACATACAGGTATAAGGAGTAGAACTCTGCAGTGGTATACCCCATCTAGTTCAATCCTGTTGAAATGTTAATATACAGGTATAAGTAGTAGAACTCTGCAGTGGTATACCCCATCTAGTTCAATCCTGTTGAAATGCTAACATACAGGTATAAGTAGTAGAACACTGCAGTGGTATACCCCATCTAGTTCAACCAAGGGTTAATTAGGTGTCGATGGAAGAAAAACTCAAAGCCAAAGCCCAACCATTTATTTCAACGTTATTGTAATTGATGACTAACATTTGGATTCAAACATAAACATCAGGTGCAGCAAAAATTGACAATAGACAAAGGACAATGAAATACTATTATTTGACTACGGATTCAATTGCAAAATGTAAAGATTGAAACATTCCTGCAAAATGTTGGCGAGACAGCTGCCTCGTCTGCTTCATGCCCAACAAGTGGCAACGCCCATGCCTGACAAGTGGCAACGCCCATGCCTGACAAGTGGCAACGCCCATGCCTGACAAGTGGCAACGCCCATGCCTTGCTAGTGGAAACGTCCATGTCTGGTTAGAAGCAAACTCCATGCCTGGCTAGTGGAAACGCCCATGTCTGGCTAGTGGACACGTCCATGCCTGGCTAGTGGAAACGTCCATGTCTGGCTAGAGTCAACGTCCATGCCTGGCTAGTGGAAACGCCAATACCTGGCTAGTGGACACGTCCATGCCTGGCTAGTGGAAACGTCCATGTCTGGCTGGTGGAAACCCCCATGCCTGGCTAGTGGAAACGCCCATGCCTGACAAGTGGCAACGCCCATGCCTGACAAGTGGCATGCCTTGCTAGTGGAAACGTCCATGTCTGGCTAGAGTCAACGTCAATGCCTGGCTAGTGGAAACGCCCATGCCTGGCTAGTGGACACGTCCATGCCTTGCTTGTGGAAACGCCCATGCCAGGCTTGTTTAAACGCCCATGCCTGGCTAGTGGAAACGTCCATGCCTGGCTAGTGGAAACGCCCATGCCTGGCTAGTGGGAACGTTTATGCCCGACAAGTGGAAACGTCCATGCCCGGCTAGTGGAAACGCCCATTCCTGGCTAGTGGCAAAGTCAATGCCTGCCTAGTGGAAACGCCCATTCCTGGCTAGTGACAACGCTCATGCCTGGCTAGTGGCAACGCCCATGTCTGGCTAATGGCAACGCACATGCCTGTCTAGTGGAAACGCCCGTGTCTGGCTAGTGGAAACGCCCATTCCTGGCTAGTGACAAAGTCAATGCCTGCCTAGTGGAACGCCATGCCCGACATGTGGCAGAGTCCATACCTGGCTAGTGGAAACACCCATGCCTTCCTAGTGGCAACGCTCATGCCTTGCTAGTGGCAACGCCCATGCTGGCTAAAGGAAGCACCAATGTCTGGCTAGTGAAAACGCCCATTCCTGGCTAATGGCAACGCCCATGCTGGCTAGTGGCAACACCAATGTCTGGCTAGTGGCAGCACTAATTACTTTTTGCACGAAACCCCAAGAAACCCCAATATTTATTAACTACTAGGCATTTTCCTTTGTTTTCCTGTCAATGTTGAAGAATCCAGATTCAATACAATTAAATAAAAGTCGTGCTATTATGTCTTCAACCAGACTGTAATTAAATTGAATTTATTTTAGATGGCAGCATTATTTATAAAAGTGTCCCATCCTTGACATGCAAATAGAAATGATGTATTGTGAAATAGTTCATTGAAATTATTTTCAATTGATCTTTGTATTTGCGTGTTGAGTACAATTACTTCATCCTACCATTTGACACAAGCCAAGGCAAGAAACCTTTTTTATTATAACGAGACCCAGAATTTACTGAACACAGCTGGCTCAACCTTCTGTCAGCTCGGTAGAGTAACCCAGAGGTAACCGATAGTGGGAAAAGTTGCAATTAGATTTTTGGAATTCTTGTAAAGATGTGTACCTTCATTCTTATTCTTAGAATATGATAAATTATATTTAATTTTGTATGTGGACTTTTGTCAAATTGTGGATTTGTCTGGCTTAATATTCATCTAATCTGGCCCGGTAGCTCAGTTGGTTAGAGCGTCGTGCTAATAACGCGAATGTCGTGGGTTCGATCCCCATCCGGGTCATACTTTTGGTTTGACTCCATAATGAGCGACTTGGGTATCATTCGCTTATTCAACTGCCGACTGACGAATTAACCCTATTTTATGGCCAACTCACTTAAATATGAATAGTCACACATTCTCGAATTTCATGTCCATTTCGAGCTTTGAACTTTTGAAGAAATACAAAATCCATTGTTTTACATAGGAATGTCGATTTTCAAAAATTCATCAGATTTTTCAATTTTTGACATATTGTAATTGAGGAAAAAATTTGGAAAATTTGGAGGCATTGGAAATTAAGTCAAGTTACATTCCCATCAATATCATAAGTATTTTCTTCACAGGTTATGTAAATGAAAATTCCAACATAAAGAGGCTTTAACACGTAGTTCAATGAGGGAGCTAAGGTTGCCAAACTTATGGAGGGGAGTGTACCATTTGACACAGGCCAAGGCAAGAAACTTCTTATTCTTAGAATAGAATATGAAAAATTATGTTTGCACTTTTCTTAAATTGTAAATTTGTTCGGCCAGTAATCCGGCCCGGTAGCTCAGTTGGTTAGAGCGTCGTGCTAATAACGCGAATGTCGTGGGTTCGATCCCCATCCGGGCCATATTTTGGTTCGACTCCATAATGAGTTTGCTCAACTGCCGGCTGTCGGCTGACGAATTAACCGTTATTTCATGGCCAGTACCTGAAACTTTTCATATCCATAGGCCTATTTGAATTAGGTTTTCCTACAATAGCGGTTAATCCGTCAGCCGACAGCCTGCTGTTGAATTCGCGAATGCTCGCTTACATGTAGAGATTCACTAGTTTTGTCCAAATGTTTCAATTTGCATCAGATTATGAAAGGTTTGGGGGATTATTCTATGATTTAAACACTTCGATCATTATTATAATGTTGTCCAACCATTACGTTTCATTAATTCAAATGGTGAATATTCAACTTAATTAAAAATCATCTCTGGCACATCTAAGATACCCCGATCACCCTACATAAGTCGCATTAACAACAACAATATGCCAACCCGTTACCAAGGCAACTACCCTAGACGTGACAACATACCTGGATAAAACCTGTTCGTATGCCATAAGTCGTAATCGTTATTGTATACATCCAATGCAATAGTACCACCTTTTGCCAATAATTGACACTTATTGTTAGTATTCGATTTTCGGAAATTGAATTGAGTGCAGTCCTTCGTTGATGCGCAATAAGTTGCGCAGTCGTCAACTGTCATGAATGGCATCTCATGTGTTACATTTAGAGCCATGGTGTTTCTATATGGATAGAATGCGTGTCCAAATGAAAAGTCCAACAAGGTGAGGATATATGTTAACCCGAAAATGATCGAACAGACACAGTTCTTAATCATTTTTATAAATTTTCAGAATGCTTTGTGTACAGAGTTATCGAATCTTTCCTTATGTCTTGGTACCGATATTCCTCCGGATTATTTGAAATCGCCACCGAAATCGCCACCGTATGATATTTTTTTATAATAATTCCCAAACACCAATGTACCTCTTGATCTTTTGATGAGCGATTGCGAAATCAACAACATAAGTATCCTCATGCCAAAATAACGTTGCAGCTCTGTTCATTTGCTAAATCTGTTTGATCAGTTCTGTGTGCTGATATCGAAGACGTTGCTAGTGATCTACAGATCAAATTAGTGAAGTGTGCACGAGCCCGAGGAATGGGGAAAGCATATAAAAACACAATGTAAGATTGCTGATATTGAAACATTCCTTCAATAATTTTCTAACAACACGAACATTGACCATTGTATTTCCTGCAATTAAACGCAATTTGCAACATTGTTCTATTACTTTGACACCATAATTCACTTTTGACACTGACACCAATCGAATTAATTAGATACGAATGTGATGCTTTAATTGTCAGTATTACATACCTAGCGAAGCATTTGTATGGAAGTCAATGGGAAAGTTAGCGAGCTATATTTAGAGGTTATGTCACTATGACGTGAAATATGCCTGAGTTCTCCCAATATAGGCCGACCTTGGGAGGCTCTATATTTGGGCAAGAACGAAGGCATATTTCACGTCATAGTGACATAACTGATGTATTACATGCCTTTGTTCCCATGGTTACTTTGTATCAATGACGTGACGTCATGATATTATCATGGTTATTAAAGAAATCTAATATCAAAACGAGGTAAGCGGGCTATATCGGGGTAATCGGGCAATATCGGTGGATATAGCTCGCTAACTTTCCCATTGACTTCCATACAAATGCTTCGCTAGGTATGTAATACCCACCGATATTGCCCGATTACCCCGATATAGCCCGCTTACCTCGTTTTGATATTAGATTTCTTTAATAACCATGATAATATCATGACGTCACGTCATTGATACAAAGTAACCATGGGAACAAAGGCATGTAATACATCAGTTATGTCACTATGACGTGAAATATGCCTTCGTTCTTGCCCAAATATAGAGCCTCCCAAGGTCGGCCTATATTGGGAGAACTCAGGCATATTTCACGTCATAGTGACATAACCTCTAATTATAATATTACTGACATCTTTCTCAATTTTGATATTGAATAACAAGTTATAATTATCTTAAGTTGTTATAATTATATTGTTGAAACAGGGTTTAGGTTTTCATATACATTAAATTTTGGTACAAACTTCATTTTTATATTACATTGATTTAGGTTTCAAGATATATGTTATTGTTCTATACATTTGATGTACATCATTTCTATTCTTTATTCCTCTTTAGTTCATTTGCACTCAATACGTGATATCATTCATAAATAACATTAAAATCTTGGCTCTTTTCATATTGTTATGTCTTTTCTATCAGGAAAGTTCCAATTCCCATAAAGGAGGATTTTTTAGTTCAGAATATTCTAGTGCATTACATAATCTACTTGGCTTTCTATTGGTTCAAATGTTGGTTCCTCATAGGAATCAACATTTGCCTCCATTTAAAGGAGGTTTAGGAAGTCCAGTAGATTTAATTTGATATTATCTTTAATTTGTTCATTATTGGTTCATCTATTTGGTAATTATGGGAAATTATTATTTGCCTCCTTTTTGGAATCTTCTCTGTGGAACTTTCCATACTTTCAGACTATTCTTTAGTATCATCTCAGAAAATCATCTTCAGAACAGTTTTTACTACGGCACAACATACTGATTAAACTAAACTCAATGTAAAGATTGGATTTTGATAATGAAATAATAAACGTTTACACTATGTAAAATCCTATGATTAATACTTGTGATAACATCTTATATTGATGTTTAATTTGTTGTTTAATCCAATATCACAGAAAGTATCATTCAATATTATAACATCTGATCCGGACTCAAATATCATTAGAGAATGATACCCGATTAAACCAAAATATATTCCAGTTTAACCTGATATAATTTAAGTCAGGATCAGATTAAACAGTATTATACGCATATCATTTTCTATTATAACAGGTTTCAAAGTGGTATAATACAAATTATACATATCATTTTTTGTATAATACAAATTAAACTGGAATATACCGAGACCAAACAGATGATACTGTATTATACGGTTCAGAAATTAATGGCACTTTGTTTTCATAACGTCAGACCTTAATTAAACAAGCTAACGTAAATATTTACATAAGGTTATTCTAGAAGTTTTTTGAAACTCATGTTTGACCATTTGTCTCAGACTGAAATCCGATATTGTTTTTTTGGCAATCGCACCCCCCCCCCCCCCGCCCCCCGACTGAAAGTTGGCTACGCCCCTGTACATGGCTAATAGGGGCACTATTACGCTAGGTGCAGAGTCTAGTTATATACTACGAGAAGACGAAACTCTCTTTTAAGAAGTGAAGTCGAACGAATGCAAAGGGTAGGGCACTATAGAAGGGGATCATACAAAAGCACGATCTATTTCACAACGCTTTTAATTTTTGCTCTTCACCTGTTGCCCTTTGTGCATTTAAAAAATAAAATATCTTAATCTGATTTGTTCAACCTTTCTTTTCGCTCAGTTCTGCAATATTACGTCCACATGTTATTTAGGATTACATGCATGTCATTTGCGAAATAGCTGTAAGACATTATGAGAATGAATATGGGAATATCCACGTAATATGTTGTTCACATGATTATATACACATATCTGCATAACAATCGGAGACAGAAGTCAAACTATTGTCCAATAAAGAATCTAACATTTAGTGATAACAGTTCTCTTTGTCTTAGTCTTTGTTTTCTTAACTGCGGAAGTCTACCAACATCACCTAGATTACATAAGAGGTCATCTAACAGTCTAAAATTGCTTTTAATCGCAAGTGAAAGTATTCCGACCAAAAGTTGTATACCTGTAATTTGGGGGGGATGTTGCATCACATAACTACAACGTTCATATAGAAATATACAATAAGCATGTCGTATAAAAGCTAAAATTATAAATACTCATTTCAAAGTCATTCTGTTCAAGTTATGAAAAACAATGCTAAACACTAAAATAAACAAATCGACTTGATTACTTTTGAAAACTTCTTGAGAGGTGATGGACTAATGTATTTGTGTATGTATTCATTAGAACGTCTGTCTGATTGAAATACTATTTCTTAAATACAAACATAAATGAATAAATCTTGGTCAGAAGTCTGAACATTGTCCAACGAAATAATAAGAATCTACATTTAACATTTAATGATTACAAAAGGATTAATTGCTATATAGTCTTTGTCTTAGTCTTTGTTTTTCTAACGGTGGAAGTGTACCAACATCACCTTGATTACAGAAGATCTAACAGTCTAAAATTGCTTTTAATTCCCGAGTTTTAATTACATTGTATGAATAGAGTTTTTTGCCTCTCTTTTCATTTTTAAACCAGTCTCTGTTTCCGTATTTAACAATTTATTGTGCTAATTATTTCAGTTAGTGTCGAAATCAAAACGATTTTCTACATTATAGTTCATTCCTCTTGCACTGACTAAATATTAAAATAAGCCAGTCTGATTGCGAATTTACAAATCCTATAAAAGTAGCTTCAAACCGCCTTTTAATCAGAGAAAACATTAAGTTAATTCATCTGATTGCGAAAAAACGAATCAATCTAATTATCTGATCTCCATGCTATTTGATTCGTGCATTATCTACAAGCCAATCGGGCAAGGGTGAAATTATTTCATTTGAAAACAGAAATAGATATTATAACCCCTCTAGCATAACTGTTCGGGAGAAATTCATACAAAAATAAGGTACACAACTGATGAGGGATCGCACGCAATGCACGCACCCTTCTCCTCCTCCTCCGTGTTTGCCCACACACGACCATATTTGATAATTTTTCAAAGGAAAAAGCATTTCCCCCGGGAATATAGGTGTAGCGGTTGCCAGAAGTCGCACAGATTGGGAGTCAGGGTATCCTGATCCATGCCTCATCGCCTGATTTGTCTGATATTTAGAGGGGGCGCAAAAATGATTATGGGGGGGGGGTAAACGTGGAAGTTGCCAAAATATCCGTGGGCGTATCCAGGGGGGGGGTTGTGATGGATGCGATCGCACCCCCCCCCCCCCCCTTAACAATAAAAATAAAACCCTGAGAAAGAAGAAGAAAGGAGCTTTAAAATGCTGCTCAGACCACAATCGTACCCTCCTGACTGAAAACCGAATTTTTTTTGGCGATCGCACCCCCTCCCCCTGACTGAAAGCTGGCTACGCCCCTGATATCTGTTTTTGGTCATCAATAAAACTATGGTGAGGATATATGGGTTTTGATAACAATAGGCTTTATATATGTATAATTAATCCAAATTCATGTTGTATCATGTTGGCTATATCGTTTCAAGTGAAGAATTAAGAACTGAAATCGGGGTTGACTTAGTTTGAGCAGACATATAAAATATAAATGTTTTATATGTCTCTGGTTTGAGTCAGGGGAACAAAATCTAATCAGACAGACGGATAAATTAATATTTGTTAAATGAGTATTATAGGTTATAGGCAGGCCCGTATCCAGGGGGAGGGGTTCGCAGGGTTCGGGCGAACCCCCCTGGCCAAAGATTCTTTCAAAATCATGCTGTTTTTCACCATTTTGAGCATTTCTCGTGTGATTTTAGCCATATTTGGACCAAAAAGTTAAATGTGAACCCCCTAGACAATTTTTGAAAACTGCCCCCCCCCATTGGCAAATCCTGGCTACGGGCCTGGGTTATAGGCAGTATCATGGGAACCAAGGAAATGTGTATTATTTTCTGTGAACCATCTGTAGATTGAAAAACAAGGATCAATAAATATAACTAATCAAAATCAAACATTAGAAATCTATTTTTGACTGGACACATTTTTGTTCTCGAATGCCAACTTTGATTTGAATGATTTCAATCAAATATGTAGGTGTGAATATTTTCGAAACAAATGTGTGATATATACACATATTTTGTACCAAATGTGTGACATAAACGGCAATCGCGTGCAAAGACCGAACGGAATGCGTTCGCTTTTTTCGCCGTTCGGTATTTTACCGTGTCGGCATTTCACAAAAAAACGATTTTTAAAAATTTCAACAAAATCCGTGATTTGCGTGATATTTGATCATACACGCTAAATTGATGCGTGATTTCTATTTTTCCAGCAAATGCGTTTTCAAAAGGCGCATTTGAAGTTCAGAAAATGCAAGAAGACTTGGATAGACATTATGTATTTATATATTTATATGTTATGAATTTATTTTGTATTCAATTCGAATTCTGTTGAGTTGGACTCCTTGAACATCCCCCCCCCCTTGGCTACGGGTATAAGTATCTTCGGCACAGGAGAGAATAATACTAGACTTCTGCAATGCAACTAATTAGAGAGACCTAAGATGAAAATAATGTAACAGTGGTCTACTTCGGGTCTACTTTGGTTATAAAAATACCTGTTCCTGTAAAAATATACAATTGTAGTCCATCACAGAGTTCATTTATTTCACGAAAGCGTCAAAGGACATTGCCCCTAAACACTAAGATAAACAAATTAACTTCCGCAGAAACATCCTGTAGAGGAAAAAACAAATGGCTTTGCATAACGGATTAGAATAGCCAGTCTGTCTGATTGTATACATGTAATATATTAGATACATTTTAAATTAAATGAATTTTGACGGATTGTGTGATTCCTGGGAAATGAAAAATAGTTTATTTTTCCTGGCTGTTTAATGAAAGCACATTTAAAAATCTCCATTCATTAACTTCTAACGGGCTTTGAAAACCAGGGATTGAAAACGAGGAATCAATGGTAATTAATATGATCTTAGAATTTGTACATGTCTATGAGAGGTGCGAAAGGCAGGTTGGCCGTGTGGTCGCCGTATGGTTGACATGCGGACAATGTAAGAAAGGTAACTTTGTTCCCCTGGTCTGGCCGTATGATTGCTACAAATGGACATGCATGGATTTATTGCACTCGACAGAGTTATGTTTATGTCTTTTGAATGGTGGCTCTACCTCGATGCATCTGTTAATAAATGATACTATAAGCTTTATTGGATGTGAATTCACCCTTTCAAATTCAAATTCCAAATAAATAAAGCACACAATTTAAGTGTGACAAAAAAGAGCAAAACTGAAAACCCGTTCACCTATAGTGCCCGACATTACGTTAATAAACAATTTCCACATGTTGAAATATATTGCTATTTGATTGAGTTCAAGACAAAACATTTTGGAATTGTTTCACATAATGTAATATTCCTCGGATTTGATGCATACACATGTTTCACAATCAGACACAAGGGTCTTATACGGGGTCTTACATTTGGAAAACCAATCTATAAGTAGTATTAGATTATCACAAAAGATAAATAACTTTTAAAACTGCGGTTAGGTAGCATCTTGATTACAGTAAAGACAGGTCATCTAGGAATTATTTCTGCCTCTAATTCCTTAAACCGCTTCGTTGAACAGTGCCAAAATATTTCAGTCAGATCCTAAAACAAAACTTTTTTTAATCCCCTCACCTTGTCAATGTCTATGCCTGCATCTGGTTTTGCCCACCATTGGAAGGGAGCCGATATACACATAGATTACTTACTTGCCATGGACAGGGGGGGGGGGCACAGAAACGAACAATCTGGGGTCATAAAAGATAATTGGGGAAGGGGGAGGGGGAGGGGAGGTGGTGAATAGTGAAGTCCGGGAGCGAAGTTAAGGGGTACTGAAATCTTTCTTTTGATATTTAGTGCTTGAATGGAGACTCGTTTCCACTCCCCGCACTCTAGTAAAATTTAAATATTTGATCCAAAGGAGCTATTTTGTATCAAACTTGCATTCCGATTAATTAACACTCCCACGATTGTACCGCTTCACTATTGTCTAAGATAATTATAATGAATTCACGGGACACTATAGTCTTCCTTTTAAACTTTAGTGGTTGGATCAGAGTCTGGAGACATAAAAACAATTATAACTAGATTTTGGAAATTGAACGAGTTCAATTTCAGACTCCAGATCTAGACTTTTTTTAGCCGAGTCATCCAGAATAAACCAAGTCATCCAAAATAAGCTAAGTCATTAAGAAAAAAAAGGAAGGATAGGATAGAATAGGAAGGAACGATAGGATAGAATAGGAAAGAAGGATAGAATAGAATAGGAAGAAGGGATAGAATAGGAAGGAGAGGATACGAAGCAAGGGTAGATAGGAAGGATAGGATAGGATCAGAAAGGAAGGATGGATGTATTTTCAATATTTTCTTCTCTATTCTTGACTTTCTATCAGGATACCATCAGATCGATTTTTCTTGAAATTTCAAAACGCCATAACTTCCGAACCGGAAGTCGGATCGAAATTTGATTTGCAGATTCGGATTCCTGACAAAATTTTACCTCTAATTCATAACTCAAACATTAAATTTGGCGAATTTTTATTTTGACCCACTTTTCGGACACGCCATAACTTCGGAACCGGAAGTCGGATTGAAATTTAGTTTGTAGATTCGGATTTCTGAGAAAATTCTATTCTTAATTCATAACTCATACGTTAAATTTGGAGAACTTTTTATTTTGACCTACTTTTCGGATACCATATCTCAAAAGTGGGTCAAAATACTTTCTGACGGCAAAAGGCTAACGCTATTAGCACACTCTTGGCTACATGTATACACAATTATGAGGAATATAATTAAAGTGTAGTGTCAGAATCGCAAAAATAAGGATAAACTATGAATTTGACCTAGATTTTGACCTAGGGATTTTGGTGTCCAAATTTTGAAGTTAGGTAGCCTTTGAGGTTCCCTTCTTTCATAGGCTTTCATTATTTTAAGCTGTACTTAGTCTATATCTCGTATTTTACACTTCAAAAAAAATCTTTTTTCCCATTGACATAACATGGGGCACCAAATTTAGCGATTTTTGAGCTTTCAAAATGACATTACTTCCGAACCGGAAGTCGGATCGAAATTTGGTTTGCAGATTCGGATTCCTGGGAAAATTCCATACTTAGTTCATAACTCACACGTTAAATTTGGAGAATTTTTTATTTTGACCTACTTTTCGGACACCATTTTTCAAAAGTGGGTCAAAATACTTTCTGACGGCAAAAGGCTCACACTATTAGCATACTCTTGGCTACATGTATACAAAATTTCGAAGAATATAATTAATCTGTAGTGTCAGAATCGCAAAAATAAGGAAAAACTTTGAATTTGACCTAGATTTTGACCTAGGCATTTTGGTGTCCAAATTTTAAAGCTAGATGGCTTTTGAGGTCCCATTCTTTTAAAAGCTTTCATTATATTTAGCTGAACTCAGTCTATATTTCGTATTTTTCACTTCAATAAAATCTTTTTTCCCATTGACTTAACATGGGCTCCAAATTTAGCGATTTTTGAGCTTTCAAAACGCCATAACTTCAGAACCGGAAGTCTGATCTAAATTTCGTTTTCAGATTCGGAATCCTGAGAAAATTTCCTATAAGATTAATATCCTGGACATTTAATTCGGAGAACTTTTTTTTGGACCTCGTTTTCGGACACTGATATCTCGAAATCGGTTTGAGATATCAAAAAACTAAATCGACCTTAGATTTTCTACTTTTTTATAAGGAACTCAATGAAAAAAACCCGGATCGGAAATATTGAAGGACGACCGAGAAAATCGCAAAAAGTGACAAAGTACTGGATTTGACCTAGTTCTCGATCTTTGACCTAGATAAAAATTTGACCCAATTTCCGAGGAACTAGATTCTGAACCTAAATTGACCAAATGATTGTCTTAACTGAAGATTTTACAGTTATTGAGAAAACTTGCTTAGAATAATAATAACTAGACATGTAAATTGAACAAGTTCAATTTAAGACTCCAGATTTAAGACTTGTTTTAAGCTGAGTCATCCAATTACTTGTAAGCTGGGTCAAAATACTCTCTGACGGCAAAAGGCTCACACTATTAGCCCACTCTTTGCTACCTGTATACAAAATTTTGAAGCAAATCGTAAAAGTGTAGTGCCAGAATCGCAAAAATAAGGAAAAACTATGTATTTGACCTAGATTTTGACCTAGGGATTTTGGTGTCCAAATTTTAAAGCTAGATAGCCTTCGAGGTCCCCTTCTTTTATAGACTTTCAGAATCTTAAGCTGTACTCAGTCTTTATCTGGTATTATTCACTTCAAAAAAATCTTTTTTCTCATTGACATAACATGGGGCACCAAAATTAGCGATTTTTGAGCTTTCAAAACGCCATAACTTCCCAACGAAAAGTCGGATTGAAATTTGGTTTGTAGGTTCGGATTCCTGAGAAAATTCTACCCTTAATTCATAACTCATAAGTTAAATTATGAGAAATTTTTATTTTGACCTACTTTACGGACACCATATCTCAAAAGTGGGTCAAAATACTTCCTGACGGCAAAAGGCTAACACTATTAGCACAATCTTTGCTACCTGTATACAAAATTTTGAAGCAAATCCTAAAAGTGTAGTGCCAGAATCGCAAAAATAAGGAAAAACTACGAATTTGACCTAGATTTTGACCTAGGCATTTTGGTGTCCAAATTTTGAAGCTAGGTAGCTTTTGAGGTCCCCTTCTTTTATGGACATTCATTATGTTAAGCTGTGCTCAGTCTATATCTTGTATTTTACACTTCGAAAAAGTCTTTTTTCCCATTGGCTTTACATGGGCACCAAATTTAGCAATTTCAAAACGCTATAGCTTCCGAACCGGAAGTCAGATTGAAATTTGGTTTGCAGATTTGGATTCCTGAGGAAATTTTACACTT
The DNA here is from genome assembly GCA_903813345.2 of Owenia fusiformis. Taxonomy (NCBI): domain Eukaryota; kingdom Metazoa; phylum Annelida; class Polychaeta; order Sabellida; family Oweniidae; genus Owenia; species Owenia fusiformis. The sequence goes on from CAIIXF020000004.1 coordinate 10,022,801, forward strand.
ATTTCATAACTCATACGTTGAATTCGGAGAACTTTTTCGTTTGACCTACTTTCCGGACGCAATATCTCAAAATCGGTAAAAGTAATCAAAAAATTGATTACTCACAGTCGAATCGTCTTTTTCTCGGCTACACGTTGAAAAAAAAATTTTGAAAAAATATCGAAAAATGACAAAGATAATTGACAAAATGATAATTTGACCTAGATTTTGACCTTTGACCTAGATAAAAATTTGACCTAATTTCCCAGAAACTAGGTCACATACCCTAACTGACCATGTAAGTAGATTTACTCCAAGTCTTCTAGTTACTGAGAAAACGTGACAAGAGAGAATAATAATAATAAGAAAACTGGCAAAAGCAATAGACTCCAGATTTTCAATCTGGAGTCTAATAAGAAAAAGAATAATAAGAAAACTGACGAAAACAATAGACTCCAGATTTCATCTGGAGTCTAAATATTTGATTTAGGGAGGTATTCGCAATCCAACTCTGATGATACAAGACTAGTCAGCCAAGACTAAATTATGAACTTGTTTATCATTTAGACTATTGAGTTCATTAAATTATTATTCCATGGATATCGCATTTAATCCTGTCAACACAATCGTGGTATTAATTGGCATGATATTTAATCAGAGAGACGGTTTAAAAAGTTGTTGATTAATGATTAAGTATTAACAGATTAATGATTAAGTATTAGGAAAAATCCTAATTCAAAGTTTTTGTTCTCTCGCAATAGCAAACCCCTCGCCGGGCAAGCATTCTTTAAAAACGTGAAGTTGAGCAGTTTTGAAAATTGTCCATTTTGAACCATCGCCTTGCATATTTTTATAACTGCCCTTAAATCACGATAACCGTGATTCCCGAAAGCTGAGATAACTATGGCACACAAATACTAGTAGCCGTTATGGAAAATAAAAACACCGAATTTTGAAATGGGTTAAAATGTGGCAGTCTTACGTTGTCTCCGTTAACAATGTAGCTTTAATATTAAGACATATTGATTTCAATTAATAAAATGCCCACATTTTTCTTTCATGGAGCGCATTGAAGCAATCCAATATTATAATAAAACCGCTAATAATCTAAATGGGCGCCCGTGTTTTTACAAGCACGTTATAAATGCTAATATCTTTCAACTGCTGCACTAATCACTTCTGGTGACTTATTTTGAAAAATCATTAATATTAATTCATTACAACTTTCAAATGTCAAAACTTAATTTATCAATACCCGCTTTTATTAAAACACTCAATATGTCTATGTCAACAAGATAGTGTCAACACGTTGTGTCAACAACATGTAACCTAATGTAAACAAATTATACGCAAGAGCAGAGAAATGTATCATCCAGTATAATATGTTTTATCCAGTTGAACCAGATGGAATATAACAGCTGATAACAGCTGATAACAAATTAAAACAAATTATACAAGTATCAGAGGAGAAACTCCAAAAAAGTCCGTATCATTCATTGTTATAATTATGTCTTATACATAAACCTATGATAACAGGTTAAAACGAATTAAAACAACTGATATGTATGTTTAATAGGTTTATGATACTGTATTAATCATGGGATTTTACATAGTGTTAGGACTTCAACTTTTAAGAATTTTATGTTACTTTATTCGAACCTAAAAAACTGTTTCATTGTTAGTCTCAAACTTTTTTTGTGGACGGTGATCGGCGGTTAGTGTCCAACGTTCGAACAATGTTCGGCGTTCGGCGTCTGTAACAAATTGCAGGTGGTGACATTTTGCATGTTAATGCCTTGTAATTACTTAATTACGCCAGAAACTATCAATTTGGTTATTCATTTAAATCATTCACTTTGTTGAATGGTCATTATGATTTCTTCCGACCAATCAGTAAGGGTGATATGACATGCCGTTTAGACTATTGGAATGATGATTCATCTCTGCTACGTAATGGTGGTCTTACTTGGGACGATGGAAGTTAAGTTAACCCCCCCCCCCTTGGCCGGCTTAATGTATAATTCCAACTTAATATCGGGAAATATAAATTGACGCAAGCTGGTCCAAAAGGAAGTTCAGGTTGGTATACTTTGGGAGGGGAGTGTAAATGTGATGAGTGATTAAACTAAAACCTAGGATGAATCCTAGACTAAAATGTTCTCTTTCCGTTATTTTTAAATCGTTGTACAACTTCTCTCTTTTCTGATTCTGCAAACTTTCCTGCTTCAACCATATTTGGTGCAGATCTGTCCCAGGCCCACTCTTTGTCAGGTTGCATCCAATTAGGTCCATACTCAGCTTCTATAATAGCTAGAGTGTTACATGGCACAAGGTAGAGATCGTTGAATAACTCAGCGGAACATAGGGGTATATCTCGAGGATAAATCCATCGTACTTTTTCTAGTGTCTTAAAACGCAAACCACCGGTCCACGTGTACTTGGTCTCTTTATAGTGGAAGAATATATCCAACTTGATACCAAATCCTCGAACTGCCAACTCAAAGCCATCTTTCGGCTGAAATGTAAAACGGAACTTGAACAGAAAGTGATTAGTGATTAGTTTCATTTCAGTACAAATGCCTATAATACCAGGGTTCAGATCAACTAATAAATTTGGCTTTTGAAAATCAATCTCGGCCTCTATCAAATCTCTTAACATAGGATTTGATCAGATTAACCAAATCAGAAACTGACCATAGTAAAGTTCTGACAATAACCTGGTCGTTTACCCCCCTATCACACCAAACTAGTTCTTACCCGTTCTTGCCAGTCCTACGAAAAAGTCGTAAAACGGGCTCAATCTGGCTGTGGTCGGGAAATATGTCTAAGATAATTAGCTACTTCGTTCATAAACAGTCTTCAATACGTCCATCTCATTCGCAGTTCGTTCAGGTCGCACCAGGTCGGTGTGCAACATCGTATAACCCTTAGTCTAGAAGGTCATCAGATTACAGAACGGTATGGTCGCCATCGAATTTTGAATCGATTCAAAATTCTAAAATCACCTTCCCGTCTGAGAACGTTCATGAAGTTCGTAAATAGACCTTAGAAAGTTGCAGCTACGTTCATTCCGTTCGCACACAGCTTAAAGGGTTCCGATTAGCATCCCGTATAAAAACAATATGGCGGCTCTAGGCGAATCAACTGGATCAGTCCATTTTTAAGAAATAAGGGGAGTTCTGTAAAATCCAGTTTATTGAAATTGTCTTTGAGATAAAGTAATCCGTTTATAATGATTTTGAAAACGTTATCCAAAGAGTGATTGCGTTCAAAGAATACATGTACAACAGCCAATATAAATCCTTGTATTAGAAACCGGTTTGTCTTGCTTTGTTTCATTTGTAGGATATTTCATATGCCAAGCTGTGTGCTATTACGTTATGGGGAAATTAAGATGCCAATTTTTCCTTATTATACACAAATAGAAGATCCTGAAACTTCACCCATAAATGTGGAATTGATTTGTCAAAATAAAAATCACCCTTTTATAAATGTGTGACGATCTATAATATACTTATGCTATATAACAGTTAGAGGTGTTGACACAACGACCTCGAACCTGTGAACCCTTGAGTATTATTCCGGGATCGGGCCTTTTATACTAAACGGTGAGCAACACCAGGAACGAGCGTTCGATTTGCTAAACGATATGCGTCACCCTTTAAAACCAGCTTTGAAGAACGCAGTGGCAACTTGTTTGGTGTGATAGCTATATTTATGCTAACTCGTTCATAAGCAGTCTTAAATACGTTCTTAATCAGTTTAAACCCGTTTGCAATTAGTTCTACCTCGTTCCCAATACGTCCTTAGACAGTGCAACTCGTTGTTAAAACGTCCCTAGTAGGATTGAAGTACGACGGTTCCGTTCGTAGTACGTCCAGCTCGTCGTTAGTACGTTGTCACTCGTTCTAATTGTAGAACGTATCGACCATGAGAACATTTTGAGCATGTTCTAAGTTCTAGGGGACCTAACCTTTCGAGTACGTTCGATGAAGTTTGTAAATAGACCCCAAACGGTTCTAGGTAGGTCCAGTCCGTTTTCGAGAACGTAGTGAAAACTAGTTTGGTGTGATAGTAGGGTTAAGCCCAACATATACTAACAACTTGTCCCATCGAGTCCCACGATGTTCTATGGGACCTCGTTATCCTTGCCCCTTGGAGTCCCGTCCCACTATGCCCTATCGAGTCCCATATTTTCATTCTCGATAGGGCTTCGTGGGACTCGATCGGGGAATCGATGGGGCATGATGGCGCAAAGTTCCGCAGACTACCATGGAATCCCATGAAGTCCCACGGAGTCTCATGGGGCAAAACCTCATTAGGTCCAAAGAAGTCTGACGAAGTCCCATGCAATGTTGATCCTGTGGAGGTCCCACAGTGCTCCATTGATTGGTGTATGTTGGGTTTTAGTCTCACCTTGCCATAGCGGTGCATGATTCTGATTGGGTGACCCGGGTGATTAAGAAGTTTTTCTAGGTCAGGATTAAATTCCGTGATCCATGTCCCCACATCTACATCAGTGGTGTGTGCGATGAGACCACACTGCCTGTACCATCCTACAAAAAGTCAAAATGTTTGTACAAAAGTACAAATAATGCTAAACAGTTTGAAACATAGTATCAACCTACAAATGTCAGTCTGTACACATTGTCACACTGTCTGCCAGGGACCCGCCCCCCCCCCCCTTGGGTGGGCACAGAAAAAAAATTGGGCCCAAAAAGATTTTGAGCCAAAAAAGTGGGCCTTTTTGGTCATAAATGGGCCTTCTAAGGCCTTATTTTTAATTTAAGACCAAATTTTGAAGAAACAGTGGCCTCAAAATCCCGGAATTTTTTTTCTCAGACCAGAAGTTTTTCCCCCTCCCCTTGTTGGTTCCCAGATCCACCCCTGTTGTACCATTCTAAAAATAAAGCCACACTGTCTGTACCATCCTATATTTCAGACATATTGTCCGTGTCCTTCTAAACCACCATCTGTACCACTATTTCATAAATAAAGCGAGGCCGTCTTTAACTTCCTACATATCCTCGTTGTTAGTTACATCAGACACATAAAGTCAAAATGTGTCTGTACCATGATCTACATATAATGCCTTATTGTTAAATTAATGTGTATTGTTACTCTGACGTACCTAATAGCGTTCCAGCAGTCAACCAAAAATTCATGCCAACTTTTTCAAATACACCTTTTGTAGCTTGCAAGATTTGCCGTGCTTTGATAGCAGTAGCGTTTGCTTCCACTTGGCCCGCTTTTGACAGTTTATTGGCCGCGTTAAATTGATCAGCTCTTGTCTGGTTACAAGGGATAAACTTGGAATGTTCTAAACTGGAGAGATACTTGGAAGTAGATGCTGGTACATACAACCCAGGGATGACACTCTTAGTCACAGCAAGACTGAAAATATTACAAGCGATAAACTTATAATGTTCTAAACTGGATAGATACTTGGAGGTAGATGCTGGTACATACAATCCAGTGATGACACTCTTAGTCACAGCAAGACTGAAAATATTACAAGCGATAAACTTGGAATTTTCTAAACTAGAGAGGTACTTGGAGGTAGATGCTGGTACATACAACCCAGGGATGACACTCTTAGTCACAGCAAGACTGAAAATATTACAAGCGATAAACTTGGAATGTTCTAAACTGGAGAGATACTTGGAGGTAGATGTTGGTACATACAATCCAGGGATGGCACTCTTAGTCACAGCAAGACTGAAAATATTACAAGCGATAAACTTGGAATGTTCTAAACTGGAGAGATACTTGGAGGTAGATGCTGGTACATACAATCCAGGGATGGCACTCTTAGTCACAGCAAGACTGAAAATATTACAAGCGATAAACTTGGAATGTTCTAAACTGGAGAGATACTTGGAGGTAGATGCTGGTACATACAACCCAGGGATGGCACTCTTAGTCACAGCAAGACTGAAAATATTACAAGCGATAAACTTGGAATGTTCTAAACTGGATAGATACTTTGAGGTAGATGCTGGTACATACAACCCAGGGATGGCACTCTTAGTCACAGCAAGACTGAAAATATTACAAGCGATAAACTTGGAATGTTCTAAACTGGAGAGATACTTGGAAGTAGATGCTGGTACATACAACCCAGGGATGGCACTCTTAGTCACAGCAAGACTGAAAATATTACAAGCGATAAACTTGAAATGTTCTAAACTGGAGAGATACTTTGAGGTAGATGCTGATACATACAACCCAGGGATGGCACTCTTAGTCACAGCAAGACTGAAAATATTACAAGCGATAAACTTGGAATGTTCTAAACTGGAGAGATACTTGGAGGTAGATGCTTGTACATACAACCCAGGGATGGCACTCTTAGTCACAGCAAGACTGAAAATATTACAAGCGATAAACTTGGAATGTTCTAAACTGGATAGATACTTTGAGGTAGATGCTGGTACATACAACCCAGGGATGGCACTCTTAGTCACAGTAAGACTGAAAATATTACAAGCGATAAACTTGAAATGTTCTAAACTGGATAGATACTTGGAGGTAGATGCTGGTACATACAATCCAGGGATGACACTCTTAGTTATAGTAAGACTGGAAATATTGGGAAAGTAGAAATCCTAGCCTTGCCCAAGTCGGTATTTTTTACTTATCTGATCTTGAATTATTACCGCCTTGTACAATCCAATACACCTGCGCTGATATTATGCAGAGTTATTCAACGGTTTCGAGATTTCCATAATACCTACGCTATCAGGGGTATCGCGAAACCTTATTGATTAACAGATATACGCGTGGACACGACGTGTGACTTCAGGCTGATTGACCAATCAAAACGTTGACCTGCATAAGCAAAGCAATCTTCCCGATTTGAAATTCAATGATCTGATCGATCGTTTTTTTTAGAGTTACAATATATTATGTAATTAAATGTACATAGGAAATGTAAGAGTCATTAATATAAATTAAATCATGCAATAGATTTAAAACTGATTTGGCGATGAAAATACAAGACCGAGTCCAATGTAGCGGGTCATGTAGTCGATCAGTGATTGAATCTCAGCCTACATGTTCATTTGAATTCAGCGATCGTTTCAACGTTTATTGTTGAAATCTTCTCACCTCCGGTTACCGATCGATGCTCCGGCATCCACTAAACTCTGATTGATATTTATCTGATAAAATATTTGTATTTCCATGATGAATTCATGCAAGATTTGTTCGTGAAAAGTCCCGGCGAAAAGTAAAAAGTGTACTTGTTTTTGACTGTGCATAATAATGAGCTAACGCTGCAGGGTCGTCGTTGATTGGTCAAATTTTACCGACATAAACATTGAGTCGGTAAAGCACGTGGCTTTCTCTTTGGTACAAGGCGGTCATAATAGAAATCAAGATAGTAAAAGAGACCGACTTGGGCAAGGCTATAGAAATCCCTGAATGCAACTAATTGTCAGTTTTTTCTAAAGGACTAGTATTTAGATGGCAAGAGATTTTGGACAGCTGTATTTTTGGTCATGGGTATTTCCCGACCATACAATGAACATTTTATATTAAAACAATATCTTGACTTCAACAAAAGTGCATGAAAAAAAATAAAAATCTCATTTTAATAATGAGATTAGCCATGGATTAGTAACCCACCTCCTCACTTTTTCAATAATGTTGACCTTATATTGAAAAAGAGGACCGTGGTTTTCAAAGTTTCTGTGCAAAATTAGATTGCAACATTAGTTATCAGTAATCTCATATATAGGAAAATTGGATTGATATAATATCTTCAACACAAATAGATAGCAACACAGTGTCATAATATCTGGTGTTATATTTGGAACTCATGTTTTGTACTCATAGTGTCAGCTACTGAATGCAGTTTATTCATACAGGATTATATGGCATTGTGACTTGCAAACACTTGAGTAGTATTATACCCAACAGCATTTATATAGAAGGTATAAGAAAATGTTTGAAGGATACATGCTCATAAAAGTCATGCTCATAGTAATTTGAGTAATGGCTGATGTTTGAATGGTTTTTTTTTTCTCCAGCACTTCACATTACCTTGACATTATATCCTTTATGTAATCCAATCCCAAAAGAGGGGTGTATGAATTTAAGAATCTGGCAAACTTCATTACACTTTCATTTGGTTGGGATATAGCGAGGTTTTTATTACTCCAGTCTTATTCGATATAATCATATAAATATGGTGAGGTAGAATTGCTAATTATAAATTCCATTCAAAATGGGTTAGTACAAAACATGGCACCGTGTCATGGCACAGGTACACCCTATGGCATAGGCTACGGCACCCCCTATGCCATACTGTAGGCACTAAAACACTTTTACAAGTCAAATTCTTGCATATTTATGTAGATTATGATTACCCTTACAAATGTCTACCCTTCCAAACATTGTTCTTGAGCCTCTTACTAAAGTTATAATATTATCTTTCTTGGCATAGTTTGCCATGAATGAACATTTGTAAATCTGAATCAAGTTACAGACGTATGTAGTACGTACTCAAGGACCCATTCTCTCTTTGCCAAAAACAAAACTTTCGTAAGAGGATCAAGAACAAAAATAATCGAAATAAATCTGAATTAGTATTCAAGAGCCAATGACACAGGGGTGCCATGGCTTAGTGGCTTAGTGCCATGTTTTGTACTAATCCCATTTTAGAGGCTTTTCAGTCTATTCTTATTTTCTAATCAAAATACGGGTGTTTGTGATTCATTTCTGGAAATGTTAAGAATATAAATTGAAACGATACACAATTAGTTGAAACGGTGTAAGAGGCGAAGATACAGGGCGAGCCAATAAAGGTAACCAAAAAATGTTTGCTAATAACTCAGTCATTCAGCATGGGTTTAAAATCATATTTTGCACAATTAAACCTTGTTCAATTTCAGTTCATTATACATTTAATTCTCAATTATATTGCAGTTAAAAGTTACATAGGTCAATCCCTTGCGCAATGTGCATTACAGGCTAGCGTTTTGAAATGAATATAGATCAAATTAATTAACTCGTTGAGTGAGTTATACTTACAAATGTCCCAACTGGTTGCCTACACTCAATGGTGAAAAGTAAATCAGAATAAATTGGGTTAAAACCTTGGTCAATGTTCTTTCATTCTACTAAGTGTCATTGGTCTATCTATTGTAGTCACGATTTTATGGTTATTTACAAAACATGGTCAAAATGCCGAAATGTGTCTCACTGACTGGACATAAATCCCACCAGAGTTTTATCTTTGGGCCTATTTTCTACACTAACTTCCTTTGAAACATAGAAACAAGAGATAAGAATGAAGATAAGAGCCATAACATAAGATGTTTATGAGCGTGTTGTGTACAACTAAGCCCAAAACGTTCAAGTTGGTGTTCAAACATAAATTCCATATTTTGTGGCATGTTTTGTTAAATAGCCATAAAATTTTAACCCCTAGAGATAGACCATTAAAACTTGGTAGAACTAGAATGACAATATATTGGACAAGGCCTAATTGTGCCAAATGTGACACTAAACCTGATTTATTAATATTTGTTAGGGTTACCTTTTTTGGCTCACCCTGTACATACAATTTACAATTATCAGCAACATAACAAGATCAATGATTATGTCAATGTACCATACCATACATGTAAAATACTTTTGTGAAGTATATTGAAAAGTAAAACAATGAAAATAAGGAATATGCTCCTTATTTCTGTGAGACTTTAGTAAGTGTATATATTTGCCAGTGGAGTCTCAGTACTACAAAATCTGACTGAGTCTTGAAAACTTCAATAGGACAACAGAATCACATACTCGTAAATTTGAATGGGTCATTTTATTTTTCATTGGTATCTAATGAGACTCCTCAATTGAACTTTCCCCAGAGTAGCTCTTGTGGTATTACAATGTGAGAGTAACTCATGCGGTATTGCAATGTCAGAGTAGCTCTTGTGATATTACAATGTAGAGAAATTCATGTGGTATTGCAATTTTAGAGTAACAAATGTGGTATTGTAATGTCAGAATAGCACATGTGGTATTGTCAGAGATTAAAAAATGGATTACAAATTGTGGAACTGTTACCAAAATCAGTTTCATAATCCATCCCCTTTTCATACATTTTCACATTCATACATACATGTAGCTTTACTGTACATCAGTTTTTCATAGGTCCAGTATAAGTCAGTCAATGTTATTATATTCATGCCTCATTGGATACTCTGGTATTGAATTAAATCCCCTCGCATAAATAATGGATTATATTGGTTTCCCATGACCTAGCAAACTGTCATGCATTCATTAGCTGTCAACACATACATACATTTACAAATGTTCCTTCATTAATGCATCGATTTTCTCAAAGATGGCAGATGGGTAAACAGAACTTTCAAAGATGGACAGGGCGAACTCCATAACATGGGATTTCCCATTGGATAATCCTTATCCCATGTAACTTTCATATTAACTTTTCAATCCATATGCCCTTATATGAAGTGAATGCTACCTTACAGTGTAATCTTATATTGCAAAAAAATATGAAAAATCATGGTCATCTTTTTCAGTAATAAGGTCAATATTATTGAAGGTAGCCTACTAATCCATGGCTAATCTCATTATTAAAATGGGATTTTTATTTTTTTCATGCACATTTGTTGAAGTCAAGATATTGTTTTAATATAAAATGTTCATTGTATGGTCGGGAAATACCCGTGACCAAAAATACAGCTGTCCAAAATCTCTTGCCATCTTAATACTAGTCCTTTCTTGAGAAATTAGTACATAGGCAACTGAATGATTTTATTGAGCGTCAAAAAATTTGGTAACTTCAACAATTCGGTTTCAGAATTTTTTTCGACATTCATGGCTATTCTTACTTTTGTAGAGAACATCAGAAAAGCTTTAGAAAATGACAAGTACTTAATTGGACTGTTTCTTGATCTTTCTAAAGCATTTGATACTTTCAATCATGGTATTCTTTTAGAAAAATGATTTTTTATGGAATAAGGGATAAATCCCTTAACTTCTTGCAGAGTTAATTAGAAAACAGAAAACAAAAAGGTTTTTATAACCATGTTTTCTCTGAAACAGAATCAGTGTCATATGGTATTCCACAAGGTTCTGTCCTTGGTCCTCTTTTGTCCATTATTTATGTAAATGGTATATACTTGGCAGTGACTACTCTAAACCCCGTTATTTTTGCAGATGATACGAATGTTTTAGCACATGATTCTTGTATTGACTCTCTTGTAGAGAATCTTAACCAGGAACTAGTCACTCTTGATGAATGGTTCAGATCAAATAAACTAAACTAAACAAGAAAATTCAGTGAAAAAATTCAGAATTTTTTCACTGGATTTTCTCGTTTTTAATACATTTTACAAAACAAATCTTCTCACAAGTCTATTCTAGGCACATAAGTGCACTTTTTTTGCAAACCTGGAAGATGTAGACAATGTGAGGAAGGAGTAATTCTTGTTTGAAAAATGACATGTGACTCAATTGAGGAATGCAGACAATTTCCCAACATGCACCCTGGCCTTAACATTTACACCTTTTCTCGATGCAACTATACTCACTTACCTTTGAAATGCAGCTGGGAAACGGATGCTTCCCACTGGCGGGCGTTTCTTGGCTGTTGCCTCATCTGTTAAGGGCCCTATCCAGTAATATCTACCGTGTCTGTTATATATTATGGCTATGTGAATCCACTTGCTGATAGATGGCACTGATGTCGTTAAGAATATATGGTTGACATTCTGGTCTCTGTCTTTTACGACTGTTGTGTGGTATTTGTTACGAGATAGAGTGCGAATGAATGTCTCCTATAATAGAAAATTAATGGCTAGGGTGAGGTTGGACTTATTCTACAATAGGAAACTACTGGTAAGAGCGTTGTAGAATTTCTCCTTTAATGGGAAATCACTGTCTAGAGCGCTGTAGGATTTCTCTAATGGAAAATTCTTGACTACAGAGCCAGTACAGGCTAGAACGCTGTAAGCCTTATAGAGCGTTAGAATTTCTCCTATAATAGAAAGTAACTGACAAGAGCGCTAAGGAATTTTTCCTGTCATAGAAAATTACTGGGAAGAATGCTAAAGAATTTCTCTTACATTAATGAAGGGCATTTACAGTACAGTTTACGTACATACTGTTGTAAACAAAATTCAAACATAACTTAAACATTTCAAAAGCAGCTCACGTGTATTCTTACCAATTTAGTTCCAGCCAAATCGTCACGATTGATGCCATAGGAGACAATGGCTTTGTTGATGAGGTCCTCCTTCAGGTTATGTGTTGACACCATGCTGTTGTTGATTATGGTCGGGTCCAGAAGGATCAGAGAGATGTTATAGATGGCACTGAGTGATATGAATTGTAATTGGAGGTTCAATGTGGCGTTAAGGAGTGTGGTTTTATTGGGCGAGAACGATTCTGTTGTGGACGATATCTGCAAAAACAAAATAACTTACCATTAATGAATATTAATCACTTTTTTGTTGGAGAGAATCTTTAATCTTGAGTTTTTTTTTAAAATTTGAATGGAGGAATTTCGAGACATTTGAATTTGGTTATCTATCAAATTTATATCCACATAAATGTAGATGCACTTCTAATATGAATTATTTTAAAGATCACCATGCCAGTTGTTTTATGACTGCATATCTATTTATTTTTGGAAACTGTAAACTGTTGATTTAATTTGTGTGTTGACCATGTATCAAGAGTGGTTGAATAGTGACGATCATTTGAGGCATCTTGGGTAGTTCTTTGCCGCTAACATCTGCCTACCTGGTTTGCATGTTTGTAATATTTGGACATTCTTGGTCCGACGATCTTAGTCCCAGTATTTTCTGTCTTCGACTGCAGGTATAGTACGATGGCTGCAATCATGAACAGCAGAAGGAGTTTCTTGTTTAGTCGTCGTGCTATATATCCATCCATCATACCAAGGCGCATTTTACCGAAAAACGTATTGTTAAGGTGACTAGTGACTAGTGTTAGTAGTCTAGATCAACGAGTCATCACTGATCCGTATTAATTTTCCAAAGTAAAAAATGTAAAAATCAAATGGTGTTACGGTACCATAGTCCTCGTACTTGCTATTCACGGTAAGATATCCAGTGTCAAGTGACAAGTACAGTAGCTTGATCCTATGTTTTACAGCGTTTAAGTTTTTCCAAGCACAGTGGCTGTGTAATTCTATGGATTTAAAGTTATGTTAACAAGAAAAAACATTTTGAGACCTAAAGGCGACCAAGTGCAGCGAACCGCTCTCTTTCGTTACGTGTTATTGTAAAAATACTGTATTGAAAGGCATCCTTGATTATTGGTTATAAGATGTTATCATATGTTTATGGGACATGCTGGTACATTAATATTAATCAATTGTCTTATTACACAATGTAAATGCTGGTTCGGGATCATCATCACTTGTAAAAACAATTAGCTTGTCTTTGAAAACCAATATATATGCGATATTTGACCCCCAACTATTGAAATGGTGCTCGAAAACAGGTAGCGAAAGCAAACGAGTTGAATTTGTCGATATTTCGTGTCTGTGATGAATCTATATATTACAGATGTTTGTAAGAAAATGAACCATGATGCAATCCAATCTAAATGTCTTTTTTATCTATTAAGTACCCGTATGTCAATGACCAAAGCGTTGGACAACGGGGGTCACCCAATATTGGAAACCATCTGCTTGGTGTATGATATATACTTTTTAAAAGACGTACATAAGGGTGATGTACTGGGAGGTTTTGGATATGGGGTTTATCTAGAGGGAGATATGCATATCTAACTAAGGGACCGTAGGGACCGAAGGTAGATGTGCATATCTCACGAGGGATGAACCCAATATCCAAACCGACCGTACATAACTGCTTTATCCTATACCAAGTAGAGTTTCAGGTGCATATGGCCATTTCAATAGTACAAGGTGTAAAATAATCAAATCATTCTTATGCAAAGTCATTTTATTGCATTTCCACTACTTACCGGAAGCGGGAAGATATGCACCGAAGCGGGAGATATGGAGGTTCTGGATATGGAAACCTCAAAATCAGGATACGGGATATATCTTACCAACTTATCTCCCTAAAACTCTACTTGACATAGGATAATAGTTGATATTCAACCAGATAAAAAATGTATATATGACGTGCACGGACCTGAGGACAATTCGGGAAGTGCGGGGTAATCTCAGCTTTAAGCGTTAATCTCTGCCTTATTTGAAAAGCTTACTATGTGTTTTTTTATATCTATTTGAAGTATTTTTTATTCGCATTTCAGTGAAATTATATTTCCTTGAAAAGTTTGTTGGGATCTATCATATTTTAAAAATTAAACATTGTTAAATACGCTGGAAGGCGTAACACTTTACGCTTACACGGCTCGTTGAAATTGGGATAACTTTAAAAAAAATAATGATCAGAATTCAGATGAATTTAACAAAACGATTACATATACATTGAATGAGAAATATATTTTCAAGAATATACACAAGCCTACAACAATGCAATTATTATGAGCATGTGATTGTGAGGCTCTAAAAACAGCAAAATGCCAACATCGCAAATTCAACGATTTGTTGAAGTTTTGGATTTGATTGTTAATTTGGGGTCAATTGCTGAAATTTTTATTAAGTATATATTGTTCTTTTAGTCTAACACCATTATATCAAGGATCAACAAAAACAAGATGATGTTAAAAGAAAGTGAACTAAATGGAACAATTAATTTTAATCATTTTAAATGCAAAATATAGTCAGACAGGTGATCTTATTTTCAATTACACAGATAAAATCAATATGTCATGCTAATAACCTTCCCAAAAACCGATTCATAAGTAGATAATCTGTTGTAAACTTCAAAAATATCAAAATCTAATATTTTTCATTTTTTGTGGACCCCTGTTAAACCCATCAAAAATAAGTAAATGGTAATGTTGACAAGTGCTCAACAAGTGAAAACGTATGCAGGAATATGTGTTTTATCATTTAAACTCATCAAAACGATTGGAGGATGAACAGGAGGAAACAGCTTAATTAAGGCTTATCTGAGAAATTCCATTATCACTATAAAGCCTCCTGTTCAGAAGGTTAATAAGAGACAAGGTATGTCGACATCATGTACATAGATGAACCTCCACATATCTCCGATGGGTTCCCCCGACACGGTATTGTGCAACCTTCAGTCATAGAATTCAAATAGTCTCCACACAGACATCGGAATCCCTCGTACGCCCCTGCGTACTTGGAACCTGAAATAATTTAAGAAATAAAAACATCACACCGGAATACCCTGATAACGCTAATGTCAGATACCGTTGTCACAAATGGCGGACATAACCGTCGCTTCAACTCTTTAATCACTTGGTCCTTGTTTCATGGGACTTTATCGTCGCCAATTCTGTATATACATTGAGCTCTTGTGATGTTCAGGGTGGGCCAAAAAACCAATACCCAAGTTTAAAGATAAAGGTTTCAGGCCCGTAGCCAGGGGGGTTCGATGGGTTCGAGTGACCCCCCCCCCACCAGGGGTGCCGTGAGCGACCAATAATCAAAAAATAGAAAATTCCCTTTCCCTCCATATTGCAGTCACAGCTGCACTCAATATGATTGACTTAATCATCATACATTTATTAAAGAGTAATGCACAATTGATAATTAATCAAAAAATATAGAAGTATTATTGCTGAATTTTGCACTATACTTGTAAAAATGTACGTCTTTTGAAAGTGCCAAAGTTAGAATTTTCCTCCATTTCCCACAATTTGGAAATCCGCAGTGAATATTTCTTTGGTCACGCATGACACCCCTGGTGTCAGTTTTAGCCTCTAAATCCACAAGAAAACAACAGTTTTTCAATCAGATAGTGTCACATTGTTGGGAAATGATTTTAATCTTTAAAATGATATACAAAAGCATGGCATGGTTTAACGTTATATCATATGATATTCATCCTTAAACTTGGGTATCGGTTTTTTGGACCACCCTGTACTTTTATCATAAGAAACCCCAATTTCTATCAAATGGGGTTGTGAATCGCCACAATACTGCGTCTTTAATATCGTCAATGACAACGGAATCTGAATTTGAAATAATTGACAAAGACAACGGCATGTGGTAAGATGTGACAACGGACTATGGTGGATGTATTGCATTGGAACATATGAAAATAACAATCTTTAAACTACATATACCGTTGTCAAATATGACCGTTGTCACTCCGATTTTACATCACATTTGACCCACACCTACTGTTGTCATTTATACAGTATCCGTTGTCCTGTGTCATATTTCGATCGGTAAGATTAAAGCCTTCGTTTCGATGGTAGAACATATTTAACTATATGATCAGTAGAAAAACACTTTGATTGATTGCAGTACCAAAGGAATTTAATCCAGTCGCTCTATTAAACTTACAGATCACGAATATCTCATTGAAGCGACGGTTATTTCCCACCATTTGTGACAACGGTATCTGACTTTACCGTTGTCAGGATATTCCGGCGTCCAAATGAATGTCACATTTAGTTCAAATTGATGTCACATTTGGTTTAAATTGATGTCATATTCCTATTTGGGGGGGGGGGGTATATACAGGAGAGGCTTGAGAAAAATGCAATAACAAGGCAGTTCGGTTCTGGATGAAGATATTTATAACGAATGCTATATTCGATAATTATAATATGAACTGTTTTAATCAATTATCATTTAAGGATTTAAGCCCTGACTCAGTGCTATATATGCTGAATCATTCCATTGAAGGTGTTGTTTCCAAATATTGCATGATCACACAGCGGGAATGCAAAGTTTAGGACACCACCCCTGAGTGTTATGAACCAGCCACAATTCATTGTCTTGGGGTTAAATTCTTTTCCCACATTACAAAATATTTTCTACAAAATCACCTAAATCGCTAAAATGACATATTAAATGTTTTTTTGCAGGGGTAAAGTTGGCAAAGCATCAATTTCAAACTGTGAGTCTAGTTATCACTTTGACAAATGCTTTATTGGTTATATAACGGAATGAAGTTACGTGAAATATCAAGTTCTGATTGGCTGGAATTGGACACACTTTGCCTAGCTATGTGTGAATTATCAATCACATCATTTACCATTAACTTTGCACTCAAGGTCGCCTTGGTACAAAACACCATGTAAAATTATCAACAATTACATTACCCATTGGACCGTTGAAAGGATATATCATTTTGAGGTTTTGATTGATGATGTCACGACAGCCCTACCATAGGAAGTGTAATAGAAAAGATATAATCAATGATTCAGTTCTCTTGGAAAAGCATAACGCATTACTAATTTCCATATGTACATGTACATGTATATATTGGATTTCTTAATAACTGCAATAGACTAGGTGCGAGTAGAAATAATCTTGATTTACGTCATTAAAACTTAAAAATTCAATCAAACTGATGTCATATTTGGAATCTACATGTAAAACTACGTCTAGAAATTTGGTTTTGAAGAGTTTATCAACCTTGAAAATGTTATTTTCTTTGAAAATGTTATTTTTATGTTTCTTTTACTGGACATATTTTAATTTGTATAACTATCAAATACATAAGGATAACATGAAAAGTGAACCACTAAAACTGATGAATATTCAAGTCTAATGGAACTTTATAATGTCCTGTCATGTTATTTCTCCCGAATTAGCCACCTGGTGGCGAAACTGGTAACTACATACTCGCATCTGAGTAATTAAGTATACGATCTTGCATGCTCTCCTATAAGTGACTATTTCATTGGATAATTTTAACTTAGAATACCAGGCCTATAGTTTGCATTGAAATGGGTTTTAATATAAACAAGGAATGTACAGAAGGATTAGATGGGCCAAAGGAGTGGTATCGATATGGAGAACTGAATTCAACAATGTTTTTCTCTTAAACCAATCATTGAAAACATTCTGTAAAAAACACGGTATTTTATGTAATGTTGACTGATTGACAACAATTTAATGCAAACATTATTTAGAAATATTTTATATACAGGGTGGTCCAAAAAAATTGAAACATTTGTTAATTGAACACAAAACCTTTATTTTTCCTCAAAAATGCACCAAAATTTTACTGAGCATAGTTCAGTCACTTATCTCTCTGATGTAAAGTTTATTGGTGCATACCACACAGTTAATGCATTAAACTAGTCAATGTTTGATATGACCCCCTTTTCTTAAATATAAGCTTGTCAATTTCGCAGCTACTTTTTCAAGTACCGTATTCTTTATTTCAAAGCTTTAATGAGCGTGTTGATTGCTAAACATATTTTATAAAATCATATTTAGTGGACATGAGGTATTAACATCTATGGTTTGCTGGAAAACTATTGTGTTATTGTCAACTTAAGAATACCCAAAATCATTATTTTTATTTAAGAGTAGGAAAGATAGAACATGTCAGAGGTGATTGCATAACCCATACAGCTACTAAACTGACAAAATCATTGTTTCCACTTTTCAGTAGAGGGGAAACTTATCAGTTATTTACAAGGCTTTATTGAAGACCACATATAATATAATATATCATTTGTGTTCTGGGAAACTCCTTTATGATATTGATATACATATATTGATATATTCAATGAATATTATTCATCTTAGAACAAGAAAGGGAGGGGGAATCATTTACCAGTCAAAACAGACTGGCCTGGCCTCTTTCTGGAGAATATTCAATCAGTAATATATATCTAACAATAGCCATCAAAATATGCTTGATACCCATTTGGGTAAAAAAATGTTGAATATGTTCATATATTTGATCTTCCAAGGCAAACATATAAGTAGTTAGTTTTTGTAATCAAGATGGCTTGGACTAAATCAAACGAACAGCAAAGTGAATGAATCATTTCAAAACTGAGCCGCAGGCTTCAACTTGTAATTCAGGAGAAAGGGGGTCATATCAAACATTCTCTAGTTTAATGCATTAACTTTGTTGTTTGCACCTATAAACTTTACATCAGATAGATAAGTGATTGAACAATACTCAGTAAAATTTTGGTGCATTTTAGAGAAAAAATAACGATTTTGAGTTCAATTATCAAATGTTCCAATTTTTTCTTGGACCACCCTGTATATAACTGTTTTTGTTAACATTTTTTTTCTAGTGCAATTGTTTTTGCTACTTTCTACCAATTCTTGAGAATGAAATTAAATGTCTTTCCGAACCCTGTTGGAACAAAATAGCATATACAACATGTTTTAGACCTCTCAATATTATAGTTATACAAAGGAATTTTTGGTTGATTTTAAAAAAGTATTCAAAAAATTAAAACAAAATCCCCCCAAAATAGATAAAAATCAATATAAACCTTTTATTTCATTAACAAGATACTTCTTTAAAATCAACCAAAATTTCCTTTGTACAATTACAATATTGAGAGACCTAAACATGTTGTGTTTATGTCGTTTTGTTCCAATTCATGAGGTTCGGAAAGATGTTTCATTTCACTCTGGAAACATGATACCAAGAACAAAACAAGTGTTTGATGTGTTTTCTAAAATAATATAGATGAAAGTATATATATTTTTCCAATTATATTGTTACCATTCAAGAGATGACCATTAAATTGACAATGTGTAAAATTTTCAGAATTTTTTGATGACTGGTTTAAGAGAAACGTGTGTTCAAAAAGTTCGCCATATCGATACCCATCCTTTGTCACAGCGAACCCCCGAAAAGTGACCCCCCCCCCTTGGCAAAAGCTGGCTACATGCCTGCAAATTGTTTAAGCCGTTTGTAGGCAAACCTAACCTTACCTTTTACTCTACAGTGATCAACACAACGCTGTATGGTGAGGTTGTCGTCCGGGTAATTTGTATGCGAGTATGCATAATAGAATATACGAGTACACCCCAAATAGGTCAACTCAGCTGAAATGTAGTTTATATAAAGAAAAATTAGAAAAAAAATTTTTTTGATAGATTCTCAAACATCTTGTTTGGTTTATAAATCACGTACATGTACATGTTTCAATCAATTTATGTAAAATTCAAAATAAATCTTATTTTTCGGCCTGTTTATGCCACAATCGCAACCCCCTGACTGAAAACCGAAACATTTTTGGCCTCGCACCCCCCCCCCTGACTGAAAGCTTGCTACGCCCCTGAGTGGTATACCCAACCTAGTTCAATCCTTTTGAAATGTAATATTCATATAAAGGTATGAGTAGTAGAATAATGCACTATACCCCATCTATCTCAGTCCTGTTGAAATGTTAATATACAGGTATAAGTAGTAGAACACTGCGGTGGTATACCCCACCTAGTTCAACCCAGGGTTAATTAGGTGTCGATGGAAGAAAAACTCAAAGCCCAACCATATATTTCAACTTTATTGCAATTGATGACTAACATACAGTGACATAAACATCAGGTAAAGCAAAAATTGACAATGGACAAAGGACAATGAAATATTATTATTTGACAACGGATTCAGTTGTAAAATGTAAAGATTGAAACATCCCTGCAAAATGTTGGCGAGACAGCTGCCTCGTCTGCCCAACAAGTGGCAACGCCCATGCCAGGCTTGTTTAAACGTCCATGTCTGGCTAGTGGAAACGTCCATGCCTGGCTAGTGGCAAAGCCCTTGCCTGGCTTGTTGAAATACCCATGCCTGGCTAGTGGAAACGCCAATGTATGACTAGTGGAAACGCCAATGTCTGGCTATTGGAAACGCTCATGCCTGACTAGTGATAACGCCCATGTCTGGCTAGGGAAACGCCCAGGACTACCTTATGGAAACGCCAATGCATTGCTAGTGGCAGCCCCCATGCCTGGCTAGTGGAACCGCATATGCCTGGTTACTGGAAACGCTCATGCCTGGCTAGTGGCAATGCTCATGTCTGGCTAATGGCAACACCAATGCCTGGCTAATGGCAACGCACATGCCAGACTAGTGGAAACGCCCATGTCTGGCGAGTAGCAACGCTCTAGCCTGGCTAGTGGGAACGCCCATTCCTGTCTAGTGGCAAAGCCAATGCCTGGCTAGTGACAACGCCCATGCCTGGCTAGTGGAAACGCCCATGCCCGACAAGTGGCAGAGCCCATGCCTGGCTAGTGGAAACGCCAATACCTGCCTAGTGGCAACGCTCATGCCTGGCTATTGGCAACACCAATGCCTGGCACTGAAGTGGAAACGTACATGCCTGATTAGTGGAAACGCCCATGCCTGGCTAGTGGCACGTTCATGCCTGGCCAGTGGCAACGCCCATGCTGGCTGGAGGAAACGCCAATGTCTGGCTTATGGCAACACGCATGCCTGGCTAGTGAAAACGCCCATTCCAGGCTAGTGGCAGCACTAATGCATTTTAGCACGAAACCCCAAGAAACCCCAATATTTATTAACTACTAGACATTTCCCTTTGTTTTCCTGTCAATGTTGAAGAATCCAGATTCAATACAATTAAATAAAAGTCGTGCTATTATGTCTTCAATCAGACTGTAATTAAATTGAATTTATTTTAGATGGCAGCATTATTTGTATAAGTGTCCCATCCTTGACATGCAAATATAAATAATATATTGTGAAATAGTTCATTGAAATTATTTTCAATTGATCTTTGCATTTGCGTGTTGAGTACAATTACTTCATCCTACCATTTGACACAAGCCAAGGCAAGAAACTTCTTTATATGACAACGAGACCCAGAATTTACTGAACACAGCTGGCTCAAACTTCTGTCAGCTCGGTAGAGTAACCCAGAGGTAACCGATAGGGGGGAAGGTTGCAATTAGGTCTTTGTAATTCTTGTTTGTATGTGGACTTTTGTCAAATTGTGGATTTGTCTGGCTTAAGATGCATCTAATCTGGCCCGGTAGCTCAGTTGGTTAGAGCGTCGTGCTAATAACGCGAATGTCGTGGGTTCGATCCCCATCCGGGCCATACTTTTGGTTTGACTCCATAATGAGCGACTTGGGTATCATTCGCTTATTCAACTGCTGACTGACGAATTAACCCCTATTTTATGGCCAACTCACTTAAATATGAATAGTCACACATTCTCGAATTTCAGGTCCATTTCGAGGTTTGGACTTTTGAAGAAATACAAAATCCATTGTTTTACATAGGAATGTCGATTTTCAAAAATTCATCAGATTTATCAATTTTTGACATATTGTAATTGAGGAAAAAATTTGGAAAATTTGGAGGCATTGGAAATTAAGTCAAGTTACATTCCCATAAATATTATAAGTATTTTCTTCACAGGTTATGTAAATGAAAATTCCAACATAAAGAGGCTTTAACACGTAGTTCAATGAGGGAGCTAAGGTTGCCAAACTTATGGAGGGGAGTGTACCATTTGACACAGGCCAAGGCAAGAAACTTCTTATTCTTAGAATATGAAAAATTATGTTTGCACTTTTGTTAAATTGTAAAGTTGTCTGGCCTGGAATGCATCTAAGCCGGCCCGGTAGCTCAGTTGGTTAGAGCGTCGTGCTAATAACGCGAATGTCGTGGGTTCGATCCCCATCCGGGCCATATTTTTGGTTCGACTCCATAATTAGTTTGCTCAACTGCCGGCTGTCGGCTGACGAGTTAACCGTTATTTCATGGCCAGTACCTGAAACTTTTCATATCCATAGGCCTATTAGAATTAGGGTTTCCTACAATAGCGGTTAATCCGTCAGCCGACAGCCTGCTTTTGAATTCGCGAATGCTCGCTTACATGTAGAGATTCACTAGTTTTGTCCAAATGTTTCAATTTGCATCAGATTATGAAAGGTTTGGGGGATTATTCTATGATTTCAACACTTCGATCATTATTATAATGTTGTCCAACCATTACGTTTCATTAATTCAAATGGTGAATATTCAACTTAATTAAAAATCATCTCTGGCACATCTAAGATACCCCGATCACCCTACATAAGTCGCATTAACAACAACAATATGCCAACCCGTTACCAAGGCAACTACCCTAGACGTGACAACATACCTGGATAAAACCTGTTCGTATGCCATAAGTCGTAATCGTTATTGTATACATCCAATGCAATAGTACCACCTTTTGCCAATAATTGACACTTATTGTTAGTATTCGATTTTCGGAAATTGAATTGAGTGCAGTCCTTCGTTGATGCGCAATAAGTTGCGCAGTCGTCAACTGTCATGAATGGCATCTCATGTGTTACATTTAGAGCCATGGTGTTTCTATATGCATAGAATGCGTGTCCAAATGAAAAGTCCAACAAGGTGTGGATATATGTTAACCCGAAAATGATCGAACAGACACAGTTCTTAATCATTTTTATAAATTTTCAGAATGCTTTGTGTACAGAGTTATTGAATCTTTCCTTATGTCTTGGTACCGATGTTCATCCGGATTATTTGAAATCGCCACCGTATGATTTCTAATTCCCAAACACCAATGTACCTCTTGATCTTTTGATGAGTGATTGCGAAATCAACAACATAAGTATCCTCATGCCAAAATAACGTTGCAGCTCGCAGTTCATTTGCTAAATCTGTTAGACCAGTTCTGTGTTTTGAATATGATCGGCTGAAATCGAAGACGTTGCTAATGATCTAGATCTCCAGATCAAATTAATGAAGTGCACGAGCCCGAGGAATGGGGAAAGCATATAAAAACACAATGTAAGATTGCTGGTATTGAAACATTCCTTTTAACAACACGAACATTGACCATTGTATTTCCTGCAATTAAACGCAATTTGCAACATTGTTCTATTACTTTAACACCATAATTCACTGGTGACACTGACACCAATCGAATTAATTAGATTCGAATGTAATTATGTTTTAATTGTCATTATAATATTACTTACATTCTTTCTCAATTTTGAATAACAAGTTATAATTATGTTAAAGTGCCCGATAAACTATAAAATGCGCATGCGTCCAGGTGTTGATAAACTATAAATAGCGAAAATCCAGGGTTTGTCACCACAAGGTAAGCCAGGGCGTGTTGAGAGAACAGCTAGTGTTGATATTGAATTTACATGTAGCCAGATAAGTTTCCTTATTGAAATTACATATGGTTATTAGCAATACTTTGTAGGTGCTAAATAATAAAATATTTAGAGTATATATGAGAGAAATTGACCATTTCGAAGCTGTTGAAAAGTTTGTGGCTCTCGGCTACACCGGGGAATTTACTTCCATGAGTACACACATAAATGTGGGGCTCCCCAAGAGGTACGCGACAAGGTGACCTGGCATCAAATGTGCGACTAAATGCTACTATCAAGAAGATAAAATAACGAATACGACAATAAGTTATTGCATGTGACAATTCCGAGCATTCATCTCACTGAAGTATTTTGAAGTGAAAATAAGATTTTTGTTTTGATACATGGATTCAGATGAACGTAACTTTATTCTGACAACTAATCAAAACTGAACAAAATTGATTGTACGTAACAGACAATTTCAATTGTTTTACAATGTTTTGATTGGCTAAACGAATGAAACCAACAAATTATGACATGTAAAATGACAATTTTGAAATGTAAAATTTAAAAGTGACAAACACAACCTCCCTATCCACTCTTTGGGAGCCCTACTAATATGTACATGCAGCAGTGGTAGTGTACAGCTTATTACCACACTACTGGGCTTTGTATTCTAAAGCCTGTTGCTTGTAATAACACTGTTCACTCAACGTATGTTTTGTGTGTGGGCAGTCAACGATAATCATTGTTTCATCCCGGTTATATGACCTCGGCAATTATAACAAAACCGTACTAAACGAAAAACGCAAATAAGAGAAAGCTTTCACACACATATAAAAAATTACTTGGGACGATGGAAGTTAACCCCCCTCCCCCTTGGACAGCTATATGTATATTTCCTACTTGTTGGAAACATCAATGGACGTAGGCTGTTCCAAAAGGATGTACAGGTTGCTATACTTTGGGAGGGGAGTGTATATGTAATGAGTGATTAAACTAAAACCTAGGATGAATCTTAGACTAAAACATTCTATTTCCGTTCTTTTTAAATCGTTGTACAACTTCTCTCTTTTCTGATTCTGCAAACTTTCCTGCTTCAACCATATTTGGTGCAGATCTGTCCCAGGCCCACTCTTTGTCAGGTTGCATCCAATTAGGTCCATACTCGGCTTCTATAATAGCTTGAGTGTTACATGGCACAAGGTAGAGATCACTGAATAACTCAGCGGAACAGAGGGGTATATCTCGAGGATAAATCCATCACACTTTTTCTAGTGTCTTAGAACGCAAACCACTGATCCACGCGTACTTGGTCTCTTTATAGTGGAAGAATATATCCAACTTGATACCGAATCCTAGAACTACCAACTCAAAGCCATCTTTCGGCTGAAAGGTAAAACGGAACTTGAATCGAAAGTGATTAGTTTCATTTCAGTACAAATGCCTATAATAGCAGGGTTAAGATCAACTTATTAATTTGGGCTTTTGAAAATCAATCTCGGCCTCTATCAAATCCCTTAGCATAGGATTTGATCAGATTAACCAAATCAGAAACCGACCATAGTAAAGTTCTGACAATAACCTGGTCGTTTAAGCCCAACATATACTAACTACTTGTCCCATCGAGTCCCACGATGTCCCATGAGACCTCGTTATCCTTGCCCCTTGGAGTCCCACTTTGCCCTATCGAGTTCCATATTTTCATTCTCGGTATGGCTTCGTGGGACTCGATCGGGGACTCGATGGGGCATGATTGCGCAAAGTTCCGCGGACTACCACGAAATACCATGAAGTGCCACGGAGTCTCATGGGGCAAAACCTCAAGGTCCAAAGAAGTCCGACGAAGTCCCATGCAATGTTGATCCTGTGGAGGTCCCCCGGGAGGTCCCACTCCCACAGTGCTCCATTGGTGTATGTTGGGTTTTACTCTCACCTTGCCATAGCGGTGCGTGATTCTGATTGGTTGCCCCGGGCGATGAAGAAGTTTTTCTAGGTCAGGATTAAATTCCGTGATCCATGTCCCAACATCCACATCAGTGGTGTGTGCGATGAAACCACACTGTCTGTACCAACCTACAAAACGTCAAAATGTTAGTACGAATGTACAAATAAAGCTAAACTGTTTGTACCATAGTAAGAAGTATTTCTAGTTCAGGATTAAATTCCGTGATCCATGTCCCAACATCTACATCAGTAGTGTGTGCGATGTAACCACACTGTCTGTACCAACCTACAAAACGTCAAAATGTTAGTACGAATGTACAAATAAAGCTAAACTGTTTGTACCATAGTACCAACCTACAAATGTCTGTCTGTACACACTGTCACGCTGTCTGTACCATTCTAAAAATAAAGCCACACTGTCGGTACCATCCTATAATTCAGTCATATTGTCCGTGTCCTTCTAAACCACCATCTGTACCATCTTTAAATAAAAACATATTATTCTATTACATTAATAAAAAAATTAGTACCGTGGGTACTGGGCTCACATGGTGTTGCTCAAAAGTGAAAATAAAAAGACGGGTATAATTTTTTGCAGATTTTTTGTGACAAAATTATTTCATACAACTACTCTTTACAAAGACATGGCTTTTTACAATGCAGGACACCTGAACTTATTTGTAAAGCTAGGAAATGGGCCAAAGGTGAATTTCCCGAGACAAAAATGGTGGCCATTTTGAAATTAGGCAAGATTTTGAAGGAGTCACAAGTTTTTTTTCTTTATTGATGTTGAACAAAATTATTTTAAATCAGGAATCCTATCTACAGATGATTTAAAAAGTGTTGACAGAGGTTTAAAACTTGCCACTTTTTTGGACTGACTGAGAGACAGATGGACGAATCAATGTTAACTAAAATGGCTGAAAATAAAAAAAAACTGATATAATATTTTGCCGATTTTTTGTAACAAAATTATTTCATACAACTACTCTTTACAGTGACATGGCTTTTTACAATGCAGGACAGCTGAAATTATTTGTAAAGCTAGGAAATGGGCCAAAATTAAATTTCGCGAGACAAGAATGGTGACCATTTTGAAAATAGGCGAGCTTTTGAACCAAGAGTCATAGGAGAGTTTTTTGTATTGATGTTGAACAAAATTAACTTAAAACAGGAATCCTATCGACAGAGGGTTTAAGGCAAATGGTCCAAAAGTGGATTTTGCGAGACAGATGGACAAATCAATGTTAACTAAAATGGCTGAAAATAAAAAAATGGATGTAATTTTTTGCTGATTTTTCGTAACAAAATTATTTCATACATCTACTCTTTACATTGACATGGATTTTTACAATGTAGGACACTTGAAATTATTTGTAAAGCTAGGAAATAGGTCAAAAGTGAATTTCGCGAGACAAAAATGGCGGCCATTTTGAAAATAGGCGAGCTTTTGAGCCAGGAGTCATAGGGGAGTTTTCTGTATTGATGTTGAACAGAAATAACTTAAAACAGGAATCCTATCGACAGAGGTTTTAAAACGTGCCACCGTTGTTGACGGAAAAGTGGATTTCACAAGTCAGATGGACAAATCAATGTTAACTAAAATGGCTGAAAATAAAAAAATAGATATAATTTTTCGCTGATTTTTCGTAACAAAATTATTTCATATATCTACTCTTTACATTGACACAGATTTTTACAATGTAGGACACCTGAAATTATTTGTTAAGCTAGAAAATGGGTCAAAAGTGAATTTCGCGAGACAAAAATGGCGGCCATATAATATTTTGCCGATTTTTTGTAACAAAATTATTTCATACAACTACTCTTTACAGTGACATGGCTTTTTACAATGCAGGACAGCTGAAATTATTTGTAAAGCTAGGAAATGGGCCAAAAGTGAATTTCGCGAGACAAGAACGGTGACCATTTTGAAAATAGGCGAGCTTTTGAACCAAGAGTCATAGGAGAGTTTTTTGTATTGATGTTGAACAAAATTAACTTAAAACAGGAATCCTATCGACAGAGGGTTTAAGGCAAATGGTCCAAAAGTGGATTTTGCGAGACAGATGGACAAATCAATGTTAACTAAAATGGCTGAAAATAAAAAAAATGGATATAATTTTTTGCTGATTTTTCGTAACAAAATTATTTCATACATCTACTCTTTACATTGACATGGATTTTTACAATGTAGGACACTTGAAATTATTTGTAAAGCTAGGAAATAGGTCAAAAGTGAATTTCGCGAGACAAAAATGGCGGCCATTTTGAAAATAGGCGAGCTTTTGAGACAGGAGTCATAGGGGAGTTTTCTGTATTGATGTTGAACAGAAATAACTTAAAACAGGAATCCTATCGACAGAGGTTTTAAAACGTGCCACTGTTGTTGACGGAAAAGTGGATTTCACAAGTCAGATGGACAAATCAATGTTAACTAAAATGGCTGAAAATAAAAAAATAGATATAATTTTTCGCTGATTTTTCGTAACAAAATTATTTCATATATCTACTCTTTACATTGACACAGATTTTTACAATGTAGGACACCTGAAATTATTTGTTAAGCTAGAAAATGGGTCAAAAGTGAATTTCGCGAGACAAAAATGGCGGCCATATAATATTTTGCCGATTTTTCGTAACAAAATTATTTCATACAACTACTCTTTACAGTGACATGGCTTTTTACAATGCAGGACAGCTGAAATTATTTGTAAAGCTAGGAAATGGGCCAAAAGTGAATTTCGCGAGACAAGAATGGTGACCATTTTGAAAATAGGCGAGCTTTTGAACCAAGAGTCATAGGAGAGTTTTTTGTATTGATGTTGAACAAAATTAACTTAAAACAGGAATCCTATCGACAGAGGGTTTAAGGCAAATGGTCCAAAAGTGGATTTTGCGAGACAGATGGACAAATCAATGTTAACTAAAATGGCTGAAAATAAAAAAAATGGATATAATTTTTTGCTGATTTTTCGTAACAAAATTATTTCATACTTCTACTCTTTACATTAACATGGATTTTTACAATGTAGGACACTTGAAATTATTTGTAAAGCTAGGAAATAGGTCAAAAGTGAATTTCGCGAGACAAAAATGGCGGCCATTTTGAAAATAGGCGAGCTTTTGAGCCAGGAGTCATAGGGGAGTTTTCTGTATTGATGTTGAACAGAAATAACTTAAAACAGGAATCCTATCGACAGAGGTTTTAAAACGTGCCACTGTTGTTGACGGAAAAGTGGATTTCACAAGTCAGATGGACAAATCAATGTTAACTAAAATGGCTGAAATTAAAAAAATAGATATAATTTTTCGCTGATTTTTCGTAACAAAATTATTTCATATATCTACTCTTTACATTGACACAGATTTTTACAATGTAGGACACCTGAAATTATTTGTAAAGCTAGAAAATTGGTCAAAAGTGAATTTCGCGAGACAAAAATGGCGGCCATTTTGAAAATAGGCGAGCTTTTGAACCAGGAGTCATAGGGGAGTTTTCTGTATTGATGTTGAACAGAAATAACTTAAAACAGGAATCCTATCGACAGAGGTTATAAAACGTGCCAGTCAAAAGTGAATTTCGCGAGACAAAAATGGCGGCCATTTTGAAAATAGGCGAGCTTTTGAACCAGGAGTCATAGGGGAGTTTTCTGTATTGATGTTGAACAGAAATAACTTAAAACAGGAATCCTATCAACAGAGGTTTTAAAACGTGCCACTATTGTTGACGGACAGACAGACAGACAGACGGACGGACGGACAGACAGACGGACAAGTGAGCGATTGCAAAAGCTCACCATGTGAGCTAACGAGGTCGTCTTTAACTTCCTACATATCCTCGCTGTTAGTTACATCAGACACATAAAATCACTATGTCTGTACCATTCTACATATAATGCCTTATTATTTAATTAATGTGTATTGTTACTCTGACGTACCTAATAGCGTTCCAGAAGTCAACCAAAACTCCATGCCAACTTTATCAAACACATCTTGTGTGGCTCGCAATATCTTCCGCGCCTTATTAGCAGCTCTGTTTGCTTTCACTATGGCCGCTTTTGACAGTTTATTGGCCGAGTTAAATTGATCAGCTCTTGTCTGGTTACAAGGGATAAACTTGGAATGTTCTAAACTGGAGAGATACTTGGAGGTAGATGCTGGTACATACAACCCAGGGATGGCACTCTTAGTCACAGCAAGACTGAAAATATTACAAGCGATAAACTTGAAATGTTCTAAACTGGAGAGATACTTTGAGGTAGATGCTGGTACATACAACCCAGGGATGGCACTCTTAGTCACAGCAAGACTGAAAATATTACAAGCGATAAACTTGGAATGTTCTAAACTGGATAGATACTTTGAGGTAGATGCTGGTACATACAACCCAGGGATGGCACTCTTAGTCACAGCAAGACTGAAAATATTACAAGCGATAAACTTGGAATGTTCTAAACTGGAGAGATACTTGGAGGTAGATGCTTGTACATACAACCCAGGGATGGCACTCTTAGTCACAGCAAGACTGAAAATATTACAAGCGATAAACTTGGAATGTTCTAAACTGGAGAGATACTTGGAAGTTGATGCTGGTACATACAACCCAGGGATGGCACTCTTAGTCACAGCAAGACTGAAAATATTACAAGCGATAAACTTGGAATGTTCTAAACTGGAGAGATACTTGGAGGTAGATGCTGATACATACAACCCAGGGATGGCACTCTTAGTCACAGCAAGACTGAAAATATTACAAGCGATAAACTTGGAATGTTCTAAACTGGATAGATACTTTGAGGTAGATGCTGGTACATACAACCCAGGGATGGCACTCTTAGTCACAGCAAGACTGAAAATATTACAAGCGATAAACTTGGAATGTTCTAAACTGGAGAGATACTTGGAAGTAGATGCTGGTACATACAACCCAGGGATGGCACTCTTAGTCACAGCAAGACTGAAAATATTACAAGCGATAAACTTGAAATGTTCTAAACTGGAGAGATACTTTGAGGTAGATGCTGGTACATACAACCCAGGGATGGCACTCTTAGTCACAGCAAGACTGAAAATATTACAAGCGATAAACTTGGAATGTTCTAAACTGGAGAGATACTTGGAGGTAGATGCTTGTACATACAACCCAGGGATGGCACTCTTAGTCACAGCAAGACTGAAAATATTACAAGCGATAAACTTGGAATGTTCTAAACTGGATAGATACTTTGAGGTAGATGCTGGTACATACAACCCAGGGATGGCACTCTTAGTCACAGTAAGACTGAAAATATTACAAGCGATAAACTTGAAATGTTCTAAACTGGATAGATACTTGGAGGTAGATGCTGGTACATACAATCCAGGGATGACACTCTTAGTTATAGTAAGACTGGAAATATTGGGAAAGTAGAAATCCTAGCCTTGCCCAAGTCGGTATTTTTTACTTATCTGATCTTGAATTATTACCGCCTTGTACAATCCAATACACCTGCACTGATATTATGCAGAGTTATTCAACGGTTTCGAGATTTCCATAATACGCTATCAGGGGTATCGCGAAACCTTATTGATTAACAGATATACGCGTGGACACGACGTGTGACTTCAGGCTGATTGACCAATCAAAACGTTATCAGGTTGACCTGCATAAGCAAAGCAATCTTCCCGATTTGAAATTCAATGATCTGATCGATCGTTTTTTTAGAGTTACAATATATTATGTAATTAAATGTACATAGGAAATATAAGAGTCATTAATATAAATTAAATCATGCAATAGATTTAAAACTGATTTGGCGATGAAAATACAAGACCGAGTCCAATGTAGCGGGTCATGTAGTCGATCACTGATTGAATCTCAGCCTACATGTTCATTTGAATTCAGCGATCGTTTCAACGTTTATTGTTGAAATCTTCTCACCTCCGGTTACCGATCGATGCTCCGGCATCCACTAAACTCTGATTGATATTTATCTGATAAAATATTTGTATTTCCATGATGAATTCATGCAAGATTTGTTCGTGAAAAGTCCCGGCGAAAAGTAAAAAGTGTACTTGTTTTTGACCGTGCATAATAATGAGCTAACGCTGCAGGATCGTTGTTGATTGGTCAAATTTTACCGACATAAACATTGAGTCGGTAAAGCACATGGCTTTCTCTTTGGTACAAGGCGGTCATAATAGAAATCAAGATAGTAAAAGAGACCGACTTGGGCAAGGCTATAGAAATCCCTGAATGCAACTTATTGTCAGTTTTTTCTAAAGGACTAGTATTTAGATGGCAAGAGATTTTGGACAGCTGTATTTTTGGTCATGGGTATTTCCCGACCATACAATGAACTATATTAAAACAATATCTTGACTTCAACAAAAGTGCATGAAAAAAAATAAAAATCTCATTTTAATAATGAGATTAGCCATGGATTAGTAACCCACCTCCTCACTTTTTCAATAATGTTGACCTTATATTGAAAAAGAGGACCGTGATTTTCAAAGTTTCTGTGCAAAATTAGATTGCAACATTAGTTATAAATTAGCGAGCAAACATTTATCATTACAGCCAGTTAGCAGGCTAAGAAGCAACTGAAGGGAGCATAGACCAGAACACGTGTCTGGGAATGACATCTGTCATAGATAAGGCCAGCCCCCTTGACAAATGCTTTGTAGGTTTAATGTTAGAGGCTGGCCCTATCTGAGACGATCTGTTGCTGCATAATTTAAATCAAGTTTAATTAATTAAACTTACAAGTAATCTCATATATAGGAAAATTGGATTGATATACTATCTTCAACACAAATAGATGGCAACACAGTGTCATAATATCTGGTGTTATATTTGGATCTCATGTTTTGTACTCATAGTGTCAGCTACTGAATGCAGTTTATTCATACAGGATTATATGGCATTGTGACTTGCAAACACTTGAGTAGTATTATACCCAACAGCATTTATATAGAAGGTATAAGAAAATGTTTGAAGGATACATGCTCATAAAAGTCATGCTCATAGTAATTTGAGTAATGGCTGATGTTTGAATGGGTTTTTTTTTCTCCAGCACTTCACATTACCTTGACATTATATCCTTTATGTAACCCAATCCCAAAAGAGGGGTGTATAAATTTAAGAATCTGGCAAACTTCATTACACTTTCATTTGGTTGGGATATAGCGAGGTTTTTATTACTCCAGTCTTATTCGATATAATCATATAAATATGGTGAGGTAGAATTGCTAATTATAAATTCCATTCAAAATGGGTTAGTACAAAACATGGCACCGTGTCATGGCACAGGTACACCCTATGGCATAGGCTACGGCACCCCCTATGCCATACTGTAGGCACTAAAACACTATTACGAGTCAAATTCTTGCATATTTATGTAGATTATGATTACCCTTACAAATGTCTACCCTTCCAAACATTGTTCTTGAGCCTCTTACTAAAGTTATAATATTATCTTTCTTGGCATAGTTTGCCATGAATGAACATTTGTAAATCTGAATCAAGTTACAGACGTATGTAGTACGTACTCAAGGACCCATTCTCTCTTTGCCCAAAAACAAAACTTTCGTAAGAGGATCAAGAACAAAAATAATCGAAATAAATCTGAATTAGTATTCAAGAGCCAATGACACAGGGGTGCCATGGCTTAGTGGCTTAGTGCCATGTTTTGTACTAATCCCATTTTAGAGGCTTTTCAGTCTATTCTTATTTTCTAATCAAAATACGGGTGTTTGTGATTCATTTCTGGAAATGTTAAGAATATAAATTGAAACGAAACACAATTAGTTGAAACGGTGTAAGAGGCGAAGATACAGGGCGAGCCAATAAAGGTAACCAAAAAATGTTTGCTAATAACTCAGTCATTCAGCATGGGTTTAAAATCATATTTTGCACAATTAAACCTTGTTCAATTTCAGTTCATTATACATTTAATTCTCAATTATATTGCAGTTAAAAGTTACATAGGTCAATCCCTTGCGCAATGTGCATTACAGGCTAGCGTTTTGAAATGAATATAGATCAAATTAATTAACTCGTTGAGTGAGTTATACTTACAAATGTCCCAACTGGTTGCCTACACTCAATGGTGAAAAGTAAATCAGAATAAATTGGGTTAAAACCTTGGTCAATGTTCTTTCATTCTACTAAGTGTCATTGGTCTATCTATTGTAGTCACGATTTTATGGTTATTTACAAAACATGGTCAAAATGCCGAAATGTGTCTCACTGACTGGACATAAATCCCACCAGAGTTTTATCTTTGGGCATATTTTCTACACTAACTTCCCTTGAAACATAGAAACAAGAGATAAGAAGGAAGATAAGAGCCATAACATAAGATGTTTATGAGCGTGTTGTGTACAACTAAGCCCAAAACGTTCAAGTTGGTCTTCAAACATGAATTCCATATTTTGTGGCATGTTTTGTTAAATAGCCATAAAATTTTAACCCCTAGAGATAGACCATTAAAACTTGGTAGAACTAGAATGACAATATATTGGACAAGGCCTAATTGTGCCAAATGTGACACTAAACCTGATTTATTAATATTTGTTAGGGTTACCTTTTTTGGCTCACCCTGTACATACAATTTACAATTTAATCAGCAACATAGATCAATGATTATGTCAATGTACCATACCATACATGTAAAATACTTTTGTGAAGTATATTGAAAAGTAAAACAATGAAAATAAGGAATGTGCTCCTTATTTCTGTGAGACTTTAGTAAGTGTATATATTTGCCAGTGGAGTCTCAGTACTACAAAATCTGACTGAGTCTTGAAAACTTCAATAGGACAACAGAATCACATACTCGTAAATTTGAATGGGTCATTTTATTTTTCATTGGTATCTAATGAGACTCCTCAATTGAACTTTCCCCAGAGTAGCTCTTGTGGTATTACAATGTGAGAGTAACTCATGCGGTATTGCAATGTCAGAGTAGCTCTTGTGATATTACAATGTAGAGAAATTCATGTGGTATTGCAATTTTAGAGTAACAAATGTGGTATTGTAATGTCAGAATAGCACATGTGGTATTGTCAGAGATTAAAAAATGGATTACAAATTGTGGAACTGTTACCAAAATCAGTTTCATAATCCATCCCCTTTTCATACATTTTCACATTCATACATACATGTAGCTTTACTGTACAGGGTGTCCCGAACGTATGGCCCCCCCCTAGGCAGACATATTCCAGTGTCCTCATAGTATGTGTCATATATCATTTTAAACCATATCCAAAGTTACATTGATTTGCCAAGTATCATGGTTTAACTCCCAAATAGGAAAAAGTTACAGTTATTTCAAAAGTTAGTGTTTTGTCAAAATAAAGTTAAAATTTTCACCACATTACTAGTCAATGAGTCCCCCCTTGGCCATGTTAACAGCAGCAATTATTTTCAAATATAACCTTAAAAGCCCTTCCAAATAGGGGTGTGGAATTTTATAACCCTCTTAAAACCTGTTAAGGCACTTTAGAAGAGTTTCCTTAGAGTTTCTACCCTCACCGTTCTCTTTTTCCAACTAAATACCCATCCGACCCAAAAAGAATTGCTGCTGCTAAGATGGCCCGGGAGAACACATTGACTATTGATTTGGTGTAAAATTGAACTTAATTTTGACCAAACACTAAATTTTGAAATGTCTGTAATTTTTTCACATTTGAGAGTTCAACCATGATACTTGGTGAATCAATGTAACTTTGGATAAGCTTTAAAATGATATATGACACATACTATGACGACACTGGTATATGTCTGTCTAGGGGGGGGGGGGGGGGGCCATACTTTCGGGACACCCTGTACATCAGTTTTTCATAGGTCCAGTATAAGTCAGTCAATGTTATTATATTCATGCCTCATTGGATACTCTGGTATTGAATTAAATCCCCTCGCATAAATAATGGATTATATTGGTTTCCCATGACCTAGCAAACTGTCATGCATTCATTAGCTGTCAACACATACATACATTTACAAATGTTCCTTCATTAATGCATCGATTTTCTCAAAGATGGCAGATGGGTAAACAGAACTTTCAAAGATGGACAGGGCGAACTCCATAACATGGGATTTCCCATTGGATAATCCTTATCCCATGTAACTTTCATATTAACTTTTCAATCCATATGCCCTTATATGAAGTGAATGCTACCTTACAGTGTAATCTTATATTGCAAAAAAATATGAAAAATCATGGTCATCTTTTTCAGTAATAAGGTCAATATTATTGAAGGTAGCTTACTAATCCATGGCTAATCTCATTATTAAAATGGGATTTTTATTTTTTCATGCACATTTGTTGAAGTCAAGATATTGTTTTAATATAAAATGTTCATTGTATGGTCGGGAAATACCCGTGACCAAAAATACAGCTGTCCAAAATCTCTTGCCATCTTAATACTAGTCCTTTCTTGAGAAATTAGTACATATAGGCAACTGAATGATTTTATTGAGCGTCATAAAATTTTGTAACTTCAACAATTCGGTTTCAGAATTTTTTTCGACATTCATGGCTATTCTTACTTTTGTAGAGAACATCAGAAAAGCTTTAGAAAATGACAAGTACTTAATTGGACTGTTTCTTGATCTTTCTAAAGCATTTGATACTTTCAATCATGGTATTCTTTTAGAAAAAATGATTTTTTATGGAATAAGGGATAAATCCCTTAACTTCTTGCAGAGTTATTTAGAAAACAGAAAACAAAAAGGTTTTTATAACCATGTTTTCTCTGAAACAGAATCAGTGTCATATGGTATTCCACAAGGTTCTGTCCTTGGTCCTCTTTTGTCCATTATTTATGTAAATGGTATATACTTGGCAGTGACTACTCTAAACCCCGTTATTTTTGCAGATGATACGAATGTTTTAGCACATGATTCTTGTATTGACTCTCTTGTAGAGAATCTTAACCAGGAACTAGTTACTCTTGATGAATGGTTCAGATCAAATAAACTAAACTAAACAAGAAAATTCAGTGAAAAAATTCAGAATTTTTTCACTGGATTTTCTCGTTTTTTATACATTTTACAAAACAAATCTTCTCACAAGTCTATTCTAGGCACATAAGTGCACTTTTTTGCAAACCTGGAAGATGTAGACAATGTGGGGAAGGAGTAATTCTTGTTTGAAAAATGACATGTGACTCAATTGAGGAATGCAGACAATTTCCCAACATGCACCCTGGCCTTAACATTTACACCTTTTCTCGATGCAACTATACTCACTTACCTTTGAAATGCAGCTGGGAAACGGATGCTTCCCACTGGCGGGCGTTTCTTGGCTGTTGCCTCATCTGTTAAGGGCCCTATCCAGTAATATCTACCGTGTCTGTTATATATTATGGCTATGTGAATCCACTTGCTGATAGATGGCACTGATGTCGTTAAGAATATATGGTTGACATTCTGGTCTCTGTCTTTTACGACTGTTGTGTGGTATTTGTTACGAGATAGAGTGCGAATGAATGTCTCCTATAATAGAAAATTAATGGCTAGGGTGAGGTTGGACTTATTCTAGAATAGGAAACTACTGGTAAGAGCGCTGTAGAATTTCTCCATTAATGGGAAATCACTGTCTAGAGCGCTGTAGGATTTCTCTAATGGAAAATTATTGACTACAGCGCCAGTACAGGCTAGAACGCTGTAAGCCTTATAGAGCGTTAAAATTTCTCCTATAATAGAAAATTACTGACAAGAGCGCTAAGGAATTTTTCCTGTCATAGAAAATTACTGGGAAGAATGCTAAAGAATTTCTCTTACATTAATGAAGGGCATTTACAGTACAGTTTACGTACATACTGTTGTAAACAAAATTCAAACATAACTTAAACATTTCAAAAGCAGCTCACGTGTATTCTTACCAATTTAGTTCCAGCCAAATCGTCACGATTGATGCCATAGGAGACAATGGCTTTGTTGATGAGGTCCTCCTTCAGGTTATGTGTTGACACCATGCTGTTGTTGATTATGGTCGGGTCCAGAAGGATCAGAGAGATGTTATAGATGGCACTGAGTGATATGAATTGTAATTGGAGGTTCAATGTGGCGTTAAGGAGTGTGGTTTTATTGGGCGAGAACGATTCTGTTGTGGACGATATCTGCAAAAACAAAATAACTTACCATTAATGAATATTAATCACTTTTTTGTTGGAGAGAATCTTTAATCTTGAGTTTTTTTTTAAATTTGAATGGAGTAATTTCGAGACATTTGAATTTGGTTATCTATCAAATTTATATCCACATAAATGTAGATGCACTTCTAATATGAATTATTTTAAAGATCACCATGCCAGTTGTTTTATGACTGCATATCTATTTATTTTTGGAAACTGTAAACTGTTGATTTAATTTGTGTGTTGACCATGTATCAAGAGTGGTTGAATAGTGACGATCATTTGAGGCATCTTGGGTAGTTCTTTGCCGCTAACATCTGCCTACCTGGTTTGCATGTTTGTAATATTTGGACATTCTTGGTCCGACGATCTTAGTCCCAGTATTTTCTGTCTTCGACTGCAGGTATAGTACGATGGCTGCAATCATGAACAGCAGAAGGAGTTTCTTGTTTAGTCGTCGTGCTATATATCCATCCATCATACCAAGGCGCATTTTACCGAAACACGTATTGTTAAGGTGACTAGTGACTAGTGTTAGTAGTCTAGATCAACGAGTCATCACTGATCCGTATTAATTTTCCAAAGTAAAAAATGTAAAAATGAAATGGTGTTACGGTACCATAGTCCTCGTACTTGCTATTCACGGTAAGATATCCAGTGTCAAGTGACAAGTACAGTAGCTTGATCCTATGTTTTACAGCGTTTAAGTTTTTCCAAGCACAGTGGCTGTGTAATTCTATGGATTTAAAGTTATGTTAACAAGAAAAACATTTTGAGACCTAAAGGCGACCAAGTGCAGCGAACCGCTCTCTTTCGTTACGTGTTATTGTAAAAATACTGTATTGAAAGGCATCCTTGATTATTGGTTATAAGATGTTATCATATGTTTATGGGACATGCTGGTACATTAATATTAATCAATTGTCTTATTACACAATGTAAATGCTGGTTCGGGATCATCATCACTTGTAAAAACAATTAGCTTGTCTTTGAAAACCAATATATATGCGATATTTGACCCCCAACTATTGAAATGGTGCTCGAAAACAGGTAGCGAAAGCAAACGAGTTGAATTTGTCGATATTTCGTGTCTGTGATGAATCTATATATTACAGATGTTTGTAAGAAAATGAACCATGATGCAATCCAATCTAAATGTCTTTTTTATCTATTAAGTACCAGTATGTCAATGACCAAAGCGTTGGACAACGGGGGTCACCCAATATTGGAAACCATCTGCTTGGTGTATGATATATACTTTTTAAAAGACGTACATAAGGGTGATGTACTGGGAGGTTTTGGATATGGGGTTTATCTAGAGGGAGATATGCATATCTACCTGAGGGACCGTAGGGACCGAAGGTAGATGTGCATATCTCACGAGGGATGAGCCCAATATCCAAACCGACCGTACATAACTGCTTTATCCTATACCAAGTAGAGTTTCAGGTGCATATGGCCATTTCAATAGTACAAGGTGTAAAATAATCAAATCATTCTTATGCAAAGTCATTTTATTGCATTTCCACTACTTACCGGAAGCGGGAAGATATGCACCGAAGCGGGAGATATGGAGGTTCTGGATATGGAAACCTCAAAATCAGGATACGGGATATATCTTACCAACTTATCTCCCTAAAACTCTACTTGGCATAGGATAATAGTTGATATTCAACCAGATAAAAAATGTATGACGTGCACGGACCTGAGGACAATTCGGGAAGTGCGGGGTAATCTCAGCTTTAAGCGTTAATCTCTGCCTTATTTGAAAAGCTTACTATGTGTTTTTTATATCTATTTGAAGTATTTTTTATTCTCATTTCAGTGAAATTATATTTCCTTGAAAAGTTTGTTGGGATCTATCATATTTTAAAAATTAAACATTGTTAAATACGCTGGAAGGCGTAACACTTTACGCTTACACGGCTCGTTGAAATTGGGATAACTTTAAAAAAAATAATGATCAGAATTCAGATGAATTTAACAAAACGATTACATATACATTGAATGAGAATTATATTTTCAAGAATATACACAAGCCTACAACAATGCAATTATTATGAGCATGTGATTGTGAGGCTCTAAAAACAGCAAAATGCCAACATCGCAAATTCAACGATTTGTTGAAGTTTTGGATTTGAATGTTAATTTGGGGTCAATTGCTGAAACTTTTATTAAGTATATATTGTTCTTTTAGTCTAACATCATGATATCAAGGATCAACAAAAACAAGATGATGTTAAAAGAAAGTGAACTAAATGGAACAATTAATTTTAATCATTTTAAATGCAAAATATAGTCAGACAGGTGATCTTATTTTCAATTACACAGATAAAATCAATATGTCATGCTAATAACCTTCCCAAAAACCGATTCATAAGTAGATAATCTGTTGTAAACTTCAAAAATATCAAAATCTAATATTTTTCATTTTTTGTGGACCCCTGTTAAACCCATCAATAATAAGTAAATGGTAATGTTGACAAGTGCTCAACAAGTGAAAACGTATGCAGGAATATGTGTTTTATCATTTAAACTCATCAAAACGATTGGAGGATGAACAGGAGGAAACAGCTTAATTAAGGCTTATCTGAGAAATTCCATTATCACTTTAAAGCCTCCTGTTCAAAAGGTTAATAAGAGACAAGGTATGTCGACATCATGTACATAGATGAACCTCCACATATCTCCGATGGGTTCCCCCGACACGGTATTGTGCAACCTTCAGTCATAGAATTCAAATAGTCTCCACACAGACACCGGAATCCCTCGTACGCCCCTGCGTACTTGGAACCTGAAATAATTTAAGAAATAAAAACATCACACCGGAATACCCTGATAACGCTAATGTCAGATACCGTTGTCACAAATGGCGGACATAACCGTCGCTTCAACTCTTTAATCACTTGGTCCTTGTTTCATGGGACTTTATCGTCGCCAATTCTGTATATACATTGAGCTCTTGTGATGTTCAGGGTGGGCCAAAAAACCAATACCCAAGTTTAAAGATAAAGGTTTCAGGCCCGTAGACAGGGGGGTTCGATGGGTTCGAGTGACCCCCCCCCCCCACCAGGGGTGCCGTGAGCGACCAATAATCAAAAAATAGAAAATTCCCTTTCCCTCCATATTGCAGTCACAGCTGCACTCAATATGATTGACTTAATCATCATACATTTATGTACTGGATAAAGCATAAGAATGAGATTTTATAAGAAATAATACACCGAAGGCCGAAGGCCTGAGGTTATTATTTCTTATCAAATCGACTTAAATCACACACATTCTTATTACAGGTAAATAGTATATTGCAGGTAAATGGTCAATGATCTAATCTGGAAAATTTTATTTCTTTTGTGTTGACTGTTCATGTAGGGGTAAGTGGTTTGATACATGTAAGTGAGTGAGTTCTTTTGAGTTGAATGTTCATGTAGTTATATAGCCAATTAATTGTAACAACAAAAAGGGTTGGTTGCATTGACCTCATGAGTGTGAGTTGATGTAAGTGACTGAGTGAGCTATAATTAGTCTAGCTTCAGTGCACAACAGGTGACCGTCCAGTCCAGAACATTGCATTTGAATACAGCAGAATATTTGTAAGTAAGATAAGATCAATGATGTAGATAGCAACAAAAATTGATAAATTGTTTTATTCTAAAGAATGCACAGTAACCAGAAAAGGGTACATGTATTTTTGTATATTGTTTTTAGGGAATGAAAACTATCAAAAACTGTCAATGGTCATTTATGTCTCACTTGTTTTTGATAGCTTGCCAAGTGTACATTCTTTAAAAACAATAGAAAAATAATGCACTTTCCTTTTGATAAAACCATACATTCTTAAAAATAAACCACAGCAAATTCTATTGTGTTGCTACCCAAGTGGGATTTAATAAAGAGTAATGCACAATTGATAATTAATCAAAAAATATAGAAGTATTATTGCTGAATTTTGCACTATACTTGTAAAAATTTTCCTCCATTTCCCACAATTTGGAAATCCGCAGTGAATATTTCTTTGGTCACGCATGACACCCCTGGTGTCAGTTTTAGCCTCTAAATCCACAAGAAAACAACAGTTTTTCAATCAGATAGTGTCACATTGTTGGGAAATGATTTTAATCTTTAAAATGATATACAAAAGCATGGCATGGTTTAACGTTATATCATATGATATTCATCCTTAAACTTGGGTATCGGTTTTTTGGCCCACCCTGTACTTTTATCATAAGAAACCCCAATTTCTATCAAATGGGGTTGTGAATCGCCACAATACTGCGTCTTTAATATCGTCAATGACAACGGAATCTGAATTTGAAATAATTGACAAAGACAACGGCATGTGGTAAGATGTGACAACGGACTATGGTGGATGTATTGCATTGGAACATATGAAAATAACAATCTTTAAACTACATATACCGTTGTCAAATATGACCGTTGTCACTCCGATTTTACATCACATTTGACCCACACCTACTGTTGTCATTTATACAGTATCCGTTGTCCTGTGTCATATTTTGATCGGTAAGATTAAAGCCTTCGTTTCGATGGTAGAACATATTTAACTATATGATCAGTAGAAAAACACTTTGATTGATTGCAGTACCAAAGGAATTTAATCCAGTCGCTCTATTAAACTTACAGATCACGAATATCTCATTGAAGCGACGGTTATTTCCCACCATTTGTGACAACGGTATCTGACTTTACCGTTGTCAGGATATTCCGGCGTCCAAATGAATGTCACATTTAGTTCAAATTGATGTCACATTTGGTTTAAATTGATGTCATATTCCTATTTGGGGGGGGGGGGTATATACAGGAGAGGCTTGAGAAAATGCAATAACAAGGCAGTTCGGTTCTGGATGAAGATATTTATAACGAATGCTATATTCGATAATTATAATATGAACTGTTTTAATCAATTATCATTTAAGGATTTAAGCCCTGACTCAGTGCTATATATGCTGAATCATTCCATTGAAGGTGTTGTTTCCAAATATTGCATGATCACACAGCGGGAATGCAAAGTTTAGGACACCACCCCTGAGTGTTATGAACCAGCCACAATTCATTGTCTTGGGGTTAAATTCTTTTCCCACATTACAAAATATTTTCTACAAAATCACCTAAATCGCTAAAATGACATATTTTAAATGTTTTTTTTGCAGGGGTAAAGTTGGCAAAGCATCAATTTCAATCTGTGAGTCTAGTTATCACTTTGACAAATGCTTTATTGGTTATTTAACGGAATGAAGTTACGTGAAATATCAAGTTCTGATTGGCTGGAATTGGACACACTTTGCCTAGCTATGTGTGAATTATCAATCACATCATTTACCATTAACTTTGCACTCAAGGTCGCCTTGGTACAAAACACCATGTAAAATTATCAACAATTACATTACCCATTGGACCGTTGAAAGGATATATCATTTTGATGTTTTGATTGATGATGTCACGACAGCCCTACCATAGGAAGTGTAATAGAAAAGATATAATCATTGATTCAGTCATACTCGAATCTCTTGGAAAAGCATAACGCATTACTAATTTCCATATGTACATGTACATGTATATATTGGATTTCTTAATAACTGCAATAGACTAGGTGCGAGTAGAAATAATCTTGATTTACGTCATTAAAACTTAAAAATTCAATCAAACTGATGTCATATTTGGAATCTACATGTAAAACTACGTCTAGAAATTTGGTTTTGAAGAGTTTATCAACCTTGAAAATTTGATTTTCTTTGAAAATGTTATTTTTATGTTTCTTTTACTGGACATATTTTAATTTGTATAACTATCAAATACATAAGGATAACATGAAAAGTGAACCACTAAAACTGATGAATATTCAAGTCTAAGGGAACTTTATAATGTCCTGTCATGTTATTTCTCCCGAATTAGCCACCTGGTGGCGAAACTGGTAACTACATACTCGCATCTGAGTAATTAAGTATACGATCTTGCATGCTCTCCTATAACTGACTATTTCATTGGATAATTTTAACTTAGAATACCAGGCCTATAGTTTGCATTGAAATGGGTCTTAATATAAACAAGGAATGTACAGAAGGATTAGATGGGCCAAAGGAGTGGTATCGATATTGAGAACTGAATTCAACAATGTTTTTCTCTTAAAC
Organism: Owenia fusiformis; assembly: GCA_903813345.2. NCBI lineage: Eukaryota > Metazoa > Annelida > Polychaeta > Sabellida > Oweniidae > Owenia > Owenia fusiformis. Next base: position 10,066,928 of record CAIIXF020000004.1, read on the forward strand.
CAATCATTGAAAACATTCTGTAAAAAACATGGTATTTTATGTAATGTTGACTGATTGACAACAATTTAATGCAAACATTATTTAGAAATATTTTATATACAGGGTGGTCCAAAAAATTGAAACATTTGTTAATTGAACACAAAACCTTTATTTTTCCTCAAAATGCACCAAAATTTTACTGAGCACAGTTCAGTCACTTATCTCTCTGATGATAAGGTTATTGGTGCATACCACAAAGTCAATGTTTGCCCTTTTCTTAAATATACACTTGTCAATTTCGCAGCTACTTTTTCAAGTACTGTATTCTTTATTTCAAAGCTTTAATGAACGTGTTGATTGCTAAACATATTTTATAAAATCATATTTAGTGGACATGAGGTATTAACATCTATGGTTTACTGGAAAACTATTGTGTTATTGTCAACTTAAGAATACCCCAAATCATTATTTTTATTTAAGAGTAGGAAAGATAGAACATGTCAGAGGTGAATGCATAACCCATACAGCTACTAAACTGACAAAATCATTGTTTCCACTTTTCAGTAGAGGGGAAACTTATCAGTTATTTACAAGGCTTTATTAAAGACCACCTCTAAGCACATATAATATAATATATCATTTGTATTCTGGGAAACTCCTTTATGATATTGATATACATATAGAGATTATCCTATATGAGGTTCAGGATATTGGGATTATCCCGAGGCAAATATAATATATTTGCCCGAGGGCCGCAGGTCCCGAGGGAAAATATATTATATTGGCCAAGGGATAATCCCAATATCCTGAACCGACTATAGGATAATATGTTTATCCCATACCAACCTTGGTCATCTGGTTCACATTGTTCAATCGTGAAAATATTTTAGAATATTCATGTCCCGTTTTGTTTTCTTGGCCGTGAGTGGATTTTCCTGTTCTCTCAAATATTCCCACATTTATTTTCTCGAATTTTTGATTGATAACGTGGATGTTCCTTCCCTTTTTTAAACCATCAAACAGATCCCGATTATCTGTGTTTTCTCCATTGTCGTTTACAGTCATCACGCGAACGTTATAAATTATGAACAAATATGCGAGCGGCGATTATGACGTAGTGGGCAGATAAACTATATCTGCCCGCTCAGAGCGGGACGTAAAGCTATATCTGCCCGCTGATGAAAATATAAGTTTTTACAAACTGGCTTTATGTACCTGTAACACGTCCAAGTATGGGATAAATTGATATATTCAATGAATATTATTCATATTAGAACAAGAAAGGGAGGGGGAATCATTTACCAGTCAAAACAGACTGCCCTGGCCTCTTTCTGGAGAATATTCAATCAGTAATATATATCTAATAATAGCCATCAAAATATGCTTGATACCCATTTGGGTAAAAAATGTTGAATATGTTCATATATTTGATCTTCCAAGGCAAACATATAAGTAGTTGGTTTTTGTAATCAAGATGGCTTGGACTAAATCAAACGAACAGCAAAGTGAATGAATCATTTCAAACCTGAGTCGCAGGCTTCAACGTAATTCAGGAGAAAGGGGGTCATATCAAACATTCTCTAGTTTAATGCATTACTTTTGTTGTTTGCACCTATAAACTTTACATCAGATAGATAAGTGATTGAACAATACTCAGTAAAATTTTGGTGCATTTTAGAGAAAAAATAACGATTTTGAGTTCAATTATCAAATGTTCCAATTTTTTCTTGGACCACCCTGTATATAACTGTTTTTGTTAACATTTTTTTTCTAGTGCAATTGTTTTTGCTACTTTCTACCAATTCTTGAGAATGAAATTAAATGTCTTTCCGAACCTTGTTGGAACAAAATAGCATATACAACATGTTTTTAGACCTCTCAATATTATAGTTATACAAAGGAATTTTTGGTTGATTTTAAAAAAGTATTCAAAAAATTAAAACAAAATCCCCCCAAAATAGATAAAAATCAAGATAAACCTTTTATTTCATTAACAAGATACTTCTTTGAAATCAACCAAAATTTCCTTTGTACAATAACAATATTGAGAGACCTAAACATGTTGTGTTTATGTCGTTTTGTTCCAATGAGGTTCGGAAAGATGTTTCATTTCACTCTGGAAACATGATACCAAGAACAAAACAAGTGTTTGATGTGTTTTCTAAAATAATATAGATGAAAGTATATATATTTTTTCCAATTATATTGTTACCATTCAAGAGATGACCATTAAATTGACAATGTGTAAAATTTTTAGAATTTTTTGATGACTGGTTTAAGAGAAACGTGTGTTCAAAAAGTTCGCCATATCGATACCCATCCTTTGTCACAGCGAACCCCCGAAAAGTGACCCCCCCCCCCCCTTGGCAAAAGCTGGCTACATGCCTGCAAATTGTTTAAGCCGTTTGTAGGCAAACCTTACCTTACCTTTTACTCTACAGTGATCAACACAACGTTGTATGGTGAGGTTGTCGTCCGGGTGATTTGTATGCGAGTATGTATAATAGAATATGCGAGTACACCCCAAATAGGTCAACTCAGCTGAAATGTAGTTTATATAAAGAAAAATTAGAAAAACAACATCTCAAACATCTTGTTTAGTTTATAAATCACGTACATGTACATGTTTCAATCAATTTTTGTAAAATTCAAAATAATTTTTCGGCCTGTTTATGCCACAATCGCACCCCCCTGACTGAAAACCGAAACATTTTTGGCCTCGCACCCCCCCCCCCTGACTGAAAGCTTGCTACGCCCCTGAGTGGTATACCCAACCTAGTTCAATCCTGTTGAAATGTAATATTCATATAAAGGTATGAGTAGTAGAATAATGCACTATACCCCATCTATCTCAGTCCTGTTGAAATGTTAATATACAGGTATAAGTAGTAGAACACTGCGGTGGTATACCCCACCTAGTTCAACCCAGGGTTAATTAGGTGTCGATGGAAGAAAAACTCAAAGCCCAACCATATATGTCAACTTTATTGCAATTGATGACTACAGTGACATAAACATCAGGTAAAGCAAAAATTGACAATGGACAAAGGACAATGAAATATTAATATGGATTCAGTTGCAAAATGTAAAGATTGAAACATCCCTGCAAAATGTTGGCGAGACAGCTGCCTCGTCTGCCCAACAAGTGGCAACGCCCATGCCAGGCTTGTTTAAACGCCCATGTCTGGCTAGTGGAAACGTCCATGCCTGGCTAGTGGCAACGCCCATGCCTGGCTTGTTGAAATACCCATGCCTGGCTAGTGGAAACGCCAATGTATGACTAGTGGAAGCGCCAATGTCTGGCTATTGGAAACGCTCATGCCTGACTAGTGGAAACGCCCATATCTGGCTAGGGAAACGCCCAGGCCTGCCTTATGGAAACGCCAATGCATTGCTAGTGGCAGCCCCCATGCCTGGCTAGTGGAACCACATATGCCTGGTTACTGGAAACGCTCATGCCTGGCTAGTGGCAATGCTCATGTCTGGCTAATGGCAACACCAATGCCTGGCTAATGGCAACGCACATGCCAGACTAGTGGAAACGCCCATGTCTGGCGAGTACCAACGCTCATGCCTGGCCAGTGGCAACGCCCATGCTGGCTGGAGGAAACGCCAATGTCTGGCTAATGGCAACACGCATGCCTGGCTAGTGAAAACGCCCATTCCAGGCTAGTGGCAGCACTAATGCATTTTAGCACGAAACCCCAAGAAACCCCAATATTTATTAACTACTAGACATTTCCCTTTGTTTTCCTGTCAATGTTGAAGAATCCAGATTCAATACAATTAAATAAAAGTCGTGCTATTATGTCTTCAATCAGACTGTAATTAAATTGAATTTATTTGTGATGGCAGCATTATTTGTATACGTGTCCCATCCTTGAAATGCAAATATAAATAATATATTGTGAAATAGTTCATTGAAATTATTTTCAATTGATCTTTGCATTTGTTGAGTACAATTACTTCATCCTACCATTTGACACAAGCCAAGGCAAGAAACTTCTTTATATGACAACGAGACCCAGAATTTACTGAACACAGCTGGCTCAAACTTCTGTCAGCTCGGTAGAGTAACCCAGAGGTAACCGATAGGGGGGAAGGTTGCAATTAGGTCTTTGTAATTCTTGTTTGTATGTGGACTTTTGTCAAATTGTGGATTTGTCTGGCTTAAGATGCATCTAATCTGGCCCGGTAGCTCAGTTGGTTAGAGCGTCGTGCTAATAACGCGAATGTCGTGGGTTCGATCCCCATCCGGGCCATACTTTTGGTTTGACTCCATAATGAGCGACTTGGGTATCATTCGCTTATTCAACTGCCGACTGACGAATTAACCCCTATTTTATGGCCAACTCACTTAAATATGAATAGTCACACATTCTCGAATTTCAGGTCCATTTCGAGGTTTGGACTTTTGAAGAAATACAAAATCCATTGTTTTACATAGGAATGTCGATTTTCAAAAATTCATCAGATTTATCAATTTTTGACATATTGTAATTGAGGAAAAAATTTGGAAAATTTGGAGGCATTGGAAATTAAGTCAAGTTACATTCCCATAAATATTATAAGTATTTTCTTCACAGGTTATGTAAATGAAAATTCCAACACGTAGTTCAATGAGGGAGCTAAGGTTGCCAAACTTATGGAGGGGAGTGTACCATTTGACACAGGCCAAGGCAAGAAACTTCTTATTCTCAGAATATGAAAAATTATGTTTGCACTTTTGTTAAATTGTAAAGTTGTCTGGCTTTGATTGCATCTAAGCCGGCCCGGTAGCTCAGTTGGTTAGAGCGTCGTGCTAATAACGCGAATGTCGTGGGTTCGATCCCCATCCGGGCCATATTTTTGGTTCGACTCCATAATGAGTTTGCTCAACTGCCGGCTGTCGGCTGACGAGTTAACCGTTATTTCATGGCCAGTACCTGAAACTTTTCATATCCATAGGCCTATTAGAATTAGGGTTTCCTACAATAGCGGTTAATCCGTCAGCCGACAGCCTGCTTTTGAATTCGCGAATGCTCGCTTACATGTAGAGATTCACTAGTTTTGTCCAAATGTTTCAATTTGCATCAGATTATGAAAGGTTTGGGGGATTATTCTATGATTTAAACACTTCGATCATTATTATAATGTTGTCCAACCATTACGTTTCATTAATTCAAATGGTGAATATTCAACTTAATTAAAAATCATTTCTGGCACATCTAAGATACCCCGATCACCCTACATAAGTCGCATTAACAACAACAATATGCCAACCCGTTACCAAGGCAACTACCCTAGACGTGACAACATACCTGGATAAAACCTGTTCGTATGCCATAAGTCGTAATCGTTATTGTATACATCCAATGCAATAGTACCACCTTTTGCCAATAATTGACACTTATTGTTAGTATTCGATTTTCGGAAATTGAATTGAGTGCAGTCCTTCGTTGATGCGCAATAAGTTGCGCAGTCGTCAACTGTCATGAATGGCATCTCATGTGTTACATTTAGAGCCATGGTGTTTCTATATGGATAGAATGCGTGTCCAAATGAAAAGTCCAACAAGGTGTGGATATATGTTAACCCGAAAATGATCGAACAGACACAGTTCTTAATCATTTTTATAAATTTTCAGAATGCTTTGTGTACAGAGTTATCGAATCATTTCCTTATGTCTTGGTACCGATGTTCATCCGGATTATTTGAAATCGCCACCGTATGATTTCTAATTCCCAAACACCAATGTACCTCTTGATCTTTTGATGAGTGATTGCGAAATCAACAACATAAGTATCCTCATGCCAAAATAACGTTGCAGCTCGCAGTTCATTTGCTAAATCTGTTAGACCAGTTCTGTGTTTTGAATATGATCGGCTGATATCGAAGACGTTGCTAATGATCTAGATCTCCAGATCAAATTAATGAAGTGCACGAGCCCGAGGAATGGGAAAAGCATATAAAAACACAATGTAAGATTGCTGATATTGAAACATTCCTTCAATAATTTTCTAACAACACGAACATTGACCATTGTATTTCCTGCAATTAAACGCAATTTGCAACATTGTTCTATTACTTTGACACCATAATTCACTTTTGACACTGACACTAATCGAATTAATCAGACACGAATGTGATGTTTTAATTGTCATTATATAATATTACTGACATCTTTCTCAATTTTGATATTGAATAACAAGTTATAATTATGTTAAGTTGTTATAATTATATTGTTAGTCTCAAACTTTTTTTGTGGACGGTGATTGGCGGTTGGTGTCCGACGTCTGTAACAATGTTCGGCGTTCGGCGTCTGTAACAAATTGCAGGTGGTGACATTTTGCATGCTAATGCCTTGTAATTACTCAATTACGCCAGAAACTATCAATTTGGTTATTCAGTTAAATCATTCACTTTGTTGAATGGTCATTTCTTCTTATGATTTCTTCCGACCAATTAGTAAGGGTGACATGACATGCCGTTAAGACTATTGGAATGAAGATTCATCTCTGCTACGTAATGGTGGTCTTACTTGGGACGATGCAAGTTAACCCCCCTCCCCCCTTGGCCGGCTTTATGCATATTTCCTACTTGTTAGTATCGGGAAACATCAATGGACGTAGGCTGTTCCAAAAGGATGTTCAGGTTGCTATACTTTGGGAGGGGAGTTGTAATGAGTGATTAAACTAAAACCTAGGATGAATCCTAGACTAAAATATTCTCTTTCCGTTATTTCTAAATCGTTGTACAACTTCTCTCTTTTCTGATTCTGCAAACTTTCCTGCTTCAACCATATTTGGTGCAGATCTGTCCCAGGCCCACTCTTTGTCAGGTTGCATCCAATTAGGTCCATACTCAGCTTCTATAATAGCTTGAGTGTTACATGGCACAAGGTAGAGATCATTGAATAACTCAGCGGAACAGAGGGGTATATCTCGAGGATAAATCCATCGTACTTTTTCTAGTGTCTTAAAGCGCAAACCACCGGTCCACGTGTACTTGGTCTCTTTATAGTGGAAGAATATATCCAACTTGATACCGAATCCTCGAACTGCCAACTCAAAGCCATCTTTCGGCTGAAAGGTAAAACGGAACTTGAACCGAAAGTGATTAGTGATTAGTTTCATTTCAGTACAAATGCCTTATGCCTATAATAACAGGGTTCAGATCAACCAATGAATTTGGGCTTTTGAAAATCAATCTAGGCCTCTATCAAATCCCCTAGCATAGGATTTGATCAGATTAACCAAATCAGAAACTGACCATAGTCAAGTTCTGACAATAACCTGGTCGCTTAAGCCCAGCATATACTAACCACTTGTCCCATCGAGGGCTTTGTATAAAAAGCCTCCTACCTCATACCCACCTACCCACGTACGTGGGACATGATACAGTCCTTGAAGGGTTCAATTTTAAAAATATTAACTTTTAGTTTATGATGAATTATAGATGAATTAATGCACCCATATGCCTTTATTTATGGATCGGTCATGTCTTAAAGTAAAGCAGGAATTGCAGAAATGTTAATAATTTGAGCTTTTTAATTTGATTTCATGTCTGCTTTTGATTTCTGGAAATGTTTTTTTGTTGATCGGCAGTCTGGCTTTGTATAAAAAAAACTCTTACACACTTACGTGGGTCTTTTGAGGATGCAATTTTTTTTAAAGATTATTCATTCTCAGTTTATGCTTGATTATAGATGCATTAATGCACTCGTCCCCTATGCCTTTATCTATACAATAATAATAAAGCCGAATTACAGAATTGTTATTTGAGAAATTTTAATCGTTTTGTCAAAATAACGCAATCAATTTATTTTATATCCAAGGTTAATTAAAAGTGTATAGGAAAGTATGACGCAAAGGCTATTAAGGGATCGATCATATTTATACGATCGATAGAAAAGGCAGGATGTGTTGTAAGACTGCCCCATAAATCATTTCGAAAAATCAAAAGCAGACCTGAAAACAAAAATAGCTAAAATTCATGAAACTAAAGGCACAGTGTAAAATACAGCCGATAAAATGGCTCATTTTTCAGGCTTTGGAGTCGATTCTACTTTCGAAATATGCCCCGAGAACTATGTATAAAGGTCCATTCAAAATTGAACTTGAAAAGCCATATTACATAATACTGAGGATTTAAAGTTGTATGCGACAACTTTCAGCTCATCTTTACTAAAATAGACCGGAAGTGAGTTTTCGAGTCGAGTAAATGGTGATACTGTAATGTCCTTTTATGAAGCGGGGAAGAATCCATGGCAAAATCTAAATAATTGAAATATTCACACACGGACGTCACAGAACACACCTCCGGTTTTATAATCGATAACTTTTCAGTCAAAAAATATTTTTATGAATATCGCTAAATTACAAAAATAGGTAGGGTAAAGAATATGTTAAAATCGTTTCATCTCGTCCCAGAGGCAATGTTTTGTCACTTGTATCTCCCTCAGAATTCCTCATTAAACATTTCCGGTTTTATTTTATGACTAGACAGTTGACAGATCCATAGATAAAGGCATATGGGTGCATTAATTCATCTAAAATTCAACATCAACTAAGATTTAATAACTTTTAAAAACGAACCCTTCAAGGACTGCATCATGTCCCACGTACGTGGGTAGGTGGGTATGAGGTAGGAGGTCTTTTATACAAAGCCCCCATCGAGTCCCACGATGTCCCATGGGACCTCGTTATCCTTGCCCCCTTGAAGTCCCACTATGCCTTATCGAGTCCCATATTTTCATTCTCGATTTGGCTTCGTGGGGCTCGATCGGGGACTCGATGGGGAATGACGACGCAAAGTTCCACGGACTACCATGGAATCCCATGAAGTCCCACGGAGTATCATGGGGCAAAACCTCATTAAGTCCAAAGAGATCCCACGAAGTCCCATGCAATATTGATTCTGTGGAGGTCCCACAGTGCTCCATTGATTGGTGTATGTTGGGTTTCAGTCTCACCTTGCCATAGCGGTGCATGATTCTGATTGGTTGCCCCGGGCGATGAAGAAGTTTTTCTAGGTCAGGAATAAATTCTGTGATCCATGTCCCCACATCTACATCAGTAGTGTGCGCGATGAGACCACACTGTCTGTACCAGCCTACAAAAAGTCAAAATGTTTGTACGAATGTACAAATAAAGCTACACTGTTTGTACCAACCTACAAAAAGTCATAATGTTTAATTGTACAAAATTACAAATAAAGCTACACTGTCTGTACCAGCCTACAAAAAGTCAAAATGCTTGTACAAATGTACAAATAAAGCTAAACTGTTTGTACCGACCAACAAATGTCTATCTGTACACATTGTCACACTGTCTGTACCATTCTCAAAATAAAGCCACACTGTCTGTACCATCCTATAATTCAGACATATTGTCCATGTCCTTCTAAACCACCATCTGTACCATCTTTAAATTTATAAAAACATATTATTCAATTCCATAAATAAAGCGAGGCCGTCTTTAACTTCCTACATATACTCGCTGTTATATAGTTACATCAGACACATAAAGTCACAATTTCTACACCATTTTACATATAATGCCTTACTGTTTAATTAATGTGTATTGTTACTCTGAAGTACAGTACCTAATAGCGTTCCAGCAGTCAACCAAAACTTCATGCCAACTTTATCAAATAAACCTTTTGTAGCTTGCAAGATATGCCGTGCTTTGTTAGCAGTAGCGTTTGCTTCCACTTGGCCCGCTTTTGACAGTTTATTGGCCGCGTTAAATTGATCAGCTCTTGTCTGGTTACAAGGGATGAACTTGGAATGTTCTAAACTGGAGAGATACTTGGAGGAAGATGCTGGTACATACAATCCAGGGATGACACTCCTAGTTATAGTAAGACTGAAAATATTACAAGCGATAAACTTGGAATGTTCTAAACTGGAGAGATACTTGGAGGTAGATGCTGGTAAATACAATCCAAGGATGACACTCTTAGTTATATAGTAAGACTGGAAATATTTGAAAATTAGAATATGCGAGCTTATTATGTAATGAGGGCAGGCCAATCAATTTGTGTTTATTCATACTTCGCAGGGAGGATTGGCTCCCTGAATGCAACATCGATATTCTGTCCCATATATGGTATGGTGTCCTTTTACCTTATTTTCACGTGACAGCTTCCAGAAACATGTCACATGTAAAAGGTCAAGGTCAGCATACCATATATGGGACAGAATTGGACAGACTATCGATACTACATTCTGGGAGCCAATGAGAAGAGATTTTTTACAGCGCTTTTTGACAGTTTTGTCAAAAAATCATGCGACCTCCGCTCCCCCTGGCTAAGGGGCCTGCACAGTGTCCTGGATAGACCCCATCCCTGGTGGGTCTAATGATTCATTACGTCTAGGGTATTAACATTTACACCCACTTTTCTTGATGCAACTATACTCCACTCTACTATACTTGCATTTGGTGTTCATGAGCAACCCATTTGGCTTATTAGTAATGATTATGTATTTGTTTTTATTTGTCTGTTCCTTATTCATGGTTTATCGGATGAATGTTAGATGTAAGTAAGGCACTTTCAAAAACATACTAAACAATACAATTAGACAAACAAAGTATCTTATGCATTTCTAGGTGTTAGGTATAGTAGAGTGACTCACTTACCTTTGAAATGCAGCTGGGAAACGGATGCTCCTCACTGGCGGGCGTTTCTTGGCTGTTGCCTCATCGTTTAAAGGCCCTATCCAGTAATATCTACCGTGTCGGTTATATATTATGGCTATGTGAATCCATTTGCTGATAGATGGCACTGATGTCGTTAAGAATATATGATTGGCATTCTGGTCTCTGTCTTTTACGAGGGATATGTGGTATTTGTTACGAGATAGAGTGCGAATGAATGTCTCCTATAATTGAAAATAGATAGCTAGGGTGACGTTGAACTTATTCTACAATATGAAACTACTGGTAAGAGCGCTGTAGAATTTCTCCTTTAATGGGAAATCACCTAGAGCGCAGTAGGATTTCTCTAATGGAAAATTCGCGCTAGTACAGGCTAGAACGCTGTAAGCCTTATAGAGCGTTAGAATTTCTCCTACTATAGAAAATTACTGACTAGAGCGCTAAAAAAATTTCCTGTTATAGAAAATTACTGGGTAGAATGCTTAATAATTCCTCTTACATTAATTAAGGGCATTTACAGCACAGTTTACGTTCATACTGTTTTAAACAAAGTTCAAACATAACTTAAACATTTCAAAAGCAGTTAACGTGTATTCTTACCAATTTAGTTCCAGCCAAATCGTCACGATTGATGCCATAGGAGACAAGGACTTTGTTGATGAGGTCCTCCTTCAGGTTATGTGTTGAAACCATGCTGTTGTTGATTATGGTCGGGTCCAGAAGGATCAGAGTGATGTTATAGATGGCACTGAGTGATATGAATTGTAATTGGAGGTTAGATGTGGCGTTTAGGCGTGTGGTTTTATTGGGCGAGAACGATTCTGTTTTGGACGATATCTGCAAAAACAAAATAACTTACCATTAATGAATATTAATTACTTTTTGTTGGAGAGAATCTTTATATTTTCCAGTTTATTTTTTAATTTGAATTTGGTTATCTATCAAATTTATATCCACATAGATGCACTTCTAATATGAATTATTTTAAAGAGCACCATGACAGTGTTGTTTTATGACTGCATATCTATTTACTTTTGGAAACTGTAAACTGGTGACTTAATGTGTTGACCATGTTTATCAAGAGTGGTTGAATAGTGACGATAATTTGAGGAATCTCGGGGAGTTCTTTGAGACTGGTGACATCTATCTAGCACCTGCCTACCTCGTTTGCATGTTTGTAATATTTAGACATTCTTGGTGCGACGATCCTAGTCCCAGTATTTTCCGTCCTCGACTGCAGGTATAGTATGAAAACTGCTATCATGGACAGTAGAAGGAGTTTCTTGTTTTGTCGTCGTGCTATATATGAAGCGTATCCATCCATCATACCAAGGCGCATTTTACAGAAAAACGAAATTGTTAAGGTGACTAGTGACTAGTCGTACATTGCAGTACTTAGTCTAGATCAACGAGTCATCACTGATCCGTATTAATTTTCCAAAGTAAAAAAATACAAAACTTAAATGGTGTTACGGTACCATAGCCCTCGTACTTGCTATTCACGATAAGATATCCAATGTCAAGTAGCTTGATCCTATGTTTTACAGCGTTTAAGTTTTTCCAAGCACAGTGGCTGTGTAATTGTAATGATTTTAAAGTAATGTTAACAAGAAAAACATTTTGAGACTAAAGGCGACCAAGTGCAGCGAACCGTTCTCTATCGTTTCGTGTTATTGTAAAAATACTGTATTGAAAGGCATCCTTGATTGTACATATGGTTAAAAGATGTTATCATATGTTTATGGGACATGCTGGTACATTAATATTAACTCATTGTCTTATTACACAATGTAAATGTTGATTCAGGATCATCAACATTTGTAAAAACAATTAGCTTGTCTTTGAAAACCTAAATCCGCGATATTTGACCCCCAGCTATTAAAATGGTGTTCGAAAACAGGTAGCGAAAGCAAACGAGTTTAATTCGTCGATATTTCGTGTCTGTGTTGAATCTAATATTACAAATGTTTGTAAGAAAATGAACCATGATGCAATCCAATACAAATGTCTTTTTTATCTATTAAGTACCCGTATGTCAGTGACCAAAGCGTTTGACAACGGGGGTCACCCAATATTGGAAACCATCTGCTAAGTGTATGATATATACTTTTTAAAAGACTTACTAGTTGATATTCAACCACATAAAAATGTATACATGGCGTGCACAGACCTGGGGACAATTCGGGAAATGCGTGGTAATCTCAGCTTTAAGCGTTAATCTCTGCCTCATTTGAAAAGCTAACTATGTGATTTATGTATCATTTTGAAGTATTTTTTATTCGCGTTTCAGTGAAATTATCTTTCCTTGAAAAGTTTGATGATACTTCGACATCGTCAAATATGCTGTAAGGGGTAACACTTTACGCTTACACGGCTCGTTGAAATTGGAATAACTTTTGAAATAATAATCAGAATTCACATGACATTAACAAAACAATTACATATACATTGAATGAGAATTATATTTTCAAGAATACACACAAGCCTACAACAATGCAATTATTATGAGCATGTGAGGCTCTAAAAACAGTAAAATGCCAACATCGCAAATTCAACGATTTGTTGAAGTATTAGATTTGAATGTTAATTTGGGGTCAATTGCTGAAACTTTTATTAAGTATATATTGTTCTTTTAGTCTTACATCATGATATCAAGGATGATAAATTGATTTGGAAAGCTGTTAAAAGCTTTTGGTAATGATATAACCTATGCTTAGTTTAATTGTGCTAAGTAACACTCACAACTAAAATAGACCCATACAAAAATAATATAAGAAATATATAAGAAACATGTCAAAATTCGAGAACACATTTAATTTGTACAACATTGCATATTATATTAATGCATCTTTAATCAATATAATTGTAAATATCACACATCATAATTTAAATGAAAATGACTGATTATTTGACACAAATGCTAATCTTAAAGCTTAAATATAAGTATTTTATGAATACTGCAAACAGGCAATGTAAATATAAAATATTTCAAATAATTTACATACCATTATCTCATTGTCATGTTTCTCATTCTGTGATTGGTTGACATGCATCACATGACATTAAATATTCCGTAAAATGGAGTGATTCCTTCAGTCCAAGAGGAGGGAAAACCCCATGATTCAATTGATGACATACGATTTCCTCCTTCGCGCACCTCCTTTTGTCCAAAAACGTACTGTCCATCTTGGTTTTCAAAGTTTTCAAATTGACCTACTTTTAAACCAATCAACGATCGACTCGCTTAACCAATCAGTGACGATGTCATCTCAATATAGATTTACATTATAAGCGTATGTCATCTTTGAACCCTGGGGTTTCTCCCCCTCTTCTTCAGTCCCTTTTTATATCTCTCGTCCAGAATGAGGACGTTAAATACAGATGTATTATATTACACTTTCTAAAGCTCGTTTTTAATATCCCCTCCCATGTTACAGAATGCGAAACATAACTATGAATAATAAAACAAATATTTCATTCTACACATTTACTGGACGATGACTGGTGAATGTAATGTACTTATGGATATCTATTCATTATTCTCTCTCTTGATTTTGTTATAATACATGTACTATATTCGTCTATTTGACTAACTTGAATAAGTTAAATACATTTTGTCCAAAGTGCACAAGTTCATAAATTGTCCTAGTACACAAATTGAAAAATTAAGTACATTTTGTCCAAAATGCACAAGTACATAAATTGTCCTAGTACACAAATTGAAAAATTAAGTACATTTTGTCCAAAGTGCACAAGTACATATTAAATAAAATTGTCCTAGTACACAAATTGAAAAATTAAGTACATTTTGTCCAAAGTGCACGAGTACATAAATTGTCCTAGTACACAAATTGAAAAATTAAGTACATTTTGTCCAAAGTGCACAAGTACATAAATTGTCCTAGTACAAAAACTGAAAAATTAAGTACATTTTGTCCAAAGTGCACGAGTACATAAATTGTCCTAGTACACAAATACATTAATTGAAAAATTAAGTACATTTTGTTCTCAGTTCACAAGTACACAAACTGAAGAAATACATTAATAATAAAATAAGTACATTTTGCCTTCAATATGTACAATTTTTTCCTAAATTGATCACTAGGTAGAAAGTGTAAACAAAATTAATGATGCAAGTATATCTCACATAAAGTTCAATTCAAGTAAAGTACATTTAAATAATTCAATTCATTTAGGGAGACAAACAGATTTAATCAAAAGATTCTTATTTGGATTTGTTATACAGCAAACTTGATTTTACAATCTAAACAACAATTAAATATGTGTTATATGTTATAATATAATATTCACTAACACTTTTTTCATCATAAAGTGAATCTCTTCATTCCATGATGCACCTCTTTTTCCCATGATGCATCTGTTTGTCCCATGATGCAACTCATCTCTATCCCATGATGCACCATCTGTCAATCTGCTGTTAGATTCTTTTCTTTTATTATAAATAAACTACTTCAGGGTTCCATATATTTTTTCGTATCCCAAATATTTCTCTCTGCTGATGAACATTCCATTCAATTTCTCTCTAAATTTTGGATGAACTGTATGATTTTCTTGCATTTCTGTATAATTTAAAGTGTTGGTTACCCACATTTTTTTTATTCCCTGCTTCATCTACTCTTTTCTGCTCAATTTTGCCTTTTAAAAAAGTTTTATCCAAAAAGACCATTTAGGTATACGAGGAGGTCATTTTGTTGGTCAAATTTTTCATGTTATTTGGTCACAATCGGAACATTGCACTCTATGTCACAATAAACATCATTTGATAAATCTTTCCAGGTGGAATACTTCTTGAACTGTCTTAACACTTAAAACGTTATAAGCATTATCTTCGACTTATGCAGGGTCAGGTATAAGCGGTTATGCAACTTGTTCATATGTTGCTTTCCGTAAGCCTTTGCCAAGACAACAAGCCAGAACTGCTCCGAAGAACTGAAATAAGCAAGGTACATTATAGTTGGAATAAGGAGGGATGTTGTTAAAGAACATTATAGTTTAAAAGGGACTAGAAGGGATACTGTAGAGACATACTAAGAGAAAGTTTAGAATAGTGAACAGGCCCGAAGCCAGGATTTGCCAAGGGGGGGGGGGGGGTTCAGTTTTCAAAAATTTCCAGGGGGGGTTCACATTTGACAATTTTGGCCCAAATATGGCTAAAATCCCTTGAAAAGTGCTCAAAATGGTGAAAAACTGCATGATTTTGAAATAATTTTTGGCCAGGGGGGGGGGGGGGGGTTGCCCTGGCTATGGGCCTGGTGAAACACTTTTGGTTCTCATCATCATTTAATGTGATGCATGTTTTCTAAAAGGTCCTACAGTTTCAGGATAATCTTTTGATTCACAAGATGGTATGGTATGTACTACATTAGTATTAAAAGCACTGTATATGTTTTAATAATATTTTCCCACGAGAAGCAAGTAAAAGCAAATATTAAGGTTATTAAGTTGGAGGTTTTTTCTACCAGAAGCAAGTTATAAACATTTAGTTGTGCTCATGACGTTTTGCTCATGACGTGAGGTATTAACTTGAATGAAGGACATTCACAAGTTTTCACCATGTTGAGCAGTTTTGAAAATTGTCCATTTTGAACCAATGCCTTGTATATTTTTATAACTGCCCTGAAATCATGACAACCGTGATTCCCGAAAGCTGAGATAACTATGGCACACAAATAGCCGTTATGGAAAATAAAAACACCGCATTTTGAAATGGGTTAAAATGTCGCAGTCTCATGTTGTCTCCGTTAACAATGTAGCTTTCATATTAAGACATATTGATTTCAGCTAATAAAGTGCCCACATTTTTCTTTCATGGAGCCCATTGAACCAATCCAATATTATAATAAAACCGCTAATAATCTAAATGGGCGCCCGTGATTTTGCAAGCACGTTATAAATGCTAAAACTAAAATATATCTGTCAACTGCTGCACTAATCACTTCTGGTGACTTATTATGAAAAATCATTAATTAATTCATTACAACTTTCAAATGTCAAAACTTAATTTAGCGATACCCGCTTCTATTAAAACACTCAATATGTCTATGTCAAGAAGATAGTGTCAACGCGCTGTGTCAACAACATGTAACCTAATGTAAACAAAGAGCAGAGAAGTGTATCATCCAGTATAATATGTTTTTCCCAGTTGAATCAAATGGAATATAACAGCTGGTAACAGCTGATAACAAATTAAAACAAATTATACAAGTATCAGAGGAGAAACTCCAAAATTTTCCGTATCATTCATTGCTATAATTATGTCTTATACATTAACCTATGATAACAGGTTAAAACGAATTAAAACAACTGATATGTATGTTTAATAGGTTTATGATATTGTATTAATCATGGGATTTTACATAGTGATAATACTTCATATTTTTACATTTATTTTAGATAATCTGTTGTACAAATACATAATTTGACACCATTAACATGACACCATGACATTACATGTACAGTATATAAAATACTGGGTGTACAACAGCAACATTCAAATAATACATATTATAAAATACAGGGTGTTCAGTATGAAGAATGATGCAAAAACAGAAATTCTTAATAAGACATGTAATTATAATATTTTTACAACTTGTTCGACTGACCCTAAATATTGCACATAACTGTCATATTATTCAGAGCCTTAAGGTAGTTCGACGTATGAGGAATTTTGTGTGTTTTTCAGAGCCTTAAGGAAGTTCGACATATGAGGAATTTTGTGTGTTTTTCAGAGACTTAAGGTAGTCCCACATGAGAAATTTTCCGTAATTTTTTAGTATCATTAAAAATGATAAACAATGAATTGGTCAATAATTTTTACATCTTTACGTGGATATTTACACATCATGGTAATGTGCATGGTTTGAAATCAAAATAAAATGAAAAGATGTTTCTCCAGTTTTTGCACGTATGTGAAACCACAGAACTACCTAATAACCACAGAAAAGATGTGTGTTCAACTGAATATCCACATATGGAGATATATGTCCCCCCACATATTTCAAGAATTTGACAAGAAATTTTATAGAAAATATAGGTATCCTCCTAAGCAGGTATCCAGAATCCGTACCTCCTTCTTCCCCCTGCTATAAGCAGTTAGCATTTCCCCGATTAAGAACTTGCAATTTGTATATGTCACCGGCACATAATTAGATCACATGATTCAGTTTAATCGGGCGCTTCCAACTTGGTTATAGCAGGGGTAAAAAGAAAGAAGATATTCTTGATTTTGAAGCCCTGTGATCGGAGGATGAAATATAGGTAGAAAGAACAAACAGACAACATAGAAACTGAGTAAATAAAATGTATTTTAGGTAAAAGTGCATATAACTAATAAACACAAGCTAAGACATAAACAGTTTCTCAGAGTTAAAGTTTTGTTTACAAATCTTGAAAGTAACCAGACTTTCATGCATACCTTCCTTTCGCATAAATGATGCAATAAGTAGTCATACTTCACAAATATGGTAAGGGTTTATAAAGCGCCAAAAATGACTTTGACAGGTTGCGTCTAATGGTCCCAGTGATATATCTGGTTACAAGCGTACATGTTGGTGTCAGTTGCCATATAAATTTCTAATCATCAAATCAACATTTGCTACACTCTTTGCTACATGATGCAATGACACGTTCATATATTTCGATAATGACAATTATCTTATTTATAGCACTGCTTCATCTTCTTTTGTAGTTTGAATGGGCGGTCCTTCGGATCTAGCCAATCCACCAATCATAATAATTCACAGATTTAGTTCATTATAATAATCAACTTTGTAGATAGCCCTCCCTTGAAGGGATACATTTTACATACTGCTTATTAGATGAGAACACGTGTATTTATATATATATCTGATAGTGATACGTTTTCTCAATATTAACTGTTTTCTATGATAAATGTAACATAAATATTATAATTTAAAATATTATAATAAAATATAAAAATATTGGACAGAAAATTTGGAATACATTACAATTGGACCATTTGTATTGGACAAAGCAAGGAGCTTAAATAATCTGTTCACACGTCTAGTGAAACCAGCGGTGAGTTTTATAGTTTAAGTAAACCTTTTCAACCTACAGAACTTATGATGGAAAAATTGCTTATTTTCGGCCATTCTTTGATACATTGGCTAGATGACTTCCAAAAGGCACATATGAACAATTTAGAACTTAATTCTTGCGAATTTGAAATAAATTATGTGGGAATTAGAGGCGGACAATTTAAATGGAACGAGAAGATGGACAAGAAGTATCAGGAGAAAAGTTTGTTTTCTTATTTAACCGAAGCGGTTAATGATTTCAAGCCTACGATGGTTTTTCTTCAAATAGGTGGAAATGACCTTGATGTCAAGTTTCCAGATTCTGATCAAGTTGTAACGGCGATATTTAGTTTTGCTAACTATTTGATTTTCGGCATGGACGTACAGACAGTTGTCATCGGACATGTATTTCGCCGTTTGAAGCCTCGTTATATGCATTATAATGCCACGATTGAAGCTGTAAATAATACATTGACTGAAAAAGCGTCTTCGAGCAATAACATATACATTATGCCCAATAAAGGGTTTAAAGTTGATGCCGAGGCGAAATATTACAGAGACGGGATACATTTGTCTCACAGTGGCAATGTTTGCTTTGCAAACAATATTCGCAGAAAAGTAGTGTTCGCAAGAGATCATTCTTACGCGGTATGTAAATATTATTTTGTTCTGTAGGTTGCAAAAGATGTATTTCGATATAATTTTTCAATTTTATACTAATGCCATTTTGAAAGTTTTTAACAGCTTGAAATCATAACTATGTTTATGTATTAATTAATATATTAATCAGATTTAACATATTTTGCCATTCAACCCTTGTAAGGGTTCAATGTGATATTTGAGAAATGGTAAACGTTTTGCAGTTATATTACCTCTTCATTTCACAGTAACCTTTTTGGCCAATTGTTATATTTGCCAATATGTTTGTTACTTGATTATTGTACCATAAATACGTTGTATGCGTATTTATAAAACGGATTCATGACACGTTGCCATCGCACTTATTATGGTCATACTGACGTTTTCCCTAATTTTGGTTGATTTAAAAATATTTTGTAATATGGATGGGGCTCGCTTTGCGATGGGTGTTTTTAGCCCCATATTATATAATATTACATAATATTGTTTTTGTATTTGACTATACACATGTATGTTGTAAAATATATGTATACATGTAATTTATTATTTGTGAAAAATTAATACAAGCAAATTGAGCCACCAACCGCATAGTAACATGTTGTTCTTTCTAATTGGGTAACGTCATAGTATCACATGACAGCAACATGACATAAATTTCGATAATGACAATTATCTTATTTATAGCACTGCTTCATCTTCTTTTGTAGTTTGAATGGGCGGTCCTTCGGATCTAGCCAATCCACCAATCATAATAATTCACAGATTTAGTTCATTATAATAATCAACTTTGTAGATAGCCCTCCCTTGAAGGGATACATTTTACATACTGCTTATTAGATGAGAACACGTGTATTTATATATATATCTGATAGTGATACGTTTTCTCAATATTAACTGTTTTCTATGATAAATGTAACATAAATATTATAATTTAACCTCCACATCCCCTCCTCCACCCTGTTTTTAGCCCCATATTATATAATATTACATAATATTGTTTTTGTATTTGACTATACACATGTATGTTGTAAAATATATGTATACATGTAATTTATTATTTGTGAAAAATTAATACAAGCAAATTGAGCCACCAACCGCATAGTTACATGTTGTTCTTTCTAATTGGGTAACGTCATAGTATCACATGACAGCAACGTGACATAAATTGATGATTTATGTCTATATGATTGACAGCTTCAAGCACAGCAGGTATACCATTTATACCAGACCACTAAGAAAAATCCACTGCATTAATTTTACATCATAGTGGATAGGCCTATATCACAGAAAAGCTTGCATTGAAATACAGGGTGTCTCAAAAAATGTACCCAAAAGTATATCAAGAGCACAGATAAACCAATCAATATTTTCAGACATTTTTACATGTAGCTTTTAATGTAAAAATGAAATTGTTTGATTAAATTTTACTGTAACACATTGATAACACTGATGTTCTTTCTCTCTTATAACTTTTAAATCTTTGTTTATACAATGTAATTGACTTTTATAGTTTCTTGGTAATTAGCTGCATAGAATAAATATATTATGTAAAGTTAAATAATGCTTTCTAGAAATATTTAGTAAGAGCTTGATATTTAACCTTGCCAAGACGCCGTTTCTCAATTGTTAAAGCTATTTTTTAAAAATCAGAAAAACTGTTAAGCACAACATCAAAGTATATAGGGTGTCTCAATAAAATGTACCCAAAAGTATATCAACATCATAGACAAACCAATCAATATTTTCAGACATTTTTTGCATGGTCATGTAGCCAAAACATGAAAGTTTTCTCCCCAATACACCATTTTTATTTCAGTCTTGTCTTTTTGATGCTTTAACCCTTTACCTTTTACACCACAAAATCGATGTCACTTCATATTTCGATGACAGCCTGTATCTTCACTGCTACATTGTTCATCACATTTGATAATAATTCCGATGAAATGTTTTGGATTTCTCTTTGGATGTTGCCCTTAAGTTGTTCTAGGTCTTTTTGCTTGGAATGAGCATTAAAACACTCCTTCAAATAGCCACAGAGAAAGATGTTTGAGGATGACGATGGCAGAAGAAACACAGATAATCAGGTCAATTATCGGCAAATGATTCAGGAGTTACCTTCCAGAGTTAGGCAGACTAGCCTGGAGACCCAATGATATTTGAATGAAAACACAGTGCTCTCAAATTGATAGACACAACAAAAGCTACACTAGAATCCCAATCAATGCAGTTTCTTGAACCTCTGACCTCTCTGTATAAGGGGGATATAAGTAGAGGTGTCAAGTATTAACCGGTTAACCGGTTAACCGCCGATAATGCCTTGACCGGTCTGAGTTTTTATGGGCGGTTAGTTGACCGTGTATAATTCTGATATTTCACGCGCTTTTTTGCATGCTAATCCGTTTGGTTTTATGGTGTCAGTTTCACGTAAGCTACTCATACATGTCATAAGTCCCATAACTCCTTACAAACATCCAATCAGCAACTTTAATCCCTGCCACATTGCTTTCCCGCGCTTACTTTGCATTTTAATCTGTTTGTTTTTCAAGCGTCAGTTTCATGTGAGCTACTCAAACATGTAATAGGTCCGATAATTCCTTACAAACATCCAATCAGCAACTTTAATCCCTGCCACATTGCTTTACCGCGCTTACTTACATAGAATAGCGTAAAGCTTGAAGAACGTAAAAAATAAACGCCGATATATTATTTTTCCAATTTTTTTCAACTTTCAAGAACGAAGATGAAGATTTCATTTGAAATTATAAGTTCAAATTTCCCGCCGGTTAACCGACTTTAACCGGTAAAAAACCCCGGTTAACCGGTTAATGCTCAAGCGGTTAATTGACACCACTAGATATAAGACATTGTGAGGGCCTCCCTATTCACCGTATTTGACGGCCCATACTTTTTTCTCTGAGGCTATATGAAGGACTATTTTTATGCTAAACCCAAGCTAAGAGACCTAGAACAACTTAAGACCAGCATCCGAACAGAAATCAAAACATTCCACCAGAAATACCAAATGTGATGAACAATGTAGTAGGATGCAGACTGTCATCAAAATATGACTTTACATTGAATATGTGGTGTAAAAGGTAATGGGTTAAAGTATCAAAAAGGCAAAACTGAATTAAAAACTGTGTATAGGGGAAAAAACTTTCATCTTTTATCTACAAGACCATGCAAAAAATGTCTGAAAATATTGATTGGTTTGTCTATGATGTTGATATACTTTTGGGTACATTTTATTGAGACACCCTATATACTTTGATGTTGTGCTTAACAGTTTTTCTGATTTTTAAAAAATAGCTTTAACAATTGAGAAACGGCGTCTTGGCAAGGTTAAATATCAAGCTCTTACTAAATATTTCTAGAAAGCATTATTTAACTTTACATAATATATTTATTCTATGCAGCTAATTACCAAGAAACTATAAAAGTCAATTACATTGTATAAACAAAGATTTAAAAGTTATAAGAGAGAAAGAACATCAGTGTTATCAATGTGTTACAGTAAAATTTAATCAAACAATTTCATTTTTACATTAAAAGCTACATGTATAAACATAAAGGAATAACTTATAGATATCTGTGCATTGATTGGTCAATTGCTACAATAATTGTCCTCTGATTGGTTAATTGCTATAACAGCTGTTCTCTGATTGGTCATTCACAATAATATCTGTAATCTGGTTGGTCAATTGCTACAATATCTGTCAATTGATTGGTCATAATCTGATTGAAAATGGCTATTATATCTGAAATCTTGCAATCTGATTGGTCAATGGCTAAACATCTGTAATTTGATTGGTCAATGGCTATGGTATCTGTTATGTTCTTTCTGTATCAATTGGTCAATCAATATATTTAATCTGATCTGATTGGTCAATGGCTGCTTATTATATACCTGCAATCAGATTTAAGGTTCTCAAAAGCTACTCACTTATTTCAAAAGGCTTTCTCTGAGACAGAAATTGTTTATAAAGCCATTTGATGTTCATCAAATCGATCCTCATCATTAACGCTCAATAACCCAGATGCGAGTAGAAATAATCTTGATTTACGTCATTAAAAATTCAAAAGTCAGTCAAAGTAATATCATATTTAAAATCTACATGTAAAATTACATCTAGAAATGTGGTTTTAAAAAGTGTTTATCAACTTTGAAAAATTAATTTTCTTTGAAAATGTGACTTCTTGCTCGGGGAGATTCCCCATAGACCCCATGCTATAAAATCACAAAAAATGAAATATCTTTTCTTTTAGTGGACAGATAATATTCTGCTTTACTGGACATATTTTCATTAGTATAAGTATCAGACACATAAGGGTTATATTAAAATTAAGCCACTTAAATTGATAATATTCAAGTTTAAGGGAACTTTCTTATATACCTGCCATGTTAATTGACCCGAATCAGCCACCTGGTGGTGAAACTGGTAACTACCTACTCGCATTTGGGTAATTGTCTATATTAAACATGTCCCAAAATAATAACACTATAATCTCATATGCATGAGTATATTTAAATTCTGTATGCTCAAGAACAAATGTAAAGTCAACTGGAAAAATCATGTCATAATAGGGGGTCTAATCTCATTTTTGGCAATATCCGTCACAATGAAACAATTGGTCAAAAATGGCAAATTGTTTATATATAGAAACTTAGGGGCGGGGTCAAAATATCGATGTTCATATGGAGACGAAAGTACTTTCGCGAGGGGGGAGGGGGTTTTTGGGCACTTTCGTTGACCAAAAAAACATCGATAATTCGGATCTGATATACAAAAAATAATTGGACTTACCCACTTTTTCTGGCGCTATGTTCTGATAAAAAGGCTTGTTTTCAATAGTTTGTGAGCTTTTTTGTGTGATAGGTCCAAAATATCGGTAGATAAAGACGATAATTCGATCATTTTTCAAATAAATTCCGTACTTTTCCCTCCTCCTTTTGAAGAGTTCAATGCAGTTAAATTGCGAACGTGTGTTAATTCACCGTAATAATAACCCGGCAAATAGGATACGATTATTAATCAATGTTTTTTTGAAGTGACCTAAGCTTTCGTCTAGAGGGGGGGGGGGGGGGTGGGGGGGTTGTTGTCCAAATGAAATTACTTTCGTCTCCATATGAACATTGATATTTTGACCCCGCCCCTTAAATAAAATAATCAAACAATATCTATTGTAAATTGTGCTTGATGAAACCAGTTTATCATTCCTCCACCAGAGAGCAGCACTAAACAAGATTCCTCCACCAGGGGGCATTAGTATCTAGACGGGTTTATGGCTGCTCATTTCATCATATGTAGTTTTGTATATAAGCTTAGCAAGGCAAATCGCAGCCAAGGAACCAAAACACTGAAACACACAGTCAGTCAAGAGTTTTAGATTGAAAAAGAAAAGCTTATTAGCTTCCTTATTCGAAACTGGAAAACAGAATTTAGGAGTGCCATGTCTATTTATGTGCTACAAAGTCTTTATGGTTCAATTCCTTGTCTATTTCTCACATTTCTAACTTTTAAAAGGAATCATATGCGGGGGTTTCACTAGAATTTCTCACAACAAGCTAAATAAATGAAAACAACAGGCAAAATTAATGGAAATCATAAATTTAACATGGAAAAGTCCATAAAAACAAGCGATTTTGTGAAAACAACCGTTGAAAATTGCCTGCTGCCTGCTGCTAATGAAACCCCTGCATATGACCACCATAGAAAAATTTTGATAATGATGATGATTCCATATATTTTGATGGTTAAATTTGTGTTCCCTCCACCCTCCCCATCAATTCTCCACCAGAAAAAATAGCAAAAATATGAAATCCCTTCACCATTCTTAAAATCAGTTCTTAACTAATGCATCAAAAATTATCCATGTGCACATAAATAAACATTTATTTTAAATAAACATAAACAACAACAACAAAATAGAAATAAAGATTCAGACCAATCAGATTTTTATTATAAACTATGTTTCATCAGGGTCTGTAACTTTATTATCTAAGACATTCATTTTTAGCAACAGATTATAATGCAACTAAAATTAAATAAAAGCAACTAATGCAGGATTCAGAATAGTTAAAGAACACAAAAAGAAAAAGAACAAAAACAAAAACGTGCAAAAATCTCTATAAAGAGTGCTTTATTACTATGTGTTGTGATGTCATAATTAACACTAAAAATATCAAATAATTTGGCACATTTTCAAGTTAACTGCCTCTTTCTTGTCATGGCAATATACTTTACAGTATGTTCCTTGTCATGATGTCCTACATATACATATGATCAGAGACTTAAGAGACCAACACCTACAGTATTGGCCATATTACCGCAGACTGAATAACTGGATAAGTGGGCTACCGTAATGTCTTCAAAATGTCTTTCTGTTCTTTTAAAACATTTTGGAATTTGTAAACTTTTATCAGTCAGCTGTTGAGTATACTTGCACAACTGACCTTTCTCTGATGAGTATACTCATACAAAAACATGTGATACATTTAGAGGTAACCAAAAGGTTTGAAAACCAACCTCCTGGAAACCATATTCAAACCAATTAATTGACTTTAGATATGCTCAGTAAAACATACAACTGGTTGAGGCTTAATTTACCAATGTTCTTTTGAGAAAATGAGGATTTTGACTTAACACGGGGATATGCACCATTTACTTAACATGGGGATATCTTCATATCCCTATCATCATGGGGATATCATCATATACCTATCATCATGGGGATAGCATTAACTGTACATTACATCCGAGAAGAACTGGTTCATTGAGCATCAACCATTAAAATCATGTTTAATGGGTATATGTATTTTCAATTCTAATTGGTTGGAACAGGGGTTCCTAAACAGGAGATTTTTCTGAAAGTTTTGGTTGCCTCTATTTGCGAAAAAAGCAGACCATAAGTCCAAATCCATAAATAGTCCATACTACAAAGAGTTTATGTTTGCACTAAATTAAAATAAACTTGATTGATATGAATTGTCTTAAGAGAATATGTATTATATAACTTGGTATCTATTAACATAGTTAATTCTGCGAGCGAGACAGATCCCGAGAACTGCTCCAAACATCTACAAAACATTACAATGGGATGTCATAGATCATAAGGGACACAGCAATACATCTTTAACTTAAAATCTTGCAAAGAATTACTGAAAGATTCTGTACATATCAAAATTGTGGATTATGAACAATGAAATTCATGTGTTCTTGTCCAAAGTTTTTAAAATGTTTGTATGTATGTCCCGCATTGTCCAATATTTAATGTATCACATCGTTAGAAAATATACTACACTTAATGTATCATATTGTTGAATGGTGTATTGTATTATATTTAAATGTTTCATATATGCTAATGACACCTCAATATATTTCCCCTTTGTTTATTATATTGTGCTTATTAAATAATGTATAATGTTGTTAGAAAATGTATCATATTGTAGGATGATGTATTGTATTGTAATATAATGTATCATATTGTTTATGAATGTATCATACATGTATTGTACGTTTACGTATTATTTTGTTAGATAATGTATAATAATGTTACAAAATGCATTGTTTTGTTGGATAATGTTTTGTATTTCATACCTACTGAGGTTCTAGGTACATAACAAGCGGGAATATATAGTGTATCTAGGGACTGGGATGGATACACGCTGTATTCATCACGGTCCCGCTCCTTTTTTTCAAAAACATTTTTGAAATATTTTTTTTTCAAATTTTTTTCAAATTTTTTTTCCAAATTAAGTTTCCAAATTAAATTTTTCAAAATTTTCTTTTTTTCAAATTTTTTGAAAATCCCGCAAACTTTAAGACCAAAAAACCGCCTAGTACCTTAAGTTTGTTTTGAAATTTTGGATTTTTGTAAGGTATGATGTACCTAGAACCTCAGTAGGTATGAAATACATCTGTTATGTGCGGTCCCTCGGGAGATACACATATTTCCCTTGGGATAAACCCTGTATCCAAAACCTCCCAGTACATTACCTTTATACATTGTTTGACAATACATCACATTGTTGGATAATATTTCAAATTGTTAAATAATGTATCACATTGTTGGATAATGTATTACATTCTTAGATAATGTATTAATTTGTTGGAAAATGAATTGTATTGTTAAGTAATGTATCCTGAAATCCCTGTGCATAATGCAATAAATATTTATGAAGATTTGTGCAAACTTTGGGAACCATAGGGAACATTTACTGGTAGGTTAGTGCATATGTTCAATAGTACAATGAAAAAACGACCATGCCTTTTGTATACTTTTGCAAATAATCTGCTTGATTTTTTGCATTTCTGTACAATAGACTAGATGCGAGTAGAAATAATCTTGATTTACGTCATTAAATATTCAAAATTCAGTCAAAGTGATTTCATATTTGAAATTTGCATGTAAAAGTACATCTAGAAATATGGTTTCAAAAATTGTCTATCAACTTTGAAAATTTTTTTTTTTGAAAATGTGACTTCTTGTTCGGGTTGATTCCCCATAGACCCCAAGTTACAAAATCTCAAAAAGTGAATTATCTTTTCTTGTATTGGACAGATAACATTTTCTTTGACCTGATATATTTTAATTTGCATAACTATTAGATACATAAGGGTTGTATGAAGATTGAACCACCCAAATAGATGTAATTTAAGTTAAAGGGAACTTTCTACCATACCCGCCATGCTATCTGACCCAAATGACCCACCTGGTGGGGAATCTGGTAACTACCTACTCGCATCTGCGTTATTTAAGTGATCAATACAAACCTATTTTCTTTATTCCATGCTGATTTCATGATTTCTTAAAACTTCTTGACACAACCAAAATGTAACTATATTATAGAATTTCCAGAAACAATTCTAACATCCTTCACTGCAGAATGCTTTCCATGTATTAGGGAAAAACTCTTTAAATGAGAAATATAGTAAAATAGAGTGAAATCAACAAGGAAGAATTTAACCCCTAAGCTGCACAGAGTGACGAAATTTCTTGTCACAAACGAACTGACTGTCAGATGAAGAGACTAGAGTGACAAGAAAATCTGTCACATAAAATTCAATAAAAATTTTCCTTGACAATATTGATCAAATCTATTCAAATCATGTTTTAAAATCTGTAGAGAGGATAGATGCTCAATACATTTACAAAACTGAGTATCACATCTGTAAAGTATTGTATCTAGTTAAATGTCAAAAACTGTCAAAAAACTGTGAAAAACTGTCAAAAAATCAAAACTTGGAAGCCAAGAGGCTAAATTTATAACAGATTTGTAGGGAACACTCTATTGTAAAGAAATACTGAAAAGTTAGGCACATCATTCAACTTAAAGGATGTGCCAGCCACGACCAATAACTATCCACACACGCGTCACTTACCTGTAAAAACGCGAATCCGATTGCAGCGCCCCCTATTGCACCAATGTTTTTCTTCATGAATGTCACTACCTTCTTGCTGCAACCCTAGTAGAGAAAAAGACACATCATGTATCAGTTACATTTAATTGACATAAAGGGAGAGTGGCTTATTCCAGGGCTGTAGCAAGGGAGGGGTAAGGGGGAGGGGGGTGAACCCCCATGGAATTCTGAAAGTGAACCCCCTTGGCAAAAGCTAGCTATGGGCCTGTATCAATTAATTGATTGTATCAGCTATTATATTAAGGACAGCTGTGGTGGCGGGAAATCAACAAACAGTACTTCACTGACGAAGGATGTAGTCACATCCGAAAGCTATGAAAGAAATAAGTTATTCAGGTTAGTTTGAGGAACCATAAATCATATTTTATTATAGTTGATCGACACAAAGTAGAAGTCGCTTACTTCTATATACAAAATGTATAAGTTGTACTTTCCATAGTTGACTGACACATAGTGGATTGGCTCTCCTTCATATGAACTGAAGCATGTATACTTGACTGATACATAGTGGGAGTGGCTTACCTCTGTGAAAATTGTGTCAGCTATAGTTCCCTGACACATATTGGTTAGTCTTACCTCAGCATATAATGTACCATTGCCTCTGTACATACTGTATCTGATATAGTTTGATTGACAAATGAGAGTGGCCTACCTTTATTAGATTGTACCATCCATAGTTGATTAACACATAGTGGGAGTGGCTTACCTCTGTATAAATTGTACTTTCCCTAGTTAAGGGACACATAGTGAGAGTAGCTTACCTCTGTAAAAATTGTCCTTTCCTGATTGATTGACACATAGTGGGAGTGGCTTACCTCTGTATAAATTGTACTTTCCCTAGTTAAGGGACACATAGTGGGAGTGGTTTACCTCTGTATAAACTGTACTTTCCTGATTGATTGACACATAGTGGGAGTGGCTTACCTCTGTGTAAATTGTACTTTCCTCAGTTGAGTGACACAAAGTGGGAGTGGCTCCACTCTCTGTATAAATTGTACTTTCCTCAGTTGAGTGACACATAGTGGGAGTGGCTCCACTCTCTGTATAAATTGTACTTTCCCTAGTTGAGTGACACATAGTGGGAGTGGCTTACCTCTGTATAAATTGTACTTTCCTTAGTTGATTAACACATAGTGGGAGTGGCTTACCTTTATTAGATTGTACCATCCATAGTTGATTAACACATAGTGGGAGTGGCATACCTCTGTATAAATTGTACTTTCCTTAGTTGATTAACACATAGTGGGAGTGGCTTACCTCTGTATAAATTGTACTTTCCTAAGTTGATTAACACATAGTGGTAGTGGCTTACCTCTGTATAAATTGTATCAGCTATAGTTTCATTTGTAGTTCCACCTGGGAATGGTGTAGTAACACAATTTGCAGAGTCTGGTTTTTTGCAACATGTCCTTGGTACGGAGTTAGTTTTGTTAGACCATGGAGAGGTGTACCAGTCCAAATAGGTGTCAACACCACAGCATTGCAGCTACAAAAATGAATTTGTTACAAATGGTGACAGGAGAATAACAATATGCTACATATGCTAAATGCCAATGCATGTCACATTAAGAAGTGTATCTACAACAATATTTCACTTTTTGGTGACAAAA
Organism: Owenia fusiformis; assembly: GCA_903813345.2. Classification (NCBI taxonomy): domain Eukaryota; kingdom Metazoa; phylum Annelida; class Polychaeta; order Sabellida; family Oweniidae; genus Owenia; species Owenia fusiformis. Next base: position 10,097,275 of record CAIIXF020000004.1, read on the forward strand.
ATGTGGTAAATATGGTAAATGGTAACATATGAACACTGTATTATGTACTTTTATTTCATTTATTCTATTTATGTATATCTATGTATTTCACTGTTGATATCAAATAATGATTATTACTCAGAATAAAAAAGTAAACTTGATAAAAATAAATTAATTTCATTATTTTTGCTGAAAATAACGTACAGAGAAGTTTAAAACCTTATGAACTTTATCTGCACTACCACCAATATACTGTATGACTGTAAGAAAACAAATATCAAAGATATCAAATCTCAGATAAATTTTGAAATACTCATTCAGTGAATGTGTTACAATTGTGAAACAAGGGATAACATGCAAAATGTCACCACCTGCCATTTATTACAAATGCCAAGTGAAGAATGCCAACCACTGATCACCAACTGCCAAATGCAAAAAACAGCCCACAAAACCCAATGTAGGCCCTAAGGATTTGAAACCTGCTGGTCAAAATGGCATTACGGATAAGATGCAATGTTATTTTAGTGAAAAAATCAACTGGTCCGTATCAAAAGTAACCTGGTAATGACTGGCGGACCGGCCCTTAGAGCCAACATTGATATAACCACTTGTGAGGGTGACATAATAAAGGTCTATATAGTACCCCTTTCTGCAGATCGTCCATGGCTTTGTGCTTTGTGGTCTGGTCCTGGTAACTGTTCACAGCACTCGTGAGTCCATCAGAGAATCCCTTTTGAAGCTGGAGAAAAAATAAATGGGTGTTTTCAAACTAGATATTGATAGGGAGAGATTTAACTGGCTATAAATTCATAATCACCGGTCCAAAAGATTTGAGCTCGTGTCTCGATCACTTCTTGTGTGTTTGAATTTTGTTGTTGTTATCTTATAAAACCAAAACTCACAATTCAAAATTTTGAAGTGAAAATCATAACATCCTTTAAAATCAGATTCATTGAAAATAATCGAGATTGGGAGACAATCCTCCTTGCATGGCAAGAATGCATTTTTTAATCACTTAATTTTCATATCATATCATTCAAAGAATATCATATAGTAAAAATTCAACAAGGTTAATCAATTTAACATTTGTGTTAAATTAAGAATGCAAGAATGCTTCCAGGCATACTACGTGATACATACCTGACCTTGGAACACAAAGAGAGCAATGCCTGCACTCAATTCAACAATAAACACCAACATCAGGAAAGCCGCAAACTGAAAATATTAAAAAGAACATATCAGTCTTTAATCATCATGAACAATCATCTCTCAAATTATGAATTCCCGGCTATTTTGCCAGTTTTTATTCAAGTACTGTGTTAATACAGTATATGAAGACAACTTCTTTTAGGATAACACAAGTAAAGATACTTTCAAGAAACCTCTCTGTTTTTTGCTAACACAGGCATTTCTAGTAAATAAGGCAATAAAACAGGAATTTCTGGCAAACAGGAATTTCTTGCTAATAATTATTTCTGGCAGATAGGTATTTCTGGCGGATGAGCATTTCTGGCAAACAGGTATTTCTGGTAGATGGGTATTTCTGGCAAACGGGTATGTCTGGATAATGGATATTTCTGAAAGATGAGTATTTCTGGCAGATGGGTATTTCTAGCAGGAGAGTATTTCTGGCAAATGGGTATTCTGGGAGATTGGTGTTTATGGTAAATGGGTATCTTTGGCAGATGGGTATTTCTGCCAAATAGGTATTCCTGATGAACAGGTTTCTCTGGCAGGGGGTATTTTTGGTGATAGGTATTTCTTGAGTGAGGTATTTCTGGCAGATGGGTATTTCAACAAACCTCACTTACCAAATATAGCAGGAAAGCCTTCCCTTTCACCGTACACAGACATCCTAGTGTTCCAACAATGATAATCAAACAGCCAACACCTGAGATAAAAATCATTAATAAAAATGAAAGTAAAGAGAAATGAATTATTTGAAAAGAAGATCTTTCGTGTAATTTTTAAATTAAATTGAAATAATAAAGAAAAGAGGAGTGCATTATTTAAAAAGAAGATGTATTGTGTAATATCTAAAAAAGTGAATTAAAAAATTGCCAATGTTTTAATTACCTTTGGCCTATGGAGAAGGCAGGCTCTGCACATAACAACCCCATAGGTCAAAGTTCAACAAAAACTACCCAAAAAATAAAGCCCTACATTACAAATCTTTAGAAATTAAGCATCAATACCAACCCGAGTCTATTTAAACGTCAAATACAAAAATAGAAACAAGCCCCATATACCATATAAAAGAGAAAAGACTGACCTATTAGGACCCATGGGACGGCAATATTGTAAAGATTCGCCAACTCCAAGAATCTAAAGAGATCGACCTTCATCCATATTCCAATCGCAAGCACGGCAATTCCTGTAATCTGAAAATATATTTTGTTAAATACAAGATAATAAAAATAAAATGTAACATATAGAGGATATCCTATGATTAATGAGTGATATGATTTTTATCCAAGAATGGATATGACATCTGCACTAACAAGTAAATCACAAAATATTCTTTTTAATCCAAAGCTGAAAACTGCTAGTTATGTATTACATGCACTCATTGGCTCAAATTGACATAGATGAAGTAATTTCTGTAAGGTTATAAATTCCTGCTAACAAGAAAGACAGAAAGTCCTTCATTTGACCAGACAATAGAAATGTAACTTCTCGAGGGCACACTCGTTCAGGTAGCTGTAGTATAACGAGCCAGATACTAGACATGAAAGTGAGTGTGCTAAATCCAATGCCCTGTGCAGGAACATTTTCCCTTCCACTTCTTACTTTATTTAAAGCAAGAGCGGCAGTAGAAAGTTAAACCTGTTAAGTGGAACACCTCTAAAAGTGAAACACCTCTGTTTGTGGAACACTTTTTAGAGTCAGGTTTACTATATGTGTAGTCTCAATACATTGTTTTTATCAAAATAGGTTCTAACTAGGAGCTAATGAGGATCTAAGTTACTCATTGTTAATAACTCAGGCCTGTAGCCAGGATTTGCCAAGGGGGGTTCAGTTTTCAAAATATTCAAGGGGAGCATTCACATTTGACAATGTTGGCCCAAATATGGCTAAAATCACTTGAAAAGTGCTCAAAATGGTGAAAAACTGCATGATTTTGAAAGAATTTTTGGTCGGGGGGGGGGGGGGGGTTGAACGCCTGAACCCTGTGAACCCTCTGTATCTTCTTCAACACTTGTAGGGAGATGTGTAGACGAGGGTGGGGGGGGGGGGTCACAAGGGCTTTAGCAAGACTAACAAGGCATTAACATGGAAAATGTCACCACCTGCCATTTGTTAAAGATGCCGACTACTAAACATTGAACACCAACCACCAAATACCAAACACCTTGACCACCGAACACTGTCTACAAAAAGTTGGAGACTATAACAAAATGTTACTTTAAGCACTCAGTTAGTTTACATAAATAGAGAGGGCCCACGCCCTAGTCCAGTATCCCTAATCAAAGAACTTAACTCAGGGCCTAGGGAATACAGCACAGAGAGAAATCATTGGCAATTTAGGTATAAATCTTAATTTGCATGTCAACATGAGTAGCAAGTTTCTTTATCAACAACAACAGTAATACCTGTTTTACTGTCAATGCAATGCCACTGAATCCAGTCAATGGGATGATACACATAAAATTTGTACAGAGAAAGAGTTCTTAATCTGAGGTGTTCAGAATAGAGAGGTGTTCACAGGTCATATACACATTTTCTACATTTAACTGTCTATATATAAGAGACAAGGTCAATTGCCCTCTGATCCCACAGCTATCAGGTGTTGTCAATTTATACCCACGGTAAAATCTAAAATGATCACATTTTCAAATGCAAAATAGAGTGGAAATTAGTGAAATATGCAAGAATTAAACAAAACAGGCATGTAGTCAGTACTCTAAATTGTATAGAAATGCAAGAAAATCAGATAGTTCATTCAAATTTTAGAGAGAAATTGAGTGAAATAAGCATGAACAGACGGACATTTCATTCATGATAAAACAGGGTATGTCAGTATATAGCACTCTTATCATTTTTATAACAAGAGACTTTATTTACTTATTTATTGTTTTGAAATGAACCCAACACTATTCAAATGCTCTGGTTATACTAATAGTACAGACTAAATGAATTACATTGTCAGTTCCCACGCGCGATCAGTGTGTTATATCAGATCCAAATCTTGATGAAGCAAGATGAATGAATTAGTAGCTCCTGAACAAAATGAAAATCAAAATGAAACAATGCAAAATTTCAAACTTTATGCCCTAAACTTTCTGAACAGTTATTTTGTATGTTGGTTTGAAAGCCCATGTTCTTAATCATTAATGGGTTTGTTTTATAGGTAGACATTAACATAAACAAGTTATTTATAGAATTAATTACTTGATTAATTAGCAATTATCATCAAAAGTTTATAAGTAGATACATCAGTTCATTGGGTATGATTCACGACCACATGGACATTGTAACATGTTACTAAAGTACATGTATGAAGATAACAGTAAATAAATTGAAATAACTTTTAAAGACTTCAAAAAGTATATGGCAAATTTAATACTAATTTTGTGTTTGAGTATGCAACTATTTGATCTTAAAAAGGGCATACAGTGCATGAAATTTCAAATGGTAACGTTAACTATGAGGAATCTTCACTAAATAATGCTCCTTATCATGGTGTCTTAAGCTCTGTTGAAAGCCCATGATTTAGCCTTGAATACCATACACCCCTCCACAGCCAAACCTGGATAATGGCCCCATAATTTATTCATCAAACTATTCAAATTGTTGAATTGACTCGCTTGCAGTACGGTTGCATCTGGGGGGGGGGGGGGGCTCACTGTACAGAAACCTTGACGGGTATCCTCGGCGCACATGGGGTACCTTTTTGGACATTTGGTGTGGCAATGAGAATGATTGTCGAAAATATGTTCCCTCACACTTGCGGTATGGTATTGGTTAAGTACCTGTAGTTACACATATCCCTATGTTTTCCACATAGATCTCCCTTCTTCAGTTTGAATATTAGCTTTTTTCTACTTTGGACATTTGGAATAGTATCCAGGGTATGGCATTGGTTCTATACATTTGGTATCATATGGCATTGGTCTTATATCTGGACATTTAGTATGGCTTTTGAGCGTTATTTTGGTTATGAACACATTGATATCTAAGTGAACCCCCGGGAGTTGCATTGTGATATGAATATATTTTGCTTACTTCTTCCGAAAGCTATGTGGATTTTGATATAATAACTTTCTCACAGACAGCTGAATAAAAGTGACCCTTAAAACATGAATAGTGAGATCCATGGTCTCTAACTGTGTCTTACATCAGAATCATCAATCCGTGCAAGTATTGGAGGCTTGGAGCGCTGAAATAATTCTTTTTCGATAAAGACTTGTAAATTGTCCATCGAGTGAATATGTCAGCACATGTAGATGATTGGTAAGTAAAAACAATCTACCCTTATAATGTAATATATTTTCTACAGCTAAGTGAATTTCGGTCACGAACCATTCAGAAACACCAGTTAAAGCAAAGATTATCTGCATCAAATTTGATGGTTCTCGAAGTGAGTAAGATCTTCGACATTTAAAAAGTTACTAGACTTTTTTGCAAAAAAACTTCCAAAAAGTGACAGTCGCATTAATTCACATTGTCGTACTTACAAAATGATCCACCGCCTAACTTATGCACCATCGAACTTGGTAATATTGTACACGTAACTGTTAATAATGGTATATTCTCATAGAAAACTGGGCTTGCTTTTCAACATTTCAAGCGAAAATTCTCTACGGAGCTTCTGTTTTTCTGACGTAATTTCTTCTAAGAAATCGGTCACGTGACACAGATCTGTTCATCTTATTTCGGAAGGGGTGTCAACTTTTTAGAATATTTATTTTCATCTTGTCCAGTCCTATATACAACCTGCCCTTATCTTTTGCGCTCATAAAACTGCGTAGTAATGTTGAAGTTATGGAGTAGATTCTCTGAGAGTGGCAACATGTCTTCATCTTTACCATCTTGCGTTTGACACCCCTCCTTTTGGGGGAGTCCAAGTAAACCGCACATCCAGGTGATTAGAAAAGGGACATTTTTTTTTAAATCGAGCGGCAACAAAGATACTTCTGGTCAAACTGAGTTTATGACGAAACTTATGAAAGAATCAATAAAAGGTTAGTGGTATACATTAGGGGGACGCCAAAAATTAAACGTGGCGCCAATTTGACACTTCAGAATGCTTTCTGTGATTCAAAATCACAGAAAAGTCGAGTAACTTTTTAGATGTCAAAAATCTTAAGGACAGGGTGCATGTTGGGAAATTTTCTGCATTCCTCAATTGAGTCACATGTTATTTTTCAAACAAGAATAACTCCTTCCCCACATTGTCTACATCTTCCAAGTTTGCACAAAGAGTGCACGTATGTGCCTAGAAAAGCCTTGTGAGAAGGTTTGTTTTGTAAAATGTATAAAAAATGAGAAAATTCAGTGAAAAAAAATTCTGAAAATTTTCTGATTTTTTTCACTGAATTTTCTTGTTTTTTATACACTTTATCAAAACATTCTTCTCACAAGTCTTTTCTCGGCACATAAGTGCACTCTTTGTGCAGAACTGGAAGATATAGACAATGTGGGGAAGGAGTGATTCTTGTTTGAAAAATAACATGTGACTCAATTGAGGAATGCAGAAAATTTCCCATCATGCACCCTGACCTTAATATTTTGCAAGATAAACACTCACCCAAAATATGAAATTGAAGACCATCAAAAGTATTTTCATACATGTGACCGCTGGTGTCGTTTTCAGTTGAGCCTTTAGTCTCTCTGTGTCTACCATGGTGATTCCTCAAACTACCTAACTACCTAAATATAATAAAAAAATGTGTAGAAATGTCAAAAAACACAGAAACTTTTTTGGGCCTCGTTCTGATAAATCGCCCACTTCCGGGTTATAAAGGAGCATACATTGTTTTGGTTTTGTATATTTCCTCCAGTGTAAATTCTCAAAAACCGGGGAATTTCAACATGGGGAAGACAACTTTAATACTTTCTTCTCCATTGAGGAGGTACATGAAAGTTCAAATTATGATTTCTCAAATCTCAACCCATTGAATCAATGCATCCATTCAGATTATTTAGTCTTATTCAAAAACTTCCCGGTCGGTTATGGTGAGAAAAATATCCCATGAGCGAAAAAAGATAACGAATCTAACATTTATAACAAACATTGTTTTTTGGGTCTGAAATAAGCATGTTTGATGTGATTATGCCACGGATTTACTGAGACAGCAAAGAATATAGTTCAAGTTTTTGGTTAAAAATTATTATCTGTCATTAGTCCCGGACACTCCTACTAGCTATTATCAAACATTAATTGTCAATACATGTACCCATGTATGTGTCATATATCTACAAAGTAGCAAACTAGTGCTTACATAAAAAGTATGCTAAGTCATTGGTCAATGGTGTATGTCCCCATGCTAAGTCAATTATTCCTGTATTTTAGTTTTTGCTTATTTCCTTCTTAATTAACATGAAATTCAATATTAATTTAATGATTTTATTGTTATATACTAGTACTGTATTGTAGAAACAATTGAACTATAAATACACATCTTTCAAATGGTATATCATACTGGCTTACAAATGATTTATCATACTCTGGTTTCATACAATTTGAGCCACATTATAATTTGGCCTATCAATGATTTATACAGTGAAATACTTTAAATTTAAACACACTTGTTATTTCTACTTTTGTAACAGATTTTGGGTTAAACCCCTCAATTCCAAAAAATAGATTTACATTCTGTCTTACAATCTTACAAGTGATTTTAAAATTTCAAAAATATATAACAATTATTAATAATGACCACATTAAAGTTTTCCTTTCCAAAGGTATACAAGAAGAAAATAGCATACATGCAAGTAAAACATTTTATAAATCTTATGAATAAAACAAAAATAGCAATTTAGGAGCTATTTTTGAGAATACTTTCACTTGAAGCACATCAAGAAGGTTTTGTTTTGACTTTCCATTCTACTACGGTTCTACACGTGTCAGGACGCTATTAACACATTAAAGAGAGAATCAGATCCAGCGAGCAGGCCAACCAAAAATTGTTTCAATTTTAGAATATTTCTGGCACATGTCATTCCTTGTCATGTATATTTTCTAAAAATCCCCAAAGTACACACTTTATTTCAGGAAAACTTAAGATTTTGACAAAATGTATTATCTTTCTATAACAATGGTTTACCATTCTTATTATTTAGGAGAAATTAAACCTTTTTCACCCATTTTTGCACTTTGAATCTATGATAACTTCACCAATTTATAACATATCATGAATTGTTTTGAAGATCTGTATTTTGTTTGGTAGGTCAATTGTTCATGTTGCTTGTAATTTTGTCACCCTTATAGATCTGATTCTGCCTTTAATAACTTTAAATTGCCTGATACACACAAAATGTTGATCAATGTTTTGCTTCTCTGTGTGCAGTGATTTCTCTCCCCCTCAGAAATGAAGTATGGGAAAGGGAGAAATGTCAATACTTGGAGAATATAACCATTTTAAAATATGGAGTTCTCTTTCAAAATTGTTCTTGAGGCAAATGAGTTATCAAACAACATGATTCTCCACACACATTTTGTAAATTTAAAATGCAAAATTATTGACTGACAAAATAGCCTTTAAGAAACTGGTCACGGCTGTCTTGTTTAAAAATTGAAAATGAAGTTGAAAAGTGATAAATTAGTAACGGATAAAGTAAACAGGCATGTAGATAACATTCCAAATTGTATAGAAATGCAAGAAAATCAGACACTTCATTCAAATTTAAGAGAGAAATGGAGAAAAATAGGCACAACCTCCGTGACCATTTTCTTGAAATAATTGCATTTCAGCCATCTTGGAACAAAAAATACTGATTGTTCTACAATGATTTTAATATGTACATATTATATAATATTGCAGCAAACATATAAAATGATATAATAATGAAAACAAACATACATTACATATACTCAAAATGTTTATGGAATCCAGGGCCGTAGCCAGGGGGGTTTGATGGGACGAACAAACTCCCCCTGGCCAAAAAATCTCTCAAAATCATGCATTTTTTCACCATTCTGAGAACTTTTTAAGTGATTTGGGCCATTTGTGGACCAAAATTGTCACAAGTGAACCCCTCTGGAGTTTTTCAAAAAGTGACCCCCCTTGGCAAATCCTGGCTACGGGCCTGGAATCACACTCATTAAACTTATTTTGGGGGGTGTATAGGGGTAATATGAACTTTAGACAGGCCAGGTATAGTGAGTATACACTCCCACTTATGATATAAAACTAAATGCAAGAGTTTGAGAGTGTAAGGTTTGGTGTGAAATACAAATATAAGTACAAGCAGTTAGAATTACATTTTGACATGAATATTTGATTATTAACACTATTATAAAGAGCATTTTATCTCAAAGAACATGTACTGTATTTTCTTTCATTTGGAGCTACTTAATTTGGTGATTTTGGGAGATTGAACATAATGGCATCTATTTAATTTGCGGTTTTTCAAGGGGATAAATCTCATATCTATATCTATCATATACCCTTCCGCCTAATCCAGTTTAATTGTTGTTGAACAATTTAAACGGCCCCAGCCATCTTGCAATCAGAAGTTCACCGAACAAAAAATCAAACTATTTAATTTAGCGATTTTTTGGATTCGCCAAATTAAAGACAAATACAGTAATCTTGTGTCTCTGAACTATGTTTTCAGAAATATGATCATAGGATATCTTATTATTCAGAAAATTGCATAGTAAAAGTTGATGGTTAAGGGACTACATTTTTGATGAGGACATTATTTTGAAGAAAATTCTCTAAATCATCTCAAAACTGTCATAAGAGGACACTTGAATAATTAGATATAAATGTATATTGAACTCAGGTAATATTGAGAAAGTTTTAAAATCAGTCAAACTAATGCTATACTTGTGCATCATATGTACATATACACCTTATTGGTGCAAAAATTGCATTTGTAAAGGTTTTAGTTGCTATGGTAACACATTTTAAAAAGGTTGCCATGGTGACCAATGTAGCTTTATTCCAATAGATGCTATTGTATTGATCTGGTGATCTCCCAATGTTAAGTTAATAGGTGCAGGTGCTCAATCTTGATTACACCAGTTTTGGTCCAAAATACAATTATGTATATCAATATTCCACCAATTTGATTGAGTGGCACCATTTTGACAGAGTCGCACACCATTTCCAGATATTGAAGAGGGCGCAGCTAGCATATACATATCAATATAAGAAATATCCAAAGCCATATCAGATGTTGCTATAACGATGGTTCAAGTCGTTGGCATAGAAACACAACATATTCCTAACTGTTGTAAACATTCAAGGTCAATACATCCTCTGGTACTTGGGTAAATATGGTATTTAATACAATCCTGTTGCTATGCTGTTTCATTTGGGTAACCATGGTGATAGTTATTACAATCATGGTTAACGCAAAATGTTGAATTTCCTTTTCTTTCCCAATTCAATTCACTTTGCTGATTTGTGATAAGGCACTAGGCAGAGTGTGACGTTATATTGCCCTTCCTTTATGTATATTCTCATTATTTCATATATTGAGATGCCCTATAGGTTTAAATTGTAATTTTTTGCCAAGGTTTTAAGCCATACCAATATTTAAAACCATATTTGGTTGTTGGTTTTGGTTACCATGGAACATATGGTTGTCATTGGCAATGATTCCTATTGTTCCATTTAATGTTTGTTTACCATGGAGATTAATGGTCACTGAGTTAAATGATACCATAACAAGTGCTGCCACCATATAGTTGTATGGTTGCTATGGTTACTGGTATACTATAGCTGTTGTTACTATTCAGATTGTTGACTTGGTTACTTTCCTATTGTTGTTGGTATTGTTGTTACCAGTGATATACAATTGCTGTGGTTCCTGTGGTTATTGTTACCATGGTGATGTCAGAGAATATTGCTGAATACATTGTTTGGTTCCCTTATATTTGGTTAACTGAAAATATATAAAAATGTATTTGATAGTTAAGATATTGAAAATTATATCATGATTATACATTTATTAATAAAATAATTTACTAATAATATAACATTTAGTAAACTCTATCGTAATTTAAATTTCAGAGAAAATGAGTGGAATGAGCATAAATATGTAGATGAACATGGTATTTGATTGAAAAGTAACAAAATAACAACATTTCTGATATTTACAAACCCTTCGTTAACTAAAGATCAGAATGGTAATGGATTAAAATTACACCATTCTGTCATCTAAACCATCTCTCCCTAATTCACATAATTTTCCACTAAAATTTGATAAAATGTCTGTCTGTCCATGCTTATTTCACTCCATTTCTCTCTAAAATTTGAATGAAGTGTCTGATTTTCTTGCATTTCTATACAATTTAGAGTGTTGACTCCATGCCAGTGTATTTTATTCCTTCCTGATTCCACTCTTTTCCATTCTATTTTGGATCTAAAACTACTACCATGATACTTTCTAGCGAGGAGGCCATTAGTGATTGCTTGAAATTTGAAAAATGAGTTTCTATATCCTCATTCTTAAAGGCTGTCCTCTTTGCTTCATTTTCTGAGTTGATTACTCTTGCTGAACCACTGCTACTATTTATACAAATGACCCAGTTAGATGAGCCAACAATGTTATCAATAAACCATTGTTATAGATTTAGAGTGGTTACGCTGGTTACCGAAACAATTCCTTTTGGTAACCAGCGTAACCGAGTGGATCACCAGTGTTGGTACCTTTGGGATGTTAAGTCAGTGAAGATTTGATATCAAAGAGGTGTGACAAGACAAGAGCCTTTAAAGCTATTACTCTAATGAGTGCAATAAGGTTACATTGTTATCTAGTGCATTAATTTTCATCATCTGAGTAAAATGTGATAGCTTTTGTTACTGTGGCCATTATAAAACACAAAATAGAGATTTATAGAGAAATTCAAGGATACTTCTTTCAAATGAAGAAGAAAATTGAGTGAAATAGGCATGACTATCTTAGGAAGCCAGAAAATTAACTATGAAAAAAAATTCATGAGAAACACAATATACATAAGACAAAAATACACTCATGAGAAACACAATACACTCGCACGACACAAAATGCACTCATAAGAAACACAACACACTCGCACGACACAAAATGCACTCATGAGAAACACAATACACTCGCAAGACACAAAATACACTGATGAGAAACACAATACACCCGCAAGACACAAAATGCACTCATGAGAAACACAATACACTCGTAAGACACAAAATGCACGCATGAGAAACACAATATACCCGTAAGACACAAAATGCAATCATGAGAAACACAGCACACTTGCAAGACACAAAATGCACTCATGAGAAACATAATACACTCACAAGACATAAAATTTGCACTCATGAGAAACACAATACACTCGCAAGATATTTTCTCTGGTCTTTTTTATGGGTAAATCACACCCAGAGGTGTTAAAGTAGATCAATTTTAATGGTCATTTAAGATAGAATCCAATAAATGGTTTAAGGGGAACATAATCACATCTTTTAGTAAATGTCAAGCTCATCTTAAAGCTTAAAGGAGTAGGTACAATTAGCAATTTCCATATTCTATTTAAACGTTGCATTAACTATCATTTCAATGACTGTGATAAAGTGCAGTGTTCTTCCAAGGATTTTTTACCAAGTGGGTGCAAAATTCTCATTTTCATGATTCAGTCCAAAGTCCAGGTCAAAATATGCCCATTTTACATGATTTTTCTCATTTTCAAGTGGGCGCAAATAAAATCTCAGGTGGGTGCAAACTTGTTTTAAAATCTCAGGTGGGTGCTGCGTCTACTTGCTTTAATGCTGGGGAGATCACTGTAGTGTCAGCTACATGACTGTGTATCATGGTCCATGCTAATTCAATTAATTTCTCTATAAACTTTGAATAAAGTGACTGATTTTCTAACATTTTTATATATGAGAAATTCATCATATGTCTGCTTGTTTATTTGTTCTCTTACTGATTTCTCTAAATTCTGTTTAACATTTAATTGAAGTGGCAGATTTTCTGACATTTTTATATACGAGAAATTGACCATATGTCTGTTTGTTTACCTGATCTCTTACTGATTTCTCTAAAATTCTCTCCAAAATTTATATGAAGTGCCTGATTTTCTGACATTTCTACAATTTGTAATGTTAATCATATACATGTATTCTATTTCCTTGCTGATTCCACTCTTTTCCATTCTATTTGCATTTTAAAACACAACCACTGTGACACATTTCCAATAAGTCTTGCATCACTGGGCTCTCTTCAGAATATAAGATAAGTGAGGAGGGACATAGGGGCTTGAGGCGAGACTACCTTTAAGTCATAAGGGTTTGAGGCAAGACTACCTTTAAGCCATAAGGGTTTGAGGCACGACTACCTTTAAGTCATAAGGGTTTGAGGCACAACTACCTTTAAGTCATAAGGTTTTGAGGCATGACTACCTTTAAGTCATAAGGGTTTGAGGCAGGACTACCTTTAAGTCATAAGTGTTTGAGGTACAACTACCTTTAAGTCATAAGGGTTTGAGGCACGACTACCTTTAAGTCATAAGGGTTTGAGGCACGACTACCTTTAAATCATAAGGGTTTGAGGCACGACTACCTTTAAGTCATAAGGGTTTGAGGCACGACTACCTTTAAGTCATAAGGGTTTGAGGCACGACTACCTTTAAGTCATAAGGGTTTGAGGCACGACTACATTTAAGTCATAAGGGTTTGAGGCACGACTACCTTTAAGTCATAGGGGTTTGAGGCACGACTACCTAAAGTTTGACATTCACAAAGTGTCTCTAACTAAGCATTTTATTTGTAAAGCCTTGGAAATCATCTAATTTTGGTAAAGAATCTCCTGACATGTTTCTCCTTTGATCTTAAAGTTAAGAAATTGATTGATTTTATGATGGTGCCAGGAGGCTCATCTTGGTTTGCAACTAGAATTTTGATCTTATATCTGGAATCTCTCGATCTAAATTACATTCTTTTGACTCCACAAACACAACCAATAACATCAATTGCTCAACTGCCCATTTCCTTATATGGTCCTTATAGCATCGATACAAGCAAGCACTGCATCCACTTGAGATTTTAATTTTGAACTAATTTAATGCATTTTAGTTTCATTTATCTAAAGCCTGGTATACACCATGGGACCTCGTGGAAATTCTTAGGATTTTGCCCCATCGAGTCCCATGAGGTCCCACGTGGGACTGGGTGGGATTCGACGGGGCAAGTTGTGGCAAAATGGGGCGAAATCCCACAGAGTCCCATCTTGCCCCATCGAGAATGACTATGTTCATTCTTTCCATGGGGCATCGTGGGATTTTCGATCATATGACGTGTTGGGGACTTTGTGGGATTCGATGGGGCAAGTTGAGATTCGATGGGGCAAGATGGGACTCAATGGGGCAAGTGGGATTTTGCCCCATTGTTGTATACCGGGCTTAATGAACATGCATAAAATGGATAAAACCGAGAATACTGAACATTTTTGGGATTAGAAAAAACATTCAGTTTTCTTAGGTGTTCACTACAAAGAGGGTAATTCATACAGGAGTCAGTACAGTATGTGTGAAGGAGGCAGGGTGCCCACTAGAGACAGGTGTTCACTAGAGAGAGGTGTTCACTCGAACAGGTTTAACTGTATTATAAAACTTGCATGACGGAACACCTCTCTAATGCAAACACTCGATCCCAATTTTGAGCCCAGTTTTGATTCAATCCAATTTGACTCACATATTGTTAAACTTTGAAATGTGAACACTTGCTAATTCGAACACTTTTGGCTGTCCAAGTGGCATTTGGATTAGACAGGTTTTACTGTAATATGTTTTTAAGGTTAATACATACTTCACTGCAATGTAGAAGGGAAGTGGCTTAAGAAGCAATTCATTTTTAGTCCTTTTCCGATTAATAACAAGTTTGTGGTCAATTTTGAAAAGCCAAATGTAGCAGACAAGATTGGTTTAGATATCGTTATAGATAAACTTAGCAAAGGGAAACATTCATTATCCTCTTGAAAAAAATAGTTGATGTGATTTTAGATGGATTTATTATAAACACAATCAAAAGGTACTTGTTACCATACTTAACTTTTGTTAATAGTCTAGCTACAAGCCCCTGTGACCAACCTACCACTACTTGACTAAAACACTCCATACAGGGGGAGGGGTGTAGAGGGGGGGGGGATCACAGGGGCTTGTAGCTAGACTATTGTGTTAACTACATGGTTGTTTAATTTATTCCTTGCCAATTCTACTCTTTTCAAGGATACTTTGCCTCTCAAAAGAAGACAAACGGATAAAATAACACTTCTTCATGAAAGACAATTCAGTTAATACGCTTGCGCTGTTATCTTTTGTCAGATGTATTGCATGCACTTTCCTTTACATAACAATAGATACCCTGCCGTAAAAACAGGCAGAATAATACATGAATTACAACTTTTGAGATAAAACATAGTCCTTAACTCTAGGATAATTCCTTAATTTCCACCACCCGGGAAACTCTGGTAGAAATGTGTGATTTACATTTTTTAGATTTCTGATAGACAATCCCTGTAATACAAAACAATTCGGTGTTATTTTTTGAAAGGATGGACCATGAATTATTGATCAGTCCTCAATTTAGTGATGTATTCAATGAAAAGATCTTCCCAATTTCCAGGATAATTGTACATTCTCACGTGGGAAATGCTATGGCGGAAGTGTTTTAAAATGCAAAATAGAGTGAAAAAGAGTGGAATTAGCATGGAATAAAGTAAACAGGCATGTAGTTAACATACTAAATTGTAGGGAAATATCAGAATATCTGGCATTTTATTCAAATTTTAGAGAGAATTGGAGTGGAATTGACATGACCAGAAAGATATAGGCATAGATATGTGCAATGCACTGCAATGTCACAAATTATACAGTGAAACCTGTCTTAATGAACACCTCTCTCTAATGAACACCTTTGTCTGGTGAACACCCCCTTTTGAGCCTTCCCATCACATTCTCCACTGACTTCTGTACAAATTTACTTCACTGTTGTGAACACTTTCTTATAGTGAACATATTTTTGTGGCTCTATAGGTGTTCACTGTACAGAGGTTTCACTGACTTAATCAGATTTCTATTATTTTTCTAAATATCTGCTACCTCTATAAAAATTCTATACAATTGTCCATACTATGAACCCAAAAATATGCACCAGTTTATATTTTCAGAAAGTACATCTATGTAAGACCATCAGAGCAGCCCAGAGGCAAAATATGATGAAACGTTTCACTCAGCTTGATTGTCTCAAAATGCAATGGACTCAGATTCAACTTCTTTAAAATATACATCATCTTTTTAACCTAAAAAAACATCCAGTTTAGAGGTTTGAACTGTTTCTGTGTCATCCTAAACGTTTAATTGTGAAACACAATATGAGAATGTGTAACAGAAGAACTTCACTTCCTTCAAACAAGGATGTTGAAATGTAGAGATGTAGAAATCTCAGCAACTCTGATCCTGTAATACAACAGACACGTTTTAAGGTATATTACACCGTTGCTCATAAATATTGAATATTTTCCATATTTTACCATTGATTTCCTCATTTCATTTTGAATACCCTCTCTAATTCAAAGGAATGGAGATTTTTCTGATGCAAATATAAACAGTTCTAAAATGTGCCCTTCTTGAGCTACCTTAAAGTTAACTATACTCCACAAGATTAAAACATATTAATTTTGTATCAGCTAAGTCCCTTTAAGCTAGAATCCATTAACTGACAACAGAGCCCTTTAAATATGATTAATTTAGCAAGGTTCAATCATATGACTGAAAGCGAATATATGTTTTACCAGGCCAGCTAACAGGCAATCTCCTACGATTAATAAACCTTATTGACTCAGACTCGATATGCACATGTTATGTCAAACTCATGATTAAAGTCACATATGACACTTTATTTGCATAGGAGCAGTTTTATAACTATCCCAGGAAGGGGGGGGGGGTGTTTATTGACTCAAACTCTATTTACAATGTGAACATATGATGAAGATTGATGCGACCTTTATTCACACACTGTTTCATTATACAATCAGTATAAGGAGAAGAAGGGGGGGGGGGGATGTTTAAATTAAGCTTTCAGGTAATGTCAAATATACAATTAAGATGTGATCTTTGATCCCCGATACAGTTGTAGTTTGCAAAGTGGAAAATTAAAAGAAAAAAGTTGGCCAAACATTGGTTACTTATACCTTATACGTACCTACTTCTATTTTATTGATAGGAAAGGGGGGGGGGGGAGACAGGGGTCTAGAAACTTGAAGCAAGACTGGAAGCTCTGCCTTAAATCATAACAATGTTTATTATCAGAGAGTATTCGTGAGATTTCATTATATAAATGGCAAGTTTTATCATAAATGGCTAAAGGCAGGATAACACTAACTCAATTCCAAATTCCCGATCGAAGCCAGGAAGACTGGAATGGTGAAAATTTATTGCATTCAGGCAAACTATTTTTTACTCCTGGGGCGTTTAAATCAGATGAGTAATTCTTTGATGTTTGTGTAATAACTACGATTACTAATAATTTATTATTAATGTGGGCTCCTATACTTGGGATCTCATCCAATTTCATAAAAATATCACTATGGGTGTGTACTTAATCAAAAGTAGAGCAGAAAATAGTGAAAGTGGCAAGTATGTGAAACTTGCACCCGAACACCTCTCTATTCTGAACCCCTTTCAATGTGAACACTTTTTCTCTGTCAAAAATTTATTTTCTTTCATCACTCTTATAAAACCTTGAAATGTGAACACGTACTAATCCAAAAACTTTTAGCCAGTCCCAGAGGCATTCAGACAAGACATCAAATGAGAAAATGTCCTTGTCGGTTCAATTCTTTTTCTCTTTAAAATTTGAATGAAGTATCTGATTTTTTGCATTTCTATACAATTTAGTGAGTTAACTACATGCCTGTGTATTCTATTCCTTGCTGATTCCACTCCTTTCAAGTCTATTTTCAATTTTAAATCATGACCACAACGACATATTTTTAATAACATGAGAGTACTTATAAGGTAAATATACCTCCAGGGAGGGCAGTACACAATTACTCATCACCATGGTCAACTTTATTGCTACTAATGACCTCATGATTTTGAAAAGTTCAAAAACAAATGTGTTATGATCTGACTCCATATATAAAGTTTCATTTAAGAAAGTGTTTGACTTATACATTATAGATGTGTTCTATTTTACAATTTTTATCATACTGTATAATCTCCCCTTATGAGGTTAACATCTCACGACGATCACATTTCAAAGTGAATTTTCCATATAGATACTCTACACCCTGAGGGCTAGAACCTACTACTTGATATTCAGACCATTTTTATCTGAAACAGAAAATGATGCCTCACATATCATAATTTGCCTCACATATCAACATTAGCCTCACATATCAAAATTTGCCTCACATATCAAAATTTGCCTCTCATATCAAAGTTTGCCTCACCTATTTCCACAACCCAATTATGCCACTACAAGGGTTGAATGATACTCAGTAAAAACAGAACACGATGAATCTGTATTAAGTCTTGCTTGAAGACCCTGGATGCCCCCCTCATTATCTATTTCAACAACAGGTGTTAAAGTAGGGGGAGGTGGTCTTGAAGCATGACCAATCTAATCTGCACTATCATAGGTAAATCATGAAAGAAAGTCAAATTGAAAGGATGTTTATATATTTACATGAGGAATTTTCCTATAACATAAGTGAAGTATCAGGAAGTGACTCCTATGAAAGACAGGATGAGCTCCAGACTGGTTTAATGTACTTTATTCAAAATCAAACATTCAAAAATAAATTTAGAAAGTTTTGCCCAAACTGACCCATCATGATAAATCATGACATCTCATTTCTTTTCAGCCATGAAACAGAAAGCTGCTATGAGTATCAGAATGAAACTGACCTGACTAACCCCTTGAAAGCCAAAGGCTAAAGTTACAAAATTAATGTGAGTTATTACTGTGTCGCTCTGTTGTATGGTGGTAAAATCACACTACTGAAAGGTACCAGACTGACCAGGTCCCTCGCTGATCAAGATATCAAAACTGATCTAGTTTACAATGACATAGCCATAACCCCTTTAATCCAATGAATAATGTGCTAGGCTGTGAAAATCATGGTACATAGCCCTGGGTTTCAAATTGAGATATGATTCTTGTTTTTGAAATTACAAAAGAGTCAAGTCCTCAATTTAATATTTTGCCTCATTGCTATGCACTAGATACCTTTTCAATGTTTTAATTTTTTTTAATTTTGCAATTAAGGTCAAAATCCCTTGACTGAGAATTTTATCTGCAAAACCAAAATTTAGTATTTTGTCTCATTCCATACACTAAATACCCATTTCAAAACATTGATATCACATATTAAAGAAAGCTTCGTCATAGTTATTATCAGACTTAGAACTTCAAGGTATGAACTGGACAAAATATTTCAACTAATTGTGACCATCAATGTTCCAATTCAACTAAAAGTACATGATTTTTAAGGTAGCGTTTTTAATGGTCATATTTTTGTATGGATGGTCATTAGACTTAATCACAGTTTCTGGTACATCACTGAGAGCTGAAAACAGCAACTTGTTCATGTTTACAATGTGTGTATTTTTCCAAGTACAAAGTTTAGATTAGCTTCCCATGTGGTCATTTTGAAGAGTGATAAACACAAAGTTACCTTTTAGTTTAAGCTCATTAGGTTTATTTGTACATTTCAAAAACTTGACTCATCAAAGATCATTTATTTACATACAATTCCATTAAAAACTTGCAAAAATATCAGATTTCCCGGCAAAATGTAATTTAAAGTGATCATTTTATTCCTGTTTACTAAATATTGCTTGTTGATTTCTCTTATTTCCACTCATGTTTCATTCAAAACATATTTCTCATGTAATTTCACCAATGTGTGATAAAACATGGCTAACATTCCAAAGTGAATGACAAATTAGTCATATAGAGATAACCTTTGTCAATATTATTTGTCAACTTTTGGGCATATCATAATAATGAGCGATAACAACAGGCTAATTACCCACAAAAATGTCCGTCTGCCTATGTCTTTTTCATCCATTTTCTCTCTAAAATGTGAATAAAGTGTCTGATTTTCTTGCTTTTCTTTACAATTTAGGATGTTGGCGTCATGCCTGTTTACTTTATTTCCTGAAAATTCCACTCTATTTATAATCTAAAACTTGACCACCCTGGTATAATTATTTCCCCAAAACGTAATTAATTACTCATATCACGACAAAACTTCCTGAATTATAAATATCATAGTGGTAGTGTTTCCAACTAAGGAAAATGTGTTAAATTAGCTGGAAATGAATGAATAAAACAAGCTGTTATCACTTTTTAACTATAGGGGGATATGGTTTGACTGTTGAGCAAGCAACCAAGCTCATTTAAATTATATTTAGACATAAAGCCAAGGGTGTAGTGCTATATTTCTAAGTAGTACGCCACCACGGGAACAAGAGTTGAGCGAAGCAAAAGACACGCATTTAGGGGGATTTGGGGGGGGGTGAGATGTTCTCCCCCCAGGAATATTTAGAAATTTGGTTGTATTTGGAGCGAATTTGCAACCATCTGGTACGCCTGTGCGTACCCAGCGTACCAGGTGCTACGCCTATTGAAGCATTTACATATTACTATTATCTTGAGAATGTCATGTAATTTCAATTGATAAGGGTGGCATGCACTTGTTACAAAACTGAAATTCTGTATTTTAATATACCAGTACAGTAAAACTTTCAAAAGTGAACAATGCTTGGATGTACAGGCTTAATTAAGTTATCAAAGTCAATTGAACATAAAAAACTGAACTATAGAAAAATGATCTCATTTCAATACAATAACATTTTACCAATTTTACCAAAAATCTATCTTTTCATTTAAAAGTCAAACACATTTATGTTATTTAAATGTTTCATAAGTGTCTATGTTGATGTATCACATATTTAGAGGTTTGGCTGTACATGTACTTGAAATATCTATGAATACTTGATTGATAACAAAATATTGCCTCTTTGTTATAATATGTCAGTTTCAAGTTGAAATACAAACTCCACTTCGCAATTTACCTTGAAGTTTTATATTAATTTTGTCCGATTACATAGGCATGATATTAATTTAATGTTACAATAACTGTTGGTGATCAGTTTAGTCTGGTTTCTATCATATAACCTTTCCCTAAATATGATTTATATTTCTTCAACCAATATTGGGGTGGGAGGGGGATGAAATCACAGGGCGATATACATGATTAAATGCCTTTATGACTACCCCTCATGACTACTTTATTTCATGAATTACATTGAAGATCACTTTTTGACTATCTTACTTAGATGGATAAATGCACTAATGATATTTTGGAACATGAAAGGCTCATGACATGAAACATGATGAGAAAAGTTTCAAAGGATTTAAACCACCAGTAATTTTGGAGTAATGAAGTTACATTTCCTCTTTCTATGTCTGTTTCCTGTTATCTTGTTTATATACAAGTTATTAAACTACAGATAACTATTTCCTTTCTGTTTGTTCATTATGCTTTGAAAACAAAAACGATTGGTAAAAAACTATACTCTTTCTATCCTCGATCCTTTTTAACAATCCCCAAAATTACCAATTCTTTATATACTTACAAGCCTCTCACTAGGCTTTTAAACTATGGCACAGTAACACAGTCTATTTAGCTTCTACCACAACCTATTACCAAATCATAATTGATTCCACAGTCTAAAATAGCAGTCATACACCCTGGACCAGAAATGATTTCTAATACTTGATGAACCTTACCTTTTACTACTAGTAATCACTATAGTATAGTACAACAGCATTCTCCGCTTTCCTTTACGGGACTGGTGCTCATTTCTCGTACAATTTCAATAAAAACTTCATTTACATTGTGAGTATTCTTTGCCGATGCCTCCATAAATGGGCATCCCCATGTTTGAGCGAGGGCAAGTCCATCAGCATGACGCACCTCTCTCTGATGCTCTAAGTCACACTTATTTCCAATGAGTATAATCGGCACTTTTTCAAATCCTTTAACCCGAATTATTTGCTCTCGCATTGTTTTTATATCCTGAAATGTCTGTACGCTTGTTATACTATAGACTACAACAAAGCCTTGTCCATTTTTGATGTATAAGTCCCGCATAGATGCAAATTGTTCAGTCCCAGCTGTATCAAGAATTTCTAGCACTGATGGTGCGTGGTCAACTTCTATTTCCTTCCTATAAAAATCTTCAATTGTCGGGTCATATTTTTCCATAAATGTTCCCGATACAAATTTTACCGTCAGGGCACTTTTGCCGACTCCTCCTGACCCAAGAACTACAACTTTGTATTCCCTCATTTTACTTGTTGTAAATTTGTTTGTGCCACTTTTAGGAATTTGATCGATCAAGTGAATGGGCTGTTCAACAACTTGTCATTTCATTTAGTTATTTTATTTTAATCCGTCAGTTTGAATTATTCCAATACTATCAAACCTTGTGAAATCAGAACAAAAAGTTAAAAAATCAAACGGAAGTGGAGTCATGAATCATGAAATTTCACATCCGGCTTAGCTCCTACGTAAACTGGACACTTTTTATCTCCCATCTATTGGTTGTCGATAGTCGAGATAATCATCTTTCCAAATAGTCCACAAATGTCTTGGATTTGTCGCAATGTTTGTTACATTCCACGTTAATTCTTGAGGAATTTCTTCCAAAGAACGGCAACCATTTTGGGTGTTTCTGGAGGACACGTTCCAAAATATTATTTAGTGGATAACACATTTGGAGTTTGAGTTGTTAGAAATCGCATCTTAGAAGTCATAATTTATTTGTTCATTTGATATTTTCGCCATTTATTCATCATTTACGAGCAATTGATGCCAAAAATACATTTTGTGTTTTGCATCAATCAAAATAGAATGTGTTTTCAATTAACTTTTGAGAATTTCGTATGTGATTTTCACCATTCCACTATAGCGATTTTAGCCTTCTTTAATCATTCAAAACAATACTTAATGCCTCAAAGATGGAGTTTATATATTTCTCAATCATACTATTTCAATGGATGTATCACTTAATTGACTGATTCATAGTAAAGCGACTTCTTGTAAGTTTTAATTTGAATCTCGCGGCTCAAGTCAAATCTCGACATGTAAGCGATAATTTGCGAGAGTACGAAAAGGTCAGCGGGAATTTACGAATTGAATAAAAATACAGGTAATTAAATCTTCTATTACTTCTTAATCGACTTATTAATCAAAGAACCAAAGATATCTATATATTTGTTATATATTCTAGATAGTTTTGTCAAATATTTATTTTATTTGGGCAAAAATTCATCGTGATATCAAGCTTTTTTATGAGTGCAATTTCAGAACCGTTATGACCCTGCAATTGACCTTTTTTCTGAAACCACAATTCTAAAACTTCAAAATATTTATTTTTGCCCAAAATATGTTTGAAAATATCCTTATTCAGTGGAGAGATAAATATTACACAGTTTGAATGTATCATTGACCATGACAATGGTTAGTTAGAAACAAAGCTGGACACCTTATTTACTTGCCATGTAGACTACTTGTCAAGTCAGATGTCATAATCTCGTTCCAAGACTATCTCTACGTTCTAGTCTTGCGAACGTCTTATTCTTTTGTCTGTACGATTACAACATGGGAGAATTTTCTACGCTACTTACACTTAAGATACCTATTTCAATAGATTCCTTGGTATTTTAGCATTCTTTTTGTGTAGTTGAATCCACAATTGTGTGGGTTTATCGGCAGAACGAAGAGGTTTTCGTTTTTGATAGCAATATTTGCGTGTAATATTTAACTTATTTCAACCGTCAAATTCCTCCTTTCAGTTCCCGGCATGCACCAGTCTAAGGGAAATCCCTGGGGAATTCCCCTTCCGACATTTTGAAAATTGCTGATATATTTCCGATGTAAAAACTAAAATCTCTTCGTTCTGCCGATAAACCCATACAATTGGCGATCTAACAACATAAAAAGAATTCTAAAATACTCTGGAATATATCGAGGTAAGGCATTTAATAGTGTAATGCGTAGTTCATTCTCCGACATTGTAGAAAGACAGGCTTACCAATGATACCGGCGTACGACCACAATCTAAAGGGGTCGTAGGATGCGATAAAGATGTCATTTTTGTATTTCATGGGCTTTCTTGAAAGAACATGGTATATTTTTATTTTATTTACTTTTATTGGTTCAGAAGGTAACTGAAACCTCATGTCAGTCTGTTTACATTATCCCCCGTCAAAGATTTAGGACACCAAAATTATAGGGTGAGGTTCGGCTAAAATGGGCTATCCTGGGTCTGACAGTAGTATGTATCCAACAGACCGAATATAATATTCGGTCTGTTATGATTGATATATTTCCTGTGGAAATCGCGGTGATATTTTTTGCACATAAATTTCTCGTTTATTACAAGAATGTTCACCTTGAAAATTGGTGAATATGTTGAAGAGATGTTAATCTTAAACTAGAAGCAAAAATATTTGTATAAGGCGGGTACAAGTTGATATAAAATAATGAAATGTTCAGACTCGCCAAAACTTCAGGATGTGTTCATAAGTAGATCGCGAAATCAATGTCAAGGACGTTTGAGTTCACGAGATCCAAACGAGATATGCAAATTTCTGAACTTTGACAACACATGACCATTTGATTACCTCGGCCTTCTTCATGAATATTTCCGCTCTATTTACTATAAATGAAGAAAATTAATCGGGATAATGATAATAAATGACTAGATCTAATAAATTCCCGCACAAATGGAATTTATCAATACGCTTTCGTAATGTTGCTCCGTCCGCTCCACGTGTTATTTGTTTACAAATAGACTGACGTCACTGGCTAAATCTCGTTTATCGTGAGAATTGGCATTGCCAAAATGGCTTGACCTAATCAATGGCTTCGCTACAAGAAGCGTCTGTACATTTTATGAATATCTTCAGTAAGAGGACAATATACGAAAAAATAATATTGTAAGTTCTTTATAAGGTAATCATTTTATATCATTAAACAAACTTATTTGTAACATTTATACAACACCACATTTTACAATAGGTGACTTACAGTCTGAATATTTATTCAGACAAAGGATACAGTCTAGGTCTGACAGGTTGATCAGAATTTTAACTGATATAAACTCATATATATCGCCTAAACTAACATAACTGTGCTTTCATTAACGCCGTCCCATAATGGAGAGGACCCGGTTTTTACTATAGGGACCCCAAACAATGAAAATGAGGGGTCACTTGGACGCAGTGCAGGTCATATCAAAAAAATTAACTCAGGATGAATGTATTGATAAAGATCTTACCTTCAGTCTTTTATTTGTTCAAAATCCGCTAAATAAACGAAGGATATTCTATTTCTAAAAGAAATATAATTTTCTTTCGGAGTTTCTTTCCCGGAAGTTGATTTCCGATCAAAATAGTATGAGGTACGTGATTGGACAATCACTAGTAGTTGATTTCCGAGCGGTAATCGGTACGAGTCCTATGATTGGCCGAGATTATTAATCGCGCATGTGTCTTAATAATTTTAACTAATCAAAGTGCTGGATTTGCTGCGCATGCGCAAAAAACTGAACCAAAAAATGGAACCTCACGGAGATTGCTCCTAGTGAAACTTTCTGAGCGATCAAAATCAATAGCAAATTGCTTTGAAATACGCGAAGAAAAATTGTATTTAATGGTTGAAAATTAGTTATCTCTTTCTAATGAAGGTATCTGCATCATTTAATGACCTACTAGACGTGTGTAGTACACTGATCTGGGCCAAAAAATAACAAAACTGATGCAAACTTTTCATCAATTTTTTTCGTTCAGTGCAAAAATGTGACTTTGAATTCCCGGGAACCTTTTTTCATGGGGACGCACTTTTTTGAGGGGGGACGCGATTTTGTAAAATCAATCCGTCCCAGGGAAGCACTTTTGGACAAGCCTACTGAAAGCACTGACATACAAGTGGGATTGACCTGATCTAGGATGGAAAAAAGACTTATTTATCCTCAGTCTGCTTTGCTAAACAGTAATAACTGTTGAAACTTTAAGCACATATCAAACCTAAGAAAACTGAAGGGTGTGGTCACTGGTCAGTATTACCAACCTACAACAAATTGAACTTCTTCCATAAATTTCAGGAGAATTTCTGATAGCAGACAAAACAAATGAAGACACCAGACAAAGCTATTCAACTGTTCAATATTGAATATTATAATTCTAACAATGAAACAATTGGAAATTGCTTAAAGGCCCACTTTGGGAATTTTCAACATTTTTGGGCAATATAAAGACTTACATTCAAATTTCATAGTATGTCCAATGTATTGATAAGAACCTTATCTTTCATTTGACACCAACAACAGCTCAAATGGACCAAATCAAAGCTTACAATAAATTATCAAAGTATTAACTATTAAGTATTAAGTATAGTGCGCCTTTAAGTAGATACCGTATGCAGGGTCAGAGGTTACTGCTCATAGGGTTTCCCGGTTTGTTTAAAAAGGTGCATACTTTTCAGATTCTGGATGAATATACAAGATGTGCAGTTTTCAAGATTCATCCAAACATTGAATGTAAGTACACAAGGTCATGTAACTATGGTTTGAATTTTGCCAATATAGGCTGACCTTTGGAGGATCTATATTTTAGATAATCAGCATATTTCAAGTCATAGTTACAACATTGATGACATACAGGGTACCCCATAAAACAGAACCCATAAATCATTGAAATATTTTTATTGGTTGTGTTTTTTTGTGTCACCCTATACCATAAGTTATTGAATGAATTGAAGTGCAATACGGGATATATTCTGCTCGAGAAATTCCGTATTGGCACAAGACGAAGCCGAGTGCCAATACAGAATATCGAGAGAATGTAGACTAGTTTTACAATATTGAAAACTCCTATAGTAAAAACCTCTCTTTATTGAATATTTCTATATTGAACATCTCTATAGTATTAAACATTCCTCTTTATGTAACACACCTCTCTATTTAACACCCATTTCATTTGATTACCCCTCTCTATTGAATACCCCTTTCTAGTCAACACACCATTCTATTCAACACCTCGTTATTGAATGTCCAATCTCTATTGGGCATGCCATTCTATTGAACAACCCTCTCTTTTGAAAACCTCTCCTTATTGAATTGAACACCTTTTAATGAACACATTTCTGAAGCAAACTTGGTCTTAGGTTTGTTGACTTCCATTAAAAACTTGTGTTAATACAAGATAGGTTGAAGTTTTTGTATGTAGTATAGATGTCTCTGTCAACCACATTCTTATGATATCCATACTAACTGTTTTATTAAACATCTATACAGTATATGATATTAATGAGATATTGTTGTATAGATATATATTTAGTGTTAGATTAATAAGCAAAAAATGTTGATTTCATTTAATTATATTGTTGAAATATTTAGGAAACCATTTTATGTTTACATTTCGCCAACACTCAACAGTAATGATTGTTTATTCCCATCTAGCCAGATATAAGCAACTTGTCCTCTCAAGTTTACTTTTATTTATCCGGGTCAATAGTTATTATTGTTAGTACCTCAACTGAAATACTCGATTCTGATTGGTTGATTAGTGGTCAACAATATGTATTGTTAGTACCTCAGTGTAAATACTCGCATCTGATTGGTCAATTAGCGGTCAACATTTTTGCCTGTACCTCACTTGTGCATCATGGGATATCATATTATTGACCGCGTATGTTACTGTACTACACTTGTGAATTATGGGAAATATGACGTCACAATGTTTACAGAAAAAAACATGGTAGTCCGACATTTTGTACACGTTGATGAAAGTGATATTTTGACTTTTCTACACGACGAGTATAGCAACAATACAAATAGAAACGCAAAATTAACATTAATTTACTAGTGAGTACGCAGTTATGTGCCGAAAACAGAGAGTTTAGCTTCCACTGTCTTCAGATTTTCTTAAAAATTATTGCTGGCGTGGTTCGTAGAAAAGATTGTGAAATGAAGCCATGATTGATGACTGTCGTATATATGAGTATTATTAGTTTCTTCTGACTAACAAAACAATTGTAGACCTCTCCATTCGGTCAATCGTCAAAATCATATACCTCGACTGTAAACCTTGAAACACTGTTGACCTCGACCTTCGGTCTCTGTCAACAGTAGCTTCTCGGTTTACAGTCTCGGTATACAATTTTGCCGGTTGACCTCTGGAGAGGTCAACAATTGTATACTGTTGACCGCTACTAGGTACTGTTGACCGCTACTTTTGAAAAATAAGTTTCATGATGTCATATTGTTTGAAGAAAAAACATGCTAGACGGACATTTTGTAAACGTCGATGAAAGTAATATTTTGACTTTACTAGACGACGGGTATAGCAAAAATACAAACAGAAACATAAAATTAACATTAATTTACTAATGAGTACTCATTGCTGGCGTGGTTCGGAGAAAATATTGTGAAATGAAGCCATGCTGATTGATGATTGTCGTCTATATGTGTATTATTAGTTTCTTCGGACTAACAAAACAATTGTAGACCTCTCCATTCGGTCAACCGTCAAAATCATATACCTCAACTGTAAACCTTGAAACTACTGTTGACCTCGACCTTCGTTTTCTGTCAACAGTAGTTTCTCGGTTTACAGTCTCGGTATACAATTTTGCCGGTTGACCTCTGGAGAGGTCAACAATTGTATACTGTTTATCCCAAGAGTCGGAGAGTATAGCCAGTGTAGCCACCAGAATGACAATGAGATAGGTTCCAGTTGTTAATAGGTCTGACTTCTATTTTAAGGTCAACAGTAAAGATTGTTCACCCACAACCAGCCAGTGAGAGAGAGGCATCATGTAGACGCCTAAGCTTGTAGGCCTAGCGTCTGTCTATCAGTGGTGATATTTAAGTCCGTAAGTAAGGCACCAACTGGTACAGATATTAGATTCTGCTTTGAACAGTTCTTGGCATTCAGTAAGATTGTAGCTATAGGGAATATGTCAAAATATTTGTACGCTGGGTTTTATTGAATTTCTGATCTTGGGACTCACAACCCAGGAACACCCATGGAGCCACAAAAAAGTGTTCACTGTAGGAAGGTATTCATTAGAGAGAGAGGATTTTACAGGAATCAATGTAAAATGTGTCTTGAAGTGGTGTTCATTTGATACAGGTGTTCACTAGAGAGATGTGTTCACTTAGACTGGTTTTACCGTATATTTTATTGGAACTTCAACATTTAACACACTTCATTTAGTTTCATTAGTGACTTATCATTGTTTTTACAAAAATAGTCAGTATAACAGGCCGTTATTTTGCAAAATGTCTTATTTTATTACCTTCGAGTTGTGTCCAATTATCTCTTATAACATTCCAAATCAATTTTAGCCAGAACTTGTTTATTATCTTCAATCCTTCATTGATCTCTACTGGAGGTTTAATCAACAAGTAAATGTCCTTTCCAATTACAACTGCCTTATCAAGTAAAAATTGTTACCCAAACATGAAATCCGAACATGGAAGTCATGTTTTCAAATGCGAAAAGGAGGGGAAATTGAATGAAATAGCAAGGAATAAAGTAAACAATGTTATAGATGATGCTCAAAAGTGTATAGAAATGCAAGAAAATTAGATGATTTATTAAAATTTTAACCTCTTGAATCCCAGGCTCATCATCAGGCATCAGCTGAAACCAGAGAATTTTTTCATTTTTGCCACCTTTTGACAAATACCTGTATAACTTTAGATGCTCAACTTCGTAAAGTTATATGGCAGAGATCATTTCGACATGTTTTAAAACAATTTTTGTGTAAATTGGATTAAAATTGTTCAAATAAGAGCAATTTCAGTGAACAATTTTGTGACGGATTTTCTCGTCACTCTGGGTTTCAAGGTCATTTCTCGTCACTCCAGGTAGTCAAGAAGTTAAAGAGAAGTGAGTGCAAGAAACTTGAGCAAACAGATTTGTTCATATTTTAATTTCTTTTTTATGAAAAGATTTCTCTGATCTGTCTGCTTAGATTTTAGAACATATTTTGCTATATTCACTACATTTCTCTCCAAAATTTGAATTTAAAGGATCTCATTTTTTATGTTGATGTATAATTCATACCATTTTCTATATGTGTGTTTACTTTATTCCTTGCTTATTCCATCCTATTTTACACAGACCAAAACATGACCATGCATTTTTGTATAAAGTTATAATATAAATGAATGTTTACAAACGTTATGTTTTATATCAATGCTAAGTTTGAAAATGAAAATGAACTCATTTCTATCAAACCATTGATAAAGAAACAGGAGATAAAATTTATTTATGTACCCTTTCACATACTTACTTTACAGTTTTTATGGCGAAGCTGAAACTCATTATACATCCATGATGAAAGCATATCATCGAGATTATTGTTTTACTAGTTTAGGAGGCACATTTACATCAATGCTAAGTTTAAAAATGAAAACATTTACTCATTTCTTTCAAACCATTGATAAGGTAACAGATAACAGAAAACTAATTTGTATCAGACATATTTTAAGTTCATATTCAGTTTCAGTATTCAACATGAAAACTTATTCAGTCATCTTGAATAAGTGATATTTGTATCTGATATCTAAGTTCATATTCTATTTCAGTTACATAATAACTTTTCTAAATTGTTTTCCAGGCAATTGTCTGCGGCACAAATGGAGCAATAAAAACCAAAGTCAGCGTGACATCGTAAGTGAATTATTATTTTCCGATGGAAAATCAATCGTAGCTTAGCCCTTATGGTCTTATCTGCGCCATATAACAATCTTTGGCATCTCTAATAGAAATTTGTGATTATTAACACAAATAATGGATTTCAAAATTTATGAAGACGATTTAGAGCAGTCTGTTACTATGACAACCACGGATAATTCCCAGGATTCATTGATGCAGAGAAAACGGGGCCGTTTGAAACGATTCGCCCATGGTCTAAAAGATAAAATAAAACCCATGAAATTAGGGAGGAAGAGAATCCTAAGTAATAGTAATTGGGATTTATCAAATGAAAATGATGAAGAGTTTGCAACAACTAATGAAGCAAAGCTATTAAAGCTAGGGGGCTCCCTAGGGGATTTCCAAAATGAGAAATTGAACTCTAGACGCAGGAGTTATAGCATGCAAACATTGTATAACATAAGTGAGAATATTGATGATGTTGGGCCCCACGGGGATAGTCAATCTATTGGTATTCGCAACAAAAGTATCTGGAATGAAAATATTAATGAGATATCCGAAAACCAGAGACCATCTAGTAATGCATCATATGGGAAGACATCAAATTCAAATATAAGCCTCCGTAGCGAACATTCATTTGATGTATCAGGCCGTACGTCGAGATCCTCAGTGACGTCTCAGCTAGATTCTGCGGAATCATCGCTAAATGTGTCCTCTTTGGAGACATCTGGTAACCATAGCAACCAGGGCTTGAACACAAGTGCAGTTTCCGTGCAGTTAAAAAAGAAGCGAAAATGGACGAAAGGATTCACCGGGTTGTTCACAAAGCATATGAAACCACGGAGACACACAGTTGTCGTCGATAAGGATATTCTTGATAAAATCCAAAAAGGCCCCTTGGTAGACACATACCAAGACCCCTTAAACACAGAACAAAATCAATCTGACTTTAAAGCACAGATCAATAACCCAAATGACCAGACCAGCGTCAGGATATCAGATGTTGAAATTACCCAAACTATTGATGTAAAGTTTCTACCAGCGGAATGTGCAATCACAGTGGGGGATACTGAAAGTGAAACACCTGTAGTAGATACAACTCATCAAAATAAAACAACTGATAAAATTAACACAGAATTTGAAAGTGGAAATACCGAACAAGATATTGTATTCTTGGATGATGAAGATGAATTAAAACAAGGAAAGGAATCGGAAGTTATATCTGAGTTTATTGAGACGGATTCAAACAGGATATCAAATGTTGATGATATAGATTACCAGAATGGACAGTTAGATGCATTGGGAGATAGAAACATAATCAATAGGAGTTTGATTACGCAAACACTCTTGACGCAAAACGCAATTAGAGACGATATAATACAGAACACGCAACTGGAAAATTACAGTGTTATATCCCAAGAGGATAATTTGGGAAGCTACGCAAGGAAAAGTCTAATCACCCAGAGGAAGAGAGCACGAATAGGGTCTAGTTCTGATATTCCTCAGCACATTGTCAACATGGATTCAGTTCAAACAAATCCAATTGAAACATCTCAAAAGTCCATTGAGCCTAATGGCAAATCAATGAGAAGAGTCAAAAGTTCAAATCTTCCCATTAGACGAAGCAGCCGCATACCCAGAATTCATACTAGGTCATGTGATACCCTCAAAATCCCAGCTGGCTCATCCGTTAACCCTGTTGATCCCGAAACATCTCCCAAAAATAGCACTGCTAGTGATAATTCGAAACTACTGACAGGTCTATCTAGGCATAACATAGGGTTTAGCAATAGACCTAGGATACATACCCAGAGTGAAGGCCAGGATACTGTTTCAGTAAGTGGAATAAGATTAGGATTAACCCATAGGGGATTATCAGGATTAACTGTCAAATCTCCAAGGGATAAACAAGATCAGTTGGATTCTGGAGTTTTAATAAACAAAATTGAAGCAAGCCAAAGAGGAAAAATCAATACTGTAACTGAAATTGATCCTAATATGACAGAACAGCGATTTATTTCCAATAACAAGACATTAATTCATGGAGGGAATCCCCCAATTAAATGTCATGTCACTCCTGAGACTCCATCCCTGATATCCCAAGATATTGATCATGTGACCTCATCGGGTCAAAGGGATTCCCCTAAGGGGTTTCCTCAATCAAGATTGACCACTAAACAAAACAACAACATTGAACAGCTGGGAGGACAGTCTAAAAATAACTCAAGCAAAAAGCAGATGGCATTGAAATCTAAAAATAGCAGACGTGACCAGGCAGATTCATCCAGTGGGATCCAGATTGACAATTCATTAGACATCAATCACTGTAATCTAACAGACGATTTGGATGAAATAAATTGTAATGTCAGTGGGAATGATGGATACTCTGATGTTCACACACCTGTAGACAGCTTGACTGATAACAGTCTGGAGTCAATTGGGAACACTGTCAGACAGGCTACAACAGGTGTAAATGAGACCAATACAGGTTTATTGAGGGGATACATGGATGGACATAGCATGTGTAATTCTAAATCTGGAGTTTTAGAACAGACAGGTAGCTTAAATGAAAATGACCTTTCAATAATGGATACCTGCCAGCTAAGCAATAATACAGATCAGAGGAGAGATAGCATGAATGAAATTTTAAATGAACATCACCTGGCTAGTGACACAACTGACCAAAATATTGGATTAACAACACTGGAGGGTATTTTGTCCCCTGGGAGTAAAAGACGTCTTGCAAAGCCAGCTGTGGCTACCATTGGAAAGAACACAAGTGGGACATTGATCCCTGGGACTTTTATCCCTAGTCCAAGCAAAATGCCAAGATTGAATACAAACAGGAGGAAAAGTCCCTCGAAGAATGAATCCGCTGTTTCAGCTCAGAATTCCAATATCACCATGGAGCTTAGGAAGCTTGGTAACCATAGCAACAGATATAACCAGCCGAAAAATATGGAGAAATCAGCCAACTGTAATTCCAATGATGAAATAAATACGCCAGAAGTTTGTAATCAAACTCGGAGCCAAGATGTCAAATCAACCGTGAATATTTCACCAATTGTTTCTATTGATAGTGACCTGCTGAATAAATTGATAGCAAACCCAGAAAATGAATCAACAAAATTACTGAGCTCTAGCCAAAAAACAGCCATGAAAAATAAACCCAGCGGGAATATTAGCCAGGCTAAAATAAACACTACTAGCCCAACATTTGGAAGCAATAAATCACAGCAGGATGGATATCAAAATGTTAGAAATGAAATAAATACAGGATTAGATAATCAGGGGCCCATTGCGCAAAGTACACCTGTAGCTAATGAGGATGATGTAGTTGACCATGAAAATAATGTAACTGACCCCAGGAAAATGGCAACTGAGCTACAAAGTGAGCCAATTCTGTCTAATGATGCAATTATTAACGATATAATTACGAGTAATGATAATAACATAGACCACCATAGTACTACAGGTAGCAATGAAACTGTGCCTACCAGAGCAGAAAATGACACCAATAAGAAAAACAAAACAAACAAAAATAAACCTGAACCCCCACAGGGCAAAAAGATAACTTTGAAGCCTGAAAGAAAACTGAGGAGTTCTTCAAGTGCAGTCAAAAAACCAACGGTGCTTCCCCAAGGTAAATTGAGTACATCTGTTGGAAAAACAAGCAC
Source organism: Owenia fusiformis (assembly GCA_903813345.2). Lineage (NCBI taxonomy): Eukaryota > Metazoa > Annelida > Polychaeta > Sabellida > Oweniidae > Owenia > Owenia fusiformis. The sequence goes on from CAIIXF020000004.1 coordinate 10,131,833, forward strand.
AGGAAAACTGAATGGAAACCCTAGCAAGAACGCAAGGAACCCCTCAAAGAGCTCTACTATCAGAGCATGTTCTTCTAGTAGTCTAAACAAATCACCTGTAAACAAACCTCCATCCTCAGCTACTTCATCTCTGCAGACAGCTATGCCAATTAAAGACCCCAGCAGCATCCAAATGGAGGAATCCAGTGAAAAGAAAACATTGAATAATAAATCCCAGATATTAACTCGGTCAAGTGGAACAAAGATGGGCTGTATCAGAATTGAGGATTCCAGTGAGAAGAAAACATCAAACCAACCCAAGATGCTTACTCGATCAAGTGGAACGAAATCAAGTTCAAGTAATCTGAAGCCCCCCAAAAAGATAAACCTCAGTTTCAATTCAAGTTCCTCTTCTTTGCCTGATGTGAATGGTAACATAAGCATTGAGAGCTGTGATTCTGTATGTGATGTTTCCAATACATCACCCGGGGTGTCTTGTAACACAACATCAATCAATCCGGGAGCCAGATATACCAACTCTATTAATAACCATCTGAACCAGGATCATAACTCTGCATCTACTGCTAAAAAGTTCAACACAACCTCATCTCCAGCTGAGATTACTAATATCTTATCCGAGCAGAAATCTAGAAACTCCTCATCAATTTCACACCTGGATGATGATAAATCTGATAGCAGTTTCGAGATCCCCATAACTGAAGGTGATACAGCTAAGGTCAAGGGTCAGGGTACCATAGCAACAATGGGAGAATCAAAGAGGGTTCAACCAGTTGTCAAAGATCAAATCAATCCAATTCAACTCTCAGAAGCAGCTGCCCGTAATAAAAATCAAACACAAACATGTGACGTTAATGTAAAAACACAGATGTTGACTGCTGGTATATTACATAATAACCCCTCCGAGCCAAAATCTCACAGTAATAACACACACAACACACATATAAATAAAACATGTAATGTAAACTCAGATGATCTACCAAAATCAAAACTCAAGCAAATGAAATATCAAAAGTCGAACTCAACCAGCAAGATTCTTTTGCTACAGTCTTCATTACACCAGGCGCCCAGTAGGGGAACAGCATCTATGTCAGATATTAAAATCCACGAGAAAATTAACAGGAAGGAATTCACAGTTGTCGGGGGTAAATCAGAGCAGAGTCCTGTGTTGACTAAGGAAGGTACTGTTGATGCTGAATTAGAAGGGATAAGGATAAACTCACCTGGAGGATTATCTCATGTAGGATTATCTCATCAAGGATTATCTCATAAAGGATTATCTCAGCTTGGATCTGATAATATTAGTACGAGCGATGTTGGTACCAGCTCAAGCGGAATAATTACACCTCAGAATCCACAGATAACTCTTCAAGAACAGCGCAGTAGTTTAATATACAGACCGGCATCTGGTTCTGGGAGCATTATGAACTTGAAATCTACTGGAAAAGGTGCAAGCCATCAACATAATTCAACATTAATGGATCGGCCGACATCCACAGTCGGGAATGTATTGAACCTAAAGGGCACAGGATTCACTGGAAGGATAGAATGCGAGAATGAGGACATAACGATGAATGATAAACAAGTCAAAGTACGACCGAAACGTAAGACAGCCACTATCAACACTACTTCAGGAAGTGCACTGACAGGTAAGGATAAATCAAGCAGTAATAGACTTAAACAAGCACCTGGATCCGTTGATATGAAATTGAAATCAACCGTTGAAACAACTGGAGTTAAAACAGGAAGGAATCGTCATGTGAGTAGCTCAGATATTACGTCAAAAGCAAAACGAACCACAAGGTCAAGAAATGTTAGCGATGCTGGAGTTATTAATGACGATTTAAAGCCACGCCTAACTGCCTGGGCGGCTAAAGCTAATAGTAAAGCTATGGGGAATAAAGTTGGAACTAAAGCAACCAATGGGGTCCAGTCGAGGGCCACATCCAAGATAGATGCAGGCAGATCAACAAGATCAGCTAGTGTTACATCACATAATTCTAGTGTGACATCACAAAATTCAAGTTTGACATCACATAATACCAGTGTGACATCACAAGACACTAAAAGGACAAGAAGTGGAAGCAGAACTACAACTCAAAGGAGATCTATATCTTCAAGGAATACTTCAATCAATCAACATGATGGGTCTTTATTGAAAACATCAAAATTGACCTCATCTAGACACAACAATGGCAGCCAAAGTTCACTCCACAGTTCATCACAAGCATCACATCACAGTTTTACAAGTGACACAAGTTCAAGGTCATCGAAAAGTGACAAAGACAATTCAAGGAAAGTTAGACCATCTTTTAAAGCTACCACAAAGACGGCTCCTGCGCAGAAGGAGATTTCTAAAAATAACAGTGTCGGAAATATTAAGCGGACTGATAAGCAGAAGTCACTCAGTGCAAGCTCTCTGGGATCTAATGGCACTGGAGCTGCACCAAAATCCCAACAAACAACTTCCAAATCCCAACAACATACAACTACACTCCACCAAAAGACCTCAAAATCCCAACAAGCCAAACAAAAAGACCTAACCAAACAAACCAAGCCATCACTTACACATAATGCTAAACAGCAATACCAAAAGCCGAAGTCACAAAACCAGCTGCATTCGCCGAATAAGAAAGATTCCAAGAAAACTGTTGATGCTAAAAACACACTAAACAAAGAAAGGCATAACTCAGAAACCAAGAAACATACAATGGTATTACGTAGTTCAACAAGTGGTTCAAAACTCCCAATGCCATTCAACAGATCAAACACACCCCCTACAAGGGTATCACATCAACAGGGAATGACAATAAGTAATGAAATTTTTGATAAGGGTAGCCAGCTGATTGATGGAAGAGCAATTGGGCCAAGTATTTCCATTGAAAGTGGTTTTGTCGGCTCCCCTGAATCAGTTGATGTTGAACTCGGTGGAAATTATGAAAAGGAGGCTGACCTTGAGGGAACATATGAGACAGAGGCTGACCTTGAAAAGAATCATGAAGAAAAGTCTGCATTCAACAACTCGAGATATGAAGATGTTGATTCTGAAAGAGCCAATCATGAATGTACAGAAAATCCTAATGAAGATTTAAATGAAGAGACAGTAGAAGAGATTTACCCAATTGCCAAAGACAGACTTATGAAGCCATATGATAAAGACACAACAGATGAGATTAAACAGCTTGTTGATAATGCAGACACTTTTGATGATGTTATTGTAATTGCCAAATGTGTCAACATTGAAGCTGATGAAGGTCCTTCAGAGAACAACAATAATCCTAAAAGTAATCCTGAGAGAGTAAGCCATATTGAGAAGAATGAGAGCATTCTCCCTGGAGCAGATGAGGTCAAAAATGATATGAATGTCCTCCCAAGAGAAAATGATACTGAAGAGGGATCAGTTTTTAATGTTGATGACATTGCTGACTATTTCAGTGGACTTAATGAAAAAGAAGCCATAAGTACTGAACCCATCATAAATCAAGAGATTGGAGGATGTGATGTTAAGCAGGAAGAAACTGTTGCTCATATAGATCAACATGAAGACAATGATGCTCATATTGAAGAAGATGTTAATTACGGAAAGCTTCAATATGGTTCCGAAAGTAAGATTGAAGACAATACTGGAACTGTGGATAATATGGAACACTATGTTGAAAGTATTATGCCAACTGAACAAAAAACTGACCTTGACCTGGCAAATGTCAGCTTTGATGAAGAACTAGAAGTCACTGAAGTGAATAAAATAAGTGACCAAGAATCAACCATGACACCAATAAAATCTGCTGAAGTTTCAGTTGAGGACAGGTCCATGGACGAAACTTCTCCGATGGGCAATGATTCTGTCACTCTCGCCTTGATGGTGCATGATGATGTCATAATGAACAGTACGATCGTGACACGGTCGCCTATGGCGCTCAGAGTAGGCGAGATCAGCCGGCTTACTCCATTGAGTTTTAAGATTGACATGAATGACAGTAAAATGTCACTGGAAAATACTATCAATGACGATGTCAAAAACAGTGATGTCAAAAATAATGATGTCAGAAATGGTAGTCGAGATGTCAAAGATAGTGATATTAATGACAGAGACACAAAACATTCCACTGGAAATGATGAAGACGATGAAGACTTCACAAGTTCCAGAAGAAGTGAACCTGAGATAGCAGACAATGTTCAAGTAGAAAGCGACAAGCTTCTGAAGAATTTCCCCAAAATTAGAGACCTTGACATTAAAGATGCCTCAGTGATTAAAGATGATATTGTAAAAAAATCCATACGCCATAAATCTGACCCTACTGTCACCAAGTCAGCACAACTCAGAGATGTGAATAAACAAAAAAGGCCTAAATCTGACTCTGATTTGGCAGATGTTACATGTGATAGTGTAACTCAGGGCTCGAAATACGTCCTTGTAAAGTATCCAACAACATATTCAAGTCCAAGAACATACACCAGTGAGTCCAGAATAGATACAGATAAATCTCATGTCGCAAAAGATTCCGAGACGGATGAAAAATGTGAGAGTCAATTTGCAAAAGAAGCCCAAGATACGGAGCAGACGTCATTGAAACTCAGACAGAAACATGCATCCGAGCCTTCGTACAATAGAGGTTACCATGGTGACCAACTGAACAAAACAATCGCTGCAGACAGTCCCAGCAAGATATTGGATAGGTGAGTAGAATACTAATGTTTTTAATTATAAGTAAAAAATTGAAATAAAAGCAAATGAGAATTTAAGTAGGAAACGCTGTAAATTGTGATAAGATATACTGCAAAATCAGAGTAATTCCATTTGTGGGTGTTTATATCAATACAATGACCTTATCCCTTAGAAGGTCGCAGTGACATCTCGTTCTGTTGGCTTGATATTTCCAATGAAAGTGATTTACTTGTTACTACGTAAACCAATTTCAGTAAAAGAAGTATTTAATCCTCTTTTATCTCTGCCTAGACTAAGATGATTCTGTCTAAAACTTTTAAGCAAACATATTTTTGACATTTTTGATATTTGACATCATGTCAGATTACTGATTCTGAAGTAGATTGCATTTTTTCTGTGTAGTTTTAAAGAAGATTACATGTAAAATAAGTTCTGCATGGTTTAAGATGATTTTTTTAATCAAATTTGCATGTTTGGTACTGTTTTTAAGATAAATACGAGAATCAAAGGCAATTTTTAGACTGAGGCAAAATAAAATTTGGAACAAATTAGATTGAGGTGCTAGGGAGCAACCTAATAAGTCAGAAACTTAGTTTATATTTTCACTTTGCACGATTTGCATATTGAATAATGTTTTATGTATTCAATGTTATTTATCTTAAATGAATCAACTGGTAAATTGAGAAATAATAGAAATTACTTTTTCAGTTTCTGCAATTTATCTATTTCAAATTTCTCATCAGTCTAAATTGTATTGCAACCTCTATAAAATTTATTATTGTAATTTACAAATTTGGGAATCAGAGCCTAGTCTATATCCAATAGACTGAATTTCCTGAGAATTCAGTCTATTGATCATTATGTCCCTCCTGTGGGAAAAACAGGAAATTTCAGGCACACAATTATCAATTTTAGGAAACTTCCCTTCCCAAAATTAAGCATTATAACAATTCAATTAAGTAGTAAGGTACAATTAAATGCTATGAAAAGTAACACAGCATATTGTCAAATGGAAATAAAGCTAGGGGAAGTAACAAGTATGCAAATTAATTTACCCAGTCGGCCATTTTGAATGGTACTTCCTATGTAAACAAATATTTTTCAATCCCAAATTTTAACATATGTGGGCTATAGTCTGAATATTTTCATTCCAAATTTCAAAAAAATTTCAGACTAGAGGATATAGTCTAAATCAGAGCCTATGTTTCATTCTTGTCATGGCTTTATCATTCCATTTCTCTCTAAAATTTGAATATTCTTGCATTTTTACACCATTTAGAGTGTTGACTACATGCCTGTGTACTTTATTCCTTGCTAATTCCTCTCGTTCCTAAAAAAATAATTACATCACCAGAATTGGATGTTGTATGGCGGTTGGTGTTTGACATCTGTAACAAATAGCAGGTGGTGACATTGGCAATGTTAATAACATGTTTATAATTACTACCTTATATTTTTCATGAATTTCATATTTTGAGTTGACTAAACGAGAATTAAAGAGTCCACTCAATGAACATGGTACACTTCATTCAAACTGATATCGAAAGCAATTAAATATTTTAGCTGAGAGTTGTAATACTTTAAATGAAAAATGATGAATGCAACAGAAGTTACAATTTAATTGGTTTAATGCATTTTCCTAGTTTTGCAGGAACATAAGATTGCTCTTTGATTTCCCCTCTTTATTAAATACTTCAAAAAATCTCGCTTTTTGCATTAAAATCATGTTACACTTAGGTAGATCATGCAACAGTCACCAGGATCTATAGCACAATACTTATATGAGGGGAGTGATATTCTTATCATGTTTCGAAACGAAATGAAGTTAGACTTGGTTGGATAAGCAAAGAATAATGAAAATCAGGCATGGCATTCACAATCTCTATTTGAGCTAAATGCTGGAAAATGTTAACATTTTGATGATGTATTTTATAGGAATCGTGTAAAATTAGAGTGACTTAAGAGAGAGAATTATAAGCATGAAAAAATGAGTCGCTGGGCAGGTCTTTTACAAAGTTATTAGCCATGCAGAAATTTTTGATTCATTTACTCACAAAACTGAAATTTGAATTTTTAATGGATAAATGATAAATGATAGGACATGCAAGGTTATTTTATATTATGGAGGAAAAGTTGCCAAATTTTTTTGTCAAAACAAGTAAATTATTCTGGTATAAGGATGGGGCCGAGGGAAAACTGTACTTTGATAATGAAACCCTGGCATATGCTAGAGGGCACATGAAAATCAATTGAATCGCATTCTAGAGTCCAGGGTAATTCAAATATAGTGCCTACAGAGAAAATATTTCAATTTTTATGATTAGAAAATCTTCATCTTAATCTTCAGGAAATACAGTCTCCCATCATCGCTGAAGTTAAATCCTTCCCACAAGTCGTCATCAGCTTCCTCAGCAATGGCAAGGTTATTTGGGAATAAACCGAACCCTCGACAAATTATCAACCCTGCATCGTCAGCATCCACCATGAGGCCATTGGCCACCTCTAAGATCACACCAGGGACCCCTGAAAGGAGTCGGGTGGAAGAACAGTTACGGCTTCTATCTCAAAGCCCTACGAGTCCTACCAACAAAAGTCACAAAAGCCCAAGTCAGGTAGGAAATTGAAATTATTGTCTCAGGAGAGGCCATGCTACATTCATCAACAGCTGTCCTAGAAAAATTATTAAATTTATTAACAGGATAATATCTTGGCTTGAATGTCAATTTATTATTTTTCATTATTCATGTTATTTATCCCCATATTGAGTTTGGGGATATCTTATTTAATTTCATAATATTTTATTTCCATTTTGAACAAATGGAGATATAACATTCAGATTGAAGTATAGCTTAGGAGTGTCTTACTTTCTTACTATGCAGTATGTAAAAACAAGAGTACTTGATTGATAGTTCTTTAGGCTGAGGCAAAATGCCTCACTCTGAATTTAGTTTGAGTTTATAAAAATGCCATCCCCAAACTGATTCATCCTTCATGATTTCATATTTACAGAAAATATGCTTTTTATCATAATCCATCAAATGTGTATGTTTAGATTGCCAAAGTATTTTTTAACTTCTGGAATTCATACTGAGTACCTTTAATTACAAGTTGATTCCCCATCGATCCTATTGGGATTCATTGTTTACATTAGAGTGTTTTTACTGTAAAACTCACGTTAGCCGTAATTAGAGTTTTCCTAAATCCCTTAGCAATAGGGCCAAACTGACAGACATATCCTTCCTTTTCAATTCGGAAGACGTCATGGTTCTTGATTTTTGAAACAAAATGTTGCATTTTTAAGAAATTCTCAAAATCGTTGTCTATATGTTTAATTCGCACATCTATTGTTAATACTTTAGATTAAGGTAAGGGATTCCATAAGATAGCATACTTAGAATGAGTAGCTAGGCTAGATCAAGTAATTGTGTCTTATGTAAGAGTGTATAAGTGGAACTAGTAAAAGGGTAAAGAAAACAGGACTGTAGCCAAGGGGCTTTGAGGGACACCCATCTCCCTCCAGCCAAAAATTATTTCAAGTCATGCAGCTTCTCAACATTCTGAGCACTTTTCAAATGATTTTTGGCCAATGTGTTGTAAAAAGCTGGCTACGGGTCTGGAAAATCAGTCTATCAGTAAATACTAGATTTGCAGACTATTTGAGGCAGAAAATCAAATCAGGTCTTAAGACTAGATAATTGATGGAATTAACCCGATTTCTTCTTATTTAGAGCACATGTATATTTTGGGTTGAAATATTGGAAAAAAAAATCAGATGAGCTTAAATAATTTTGTGCTAAGAATGCATTCAATGATATTTCAGTATTGCATTACATTTTGACAACTTGGTTAACTCAGAATTTATACATTCCATGTTCTTTGAATATTGAAGGCAAAATCTCAGTCCCATAAACTTCATTAAATGTATTGTTCATAGTGTATGAACATCATTCATTTTTTACTTTGTATTCTATGTTTCCTAAATTTTGATTTAAATTGAGTTATTCGTTAGCCTTTAATAAGTAAAATTGGGGGAGTTTAAAACAGGAGCCTTTAAGATGAAATTCTGAGATAATTAAACAATGTACATGTACATGTATTTGTGAAGTATACATATGATAGCAATATAGAAAGGAATATCAAAAATAGTTTAACACACAGATGTATGAAATGCCTTCATTTCATTTTTTTGTGTACTAAAAATAACTCAGGATCAGGACAGAATACTTGACTGTATTTCGCTTTAAATTGTCATGCAACATTGGTGTTAAAAATAACTTTTTGATATTATGAAGTCTTGAAAAATGTAACATGAAATATGCCAAGTGAATCAAATATATCCTTCCAAAATCTGATAAAATATTTATATCCAAAGTGTAATTTTCCTTTAACTAGTACCAATATTGCATGCAGACAAACAAAGCAGATTTCTGCTTAAAAATAAGACATTCAATTAAGGCATGTTTGCTTCCTTTAATTATTATAAAATATATCAGCTCTGTGTGTATTCCCAAAAACTGCCATTTCTGTATTTTCTCGGATATTTTTTGCTTAAGTCATGCCACGGTCTGATGATAGCTTGTTTCATTTTTAAACGGTATATTTTAGAGTATGGTACTATATACCGTACCGTTTGAGTATGGTGCCATACACTATTCGAATATACATGTACTATCGCAATATACTGTTTGAATCTAGTGTACCATATTTCACTGTAACATACAGTACTGTAGCCAAGATGGTTCTGTATAGGGTACTTTTGGAGATTGGCTGTCTAACTGAGTATCTCTAGTGATTGCTGTTTCCAAAATAATCCCCCATAACATCATATTTAATAGAATATTTCTTGTTCAGAAAACAACATAGCATGATGTTTAATGTAACATATCAAGAAAATAATTCAATCGGAGAATTGGAGAATATTTATAATCTTAGATTACCGCTCGGGGAAATATTTCTTTTGATTACAAATCATAAATATCTCGAAATGTTAACTTCTCTCGGTATCATTTCTTCGTTTTATATCAATAGTTAGAATGAACTGTTTGATTTTCTTGCATTTCTATATAATTAGAATGTTCACTACATTGTCTGGTTACTTTATTCCTTGCTGATTCCACTCTTTTAAGAGGAAATGGAGAAATATGAAATATGGATGCTAGGGGGATGTTGCTACTGGGTAGGCACCAGGATGTAAGATTTGTGGCTTCGGAATATGATAGAATATTCCCCTTGTAGAAAATATTACGGAGGTCTAGTCTAATGATTGGCTTTTTTCTTTGGAATGAAACACCATTTTTGTATGTATATAATTTAGATTGTTGACTACATGCCTGTTTACGTTATTCCTCGGTTATTCCTCTCTTTTCCACCCCATTTCAACCCTTGCTTAATGTAGAAGCATTCCAGTGCTGATTTTTTCAGGGTTTGCAGTTATGTAATTTGTACCCTTGGGGTAAATTATACATGGAGGTCTGGTCTAAAAAAACTTACTTTTTCTAATATATGTATATGCAACGAGCTAATTATGTGCATGCCCAGGTAGTGACATTTTGCATGTTAATACGTACCTTATATATATACGATACAGTGTTTACTATGTGTCTGTGTATTTCCTTCCTTGCTTATTCCACTCTTGTCCACTCTATTTCCAAACTTAGGAACATCCTGTCTTAAATTTCCTTTCTAGGTTTTGAAATAAAACAGGGACACACCTGGTATGCTAACATATTTACTAATAGGAAATTAGGAATATATATAAGATATTCTGTACTTCTACTTAATTTGGCGCTAATTACTCTGGCGGATTTGCTGTTTTGAACATTTGGTGGCTACTTTATTTGGTGGACTATAAACAATTTGGCAAATCTGCCAAATAATAACAGCCACCAAATTAAGTCGGAGTTCAATGACCTATTTATATTTGGTATCAAGAAAAATTTGTATGTCAAGAAATAAACCTCGAGTGTTAAATGTGCACATCTAAATTGTAACATTTATGATTATAATAGCAACATTTTTAGTTTGATAGCGTAACAATGCAAAAACTGCATCAACTTTAACATTACACTGTCTCCTAAATGAAAGGCTTGTAGCTTGACTAAATACACACAGTATTCAAGCTAATCAAGTTCTGCTGTAATTAACTGAACACAGGGGTGGATTTCTCACTCATGATGAACATCTTGGAATGTGGGTGGCGGACACAAATTACGTATCAGGCTTGTAAAAAGATACACTCAGGTGTTACATTCAATTACATGATAATTAAAGAACTGCAAGTTAAAAGGTTATTGTGGTCATGTTTTGTATTGTAAAATAGAGTGGAAAGGAGTGGAATAAGCAAGGAATAAAATACACAGGCATGTAGTTAACTCTCTAAATTGTATAGAAATCCAAGAAAATCAGGTAGTTCATTCAAATTTTAGAGAGAAATGAGAGGAATTAGCAAGGAATAAAGTAAACAGGCATGAAGTCAACACTCAAAATTCTCCCTGACTGGAAATGCAAGAAAATCAGGGATGTGAAAGAGATATGAGAAAGAATGAAATAAACACATGTATGGATACCACTCTAGATTATATAAAAATGCATGAAAATCTTACAATTCATTCAAATTTTAGAGAGAAATTGAGTGAAATAAGCATGAGCAGACGGATAATTTTCTCACACCTACAACTGATCTATTTCTCATTTTCTTGAAAGATACTAGATAAAGAGTAGAAAATGTTTGTGTTATTTTAGTGATGAAATACTGTTTTGATACATATAGCAAGCACCCATTTACGTAATCATTATTAACTTAGACATTTTGATTAAACATTTTTAAATGCAACTGATTATGTTATCCAGGTTCATTATGGAAGACCATCTGTTTGTTATGTTCTATATTATTAACTGTAGTTGTGTTAGTATTCACCCCATGTATCATAATGTACAGATGTATCCTTCTTTAGATGCAAATAACTATATGTAAGTTAGCTCGCATAATATAAATATAGCATCTAGTTACATTGCATTTTGATATTGGATGGGAGGGAGCTGACAACAGTGTTTTCAGCATATCTTTACAGGGCTCTTGCTCGGCTTTTAGACTGTGGCGCAGCACCACTCTCTATTTAGCTCCCACCACAACCTATAGGCAAATCATGATTGTTCCAACACTCTTAACTCGACTGAATTCAGAATAATAGCATGCAAAACAGATAAAATATGACATGAAGATGATTTATCTAGATTGAACGGTTATGCTGAAGATATTTCCACCACACCCTAAATATTTCCTAGTGAGAGCCCTGCTTTGTTTGCTATTGATAGTTAAAATTCTGGATACCGTCAGAATCTTGAAATATTGGGATATTTTGACAAGTGGATAAGATGGGACACTATCGTGATGTTTGAATAAAAAAGATGCTGTTCAGTGTAATCAATGCATCAATATGATTTTGAGTACTGCGGATAGGTGGCGTACCTAATTGGCTTAATTTTTTATGAATGTATACAGAAAAACCTGGAAAGTAGAACATTCTGTAAGTGAACTTTACTTTGACATATAAAAGGTGTTCCACAAATACAGATTTACTGTAATTATTATGTTTCTCATATAACCCTTGTTCCTTGTGAAACACCTTTGAAGTAGAACACTTTTGTGGTCCCGAAGGTGTTCTACTTATGCAAGTTCTAATGTACTATTACCCCTTGTATATTCTGACTATTCCAGTTGCATTTCGAAGCCCCTTTGCTGTCATTTAGACCCCCAGTTGTATTTATTTATAAGTAAACTGAATGAATAAATTGTTCCAACGGGTATATTAGTGATAGCTTTGCATACTAAATCATTCCTATTGGAAGTTAGTTTGATCTGGTCCTGTTTGGTAGAAAAGTTTTTAGATTTTTTGTCTTATGTTTGAGTGAAGTGTCTGATTTTCTTGCATTTTGATGCAAATTAGAGTATTGAGTACATGCCTGTTTACATTATTCCTTGCTGATTCCTCTCATTTTTCTCTAAAATTTGAATGAACTGCTTGATTTTCTTGAATTTCCATACAATTTAGAGTATTGAGTACATGCCTGTTTATTTTATTCCTTGCTGATTACACTTTTTCAAATTCATTAGTTCCTTTATTTTGTGACATTTGAAGATGTACTAGATAGAGTTTCTTAAAGTAAAGTATTGTTTAATAAGATTGGAGTCCGGTTCTGTTTCTTTAACTTTCTAACATCATCACTCATGATGAGAAAGAATCTCTTCATGCAAACTCAAATGTTGAATGAACTGTAAAAATGGGAAGTCCGGAATACATAACTTGGAAACTCACTTTTTCAAACAGATTTTTATACTTTGTAAAGATGTCTCTCATGTTGAATCAGAATCCAATAATTTTCCTACACAAAAATATGAACTTACATAAATGATATCAAATTAATCATTAGTAATTTCATATCTAGAAATGAATGATAGAGAATTAAGCAATATTTTTTATCTCCGCCCATGTCGCATAATCATGTTACAACCAGAAATAGCGACATACTGTATTGTTACTGTCTCTCAACTTACTTGTGGCCACTGTTTAGCAGTTGGTGTTCTGCAGTTGGTGTTTGACATTCGATGTCTGTGACAGCGTTCAATCTTCTGTGGTCAGTATATGTAACAAATGGCAGGTGGTGACATTTTGCATGTTAATGCATTGTTCAGTTTTATTGCAGACTGCTGAAATTAAAAGATACATAGTCAGTCTGTATTTGCAGTAGAGGAGGCTTCTAAAAATAATCTCTAAGATCACATGTGTTTCTGTAACCTTATGCTACATTAGATAAAATAAGATTTGGAAATTAGGTAACATCCCTATCAGTACTTCTCCCTGGTCATGCCTATTTCACCTCATTTCTTTCTAAAATTTGAATGAAGTGTTTGATTTTCTTGCATTTCTATACAATTTAGAGTGTTGACTACATGCCTGTTTTGTTTATTCCTTGCTGATTCCATTCTTTTCCACTCTATTTTGCATTTTAAAACATGATATTTATGAACATTTCTCAAGGGCGGATCTCCATGTAACATGTGTTTTTGGTGCTTTGTGATAATTCATGGCATTAACATTGATATGGCAGATGTTACCAAGGGGTCTGTTTACATTGTGGAGGTATCTCTCCATACAAACATTCTACTTTATTTTGAGACCCCCCCTCCTATTATGGTCTAATAGTATGTTCAATATATTCAAAGAGGAAAGTATTATCATGAAGAAATGTTAACTGTATAAAATATTGGAACACATGTAATGATAGATGATTTTATTTTGATATTATTTATGTTTATTTTATGATTTATAATGAAATAACCCATTTGGAATAATACATCTCCGACCTATCCACATTGTATGAAATCACAAGATGTAACTTGTGGTTCTTAGAAAACTCTAAGAGGAGTATTTATATGAGACAAAATCAACATTGGAAGTTACAACGAAGAGGGCTGACATTTTTTGTACCTTTTGTCTGTGTAAGGTACTTGAAGTAATTACATCAAAGAACTGGAATGCTCAAATTCATCATATACTGGTTTATAATATGTCAAATTGGTTTATAAAAGGTCAAATTCCATGACTGGTTTGAGACTATTTGGCCATCACAACAATTCTCTTGGAAACCTGGCCTGAATAAACCTTTGCTGTTTACATTCTCAACCAAAAGATTTTGCAATTGTCCTGTTTATTTCACTCCATTTCTCTCTAAAATTTGAATGAACTGTCTGAATTTTTGATATTTCTATACAATTCAGAGTGTTGGCTTTATGCTTATCTTTTTCATTTCTTGTTGATTTTGTTTTTTTTCATGTTTTGGGGATTTAAAAAGATGACCTAGTTTTGTTTTTGTTTGGTATTTCAGCTGATTCATTCCTGTGGTCACTTTCAATGCTATCCTTATCTCAATTGTCTAAATTGCTTTCACTTTGGAATTTGGAATATAAACAGAACAGATATGTCAAATTGTCATGTTTTGAAATGGGTCATGTTTTGAAATGCAAAATAGAGTGGAAAAGAGTGGAGTTATGAAGGAATAAAATAAATAGGCATGTAGTGAACACTCTAAATTATATAGAAATGCAAGAAAATCAGATACTTCATTCAAATTTTAGAGAGAAATGAGAGGAATAAGCAAGGAATAGAGTAAATACACAGGAAGTCAACACTCAAAATTACAGAGAAATATGACATAGGCAGACATACCAGGTCGTTCAATAAGTTCATGCAAAAACACTCTCATTTTTTCATTTTTCAATTTTTTTCCTTGAAACTTCCACAAATCATAGAAAAAAATACCTACTCATTGAAAAACAAAAAAATAAATTACTTTGTTTTGATTGGTCAAAAGTTATGGTTGCTATGGTAACCTGTGTTTTGGTCACGCGGGGCAATTTATGACGTAAAAAAAGTTTAATCTTAATTGAATTCTTGTGATTTATTAGTTGCACATTAGATACACTCAGTCTATAAAACACTGTCCTTTCAAATTGAAGTCCCTATCAAGCATGTCACTTCACTAAATGCATAGTTCCTGGCGCTTCATCCATTCTTCGTATTGAACCCTAAAGCCAAAAGGGAATTTAGTGTGTCACCTTAAGCGAGCTCTTCAAAAGAAACAGCCTGAAATTACGCATTTCTCCAAGTTATTTCACCAAGACAATGCCCCATGTCATCGAGCAAATATGGTTCAGGATATCATCTGAGATACCCTACAGATGGAGATTTTAGACCAGGCTGCATACTCCCCTGATGAGGCTATATTGGACTTTGGGGCGTTCAATATGATGAAAGACGAACTGAGGTGTTCGTTATGCAAGCATGACAGAGCTCACTGCAGCCGTGCAGAGTGCTGCACTAAATTCCCTGGCTTTAGGGCTCAATACGAAGAATGGGTGAAGCGCCAGGAACTATGCATCCAGTATAAAGAAGAATATTTTGAGCATTAATGAAGTGAATTGCTTGTTAGAAACTTCAATTTAAAAGGACAATGTTTTATAGAGTGTACCCGGCTAAGGTGCAACTAATTAATCACAAGAATTCAATTAAAATTAAAAAATTTTCACGTCATAAATTGCCCCGCGTGACCAAAACACAGGTCACCATAGCAACCATAACTTTTACCAATCAAAACAAAGTAATTTATTTTTTCGTTTTTCAATGAGTAGGTATTTTTTCTATGAATTGTGAAAGTTTCGAGGAAAAACATCAAAAGATAAAAAAATGAGAGTGTTTTTGCATGAACTTATTGAACGACCTGGTATTACTTAGTGTGTTTTTATTTTGTTTTTCTTTCTTTTTTCTTCTTTATTTATTAAACTTACATGTGAAAGTGTGCCACTGATACAAAAGCGTAGTTCTGAATAAATAAATAAAAACATTTAATAAAATGAATAGTAAAAATTATCCAATTTAATGCATTACAGTACATTGAAAAAAATCAGTCACAGTTATTATTATGATTTAGTCAAAAGAGATATACCGGTCCTGATAGGTTTAACATGTGGAGCCAAATACAGGGTCGCTCAAAAAATTGGTGTCATATATATACTGGAAATATACACTTATTAACAGAAGCTGGTCTATTTACCATCTTAGAATGATTGTTTTATTTGTCATTTTTATCGATGCATCATTTAGTATTCAAAACATTAAAGTCAATTAGAACACACAAGTATCCGATTATTGGTCAATTAATTAAATAGATTGTTTTCTGCTTTGGGCAGTTTAAAGTACACATGTTTCCATGTTTGAACCCTGTAATAATATCATGTCATTCCAATTATCAAATTATTTTGTAAACGATTAATTGTTATGAATGATTAAAACTCTATTGACCAAAACTTTTACTTAACTGAATTACACACATTGGAACTTGTGATTATTCTTGTTGCCTTGGTGATCATTCTTGTTGCTAGGCATCAGACTGAAATTATTTGTTTGTTTGTCTTTGTTATAAATGAGTCAATTATTTGTCTGTTGACAGGAGTTCATTCTTCCCATTTCTGAAACATCCGTCTGCTCATACTTATTTTCATGAATTTCTCTACAAAATTTGGATAAAGTATCTGATTTTTTGGCATTTCTGTACAATGTAGAGTATTGACTACATGTATGTGTACTTTATTCCTTGCTAATTTCACTCTTTACTCCTCTATTTTGCATTTTAAAAAATGACTGTCATGATATTTGTTTGATTTGTTTCTAGTGCAGTAATCTGTTAACAATTACAAGATCACATTCCTTCCTTTACCCTGAGATTACAAGCTATTGCTAGCCTCTGACTAGCACCGATTGTTTTATTGTTTAGCATACAACCAATCAGAGAACATCACATATAGACATGGTAACACCATACATGAGCAATATTTGACATTGATTGGCTCAATGAGTTCAAAGGCTTATCTACAATTTATAGAGTGCGAGATTATCTTGATTATTTTTCTAAAGTTTTTTTCTCCTGCAAGGCAGTTTCTATGGTGTCTTTAAACTGGACATGTTTTGAAAATGAAAGAGAGGAAGCAGGAAGAATTGCTAAAACATACAGTTTGTACTGGACCTGATTTCACGTTTTGTGGCAACTATCCCTTTACTCTTGGTTCCATAGGGAATGGGGGGGGGGGGGTAGAGAGTAAATGTGGCAGGAAATTAGAGTCTTGTGGTAACACTATAATGATTTAATGACTTACAAATCTTACATTAGACAAAAATAAAACAAACCATCATTAATTATCATATTATGGTTTACTGGTTTCCTGACACTGGCATTGTCTCTGGAAATGGCCAAAGGGAAGATGTGGGCTGATTTGGTTGAACCGCACGATCTCTAATTTTGATTCATAAAGGGACATTGACAGTTGTCTCAGGTTTCTTGCGTTTATTTATCAGATATCCTGTATGCTGTTGTTCTGCTGTAGTGATGCTTCAACACTGTATACCCCTGCCCCTCCCCCATGTACGATGAATGTCACCTTGGCCAACACACACTGGTGAGTGAAGTAGGCCAAGGGAGAAGGGTCCAGGGGGGGGGGGGGCATTGAGCAAGACTAATCTGTTTGTGTCATATTTATATGTATTTTAGTAACACAGAAGTTAGTAACATGCAATGGTCCTCATTCACTGGATATGAAGATTTGTCTGCTATGCAGATCATAATCAAGCTATTTTTCTTAATCATGATAAGAAAAACTTGCACTTTATATTTTACCCCAGATGTTTTGTTACACATAGAAAATATCATCCTCAATGCAACCTTCACTTTTGTTACACAATATTTGTTTGATTAGAAATAACATGTTTGATCAGGGAATTTCAAATCAGGGAAAAGTCAGGAAATTTTGATTTGGAAATGTTCTGGCATTGGCAGTTACCCTGTGAATGGTTTGAACATTATTTTTCTCAATATGTATAATATCAAGTGGAAGTATGTAAAAATTTGATGAACATAGTTTGTGTACAACTTACACTTTCATCACTGTATCTTTATTACTACAAACAATAACTCCATAATATGTTCAAATAAATCAGGAAAGCATAACTAAATGTGTTGTTGACACTGACAAAAACTGGACTGAAAATCATGACGTTAGTGTAAATAAAACAAAAATAGAAGTTAAATATAGTACAGAAAAACAAATTTCAGATATTAATATTATCACAATCTAATAAATTAAGATATTTTATGGGGCATAAATCGGAATGGGGGTGGGTGTATTTTGGCTGGTTGAAACTTGAGACAATGTTTGGTGCTAAACTGTGATTCAAAACTAGGAAACACTTTGTATCTGGTTCAATAAGGGATAAGTCAATTTAGTGTGATGTCTAAATTTGAAATTTGTTCCAGAATAGGGCTTTCATTAGTAAACAGTCAATTTTCTTTGGTGTTGCAGCAAAAATTGTTACTTTGGAGAAATTGCTGCTACTGCTTACATTTGAATTATGTGGGTGTTTTATTAGTGACTTATCCCCCCATGCTCAGTGGTAAGTCAGCTAAAATTGCCCTTGGTTTTAGTGTGTCCTATATGTAAACTTTCCTCCAGTACTGATGGTAACTGTATACCTCCCTTGTGAAAAAATTTGTGAAAATTCAGCTCAAGTGAAAAAAGAGAGAACCCAGCAAGGAAAAAGATAAACAGGCATGTAGTTAACACTCTAAATTATACAGAAATGCAAGGAAATCTGACACTTAATTCAAATTTCAGAGAGAAATGTAGGAAAATTGTTGTGACTTGTTTGGCTGAGTTACAAACATAGTGTTATGTTCCTTGGATTGAAATGTCATACGGTCATGATTTAATTTTCAAAATAGAGTGGAAAAGAGTGGAATCAGCAAGGAATAAAGTAAACAGGTATGTAGTCAACACTCTAAATTATATAGAAATGCAAAAAAATCAGATACTTCATTCAAATTTTAGAGAGAAAATGGGTGAAATAAGCATGAGCAGACGGACATTTTGTGCAGACGGATATATACTACATTACAGTCATACAGATTCACAGAAAGGCATTGAAAGGAAGGACATATTTAGCATTAGACCGTGATGACACATTCTATTCAAAAACTTAAAAAAATAAATTGAATCATTAGACTGACAAGTGTTAAGTGCTACAGTTGTATGAATTTCATTAAAAACAAGTTGAAAGGATAAAATACTTGTAGGAAATCAAATAAGTGCTGGTTTCAAGTTGGAACTTGGCTGTTTTAATTTCCTATGATTGGCATATGAACTGATGGGAGCAAATTATGCTACAATTTGAAATCAACTATACATCCTATCATTAGGAGAAAATTTGGATTTATTTGGATTAAAACGGATTGGATTTAGATTGGATCAACAAGTATGTAGACTCATACATGAAGATATTTCATGAATTTTTTACTCTTTATCTATTATGTACAAGGGTCAGTGATTTAATGAAGATATTTTTTTGCATTTGATCAGGTTATCCAGTAAAATAACTAAAAACTTTAAAACTGCATTAGGGCCCAGTCAACCATAGAGCTTTGAAAGAAAGGACATCAGTGCTGTTTTTATATTATATTAAGGGGAAAATAAGGTGGGGAGGGTTGAATAGAGCTTGTTGTTTAATATTTATTTTTTATTTATTTTAATGTTTTTATAATAACCTCATTTTGACAATTTTTAGAGATTTCAACATGTTTCTTCCCATGAATAAAATGTTTAGTTTTTCTATCTTGTAGAATTTCAAGTAAGCAAAATATTATATTGGTAATATACCTGTATGAATTAGTCTGCTGGTTCCACTTGTTTTCATCCTCTTTCAATATCAAACGTTGAAGCATCGTGACATTTTAGACAAAACAGCTTGGTCGTTTTGCTCTCTCGATTTCAAATAGCGGTAAGAAATAGCAACTGTGAGAGAGAAAAAATATGAGTTCATTTGACAAAAATGTTCTGAAATAAGTTGTAATAAATTGTCAACAAACGGTTATGAAGGTTACCATGGCTACCATGCTCTCATTCGGACATATTAATCTACAGATTTATATCAACTTGCATTTTTTGTTTTCTTGGGATATGGGTACAACCTGTCAATTATATAGGCAAAAATATAGTATCATAACATATAAACATAACAGACATATTCAGAATGGAACGGCTAGATTTGATATATCTTATTTTTAAAAAGTGTTGAAAGAGGGAATCTCTAATATGAGGGAAGGGGTGGCACAATTTATAAATTGACAACTTATGCCTCAGTCTTATTTATCTATGGCATCCGTAAAGCAGCCGTAGCTCCCAAAATCGAGAGAAATCTTCAGCAGGGCTGAGCAGTATGATGTGGATTTTCTATGTCAATAGATTACACCCGCCATAGAGAAATTCCACAGTGAATGTTAGAAATCAGAAAATATATTGTACCATTAATTGTTTTGAATTTTTCACTCTGATATGTCAGCGTGTACCAGTAAACATAAACTTTTAAGGCAAAATCAAAGTAACATTGTATACCTAAGCCTCTAGCTAACGTTCACAACATGTTAAAAAACTTGTACGTTTCTTTGAAGTTCTTGAGCATGATTTATGCCATGTTTCTTTAATGTTAAAGTAGAAGAGTGGGGAGGGGGCTATTTTTATAAGGAGGGCAATGTGTTCTCATTTTATGATTTGTAGGCAGGCAGGGAAGAGAAAATGATGCTTTGAATGTGTGTTCTTGAGGGCTATCTTTGGGATTCACAGGGATGGTGTTCAAATAACAGCAGTTGTTGAAAATGAAGTTGATATGGTTATGGTTTATAAATGTTAATTTCTGTGAATATCAAGGTCCAAAAATCAATATTTTTCACAAACAAAATATACATTCCCCAACCTCTGCCAAATGAACTTAACATTATCTTCTTCAAGTTTTGATTACAAAATTCAAAATAAGCAGCCACCCCTGTTTTCTTTACCAACTAGTGTGTTGGAAGATTTATAGTCAAGTAATAGGAGTGGGTCACAGTAGTTCAACGTCGTTAAACTCAATAACGGCGTTGTTTATTATTAAGAATTTTCTTGGGGCCATTATTGAGTTTAACCTCTTTACTATTCTTTCCATTGATGCAAGTTTTGGATCCACCGAAACCATTTTTCCGCGATAACATGCAACTGATACTTGACAACAATATAAAAACACATAACATCAAGCGATTCAACACAATATTATTGTATTAAATGGTCATTTATACAAGTAAAATGAGGTTAAACTTACCAATCTCTAAAATGACATTTCCGCATGTCCTTCATTGTGTCTGTTCGTCCCGGGTTAAAATTTAAACTATTGAAACGAAATTGTTGTCAAATAGATTGATAATTATCACGCGATTACTCGGGATAAAATAGCCATTTTTGAGGATAGCAGGTATCTTTGATTGATTTATATAGCGCTTGTATACACACAAAATCGTTATTAATTGCAAACCTACTGTTCGTTGATGCAGTGTCGCAATGACGGTTAATTCCTGATACGATTTGCAATGTCGATGTTACCGGAGCTGACCGATATTTTCGTAAAATTCCAAACCTGTCTCCAATATTTTCGTAATTATGCATCAATATGGTCTAAGGGGGGTACGGGATGGTGTGTATGTATTTATAAGGTATGTATGCATGCTTGAATCACATTCTTTATGTAATATTACCATGTTTTCGGAGTTTAATTAGTTCCGCATGTCGAAACCTGCTGAACGATTAAATGATCGCAACAAGGGCAAAATCATCATGGAAGTTAGACCTAGCCGGGGCCATAAGACATGTCAGATAAGAAACGAGGCCCAGGCTAGGTCTAATGTTGTTGGACTAGGGTCACAGGGGCTTGTAGCTACACTACAATACCTAAATGAAGGTTCTCCTGAACTCACAGCACGTTTTACTTCTTCGATACCATCCCTCATCTTAGATTTCCTAGGTATGATGTTTTCATTGAAAATCAAACTGGGAACGAGTATGACCATCCCTAACTATGTCTATATTCAGTCCAATGGTTTGTTATCATTTCAAGGAGTACATTATGAAATGATGTAATTGAGTTTATCTTCCAAATGTGGGAATCATTTTGCTGTTATTTCTGCACACCTTTATCTTGGCTGAATCAAGATCTCTGTGTCTGATCTTTGTCAAAGTTCTTCTGCAAAATCTCAAACATTTTCAGTTTTTCACAGATATATCTCATCTAAAAAATATTGAATTTTGAATTTTTACTTTTTGACAATTTTGAGTGTAATATTCATATTTCAGCATTATACCTTGCCAAGTCCTCTAAAACTGACTCTCTATAGCAAGGTAATGTTTAAATCATAAGATGATATCATTCCTGCGTAAGAACCCAACTAGAAAAAATACTGAGTTGGTATGCTTAATCCTCTCATTTCTCTCTAAAATTTGAATGAAGTGTCTGGCTTTCTTGCATTTCTATACAATTTAGAGTGTTGACTACATGTCTGTTTACTTCATTCCTTGCTAATTCCATTCTTTTCCACTCTATTTTGGTTTTGAAATTATGACCATCATGATATTTTTGTCTAGTCAGTACCTGAAGTTTGTTTCCTTTGTTGATTGAGAGCAGATGACTATAAATCAAATTATTGAAGTTCAGTGAGAAGATAGTACGAAATGAAGTAAGAAATTAGGCAATACCAAAGTTGCAACTGACAAGATTTTTTAATGAAAAATCTTTTAAGATGTTTTTGTTCGAAAGATACAGAAAAATATTTTAGATAGAAAGGAGTGCAGAAAGATATTCTTTTGGTTCATTGGATTGAAACTATACAAATTATATGCCAGTCTGTGAAATCATAAGTTATGACTTATCAAATTTAAGTTTTCCCAAGCTATTTTCAGAATCCGACTTATTCCCAGGATTATACGATTTTGACTTCATCTCCGAAAATATTCAACTTCAACAACACCCTTTTATAAAATTAATCATGTGATCAGCTTTATCCAATCAGCAGATATCTGGTTAAGAGTAGTTTTTTTCAAGTTTCAGATTTATTTGTGTTTCCCTGGTAAAATATATGTTCAAATTATGCCATTGTTAAATTAATAAAATTAGCAGTAAACATGCTGTGAGTATAGTTAAAATCATTTGAAATTTTTACAAATTGAAATCCTAATAAAATGCTTGAAAAGATTCATTCGGGACCATTAAGATTGTATTAGTTGAGCATCATAAATGCAAACTCACCCATAGAACTCAGAGGTGTGTATGGTTTTATATTTTTAGAATTAAATTCAGACCGTGAGAATTCATTTTAATGAAGTGGCTGAAAATGTGTTTTATTGAAGTGTTTGGGTTTTATGAGATTAGCTTATTAATTTGATCTAATTACGATTTGTTTTTATTACATCAAAATGGTGATCAAAATTTGATTTTATCTTTTTTGTGCTATTGTGTTTCCTCCATCTTAAAGTTTGTGTATTTTTATAGAGGCTGTTATCACTTCAGGAAGTAAATAATATGATTAATTTTCCCCTGAGGTAAACTGACCCAGAATCTTATATAATATTGCATACTATTTTTGGCAACCTCACTTATCCATATCATTGCATATACAAGTATATGATAGTTATTCCAGACTACAGGAAAAATCAAAACGGCATGTTTTGGGATTTCAGAAATAGAGTGAAAAATAGTGAAATTTGTAAGGAATCAAGTAAACAGGCATGCAGTCAACATTCTAAATTGTATGGAAATGCAAGAAACTCTGACACGTCGTTCGAATTTCAAAGAAAAATTGAGTGAAATAGGTGTGTGAAGAAAGAATTTCTGCAGAGGTCATAAATTTCTTGCCAGCTAGTTAATTAGATTAATTAGCTTTTGAGTTCCTGAGGTCATTATTATGTTTTACATTATAATACAGATATATGCTCTGTATATTGTTCGTCCATTCTGATTTATCAGGGCCCCTCTCTATCTTATGGGTATTCCTTTTGGAATCATTGTATTTAAACTTGCTCTCTGAATAAGGGACATTTGATCAATAGGTGAAACATGGGGATTGATATTGGGGGGGGATATGGGATGGATATGACTAGGATCAGAAATTTTGTGTTTATCTTTGGTTATCACTCACATTTTTCTTGGTTTTGTGGTTTCGCCCCCTTTGGCTATATTACCATATCAGATGTACAATGTAAGTGTTTTTAACATCAGATTTAATTGCTTTTCTTGGATAAGCTAGGAAGAGAATAGTATGTCAGCAAACTAATATACAAAGTAGAAAACATATCTATTGGTGACTTTTTCTTATGAAGTCAAGAGTATAGAAATACCTGCTACCCATTGCATACAGTTTTAGGTAAAATACATATTAACATTGAACACTATGATCTCCAAAAGGATTTTTCTCAAGTGGGTGCAAAATTCTTAAATTCACAATTCAGACCAAACATGCCTATTTTTCTCATTTTCTCAGGTGAGTGCAAACCTATTATCAAAATCTCTGGGTGCTCAGCGCCTACTTGCGAGAAAGTTATTCCATAATTAGAGGGTTCGTTTTTTGGGTCACCCTGTAAAAAGGAACACCATGAATTAAAATTGATGGCTTTTGAAAACACTTGACTGGTCAGTGCTTTGGGAATTGCCTACACATATATGGCATTATTTTTGCTTCTTTATTCATTAAATTCAAATATAGTCGATATATGAAATATTTATATTCGCTAAATCATTTTTCCATTCGGTAAAAACGTTTATTTGTTTGTTACAGCAAATTAAGTTTTCAAAATAGCCAATCACTTAATACAATGTGCATTAAATTACATATTTCATTCGTTAAATGATATTTTTGCGTAAATTGTTATGGTATTCCTTAAGAGTAACACATTATATGCACAATGTTGAATTTCTATTTGAACCCTACCGAAATAAGTTTGCCTATATTTACAAAATGGTTTATTTTTCTATGAAATAGTGAATGCATTTTACCGAAAGCTAATTTGCTATTTACCGAATGCAATAAAGTAATATTCGATAACTTGCGTTGTTGTTCGATATTTTGTCACGTGACTTCGAGATTTGCAAAATGGCCGCGCAGCTATTCTACATAGTACAAATATATCACGTGACTGAAAGTCTCGTAAATTATCGAAAAATAACGAAATTTATCGAATGTGGCATTCGGTATTTACCGAATATAAATAATTTAAATACCGAATGTACAAATAATTAATTGAATTATACGTACGTTAAGGAAAACAAATTCACTGCATTACACAAATACATGTATAAATATCAAATGTGAATTGTCAATACAAAGAACAAGTGAAACTATTTAGCTAATATAAATTGTATAGATTATTACATTTGATAAAATAAAAAAAACATTTGATAGATTGGGTAAAGGTTTGGTAAATTGTTTGTTTTATTTGGTATTTATGGAATAGTAATGTACCGAATAAAGAAGCAGTTTAAACACCATACACATATGCTGGTCTCTGGACTTCCACAAAAAATTATAGCCAGCATTGGCTTTGATGACATGCCCTCTGTTCCCATATTTTTGATCTGGAACATGCCAAGAACTTTCTCATGACTTAAACACAGGGACAATTAGTAAACCTTGTATGTGGACATTCTTTCATTGTATTAAGACTTGTGTTTATTGTGTTTATGAGCTCATTATGGTCCTGGTGCATGTTAAAAACATTGTTTCTTCAAATCTGCAGTGCAAGTGTATCAGCTGGTTTACTATCTCACGTGGTACTAACTTCGACCGTTAATTTGAATTTTTGACCTACCAGATGTTTGAAAATCAAGGATTGTGAGTCTCATACTACACTGTTTTTCTTAAAACTTGTTCCATTCAAAGCAAAACAAAATTGCCTTTCTGTTGGTACATTGCTTGATTGTAATGTATCTGGGTAGTCTTGGAAATCCTTTATATTATAGGGAGGCTTTTTAATGGTATTTATTTATTTTTAAATTGTCTCTTTTTGAGGTGGTCAGCTTTTATAGCAGGGTGTCATTTAGAAATTTTCAGCATCGGGGAGATGGCCAACTATTATTTTATGTTAGCAGAATTTGGAAATCCTTTGCATTATGTGAGGGTATTTGTGTGTGTGGGGGGGGTGGAGGTGTCAAAATTGAATATATTTCCATAGTAGCTTTGTAAATTGAGTTTGAAAGTAAATCATTTATTGGAATAATTACTTTCTATAGCTAGTACAAGGATTTGTGAGATTTATTTAGAGCCCCCTCCCCCCCCCCCCCCATTAGATCTGTTTTTATCTCCGACAAGACAGATGGATGTAATTTTAAAGTTTTTGAAGTATAACAGGAATGGGAATGTGCTAAAATACAGCAATTGGCCTTATTATGTCTGAACTGTCAATGTTCAATGTTTAACAAACCATATGATATAGCAGACCCAAAGTAACACACTTAACAGCTCTTACCATTATAAATCAGAGAGAAAAGGATTTGAGAATTTTGCATTTTCAGACACAGAAAAAATGTTCATGACTTTTGCATGATATGACCTTATTGCTAGATTACTGTATTTGGGCCATGTCTGTAAATTGGTTATTGAGTTTAAAAGTTAGAAATTGTTATTTGAAATGTTTTTAAGGTCTAATGCATGAGTAATATAAACAGTTAAAACATTATAGGCAAAATATGTTTCGAACAGTTTTGAAACTGCTGTTTGCACAACATTTTACACAGACTTGTGAAGGCTCAAGTATTCCAAAGGCAGTTTGATAATATATTCCCCATCCTCCGATCACTGGGCTTCTAAATCCAGAATATATTCTTTCTTTTTACCCCCTGCGATAAGCAGTTAGCATTTGCCTGATTAAGAACTCGCATTCTGATTGGCTGTCGCAACACTGCGACACATATCATGTATAAGTCATTGCGCATAATTAGATCACATGATTCAGTTTAATTGGGCGCTTCCAAATTGGTTATAGCAGGGGGAAGAAGGAGGTACGGAATCTGGATACCTGCTTAGGAGGATTATATATTCCCCTGTTCATGCTTATTTTACTCAATTTCTCTCTCTTGCTAATCATTTCAAACTCCTAGAGGATCATATGTTTTCAAATATAAAAAATAAAAATCATTCATCCCAAGTTTTCAAGGAAATATTTCAAATGAATAAATCTAAGTTGACAAAGGGTTCTTGTAACATTATGCTTCTCTGATAAGTTTCCCTAAAGTAGAATACCACAATGATCATGTTTTGAATGCAAAATAGAGTGGAAAAGAGTGGAATCAGCAAGGAATAAGATTAACAGGCATGTAGTCAACACTCTAAATTCTCTAAAAATGTCAGAAATTAATCTTACATTTAGATCATAAATCAAAAATGAGTGAAAATTGAGGAATGTTTATACATAGGTAAACACTGTATTATAGCTGCCATGGAAACAAGAAACAGTGAACTACTGGACTAAACACCTTGTTAAGAAACTTCAAGTTTACTTTTGCTCAAAAAAATTTGCATGTTGAAAATTTCTCAGAATTTCATTCATGATAGATAGAAAAAATTGCACTGAATTACAATTAGGGGTGATTCAATTATTTTTGGGATATCGCCTTAATTTGTAAATCAACCAAAATTCTTGTTTAAAAAATCTAAAAGTTTGTTTTCAAGGTTCAAAAGCTGCCTTCACTCATAAAGTCACAAAGTCCTTGTTCATTTCATTCAATTTCTCAGTAAATCTAGAAGAAATCTCAGTTATTTTTGAATAGTGTTACAATTTAGGAGATTACAGACATACATGTCTATTCCATTCCTTTCTAATTCATGTGTTTTCTCTGCAATTTCCTGTTTCAGAACATGACTCTCCAGACTTTTTTCCCAGGTTTTTTGATAAGTGTTATTATGTAGACACCAGCACCTTATAAGTACCCTTTCTTGAAATCTGACATAGGTCATCTTTTAAAATGCAAAATACAAGTAAACAGAGAGGAACTAGCAAGAAATTAAACACACAGGCATGTAAAATATACTCTTAATTGTACAAAAATGCCAAAATTTGGGCACTACACTAAAATTTTGGAGAGACATAGCATGAAATGTCCATGACCAAAATGAAAATTTTTCTGCCAGACATTATCAAAAAGCCTCAAGCTCTAGTTAAAGTAATTGTAAAAGGAAAATTTTTGGCATAGTCACTGACCCTTGTATAATAGTATAGAGTGGAAGATATGAAATATTTCATCACAGTTTTATTACAGCTAAGGTACCACTCAAGACTGAACCTGAAGTCGCAGTTGGAAATATATTTATTTGTGTTATAGTTCCAAAACACGTTTTATTTCCTGAGAGATATCTTCGAACTCCAGGACCTCTCCGTCTCTCAAAGAAGTTGCTGTTAGCCAGAAAAAATTAGTACCAGATAGAAATCAGAATTGGACACTCAGAATTTCGGAACTTTTGGACACATGAACTTTTGTACATGAGAAAAACAAAGGACATCTGGATGTAAACAGATATATGTCAGAATAAACATCAGAGTTTGGACACCCATCATAAGAGAATGATCAAAGGATAATTTTAAAAAGGAATCAGAATATTACACAGTACACTTAGAAATATATTAAGGAACCAAGGGTTGATAACAAATCAATGATGGATTATTAATGAATGCAGAACTGAGTATGAACAACATGAAAACATGAGAAATATGGATGGAATGACAGCATAAGAGCTACAAGCTGAACTGTATACCTACCTTTCAGGTAATTTTACATATATGATATGATCTGCTTCAATTATTAAAAAATTTATGTGAACCACCTGTCAATTTAAAAATGCTTCTTTATAAAGTGTACAATCTATTTTCATCTTTCCCAACTCTCAACAAGAATTGTCATACTAATCTGTATACTTAAAGACAGCAAAAACAAACAGTTAAGCTCAATTTATTAATCAGGGTTAAGGGGCAGCGTCAATATTTCAATGTCCATCAAAAAACGTGATCGTTTACATTAGGGTGAGGGGTTCAAGCCCCGTTTAATTTGATATTTGTTATATAGAAGTACTGGCAGCTATTGTATGCTGGGGTTGTACTTGTACACTGCATGTAAATCAACATTTTGACTTGTTTATACTGTGTAGGATCAACATTTTGACTTTCGCTTGAAGGGGGAGGGGGCTACGGCCGAACTAGATTAATTATGGTTTTTGACGAACATTGAAATATTGCCCTAACCTGATCAATAAATTGAACATGTCTGTTTGTTTTTGCTATCTTTAAGTATGTATGACAATTCTATTAAAATTCACCCTGCCCTGCCTACCTTAATCCAGTCTTTTTTCATTTCATAGATGCTAGAAGCAACCTGTCTGACTTCTCACTTATATTATTTCTCATAAACATAACTGTCAGTGAATGCTGATAAACCAGCTAAGTTTGTTACTTTTTACTCTTTAACTTACCTATTGCGTATGAATAAAAAGTTGGAGCTTTACTTGGTTTAAATCTCATTGATGAAATAATATTCCAAACTTGTTTTGCAAAAATCTTAACATAAGATCAATTTTTACTAAGTGACATAAGAAAAGTTTTAAGAAAGGTATTCACACATTTGATGATTGTGAACTATTTTTGAGATATATAACATAAGGGGAAGGGGTAGGGGGCAAGACTTGAAGCAAGGCAAAACTAAACTATTGTATGATTTGATATTATTCTTTGTTTCTTTGATGTTTCCCTTACTCTCTTGGGCCCTTAATTTTCCTGCTATGTCACTGAACAAGTATGTCCCGTAAAGAAGTTGGTTCTCACTTGACTTACTAAAGATTCAGGCATCCTTATCCCATAGCTGGATTATCACTAAAATTTTGTACATAAAAATGTAAACAAATATATTTCTTATAGTGGTTATTATCTTTTGTAGGGGCAGCTATTAATACTATAAGATGAGTAGCAACAAAGGTTATAATCCACTTCATATTAACAGGGATTATACAACAACGCAAACAACCACATCAGGGGATTATGGGAGATTAACAGCAAAACTTTTACAACTAAGTGAAAATCCTACAACACCCATCCAACCGCAAACAACAACTTTCTGGAGACCAAGTCAAAAGGGGGATAATCCTGGTCATAAATGTAACAACTTTATTTCATCAAATGGTGTTAAACGTATTCAGACTATACACACATTGACACATGGTGAATCTGAGAAGTGGAAGTCTGTGAATGGACATATAGGAAATGGAGAAATATTAAACCAAAATACTACATTATCACAGGGTGATTCCAACTCTATAGGAAATTCAGATTTATCATTTGGAAACAAGAAGGAAGCAAATCGTACCAGTGTAATATTACAACAGACTGGAGATAATTACCAAACCAACCAAAATCAAATTAATCATTTTATCCAATCACACGGGTCACAAAATCAAAGCAATCATGCTCCTCAATCAACAAGACCTCATTCTCAATATATAAACACAGTTCACCAGAATTGCTCTGAGCCACAAACAGGAGTTATTAACCAACCCCAAAATATCCTAAAGGATGATGTATACAGTAACCAATACAGCCAAAATGATTACATAGACTCGTCTAACAGAAATAACTCTCAGTATATTCACCAAACTCCAGGTAATATATACACCAGGTGTGAGCCAGAACTTGGCATTTCAGATACAGTAACAAACGCACAGGGTTCTGGATCTGCTTCAAATCAAACAAATCTAGATTTCACTAATGTTCATATTACGCCAGAAATAGTTAGGAGCTCTTCAAGTATATGTGTTCAACCTCAGGAAGGTATCACTAATTCATATTCGCAAAACAAGATCTCTGCTACTTATGTGAATACATACCAACAAGATTCCAATGGTTTACTGAGGTCTAATAACTCACCAGCCACAAACTCTGGATTAAGTACAGGGAATATACATGATCAGCAGTATGCATCATTCAGAACTGATCTTAACGGAACAATAACAGACAAAACTGGTTCTCTTTGCTCAGCAAATGGGAGCTCATTTCATAAAGTTACCGGAGATTCTGCGACTACAAAGCGACCATTTTTCATCAATACTGTGAATGGACATAATTTTCGGATAAATCAATGTGATCAAGAGATAGCCACTAATTCCAGTGAGGTTAATACATCATTCAAATCAAGCACACCACATGGAGTAGTCAATCCTGTCAATGATCAGGATGAACCCATTGGGACAAAACTGACCACAAGTGAGGACTTATCTGATTTGGATTATGATAACAATTTCGACCAGTCAGATGAATTGACACTCGAGCCTATTCGTATAGGTAACAATGTAGGATCGCCAACATCTCCTACCCCTTCGTTACGTGTCTATGATCAACTCCTCCCAGGGGTAGAGTCTGACTCTAGTATGAGTCACCATAGGTTAAATCGATACAGCGGTGGGGGTTATAACACCCAGCCACGCCTACTAGGTATGCATAGTCCCACATCAAGTTCCTACACCCCTTCTGGTTCTTCAAGTGCATTTACACCATCTCCAGGCACTTATGCTACTTCCTCTGCAGGCTCATACAAGTCTTCAGCAAGTGTATTGACACCAACATCACGTTCATACAACCCTTCTTCATCAAATGTCTACAGCCCATCATTAAGTTCATACAGATCACCTACGGGCACACATGGTAAAATATCCACTATTAACATTCCGAAAACTAATGTCGACAAGCACAAAAATGAAATCAGACGTGTTATCCACTCTCCAAGTCCCCAGGGTAAATCCCTGGGAAATGTAACTGCAATAACGAAAAGATTTTCAGAGCCGAGGACATATGAAGGTTTGTCAAGCCACGGGTCACCAAGACTTACTTATATCAGAAAACTTGATGACCCAGGATCAACACCACACAGGCAGCCTTCTAGTAGTTTCTCCTCGGGAACATACAAAACACATGATAGTGCTCAATTGAATAACAATTCGCCATATTTAAGTTCAGGGGTGAATAAATATTCTGGAGTGAATAAATACTCATCTCCTATTGGACAATCATATTTAAGCAAGCCCAGTGATCCACCAAGGTCACACTCACCTTATGATAACATCCCATCAAGCTCAGCTTCAAACAATCATCATGATCCAACTTTGATATCAAACCAACCACGTCTTGTCCATCTGCGCTCTTCAGTACGCACAACAAGCCCAGCTAGATCAAATCTTAAATCTAACGAGCGTGAAAAGTTCATGTTATCTACAGCAGATCCAGTGACATTCCCAAGTACATCACCTGACACCACCAGTATTCCCGCAATGACTTCAAGCATGGCTGAGACTGGGACTCCAAAGCTTGTTCATATTCAACGATCCTCCAGCGATCCAGTCCCCGATCAACACCTTTTGAACATAACCACAGAATCAAAGGCTAAAAAGCCACAGTTGTTGATAGTAAAGACTGAGAGCAAGGCTAGTGGTAATGCAGAGAAGACCAAAAAGAATGCACAAACAAAATCAGATTACATAAGTAGCAACACTGACCTTCTGAAGTTAGCCGAGGATAAGACTGATACTTTAACAAAGAGTAGATGGGGGAGAATGAAAAGTGCAATGAAACTAAAGCAACTTGATACCAAGACCCCCAGACAGGATAAAAGCCCTAAAAGAGACAAAAGCCCAAACCAAAGCAAAATTGAATCACCCAGTGGAAAAACAGAAAATGAAGAAAAAACAGGCAAACAAAAGCAGGACAGCTTTCAGAAAAAGGAAAAAATTCAAATGAGGACAAAAAGTTTAGATTCTTATAAAATGAAACCAAAGGGTACAACTCAGCCTATCAGTATTAAATCTCTAGAGAATGAGACTTCCCAACAAATACCAAAGAAACTTGCAGCTGTTTCAGACAAACCCTCAAAATCAGCCTGGGGTAGTTTAGTAAAACTTGTTGTTGCAAAACATAAGCAGAGTAAAGATGATCAGAAAACTACAAAATCTGATTCTGAACTTTCGAATAAAATCAAGTGTGATGATACAACTGAGAAAAATGTGAAGAATGTTTTGAAGAAATCACAGTCAGTTAAAAATGTGAATAAAGGATCTCAGAGAGTGGACATTCCATTGCACACTACCACAATTGATTCAAAACTTGCAGCAGAAACTGAGACAAGCCATACTAAAAAAGTCAAAACACTTGGTAATTGTAAACCAAAATCACCAAATGAAAAACATTCGAAGAGAACTCCAAGTGGCTTTCGTTATAACAGAATTGAACGTTCTGATTCAACATCTTCGACTTCCTCCATAGATGAAGTATCTCCTACTAAAACTAAACCTGTACATTTTCGGAGGAGATCAATTTCTTCATCGTCATTGTCGGATTCTAGCAGTGGTTCCGGTTCAGTGAAAAGTGTTAGAGTTAATCCAAAATCTGTTGGAAAATATACCAAATTAAATACGCAAAATTCGCCATTCTCAAAAGGAGGCTGGGCGAAAGTGAAAACCGCAATGAAAAAATCTGATAGCAAGCATAAGCAAGATGCTCTGATAAAAGCAAAACACCCAAGTGTAATAGGCGACACTATAGAAAGTTTACCTAAAGGTAATAGAAAAGAAATCAGTGATAGTCAAAATAAACAAAATGAGATAAGTAAAGTAAATCAGGAGAAGCAACAGCTAAGCGTAGATTCACAAGGGAGTGAACATGAAAATAATGAGAGTTTATCAACTCCGGAGCAGAATACAGCTGTAGATTGTGATAAGGTACCCATAAATAAATCACGTTTAAATCAAGGTGCTGTGAAACGAATGGATTCCCTCAAGGTTGAAACTCCACGTAACAACGACATCTCTGACACTAATGAGCCTATATCTGGACAAAGTTCCGCAGATGAGAGCTGTCTGTCATCGCCATCGCCAAAACCTGACATTCCGAAAAACCGCAAAAAAGCGAAGAAAACAAAATCATATTGGTCTTCATTACGTAACTCTATTCCAACTGAGAATCAGAATTCTGAGGATAATTCAAACTTAAATAATGGAAAAACAGAAATGACGACTAGGGGTTCAGGCTCCATGTTGAGTGATTCTAACATAAAAGGGTTGGGATTTTATGGGGACTTACCTGCCAAGGAAATAGGCGTATTGGAATATCTCCAGAATTATAAAGATAGAATTGAGAAGCAGATACAAGAGACACAGGTAAGTCACTAATGGACTTCACATAATTTTTAGGCACAGTTTTCAAAAACAAAAAGTGGAAAAATCTTAATTTTGTTATCTATTTACCTCCTCCCTCCCAATTTTATGAAATGGACCAAATCATAATTAACCCCCACTCCCTCTTCTAAGAAAATTCAGTGAATTCTGCTACTGTTGTAATTTAGACACACTTCAGTATCTATAGTAAGAATTTTGTAATTCACTCCAATATGGTTATACACACCAAATAAATAACTGTGAGGTGACTGAAGAAAGTGACCATATTTGATGTCCATGTGGTTTAGTTGCCAAACAGGCATCCATATTTTTTTCTATTTTGGTAGAATTTTGTAATGTAAGAGCATCAAATGACTGGTGCTAGACTTACTGCTGAAATCCTGGTATTCATTCATCTCTGTGTTTATTTGAGTACATAATGAAATCTTCTGTGTTTGTGGACTCTGTGAATAGCTCAAGTTAGAACAATATTACCTTGTTGGCATTTTGATGAAAAATAGGTTTTGAATGTTAGCTGACTAGTATTCATGCACTACTTGGGCACATACCATGTGTGTCTATTGCATGGGTAAAAAGCTTATTGTATCAACTAGGTATATATAATATTAAACAAGTTACAGGGATATTGTGTTAAAAGTGTAGTTATAAAATGTAGTCTTAGTACCCCTCCTCCTTCCCCATTAGTAAATCCATTACATACACATGCCTTGTACACAAGAGTGGGGAAGCAGGTAGGTGAGAGGACAGATATACAGTGAGGTTAGTTTGTTGCAAATCAACCTGACAAGTCAGTTGAGAAATACACTAAACTATCACATGTACAGGGTGTCCCGAAAGTATGGGGCCCCCCCCCCTAGGCAGACATATACCAGTGTCGTCATAGTATGTGTCATATATCATTTTAAAGCTTATCCAAAGTTACATTGATTTGCCAAGTATGGTGGTTTAACTCCCAAATGGGAAAAAGTTACAGTCATTTTAAAAGTTAGTGTTTTGTCAAAATAAAGTTCAATTTTACACCACACTACTAGTCAATGAGTCCCCCTTTGGTCATGTTAACAGTAGCAATTATTTTCAGATATAACCTTAAAAGCCCTTCAAATAGGGGTGTGGAATTTTATAACCCTCTTAAAACCTGTTAGGCACTTTAGAAGAGTTTCCTTAGAGTTTCTACCCTCACCGTTCTCTTTTTCCAACTCAATATCCATCCGACTCGAAAAGAATTGCTGCTGTTAAGATGGCCCGGAAGGACACATTGACCTGTGATTTGGTGTAAAATTGAACTAAAATTTGACCAAACACTAAATTTTAAAATGCCTGTAATTTTTTCACATTTGAGAGTTGAACCATTAAACTCGGCGAATCAATGTAACTTTGGATAAGCTTTAAAATGATATATGACACATACTATGACGACACTGGTATATGTCTGCCTAGGGGGGGCCCCATACTTTCGGGACACCCTGTATTGTTAGAGGGCAATCACATAGAGACAAATGTATGTGGAGTTAGCTTCATATATGTATTCTGGGATATCCCCCTCTTGTCAGCCACAGAATAATGTCAGGAATGTTTCAGTGATGATTACTTACCAGGGAATATAATGACTTGCTCAGTTCATGTTTACACTCTTAAACAGGGGAGAACACAGGGGATTGATTTGAAATAATGAAAACAGGCAAGGAGTAAACAGTCCAATTCGTATTGAAAATTAGCTCCCTTCTAATTTGTAGAAAATAGTCCACTTTGCAAATTCCAGGGATTGAGACTCCGGGGGAAGATGAAACTGCTATTTTGTTGTTTATTAAAAAGTACCCATTGATATTCCCATCGAATCAGCTTAATAGAGTAACAATGATCTTCCTATTTCTCTTTAGCTAGGATTGAATGATCTGCTTCATCTTCTGGCTTATCTGTACAATTTAGAGACTTATCCACATCTAAGGTTACTTCATTCCTTGCTAGTTTCATAGATTTCCTCTCTATTTTGTACTTTAAAACTGAACTGACATGATATTTCTCACTTGTTATCCCCTAAATAATCAATTAGAATTGCAAATTGTGAACACTTAGATGAACCCTAGAATGTAACATAATATTTGTGACAATACATAAATTAAAATTCTTTTGAAATTCCTCGAATTTTACAAGTGCGTCCGGATCTAATTTTATTGAAACAGAATAGAGTTAAGCAACTGAGAGTGCAAATACCCGTACTCATGTTTGATAAAAATCACACATTGACATTTTGATATCGTTTTGACATCGTAATGGAGGATCTGTTAATATTCAATAAAAAGGATTAACAATTGACAAACAATCTAAGTGAATTACTACATAGCTGTATGTTTGACATTATAAAGAGTTTCTCAAATTGAAGGATTATTCAAATAAAAAGGAATGCTTTTAATATGTTTGACATTCACTTATTGAATTTTGGTATTGAAGTCATAAGCATAAAGATGTTTACTCAAGGGAAATAAAAATATTTTATTTCAATGGCATAGATTGAGGATGTTATAATATGAAATTATGACTTAATAAAATTTTAAAATCTGGGCATATACGGAAATTAAGATGGAGCAATTTGTTTCGTTTTAGTAGAATGATCATGATATGATTACGCATGTACAGTAGATGGGCAAAGGGCTAAGGATACTGCAGAATGTGAAATAGATGTGATGTCCCATACAAGGGATAAAGTCACTTAAAAATCGACGAAACTCCATTTCTGATTCATTGGAAATGTGCATTCTTAAGCTAATGCAGTGGAACGAGGGTTTTTTCCAACTGCTGGAAGAAGAAAAAGTTTACAAAAATACAAATTATTTAACTCCCCAGCAGAACAATGGAATATACATATTTCAAGTTGATTGCATAAATAGGTTGAATATCAACTACTTGTATATGTAGTTTGGATTTAACATTATAAGTAGATATTCAAAATATGAAGAAATCGTTTACTGAATCAGATGTTCTTACAATGGAAGATTTGATAAAAATGATAAGACCTTCCCGTGAAGAACTATTTAACTTGGCACCAAAGAGAATTAGAAGAAAAGTGCAGATTTATAATGATGCAAATATTCTTAGCTTTGAGGTATGTGGTAGCTAGTACATGTATATACTATAGGTGTCATGATTACAGGGTTTCATGATTTGGGCATGTTCTCATTTGATTGTGGTTTGCTTGTTTGTCTGAAGTTTGCTTGTTTGTGTTGTTTGCCTGTATGTTTTGCTTATTTGTCTGTTGTTTGCTTATTTGTCTGATGTTTTCCTGTTTGTCTGTAGTTTGCTTGTTTGTCTGATTTTTTCCTGTTTGTCTATAGTTTGCTTGTTTGTCTGTAGTTTGCTTATTTGTCTGATGTTTTCCTGTTTGTCTGTAGTTTGCTTGTTTGTCTGATGTTTGTCTGTTGTTTGCTTATTTGTCTGATGTTTGCTTGTTTGTCTGATTTTTTCCTGTTTGTCTGTAGTTTGCTTGTTTGTCTGATGTTTTCCTGTTTGTCTGTAGTTTGCTTGTTTGTCTGATGTTTGTCTGTAGTTTGCTTATTTGTCTGATGTTTTCCTGTCCGTCTGTCTGTTTGTTGTGCAGCCTATTTCAAACATCAACAAAACCAATTTTATACTTTCTAGACATATAAGGCTTCATTGTGTGTGACTGCCATTCAAGGATTTTCTAACAACCATGACTTTGGTACTTTTTAAGGTTATGACATTAATTTGCATATGAGGTCATTTAGGTTGACACAACCTGCGATCTGTAAATCTTTATTTTAATATAACGATTCAACCAATTTTTAATACATATCAGTCATTTTTTCATCAACGCGTTATTAAATTTAGAAAAGTGTCTGAATACTGTTTGACTTGCTTTTACTTTTTAACGTCTTTATTTACTGCCCAATTGATCATTTAAGTGCTTTCAAAGGTGAAAAGGTATTGGTATTGGTGAGCAATAAAGCATACATTGACTTTATAATAAACAAAATATAAAATAATTATATTCATACCATAAACTAACCTATAAAGAATGAAATAATTTTATTGAATTTGAAAAAATAGAAAAATATCAAGAAATTAACATGGACGATCAATACATCATTAAAGGGAGCATTTTGGATTAGGTACTTGAGAAAACATCTTTCATCTATCCCAAAAAACAAACAGTTCTTAAAAAGTCACGATGGCCTTGAAATTCCTTGCAAATATTTCTCAAAAAGGTGAGGAATTACTGAGGAATTAAAGAAAAGCAAGAAATATGGAAAAACTACATGATACAAATT
Source organism: Owenia fusiformis (assembly GCA_903813345.2). NCBI lineage: Eukaryota > Metazoa > Annelida > Polychaeta > Sabellida > Oweniidae > Owenia > Owenia fusiformis. Next base: position 10,170,431 of record CAIIXF020000004.1, read on the forward strand.
GAGCATTCTAAAAGTATAACCAATTTCAATTTCAAAATCATAGAATTTAAAATTGATGAATGTATGAGGTATTGCAAGAGTTTTAAAAATGAAGTCATTTACGTAAATTGTAAATCGGCACAACGGGGGCAAAACATAGTTCAATATCTGACGTGCTACTTCAACTGGAATTCAAAGTCGAGAGCCGTAGAAAGGTAACAGTTATTGATAATTTAAAATTCAATTCAGGATCTGTTTTATAGAGAACCAAGATAGCGATGGAGACATTGACTTATATTTGGGATTTTGTAATGATGATAAAGGCATATCTCATCAAAGGATAAGTATTGACATATGAGTCAAATTGATGAAATTGCAAGACTCATAAGTAAATGCATTAACAAAAGTTATTTGAGGAATATATCACAACATGTAAAGCACTTGTACTCTGGATCGGAGTCTGTGATGAGATATTCTTATGCAATCATTGGATATTTTTTAATGAATTTAAAACATACATGTAAGAGAAATAATGACAAAGTGGAACATCATTTGGAAAAACCAGGTATATTGTTTTACTTTTAATCATGCTTATTTCACTCTTTTTCTCTGATGTTTGAATAAATTGTCTGATTTCCTTGCATTTGTATACAATTTAGAGTGTACAGTACATGCCTGTTTAATTTATTCCTTGCTAACTCCACTCTTTTTCGCTCTATCTTGCATTTCAAAACATGACCCCATGACCTTTACTCTTGAATGAAACACAGCTTAAGTGAGCACACTCCCTTATAATCAATGAATTTTATGATTTCAGATATAATTGCTGCTCATTTCGTGTTTAAAATGAAAAGATTTTAAAAAATGTTAAAAAACAAATGCATGAGAAAATATCGAATTTCAAGCACTTTATTACCTTGCAAATATTTATAGTAAAACGATTTGACAGTTGACGAGTGTGCGCTGGACAGTCAAATGTTTTAGACTGTAGAAGTATTGAAAATGTACATTGGAATGAAAATTAATTAAATCAACAAGCATGTGGTTAATTCACTTAATTTTTTGAAATAAAAATACACGCTTTCAATTTTGGTGAGAAATGGCCTAATATGAGCATATGCAACCGGACATGTGAACATTTTGTATTTGACTGTTAGAGGGTGAATTTCATATTGATTGTCATGTTTGCTATTACATTGTTGACTTGAAGTGAAAGTTCTTCAACTTAGGGGTTAATTCAAAATACTAGTGCTTCTTTCTCAGGAAACTTTATTAGACACTTGGATGGTCCCTTTCTGATATTCCTTAAAAAAAATTGAAAATTCATTATCTCCTGGCTCAATTTCCATTTTTTCTTCCAGAAAACCTGACTTTACCCCCCCCCCCTCCTCATTATGGAATTAGTTTCATGAAAAAATGACATTTTGATATTTGAGTTGATCCCTTTAAGGACTTTAACAATGGAACTAATCAAAATGTGTAGGAGTTATGTAGGAATTCATAACCCTTCAGAATTTAATATTGAGATATATATGATAAAGCTTGTGCTTGTATATCAACGGACATTATATTTTATTGTTCAATATATTGTGAAAGGGAAAGTAAACAATCATGTTAGTTAAGGCAATCTAAATTCTACAGAAGAAATACCAGAAAATAAGGTAGTTTATTTGAATTCTAGAGAAAAATTGAGTAGAATAAAAGTGAACAGAGACAACAGTTCAAGTTAGGAAAATACACGCCATGATATAACATGCCATGTGCTATGCAAAAAATAGTTTTATGTAATGTATAACAGCCTGAAAATAGTGTTAAAAGATTGATGATTTAGGTATTTTAAAAGTTAATTATTGTAAATGTAAAATGAAAAAAAGGTTTAATTTGCATCCAGGCATGTAAATTGTAAATTAATAGATTTAGTTAATGAATTATTTATAATCTCGGAATTCACAAAATAAAGTTTTGATAAGTTCGCTGAAAGGAAGCATTAAGAAATGCAGTCATAATAGGCAACACTTATTAAGTCCAAAACAATTCAAACAATGTTATGTTATTTTGTAGTTTATATGTTTAATAGGGCTTGTTTCAGATCCCCTCGAAACATGAACAATGTATTGAAAGATTTTAGGCAGAGCTATTTTTATTAGATGTTATTCGGTGATGAACCTCAACATATTATCTATTTCCAAATAGAAGCGAACATTACAACACATGTACTTTTCATAGCTCCAACTATTTTCTCTGCTTAAATTATACATCTGCTCATGCTTATTTCTCTCAATTTCTCTCTTAAATTTGAATGAAGTGACTGGATTTCTGGCATTTCTATACAATTAAGAATGTTTACTATACGCCTGTTTACTTTATTCTTTGCTAATTGCTCTCTTTTTACTCTATTTTGCATTTAAAAACATGACTACAGCAAGCATTTCATTTGATGTAGAATAAAAAATATGTTCTGAATATCAAGATAAACAGAGACTTACTTGTTATCCATAGGAATTTACTTGGATGTTTTAACTTCCTTGGGATAGAAGTTATGTCAATCATGTTTTTATGTGTAAAATAGAGGGTAAAAGAGTGGAATCAGCAAGGAATAAAGTATTTAAGCATGAAGTCAACACTCTAAATTGTATAGAAATGCAAGAAAATCAGACACTTCATTCAAATTTAAGAGAGAAATTGAGAGAAATTAGCATGAGCAGACGGATATTTTCGGCAGAAGTTGCAGCTGTTAAGCATTAATTGGGGAACTATAAATGTTTAAAATCTTGCAAAACATCTTGCTTTGAGATTAGTTTCTGGATATTTGTGGTTCTGAATAGTCAACAATTTATGAAATGAAAGCTGAAATTTCTGTTTTATGATTTACTCCGAAATTGGAGTTTATGACCTCAGAGGGTTTGCCTTGCATTCTCCTAAATCCATAGAACTATTTCCCTCCCATAAACTACCATTTTAGCTATGAATGTTCATATAAAACTTTATCTGCACTTTGGGAATGAAAGTTATTGAATGAGTGGATGAAGGTTTATGATAATAATTATAGATACCTGTAAGTTTCTGTAACACCTATAATCAGAGTATGCATTATGTAATAGTAAGATTGTATGAATCTATGGTTTTGCCTTGCATTACCTAGTAACCTATAACTATTGAGTCCATTCATATATTTAGAATTGCCTGTGCAAAAATGCATATTCTTGAATCAATGCATTATTATGCTCATATATAAAACAACAAATACAAGTTTAAAGTCAATCTTGAGTTTTTGGAAAATACATCCTTGTATTCATGTTTGGAAATACTATTGTTATAGGCTGTTTTGAAACAATACGATGCTGCATCACCGACTCAGATCACCTTGACACCACCTATCGAGTCTCCTCACCCAGAAAAGAGGGCAGCACCACAGTCGTCATACAGACGGACACCATCTGATTCGCTTACTTTAGAACCACCTCCAGAATACAAGAGAAGTTCGTCCCTTCCCACAGCTTCGCTGTTGTACGGGCAAGACCCAGGTATTTATGAACATCTCTTTTGTCATGTCTCTTGTCATTGTCACTCTTGATATCATTTCTCAACGTGGGTGCAGAATTCTCATTTTCAAAATTCAGATCAAAAATGGTCAAATATGTCCATTTTCATGATATTTTTCATTTTCAAGTGTGTGCAAATCGATTTTCAGTTGGGTGCAAGCCTGTTTCAGAATCTCTGGTGGATACTGTGCCCACTTGCTTTAATGTTAGGAAGATCTGTGTTTCTCGTTATATTATCCTAATTTCAAATGCTAATAGATAAATGTTTAATACAGCCTTTCAAGTAATTTGTAAATAACTAAATAAGGAATAGAATAAACTTAAATAAATGTATCAGAAAAAAAGATGGCGTTAAAGTGTGATAAATTCAACACATTCTTTGTCACAGGTTTTAAAACAATATAACAATTAATGAACAAGGGTAAAACACAGCAGCACATTTACATTACACCGTATAATATTACATATGATTAGGTATAATTTTGTCATAACATAATTTTGCATTAAATAATCAATACTATACAGTACAGTAAACCTATAGAGAACACTTTATAAGTTGAACATCATTTTGAGGTTCTTAAGAGACTTTCTACTTACATAGTTTTACTGTACAGGGTGTCCATAAAGTCTATTTTCACAATTACAATACAAAGGTTAAAGTGTAAAGACTTTATGGGTACCCTGTATATCAAAATGCAGACTAAAAGGATCAGGATTAATCAAGAATCACTCATTGCATTCCAGGAACATATAAGCATCTGATAGTGCCCATATATTCAGACTCACCAGCAGACGGCCAAGAGCATTATGGGAAACAAAATGGCCACTCTGGAGATGAAACCCCTGAAGATACAATGAGGTCAAAGCTGTTTGATTTAAGCCCAGTGCTAGAACAATCGCCAAATATGGACGGGAGTTTTACGAGAAGGAGTACATCAAATTTATTAGAAGACAGCACCCGAAAAAAATCGGCATATTCAGATGTTGAACACGATTTTAATAGGGATAGGAGTGAAAGTGATTTTGAAGGAAACGTCAATGGGGTAAGGATTCTTAGAAAATACCCAACTGCACCCCCAGGGCTTCGGCGTTGTCAGAGTTATACAAACACGTCCTCACTACGCTCTAGTAACGACATCTGGTGTCCAACGTCACCACAAAAGTCACTCGAAACAAGTCCACAGTCTGATAGTGAACTATTATCTCCTCCAAAAAAACTCACACCTAAAAGTCCTGGATTTTTACGTAAAGTTTTATTACTTACAAAAGCCACTGGAGCTCTAAGGAAAAAATTCAGCCTTAGTAAAACAGATATTTCAAAAGATATTGACTCAGAGAAAGACCAAAATGGGAAAAATTTACGACCAAAAAGTGTTCCAGCAGGGTACATGCCAGATAGTGATGTGAATTTATCAGATGTTTATGATCCTCAACGAGGGTCACAGTCAGATTTGGCATCCCCACTAAGAGGTGATGGCTTACCCCCTCTCGCGATGTTCAGTAGCGATGAAGACATTATTGACATTTCCGGGACTCCAAAATTACGACGTAATAAAACAGCCCCAGAGATGAATCTATCAGAGCATGTTAATGAAAATTTCAGTCATCTTCCACCAAAAAGTCCTCGGAAAAATTCAAAGGGGAATTTAAATAATTCTGCAGCTTTAAGAAAGCTAAAACAGTCTCGTAAACATTATTCCGCGGATCAAGCAGTGCTTGACCGCATGTCATCAAATAGTGACCTTGACTCTGATAGTCAAGGTCAAATTGAAGGTCATCATTCCAGGACATTTTCTCTATCTGGTTCAAGCTCTGAAGACTTGAGTGTATTATGTGGAGCCTCCCTAAACCCTCACCAACTCAGGCGACCATTACGTCCCACAAGTCCAAAACCTCGTCCTAGATCATCAGACGGAATATCTGATAGTCTCGAACCAAACTCTAATGTTGGAGCAGATTACACGCACCTATCTGGCTTGTCTGTGGATAACCTTAACTTTACACCTGATATCATGCTAAACATTGAAGGCAATCGGGATTTGTTAAATTTAGCCCCTCCGAGGCCATATTCACCTAAGCCTTATACTATGCCTTACAAAATGGATAATTCTAATGAATGTGAATCAACGATGATTCAGGATGAGAATGAGGCTGATAATAATAACGGGAGCCATGATAGCGGGATACAACAAGATGGAGTTGCATCTAGCACTGAGTCTTTGAAGGTGAGTGTCACTATGATCTAAAAATATTGTGTTTTATTTTTTATAAGTATGAAGTACTCTTTAAGATTTCATGTTTTAAAGTATACAATACAGTGCTTTCAGTAGGCTTGTCCAAAAGTGCGTCCCTGGGACGGATTGATTTTCCAAAATTGTGTCCCCCCTCAAAAAAGTGCGTCCGCATGAAAAAAGGTTCCCGGGAATTCAATGTCACATTTTTGCACTGAACGAAAAAAAATTGATGAAACGTTTGCATCAGTTTTGTTATTTTTTGGCCCAGATCAGTGTTCTGCACACGTCTAGTAGGTCATTAAATGATGCAGATACCTTCATTTGAAAGAGGTTACTAATATTCAACCATTAAATACCGTTTTTCTTCGCGTATTTCAAAGCAATTTGCTATTGATTTTGATCGCTCAGAAAGTTTCATTAGGAGCAATCTCCATGAGGTTCAATTCTTTGGTCCAGTTTTTTGCGCATGCGCAACAAATCCAGCAATTTGATTAGTTAAAATTATCAAGACGCATGCGCGATTAATAATCACGGCCAATCATAGGACTCGTACCGATTACCGCTCGGAAATCAACTACTAGTGATTGTCCTATCACATACCTCATACTATATTGATCGGAAATCAACTTCCGGGAAAGAAAGTCCAAAAGATAATTTTATTTCTTTTAGAAATAGAATATCCTTCGTTTATTTAGCGGATTTTGACCAAATAAAAGACTGAAGGTAAGATCTTTATCAATCCATATCCAGAGATGATTTTTTGATATGACCTGCACTGCGTCCAAGTGACCCCTCATTTTCATTGTTTGGGGTCCCTATAATAAAAACCGGGTCCTCTCCATTATGGGACGGCGTTAATGAAAGCACAGCAATACTTTTTGAGAGAAAGAGTGTTTCTAAGTTCAGAGTTAAAACCGACAGAATTGAGCTTCAGTGTTTTAAAGGAAAATAAGAATTGTGCATTTTGCAAAAAGTAAAATTCTGAATAAAAAGTGTTAATTAAAAACCTATAAGGGTACAACTTCCTTGCATTAATTACAACTTCCTTGCATTAACGAGATTCTCTCGTAATTAAAGCTCGTTTAACTCCAGAGTGTTGAAGCTAACGTTGTTCGACGTCCACAAACAGAAATCAAAGAGAGGCCAAAGTCTGATATTGTCTCCGTGAAATGGTCCGATTCAGTGAAAGACCAGATGACATTAAAGCCCAATGAGAGAAAGGGAAAGATTCTACGTCAGAGAGCCAAAACTGATTTAGGTGAGTTGTTTGTGTGTCAATGCGAATGAGATGTCATTATGATTAGGGTGTCATTGGAAATAGGATGTCAATATGATTAGGGTGTCATTGGGAATAGGATGTGATCATGATTATGGTGTCATTGGGAATGGGGTGGGTTAATGATTCAGTCATTAACCCTTTGATTAGTGTCATTGGGAATAGGATGTCATATGATTGTGGTGTCATTGGGAATGGGATGTTATTATGATAAGTGTCATTGGAATGGGAATGGGATGTCATTATGATAAGTGTCATTGGGAAAAGTGTGTTATCATGATAAGGATGTCATTTGGAATAGTATTCATGATTAGGGTGTCATTGGAAATGGGATGTCAATATGATTAGTGTCATTGGGAATAGAGTGTCATCATGATTAGGGTGTCATTGGGAATAGAGTGTCATCATGACTAGTGTGTCATTGGGAATAGTATTTCATCATGATTAGGGTGTCATTAGAAATGGGATGTCAATATGATTAGTGTCATTGCGAATAGGGGGTCATCATGTATGGTGTGTCATTGGGAATAGGATGTCATTATGATTAGTGCCATTGGGAATAGTATTTCATCATGATTAGGGTGTCATTGGAAATGGGGTGGCTTCATGATGAGGGTCTTATTGAGAACAGGGTGTTTCGTAAATATTTTGAATCAAGCCAGCAAAGAATTGTAGACCAGAAACACTTATTGAAATCCCCCTCCCTCCCCATATAATCCTCTTCATTTGAGCATTTAAGTTCATTCAATAATCCACACAGCAGGTGAATATCAACTTTTATTACATGAAGTGAATAATAAGAAAGTAATAAAACATGAACTCTGGTCATGCAGCAGGTGCATTATTTTATAGTAAAATGTATAATAGTAGAGTGAAAAACAGTGAAATTGGCAAGGTATCTAAAAGTGATATTTCGAATAGTTTTACCTCTTGTTTTCATAGTTTCTCTAACTTTTCCTGGATATTGTTCAGCAGTTGGTGTTTGGGGGTCAGTGTCTTTAACAAATCGGGTTCAGCAGTTGGTGTCTGTAACAAATGGCAGGTGGTGATATTTTGCATGTAAATGCAAGTGTTTTTCTTGTCAGATATTGTAAATACATGAAGACCAAATTATTGAATGGGGTGGAAACATAATTATAATTCATATTTCAAGATCATAGATCTTTACTATTTTAACAATTTGATTTTAACTGCAGGAATAAATTGGTACATAAACATTGTTACCTTAAATGCATTCGTTCGACTTGGCTTCTTAAAAGAAAGCTTCGTCTTCACACTTTCAATTTACAAAAAATCTCTGAATAGATTCCTATAATGAGCGTGTGATTTTCTCAGTCTATTTATAATTTGGCTGAACAGTAGTACAATATACTGATATACTTGTATAGTTTTAAGTAAAGATCAAAATATAACAGCTGAATATAATTACAGGGTAGAAAATTTAAGGTGAATTTAACTTATTAAGATAAATTATATTTTTGAATTTTGATATGATTTCAAGAGTAAGTGGACATCGTTAAAATCAGATCAATTATTCTTGTTAGTCCACGTTTTTTAATTCTTTTGAAAACTTGTCAATACATTTGCCCTTAAACCCATTAGTTAAATGTTTTCTGTCAAATTAACTGTTCAAAATTGCTGTGAAATATAAAAAAACTGCTCAATTTTGTGCTTGTTTTGAGGTAATGAAGCTTAAAATGTCATATATCTCGTTTCTTGAAATTTCTGACAAAAGTGATAATAATTCATGACATGAAATTGAAATGTTTAAAATTTGAAATAGCGAAGGTGACGTGAAGTCCTCAAATCCTCTCTGATTTGAAAAAATAAAAGGCATAAAATAGCCTTACACTTTTTGAACTATGATTATGATCTTCAACTGGCATCATTCCACGTTAACTCCTATCCTATCCACTATATTTTAGATTTTTAGCTAATAGTACTTCCCCTGGAGGTCCTTGATATATTTTAGATTTTTAGGCTAATAGTACTTCCCCTGGAGGTCTGGAGATATCTGTTACCACCCCCCCCCCCCCCCCCCCCCCCCTTCGCCATTCCATTATATTCCATCATTATTTTCAAATATCAGATCATCATTGATTGCACCAACAGAAATGTATACAGATATTCAACTCAAGATCAGTAATATTTTGATAAATGTTGGTGAGAGATAACATTGATCATTCCCAGCATGAATTGCTATGTGTCAAATGTAATAAATCCACTTCATATTCTGGGTCATGTTGACCTTTCAATATCATTGCCAAGATGATCTTGCTTTTGTTTGCTTTGTATTCACAAACTAAAGGAGTTTGTAAGGAAGAAAAGAAAATGGGTTGAAATCAACACTTTATTCATCAAGTAAAGCAAAAAAAAGTGACAAACTTTATTGAAAAAATTTGAAGAAAATGCGATAAGAATTAATGTTAGCAGACGTCTCATTCAATGTTCAGTGTTATCTTCCTTGATCTAAAGTGCACATACCTTTCCTCTTAAAAATTTGAATGAAGTGTTTAATTTTCTTGCTTTTCTGTATAATTTAGAGTGTTGACTACATGCCTGTTTACTTTATTCCTTACTAATTCTACTTTAGTCTCAAAAATTTAATGATTTTTCTAATTGATCTTGATTTTCCATTTAATTTATTGTTAACTACATCCATGTTTCTTTTATTCCTTGCTAATTCCACTCATTTCTCTCTAAAATTTGAATGAAGTGTCTGATTTTCTTGCATTTCTATACAATTCAGAGTGTTGACTACATGCCTGTTTACACTATTGTTTTTTCTTTCACTATTCCACTTTTTCTCACATTATTTAATATTTCAAAAGGACACAGTGATCTATGCTACATACGCATTATAAGGCAAATATTTTTTAAGAGTAATATTAGTTCTTTTTATCATGTACAATACAAGTTAAGTGCTTTTTATACACGCATGTAAAAAAGATAAAACTTAAAATATGTTGACATATTGACATATCTAAAACGTACAAAGGTCACATGATTGAATTCAGCCAATCATAGTTCAAATTTTTAATTTTTTCTCAGGTCACATGACTAAGGTGGTCCAATAAGAAGATCTCATATACGGTGGTCTTGAAAAAACAACTTATGAAAAATGTATTTGCCCTCTCATAAATTATAAGTTTTATATTTACACACTCGGCTCAAACGAAACACATGAAATATCAAAATAATATTGGCATAGTATAGTATTCTCTGTCTCCCATTAAACTTTATTGAATTCAAAAATGAGCAATAAAATACAAAACAAATTCTACAAAGCTCGACTAATTTTTGTGAGAGTTTTAATTTTCTTGATTATTGCAGGCTCTATTGACATATCGCAATAGGTTTTCACCAACAACAGCAGTGACTCAGAATTCAATGTTGAAATACATTCTCGAACTAGGAAGTTGACAAATAAACACAGTACACAGTTTCAAATAGAAATTATATGTAATATTTATTTAATTCAAATCGGCAGGAGAATTACTGAATTACTAGAATTGTTTAAATTTGTATTAACAGAATATTATCAAAGAAATTTGGACATGGATTTAGCTGTGTGAAGGAATACTCAGTTGGCATATCAGGAATCCTTCTTATAGAATCTCTTAGATATAAAAGATTTGAATTAATAATTGGATATTATAAATCAGTAAAATGATATTGAATCGGAGTACAGAGACTTCGTCACTCAAGAATTTGGAGATACAGAGATTTTTAATGGACCTACATTTCTGTGGATGTATGTATTGTTTTATATTGGGGGGGGGGGCATGTTTAGAATTGTTAAATAGAGTGGAAAAGAGGGGAATTAGCAAGGAATGACCTAAATAGGCATTTAGGGAATACTCTGAATTGTGCATAAATGCAAGAAAATCAGACACTTCATTCTAATTTTAGAGAGAAATGAGTGGAATTAGCAAGGAATAAAGTAAACAAGCATTTAATTAATACTCTAAAATATATAGAAATGCAAGAAAATCAGACATTTCAATCAAATTTTAGAGAGAAATTGAGTGAAAAAAGCAAGGAATAAAGTAAACAGGCATTTAGTCAACACTAATAAATTGACAGAAAATCAGACATTTCATCCTTTTAGAGAGAGAAATGAGTGGAATTAACAAGGAATAAAGTAATCAGACATGAAGTTATTCTCTAAATTATATAAAAATGCAAGAAAAACAGACACTTCATTCAAATTTTAGAGAAATTGAGTGAAATAAGCAAGGAAAAAAGTGAACAGGCATGTAGTCAACACTCTAAAATGTATAGAAATGCAAGAAACCTAGACACTTCATTCAAATTTTAGAGAAATTGAGTGAAATAAGCATGAACGGATACAGTATCTCACAGCTCAATCAATGTCATGGTTCTAATACAGGTTATTCGCATGAATGGTTGAAAATGAAAAATTTGCAAAAAAACTGATTGAAAGTTCTCTCACCGAGCTAATACAAAAAATATAAAAAGACTGACTGTCAGATATATCAAAAAGATATGTCACTTTGCATGTATGCTGAAAAATTAAATTATTATCATAATTTGCTGATATCAACTTTAAAATAAAAATTGAACAAGTTGTGGATGTGAATTTTCTAAGAAATTATAAACAGTGATCTTTATTCGTGTCTTTTCACAAATATTCATTTTTACAAGGAAGTAATCGTGCAAATGTCACTCTGCCTTTTCACTTTTTGGTGGAAAATTTCCATTTAATGTTACTTTGAATAGTGGGTTATAAATGTTAAGCATGCATATTACTATCAGTACCTTCATTAGCAGGAGATTGGGGAAGCTTTTATGAGTTGTTTTCACCTAATGATATTTTTGCCTCAAGGATTTTGTTGATGTTGAGGAGTTTTAGCTTTTACTATATCAGATCTGCTCTGACATGTTATCAACACCCCCCCCCCCCCCACCTCAACTATTCCCACCTCCTTTTTATTATCTTAAGATTTTAGGCACCTACTATTATTGAGTATTACCAACATCCCCCCACCCCAACATATGTCAGGGCTCTCGCCAGGCTTATACTGTGGCGCAGCACCGCACTCTATTTAGGTCCCTCCACACCCTATTGGCAAATCATGACCGTTTCCAAAGTCTAAACTTGACTGAATATTGTATACAATAATAGCATGTAAAAAGGATAAAACATAACATAAATATGATTTATCCAGTTGAACGGTTATTCTGAAGATGTTAGCACCACACCCTAAATATTTCCTGGTGAGAGCCCTGTAAGTTGAGGGAGAGAAGCACATAATGTAAGATCAACTTCAGTAATTATATATTACATGATTCCAGGTGGACCAGAGGTGATATCAAAGGCACTCGCACAATATGAACAGGTGAACTCGGCCACGTCTCAGGATTTTGACAACCTAGAACCTCTCCCAGATTTCAAGCGGAAAACGAAGTCAACGAAGAAAGAGAACAGAAGAGTAAGTGTTGTAACATTTTCTACATCGTAACATCAATTCAGTTCTATTGTTATGTCCTGGTTATGCATCCTCCTAAGCAGGTATCCAGAATCCGTACCTCCTTCTTTCCCCCTGCTATAACCAATTTGGAAGCACCCGATTAAACTGAATCACGTGATCTAATTATGTGCAATGACTTATACATGATTTCTGTCGCAGTCAATCAGATTGTGAGTTCTTAATCGGGGAAATGCTAACTGCTTATCACAGGGGGTAAAAAGAATATATTCTGGATTTTGAAGCCCTGTGATCGTAGGATGTGGTTATGTAACCACCAAGAAGATGCAGTGTTCTACACAGGATTTTTTCTCAAGTGGGTGTAAAATTCTCATTTTCACAATTAGACCAAAACTGATCCAAAATGCCTGTTTTTCATGATTTTCCTTATCTTCAAATGGTAGCAAATGGATTTTCAGGTAGGTGCAAGCCAGTTTTCAAAATCTCAGGTGTGTGCTGTGCCTACTTGCTTTGATGCTTGGGAGATCACTAAAATGTGACATGTTGTTACTGTTACCATTTTTGTAACTAGCTGTTACACTTTTGTAATTGCAATCATGTGGTGGCATTTTTTCAGATCAAGTAGGCAGAGCACCCACCTGATATTTTGAAAAAGGCTTGCACCCACCTGAAAATCCATTTGCATCCACTTGAAGATGAGGAAAATCGTGAAAAATGTGCATTTTGGATCAGTTTTGGTCTCAATTGTGAAAATGAGAATTTTACACCCACTTGAGAAAAAATCCTGTGTAGAACACTGCATCTTCTTGGTGGTTACATATTGTTCTTCTGAATAAGATTCACATAAGATTAATAAAATATAAACTATGGGTTCTCATTAGGACCCTAAAAATGTACCATTCTTTCGTGAGTTTCCTGGAAACCCAGATTGGCATATATCTGTGACAGAATTTTGAACTAAAAATGTTCTAATTTGACAATTTCATCTAATGCACACAAATGGTGTTTTAAAATGTGAAATGGATTCATGTTTCCTTATTGTATGAAATTAAAGTCACATTATACATATTTAAAGAGTAAAATGGTATATTGTCTGTGTACATTATCATAATTTTCTCTTTGCAAATACTTATTCACCTGAACTTTGGACTTGTGGGAGAAAATTGGAGACAATTAGTTGAAAATTGGATGTCAAATTCTGCCAAATTGTGGGCTAGATTAAAACTTCCATTCATGAAAAGCCTTTATTTGAGTATACACTTTTCTGCAATAAACACTTTTTAGTAAACACATTTCTGCTGTAAACACCATATTTGAGTAAACATTTCTTTGTGTATCAGTAAAGCCGCAATTTTCAAAATCATCTAAATTGCCAAGGTGCTTTCAAATCTCAACCAGGAGCTTGGTGATTTTAAATGCTCAATGTGGTATCAGTTTGACAGGGAAATCTGATATATACTTTCATTAACAAAATGATATGTAATGTTGTATCTTTGCTTTAGATTTAATGAAAGAAACTCAAATTTAATGTCAAGCTGTCGAGGTTTTTATAAGAGACAATATTAAATTTTTATTTTTGATCTCATTGGTTTTATATTATTTGTGATTATTTCAATGAAGATGGCCATATCCAGCTGTGTTGAGAATCTGAATAAACAAACATTTCATTGTTTTCTTTTAATATGGAGAAGGATCGTATGAAGTTTTGATCTCAACTTAATGATATTGAGATCCTTTCAATGTCAAGGTGGGAGTTAGTTAGAATTTCAATTTTTATGTTCAGTAGAACTTGTCTATTCCGAACACCAATCAGACAGACTAAAAGTGTTCCACTTGGTGGGTGTTCTCATTTTAAGTATTTTTTAACATAGAAATCTATGACAAAGAATGAGACAGAAAAAATGTTCATAGAATTTCAATTTTTATGTTCAGTAAAACATGTCATTGCGAACATCAATCAGACAGACTAAAAGTGTTCAAATTGGTAGGTGTTCTCATTTTAAGTATTTTTTAACATGGAAGTCTATGAGAGATCAAAGAATGAGACAGAAAAAGTGTTCATATAGAAAGGTGTTCAGATTGTTTATGTTTATTTCTTTCTTTCAAATACACACAAAAATATAATTCATGAAATGGATGACACTTAATAAAGTGTATATTCCCAAAATTGAACGACAATAAGGAGATGTTTTGATATACAGGTTTATCTGTATGGTATGTGAAGAAAATAAATTAACATACATTTCATGTAAGCAATATTATATTCAATAGAAAATCATTTTTATGTCACCACCAAGAAATGGTGACATATTGTTTCAGTCTCCAACTTTCTTGTGGACTTTGTTTGGCAACTGTAACATGGCGTTTGTCTGTAACAAATTACGGTGTTTGTAACAAATGGCAGGTAGTTACATTTTGCATGTTAATACCTTGTTTGTTATTACCTGTTTTCAATGTTCTATAGTACAAAATATAAGGGGACTATAGGTCTTTTTAATCATTTAATAGGAAGGATGAGAGAGATATGTTTAGATATAAGATTCCATATCCTAAATACACAGAAATTATACCTGTTGTATTACTGTTCTAGAGGGATGGTCTATTCTGATATTAATGATCTAATTTGTTTATTCTTGGAAGTTTGGTGATGCTATTTGAACACATTAAGAAATATAGGATTAGGCAAAGAATATAAAATATAGAATTTATTCGCATGCAGTATTTCCCTTTCATGACAATATTGGTCACTATGGAAACCATGAGTATTTTAATAAATATTGTTAAACAAAGTAATTATAGCATTTTTGGCAAAATATCTAGATCAGGGGCCTTCATTTATCAATAAATAGGATTCTAAGTAAATCCAAGTTTTAATAAAATCCAGTTTCACTTAATACAATATATTTTTGTATTTTGACATTTTTTCCTCTTAGACACTCAACTTTTATGGTTTATTGTTCAACTCTAGACTCTTCTCAAAATATTAATTGCCTTATTTCACTCAATTTCTCTCTTTAATTTGAATGAATTAAGCGTTTATGGCAATTCTTTATACTTTAAAGACTTCACATCATGTTCATTAATCTTATTCCTTGCTAATTCAACTCCTTTTTCAGATATTTCCTATTTTTCATGACCAATGAAATCTTTCACACTGGCAGCAACTTTTAAATGTCAAGTGTTAGGGTGACTTGGTAATATATGAATTTATTGATAGAAGGAAAGAAGTCTGAATGTTATTGCCAAATTTCCTTGTTCACAATTTCTGAGCATAAAATATCCGTCTGCTCATGCTTATTTCACTCAATTTCTCTCTAAAATTTGAATGAAGTGTCTGATTTTCTTGCATTTCTGTATAATATCGAGTGTTAATTACGTCCCTGTTTACTTTATTCCTTGCAAATTCCACTCTTTCTCACCCAATTTCATTTTTTAAAGATAAACCCCTAATTGAATGTTTCATGTGTCGGCAGATAGCATTTTACCAATGAGATTCGTTTATTTAAATTACCAGGAAGTCTGATGTTATTGTTGAAATATTGGCTTGCTAAACTGTGCATACTCCAAACCTGAAAAAAAAGAAATGTACATGTATCAATTTTAACTCAAATGAATAATGAAGAAATTTTGGACAACTTATTATCAATCGAGGTGACACGTGCTCTTCTTAAATATGTTAATGTATGGAAAAGTCTAAAAATGCCTGAAACTCAGGTAAATTTGACGGTGAAATAGGCATGTTATAATTTGGAAATCAAAAAAGTTCTTTGGTTTGCAATATTTTTTACATCCTCCTTATGCTGGATTCCAGGCATGTTATCTACGTTCCTTCTTTCTTTTGTAAGAACGGTTTTACGAGTTCTGGAGGCTTGTGTTTCGAGGATGTATTTTTTACATTTTGATGTAAAACCTGTGTATGTTGAACATTTTTTTTGCTAAGAGAGGATAATTTATGCAGAAGTCAGTAGAGTAAGTGTGGAGGAAGGGTGTTCACTAGAGATAGGTGTTCACTAGAGGAAGATGTTCGCTAAGACAGGTCTTACTGTATTGACATTATGCCATTTGACATATTGACCTGTGAACACTGAACACCTGCCAATCTGAACACTTGCGACCAGTCAAAGTAGCATTCAGATAGGCAGATTTACCTAAACCTCTTGACTACCTGGAGTGACGAGATATCTCTGTCACAAAATTTTTACTAAAATTGCTCTTATTTGAACAGTTTTCATCCAATTTAAACAAAACTTGTTTTAGAATTTGTAGAAATGATCTCCGCCGTCTGATTTTACTAAGTTGAGCATCTAAAGTTGTATATGAATGTAGTTAAATATCAAAAGGTAGCAAAAATGAAAAATTCTCTGGTTTCAACCGATTTTAGAGACTGGGATTCAAGAAGTTAATTGAAAAACAAACTTCAATTGTTCAAGACTGATTTCAATATTATGTAATATCTTTTCCAGCTCTCAACACCTCATCCCATTAAAGTCAGACAAGAAAGGACCCCTCCTACTAAACGCCATAATTTCAAGAGGCCCCTTGCACTAAAACGATGTAACAGTGCGCCTGATATCAGGACGAAGCCAACTTTTAATAAAGGTAAGTTCGCCATTTAAAATGTAATTTTCATTACAAAATACAGCATACCTCGAGACTTCTCTTGGAAATTGTTCACCATTTTCAAAATTCGCAATTTTCCCACACTTAGCAACTCTTAATCTCTGATCAATTTTCTTATAGTCTGTTTCAACCAATGAATTGAATTATCAATGATTTTATTAAGGTATTATCACTGATGAACAATCAATCATGGCTTTAAATGCGTCACAGTTAACTTGCTTCAATGAACATGTTATTTTGTTGCTAAGTAACCACGTTGACAGATGTCCCCCTGGGAGTATTCACTCTATCGGAGATCAATAATCGGAAGTTCTAATATGAATTAAACACATTTTGATGATGTAATGGTTCACCCCTTCTCAAGATTTATGCTTCACTGAATTTCATAATAACTCGTATGTTTGAATGTCTATCCATGTGTTGAGTGAAACATTTATACAAAAACATGGATACGGGTCATTAGATGAACTTGGAAGTCATAATTGATCCACTGAGGTAGTAACAGTGAAGAGTTTAGGGATGTTGAACTGTTTTAAACTTAGTAACTATTTTATTGGTTATGTCCCCTCCTGAATGTCCCGTCCCGAAATGGATAATTCCCGTCCCGTCCCGAAATATTTTTATCCCGTGACATCCTTAGAAGAGTTTATAAGAAATGTGCCATATAAGAATGAAGCTAACATTCTTGAATTGAACTGCTGTGGGCTGATAATTTTACCACCATATCATGGCAAACTCATTTATGCCCGACTCGCATTTGCTACGATTCATAGGCCGGTGCCCCGCCAATTGAGTATTTTGTTCAGAATTATATTCAGTTTTGAACAAAATACTCAGTCGGACGGGACCGGCCGATGAATCGGAGCAAATGTGACCCAAGCAGTGACCCAAGCATAAGATATGAATATGATTGGAGCAGGTACTATCCATATTTCAATGAGTTGGCCATAAAATATCAGTCAAATTACAACTGACAGCTGGCAGCTTAACTGGAATGCTAACTAAGGAATATGAATTTGATTTTAGACAAGAAAGTTGAATTATGAGGCATTTGTACATCTGTTTATTAACATCTGCAACATCTGTGTATGATGGAAGAATCCAGGTTATCATTATCATATTATCATATATATTCCAGGGAACATGTGCAAAGATGACGTTGATGTTGACGCCACTGTGACATCACAAGTGGCTTATAACAGCGACAACCCTGATGTTTTTGATTCGGAAGATGAAACTAAAAGTTCATCATCTAATACAGTGCCGCAATCTGTTGATCAGGTAAATTTTGTCCAGTTCTGTGTCACAACTAAGAAGCTGTGACATTGTTACACTCAGGGTTTTTGTGAATGGCATTGGCATTAGCATCTGTAACAAAGGGTCACAATGCTTTTGTGTGACCAGGTTGTGACATTTTGTTTTAATGCAATGTTTTAATAAGAAGCCACTCTAACACAAACAACATGGTTTTACATTGTAGAAATTTGATGTGGATACTCTTAACTATGCTGAGGCATTATGGGACCATGTTACCATGGATACAGAGGAATTGTGTTTCCGTGCTGGTGATGTCATCACAGTGACGGACATGTCTGACAAGGACTGGTGGTGGGGTGGAATAGAAGACCGCGAGGGGTGGTTCCCGGCAGCATTTGTTAGGGTAAAAAATAAAACACATCATGATTTTCAAATTTTAAATGCAAAACATTAGAAATATCAAAATTAAAAGTTATTGCGTATGAAAAGTAGGCTTAAAAAAGCGTAGTTTTTGAGAAAAGTAAGTTAACGTTATTCATTCAAGGAATAGTACAAGTAATTTCATCCTAAACAAAATAAAAAAGAATTCGTAACAAAATCTCATTGAATTGAAACTTTTTTAATGTTTTGATAATGGATGCATGTTCAAGGGTTTCATGAAAAAAGTAACATTGTAACAGTCACAAAATTTCTCAAAATAACTGGCAATTTTGGTAAAAAGAATCACACAAAATTGCCCTTTGCTAGTAAAAATTCCTGTAAATTATACTGTTACATGTACAAAAAATATCTCCATGAAAGTATTTTACATTCAATTTACAGATACGCGTGAATCAGGAAGACACGACTGAAGACATCGTCCAGAAAGTCAGAGATGGCGTTATAGACCAGAAAACTGCGATGCGACGCTACAGCGTTAGTTTCCTCAGTAAGGATCAAGCACGAGCCAATGTTGTCAATGAAATTATCAATGCCGAGAGGGAATATGTCAAACACCTTCGGGATGTCGTTGAGGTAATTTTTATTTAGTTTCCACCTTGATTATTTTTCTCTGATCATGTGTTGTTTTTACAATTATTTTCGACAATCATTTTGTGAATTTTTCAATTTTGAGTCAGTTAGTGGAAAGTTACTGGAGATTTTTTTGATTTTTGGTTTACATTTCACAAAAATATTTGTACTTTTAGGGATACATTCGTCCATCTAAGAATAGAGCAGATATGTTTTCCGAGGAGATCATCAATACCATATATGGAAATACGGAGGAGATTTACGCATTTGCGACAGAGTTTCTGGAAGATTTGGATGCTTGCATAGACCCCTCGTACCCACATCTCAGCCAGATTGGCCAAGTCTTCCTAAAACATGTAAGGACCCCTAAGAAGTACAATTTATCAATTTAAATCCTCTCATTTTGATATATCTATTATCTAATCTACCTGTCAGTGAATATATCTTAAAAATAAGAGCAAGAATTATCTCTAAATGAAAGAAATTCAAAGTTAAATCAAGGAAATACATGATGTCAACATTGGTATTATTGATTACCCTGTATTCCCATTAATTAGTCTCATGACACTCTGATTATAACAAACAGTTTTACAGATTTTATGCTTATGAAATCATTATGATCTCACATGTAGAATTTGTGTCCCATAATTCAATAGTTTTATGTGGCTTCGTACTCTGATTGGTTAAAACTGAATCAAAGAATCATCCCTAATTTTGAGAGTACATAGAATATTGCCATCTTTAAAAGGGTAGTTTTGTTTCATACTAAACATTACATATTGCAGAGACATGGTTTTGAGATTTACTCCCACTATTGCAACAACCACCCACAGGGCTGTGAACAACTCAAAAACCTTCGCAAAAATGAAAAATATCAGCAATTCTTTGAGGCGTGTCGTCTTCTCCAGCAGATGATTCAGATTCCACTTGAGGGCTTTATGTTGACCCCTGTACAAAAGATCTGTAAATATCCTCTACAGCTTCAAGAGTTGTTGAAATATACACGTGCTGAACATAGGGACTATAAAAAGGTAAATGACTATGGTATTACATTGTGTTTGACTGACATTAAATTGTATGAATATATACCTGACTAATCTGAACACTTCTTAGTTAAAATGCTTTTTAAATTTAATTTATATTAATATACTTCCATGTTAAAAACTTAAAATGTAAACACCTGCCTATTCTGAACACTTTTGGCCTGTCCCAGTGTTGTCCAGATCAGACAGGTTTTAATGAGTATGGCATTTTATTTCATTTGAGTATGACTACACGGCTATTTACTTAATTCCTTCCTGATTTCACTCTATTCCACTCTATTTTGTATTATGAAACAAAATAATTATCTTCTCGATTATATTTTTCAATTTATATTTCTATATATCCAGGTAAAAGAAGCTCACACTGCTATGAAAGACATCGCAGTTCTAATTAACGAGAGGAAACGGAAGATTGAGAGCATAGAAAAATTGGCCATCTGGCAACAAACTGTCGAGGATTGGGATGTAAGTCATTTAAAACTAATGTGAGAGATGCTCATCTGCGGCAATTTTTTAGTCCTTCGATGAATCATATGTGAAACACCAGAGCTTCAATGTGCAACTGGTATCATTTTAGAATTTTTAATGTTCTGTGTGAAAATTCTATTTACAATTGCGTTCCATGAGAAATTTATCCGGATCTCAAATATCTTAGAAAATGTGGCAAAAATCATTACAAAAAATAAAATATAATGTTTTACAAATTTTCAGAATTTGATCATGTGATTTATGACATTATGTACATTTACAGGGTCCTGGCATACTAGAGACAAGCTGTGAACTGATCTACACAGGAGAACTTCACAAAGTCAACTCTAGTGGATGGTCTCAAGAGAGAATGTTCTTCCTTTTTGATCACACACTTATTTACACTAAAAAGGTAGGACCCATACCTTTTCCAATAGTTTGATCAAGCCTAAATGAAATCAGAACCCCCTTGACCTATCATCAAACAGACTACACTTCGGACCTCTAGAATCTTGCCCGTAGCCAGCTTTTACCAGGAGGGGGAGCTTTTTTCCAGGGGGGAGCTTTTTCACAATTTTGGCTAAAAAGCATGCGAAAAATTCTCAGAATAATGAAAAACTGCATGATTTTGAAAGAATATCTGGCCAGGGGGGAGCTTCTGCCCCCCCCCCCCCCAGCTCCCCCTCTGGCTACGGGCCTGAGAATGATATATTTTTGATACTGTACTATTTGTCATACTAAGGCACACAACTTTCTGTAGGAATCCAAGTGATCTCCCGAGATTAAAGCAAGTGAGCGCAGCACCATCCTGAGATTTTGAAAATAGGCTTGCACCCACCTGAAAATCCATTTGCACCCACTTAAAAATAAGAAAAATAATTAAAAATTGGCATATTTTGACCAAGTTTGGTTTGAATTATTCTGTTTAGAACACTGGATCCATATTTGGTTAAAATGTTACATGTGATTCCTAGAAAACTATTGTCTCTTGTTAGATGAACAACATCATTTGCGACTAAATCATGAAATCATTTTCAACAATGGACTCCTGTATCTCAACAAATTCTAAACAAATAGAGAAATAAATCTCAAACTTCCTACATTTGGATCTGTTAATCTGTGAATTATTGACTTTAGTAAAGAAAATTGCAAACATTTGATCTTGTTATTGATGTATTTTAAATATGCACTGATATATATTTCAGGATGTGATTTGGCGCAATGGGCTGTCTTACAAGGGGCGTATTGATATGGACTCGTGTGAAATAGTTCCCATAGATGATGGAAAAGGTAAAAACTTTGAAAATAAATTCTTATTTCTTTTCAATACATTTCACAACTTTTTCTATATAACCTGATTTTGCAATGTTTCCCACAAAATGATGAAATCTGATGAGTGTAATAAACTCGGTAACTACAATTTTCGTCATATATTTATATATTAACGACTCTTTGTAGTGGACAAATGGAAAATATTGAGTCTAGCTAATTTACTCTCTTTAATAAGAAATTATTTAAAACAAAAAACTTGTAAAAATAGATTTAAAATATTACTATAGATCATTTTTCCATTTTAATTTTACAACATTTACAGGAATAGAATCTCTCAAAAGAACTCTTCCATAAATCATGCTTCTATTTGTAGATTCGCAGTTCAACACTTCCGTGAAACACGGCTGGAAGATACATGACAAACAGAAAGACAAATGGTACCTTATTTACGGAAAATCAGCCGAAGAGAAAACAAGATGGCTGCGAGCATTCCACGATGAGAGAAACCGCGTTAAAAATGAAGGAGAACGGGAAAATGGTAAGTCTGGTCTGTAGCGTCAAATGGTTTAATTGGTTAATTTGATGAAATATCAATGGAGTTCTCTAAAAATTTATGTACCAAGAAAGCTCCTTCATATGTAAAAGGTAATATAATATGGACATTCAATATGGTCATTCAATATGACCTTTCAATGTGAACCTTCAATTATGGCCTTCTAATGACGATCCTCAATTATGGTCCTTTGGACATACATGTACAGTAAAACTGGTGTCAGTTGAGCTCAGGTTCTTGGAGCAACTGGTCTAAATGGCATTACGGACCAGTTGCCATGTTAATTTCATATATGAACTGCAAAAATCAACTGGTCCGTATCAAAAGTGACCTGACAAATGACCAGTGGACCAGCCCTTAGCTCAAGCCCTGACTGGTGTAAGTCGAATACCTTTGGTACTTTAAAATTGTTCCACTTGGAGTTGTTCCACTTGAAGGTGTTTCCCTTAACAGCTTTTCCTGCATTTAGAAAAGCATGAATTTTATACAATATGCATAGTCATATACCTTTTTATTATGAATGAGCATTTTTTTGTTTTAAGCGCTGCTGAGGGCTGAAAAGGACAAGATTCTCCTCAATATGTCAAAGTCCAAGTCTGCATCAGGTCAAGACAGACCTAAAGGTTAGTTTAGTATGTTCAATATTTTATTCTGACTGTAATATTGATTGGAAGCCAGAGGCTCAAACAGGCTAACCATAAAGCTAATTGTAAACATAGATTTTATAGATGTATGAGAATAGCAAGTAGAAAATGTTGCTTTATGTCACAATTGTTACACTTTCTTTACTATTTCTATTCTATTTTACTATTAAATTCAAATTGCTTCTGGTTTATAAGCAAAACATGATTGTTGAAAAGCTAATTAGCCATGAAATGTATACACCCCGTGGGGTGTCTTTTTCATGTATTGTATGAAACATTGTATGATTGATTTTTAATTTAATAAATTGAATTGAATTGAATTTCCAGGTAAAGCTTCCATCGAGACATCTTACTCAGAACAGCAATCCCTTATAAGGAATTTTCCATCACACGCAACATTGCCAAGAGGAGTATATCGAGAAGAACTTGTTTCCGGGGATGGATCAAAAAAGAAGTGGTTCGGCTCATGGAATAAGAAAAATCGAAATGCAAAACGATGATAATAAAATCAAGAATATAATTAATATTAAAATTACATTGATTACCCCAGTGTAATGTTGTGATAATTGATGTGATTGGCTTATTAAAAATTCGATCCCGACACCTGCATCCAATCTTTAAAGATAAATGCAAGGAATTACTTTATGACGAGGGATCTTCAAGGAGGTGACTATGTTCCTGGAGTAAGAAAACAGTGAAATAAAGAAACTGTGATTTGAACTTTGAACTGAGAATTTGTGTAATTTCATGAGGCAAAATGAAATGAAAATATAGAAGTCAAATGGAAATGCATAATAAGGAACAGAATTCATAAAATGGATTAGAAATTATTAAAATGGAATGAAAATGCCTAAAATGGAATGGAAATGCATAAAACGGAATGGAAGGAAAATGCCTAAAATGGAATAGAAGTGCATAAAATTGAATGGAAATGCCTAAATTTAAAACACTTGTTACATTACGGCATTGATACCACAGTGAATATGGAAAGTGAATATGCAAAACATGATGAAATGGAATTCCTAATTGGTGAAATAATCCATTTGATGTGACTATGAAGTGAAAAATGATGATTTCCATATGGAGTGCCTGAAAGATGGATTATTTATCTCCAAACTATGCAGTATTTAATAGAATAATATGCTTATAGTTGATGTACAGTTCAATAGCTTCTAGATCTGTTTAATTAAATTACAAGAGAGTGAAACCTGTCTATTGGAATGCCTAAACGATTTGAATATATTTAAATCTTGTTCCTGTGGAACACTATTTCAGGTACCAAAGGTGTTCAACTTAAACACAAGCTTTCCCGCATACTGTCAATAGATGGCGAAGGTATCAGCCAAAAATGTCATTAATCATACTTTGTCTTCAAACTTTAACTTGACATGAATCTTACCTAATGTTCCTCAGCCTTTGAATCTTG
This sequence comes from Owenia fusiformis, assembly GCA_903813345.2. Lineage (NCBI taxonomy): Eukaryota > Metazoa > Annelida > Polychaeta > Sabellida > Oweniidae > Owenia > Owenia fusiformis. The sequence goes on from CAIIXF020000004.1 coordinate 10,195,209, forward strand.
AAACATTTAGTAAGACAGTGAAACCTGTCTATTGGAACACCTAAACGATTTGAATATATTTAAATCTTGTTCCTGTGGAACACTATTTCAGGTACCAAAGGTGTCCAAATTAAGCACAAGCTTTCCTGCACGTATATTGTCCATAGATGGCGAAGATATCAGCCAAAAATTTCATTAATAATACTTTGTCTTCGAACTTTAAATTGACATGAATCCTACCTAATGTTCCCCAGCCTTTGGATCTTAAAACATTTAGTACCAATAGGTGGTACTAAATTATCATTGGTTTACCAGCAATGGCCATTTTGAGTATAAATTTCCAATTGTGGAACTTATGTCAATTTGACGCGTCAATTTGTAGATATAGAATTCTTGGGTTGAGCTGATTATGCCAAAAAATTGTGTCAAATATATAAGGTGCAAAATTTTATGTTATTTATTTATTCAAGATGTTTGTGTACACTGTAAAAACAACAAAAGTGATTAAACATCACTCAAAATAAACTACATTGTGTAAACAGAGTCTTTTAACAGATCTGTTTAACAGATTTTCTCTTTGACAGATATTCTCTGGCATCGCAAAGGTATAGAATCTTCCGTGGCTACCAGGCATGTAGTCAACACTTTAAATCAGTTTAAAAATGCTATGAAATTGGATGTTTCATGTAAATTATATAGAAAGCGATATATAATCCTGGTCAAAATATGTCATTACACCCCCTTCATTAGTCTGGCATCCTGGATGTTCCATTTAAATTATACAGAAAGCGATGTATAATCCTGGTCAAAATATGTTATTACACCCCCTCCATTAGTTTGGACAATGCAAATTAAAAAAAGGTGATCAAATTTGCCGTAAATTTCTATATTATTATAATAAGGAACAAAATTAAGATTCCAACATTAGTAGGATTTAATATGTTATTCAATGAATACTTTCAGTGCCAAACTTATGGAGGGAGTGTATATGTAATGCACAATATAGGAAAACATACTTGCAACAAATATATATAAATTGTATCACTTTAAAGGGAGGTATTTATGTGTACAACATGTATAAATATTGTTGACAAATTCTGTATATATAGCTAAGCTTCTACTGTCGCAGTGTAGAAATAAAGATATACAATATTTTCTTCATAATTTATCCAATTCTCTGTGTTTAGTTTGTTATTGGGATAATGGCAGATAATAGGAAGGGGGTGGCCTGGTGGATCGCTTGACATTTGATTCCCATATTCCGAGAATACATATTAGAATTTGAAGATTAGACTTTGAAAGATAATGAACAGATATTGCCTTCTCTTCGTTGATACTTGGGCATTATGTTATCTCTTATATAACATTTTACAACATGCCACGATAAGAAAGTAAATAAAGCCAAATCTGTATAATCTGACACCTAGGTCCCATCATGATAAACCATGGCATCTCATTTCTTCTCATCCCTGAGATGCCATGATATAATGAGCTTGATTTGGCGATCCAGGAGAGCCCAAAATTGAGGATTTTTGAGATCTTTCATCCCAGCTCATATTTCATTTAATTGGGGTCATTAAACTTGTGTACACGTGCCTGTGCTCATATCTGCTGTTAAATACAATGCCTATTATGTAATGTATTGCCATTAGGTAAATGATTACATTATAACTATCACACTTATTGACAGTTATAACTTTTCCCATCTGATTTGCTCAGATCACAGAATATGCCTCATAATATCAGAGCATGTTTCAGGTGAAACAGAAAGATGCTATGAGTATCAAAATGCCTAGGTCCTTATCCCGTGACAGGACTCTATAGTCCTTGGCACGGGATAACTATGTCCCATTTTTCTAACATTGAATTCCATGTTGAATTGCCAGATTAAAGGATGGGTCGGGGAATAGGTCCGGATATCGACTTAGAAAAAGGAGTGCTATCGATATGGAGAACTGAATTCAACAATGTTTTTCTCTTAAACCAATCATTGAAAACATGTAAAAAAACACGGTATTTTATGTAATGTTGACTGATTGACAACAATTTCATGCAAAAAATATTTCGAAATATTTTATATAACTGTTTTTGTTAACATTTTTTGTTTTTTTTAGTGCAATTGATTTTGCTCCTTTATACCAATTCTTGATAATGAAATAAAATGTATTTCCGAATCTTGTTGGTACAAAATAGCACATACAACATGTTTTTAGACCTCTCAATATTATAGTTATACAAATAAATTTTTGGTTGATTTTAAAAAAGTATTGAAAAAAATGAAACAAAATCCCTAATTAGATAAAAATCAAGATAAACCTTTTATTTCATTAACAAGATACTTTTTTAAAATCAACCAAAATTTCCTTTGTACAATTACAATATTGAGAGACCTAAACATGTTGTGTTTATGTCGTTTTGTTCCAATGAGGTTCGGAAAGATGTTTCATTTCACTCTGGAAACATGATACCAAGAACAAAACAAGTGTTTGATTTGTTTTCTAAAACAATATAGATGAAAGTATATAATATATTTTTCAAATTATATAGTTACCATTCAAAAGATTACCATTATATTGACAATGTATAAATTTTTTAGAATTTTTATGACTGGTTTAAGAGAAACGTGTGTTCAAAAAGTTCTCCATATCGATACCACTCCTTTCAAAATTGTAATGTCTGAAAAGCCAACCCAATCACACATATTATCAAACCTTGATATCCCATCCTTCTTCTAAGAGTCAACGGATATCAATTTGTAATACAATTAATGAAGAATAGTGCAACTACATTGCATATCTCTGTGCCAGAATCAAAACATTCAAGAGCAAATACTAAATGAGTAATTTATCAAAAAAGTTTGAAACATATCCTCCAAAACATTGCTTACTTTCATTGTAAAGATGACATTGAATGGTATTTCTTGATGAGTGACTTATGTTTATCTGGGTAATCAAGGGATTATAGTTACTCAAAGTTACTGAGCATCCAATTTTGACACTTCAGTTGTGTTGATGAAATTGTAAATATTTCTGCAAAATTCATCCTGAGCACAGCTTTTTGGTTTCAATTTTATAATCTCTATTCATGACCCTGATGCTGAACAGTCAGAATCAATAAAAAAATCCAAATCATAACCAGTGTGAAAATTAAAAGTGAAGCGACCTTTCTTCTGATATTTCCTTCATCAAATGGCAGCCATCTTATTTCCCCCCTTCAAATTAAATTGGCAGGAAATTCAGAGAAGTTTGAAAAAATTTAAAAAGCTATTTCTCTACAAGTGAAGTAAATGCATATGAAAACATTTGCGTGCGGTATTGGAATAAGTTGAAATGTGATGTAAATAAATGTTATTGGTATCGAATGCACAGCATGTTCTGGATAGATACGTGAATCATACATTATGTCAGCAATTAATTTTTTGTTCGGAGTTCGATAACGGGCCTCGAACGAGCTCGTACGGGCCTCGAAATTACGAGCCTCTTACATGCTAGTACAGGCCTCGAAAACAATAATTACGAGCATCGTACGAGCTCGCACGCGCCTCGAAAACAAGCTTCGTACGAGGATGGTGCTCCTTTTTGCCCGTAAAACTCGTAATTCTCGAGGCTGATGGGAATAAATCAGTCACAATGCATTGAGTCATGGGGTTATATTCTTTTCACACATTGCAAAATATTTTATACAATATCGCTTAAAAGATACGAAATTGCTTGAATGAATATATTTTCAAGGAAACTTTTTGCAAAGGTCAAAATGAGAAAACAAATACAACTAGACTTTTGAAGATTGCAAGCAATCTCACGGAGGCCCTCTTAGGCATTTTTGACAATTTGAAGGTCAACTAAAGGACAAATATCAAATCTGAGGTCAGATGTGAACTCCTGAAAACTTGTAGATGATTTTCAAAAAAAGATTTTGTCAATTTGAAGCGAGTTTAAATTTGACCTTGAAAGATTTCGAAATTGACCTTTTTTCAACTTTTGAACTCTTATATCTCAAACTGGGATAAAATTCAATTAGATAGTCAATTGCTAATATGTGTACAACCCTTAGAGGAATGTGTTTATTTCGACTCAGGATTAAAAATATTGGTTTGTAGTCGAACTTTGCGAAACTTAGATAGCACAGTTTGTGACCTAATTTCATGATCTTGACCTTTGACTTTGAAAAGTTTTACTTTTTCAGACCTCAGTAGGACTTTTGTAATTAAGCTGACCTAAATTTGAATCCAAAGACTCAATTTAAAAAATCAACTTTTCTTACCTTTCGAAGGTCATTGAAGGTCAATTAAAGTTCAAAGGTCAAATCTGAGGTCAGATTTGGACTCCTGGGAACTTGTAGATGAGTTATAAAAAAAATTTTGTCAGATTGAAGCAAGTTGAAAAATGACCTTTTTTGACCGTTTTTTTTACGTCAAATATCTCAAAAACGGTAAAAATTTATTGCTGACATATAGTGAAGAATTTATAGAGAATACCAAAATGTAGTTTCAGTTTAATTCATCGCAAGAAATAACGAAGTATAAGGACAAAGTTGAGAAACTTGAAAAAAATTTAGATTTGACCTAGATCTTGACCTTTGACCTAATTTGATAACCGTGACCCTTGACCTTGAAAATTTTACTATTCTAGAGCTCAGTAGTTTTTTTTTGATTAGGCCAACCCTAAATTTGAGTCCAAAAACTCAATTTGAAAAATCAACTTTTCTGACATTTCAAAGGTCACTGAAGGTCAACTAAAGGTCAAATGTCAAATCTGAGGTTAAATATGAACTCCTGAGAAGTTGAAGATGATTTTTAAAAAAAAGTTGGGTGAATTTGAAGGAAGTTAAAATTTGACCTTATAAACTTTGAAAAAATGACCTTTTTCAGTTTTTGAGCTCTTATATCTCAAAAGTGGGACAAAATTTTAATAAATAGTCAATGACTAATATGTGTAGAACCCTTAGAGAAAAGTATATCTTGACTTTCAATTAAAAATATTTATTTGAAGTCTTGAAGTATGAGAAACTTAGATAGCACAGTTTGTGACCTAATTTGATGACCTTGACCTTTGACCTTGAAATTTTTACTTTTTGAGACCTCAGTAGGCTTTTTGTAATTAGACTGACCTAAATTTGAATCCAAAGACTCAATTTGAAAAATCAACTTTTCTGACCTTTCGAAGGTCATTGAAGGTCAACTAAAGGTCATAGGTCAAAACTAAGGTCAGATTTGAGTTCCTGAGATCTTGTAGATGCTTTTTAAAAAAAGTTTGGTCAATTTAGAGCAAGTTGAAATTTGACCCTCAAAAATTTCGAAATTTGACCATTTTTCAGTTTTTGAGTTCTAATATCTCAAAACTGGAGCAAAATTTTAATAAATAGTCAATTGCTAATATGTGTAGAGCCTTTAGAGGAATATATATTCTGACTTTAAGTAAAAAAAAATGATTTGTAGTCTCCAATTTTGAGAAACTTAGAAAACACAGTTTGTGATTTCGTTTGATGACCTTGACCTTTGACCTTGCAAATTTTACTTTTTTAGACCTCAAAAGGTCTTTTGTGAATAGATATACCTAAATTTGAATCCAGAAAATCGATTTGAAAAATCAATTTTTTTGACCTTTCGGAGGTCACTGAAGGTCAACCGAAGGTCAAAGGTCAAATCTGAGGTCAGATTTGGACTCCTGGGAACTTGTAGATGATTTTTAAAAAAAAATTTGGTCAGATTGAAGCAAGTTGAAAAATGACCTTTTTTGACCGTTTTTTGACGTCAAATATCTCAAAAACGGTAAAAATTTAATGCTGACATATAGTGAACAATTTGTAGAGAATACTTAAATGTAGTTTCAGTTTAATTCATCGCAAGAAATAATGAAGTATAATGACAAACTTGAGAAACTTGAAAAAAAACTTAGATTTGACCTAGATTTTGACCTTTGACCTTGACCTAGATAAAAAATATTTTCCCCCCTATTCCAGACAAGGTTCCTAGTAGGATCATATAGTAGGTAGTTGAAAGCTAGTTGGAAGTAGGAGAAAAATGCTTTGGAAGAATAACTAGACTTTGGAAATTGAACGAAGTTCAATTTCAGACTCCAGATCTAGACTTTTTTAAGCCCAGTCATCTAAAATAAGCCGAGTCATTCAGAATAAGCTGAGTCATCCAGAATAAGATGGATGGATAAAATAGGAAGGTAGAATAGGATAGAATGGGAAGGAACGATAGGATAGAATAAGAAAGAAGGATAGGATAGAACAGAATAGGAAGAAAGGATATGATAGGAGAGGATAGGAAGGATAGGAAGGAAAGGATACGAAGGAAGGATAGATAGGAAGGATAGGATAGGATCAGATAGGAAGGATGGATGAATTTTTCAATATTTTCTTCTCTACTCTTGACTTTCTATCAGGATACCATCAGATCGATTTTCCGAAATTTCAAAACGCCATAACTTCCGAACTGGAAGTCAGATCTAAATTTGATTTAAAGATTCGGATTCCTGACAAAATTCTACCCCTAATTCATAACTCATACGTTAAATTTGGCGAATTTTTATTTTGACCTACTTTTTGGACACGCCATAACTTCGGAACCGGTAGTCGAATCGAAATTTGGTTTGCAGATTCGGATTCCTGACAAAATTCTACCCCTAATTCATAACTCATACGTTAAATTTGGAGAACTTTTTATTTTGACCAACTTTTCGGACACCATATCTCAAAAGTGGGTCAAAATACTTTCTGACGGCAAAAGGCTAACACTATTAGCACACTCTTGGCTACATGTATACACAATTTCGAAGAATATAATTGAAGTGTAGTGTCAGAATTGCAAAAATAAGGAAAACCTTTGAATTTGACCTAGATTTTGACCTAGGCATTTTGGTGTCCAAATTTTGAAGCTAGATGGCTTTTGAGGTCCTTTTCTTTTGAAGGCTTTCATTAAATTAAGCTGAACTCAGTCTATATTTCGAAATTTTCACTTCAAAAAAATCTTTTTTCCCATTGACTTAACATGGGCACCAAATTTAGCGATTTTTGAGCTTTCAAAACGCCATAACTTCCGAACCGGAAGTCGGATCGAAATTTGGTTTGCAGATTCGGATTCCTGACAAAATTCTACTCCTAATTCATAACTCATACATTGAATTTGGAGCACGTTTTGGTGTGACCTACTTTCCGGACGCCATATTTCAAAACCGGTAAGAGTAATCAAAAAACGGATGGCACACTTATGAAAGGGCTGTTTGTAAGCTACAGGATGAAAAAAAGATGAAGACGTTTCGAGAAATAACGACGAAGATAATAGACAGAAGGTTGAAAATGTAAGATTTGACCTAGTTCTTGACCTTTGACCTAGATAAAAATTTGACCCAATTTCCCACCAACTAGATACTGAACCTAAATGAACTGTATAATGGTCTTTACTGGATACCTTATAGTTATTGAAAAAACTCTTAAAGAAAAATAATAATAATAACTAGACTTTGGAAATTGAACGAAGTTCAATTTCAGACTCCAGATCTAGACTTTTTTAAGCCCAGTCATCTAAAATAAGCCGAGTCATCCAGAATAAGCTGAGTCATCCAGAATAAGATGGATGGATAAAATAGGAAGGTAGGATAGGATAGAATGGGGAGGAACGATAGGATAGAATAAGAAAGAAGAATAGGATAGAACAGAATATGAAGAAAGGATATGATAGGAGAGGATAGGAAGGATAGGAAGGAAAGGATATGAAGGAAAGATAGATAGGAAGGATAGGATCAGATAGGAAGTATGGATGAATTTTTCAATATTTTCTTCTCTACTCTTGACTTTCTATCAGGATACCATCAGATCGATTTTCCGAAATTTCAAAACGCCATAACTTCCGAACCGAAAGTGGGATCTAAATTTGATTTAAAGTTTCGGATTCCTGACAAAATTCTACCCCTAATTCATAACTCATACGTTAAATTTGGCGAATTTTTATTTTGACCTACTTTTTGGACACGCCATTACTTCGGAACCGGAAGTCAGATCGAAATTTGGTTTGCAGACCCGAATTCCTGAGAAAATTCTACCCTTAATTCATAACTCATATGTTAAATTTGGAGAACTTTTTTTTTTGACCTACTTTTCGGACACCATATCTTAAAAGTGGGTCGAAATACTTTCTGACGGCAAAAGGCTAACACTATTAGCACACTCTTTCCTACCTGTATACAAAATTTTGAAGCAAATCATTTAAATATAGTGTCAGAATCGCAAAAATAAGGAAAAACTATGAATTTGACCTAGATTTTGACCTAGGGATTTTGGTGTCCAAATTTTGAAGTTGGGTAGCCTTCGAGGTCCCCTTCTTTCATAGGCTTTCATTATTTTAAGCTGTACTTAGTCTATATCTCGTATTTTACACTTCAAAAAAATCTTTTATCCCATTGACATAACATGGGGCACCAAATTTAGCGATTTTTGAGCTTTCAAAATGTCATTACTTCCGAACCGGAAGTCGGATCGAAATTTGGTTTGCAGATTCGGATTCCTGAGAAAATTCTATACTTAATTCATAACTCAAACGTTAAATTTGGAGAATTTTTTATTTTGACCTACTTTTCGGACACCATATCTCAAAAGTGGGTCAAAATACTTTCTGACGGCAAAAGGCTAACACTATTAACACACTCTTGGCTACATGTATACAAAATTTAGAAGAATATAATTAATCTGTAGTGTCAGAATCGCAAAAATAAGGAAAAACTTTGAATTTGACCTAGATTTTGACCTAGGCATTTTGGTGTCCAAATTTTTATGAAAAGAAGGTTTTGAGGTCCCTTTCTTCTATGGGCTTCCATTATGTTTAGCTGTGCTTAGTCTATATCTCGTATTTTACACTTCAAAAAAATATTTTTTCCCATTGAATTAACATGGAGCACCAAATTTAGCGATTTTTGAATTTTCAAAACGCCATAACTTCTGAACCGGAAGTCAGATCGAAATTTGGTTTTCAGATTCGGTATCCTGAGAAAATTTCCTATAAGACTGATATCCTGGACATTGGATTCGGAGAACTTTTTTTTGGACCTCGTTTTCGGACACTGATATCTCGAAATCGGTTTGAGATACCAAAAAACTAAATCGACCCTAGATTTTCTACTTTTTTATGAGGAACACAATGAAAAAAACCCGGATCCAAAATATTGAAGGACGACCGAGAAAATCGAAAAAAGTGACAAAGTACTGGATTTGACCTAGTTCTTGACCTTTGACCTAGATAAAAAATTGACCCAATTTCCCACCAACTAGATACTGAACCTAAATAAACTGTATTATGGTCCTTACTGGATACCTCATAGTTATTGAAAAAACTCCTAAAGAATAATAAGAATAAGAATAACTAGACTTTGGAAATTGAACGAAGTTCAATTTCAGACTCCAGATCTAGACTTTTTTAAGCCCAGTCATCTAAAATAAGCCGAGTCATCCAGAATAAGCTGAGTCATCCAGAATAAGATGGATGGATAAAATAAGAAGGTAGGATAGGATAGAATGGGAAGGAACGATAGGATAGAATAAGAAAGAAGAATAGGATAGAACAGAATATGAAGAAAGGATATGATAGGAGAGGATAGGAAGGATAGGAAGGAAAGGATACGAAGGAAGGATAGATAGGAAGGATAGGATAGGATCAGAAAGGAAGGATGGATGAATTTTTCAATATTTTCTTCTCTACTCTTGACTTTCTATCAGGATACCATCAGATCGATTTTCCGAAATTTCAAAACGCCATAACTTCCGAACCGGAAGTCGGATCTAAATTTGATTTAAAGTTTCGGATTCCTGACAAAATTCTACCCCTAATTCCTAACTCATACGTTAAATTTGGCGAATTTTTATTTTGATCCACTTTTTGGACACGCCATGTCTTCGGAACCGGAAGTCGGATCGAAATTTAGTTTGCAGACTCGAATTCCTGAGAAAATTCTACCCTTAATTCATAACTCATATGTTAAATTTGGAGAATTTTTTATTTTGACCTACTTTTCGGACACCATATCTCAAAAGTGGGTCAGAATACTTTCTGACGGCAAAAGGCTAACACTATTAGCACACTCTTGGCTACATGTATACAAAATTTTGAAGAATATAATTAATCTGTAGTGTCAGAATTGCAAAAATGAGGAAAAACTATGAATTTGACCTAGATTTTGACCTAGGCATTTTGGTGTCCAAATTTTTATGAAAAGAAGGTTTTGAGGTCCCTTTCTTCTATGGGCTTCCATTATGTTTAGCTGTGCTTAGTCTATATCTCGTATTTTACACTTCAAAAAAATATTTTTTCCCATTGAATTAACATGGGGCACCAAATTTAGCGATTTTTGAATTTTCAAAACGCCATAACTTCTGAACCGGAAGTCAAATCGAAATTTGGTTTTCAGATTCGGAATTCTGAGAAAATTTCCTATAAGACTGATATCCTGGACATTGGATTCGAAGAACTTTTTTTTGGACCTCGTTTTCGGACACTGATATCTCGAAATCGGTTTGAGATACCAAAAAACTAAATCGACCCTAGATTTTCTACTTTTTTATGAGGAACACAATGAAAAAAACCCGGATCCAAAATATTGAAGGACGACCGAGAAAATCGAAAAAAGTGACAAAGTACTGGATTTGACCTAGTTCTTGACCTTTGACCTAGATAAAAAATTGACCCAATTTCCCACCAACTAGATACTGAACCTAAATAAACTGTATTATGGTCCTTACTGGATACCTCATAGTTATTGAAAAAACTCCTAAAGAATAATAAGAATAAGAATAAGAAGAATACTGGCAAAAACAATAGACTCCAGATTGACATCTGGAGTCTAATAAGAAGAATACTGGCAAAAACAATAGACTCCAGATTGACATCTGGAGTCTAATAATAAGAAGAAGAATACTGGCAAAAACAATAGACTCCAGATTTTCAATCTGGAGTCTAATAAATAAAGAATAAAGAAAGAATAAAGAAAAGCTACAAAAGCTATAGGAGGCCCTTTCAGGAGGGCCTCCTAATCCTAATAAAACCTGAATATTCCAAAACCTGGGCTGTAATCTGAACAAATCCATATAAACCCGTTTCCATTGAATCCATGTTAATAAAAACTTAAAAAGCCCTACTTAAAATTGACCTGTCTTAAATATGAACATCTCATAAAATATCACATGTTTTATTTATTTGATATTACTTAGATATATTTCAATTAATCTCTGTTTTAATGATGCCTTGTAATAAATTGAATGGTCCCAACAATAATGACCAATAAATTCATTTGAATTAAATTTCAAATTAATGAAATGGCATGAATCACGTGGTCAGCCAAACTATAAATTGACTACTCGAGAATGTGTTCATTTTTCTTCCAAACAAGAATGCCGGGAACAGAAAACATAAAATGTTTCATTTCAAAATCCACACTGGAGAAAAGAACTTTAAATGTGATGCTTGTTGTCAAACATTTGCACGAAAGTCAACTCTTACTAAACATTTTAAAATACATACTAGAGGAAAGGACTTCAAATGTGATGTTTGTTTAAAAACATTTTCGCAAAAGTCTAGTCTTTACACACATTATAGAACTCACACTGGAGAAAAGGACTTCGAATGCGATGTTTGTTCTAAAACATTTACACAATTATCAACTCTTACTAAACATTTTAAAATACATACTGAAGGAAAAAACTTCAAATGTGATGTTTGTTCAAAATCATTTACACGGAAGTCTTATCTAAAGTTACATTATAAAATCCATATACTCTAAGAGCGAGGAGGAAAATTCTTAATAAATGGAGTATAGTTGGTTTGGCAGCATTTTCAGTTAGAGGGAAGTCTTGGATGAAAATTCTACCTAGGTGATAGCTTCACAGAGTGGTACATAATTCTTTTTTTTCAGGGGTTAGCCCCCCACCCCCCAAAAACACCCCGCCCCCGGAAAATAATTTTTTCATCTTCAATAATTTTAGATATCTTGATGTTTTTAAGTTACATACATAGACATTATATATATGAATCATTTGCAAAATAAATGATGCCAATCACTCCTACAGAATTTGGAAAATACTACAAAGTATGTACCCCAGGGGGCAAATTCGTGACCCATTTTCTTACTATTTAGAGCCTCACTTTTCAATCAGACACTGGAAGACATTGAAAAATTTCATGTGAAGTGCCCAGTAGCAGGGCTATAAGCCCTGAAAGTTTCAAACTAATTGAATTAGTAGGAGCCGAGAAAAGAATTGTTGATTTTTTGAAAAATTTGACATTTTTGAGAAGGGTGATTTTGTGTATGACTATAGCTGATGCCTATGGTTTCCAGATCTATCAATCTTTGATGATAAATATGGTTTTGAAGTATGGAACTAAGATGTAAAAAATAATTAAAATGGGTTTTAAGGAAGTTTCATGTTTTAAACAAGTTCAAAATTCTAAGAATTGTACAATATCAGGTCTGAATTTACAAATTTTACGTAAGACCTTGGATGAGCCTTAGATTTTTTACATCTGTCCCCCTTTGATGATATTTATGGCTTTGTAGTGTGGAACTAAAATGTACAAAATAATTTAGATAGTTTTTAAGAAGGTTTAAGGATTTTAACAAGTTCAAAATTTGAAGAATTGTACAAAATCAGGTCTGAATTTACGAATTTGAGGTAAGACCTTTGGTGAGCCATATATTTTTCACATCTGTCCCTCTTTGATGCTATTAATGGTTTTGTAGTGTGAAACTAATATGTAAGAAATAACCTAGATGGTGTTGAAGAAAGTTTAAGGAATTTAATGAGTCCAAAATTTGAAGAATTGTACAATATCAGGTCTGAATTTACGAATTTAAGGTATGACCTTGGATGACCCTTATGTTTTTATATCTGTCCCTCTTTAATGATATTTATCCTTTTATAGTAACGAACTCAAATGAAAAATATAATTTAGATGAATTTTAAGAATGTTTAAGGACTTTAAGGATTTTAACAAGTTCAAAATTTGAAAAATTGTATAATATCCGGTCTGAATTTACGAATTTTAGGTAAGACCTTTGGTGAGCCATATATTGTTTACATTTGTCCCTCTTTGAAGATATGTATGGTATTGTAGTGTGGAACTAAGATGTAAAAAAACAATTAAGATGGATTTTAAGAAGGTTTAAGGATTTTCACATTTTCAAAATTTGAAAAATTGTATAATATCCGGTCTGAATTTACGAATTTCAGGTATGACCTTTGGTGAGCCATATATTGTTTACATTTGTCCCTCTTTGAAGATATGTATGGTTTTGTAGTATAGAACTAAGATGTAAAAAAGATGTAAAAAAACAATTAAGATGGATTTTAAGAAGGTTTAAGGATTTTCACATGTTCAAAATCTTGGCGCATTGTACAATATTAATTCGGCAATTAACACTACATTTCAAGTATAACCTTGGTTGACTCTAAACATTGAGAAAAAATTGTTGACATGTATTTAAACCACTGTATTTATGCCCAGAAAGTACTCATGGTGAAATATATGACCGTCTAAAATCACCTGCCATACTGCACATGGACCTTTTTGAATATTTCTGGCTTATGTAATTCCTTTTCATGTCTATTTGCTAATAATCCCCAAAGTGCACCCTTTATTTCAGGAAAACTAAAGATTTCTACAATAATGTATTTTTTTCCATAAGAATGGTTACCATTCTTATTATTTTGGGAGAATTTAAACATTTTTCACCCATTTTTGCTTTTTGAATCCATTATTACTTCATCAATTTTTAACACATTGTGAATCGTTTTGGAGATATTGTATTTGAGATTGTAAGGAATAGATTGGTACATGAATTGTACATGTTGCTTGTAATTTTGTCACACCCATAGATCTGATTCTGCCTTTAAACTTAACACATCGTGAATCTTTTTGGAGATATTGTATTTGAGATTGTAAGGAAAAGATTGGTACATGAACTGTACATGTTGCTTGTAATTTTGTCACACCCATAGATCTGATTCTGCCTTTAAACTTCCTTAAAACTTCCATACTACTAAACCATATATATCATCATAGAGAGATACATACCTGAAATTCGTTAATTTCAGAAGATATGATATTGTACAATTTGTGAAGTTTTGAACAGGTTTAAAACCTTAAACCTCCTTAAAACCAATGTAAATTATGTTTTACATCTTAGTTTCATACTACAAAACCATATATGTTATCATAGAGAGATATATGTAAAAAAAGAATAAGGGCCATTCACAGTTATACCTAAAATTAATAAATTCCAGACCTGTTATTATACAATTCTTCAATTTTTTATATTGTTTAAACCTTAAGCTTCTTTAAAACCTGTCTTAATTTTGTTTAACATCTTAGTTCAACACTACTAAAGCATATATGTCATAAAAAAGGGATAGATGTAAAAACATAAGGCTCACCTAAATACCCAATATTCATTAATATCAGCTCTGATATTGTACAATTCGTCAAAATTTGAACTTGTTTAAAACCTTTAACTTCTTTAAACATGCCTAAATTTTGTTTTACATCTTAGTTCAACACCACTAAAGCATATATGACATCAAAAAGGGATAGATGTAAAAAAAATAATACCTAAAATTCATTAATATCAGCTCTGATATTGTACAATTTGTGAAAATTTGAACTTATTTAAAACCTTAAACTTCTATAAAACCCATCTTGATTATGTTTTATATATTAGCTCCACACTACTAAATCATATATATCATCAAAAAAGGATAGATGTTAAAAATGTAAGGGCGAAGCAAGGTTATACTTTAAATTCATTAATTTCAGATCTGATATTGTACAATACGCTAAGATTTTGAACTTGTTTAAAATTTTAAGCTTCTTTAAAATCGATGTAAATTATGTTATACATATTTCCACAACTAAACCAAATATATCATGAAAAGGGGATAGGTGTTAAAATCATATGGGCTAACCAAGATTATACTTGAAATTCTTTAATTTCAGATCTGATATTATACAATACGCCAAGATTTTGAATTTGTTTAAAATGTCAAGCTTCTTTAAAATCGATGTAAATTATACATATTTCCACACAACTAAACCAAATCATGGAAAGGGGATAGGTGTTAAAATCATATGGGCTAAACAAGGGTATACCTGAAATTCATTTATTGCAGACCTGATATTGAACAATTCTTCAAATTAAAATCCTTAAACCTTCTTAAAATGCATCTAAATTATTTTCTACATCTTAGTTCAAAAACCTACAAAACCATAAATATCATCAAAGAGTGATAGGTGTAAAAAAAATATAAGGCTCATCCAAGGTCTTACCTAAAATTTGCAAATTCAGACCTGATATTGTACAATTCTTCAAATTTTGAACTTGTTAGAATCCTTAAACCTTCTTAAAATTCATCTAAACTATATTTTACATCTTAGTTCCATACCATAAAACTATAACTGTCATTAAAGAGGGACAGATGTAAAAAATAAAAGAGTCGTCCAAGGTCATACCTATAATTCGAAAATTCAGACCTGATATTGTACAATTCTTTAAATTTTGAACTCATTAAAATCCCTTAACACTCTTCAAAACCATCTTAATCATTTTTAACATCTTAGTTCCACATTACAAAACAATACATATCATCAAAGAGTGACAGATGTAAAACATAAGAGCCATCCAAGGTCTTACCTGAAATTCTTAAATTCAGACCTGATATTGTACAATTTTTCAAATTTGGAAGTTGTTAAAATCCTTAAATCTCTTAAAATTCATCTAAATTATATTTTACATCTTAGTTTCACACTATAAAACCATAAATATCATCAAAGAGGAACAGATGTAAAAAACAAAGGAGTCGTCCAAGGTCATACCTGAAATTCGAGAATTCAGACCTGATATTGAACAATTCTTCAAATTTTGGACTCATTGCAATCCCTAAACACTCTTCAAAACCATCTAAAGCATTTTTTACATCTTAGTTCCACACTACAAAACAATACATATCATCAAAGAGTGACAGATGTAAAAACATAAGAGCCATCCAAGGTCATACCTGAAATTCATAAATTCAGACCTGATATTGTACAATTCTTCAAATTTTGGACTCATTTAAAATCCTTAAACTTTCTTCAAATCCATCTTAATTATTTTTTACTAATTAGTTTCACACTACAAAACCATACATATCATCAAAGAGCGATGAATGTAAAAAATATAAGGCTCATCCAAGGTCTTACCTGAAATTCGTAAATTCAGACCTGATATTGTACAATTCTTCAAATTTTGAACTTGTTAAAATTCTTAAACCTTCTTTAAACCCATCTAAATTATTTTGTACATCTTAGTTCCATACTACAAAGCCATAAATATCATCAAAGGGGGACAGATGTAAAAAATCTAAGGCTCATCCAAGGTCTTCCGTAAAATTTGTAAATTCAGACCTGATATTGTACAATTCTTGGAATTTTGAACTTGTTTAAAACATGAAACTTCCTTAAAACCCATTTTAATTATTTTTTACATCTTAGTTCCATACTTCAAAACCATATTTATCATCAAAGAGGGGTAGATCTGGAAACCATAGGCATCAGCTATAGTCATACACAAAATCAACCCTCTCAAAAATGTCAAATTTTTCAAAAAATCAACAATTTTTTTCTTGGCTCCTACTATTTCAATTAGTTTGAACCTTTCAGGGCTTATAGCCCTGCTACTGGGCACTTCACATGACATTTTTCAATGTCATCCAGTGTCTGATTGAAAAGTGAGTCTCTAAATAGTAAGAAAATGGGTCACGAATTTGCCCCCTGTAGTACATACTTTGTAGTATTTTCCAAATTCTGTAGGAGTGATTGGCATTATTTATTTTGCAAATGATTCATATATATAATGTCTATGTATGTAACTTACAAACATCAAGATATCTAAAATTATTGAGAATGAAAAAATTATTTTCCGGGGGTGGGGTGTTTTTGGGGGGTGGGGGGCTAACCCCTGAAAAAAAAGAATTATGTACCACTCTGTGAAGCTATCACCTAGGTAGAATTTTCATCCAAGACTTCCCTCTAACTGAAAATGCTGCCAAACCAACTATACTCCATTTATTAAGAATTTTCCTCCTCGCTCTTAGAGTAATACTGGTGAAAAGAATTTCAAATGTGATGTCTGTTCTAAACCTTTTGTGCAAAAGTCAAACCTAAATTCACATTATAAAATCCATACTGGAGAGAAGAACTTCAAATGTGACGTTTGTTGCAAAGCATTTACACGAAAGTCAAATCTAAAGTCCCATTATAAAATCCATACTGGAGAAAAGAACTTCAAATGTGATGTTTGTTGCAAAGCATTTACACGAAAGTCAAATCTAAAGTCCCATTATAAAATCCATACTGGAGAAAAGAACTTCAAATGTGATGTTTGTTCTAAAACATTTGCACGAAAGTATGATCTTAAAAAACACTTAAAAATTCATACTAGAGAAAGGAATTTCAAATGTGATGTTTGTTCAAAAACATTTATACATCATTTTTCTCTTACCTTACATTATAGAATCCATACTGGAGAAAAGAACTTCACATGTGACGTTTGTTCCAAATCATTTATACAAAAGTCTTCTCTTAATGACCATTGTAAAATTCATACTGGAGAAAAGAAGTTCAAATGTGATGTTTGTTCCAAAACATTTGCACGAAAGTTTCAACTTACAAAACACTTTGTAATTCACACTGGAGAAAAGAACTTCAAATAAGATGTTTGGTCGAAAACATTTATGCAAAACGTTTATCATGACAGACATTAGAATTCACACTGGAGAAAAGAACTTTAAATGTAATGTTTGTTCTGAAACATTTCCACAATAGTCACAGCTCAACTCAGATTACAGAGTTCATACTGGGGAAAGGAGCTTTAGGTATGACGGGTGTCGTAGCCTGTATAGTGTAGTTTGGCATGAAAAATGAAATAAAATTACTTTGAAACTGAAACAAATGTTTGTTCTGAATTATATCATTTCACTAGAGGCCCGTCTTCATACCAATCATAATATATTTATTCATTTATTATATTATATACTAAAGACAATATTTGAATTTGACATTAAAATATAATTTACATTTTCAAAATGACAAATGACATTCGCATCAATCCGTTCTTTTCCACTCAAAATGTTGAATCTCAAAAAGACACATTCATATACTAAATGAGCTTTTAATTGTGAAAATTGGCTCATTATGCATATAGGCTAGGTGTTTGTTGTGGTGTATGATTCTAGATTGATTCAGACAATATTGGTGTGTAGTTTTTCAGCGTTTTTTTTTAAAACACGTATTAAGCTTTATAATTATACCCTCTTGAATAATTTTTGAGGGGTACCATGACAGCGATGTATAATTTCTAGAATATCTATTCAATGAACTAATATTTACTGGTTGCGATGATAAAGGCGATTGTTTGTAAAAATGTATATATTTCACCAAAAATAATCAGTTAAACCAAGGCGAGAAAGCCAGTGTTTTCCTTAAGACAAGGAGGAAATATTATATTGTATTGTATTGTATTGTATTGTATTGTATTGTATTGTATTTATTGTATTGTATTGTATGTTATTAACAAATAAAAATTAAATGCATTAAAATCAGTTCAATTGTTTTAAACAATAGCCAAGATGTTAATACTAAAGGGAAATAAAAATCGGTGTAACAGCAAAGGAAATATCGGTAACTATGGTGAAATATGTACACTGGAGCATTGGAAATTATTTAGAATTCAGGATGGAATTGGAAATGATTTTTTCGTATTTCACATTCATAAATCCGTTGATCTTGAAAGCCAATGTTTTATTTTCAATGTAAACGTGATAGGTTGATGTAAAGTAAATTGTACTTGTACTCACAATATATCTGTGCTAATATACGATACAATTTATTATTTTGTCACGTTTGTTATCGGCAGTAATCTAGTATTTTCCTGATTTAGTAGCCATAACGTTGTTTATTTATTCGCAGAGCCATGTTCAGTAAAATACAATTTTTGTGCACCATGATGTTCAATCAAGATCGATATCATTCTAGTATATATGTGTACTTTAGACGTTTGGGCATCCGGGAATGACAAAGTTCACCCAGAGTCTGCAGGTTTTATTGTCGTAATTTATGACTACAATCGGGAAGACAAAATTTAAGACACACAAACAAAATTGCTTGTGAAAACTATTTACAAAAGTGTTCCAGAGATATCCACTCAATGAATGTTGATGTTAACATTGTCATCTTTTTCCAATCCAACATTTTTTCATTTTTTCTGATTTTTTCAAAATCCCCCCCCCCAATTTTTTCAAATTTTATTTTCAAAAGTAGCGGCCAACAGTACCTAGTAGCGGTCAACAGTACTTAGTAGCTATCAACAGTTCATATTTTTCACTTTTAATGAGTTAGTATTTCAGCTGAAGTACTAACAATTTCAATAAATTAATTAGATATTTCAATTCATTATGTGGTTGTACCTAAAACACAACAAAACCCCTGACATAAATCAATCAGATCTTATAATGTACAAATGGTGACTGCCATTGAGGGAAATAGTGCAAAGTATTTTTCCCGTGAGAATATCCTGTCCACTAACATGTTTCCGAGGCTGTAGACCGAGGGAACATGTCAGTGGACAGGATATTCCCGATGGAATTTTTTTACACTATTTCCCGAAAATATGGCAGTCACTATTTGTTTTATTATATACCCCATGGCCCATATGTACTCTGTAAACAATAACAAACTGAGAAGTATTTGAATTTCAACACTCAATGCTTGCAGATTCTTATTAGCATTAAAAGGCAATATGTGCAATTCAATTTCTACAATTCCAGCTAGCAGGGAAGATAAAATGTACTAATGACTGGTCACATGACCTAACCGGTGATTAGTACATTTCATCTTCCCTGTTAGCAGGGATTAATGACTTTACAGGGATTAAGTACATCTATTTCATATCATGTGACCATGAATAAGCCAACGAGCATCTATAATACACATGGGGTGTATAATAAGCCAATCTAGGTACTTATTTTTAAGCTAAAGGATTTCTAATGAAAAATAGAAAAATTATGAAATTTAGATCTTCTCTGGTGCATATGAAGCATATATGAGAGCCATGCATGAAAACCACGATTTCCAAAACATATTTTTCTGAACCCCTCCCATCGCCTCTATTCGGACGGGCCTGACATGTACATTGTTCAAATTTCAGATCACTGGATGCCTGCTGACCTACAACTAATCGCTTCCTATTATCCTCCTCATGTCCTCAAGTCTGACGTCATCCAGTGCAGCTTGCTACAAAAGTAATAAAAAACAGCTGCCACATCTGCAGCCATTTTATGGATTATTTTTTATGGACTTGTGGATTATGACATAAGCGGCACGTAAGATTCTAATTTCTATTAATGTTTCTCTCAACACGCTGTAATGAGATTTGTCGGTGATAAGCCTTAAATGCGAATAATCAACAATTCATTTCTATATAAAAAATTAATGTTTTATTCATATCATTATCAGGATCTAATCTATCCAATTATGATGGCATGTACAGCTAGGAAACAATAACTTAATTACATTTTCGCAATTATTGGTGCTTTATAAGTATCTAATGTGGCTGGATTTTTATTGTCGAGAAATTCTGATGAGCATGGTAAAGACCAGAGGAAAGTTTGAGGAAATAGGCTGTGTTGCTTGAAAAGGGAAATGACTTACAGATAGAATTATTGATTAAATTGACTAGATTTATGATTTAATTAATATTACTGAGAAACATCTTCCAAAAATTAACTTATTTTATGAACAGAAATAGCCAGTGGACTTGAAAATATTTCTAAGGTTTAACCGAAGGAAACATGCATCTTTGGGAGTTTCAATCGTTTGTAATAAGTGTGTACATCTTCTTGGTGGTTCCACCTATTATCCTAAGTGTAGGAATTGTCGGCAATGCAATGGCGGCGGCAGTATTACTGCAAAAGTCGATGCGCTCTTCAACATCCAGCATGTACTTGATCGCACTTGCCTTTGTGGACACAACGGTCCTCTTAACAGGATTAGTTCGTGAATGGATAAAATATGGAATCTTTGAGTATCGTGAGCATTTCGGCTACTGGACGTTGAAACCTTCTGATGTCAGAGCATATACGGATGCTGGCTGTAAGTTTCACATGTTCATACTCTATACGACTATCCATATATCTGCATGGCTGCTCGTATGCCTTACGGTGGAGAGGGTCATCGCTGTTTTCATCCCCCACAAGGTAAAACTAATTTGCACTCATAAAGTTACCCTAGCCGCCATTGGTATCATCTTTATAGTTTGCATCGCTCTGAATTCACACTTCTTCGTCACAGTGAAGCTGGATACGGATATCTACTCCGGTGTCCTTTGGTGTGGTGTAAACGGTGACATGAACAGCGCGAATGCCAGATGGTATAAAACTTATCATATCATCGATGCAGTTGTCGCATCGTATGCTCCTTTTGTGATTATGCTATCGGCGAATCTACTGATAATAGGCAAGTTGAGGTTCAGCAAGTGCAAACGTGGCAAAATGGTCAACAATACTTCATCGAATGACTCGAAACTTAACACCATGACAACGATTCTTCTCACAATTAATTTTGTTTTCGTCGTTACCACCTCCCCAATAGTCGTACTGAAGAAGTACTATAGTGTATGGTTCGATGTTAACACGGATGAGGGAGAAGCGGATAATGAACTGGCGTTTGCTATCTGCAACATGCTTTTCTATCTGAACAGTGCGCTAAATTTCTTTTTATATTGTATCTCTGGACCAAGGTTTAGAGGAGAGTTTATGGTCCTCATGAGACGTTTGACATCGTGTAGAAACTGAACCCCATTGAACTACAGAGCCAGACACGTTGACGGTAGTCATATAAAATATGGTCTCCAAGAAAGCTCCCGCAAGTCAGTTTTGGACAAAACAATTTTTAAGAACTATTTTACATATGCACAATTTTATTCAAACAAAGAATGTGAACTCATCCACCAAGCGTCAACCATATTGGTCTAAGCTGTATGTCATGACAATTTACTTATTAACCTGTCATTGTCCGCATTCATTGATGGTTCTGATACCGATGCTAAGTCCGACGTTACGGGATAGTTTCGGGCAACCGCCTCATAATATGTGTATAGACGTTTCTCTCTTGGAAGACAAGATGGATTTCATGTCACTTAATAATAATGATTAAAGGCCTCATATAAAGTCTAAACATTTTGGCGTATCGTGTAGTCTTACCGAATGTTATTAAAAATAATTTGTGTTACTTCGCTAAAATATTATATGGCCATTTATTTCACTATAAAATGTTAAAATATTTGAAACTTTTTTTAAAAATTCAAAGGTGGCTTTTCGGGGACCTTTGTTCAAAAAGCCGTGACTTTTTTTAAAAGTCACACCTATCTTTTAATAAGCGATACTTCAAACCAACGCGCAGCATTCATCCTCACGTTTTTTTGAAAAATATGAAAATCGGTTGATAAATAAGCGACAAATGACCTCTGAACTCTGAAATGAACTTCCATGCATGAAAGTGGTTCAGGGAAAAATGTATTTCATAATTTTAGTTCTTATATTAGAAACCAATGGTAGAGAAATGCTTAAAACATAATATATTCTTCATTTACAACCTACCTAGACAATCACTTTGGTTTATTTTTGAAGATGAACGTAATTAGAAAAGACTAACAAAGAAATTTTTATTTGATTTTTTTTTCAAAAAACGTTTGCCACATCAGTGATATTATTAAGTCTTATGTTCATTTTTGCAATACTGTTAATGTGTTTTCACTGTATAGCGGAATATTTGATGATTAAAGCATTTTTTAATTTGTATTCAGCAGTAATATTACATATATTTAACACATCGATTTTTATTTGAAAAAATGGCAGGAAATTCGAATGTTTAAGAAATCAAACCCTGATAACTCTTTTTTGAAAGAATAACTTTTTTCTAAAAAAAAACTGTAAAACAATTTCTAAAGTTACGAAAAATAATAGATGAATGATGAAATCATATATGGGGCCTTTAAAGATACTCGTGCAAGCATACACAGAGAAGAGTGACTGAACATACGGATATTGTACTTTGTATATGTGTATTTGCCGACTTTCAAACATTTCTGCCGTTTTTTGAGGGAGGACTAATACAAGTAGGCCTATTTATTGAATATATATGGAAATAGAAACTTATTCTTAATGTAAAAATGAGAAAGTGAATGTCCTCTCTTTAGACAATAAGTTGGATGGTTTGAAAGTGTGGAAATATGCCTCAGATAAATAATATTGATATGTTTGTAATCCTGATAACCTGACTTTGAAGAAAACTTGTGATTTATTTGATAAAATAAATGTTGTATTTATTTATTCAGAATATAGACACATGATCAAAGATGTGATTATCTAGAATCATTTCAATACCATACCCGAGGCCCCATCATACCTGTCACAAAAACAAGATCATATTGCATTCTATTTCTAGAATCAATTATATCACCCCATGCAGACAGATCGCCTAGAATTACATTCGTATGACGCGAGACTCGACATTCAACGGGAATCTAGAAACATTTGTCACCAATGAAGCAAATTATTTTTACTGCTTAATCAATTTTGAATGACAGTCACATTAAGTTATACAAGTATGAGAATAGCATGACGTTCTGATGTTTCAAGGGAACTCGTTTGAAAAAGATGGCGGTAATTGAAATTACGATGTAAAGATAAAACCGCAACGACATTTTTGTAAATTTCTTTAAAAAACTAAAAAACATACGTCACTCGTCACATATCGACTATTTTAAAACAGAAAAGTATGTATAAATAGTAAGGCCTGCAGGTCCGATTCCACTTGGTAGAATTAACATTGGTCTCGCATATGTCATACAAATAATATTTGAAACACTGAACCTAGTTTTTCGATGAAATCAAACAAATATTTCGTTGCAGTTTTATCTTTACATCGTAATTTCAATCACTGCCATCACTTTTCAAACGACTTACCTTTAAATATAAAGACGTCATGCTCACACCTGAATAGCCGGACAAGGGTAAAGTCAGATACCGTTGTCACAAATAGCGGACATAGCCGCCACTTCAACTCTTCAATTACTTGGTCCTCATTTCATGGGACTTTATCGTCACTAATTCTGTGCATGTATTAAGCTCTTGTGATGATGTATCATATGAAATCCCAATTTCGATCAAATTGGGTCGTGAATTGCCACAATATAGCGTCTTCGATATCGTCAATGACAACGGAATCTGAATTTGAAATAAGCGGCATATGGTAATACAGTGTCCGTTGTCCCGTATCCCGTCTTATTTTGATCGGCTAAATTGAAGACTTTATTTCGATGGTAGAGCATTATTAACTGTACAATGAATTTAAGACACTTTGATTGATTGATTGTTGTTCCAAAGGAATTTAGTATAGGTGCTCTATTAAACATACAGTTCATGAAAATCTAATTGAAGCGACGGTTGTCCGCCATTTGTGACAACGGTATCTGACTTTAACGTTGTCAGGCTATTCCGGTGTGATGCTATTCTCATACCTTAATGTGACTGTCATTCACCATTCATTAAGCAGTAAAAAATAATTTGCTTTATGGATGACAAAATGTTTCTTGTTTCCTGGTGAATGTCGAGTCTCGCATCATACGAACGAAATGTTAGGCTATCTGTCTGCAAGGGGTGTATATTGGATGTAAAAGCAGTCGCGCAGCAGCCGTAGTACACGTATAAAAACCTCTTTGGTTATATCACGGAGCGGTAGGCAAACTGCGCGCCTACTATGCACGCAGTTTGGAACACTGACAAACTGCGCGCCTATTCACAAAATGACAGACAGGGAGGACACGACTCCCAAGAGGATGGAAATTACTGGAAATACAAGGCTAGTTTTGGTTTTCAGACAGTACCAAGATGTGGAGACTAACTTAGTTTATACGTAGCACTCGATTTTTTCCCGATGCATATCTAGTTATCTCAAAATAAGGTTCCGAAGGAGCTTTCGTGTTAAAATTATACAGTGTTGCGTCATATAATGTCTGGTTTTCGCAGTTTGACGTTTATTCCAGCCCTTGTGTTTGCATATTCTGAAAGATATAGGATTGCTGCACATGGTTTAAGTAATATAGTTTGTTTGTTAAACAGTGACAAGCCATTAACGTGATTTTATTTTTTTCGTTGTCAAACTGCGTGCATACTTTCACGTGGATTTCACAAACTGCGTGCCTAATATTTACAAACTGCGCGCCTATATTTACAAACTGCGCGCCTAATTTGCTGTGTGCAAGTTTGTTGTGTATTTTCAGAAAATGTAAACGCCACTCACTAAACCTGTCCCTATATAAAAAGAAACCAAAGTCTGACCCTAACAAAAATGTAGATAACAACGGCGCATCTTCAAAAACCATGACACCCCCTTCAGAATTAAACAAGATGTTATTTTAAAACGCACCAATGAAGAAAAGGAAACCAATCAAGAAACCAAAGAGGCGATTATTTAAAGGTACCAGTGACTCATTTGAAAAAACATTAAAAGACTGTGAAAACCTCTTGCCCGATGTCCTCTCAAACCTTAAAAGAAATAGTACACTGTGTCAACCCTTTCTCAATTTCTTTGGATTTATCAGGCTCGTATACTATACATGTACTGCAGTCGGGACATTCAAGTATTACTTCCTTTGGCATATGCTATAAAATAGACTCGGAACTATTGTATCCCCAAAAATTCAAAGGTTTAAGTGAAAAAGTTTTGAATTTCTGAATTTTTGCTCGTCATGCATGCATGGTCACTTATTTATGGTAACATAGGTAATAAGTTTCAAGTCGAAAGAGTGAGATTGTTGTAAATATCTTTTTCTTACTTATTTTGCTAAAACTGTGAATTTTTATAGCATTTTATAATGAGGAATTCATTGAATTCTAAGAAATGGCATTTTGGACTGCATCAATCAAAAATATGAATAAAAAAGGATTCAATATATATTTACACAATTTTTATGAACAAATTGTATTTATGTTGCACCATGCATCATGCACCATGTTAGTTTGAAATAAAGTAGTAAAATAAGCACTTCGGCACTTCGATGGAGACTAGGCGGGGGCCACCTGGGTGTCTTTTAGTAGGACCCCAATAGAACAAAACCATTTTCATGAGATTTTTGAACTCAACTCTATATGATGAAGTCGAATTATTGCATCAATTTTTTTATTAAATCATATAGACAAGAACAAAATAAAATATAAATATGTACATTTCCACTGGTTGTCAACCATCAACCCAATTTTAGTTTTTGTCCACCTTTTCAACTTACTTACGTACTCCCATGAAATCACATAGGCCTGCATTCCCGGGCCTGCATTACTGAGAAGTCATCGATAATATGCACGCAGTTTGGAAGAGTAGGCACGCAGTTTGTGATTTCTGGCTAAAATAGGCGCGCAGTTTGTGTTTTATTACTTCTTTCTGTCATGTTTATCTATTTTAATAAGAAATATTTTGTATTGTACGGGAAAACTGGGTTGAGATGTACCTGTGAATCAAAACCCAAGTGTTTTATATTTCTGTGAAACGTGCGATATCAACTTATGTATTGGTGATCGAAAAATCGATGTCAATTTTTTGTATTAATCTGCTTATATTTTTAAACCTACGTTCATCTGGACATGCATTTCGCTATCACGTGGTTGAATCATATAATCGCCACCGAATGGACGTGTTGAACTATAAAACAATTCAGAATAAATGTCTTAAAATGACGTTTGAAAACACAGACTCCAACTTTTATGATGCAATGTTGATAGGCGCGCAGTTTGTCAGTCTTTCAAACTGCGTGCATAGTAGGCAAGCAGTTTGGCTACCGCACCGTGTATATTGACGTCGATATTTTTGTGATAGGGACATGTGGCGCTTTTTAGTCTTTATAACAGGTAATCATTGAGGAAATGAAAAAGCTTTGCACAGCATATAATTCAGTGAACAAAAGATAAAACCCCCTCTTCTTTCGATGTCAGCGGTAACTTTCTCGCGATTTCACGGGGCCTGAATATGGCAAATGGGAATAAAGATTAGTCAACTAGTTATATATTTTGCCTAACCTTGAGTGCCAAGGAAACCAGAATGATCCAGCTATAGAAAAGATCTAAAACAAATTGTGGATGAATTCTATAAGTAAATTCAGAAAACAAACACACGGATGTTCATGCACTGAAAGAGTACCTGACCACTAAGTGGAAATTCCGCCCTGTCGAAGACCTGGAACAAGAAGAGTTCAATTCTTCCTAGTGTCCGTCTAGTTTTTACATCGATACCCAGCAAAAACATAGAAGCGTACTAACCCAGTACTTTGAGATCTTATTTAGGACGTTTTGTGAAATAATTGAAGAGTAAGAATTATGCTACAGGCATGCTTGCTAGCATTGTGTTTGACAAATTCGCCGCAGTCTCACCTCATGGCAAAATGACCCAAGTCTAAAGGTATACATGCTTATTATTGGCACGATGAACATGACTTTTCCCTCATGCCGCAAACTGGAGAGTCGGGACTTTGTTGGAGAGTTGGAGCTTACAGTTAGAGCTGAACAAACTACAGGCAGAGAAGATAAAGAGACGAAGTGACTCTTAGAGCTAAACAAGCTCCAGAGCAGAGACGACTCTTGAATAGATACCTTTATATTATATGGACATTTTGTTATTTATTGTAAAAACTTATGTTGGAATAGATTTAAAAACCCTGTACATAATTGTTTTGTAGAGCCATCTTCTATTGGTAACTGTCGTACCACCAAACCAGGTCGACACCCTTATAACACCTCCAAAGATCCCATTTCGTTCGTCCCGGGCCTTTCCCCAGCGAGTGTACTGGGTGCTCGGCGAAACGGCCCAGGCGCGACAATATACAGTACTTATCTAGCCTTCCTTTTCAGTAATGCAGTATACTTATAGCATTACATCCAGTCCATAAGCAAATGTCTGAACCATCCTACCTATAGGATATCAAGCCCTCTCATAACTACAGCTACCCTCAATACATTTCCTTTTTCTTATTCCATCTTGGAATACTTCGCAAACCCTATTGAAGTCATCATATGCAATATGTCTTAATCATGAATGAATATAACTTGCGTAATAATGTTACCCCCACAACGAGAAACACTATATAATAAACATCAATACGACGAGATAATAGATTTATTATCCGAATTGAATAATAACTAATAAGATCAGGTACTGTTTGAATAACATTCTGCCCGGGATTTGTTATTAATCATATAGAAATGTATTATCCGAGAACAGCTTACATGTACGTATTATCCGTTGCGGCCATTAACAATTTTACATATCTAATTAGCTAAGTAAATAAACATGCGTCGACACAGTCGCAGTTGACTATGAAAAGTTCAATCATCAATCTTATTTTTATTTTCTTGATTTAAAGATCTATTATATTTAAAAAAGAAAATGTTTGATTTTAAGTTCAACCTTTAATTCTTATTATCAAGAACGCGCATGCAAATTCGCCAACCATGTACATTTTTTGCAGTCTGCGCAATTTAATGTAAATCATTGTATATTTTTTCGATATACTGTAATACTATTCATTATTTGTAAAAATTGAACCGAATATAATCTAAAATTAATCAGCTTTAAATACATTATATGTCATAAAAGTTGCCTTAAAACAATACAATTCGTGCGTTTGTAAATGCTCTAAACCCCGCTAGTATATGAACGAATCCTAAATAGAAATGAGTAAAATTCGTTCCCATTAGTGTGTACACGTTCTACACCGAGACTTCTCCTTTAAATCTAATCAGTCCATACCCTGCGTGCAGAGTCTAGTTAAACTACACTCGAAGCTCTCTTTTAAGAAGTGAAGTCAAACGAATGCAAAGGGTAATCAGTCCACTAGTATGAGTTAAGAATGGACAGAGGGACGGATGGCTTCATTCAATGGGATAATTAAGATATTTCAAAACCAGTGTCATTCTTCTATGCATACATCACTCTAATCATAACATAAAACAAGCTGTTTATTTTAAAACTATTCTTTACGAATCTATGATAAGTGTATAATGTTCAATCATACAAATCGCAGTCAGTGATTGTTCTCCACACTCACCCCTCCCCCTTCCTGACATGAACTATTTTGTAAAACCATTGACAGTGTGGAAAGGATTCTTACACTCGAGTGTCAAGGGGGGGGGGGGGGGGGCACTTACAGAAATATACAAGGCGATGGTTCAAATTGGACAATTTTCAAAACTGCTCAACATGGTGAAAACTTCACGTTTTTAAAAAATGCTTGCCCGGCGAGTGGTTTGCTCTGGATTGCGAGAGAACAAAAACTTTGAGTTAGGATTTTTCCTAATACTATCTATACTAAACAACTTTTTAAACAGTCTCTGACTACATATCATACCAATTAATAGTACCATTATTGTGCTGACAGGATTAAATATGATATCTATGGAATTATAATTTAATGAACTCAATAGTCTAAATGATAATAAGTTCATAATTTAGTCTTGGTGACTAGTCTTGCATCATCAGAGTTGCATTGCAAATACCTCCCTAAATCAAATATTTAAAATTTACAAATTTACTAGTGTACGGGGTGGGGAAACAAGTCTCCATCCAACCACTAAAGTTTAAAAGGAAGACTATAGTGTCCCGTGAATTCATTATAATTATCTTAGACAATAGTGAAGCGGTACAATCATTGGAGTGTTAATTAATCGAAATGCAAGTTTGATTTAAAATAACTCCTTTGGATCAAATATTTTAATTCTACTAGAATGCGGGGAGTGGAAACAAGTCTCCATTCAAGCACTAAATATCAAAAGAAAGATTTCAGTACCCATTAACTTCACTCCCGGACTTCACTATTCACCACCACCCCTTGCCCTTCCCCAAGTATCCCTTATGACCCCAGAATGTTCGTTTCTGTGCCCCCCCCCCTGTCCATGGCCAGTAAGTAATCTATGTGTATATTGGCTCCCTCCCAAAGGTGGGAAAACCAGATGCAGGCATAGACATTGACAAGGTGAGGGGATTTAAATATAAAAATAGTCTTGTTTTTGGCTCCGACTTATACATTTTGGCACTGTTTAACGAAGCCGGTTTAAGGAATGAGAGGCAGAAATAATTCCTAGAAATAAGATGGCCGCATTGCGATAGCCGCGACCCCTTTGTCTTTATCCTTCCACAATCGGCAGATAAGAGTGGCTCTGGCATACCAGAATGAGATGGCCTGTCTTTACTGTAATCAAGATATGGTACCTAACCGCAGTTATTTTGGTTTTATAACGGGGATATTGCTCGAGCTTGAATAACAAATAAAAGGCATGTTCTTATTTCTGTATTCTGACCTTTGATTGTGTATTAAGTTGAGCTGCACGCCAAACGTTAAGATTGTTAAAACGCTTAAAATAAAACTTTATTCCTCTCAATTTACATAAAAATGAAACAGATTAGATTCAAATCTCAGTCACACCAGCACCACTGGTCAAAGGAAGTACAAATATCTATATTAATCAAATGTCTGAGAATTTGATAACTGTCTGGGATCCAATGTTAATTTTATTGAAGCAAACTAAGAAAAGATGAATTTTAAACGTTTAGAGGGAAAAGTCAAATATGCATTGTAACTCTAAAAATAATTCATTAAAGTGTCGTACACATTTTATAACATTTATATAAATAAAACAAATAAAGCACAACCCTAATGCCCTATAATGAATTCATATCGGCGCTAAACGGCCCTTGCAATAAAAAAAATCATCAAAGCAGGGAATGCTTGGAAAATTCTTCCGAGACTGACTTTTGTTATTTCAAAATTGAAATATGCCTAATTCCTATGAACACGCGATCTTTTTCCTAGGGTTTTACTCTATTTTAGATTTACTAGAAAAATGATTATATGATGATTGCGTTTGCTTCTCACGAGTTCATTGAAACGTTCAGTCGTAAAACTTTAGAGATCAAAAGACTAATTAGGCACCTGATTGCGAAAGTTTGATTGCATTTCGATCGCCGGGATTTTACAAACGTAATTGTTTAAGTAGCGATCGTGTTCTTGGGATCTTGATAATTTCTTATTTTAAGTTTTGGGTTGAAAGCAATGAGTATGTCGGACTTTCTCAAGTCCACATAATGAAACAATATCCCTTTATATTAGTTCAATCGGAATTTGCATAAACATACCAGTTTTATATTGCAAAATGAACTGTAATTAATAGCCTACATAAAAGCATCATGATAAATAAAACATTAAAGCATATATAAAGCCTATTGTTATCGCACCCATCGCACCCCCCCCCCCCTCCTGGCTACGCCTATGGATATTTTGGCAACTTTCACGTTTACCCCGCCCCCTAATAATTCTTGCGCCCCCTCTAAATATCAGACCCGTCAGGCGTTGAGGCATGGATCAGGATACCCTGACTCCCAAGCTGTGCGACTTCTGGCAACCGCTACACCTATATTCCCGGGGAAAACGCTTTTAGAAAAATGTCAAATATGGCCGCGTGTGGGCAAACACGGAGGAGGGGGAGAGGGGTGCGTGCATTATGTGCGACCCTTCATCAGTTGTGTACCTTATTTTTTGTATGAATTTCTTCCGAATAGTTATGCTAGAGGGGTTCTGATATTTATTTCTGTTTTCAAATGAAATAATTTCACCCTTGCCCGACTGACTTGTAGATAATGCACGAATCAAATAGCATGGAGATCAGATAATCAGATTGATTCGTATTTTCGCAATCAGATGAATTTTTGTTTTCTCTGATTAAAAGGCGGTTTGAAGCTACTTTTACAGGATTTGTAAATTCGCAATCAGACTGGCTTATTTTAATATTTAGTCAGTGCAAGAGAAGGGGACTATAATGTAGAAAATTGTTTTGATTTCGACACTAACTAAATAATTTATCACAATTGTTAAATAAGCAAACAGAAACAGCTTTAAAGTGTGCGCCTGACCCGGCTACGTATAGCACAGAGTTTATACTGGCGGATTAGACTAGTTCATTTTTTATATGTGTGTGAAAGCTTTCTCTTATTTGCGTTTTTTCGTTTAGTACGGTTTTGTTATAATTGCCGAGGTCGTATAACCGGGATAAAACAATGATTATCGTTGACTGCCCACACACAAAACATACGTTGAGTGAACAGTGTTATTACAAACAACAGGCTTTAGAATACAAATACAATACGACGTGTGATAATAAGCTGTACACTACCACTGCTGCATGTACATATTACTAATTTACTAGGGCTCCCAAAGAGTGGATAGGGAGGTTGTGTTTGTCACTTTTAAATTTCAAAATTGTCATTTTACATGTCATAATTTGTTGGTTTCATTCGTTTAGCCAATCAAAACATTGTAAAACAATAAATTGTCTGTTACGTACAATCAATTTTGTTCAGTTTTGATAAGTTGTCAGAATAAAGTTACGTTCATCTGAATCCATGTATCAAAACAAAAATCCTATTTTCACTTCAAAATACTTCAGTGAGATGAAGGCTCGGAATTGTCACATGCAATAACTTATTGTCGTATTCGTTATTTTATCTTCTCGATAGTAGCATTTAGTCGCACATTTGATGCCAGGTCACCTTGTCGCGTACCTCTTGGGGAACCCCACATTTATGTGTGTACTCATGGAAGTAAATTCCCCGGTGTAGCCGAGAGCCACAAACTTTTCAACAGGTTCGAAATGACCAATTTCTCTCATATATACTCTAAATATTTTATTATTTAGCACCTACAAAGTATTGCTAATAACCATATGTAATTTCAATAAGGAAACTTATCTGGCTACATGTAAATTCAATATCAACACTAGCTGTTCTCTCAACACGTCCTGGCTTACCTTGTGGTGACAAACCCTGGATTTTCGCTATTTATAGTTTATCAACACCTGGACGCATGCGCATTTTATAGTTTATCGGGCACTTTAAAAATGAGAATAGAGGCAAAAAAGTCTATACATAAAATGTAATTAAAACCCGGGAATTAAAAGCAAGTTTAGACTGTTGGACAATGTTCAGACTTCTGACCAAGATTAAATCATTTATGTTTGTATTTAAAATATAGTATTTCAATCAGACAGACGTTCTAATGAGTTAGAAAAATACATTTGTCCATTTCCTCTCAAGAAGTTTTCAAAGGTAATCAAGTCGATTTGTTTGAGTGTTTAGCATTGTTTTTCATAACTTGACGCTTCCATGAACAGAATGACTTTGAAATGAGTTTTTATAATTTTAGCTTTTATACGGACATGCTTATTGTATATTTCTATATGAACGTTGTAATTATGTGATGTAACATCGCCCCCCCCAAATTGCAGGTATACAAATTTTGGTCGGAATGCATTAACTTGCAATTAAAAGCAATTTTAGACTGTTAGATGATCTCTTATGTAATCTAGGTGATGTTGGTACACTTCCGCATTTAAGAAAACAAAGACTAAGACAAAGAGAACTAAGCAATTAATCCTTTTGTTATCATTAAATGTTAGATTCTTATTTTTTTATTGTACAATATTAAGACTTCTGTCTCCGATTGTTATGCAGGTATGTGTATAAAATCATGTGACCAACATTATCGTGGAAACTCCCATATTCATTCTCATAATGTCTTACAGCTATTTCGCAAATGACATAATCCTAAACAACATGTGGACATAATATTGCAGAACTGAGCGAAAAGAAAGGTGGAACAAATCAGATTAAGATATCTTATTTTTGAAATGCACAAAGGGCAACAGTTGAAGCACAAAAGTTAAAGGCGTTGTGAAATAGATCGTGCTTTTATATGATCTCCTTCTATAGTACCCTACCCTTTGCATTTGTTCGACTTCACAAATGAGCGTTTCGTCTTCTCGTAGTTTATAATTAGACTCTGCACGCAGCGTAATAGTGCCCTCATTATCCATGTTCAGGGGCGTAGCGTCATCAC
The DNA here is from genome assembly GCA_903813345.2 of Owenia fusiformis. Classification (NCBI taxonomy): domain Eukaryota; kingdom Metazoa; phylum Annelida; class Polychaeta; order Sabellida; family Oweniidae; genus Owenia; species Owenia fusiformis. The sequence goes on from CAIIXF020000004.1 coordinate 10,229,198, forward strand.
CGTGGTTACTATAGCAACTGTGAAATGTTAAGTAGTAGGCGTATATACATGAAACTTTGGCAGTGTAAGGGAATAGGATATGGGCATATACATATTAACTAGAAGATTGGTCCATTGTTGCTTGGTAACACTTTTAACTTTCTAATTACGCCAATTGATTCTCGACCAGTGCCCGAATTTTTTCTAGGACGTGAGTAGAATTACCTAAAAAATTGTACTCATGTGAACATGACTAATCATTAACATTATTTATTAATTATAATTAGATAGCATACTACTCGACCTTGCCCATCAGATAAAATGATTTAACACCTTTGATAAAACGCTCAAAAAATAAATAAATTTTCAATCTGAAGTCTTTAAAGTTGTTTATCAAGCGCAAAAAGTCAGACAACGATCCCATAAAATTAAACTTACAACATGGACTTCGGCCCTGCAGTATTGGTCAGCGTCAAGAGTAGACCGAAGAAGGGAATGTGAAGCGGTCGAAACTCATCGCTAAAACATGTGAGTAATCTAAGAATATGAAACACAATTTCAACAACATACCTCAAAACAACATTCCTTTAATTCGGCCGATTATTGAGTTTATTGATAAAGATTTACTATTTATATATTTTTTTCAAATATACCCAGTGGGGGTTTCTGACCATGACGACGGAGATCTTTCAGATCTATTTTATCATCTTAAAGAAAAGTATTATATAATGATAATTAAAACAATTGAACACTGGTATTATTAAGGATACAATGAACCCACTATCATTCTTTTCCAATGACATTGACCGACCTAATATTCACCAAAAAAACTTTCTTTTTTACAATGTTCAATGCAATACTATTCTTTATTCTTATGTTTCAATTAGTTCTTGAAAGGAATTAAACTGATTTGCTCTTAAGGTTATTGTTACCGTCTCACTTTGGCAAAGGCCCAACATCAAATGAAAATGTTCAGGATTGTAAAGAACAGCATCATTTTGAAAGAATTTTTGGCCGCCCCCCTGGTTACGGACCTGCTAAGCACATTCTAATCATTCATTAACTATTTTGATAAATGGTTGCCCAGCTAAACAACGCCATGAACTCGGTTTAGGTACTCTGTTGTTTTATCTCGTTGCAAAATGAAAATGGACCTCAAAAGTGTTTGACCAAACTCGGAAACTGTTTAAGCCATTTTGCCAAGTGCTAATTTGTTGTGACTAGGGACAGCTAGTCTAACTGTACTGAAATTAAACTTTAACTAAGATGAAGAAAGTTCTTCAAGGACAATATTTATTGATGACAAACGGTTCAAACGAAGATAATATTCAAATCTGAATTAAGAGCTTAGTGATAGACTAATAAACGGACCTCGATTTTGACCTGGAGAATTTTTCAATTTATTTGAGTCTCTGGTAAGCAAGCTTTATTTAGGTCAAAACTACAAAGCTTAAAGGCCCCATGTAACGTTTGGAAATATGTTTTGATCATTCGTTTACTATTTTCATGACTTTAAAGGAAGTTATTTTAAAATTTGGGGAAAACTTAACAAAGGACATACGATTTCAATAGTGAAATATATCCAATGTGCCACTTCAGTGTTTTATCAAACCAAAAAAAAGTGCTTCCCAAATTACCTAAGACCTCATCGTGATGTCATTTAGGGTGCAAAAGATAATTTTTTCTATGTCAATCTTTTATAAATGTGTTAAAATTTTAAAATAAACCAATGTTGATCGTCTAACAGGTTGAAAAATAGAATATATTACTTTTAAAATATTACTGTCACGCGGTACTAACTTCTACCGTTACTTTGAATTTTTGACCTACCGGATGTTTGAAAATCAAGGATTGTGAGTCTCATACTGCACCGTTTTATTCAAACTTGTAACATTCAAATCAAAACAAAATTGCCTTTTTGTCTGTGCATTGCTTTATTGTACAGGGTCTCTCGTTTTCGCAGCGTTTTGGTCCCCAGCTGTGAGAAGCCCTTCTAACAGCTGGGGACCAAAATGCCGCTGAAAGTAAGGACTCTCTATAACAGAGTAATGTACCAAACAGAAAGGAATTTTTGTTAAGCTTTGAACGGAACAAGTTTGAAGAAAAACGGTGCAGTATGAGACTCGCAATCCTAGATTTTCAAACGTCCGGTAGGTCTAAAATTCAAATTAACGGTCGAAGTTAGTACCGCGTGGCTGTGCCATTGGTTCTATGAGAAATAAAATTTGGAAATGCATTTTTCTGTTAACCACTGCAATGATGAGTTAATTTCTCGCTTACTTATCAACCAATTTTTCAACAAAAGACCTGTGAGGATGAATGTTAAGCATTGGTGTGGATTAATCGCTTACACCCCAGTCACATTTCCTACTGCGACCATGCGGTCTATCATTTCTGCGATCAGTAACTTTCTGCGGTCGGATGCTTTTGTAGTCACATTTCCTACGGTAGCCACAAGGCGAATTTCTGTCGATAAAAGTTAATGTTTGTTTATTTATCTTAATTATACCAGTACAATTTAAAAATGCTACTTATAGCGCTAGGATACAATATTTGAGTGACCAATATTGACTCAATCATTCAAAATATACGTTGCTGTGTTATCAGTGACCTTACATCAAACAGTATACCTATTGCGTTGTGTTCACAGCTAAGATATGACCTGAAAACTGTTTCCAAAGGTACATAACCCATTAAAACACGACGGCAGACGCAAGTAATCCCGAAATGCGGCCACCGTGGGACCGTTCTGCGGTCTAGCCATGGCCTGTTGATTTCTACGGGGACCGCAGAAATAAACAAATATTATTACTCCGAGTTATAATTTCTACGGCTACCCCGTGGCCTGTAAAAAATTGGATACGCCGTATGGAGACCACGAGTCGACCGTATTTTTCCTACACTCGCCGCAGAAACTCACTGATTTAATTGATCTACGGTTGACGTACGGCTGCCGTACGACAAATGTGACTGGGGTGTTAGTAAGGATATGTGTGAGCTCTTTAGTTGTAAACAGATTCACGATTTTTCAAAAAGTTATACAAAAAACTTTTTGAAATAATTATCACATTTTTATAACATTGAATAAGACTAATTCAATTTAATCCAGCCAATTAGTGCTTTAAACTTTATATTTGGTCTTTAGTTAGAGTATTATGTTGATTAATTTTAGATGTAACCCTAAAGAAGAAGGATGGGGAATGACAGCAGCTCCCTCGGGGGTGCAGCAGATGAAGAGCCGTTGATACCTTCAGTTGGTCAGAATACATCAGGCACCGATGTAACCTCAACCCCAACGACTCTAGCAGGAATCTCTGAGACACAAGTAGCAACAACAAATGTACCAGCTTCAGCCACCAAATCAAGTCGTAGTTGGAATTTTTTAGACTGCTGTAATTGTTTTAGTACATCAACAATCACAAACGCTCCATCCGAGAGTAAAGACATGTCCACCGATACAGAAGCTCTATTCGAGAGGAAAGAAAAATCTACTGACACGGACTGTTTGATAAAAACGGAAAATATATCGACAAACACAGAAGCTCTATTCACGGTGAAAGAAATATCTACCGACACTGACTGTTTGATAAAAATTGAAACAACATCAACAGATACAGAGACTCTACTTGATAAAAAAGAGAAAAAACTTGACACAGAGATCTTGAACAAACTTGAACAAGAAGAAAAAGAAATTACGAGCAAACTAAATCAACTGAATATCATTCAAAACAACTTTGAAGAAAGAAAATCAGTTTCGAAAAAGCAGAGGGAAGAACAATCAAATAAGCACGTGAGGGCATTACGTCATATTGGTAACATTCACAGGAGGAGAGCTAAACTTACAGCGAGGAAACTAGAATATGTGAAGTCTATCGCTCTGTATGAATGTGCTGAAGTTCACCTTCAAGAATGTTCAGATGATGTTAAGAAACAGGAATCTGAAAAAATAAAACGAGAAAGGAAACTTACTTTGCGAGAATTCTTGAGCGGTAGTACAAAACAGGAAACATTAAATGACAAGGTTTTACAGTTTGAGGAGGATAATGACACCAACAAAGATACTCTGCGACAAATACGAGAAATTATGAAAACTAAACTTAGAAATATAAACAGAGAGCATGGTGGATGTCCCATTGATCTAGATGAGGCACACAAAAAATTAGAAAAAGAGTACATAGAACAAGTCAGCGAAATCTTAAAATGGAATCACGGAGAAATAAAAAAGTTCATAGAATCGTTAGTGAACCAGAGTAGAAAAATGTTTGAATTTCACAATGATGACTTTGCCTTTATAGCATTTGGATCCTTCTCAAGAAAGGAAACAACACCATTTTCCGACGTAGAATTCGCAGTTGTCGTAGACACAAATGACTTTAGCATAGTTCCCCAGTATAAAGTACAATTAATGAACATCATTATGTGTGTACACATCAAACTACTTATGCTCGGTGAAACAATTCTACCTGCTATGCACATTGACTCTCTTAAGGACTGGTATTACGATGACCGAACACACGTATCCGTGAAGCAAGGGGTGTCCTTTGATGGATTGATGCCACATGCGAATAAAACGCCCTATTTTGAAGACCCCCAATATGAATTCTCACTCACAGACACTAAGAAAGCATTTATGAGGTACTTCGAGGCCAATGGAAATTTGAGCAAAGTACTTTACTTATATAAGGGAGATTTTGAGATTCTATATGGTGAAGATTCAGTTGCAGATGAGATGAAAGACCTTTTTGAAAAAGATGGGGTGAAACGGAATAAGATCATGGCCGGAATAATGAAAGAGTTCAAGGATGACTTAATGAAATATTCGTGCACTAAGAAGATCTATGATGCCAAGTTTAACGAACACCTGCTAACAGATATAGAACTCAGTGTCAAGAAGGAGCTCTACCGTCTCCCGAGTGTGGTTATCAACAACCTGCTTCATCTCCTGGGAAGCAAGACAACCTGTATATGGGATGTAAAACAAGTGAAAGGCCTGAGCGATGATAACCTACATAACCTTACAATGATCCTAGCGTTAGCTACAGAGTTCAGACTAAGATGTTACGCCGAGAATAATGGCCAAGTGGACGAGGTCAAAGGACAGCTGTTTCCTGATGTATTCCTGAAAGAAAAGGGGAAATCAGAACAGTTCATCGAGGATTTGGTATTGCGCTACTACATGACAGCTATTCCCCTAGTCTCTAGTATCGAGCAACATAGTCACAAACGAGGGGAAACGGACGTAACTGAAGAACAGAAAGGAAAAGCATTGCTCAAAGCAGTAGGAACACAACCGCTGTATGATGCATCGCTTCTTAATCACGCAATGGCATATCTACTGATTAGAAAACGAGAGAAGGCAAAAGAGTACCTCGGTAAAGCCAATGCGGAATATCTCAAACGAGAAAAACCTGTGGATCACAACAAGCTTATTCTACAGATTCTCTTAAACATGTACATCAAGGATGCGTACAAAAGCAAAGAATTTTTGAACCTCGGTCCACGCGTCATTGATGCAAGTAACAGTGATGTACTGAACACTCTGGGAAATGCATTTATACAGCGAGGTGAACCAAACGAAGCAGAGAAGGTATTGAAAGAGTGTGCAAAAAAATATGGAACTGACGAGTGTTACACACTACTGACAACAGCTCTAGTCAAAAATCGTAAGGGTGAAGAACTACAAAAGATACTAACTGAAAAACCGGAACTACAACTAAGAGAAGTGAGTTTAAAAAAATGCCAACATAATCACTGGTCAGTTAATATTTGTAATTGACGTAATTCTTTGATATTTGAACTATATCAGGCGTATATGACATCGAAACTCTGGAGTTTACCATTTGTTCATATACAGGGTGGTCCAAAAAGTGAACCCTTGCAACAAGCTATATCTCATTTATTATTTGCATTAATAGGCTGATATTCTCACATGTTTTAGAGGAAGGTCTAATTTTTTTATTGGTACCATTAAGGTCACTCTGTCCTAAGTCTTGTAGAAGTTACATGACATCTATGGACACACCTGATAAATGGGTGATGTGCTCAATCCATGCTCCACGGTTCTGGATAACTGCCGTTATGCGTGTGTTGAAGTTGTTTACTGCTTAAAAAACATTACATACACAGCCAATCCCGCATCCTCCTAAGCAGGTATCCAGAAGCCGTACCTCCATCTTCCCCCTGCTACCAATTTGGAAGCGCCCGATTAAACTGAATATATTATATATATAGAACATATTCTGGATTTTGAAGCCCTGTGATCGAAGGATGAACCAATCCACATCTACATGGAACCTATGCCACGAGGATTCATCTAGAATCCTCATAAAACACATGGATTCCATGTGAAATACGCATGGATTTTAGGCCCATTGATCCACGTGGAATTGGAAACGTTTTTCCATATTTATTCATGTGGAATCCTTGCAAAATATCCACGGAGAAACGTGTGACAATAATGTGGATCAAATTCACGTGGAAATAGTGTGAATGTTATGTGGAAACTACGGTGATTGCCATACTTATCCATGAGGATTCGATGTGGATCATATTGGGTGTGTGCAACAATTTTTTCCTTAAAATAAAGAAAAATGCTTCAAAATTACAAAATACCCCTAGATACTAGTATGCTGGAACGAACAGTGAACAACTTCAACATTCGCGTTGCAGCAGTTATCCAGAACAGTGAAACATTGATTGAGCACATCATCCAAAATCAGGCATGTCTGTTGATGTCATGTAGCTTCTGCAAGACTTGAGACTAAGTTACCTTTATGGTACCCATAAAAACTTTAGACATTATACTAAATCATGTGAGAATATTAGCCCATTGATGTTAAAAATAACTGAGATATTGCTTGTTGCAAGGGTTCATTTTCTTGGACCACTCTGTACCCTGATTGGGCACCACAGTTCAACGATATCTTCCACAGCGTTTAAGGGAAGGTAACTGGGATTTTGGTTTTACAGATGATGAGATGACTGGTATACGGTGATGCGGTAACGTTATGAGAGTTTATCATGGAGAGCTTAGATGTCCAGTTATCATGTATTGAAAACAAACACGACCGTTACCACATCATACATTTCCAGTTACCTTCCCTTAAGCGGTGGAAGATATCATTAAACTGTGGCGCCCACGCATAGTATATGAACAAATTTTCACACTCCTGGGTTTCCATGACATATGAGCCTGTTTTGGTTGAAACATCAAAGCATAACGTCAACTATGAAGTTGTTAAATTCGATGAAAACTAAAACTGTCGAAATCGACAATGACCGTCCGCCATCTTAGATGTGAAGGTTACGGCCATGCATGGCCATCTGAGTTAGTGTCATCAATGGTGAATATCAAGTTTGAGTTAGTTAATCAACTTCAGTTAGAGTCATTCTAAGTGAAGCTGTTTTTTTGGAATTCTCTATTAATGCGGATGTCTGACCAAATTTTCCTGGCTGTTTAAAATTGTCACTTTATTAGTTTGCATGGCGAAACATTTGGAATCCAGATTCAACTTTGTTTAGCTGGAATCGTTGGTTTATCAAAAACTAAAGAATTTTGGCCACCATTTTGAATCAACATAACTGCAGTTAGAGTCATTCAGCTGTGGAACAGTGATAATGTAGCAATGTAGCATCGAAGTATAGCCTGTTATTATGCCCGCCCGATGCTTCATTACATATTTTGGATGAATACCGATTATATACCATTTCTATCTTTTTGGAGGGGGCATCAGTTATGAAAGAAAAAAAATATTTTCAAATTCAAAATACAGGGTGGTAAAAAAAAAACTGGAAACCCTTACACCATTTTACCTAATATCTTTTTTATTTTAAGAAATAACTTAGCACATTTGTACATCACTCAATTTCCTACCAGCCTACCGTATTTCATGACCATCTGATTGATAGTCACCGTGTTACAGCACTTTAAAAGAACATTCCCGGTAGTCACTATTGCGTTGAAGACCAACCTGCACATGTCGTCCAAAATGTCGCTACCAGTGGGGATATGGCAGAGATAGAGTGTACAATAATTACCCCAGGACAATTGCAAACCTCAAATGTGAGATCATCTGTATCATTCAGGCCATACTTGCCGAGGAATACATTTGGATCATTGACAGCTGTGCAGGTTTGTCTCCAGCGCGATGATGGCCAAACCTGAAGCATGTTGTTCAAAGAGCTGTAAAATCGTGACTATCAGTTTGATGGTCATGAAATATGGCAGGATGGTAGAAAACTGAATAATGTACAAATGTGTGAAATATCAGGGAGTAATTTTCTAAAATGACAAAGATATGAGGAAAATGCAGGGTTTCCGTTTTTTGACCACCCTGTTGATGTTCAAAAGTTCATGAACAAGACGCATCATACAAATTTTAAGTTGTTTGAGATTGAAGGCCATGTCTTGCAATGCAACACTTCATTGCACGAGAAGATTAAACGAAAATTTTGTATGATTCATAACGATTCTGTGCAACATTATGCTATTTCTCACTATTTTTTTACAGTATAGAATATATAAAATTAACTAAAAATGCAAAATGAATTATTTAAGAAAATTCTGGAACGGGCTTTTATGACTGGCGTTTTGTAAACGCAAATTGAAATAGCATTTTATACATTTAAGTAATCGATGGCAATTTTAAATACACGTGATAAACAATAATAAACATGATATACATAGAGATTATCCTATATGAGGTTCAGGATATTGGAATTATCCCGAGGCCAATATAATATATTTGCCCGAGGGCCGCAGGTCCCTAGGGAAAATATATTATATTGGCCAAGGGATAATCCCAATATCCTGAACCGACTATAGGATAATATGTTTATCCTTTACCAATCTTGGTCATCTGGTTAACATTGTTCAATCGTGGAAATATTCTAGAATATTCATGTCCAATTTTGTTTTCTTGGCCGTGGACGGATTTTCCTGTTATCTCAAATATTCCCATATTTATTTTCTCAAATTTCTGATTGATTAAGTGGATGCTCCTTCTCTTTTTTAAACCATCAAACAGATCCCGATTGTCTGTGTTTTCTCCATTGTCGTTTACAGTCATTACGCGAACGTTACAAATTATGAATAAATATGCGAGCGACGATTATGACGTAGCGGGCAGATATACTATATCTGCCCGCTCGGAGCGGGACGTAAAGCTATATCTGCCCGCTGATGAAAATATATAGAGATTATCCTATATGAGGTTCAGGATATTGGGATTATCCCGAGGCCAATATAATATATTTGCCCGAGGGCCGCAGGTCCCGAGGGAAAATATATTATATTGGCCAAGGGATAATCCCAATATCCTGAACCGACTATAGGATAATATGTTTATCCCATACCAATCTTGGTCATCTGGTTCACATTGTTCAATCGTGGAAATATTGTAGAATATTCATGTCCAGTTTTGTTTTCTTGGCCGTGGGTGGATTTTCCGGTTCTCTCAAATATTCCCACATTTATTTTCTCGAATTTTTGATTAAGTGGATGCTCCTTCCCTTTTTTGAACCATCAAACAGATCCCGATTGTCTGTGTTTTCTCCATTGTCGTTTACAGTCATTACGCGAACGTTACAAATTATGCGAGCGGCGATTATGACGTAGCGGGCAGATATACTATATCTGCCCGCTCGGAGCGGGACGTAAAGCTATATCTGCCCGCTGATGAAAATATAAGTTTTTACAAACCGGCTTTATGTACCTGTAACACGTCCAAGTTTTTATCCCATACTTGGACGTGTTACAGGTACATAAAGCCGGTTTGTAAAAACTTATATTTTCATCAGCGGGCAGATATAGCTTTACGTCCCGCTCCGAGCAGGCAGATATAGTATATCTGCCCGCTACGTCATAATCGCCGTTCCCATATTGGTTCATTCTTTGTAACGTTCGCATACTGTAAACGACAATGGAGAAAAACGCAGACAATCGCGATCTGTTTGATGCTTTAAAGAAGGGAAGGGGCAGTATGTCCTGTTCATAATCAAAGGTTCGTACAGGAAAATCCGGCTACGGACTAGAATATAAAACTGGACATGAATATTTTTAAATAATTCCACGGTTGGTTGCAAAGTTTCTGAACTGTGGCCAATTGAACGATGTGGACCAAATGACCAAGATTGGTATGGCCCTCGGGCAGATATATTATATTGGCCTCGGGATAATCCCAATATCCTGAACCTCATATAGGATAATCTCTATTTACATACCGGCTTTATGTACCTGTAACACGTCCAAGTATGGGATAAAGAACATTACACATAACATTACCCTTATACAATACATATTTGCTTCAGATTGTTTGATATTTTTGTTTACAGGATTTAAAGGATGGTGTAGATGCTGTTATATCACAGTGGCGGCAGCAGCAGCAGCAGATTGATGTATTGCGGACATACAAACAAAAGATATTACAGAGAAAAGAGTTTGAAATTGACGACTACGCAATTACTCACTCCCTGGCTGCTGCGGGTACTACTGGTATAGTAATGCTTGTAGCGCCTATGTATATACCGCAAAGCAATAGAGCAATCCTCCTTTACGAACGACTCCAACGGATAAAAATACTGAAAACGACTGGCGCACCACGTGAAGTGATATCAACCCCTGATGGTCTGAGTGTGGCAATGCTGTGTGGAAAACATGCTGGCATGGGGAATGTTGGGAGTGTTACTACTGCAGGGTGGGTGCAGGAGTTTGACACATCGGGTTGCCACAAACGAGACATACCACTCCCAGATACAATCAAACCTGTAGCTATTGCAGTGAATAGTATTGGTCAGATGGTGATTGCGGATGGCATCAATGGGTCATTGGTGTTCATCAACTGGCAGTCTGGGAAGGTAGAATACACCACACCATCTGGATTGTTCACACCATCTGGATTGACCGACCGAGGCTACAAGACATGCATAGCGGTGACTAAACAGGATCACATCATAATATCTCACCCTAGCACTAATAGCATCAGATGTGTAGACAGTCATGGTAAGAAAGTGTTCAATTACAGTGGTAAGGGTGAGAATGTACTTGATGGTCCCAGTGGTGTTTGTGTAGACACATTGGGATATATCCTAGTAGCCAACAATGCCCAGCGCACAGTGCAGTTACTCTCACCTGATGGTCATTTCATCAGACAAGTACTGTCAGAAAATGAATGGCCGATGTTCCCATGGTCTCTCGCAATGGACACAGATGACAATCTGCTGGTAGGAACAGGGTATTATAATTTAAGACAATATTGTGACGTACTTGTCGTGAAATATAAGCCATAGCTCTGGTTTTTAGTAGGCAATGTGACTGAAAAATAGCTAAAAGTACGTGCTCAGGAAAGGTCAATGAACAGAATCTTTTGATTTTTTCTTTTTCTAAGAATGATATGAATTTTTTTTAAATTGTATCATTTAGGGCAAATATTGGGCACATTTTCTGAAAAAGTCAAAAGATTCTGTTCAGTGACCTTTCCTGAGAAACTACTCTTAGCTATTTTTCAGTCACATTTTCAGAGGGCTGAAAAGGTTATTTCATCATGTTTATGGTCATTCTGACCATTTCCATTGTGTGTCCCTGTCATGTAAATGATATGTGGAACTAGTTTAACTGACTGGAGGTCCAAAGAGAACTCTGTTATCTTGTTTCATAGAAGGGAAGCATATCGTATACAAACACTCCATTCTTCAACAAATACCCTTAAAGATATGCTATACAGATATGTAGGTCAGTATTACATAATCGTGAAATGAATAAGTCTGAATATATCATTGGTCAGAAAACACTAAAACCTGCTTGAAACTGTAAACGTTTATACACTCTATTCCACACTGTATAGAAATAAAATAACTTACACTATAAGTAACTGTGAGTCAATCATTGCATAGAAAAAACTTTATGCACTGTTTATAAGATTCACTGAGACAAGTGGGTCAATACTTCGTGTACTCTATGTGCTCTCACACAATTACCTTCCCTTGCATAAAGTTGCTGTACAGTTATGTTACTGAATATTGTATACTCATCACAAACAACCTTAGCAAAATGATGGTTCGACGAAATGGACGGTTCGCTAAAACCAATAAACCAGGCAATCCAGGCCAATTTGGAAAGAAACTAGATAGCGTGATAGCGAATGAGGATAGTAAGTGAAATATATTTTGCAAAGGTCAGCTTGTAAACTACCGGGTAACCCTAAATGATGAGAAATATTTACAAAATATGTTTTGCATGATTTATTCATATCCCAATGATTTAACTCCTTCACTGCATCTAATAAGGTATAAAGATCCTAATTACGGGACATTTAGGAATTAAGTGACTAGACCAAAGCAAACATGTTTGAGATTATAATGATTTTAAATAAATTACCACTTCATTATTTGCTTTTAGACATTCAATCAGTTTTATTTGTCCAACAAACCATATTCACAACTGTTCAATCCAACGAAGATTAGGGGATAAGCTATAGAGACCCCTCCATTTGTCCGTCCATCCATCCTTCAACTAGACAACAGCAACACCAACGTGTAGCAAATCCCATCGAACAGCCATGGCTGGCATTTTACAAACAAAGTATACAGCAAAAATGGCAGCCATTTTTCAAAATGGCCACCTTCTACCAAAAGTGTCATTAGACAGTGTGCCACGCTTATAGTATTCACGCATCAAATATGAACAAAATCGCTCTACTACTTTTCGAGTAAAATAAAAATAAAATACGTTAAAATGACGGCCATTTTTTAAAATGGCTGCCTTCTACCAAAAGTGTCATTAGACAGTGTGCCATGCTTATAGTATTCATATACCAAATATGAACAAAATCGCTCGACTACTTTTCGAGTTACAGCAAAAATCGTAAAATAACGAGTAAAGGCCGCCATTGTTCAATTCTTTGAAGCAAATGATTCTAAAAGTACAACATATCTTTGTATTGAAAAAATATCATTCTGTTAAGTGAAATTGTAAAAAATATTTTGCAACGTGTGAAATTGAATTAAAGCACATGATTCAATGAATAGTGGATGCTTCAATTCACTTATGTCTTCTAGTCTAGGCTTTGAATTCGGACTACCGCCCACGTTCAAAGTCTAGAATCAAGACATATTTTAAATCTAATCATCTACAATTCATTGAGTCATTGGCTTAAATCCTATAATATAATAATATGCCTATCAATATAATATGTTATTATTTAAGTATCATCTCAATGCTTTAATTTTAATAGAATTATTTTAATATTTTACTAACTGTATAATATGTAGTTTGCATTACTGTTGATAAATAAATAAATGATTGCACTGTTCAGTAAAGAAATATAGCAACTGTATTATTTAAACTGACTATACACTATAGAAATGATTTTCATTGAAAAATCAAATCAGTACCAAAATTATGGTTACCCTGTAGTAGTGAAAGGCACATTAAAAATGAATATCACCCTCTTCAATCTATTTTTACAGGTTTTTATGATTATTTCAGATTTTTCTATATTTTGCGTAACCAGGACGGTGAATTTTCTTCATTTTTCATCAAACATTTTGTCTTACCAATATTTATTATATTTGTCAATTTTATCAAAATCGTTTGAAAATAATTCAAATTATGTAGTTTTTCCCATTGAGCTCCATTATAAAAATGGAATTTTCAAACTTAATATTTTAAAATTCTACGTGGTGAAAAGTTGCATATTATGTAGTTAGTTAATGTTATGGTGTTAAAAATTCAAAACAAAAAGGAATAAAGAAAAAATGCCACAGAGAAGTCTCAATAGAGTCTCTTTAAATTTCAAAACAGACTTTACAATGACATTTAATTAATATTCCAATTGTTAACCTTCAACATGATCTAAAAAGGAACTTGTCTGTAAACGGAAATGTAAGTGTGCATGTATATCTGAGATAATCTATAATGATCAAAGTGGTTTTATCTGTATTAGTATTGAAATACTACTCGAATTAAATATAAATTATATCGGAAAATAATAATCCCTCTTAAGTGAGTAACATATTGCCTTAAAGAAGACACTCTGGAGAAAAATTATTTATAATTTTCACTAGAGTGTATGTGGCAAAATCTGTTTTTATTGAAGGCTAAAAGTTAATGGATCTGTAGGAAAGCGATTAATGTCTCATCCTAACAATTATTACATAGGCTCAGATATCTGCATCTAGAATGGTTGATGAATGCAAACAGCATCAGTAAAAGTGGACAACCGTCTGTCCGTTGCAATCCTACACACTCCAGTGATTTATTATATGTTTTTAACTTTCTAGAGGGGGGTCAATAATGATATGTAGCCTCGGCCCCTCACAATCTATGTAAACAATTATGTTGAATTATATAGAAATAAATAACAATAACCTAAAAAAATCAGTAAATATCAATCTTGCAATACACTATTTTTCAAGGGTCCCCATGTTCGCGTCTGGGATCAGGCAAAGGCTTTCAGTTACTTAAATCAAGGACTTTAAGTAAATTTTTACATGATGTAATCACTGTTCCACAACTAGTTACTTTGACGGAACGTCAATGTAACAAAATGGATGAATTTGGATGGAGACGAGTTTTTTTTGTTTTCTCGATTTAAACTTACATGGTGAGTACATGAGAATTTTTTGAGGGAGCTATAAGGCATGAATGATTTTCCTTCAAATTAAGTGCACTTAAGGTCAGGGTGCATGATGGGAAATTTTCTGCATTCCTCAATTGAGTCACATGTTATTTTTCAAACAAGAATCACTCCTTCCCCATATTATCTATATCTTCCAGTTTTGCACAAAGAGTGCTCTTATGTGCCTAGAAAAGACTTGTGCGAAGAATGTTTTGATAAAGTGTATAAAAAACAAGAAAATTCAGTGAAAAGATTCAGAAAATTTTCAGAAATTTTTTTCACTGAATTTTTTCATTTTTTATACATTTTACAAAACAAATCTTCTCACAAGGCTTTTCTAGGCACATAAATGCAATCTTTGTGCAAACCTGGAAGATGTAGACAATGTGGGGAAGGAGTTATTCTTCTTTGAAAAATAACATGTGACTCAATTGAGGAATCCGGAAAATTTCCCAACATGCACCCTGTCCTTAATAAACAAACATTGAGGAATAACTGACATGAATTTCAGGCACATATCTTTCTGATTTTATTGACATTTGAATTCTACATCGCCACAAACCCTGGAGTAGTCAGAGAAATACAACAATTTACGTCACATTTTGGTAATATTTATATAACTTCTCTACTATAATAGCATTGTTTTCATTGAAGTATTTCAGCGTTTCAGTACATTAGTTAATAGGATCATACACATTCAGCTAACGTATCTCTACAGAGTTATTATAGCATATTATCTGCAGTTGATGTCGTCTTTTCAGCTTCTCTTTATACACATTCCCAAATCGCCCGATAGCCATTTCTGTAGGGTCCTCTGAAACAACATGACTCAATTCTTCCTCCGTTTCAGTGACATGGCTCACTAATCTTTGTTTAAGGTCCCCAAATAAATCAAAAGCCCAGTAGAGCAAAATCTGGCAAGTATATGGAGCTACTATGTACTGTGAAGTCTCAATAGAAAGTAAATTGGATGCACTACTGACATGCATGTAGTGACTTATTGACTGGTGCATTGTCAATATGCAAGATCATATTGGCTAGCAAATGGGGACATTTCTTTCAGTCCCTCAGGAACATGTCATTATGATTTTTCAGCAAACCAAATGTACAATCTGTTGATGTATTGGTCTCTATCAAAGTTTATATATCGATTTATCAAAGCGCATCATCAATATGAGAAAAATGCTGTACTAAGCTTATACAAAAAACGTTGGTTTTATAGTTGAGAATTTGTATAAAATTGACAAAATGTGACATAAACTGTTGTATTTTCCCGATAACTCCGGGGTTTGTGGCGATGTAGAATTCAAATGTCAGTAAATTCGAAAATATAAAAGATATGTGCCTGAAATTCATGTCAGTTATTCCGCAAAGTGTGTTTAATAAGTGTACCAAATTTGAAGAAAAATCACCCATGCCTTATATCTCCCTCAAAACATTCTCATGAGTTCTGGGACACCCTGTACGTCATGTTGCGGGTTATCATTTGGCACAAAGTAAGACGATATAGTCTAGCTTTTAGAAATGCTCTCGGTTTAGAATTTGATTTTTAAATAAAGCTGTAATTCCATGCATTTAGACCATCGCTTTTGTTACATTGACGTAAGTTGTCAATAAGAATTGGTATAATATAACAGACTTCCGTTAATGTAAAAAAGCGAGGGGCTAGATATATGAATTGCAACTTCATTTACAAAACAAATTCCAAATCGAAGAAACTTATTAAAACTAGACTATATTTACTAGCTTTGTGCCAAATTATAATCTGCAACTTGACTTATAAGTAGGTTTAGATCGAGAAAACAAAAAATCGTAACCAGGAAGTTCATCCATTCTGTTACATGGACGTTCCGTCATGTAACTAGTTGTGGAACAGTGGTATAAGCAAATTACATTTTCAAAAATTCACGCCATCTTTAGCCTCGGTCATATTCGCCCGTAAGGCCATTGTTATTTGAAAATTAATTATGTTTTTGTAAAGGTGGAGTTTGATGCGTTAGATTTTCTAAAGTTTAAGTGTAACAAATGAGTTTGAAATTTACTTTAAGTATTACGAATAGGAAATATTTATCGCGTAGTAATTTGATTAGGGTGATTGTCGGTGGTAAGTGAATAGGATTTTCATGCTTTGGGTATTTCTATTGAACATATAACGATAAAATCATTCTCGGTTTCTATACGCAAGCGAAGTTCCTATCAACATTTAAAAAAAATGTTTTTTTAGATCAAGTAAATCGTTATGTCGAGGAGTATTCGTATTTTATTCTGCTTCATCTAGGATCATTGGGCCGACTAAGTCAAGTACCCCTGCCTCCTTAAGGGTTAATGTTGGGTCACTGGCATGGAAGTTAAGCAACCTCCGATCACAGGGCTTCAAAATCCAGAATATATTCTTTCTTTTTACCCCCTGCGATAAGCAGTTAGCATTTCCCTGATTAAGAACTCGCAATCTGATTGGCTGTCGCAACACTGCGACAGAAATCATGTATACGTCATTGCGCATAATAAGATCACGTGATTCAGTTTAATCGGGCGCTTCCAAATTGGTTATAGCAGGGGGGAAGAAGGAGGTACGGATTCTGGACACCTGCTTAGGAGGATGGAAGTTAAGCGATTTTCGATTTAACCTAAATTCATTACGTCAAAATAATAATCGTTATATTATGTTGTCAAATTCGAACGAATGATATAAGTTTTATAATTATATAAATTGTTAAGAACTTACAGTAAGCACAGCATAGCGCAAAGCTACTTGATCTGAAATTAAGATATTTGCACAGTAAAATAGAATCGAACCCCATGCTTAAGGCTGATGTAAAAATATACCAACGCTGTCGGTCAGCTCAGATTAATGCTGTCGGTCAGCTTGGCTACTACGCCCTTATTTTATTACTCAGAGCAATAATTTTAAGATTTACACATTTTGATAGTGTATTATGAAATCGAACAGCTTGGCTACCAAACCTTTAGATATTACTTAAAGCAAATTAGAGATTTTGATAATGTTTGATGCTATCGCTCAGCTTGGCTATTACGCTGAAAAATGTTACTCAGTGCAACGGTCTAAAGAAATAGAGCTAAAGGTATTGTATGTAATGAGATTAACTGCTGCACGATGGACTGAGATTAATCAGTAAATGTCATACCCGCCATCAAGTGCATTGTTATTTGAAAATTAATCAGGTTGTCCTACTCTATGTTTTTTGTAAACGGATTTTAATTAACTTAAAACAAATAATCAGTAAATGAACTCGATACGAGCAAAAAAGCGTCTAACTTTGAATGTTGTTGCAGAATACTGTACACCGTGCTGTACATCTATATATCTAATGTCATTTGAATAAGGTCTAATTGTATATTGTTCATTTTATCTTTTGGATTGGTTTGAATTGTGGTACTACCACTGCATCAAATGTGGAATTTCTAGTAATTTCTAGACGTGCTTAGTCGGTCTAGGAACTCCGTGTATCTAGAGATTTCTAGGCGTACTTAGACGTGCTTAGAGCTGGCGTGGACAGAGCGTGACTAGAGTCTAGAAATCTCTAAGCACGCCGTGGTTAGACACAAGACAACATTAGTCGTTATTAAATTGCCATGTGAGATTTTGCGCTATATATGGAAACATTTAAATTATAATTTACCGCACGTGTTAATATTTCATGTTTTGCTTTAGCTAAATACGGGATATCAAATCAAAAAGAGTATGTTTTCACTCAATATTCGACTTGAGTCACGAAAAGTACATCGCAACATGGCTTCCTAATTGTTAACTTGTTATAAATTAAGAAGGTCTGTTTAAATGGGTATTTCCACTAATCAACACCCATTATTTCGCATTGACAAGTACCAGGGCCAAATCCAGCATTTGCTAAGGGGATGACTTTTGAATTATTCCAGGGGAGAGGTCACATTTGATATTTGCTCAAAAATTACACGAAAACTGCTCAAAATGGTGAAAGAATTATTGCCCAGGGGATACAGTATTATTTTAAACTAGACATCTCTGTCGGCGAGGGGGGCTAACTTATTCCAGGGGTGGGGTCACATTTGATATTTGTTCAAAATCACACGAAAACTGCTCAAAATGATGAAAAAATAATTGGCCGGTGGATGCAGTATTATTTTAAACAATACATTACTGTCTGCGAAGGGGAGGGGGGGGGGGGCTAACATATAGTTGAAATTACAGAATACGCTACCTTAATTTTTGATAATCTATAAAAATAATCTTGTCATAAACAACTACTGATTTATATATGTGAACGGATATTTGTAAATTTGGTTTAAAAAGAAACTGAATATAGGGTAAAAATGAGGGAGACACAGACGTCGGAAGAGTGGGGATAAAATCTAATCAACACTAAGCTGAGACAGAATGAGAATCATATGTCTGGACTCGCAAGATTTTCATAAACATATTTGTTGATTGCTCGCGAAAACAAAAACAAATTTCAGGGTTCATTGGCATCACACAATATTTGCAAAATGGAGGAGTGCATTTTCCCAGGATTTAAAACAATGCTTTACTTTAAACGTCGCCCCTCATACTAGCATA
Organism: Owenia fusiformis; assembly: GCA_903813345.2. Lineage (NCBI taxonomy): Eukaryota > Metazoa > Annelida > Polychaeta > Sabellida > Oweniidae > Owenia > Owenia fusiformis. The sequence continues at coordinate 10,248,347 of CAIIXF020000004.1, forward strand.
CACTTTAACTATCAGATTCAGGAGCACCCTGCCCTTGATATATTAATACATAGTTTTCTTGTACCCCTTTTCAAAAATACAACGAACTAAATACATAGTAATAATGATCTTGGAATTGATTTCTTTGATCTGTAATCTAGATCACACAATAACTAATTAACTGTTTGATTGCGTTTTGCTTCTTCAAAGACGGGATATCCCTAAATTACCTTGATTACAGCATGGGCCCACAAGTGAGTCCATGATTGCAGTCTACATAGTCTATAGGCTATTTTTAATTCCTCATTATTTTAGTTGTGTATCTCTGAATCCCGGCTCTGATTATCATATACAATTTACTTTAACCAATTTTACCCGTTTTTTGAACTTCAAAACTGTCACATACATATTGGTGGTCCCTAATCATATTAGGACCAATAACAAACAACATAATTAAAACTGGAAAACATACAATACATATTCATCATCTCATCTATTTCTCCGGTTTGTATCTCCCGGTAATCTTTATGCCTTGAGCCACCCCCCCCCCTTACAGATACTTTAGATACACTTATTTTCACGCTACTTAATTTGACGAATTTGCTCAATTTCAAATATTGGTGGCAATTTAATTTGGCGGAATCAGGACTGAAGTTTAATCTTTGTCTATGTTTAGACATGGGCTATCAAAAGATTCTCTTGAAAGCCCATGGTTTATGTCATTAGGACGGGTATTTACTAAGATATTTTCAGTATTTCTTTTGGGATAATGTATGACATGTTGATGACATGCTCAGTTGACAGGAAAGGGGGCCCCAGAAGTTTAATTTCTGAAGTGCATTTGACAAAAATTCCAAACTGAAATTTGACCGATTTTAATTTGGCGGATTTTCTGACTCCGTCAATCCGTCTAATTAAAACGGGAGCCAAAGTAAGTATCTTCAGTTATATCAATATTATTTTGTATCTATCTGACATTATAATTTCGAAGAGAGATTCTCCCGGGGGCATTCGGGATTTCGAACATAATAAACTTAATTTGAAATTGATTCTGAAATTCTGTCAGAATGGAATACATGGACCTGGTTACATGGTTTATCTTATTCTAAATGGACAAATAAGATCGCAGGGGCAGGAAACTCCCCCGTAGTTGACAATTTGTTCATATAAAAGGCATTTGCATTAATCCTTTTGATAACTTTCTTTCGCAGTTGGTCTCTTGACCCGAAACATTCTGGCTACAACAATACAATTGAGTTTTAGAGAAAAAAGTGTGACTAACCACCCTAAGAGGAACGTTGGAGCTTTTTAAGACCACATTAAGCCCCGACTTTAACTAACATCTCCCGGTAACATCCTAACCCATGTTAAAGCCAAGCTTTTCCAGGATATCTTCAATCAATCCTCAACCCCTGTTAAAGACCCATTTTACAGGGTGTCTACACCGGGGCCTACCCCCTTGACCCTCGTTAAAATCCTACTTTTGAAGGTAACATACCCCTTCAACCTCCCTTCAAAACCCTACTTGTACAGGGTACCTACCCCTAAATCCCATGTTAAAGCCCTTATATTTGCCTGGTACATACATACCCCCCTCCCTCTCAAGCCGTACTTTTGCTGTTCCCCACAGCTGAATTCATTTGTGAACTATTATTTTGCTATAATGAATCCTGGTGGATGTGATATCTGTAAAATATACAAAATGTACATTATATATGCGGTCTGGGGTGTGAGGGGGTTCATTTAAAAAAACAATTTCGGGGGTCTCACTTTTGACAATCAGAGACAAAGGTCTCAAATTTGTTGAACAAAGCATGGAATGCCCATGAACCAATTATGAATATTATCAAATGAAAACAAAATATTATTTCCTTATAATCCAAATACTTCCTTGTTTTTATAACTGCTGAACCTTAGGACCTATAGCCATTTATCATGTGGGTCGACACTGTTTATTTATTTGCATAGATATGTTACTGGCCTTGGGGAGGCACACGATGCCTTCTAGCAATTTCAGATTTGTATTGTTTGAACTTCTATTTTGTTTAATGCACACTTCTGATCACCATATCAAATCATTTGAATCATACATAATTTGCACGAGTCTTAGGTTTGAATGAATTAAAATGACGTAAGCTAAGCGTAAAATTTTTGAAAAAAGACTATCAAAAGACGAATTGTTTTTTGAATACTTTGCGAGGAAATCAATATTGGTGTACCGTATTGAAGTCATAAACAACAGCTTCGAGATGTCAGCCCGAAGACTATCTCCCGGTTCAAATTTCCGCCCTTACATAACAATGTTGTTGGTGGGAAGAGGAAATCGAGTATGTATTGATCTAGTTAATTAGTGATTACAGATAGATTAAAGGAAAGGAGACTTGAAAGTGAATTCTCAAAATTGAGAATTCTGATTGTAATCAAAACTATATGAATTGATACTAATCGCACGGACATGGACTAGTATTTTAAATCATTTCATATCCTATCCAACAGCAAGTGAAATCAAATGATCAAGCTACTTATATAGTTTGCAAGTGCTGCCTTGTGGTTTGAGAATGCTGCCTTGTAGTTTGAGAATGCTGCCTTGTAGTTTGAGAATGCTGCCTTGAGGCTTCAATTCATGCTTAGAACACTATATATGAGTTACATTATAGTTTGCAAGTACTGCCTTGTAGTTTGAGAATGCTGCCTTGTAGTTTGAGAATGCTGCCTTGTGGTTATACTACTCTGCCTTGAGGTTTCAATTCATGCTCAGAACATTATACATGAGTTGCATTATAGTTTGCAAATGCCGCCTTGTAGTTTGAGAATGCTGCCTTGTAGTTCGAGAATGCTGCCTTGTGGTTAGAACACTATATATGAGTTACATTATAGTTTGCAAGTGCCGCCTTGTGGTTATACTACTCTGCCTTGTGGTTTTAATTATGCTTAGAACACTATATATGAGTTATATTACAGTTTACAAGTGCCGCCTTGTGGTTTGAGAATGCTGCCTTGTAGTTTGAGAATGCTGCCTTGTGGTTATACTACTCTGCCTTGCCTTGTGGTTTTAATTATGCTTGGAACACTATATATGAGTTATATTATACTTTGAAAGTGCCGCCTTGTGGTTTGAGAATGCTGTCTTGTAGTTTGAGAATGCTGCCTTGTGGTTATATATGAGTTATATTATAGTTTGCAAGTGCCGCCTTGTGGTTTGAGAATGCTGCCTTGTAGTTTGAGAATGCCGCCTTGTGGTTATACTACTCTGCCTTGTGGTTTTAATTATGCTTTGAACACTATATATGAGTTATGTTATAGTTTGCAAGTGCCGCCTTGTAGTTTGAGAATACTGCCTTGTAGTTTGGGAATGCTGCCTTGTGGTTTTAATTATACTTAGAACACTATATATGAGTTACCTTATAGTGCCGCCTTGTGGTTTGAGAATATCCCCTTGTAGTTTGAAAATGTTGCATTGTACTGTAATACTCTGCCTTGAGGTTTCAATTTATGCGTAGAACATTATATTGGAGTTGCATTATAGTTTGCAAGTGCCGCCTTGTGGTTTGAGAATATCGCCTTGTAGTTTGAGAATTTTGCTTAGAACACTATATATGAGTTTTCATTATAGATTTCAAAATCAAATTCGCAAAACGTGAAATAAGTGTTAAATATTAATTCCAGTACAGTATGTGTTCTTTTATACCCTTTGCATTCGTTTGACTTCACTTCTTAAAAGAGAGCTTCGTCTGTAGTTTAACTAGACTCTGCACGCAGGGTAGTTCTTTTACTAACAGAAAATAGATTTCAGATTTCAGATTGAAGACCTTTATTGTATGTTCTTTACATTTGAAAATACAAAGCATTATTATGAACTAAAATTAACTATTAACAGTTCATATGGATAACATGTACTATACTGTGTTACATCATGTATAATTCTAATAATATTGTCACATACATAGGAAAATCTATATTTGACATGTTTAATATTCAGATAAATACAATAAATATGATTTACAGATGTAATGTTGCATTATGTTCTTGCCTTTCTTAGTTGTCCAGATTACATACATGTAGGTATATTATATATAGAATAAAATGTTTTTCATACAATTGTGACATCACAATATACAGGTACATTGTACGGGTAAACTTTAAATTAAAAGAATTAATTATGATTTTACCTTTACCTGTATATTGTGATGTGTGTTAATGTATGAAAAACAGTCTACCTGATGAAGATTTTATTTTGTTTTTATTGCAAATACGTTCTTATTGCAATTATACATTATTTTTAACAACAAAACCCTTCTTATTTTCACCCTGAGTCTCATTTAAAATCTAAAGTTAGTTTTGTTTATCTGAAATGTACCTTATCATTTCTCACAGTGCGCCAGAAGTACGACTTTTATAGGTCCCTTACACATGCCTACATCGGACCTGGTAATCTGACATTATCTTCGTAAATGCTTGCTCGAAAATCGAAATTTCCTTGAAAAGTCCAGGGTTTGATGATGGGGTGGTACTTAATTAACTCGCTAAATATAGTTTTATACCAGTGGGACGAAATACAAGTATCAATCCTTTAAAGTTTGTCCGAGAGAGAAATCTATTTAACAATAGCAATGTTAATACTAGTTAGAATTGTTATCTAGAAATTAAATCACAAAAGCTCAGTGACATTTGAAGTACAAAAACAATGTCGTGCATTATAAAAACAACAAGTCTGTCAACCATGGTTGTCTCCCGGTTATCTTGTTGATGAATGAATTTGCTTACTTGATGAATTAAAATGTGCATCTGTTTAAAGTGTATTAGGTATCCGGGATTAGGTATATGTTGTCTAAAGTGATAAGAAAATATGTATGCGCAAGGGCTCATACGAATCAGAGGAATTATTAAAGTATTTCAATTAAACACTCATGAATATGTTGGTCTGTCATGGCGGATTTTAACTAAGATATAAATGTACATTGGTTATGTATTAAGTTTCTACATAGTGTATGTTATCGCAAATTGTACTGTTGTGCGAAGAGCGTGCAAAGAGATTTCAATAATTAGTCACAACGCGTGCAAAGACTTTTGTTACAGTCTTTACACGTCTATACACTGTGTACCAAGAGGTGTAAAGGCGTGTCAAGAGTTGAATTCGTCGCGTGCCAAGAGGTGTCAAAACTAGGAACGCCTATACACGCGGCGTGTCAAGAGCCGTATCTAGACGTGTCAAGTTTTGGAATTCCATTTTTCACGCAGTGTACGCAATATGTGTACATTTAACGCACATTATTTACATTTTCAATCACATTGTTGAACAGTTTGTAAAGATATTATTTATATGAGTCAATTCCTCGTCTGTGTCACCCAATCGTTGTTGCATGCAACCTTAGTGGCACATATTAATTAAAGGTTAGTAAAGTTAAAAAAGTGTAATAAAAAATATAATATACTGCACAATAAAAAAGATTTAATAAAATTGATGGAGAAACGTTGCTAAGGTTATTCGATAATAGTGCATTACAAAACAAAAAAATATGTAAGCAAAAGTGAAAAGGGAAACACTAAAAAGAGTGACAAAGAACACTACAGGAAAGTGCACAAGTGCAAAAGGAAAACATTAAAAGCGTTACAAAGGACAGTGCAGGAAAATGCACAAGTGTAAAAGGAAAACACTTAAAAGAGTGACAAAGAACACTACAGGAAAATGCACAAGTGAAAAGGAAAACACTAAAAAGGGTGACAAAGAACACTACAGGAAAATGCACAAGTGAAAAGGAAAACTATAAAAAGGGTGACAAAGAACACTACAGGAAAATGCACAAGTGAAAAGGAAAACACTAAAAAGGGTGACAAAGAACACTACAGGAAAATGCACAAGTGAAAAGGAAAACTATAAAAAGGGTGACAAAGAACACTACAGGAAAATGCACAAGTGCAAAAGGAAAACATTAAAAGCGTTACAAAGGACAGTGCAGGAAAATGCACAAGTGTAAAAGGAAAACACTTAAAAGAGTGACAAAGAACACTACAGGAAAATGCACAAGTGAAAAGGAAAACACTAAAAAGGGTGACAAAGAACACTACAGGAAAATGCACAAGTGAAAAGGAAAACTATAAAAAGGGTGACAAAGAACACTACAGGAAAATGCACAAGTGAAAAGGAAAACACTAAAAAGGGTGACAAAGAACACTACAGGAAAATGCACAAGTGAAAAGGAAAACTATAAAAAGGGTGACACAGAACACTACAGGAAAATGCACAAGTGAAAAGGAAAACACTAAAAAGGGTGACAAAGAACACTACAAGAAAATGCACAAGTGCAAAAGGAAAACACTAAAAGAGTGACAAAGTACAATGCAGGAAAATGCACAAGTGTAAGAGGAAAATAATAGAAAGAGTGACAAAGAACAGTGCAGGAAAATGCACAAGTGTAAGAGGAAAATAATTGAAAGAGTGACAAAGAACAGTGCAGGAAAATGCACAAGTGTAAGAGGAAAATAATAGAAAGAGTGACAAAGAACAGTGCAGGAAAATGCACAAGTGTAAAAGGAAAATACTAAAAAGAGTGACAAAGAACAGTGCAGGAAAAGCCCAAGTGTAAAAGGAAAATACCAATAAGAGTGACAAAGAACAAATGTTAAAGGAAATATTACAAAGAGTGACAAAGAACAGTGCGGGAAAATGCACAAGTGCAAAAAGAAAACACTAAAAAGAGTGACAAAGAACAGTGCAGGAAAATGCACAAGTGTAAAAAGAAAACACTAAAAAGAGTGACAAAGAACAGTGCAGAAAAATGCACAACTGTAAAAGGAAAATACTAATAAGAGTGACAAAGAACAGTGCAGGAAAATGCACAAGTGTAAAAGGAAAATACTAGAAAGAGTGACAAAGAACAGTGTGGGAAAATGCACAAGCGCAAAAGGAAAACACAAAAAGAGGGACAAAGGACAAGTGTAAAAGGAAATATTACAAAGAGTGACAAAGAACAGTGCGGGAAAATGCACAAGTGCAAAATGAAAACACTAAAAAGAGTGACAAGAACAGTGCAGGAAAATGCACAAGTGCAAAAAGAAAATACTAAAAAGAGTGACAAAGAACAGTGCATTTTCCCGCAAAAGGAATATGTCCGTCTTCATCGCGGATATTTCATATTTACAAGTGCGTCCTAAAACCTCCTGTTTAAATGAGAACCCCTATTCCCGCGCCTTACCATCGATAACGTACAGTGACAAAATATACGGGTGTTCACTTTAGCTGTGCGTTGTCATATATTAACGATCTGAAGCAAAAAACTCTGATTTTGGTTTTAACAAATTCTATCAGAGGAATATAATGAAGTGTTCCATTTAAGCTGTCCGTTGTCATATATTAATGATTTGAAGCAAAAATTGTGATATAGGTTTTGAAAGATTTACCTAAAGAATATTATGGACATCATGTTTAATTTCATGCGCATGCTCTTGGCAAGACATAACTTTCTGATAAGTTAACAGATTCTCGAGTATAGTGTATGCTCGGAAATTTTGTCACTGTACGTTGTCGATGGTTAGGCGTGATCTCAACCAATTAGAATTGATACATACCTCGTCCGAGTAACATAATTTTACTGGTAAAGACTGAATCAACCAATGTTCTTCTGAACAGATATACGATGCATAATCAATTCTGGATTGATAAACATGATATTCTTGTCGATATTTATGCTCAGAATACAATACACAGTAAATGAGATTTTCCCAAAAACTGAAGATAAGTTAAGATTTTCCTTATTTCTCAGTTTTTCTTAATTTCAAATTATCTAAGAATAGCATGTAGGTTATAGCTGAAACCGAAATAATCGTAAACCGTATGCAGTGATTCCCAGTTGTTGGAGTGTCCACCAAAATGTAGCTTGTGTTAAACGGAGCAAGCCGATTTGTGCCAATGAAATGAACGATGAATAACCTGTCCTAAATTGATGATTGTGATGCTTAGAATGTAATACACAGTTATAGTTTTGTCATAAAATGAAAAGAAAAAAATTCGAATTATGTTGAAATAATGTTATTATATTTTTTCTTATTTACATACAAATTATAATTATACGAATGATTCGCATAACGCACATGAATGCAAAATGATCTTCAGTATCCATTAATTCCCAAATTGCTAGATTAACCCAACCTAGCTTGAGCTAAAAGGAACAAGCCGATTTGTAAACTTGAGAAAGAATCTTTTTTTTGTATGTCGAGCTTTTCAGCTTTTCAGCTCTTGTTTCAGTTTCAAACAATTTATCCAAGAATAACATGCATAACACACACCAAAAATGATCGGTCGTGAGACAGTATCCCATTATTCCTAGTTGCTAGATTGTCCTTACCCAGTTTGTGTTAAATGGAGCGGGCTGATTTGTAAACTAAGCGTTCTGTTGTTCCACAACAAAAAATACGATGCATAATCTTGTCTGAATAGATGATCTTGATTGTCTTCATCAAGAATGCAATTCCCAGTTTTAGTTCTGGAATGAAATTTTAGAAAAAATGCATACCAAAGTAAGAGAGCATCCATTGTTTCCCAGTTGTTGGCTTGTCTCTACCTAACTTGTGTTAATGCACCATTCAAAAGTTTGCGTGAGACCCCCGTGAATGTTGAGAGATAGACGTTCAGTACTGTGTCACCATATGTCACGCCCAGTGATCGAAAGAAATGAGCGGAGGGGGATTAGCTGATTTTCTCTAGAAACCCCAAAATGAATAGGCGTACGACACGGGGAAATGTGTTAAGACTTCTAAATTTTTTTGAACTGGTGGGCTTCTAAGATATAAGAACAATTTAAAAGGCGCAGCGTCGCCAACGTGCAAAAGCCAATATGTCTGCTATAAATCAAGCAATATTATAAGTTATTGAATGATTTGAAGTGCAATACAGGATATATTCTGCTCGAGAAATTCCGTATTGGAACGAGACGAAGTCGAGTGCCAATACAGAATATCGAGACAGAATATATCCTGTATTGCACTTCAAATCATTCAATAACGTTTTTATCGTGTGATCCTCTGTATTGCTACTGAGATTGTCCCTTCCGTACCAATATTTTCTGTATTACGACGGAGATGATCAACGGGGACAATCTCAGTAGCAATACAGATTGGTACAGCACAAGAACTGACCAATCAGAAGGCTTCATTTTACAGATCATACGATAAAATGGTTTACAAGACCAGTTATACATAATGTACTTGTAAGTGACGTTATCAACACATTTGCTATCGTCATTGCTGGTTTTATAAAATACGTTATCATACGTTATGTAAAAAATAATCGAAAATAATATATTTTGAACGGAGGGGGGAAGGTAAACGGAGGGGGAGTAATATATCTATAAGACATATGAAAAGAGATGTAACTTGACTTTATTTCAAATAACTCAAAAAGCCCCTATTTTTCACTCTTCAGAGTTGTTACTGAGTTTCTGAATTCATCTTTCAAATACACGAATTCGCGGAAATTTCCCCTTAAAGTCCTATCACTCCCCCTCCGTTCACACCCCGTTCATTTTTAATTATTTCGATTATTTTTTATCTAACGTGTTGAAACAAATTGGTCCTTGGTGACCGCATAGAACCACTCGGTCCAACTATGCATATTGAAAACCGTTAATCCACCGTTTTTCTTCAAACTTCTTCCATACAAAAAAAAACAAAAATGCCTTTCTGTTGGAACATTATTCTGTTATACAGAGTCCCTCCTTTTAGCAGCGTTTTGGTCCCCAGAAGCGCTTCTCAAAGTTGGGGACCCTAAACGGCTCTAAAAGGAGGGACTGCTTTACAGAATAATGTACTTACAGAAGACATTTTTGTTTTGCTTTGTATGGAACAAGTTTGAAGAAAAACGGTGCTGCATGCGACTCGCAATCCTTGATTCAAACATTTGGTTGGTCTAAAGTTCAAACGGTTCTCAACATGATAGTTGGATTCGAGGGATTATATGTAGTAACCAGGGATCAATTCGTGACTATGACGTCTTTCTCCGGTCATTCTAAAATCAAATTTCTTTAGCACACAAAAAGTGTCTGTGAATTTCTGTTATTGGAATGTTTGAAATAGGAAAGGTATGGATGTAAGGGGTCCGGATGTCGTTAACAAAAATCGTTGAACTCTTAGAGCGCAAAAATCGTTGAACTCTTAGAGCGATGCAGAACAATTAGGAAATTATATATAATCAATAGTAACATTATGCAAGAAAATGAATATATCAGAATGGAAATCAATTTCTCTAAGTATACCGATAGTATTCCTTTTATATCGTTTAACATCAAATCTATGTATATTGTATGTACTCATGTAACGCCAGAATGCAGATTCGGTGAACTGCGATCATCATACAAAATGAGGGTAATGTTACAATGCGTATTGACGATCACATGCATGACGTCATTATCTGACACGACTGAACTTTTAGAACATATGTTCAGAAGAGTGAGAGATGAAAAGTTCATACCTGACGGTAAAGTTGGAATCGGACATCTAAAAAACATCGTCATTAACACTCCACTAGATTGTGCCGTAGAGTGTTTAAAAACATCGACCTGTGCCCGGATAAATGTTGGGAAACTGACGGAAACGGAGTGGAGCTGTGATTTGTTTGGATGGGGCACAGGTACAAAAACAACTAGCCCAAATGATCAACATTGGACAATCATCAATGGTGAGTTTTGTTCATATATACAGTACAGGGTGGGCCAATAAAAATTGGAACATTTTTCTATTAATTCAATTGTCTTTATTTTTGCAGTTCATTTTACAAAAATTCAGATAATGGTAAAATAATTATTTGTGAAAATGTTAAAGATAAAAACATGTATGTATGATTATTTTTGGCTTGTAATGGTCATAATCTGTATTCTGCATGGTAAATTTTTATTGGTCTACCCTGTATGTGTATATTTTTATTTATTTATTTATTACAGTGTCACCCGTAATTATACGGCTTATGAGACACAATTACAATCATATTATAAGCAGATAAGTCAGAATTAACACTTACTTTAATCTATCTTTAGCCTCCAAAGACAAAAGCAAAAAATTTGAAACATATTTACAGAGTGATTTAGAATTCAATAAGTACATTCTATGTAAGTTCATCTCTCTGGTTAATATATCAGAAACAAGTCAAATTCTTTACTTCAGAGAATATTTTTAATTTATTGAGACTTTCGACTAATATCCCTTAGTCTTTTTCAAAATATAACAGCATGTATACATTTATGTGACGTCATAAACAGACAATGGAAAATTTAATTATGTAACAAATGACCTAGTAACCTAAAAAAATAACAACAACAAAAAACATAGATACGAAAAAACGAATGACCTAATGATAACCTTAAGATAAATATATCATCGTTATGGTAACAATTAAACTCAAATATTACTATTGCATACTTTGCTATACCATTCTTAATTTACAATATTTTATGATACAAATTGTCCAACTGATACCCATTATCTCTGTTCATTTTAGGTTGCATTGTTTTAATATGAATTGCTTCCTTAACCCTACGTTTAAGATCATGACTCTCATTATCAATGATTTTTACATTGTTCCAGTTTATATTATGATCATATTCCATGGAATGTTCAATAACCGCAGAAGCAAGACCTCCAGTCGACAGTAATGTGGGTCTACGATGTTCTCTGATTCTAGTAACTAGTTCCCGCTTTGTTTCACCTACATAAGTGGCAATACAGTCTTTACAATCAATTTTGTAAATTACACCGGACTTCTTTTGATCATTAGTTTTGTCCTTTAAATGCACCAACTGTTTCTTGATAGTATTCTGCGATGAGAAACATACTCGGACACGATGCCTTTTAAAAATACGCCGTAACTGGTTGGAAATACTAGGGATATACGGAAGAACTGCAGTACACCTTATATCGTCCTCATTTCTTGTTCTGTTTACATTATTTGTCGCATGTCTTTCACCTTCTTTAATCAGCCATTCCGGGTACCCACACTCCTTTAATGATCGGCAAACCAGTTCCTTTTCTTTCTTTAGATCTTCCTCTTTAGTTACCAATGTTTCTGCCCTCCTAAAGAGGGATTTGACAACTCCTCTTTTAGTATCAAGAGAATGATTTGATTGGAAATGCAAATACTGATTTGTGTGCGTTGGTTTGCGGTAAACACTAAATGACAAAGATCCGTCTTGTTCAATCTGGGACATCGTATCCAAAAATGGGAGACGTTTATCGGCGGAACATACTTCCTTGGTGAATTTTATTCTCTCGTGTTGTTTATTCAAATGTTCACTAAACGATTGTTCATCATCCCTCTTTATGATCACAAACGTATCGTCAACAAATCGACCCCAAAATCGACGATGATATATTTATCTTAAGGTTATTATTAGGTCATTCGTTTTTTCGTATCTATGTTTTTTGTTGTTGTTATTTTTTTAGGTTACTAGGTCATTTGTTACATAATTAAATTTTCCATTGTCTGTTTATGACGTCACATAAATGTATACATGCTGTTATATTTTGAAAAAGACTAAGGGATATTAGTCGAAAGTCTCAATAAATTAAAAATATTCTCTGAAGTAAAGAATTTGACTTGTTTCTAATAAGTACATTGTTTTCTTTTCATTATCACAAGACTCAAATAGATCATATATAGCTTTTACTTTACAAAACATTTCCTCTCTTAATTTATGATTATCCATGAAGTGATGTCTGTTAATATACTAGTACCCAAGAATGAAGAGTCCTATGTCAGTTTGAGGAAACCAGAAATTTAGAGAAAACGGTATAATTCTGAATGAACACATATTTAGGAGGAAACTATACAAATTACTGTTTTTTGAACTAGTCTACAGTATTCTTAAACATGTTCTTCAGGTTGGATTATTAAATCACATCACAAAACTATTTTTTCTTCTTTTCACAACCTTTATTTTACTAAACAGGACGTTACGGATCCTGTCTGAATCCCTTTTCAACTGTTATAAAAACTGTAATGAAGCGCTACAAAATTATTAAATAAAAAAAAATTAAAAAATATATTTTTTAAATTGTTTTGTAGCGCTTTAGTTCAGTTTTTATTACAGTTGAAAATGATCCAGACAGGATCCGAAACGTCCTGTTTACTGTTAGTAAAATAAAGGTTGTGGAAAGAAGAAAAAATAGTTTTGTAATTTGTAGTCCTAATTAGTTATTTAGAACCAAATCTATTTAGATGCTTAAGATGACCTCCTATCACTTCCATAACCCAGCAAGACAAGCATCCCCTTTGTCAACACATATTAACAGATATTCTATGTCCTTTTTGAAATCCAGAGTGAACATTTAACAATAAAACATTCTTCGATTTTCGCCCTTATTTACTACGATTTTACTTACTTACACCCCAGTCACATTTCCCACGGCCGCCGTGAGGTCTGTCATTTCTGCGGCCAGTAGCTTTTCTACGCTCGTCGTAGAATTTCTGCGCTCCCATACTTTTGCAGTCACATTTCCCACGGCAGCCGCACGGTGAATTTTAAATTTCTGTTGATAGATATTACTTTATTTCATTTTATTTACATCGGGACAATTTATAAATGTTATTCATATTGCTAAGATGTAATATCAAATGAAAAGTGATCGTGAAACATTGACAAATAATGATTCAATCTTGTTGAGCCAGTTGATTTCTACGGGGACCTCAGAAATGAACAAATATTATAACTCGAGTTATAATTTCTACGGCGACCCTGCGGCCTGTAAAAAAAACTGTAAAAAAAAACTGTAAAAAAAACTGGATACGCCGTACGGAGGCCGCAAGGCGAACGTAGGTTTCCTACGCTCGCCGCAGAAATTCACCGATTTAATTGATCTGCGGTCGACTTACGGCCGCCGTGCGACAAATGTGACTGGGGTGTTAATAGCATTTAGAAATAAAACAGCAAATTAAAAAAAACGTTGTGAGACGGGGAATAGAGGGGCTAAACAAAGTTTTACGATAGATGAGATAATGTAATTATAAGACTAAATAATCTTGTAGAATGTGAAGGTGGCTTTTTAACAAACATCTACGAAGGTTCGTCATATTGCATAATCGAGGAGCAACTTGAATGGAAAGATGCTGAGATGAAATGTATCGAGTATGACGCTCATCTGGTTGCCATAGAGACTTCGAACGAACAAACATCTTTGGTGAACTACCTGGAGAATAACTCTGGTAAACGACAAACCACTTTTGAATTATATCCGAGCAATGGTCATATCACCTTGAGAGAAAAAACAATGTTTTTTATCAAGGCTATAATATTTCAACCATCACTGTCTCTGTAGATTTAAATGTAACTGTAGGCTAAGGTCCATAGAAATATTTTTTAAATAAAGATGGCATGGTAATCGATCTGTGTTTATTCATATAATTCTTAAGGAGGATTGCACCGGTAGTATCCAAAGCCCCGCTATGATTTCAAAGTCGCGAGCAAGTTCCCGCTGAAATCGCGAGGAATAAAAAAGTGATGGGTTGTCTTTTGTTTACTTGAATTGTATGATGTACAAAACGTTTTCTTTTTAATTTTCCGCAATGATTACATGGTATTGAGAATAAAAAGGCAACTGATGGAAAAAAGTATCACGAGCGGTCGTTCTGTGGTTCTTTATTTGACAATTGAAGAGAGAAAAGTATCATCTTGAATCTTTATCTATATATTTCTATACGTTATAGGTGAAGAACGACGTTGTCCTGTGGTTGAAATAACGGTAGTGATTTGAAATAAAAATGTACTGAGTTTCACTTCCTAAAGCTTTACAGAACACTTTGTATTTAAATGTTATCATATCTCTCAAGGCCCAGCTTCTAGCGGAGCAAAAAGCAAAGACCCCGCTGAAATCATGAGGAGGCCCCGCTGAAAACATGAGGAGGTCCCGCTGAAAACAGGAGCAAGTGTCTCTCAAAAATGGAATGAATCCTGATTATACCGTGAAAATCTCCCACTATCGTACCCAGCTTGATCCACTATTTTACCCAGTTTCATGAATACATCATTTGTTGATACAATTCTTAAAAACAGCAAATACTGTATTGATATAGTACATATTATGATACGTTGTAATGGAAAAATGTGATGAGAATTAGATCGGATGAAATGTTAAAAGTTTAACCTCATTTTCATAATTACGATGTGAACATAAATGTTGTTGATTTTACGCATCAAATCTAATCAATTCAACTGTTTGAAAAGTAAGTGGAATTCCATCATTTATGAGTACAAGTCGATATTTAGTAAGATTCATGCGTAAGCTAAAACGATTAAGTCAGAAAAATGTTCAGTTATACTATTTTTGTCTCAATCTTCTGTTGCCAGCTTAGATACTCACTCACTCACTCACTCACTCAACCACCCACTAACTC
This sequence comes from Owenia fusiformis, assembly GCA_903813345.2. Taxonomy (NCBI): domain Eukaryota; kingdom Metazoa; phylum Annelida; class Polychaeta; order Sabellida; family Oweniidae; genus Owenia; species Owenia fusiformis. Next base: position 10,263,699 of record CAIIXF020000004.1, read on the forward strand.
ACTCACTTTTTCCCTCCCTTTTCAGAAATGAACGAACGCACGAACGAATGCAAAAAGTATTTACCAACAAATAACGAACGAACACTCGCACGGACGTACGCACGAACGAAGGCATGCACGAATAAATGCACACATGAATGAACGGTCAGACGAACGTACCAACGCACACACGAACGGTCGTTTGAACGCACAAACCGACGGCTAGACAAACACGCGCAAAAACGACCAGACAAACGCACGCATGAACGGACGGTCGAAAGAACGCACGCACGGACGAAAGGACGTTCAGATAGACGCACTCATGACTGAATGGACAGTCGGACGAAACAAGCACGAACGGAAGATCGGACGAACGCATGCACGCACGAATGAACGGTAGAACAAACGCACGCACGAACGAACGGACGGTCGGACGAACGCACACTCGAACGAATGGATGGTCAGACGAACGCACGCACGCGCTAACGATCGGACGGACGAACGCCCGAACGAACGGTGGGACAAACAAACGCACGAATGTACGATTGGACGGTCGGACGGGCGCTGGCACGAACGGACGGTTTGACGATCGCACGAATGGACGATTTGACTATCGCACGAATGCACGAACGAACGAACGAACAAACGGTCAGACGATCGCATGCCTGAGCGAACGGATTTCGAACGAACGCACCAACGAACGTACGTACGGTCGAACAAACGCATACACGAACGTACGGTCGGACGAACGCATGCACGAACGAATGAACGGTCGGACGAACGCACGCAAAAAATGGACGGTCAGAAGAACAAACAAGCCAATGAAATATATGTGTCCTCAGAAATTCCTTGGAACATCGAATTATATAGAATTTACATTTAACTGTACGCGAGACGAGCCTACGACAAAATTGATAGGAATTTATTATGGTACAAGCTTAGCCAAATAGGCATATCTGGTCGCTTTATGGGCGCACTTCAAGCGATGTACAATGACGTAAGGAGTTGTGTGAGCATCAATGGACACTTAACTGAATCATTTGAGGTTGCATCCGGCCTTAAGCAGGGCTGTTTAACATCTTGTTTGCTCTTCAATCTATATATAAATGACCTTATCGATGATGTAAAATCTCTGAATTCGGGAGTCGACGTCAACGGAGAAAATTTTTCCATCCTTGTCTACGCTGACGATATAGCATTTATAGGCCCAACTGAAGAGGCAGTGCAACGTATGTTGGATGTATTACGCGCATGGTGCTTTAAATGGAGAATGTCATTAAATACTTCGAAAACGAATGTGGTGCACTTTCGACCAAAGTCCGTACCCCAAACTAACTTCGCATTTAAATTTGATAATCATGACATCAACGTTAAACCATCGTACAAATATCTTGGACTCAGTTTCAATGAACACTTGGATTATTCTCTGATGGCGAAAGCAATAGCTCAATCTGCCAGTCGTGCGTTGGGTCTTCTAACAGCAAAGTATAAGTCCTTTGGAGGCCTCCCTTATAAGTGCTACACGAGATTATACGATTGCCTAGTGCGACCAATACTGGAGTACGGTGCTGAGGTATGGGGACTTAAGCAACATTCCTGCATTAATGCTGTGTTTCACAGAGCATGTAGAATTTTTCTTGGAGTTGGGAAATACACACCAAACCTTGCAGTGAGAGCAGAAATGGGATGGCATTCCCCCTACGAACGGCAGATCCGGTCAGCGACTCGATACAGAGATCGCTGCGAAGCCCTTGAGCGCAATAGGATACCTCGCCGTATTTACAAGTGGAACCAAGATTATGCCTCTCCTAGAACCAAGAACTGGTATTACAACCTGCATCATATTATAACCAGTGATCTCTCACTTCCGTTTGATTCTCCACTTGGCCACGTATCTGCCGAACTAGAGGCAATTGTCTTCCAAAGCTGGCAACAAACCATTTGGAACGACGGAAACCGCCCAGCAGGCCAAGGAAATAAGTTAAGAACATACAGAACTTTCAAGCTGGATTTACAACCGGAATTCTACCTAGCATCTCATATTTCCATTCGCGACCGGAAAGCATTAGCCTCTTTGAGATGTGGCGTTGCTCCGCTACGTTTGGAAACGGGGCGTTACGAACGACTGTCAGTTCCAGAGAGACTGTGTTATTTTTGTGATGTTAATGCCATTGAAAATGAACACCATTTCTTGTTAAAATGTCCGTTTTATTCTAGTATCAGAAATGATTTATTTTCCAAGGTTCAGAATAAAATTACAAACTTTCAAAGACTTACTGACGATGAGAAGTTCTATATCTTGATGTCAAATCATGAGATTGCTGTTTATGTGGCAAAGGCCTGTGGCCAAATGTTTAAAAAAAGAGAACATAAACTGTACAGTTAATTTTGATGAATATCGTTTTATACATAGTGTCTTATAGGCCGAACACGGCCTGGGGTAAGAATATTGAATGCTTTTAATACGTTTGAATTTTATTACCATTTGTATTTTAGCTACATGTTTGTATTAATATATGCCCAGGACACTTTAATAAATTTTACAAATACAAATACAAATGTACAAAGTCTGTTTACACATTTAAGAATTTTATTTTATGACGAGGCTGACAGATGGATCAAACTGCCTGACGTTGCAGAAGAAATAGTTGCGATGTTGCCATTGATATGTTATAATGGTATTAATACGTTATTGACACTCCTTGTACGTTCATATAAAGAAACTCAATATCTTCATAGAATAATAATGCAGCTTTCCTCGCGATCGAAGCGGGACCTCCTCATGTTTTCAGTGGGACCTCCTCATGTTTTCAGCGGGGCCACTGAAACACCTTTAATGATGTATTTCGACCCCCATGGCAGACGTAATTGTACAGTTACTTATCAATACAGACCATATTGATCCAATATGTATTATGAAGTATGTAAATCGTATTTATTGCCTTTATTTTAACGATAAAAGTAATATATATGAACAGTAAATTATGCAAACGTGCATGTTGACGCCCCTCTTTTCAATGCCAGTGAAGAAGAATAATTTTTATGTCATTGTTTGTCAAATGTATCTGTTTTTAAAGTATTGCTGGAGTATGGAAGAACAGTAATAAGTATTTTCACCCTTTTGGTCCATTTTCCAAAGTGATGCAAATAAACAGGACTATGCTCGCGATTTCAGCGGGAACTTGCTCGCGACTTTGAAATCATAGCGGGGCTATGGATACTACCCGTGGATTGGATCGAAACCCGGTATTTTCCAACAATGAAAGCGTCGAGATGTCGTTAGTTGACTAGTTGACAAAATGGCGGCATATTTTGTGAATTTGAATGTTCAGTTGAAAGTTAATATTTAAAGATTGTCATAGGACTATAGGGCCATGCTGCTACAGTTACAATCCTGATGTAATGCAGCAACTGACCATTCATCAAATACAAGAAGTCAACTCCCTCCAAGGGTATATGAAATCAACTCTATTGAAATGTTTGGGGTTGTGTTCAAGAGGATGTGAAAAGTGGCGCCCCAATGTGCGGGGTGTTGTGAGAGTAGGTCCTCAATCTTTTCAAGAGCTCCAAACAGCCATCTTAGAGGCCATTGAAAAGCTGAAGAACAATTCACATGCATGCCAAGGATGGGTAAGAGGCGTGTGACTGGGAAAGACATTACAAACTGTGGCATGGCCTTATAGTTGCACAGCTAGCACGGCTAAGCACGTCTAAAAATTACTAGAAATTCCACAATTTATACAGTGATATGGATTTCATGTTTCTATTGAATCCCTTATTTTGAAGTCTAGCTAAATAATCGAGTTTGATTTTAAACGTTTTCGGGGATCCGGGCAGAACTCAGGATATAGTACTTGAGTACATTTGCATTCAAAATAATTCAAAATTCAAAATTGCAAATATCATGGAAGTTGATTGCAATTATGTTCGATGATCGTCAACATGAAAGAACAATATGTCTGAATAATTAGCTATTAAACATCTTTATCAAATCTTTCCTACACTTTTAAATGTTGATCTTGTCAAAGAGTACTCTCCATCTGAGATTCAGATGTAGATCGAAAATCAAATTGATTTCAAAGGTATTTATAGATGGTTTACATGAGGGGTTCTGTCCATGGTGTATTCCTTTCATAACAAAGAGTTGTTTTGCTTCCGGGGTCCTAAATTATTCAATTTTAAGTAGTAACTAATAAGATTAAACAGATCAAAAAGACTCGGGGCACTGCCGTCGCCCCATCATGATCAATACAGGTGACAATAAGCGACACATGTTTCAGCGTCATGATAGTAAACCATGACATCTCAAATCTTCCCAGCCCTTGATTTTTGAGATCTTTCATCCCAGCTCATATTTCATCTAATTGGGGTCATAAAACTTGTGTAACTGTGCCTGTTGCATCCTCGCTGGAAGGGTATTTTACAAGTATAAATGAAGTCCTTTGAAGAAGGATGTGCCTGTTGTTAAATACATGTACAATGCCTTACTACATTATGTAATGTATTGACATTAAGGTAGATGATTACATGATAACAATCACACTTATTGACATTCATAACTCTTCCCATATGATATGCTCAGATCACAGAATATGCCTCATTATATCAGAGCATGTTTCAGGCGTTTCAGACCCATAGCCAGGATTTGCCAAGGGGTGGGTTACTTTTTTAAGAAATTCCAGGGGGAGTTTACTTTTGGCAATGTTAGTTCAAAAATGAGCAAAATAATTTAAAAGGTGCTCAGTATGGGGTAAAAAATGCAATTTTGGTCACTGAGGGGGGGGGGGGTCGCTAGAACCAATCTATCCCCCCTGTATTCGGGCCTGCATGTGCTATCTACATATTTGACAATTTGATTGACACGGTTCAAAGTGGACTTTGTTAATTATTCAAACTGTTTTAATATCTAGGAATATGCGTCCAAGTTAAAATCACTCGTAATCAGGGTAGATAAACCTAAGAAAAACACATTTCTTGTTTTCATTTGATCTTTAACATGATCCTGTAAAAATGTCAGATTTAGCAAAATACATAGGCGATCTCCATCTGCACACATCTACTCATTTCGACTAAGCTATTGCCTATACTTACACGCACACGCATACTTTTAAATTAATTTTATTTTGATAATGATTTAAAAAACACAAATTATTATTAACACGAAATTAAAATGATTGTTATATTCCAATCCTAGTAAAGTATAATTAAGCGCGACTATAGGGCATAACAACATGTGGCCGGTCTAATTATACTGTTTGTTTTGATAAGGCTGTGCAAAGAGATATCAAAACTCTTGACACGCTCTTTACACGCGAGGTCTTTGCACCTCTTGACACGTCTTGGAATCTCTAGATACGCGGAGTTCCTAGACTATCTTTGCACGTCTAGAAATTGCTTGGAATTTCACATTTGACGCAGTGAGGTTACACGAACGGGTTGCTAATCCACTACGAGTAACAATGGAATGGCCAAAAAACGTTCAGTCTTGTGACCTTACCAATACTGTACTGTAGTATACTGTACATACAATGCATAACCCTTTTTGAGTGCTGGTATACGTACAAGTCAATTTAAAACAAAAGGTTATAAATGCAGTCATTACCTCATACTAAGGCAGCGGTCTACATGATTTCGTAGGCCTATGACATTTCTTAAATATTAACTTTCAACTGAACATTCAAACCACAAAACATGCCGCCATTTTTGAACAAATATGAGACAAAATGGTGAATGATGTATTTGCGTCACTTACACTATGAACGCCTATAATATCAATAAATTAAAAGATGTTCCTTAAATATTTTTTTGTATGTCAGAATTTCACTCTAGTTTTCAAATATGTAATCAGATTTTGATAATACTGAAAATTAAAAAAGTTATGAAAGAAAAAGTGACCATTGAACAATTCTGTCCGGGCTACTATGTAATTAACGGTTATAAAATAGACACCGGTCTTTATATTGGTGCAGCAAAATTACTACATTAGGTATATATATGACATAGAATTGACACCATACAATGGGGGTGGGTCATCTCAGTATACCACTTGCATATTGTTTAGACATGTTTTTAAGCGTTTTAAGTAATAATCACACTAAAGTCCAAAAGTTTTTAAATAGTTTGCTCATGTTTATATGCATATTATGTTCACTACATTCATTTGGCTTTAATTGCAACAAACTATATTTGTTTATTCATAATGTTTGTTTAGGTAATATTTACTATATTGGCCTCAATGACATTGCTGTTGAAAATGACTGGATCTGGACTGGATTATGGACAACTGCTGTTTATTCCGCTTGGGGTGGAAATGAACCACAATTATCAGTTGGGGAACATTGCGTTGCTGTGTACCAACCTGTGAACTACAGTTGGATCAATATCCCATGTTCGGCAACGCGCGGGTTCATTTGTGAACGCTAAGCAGATATTGCCTAACTCACGACTTTCTCAATGACGATAAATCCCTTCGCATCTGTATGCCCGTACCATTAGAGTATCTGTCTAACAGTAATAGTTCGTGGTATGACTCCGGGATATGAAGAATCCGTAACACAATATAGTGCAGCAACATTTGAACCAATATTGTTACGTTATGTTATGGTCCATTAAATGACTGACAGACAGAAGTTAGGTAGACATATTTACCCGGATGAAGACATTGAACGAAATACTTTTAGTGTACATAAATCCCGGGGATATAATATCATGACAAATAATTAAGGAGGTCTATATGTCTTGGTTCTTTTAAAATGCCGTTTGCTGAAAAAACTATGGGCTTTTTGGTCGAAATATGCCTCTCATTACAAGGAGTCAAAAAACGTAAATATTTTCGTTCGAATTTTAACATATTTTATAAGATCCACAACGCAATGTAAGCATATTTACAATAAATTGGACTATCATTGTGTCAAACTTATTCTAATTTCAATGTAATTTCTAGTGGTTAATTAGTGTAATTATATAAATTTTCTTATTTTATTTTGTTTATTTTTTCAATGACGATAAATCCTTTCGCAATCTGTATGTCCGCACTACCGGTCCGTATTTCCATTAGTGTATCTGTATAACAGTATAGTCCGTGGTATGACTCTGGACTCTGGTTAAATAGTGTAATTATATAAATTTTCTTATTTTATTTTGTCTTTGTCACACCTGCAAAGCCTTCTTCCAATTGCCCTTATGCCCCATGCACTGACTTTTGCAATGTTTAAAACTTGGGTCCAGGCTGAATTATACCCCACTTTGCGAATTTAATGATTATTCGGCCAGCCATGACTCCCTGTGAATGAATGACATCCCATTGCAAAGAAGAGTAGTTTGGCTTTTTGGTACATTGAATGAAATTGATGTAGTCATCATTGGTTTTATATTTCTTCTAATATTGCATTGGGCCCCGTACACTGACTTTCACGATGTTTATAAATTGGTCCAAAGCTAATTTTGGCTGACTTTGCAAAAGGAATCATTACTCGCCCAACCATATGACCCAATATCAACGAATGATATACCATTGGAAAGAGGAGACACATGGTTTTATGGTACATTGAATGAAATCAATGCTGTTATCACTGGTTTTGTGCTTTCCGAGATAACTGTTCCTATTGAACTGTTCCTATCAAATAGTGCATATAGTAGATCTAATGGTGAAAACAGTAATCAAACAAACAGAGACCTAAATGTAACAAATTGATATGTACGAATATAAATAATTTATTAATTACATAATATTTTTATTTTATATTATTACATGTTATAATGTTTAAAATCGTCACTTATGTGGAGGAAATAAAGATACTGAACTGAACTCTCCGGTTTTGAATAATACAATTATGTACGGGGGGGGGGGGTCACTGAATAAAAGTAGAATTTTGTTTAACTTGCATATTTATATCAAAGAATACTAGGCATTTCAACCGAGTCAATGAATATTCATGAGTAGATAAGAGTGCTCAATGGAAGAAAGATAGGTATGCTTGTAAAGCATTAACACATTTGGAATTAGGAGATATCTCATTTTTTGGCGAAGGCATCCTCTGACACAAAATCATTGAACATGTAAAATCTGTCTCCTAAAATTTACGCAATCATCGAGTCGGTTCATCAAATTTGACGAAATTGGAAGATATGACAAATAGTTATTTGATATTTTGTGTTTTTTAAATGTGTTATTTTTATCCTCTTTATCTATTCAATAGGTTTCGCTCAAAAATGAAAGCACAACTTATGACTATTTATTTTGTAAGTATGAGTGAATTGTTTTGAGTTTCGCAGAAAATATGTGCTTACACGTATAGTAGTCAGAAACCCATGCCTCTCTATCGTTTCAAAAAATTTACCCAACGTATCGGTCTCTGTTAATTTATGGCATCCATACTTTTTTGAAAGGTATCACTTTGAGGCTCAATTTTTTGCCGGATGCCCTTGCAAACTCTCATTGGTTGCTCTGTATTGTAGTATTCCGTCACCATGGTTACGCATCTATTGACATCTTACCTTGGAATCTTAAATCATTTGTAACTTTGTCATTATTTGGTCTATAGAGATGATATTTGTATCAAATTAAACCTAATTAAATTTCCCATAAAGTAATGATATTCAATTATGCAAACTAGCTCATTTGCATAAATTGTGACGTCATCAATCAATTTTTGATTCAGAATTTTCAAGTATAGCAACGTATCTATTAGAACTGAGGCCGTATGTCAGAATTTCTGCAAAGTTTGATCCTTTAGACTATAAGAAGAAGGTATAAGCAACATAAAAGTGAAAACAGATTCAAAATTGGATCAGTATTACCAAAGCTATTAAACTTTCGAAGCAGCTACTGTGAATGTCATTATTTGACAATTATATTCAGACATCTTACCATGGACGTTTAAAATGTTTGTAGCTTTGTCATTATTTGGTCTATAGAAATGATATTGGTATCAAATTAAACCTTATTTCCTGTATGATTACAATATTCAATTATACAAATTAGCTAATTTTCATAAATTGTGATGTCATCAATCAATTTTTGTTCAGAATATCCCAGTTTAGCAACATATATATTAGAACTTAGGCTGTATGACAGAATGTGTGCATAGTTTTGACCTTTATTTGATGAGTGGAAGAGACAACAGATTCAAAATTGGATCAGAATTAGCAAAGTTATTCAGCTGTTTGGGCAACTACTGTGAACGTCATTGTTTTACAATTATAAAAAATATTACAATAACGAAAAAAAAAGAAACAAACATAGTTGTTTCAATCTTATTGAGAAAAAATGTACACGACTTGTTCATATTTTTCCATTGATCTGAACATGTAAGTATATGGATATGTTATATGTATTTTGACTATCATTCACAGGGGTCAAAATCGTGTGATCTTGATCCTGTATTTTAAAATCCAATTTTATAATTCACCATATACTGTCAATGATCCATATGGATACATAGTAATGCTTTAATTATGCTATTTTGACATATGTTGACTAATATACATATCAATATTATTTACAAATGGAAGAGTATGGAAGAGTATTCCTGGTTTCATTATCCCATCGAACGAAGTTCGGAGGGATATAGGGAACGCCTCCGTCCGTACGTACGTCCGTACGTCCGTCCGTCCGTCTGTCCGTCCGCCCGTCCGGGCAATAACTCAAATAGTGTTGTACATATCAATATTTACAAAATTTATATGGAGGAGTATTCCTGGTTTCATTTGATTTTTAACATATGATAAAGCTGAAAACAAAACTTTGTTGATATTTGGACATAAGCTAAATAAATCTTAATTACCATTTATATTCAAAATACAGATAGAGTGTCAACTTTAGAACTTATATGTTAACATTTCCATCTCATGTCCCAATGTGTCAATTATTGAGGGAGTCACATCACACCCTCCAAGATGCATTCCTTTGATGGAGCTGTCACACTTAGGTCTTGTAGCTCATCGTTTGTCACCGTGTAAATACCTTCCAGCAGATGGCAGGGTATAGCATGAATACGGGGTGGGCAAAACAAATAGTTTCACAGAAAGATATCCTCATCACACCAAATAAATAGTTAATTAATTTAAAAAAAACAATGCCCAAAATATGTCAATCGGTGGCAAATGGCGAGCCCACACAGCTAATGTGACAACTACTCAAGGGAATTTTTTAACCTTCAAAATCCTTGGTGATTCAACCTTAGAATGATTTATGTTATAGCTTTTCTGAAAATGGACTATAAGCAGAAAGTAGGTACTTCAGGAAGCAAAATGAAAAGTATAATTTTACATAGTATAACCTCTTTGATATGCAATGAAAAATGATGACAAAATCCATACAAAGAGCTCAGTAGTAGTACTAGTAATCCTGAAATTAAAGTGTATTGATCGAAATAGCCACAAAGAAAAAATGCCCTTTAAAATGTTTTTGAAAGAAGTGATTTTTGTAGGACTTTAACTAACCCTTCTTACCTCTACATATAGGTTCCCTACGTACACACACTAGCTCTTATGGAAGTATGTGTGGTATAGGACTTATAATCTGAACTTGTTTTAAAGGGTTTCCAAAATATGAAATATGTAAAAATCTATGGAAAAAATATGAGTCTCAAATGGATGGATTTCAGGTATATCCCAAAGAGTATGGATACCATTCAAAACTGAGAACAGTAACAACAGGAGATTTTAGCGCAAAATAAAGGAATTAATCACGTAGTATGATTGACAGAGGTTGAATAAACTATTTTAATATACACTTTTTATAGTTTAGAAGCTTTAATATGGAATGAAAATAGCATACAGTATGTAGTTTAGGGAGCATAGATTGCAATTCTGAACGAAGACCAGTACAAGATATTATTTCATTGTAAGGATTTAAATTATTTTCAGACAAGGGTTTCTGAAGATCTGATCAATATAAGAGATTATATCAAAAAGTCATAGATGTACATGTAGGCCTGAATGTTGGGGCAGTTATCCGAAAGTCATCACAATAAGATGTGCTGAGAGGAGCTGAATCAAAGTCACATCTATAGATGATGTTAACAAAGAGATTAATGTCACACACATGATATTTGGAAGTCAAATCACACTGGTGAGGTGAACATGGACTCATGGAGATGTGACAAAGATCATGGAAACATTAAGAATAATAAAAAGCATCCCTGTTATGAAAGTCACCACTGAAATAGATACATAAGATCAATTCAACCACTGCCATATGGGTCCCGGACATGGGTAATGCTACATTAATATCAATGTTACATATACATGTAGATGGTTATAACATGAATGAATGCCATATGGGTGATTTTAACGCGGATATCAATGTCACAAGGATGACATTAAATCAGTGTCATATGGATGTAGGAACTCTCGGGTTAAAGCCCTCACTATTCATTTCTATGCTTCATTAACACTTAATATAAAAATGCAATGGTATCTATGAACTATGATAGGTTGGTATGATAAATAATACAAGGTGTCTCAAAAAATGTACCTAAAATTCTATAAACGGCACAGTTAAACCAATCAATATTTTCAGACATTTTTGCATGGTCATGTTGCTGAAGCATGTAAGTTTCCTTCCCGATACAATGTTTTTAGTTCAGTCTTGCCTTTTTGATGATCTAACCCTTTACTTTACTTCATATTTCAATGACAGTCTGTATCCTTGTGCTACATTGTTCATCACATTTGATAATGTTTCAGGTAGAATGTTTTGAATTTTTTTGGGTTGGGATTAGCTTATCATGTTCCTTCAAATAGCCCCAGAGAAAGAAGTTCCAAGGTTAAAGAGGGCAGAACAATCACAGAGAACCAGGTCAATTATCGTCAAATGATTTAGCGGTTAATTGATAATGGAGTTCCATCTGCCAGAGTTACGGAGACTGGATGATATCCAAATGAGAACACTGTCGTTTCAGACAGTTTGAGCCCCTCCATGTACAGCAATGGCCACACAAAAATTCCAATGAAAGGAGTTTCTTCTCTCTGCATATAGACATTGTGAGGGCCTCCCTATTCAACAGATTTGACACCCCAAACATTTTCTCTGGGATGACTTCAAGAACCATGTTTATGCTTATCCCAAGCCAAGAGACATAGAACAACTTGAGATCAACATGTGAAAGGAAATTCAAATCATTCCACCAGAAACATTATCATATATGATAAACAAAGTAGCAGTAAGGATGCAGGCTTTTATCAAAATGTAAGGAGGTTAAATTAAACACATGGTATAAAAAGGGTTTAAAAGCATCGAAAAGGCAAGACTGAACTAAAAATTTAGTATTGCAGAGAAAACTTACATGGTTTTCCTAAATGACCATGCAAAAAATATCTGAAAATATTGATTGATTCATCTTTGCTGTTGATACACCTTTGGGTACATTTTTGAGACACTATAAAATAGAAATTATGTCTTTCATGTCACTGCCAGTAATCTGACAAAATGAGTGAAGGTGAGCCGATTTCTGCTAGAAAATTCAACAAATAAGATTTATTTCTTCAAAAAGCATAAAGTATGGTAAAATCAGTTAGGTGTTAGGTGTAAGAATGGTGCAACGTCATCAGCAGTCATCGTCATAACAATATGTCACCGTTTTTGGTGGTGACATGAAAAACAGCAATGATATAATATATAATGATATAATATAACGTTTAAAAATTCATGTAGATGTTCACTGCTTGAATCGCAGAACAAATATTGATGTTTGACCAGGCATGATGTTTCGTCTTTTAGATTGACGCTTATGAAGCAAATCAGTTTGAAAATATATAGATTACATAACAGATTTCACCATACCATTCACCCATTAATTAACTGATTAATCCATAACTTTCTCACAAACAATAAATCATGTTACAAAATCAGAAAAAAATGTTTTGACCCCTGTCAATGATAGTCAAAATTATAAATACTTGTATCATTTCTATACACCAACTAATTCAGTGACATGGAAAATATATAGATTTCACTCGATACGCTTGAATCAGCTTTGTTTCATTTTTGTTATTTCAGTGTTTTATTCATGATTGTCAAATAGTAACATTCATAGTAGCTGCCTCAAAAGCTGAATTACTTAGCTAATACTAATTCAATTTTGAATCATTTTTATGTTGCTCATACCTCTTCCACTCATAGAATAAATGACAAACTATGCAGAAACTACGCCATACAACCTTGGATCTAATAAATATGTTGCTATACTTGGAAGTTCTGAACCAAAAATAGGTTGATGACATCATAATTTATGCAAATTAGCTAATTTGCATAATTGAATATCGTTTCCATACCGATTATTCAATTAGGATCAATTCGATACCAATATCTCCTCTTAATAGACGAAATAATGACAAAGCTACCAAACATATCAATTCTTAGGTAAGATATTTAAAGTCAATTGTTCAGTGATAACGTTCATGGTAGCTGCCTAGAAAGCTTAATAACTTTGTTAGTTCTGATCCAATTTTGAATCTGTTTTCACTTTTATGTTGCTTAAACCTTCTGCTCATAGAATAAAAGTCATAACATTGAAGAAATTCTACCGTGCGGCTTCAGTTCTTAAAGATACATTGCTATACTTGAAAATTCTGAACCAAAAATAGATTTATGACGTCACAATTTATGCAAATGAGCTAATTTGCATAATTGAATATTATAATTATATGGGGAATTTATTTAGGTTTAATTTGATACCAATATCATTTCTATAGACAAAATAATGACAAAGCTACAAATGATTTAAGATTCCAAGGTAAGATGTCTATAGATGCGTAACCATGGTAACGGAATGCTACAATACAGAGCAACCAATGAGAGTTTGCAAGGGCATCCGGCAGAAAATTGAACCTCAAAGTGTTACCTTTCAAAAAAGTATGGATGCCATAAATTAACAGGGACCGATACGTTGGGTAAATTTTTTGAAACGATAGAGAGGCATGGGTTTCTGACTATAGAAATGAATACTCTAGTTTATTAATAAATAGTTGATTTTGTTCGCAAACATACAGTATTTGTTTTCTGTTTTATGTGGAAAAGTGGAGGACGAAAGGTTTTCAAAATTCATTAAAATAGGGCGAATTTACGCCATTCATCTATTTTCAAACACTGTAACACATATATTTATTTCACCTAAAATATCAATTGATTCGTGTTTTATGATGTTCCTAACCCATTGTTAATATACCCTCTGGTCCAAAAAATCTGTGCGTCATCATGCAATGCTTATAACTTTTGAGAATGGAAACCATACAATGTCATACTTTCAGGGTTTGATGCCCTATATGTACCAAAGATGTGTATTAATTTTTGGATAAAATATAAGGAACATTGAAAAAACTAGAAATCGGTAACCATAGTTATCCCACAAATCACTGCTGCGACTTTTTTCGAACTTTTCCTCATTCTTGCTAATTCAATGGAATATTTTCTCATCTCACTTAGTACATCAAGCATCAATTAAACTTGCCAATCCAAATTATTGTTACAAGTATATATTAGGCATCATTTGATGCCAAAATTGTTTCAACCAGAATCTTTTCAAACTGAGAACCACTCGGTATCAACTTAGGACGTTCACATCCTTTACGTCTTAGCAATCCATTACATTACCAGATGTAGTAGCTTTGGCATGAAGCATTGCTGGCATACGAGTATTCCTACTAATTCCATTTACCTTAGGCTGTTAGCTAGATCAGAGACTGAATGCTTGGACACCTTATATATATCTCCATATTTTAATATCACTTCAGTTTTCATTTATTTTCTCTCAAAATGCTATAAATCTGTAAAAGGTCATTAAACCTATTTCTAGCTGTGAACTATCAGACTAGGCATATATTACTTCCTGCGAAAGCTACAGTACGGCCCACGAGTAACTTTCATGTAAGGCCATGCTTCAGCGCACCTATAAAATTGGCGCACTGCATGGAGAAACTCTCTGTGTTGAAACTCTCTCAGCGACTCAGCGCGACGCTGTTTGCGACTCAGAGCATAGATACTCGCGCTATGTTATGAATAGCATTGCGCCATGGCCAATTTATGCCTGTCCCGTGTTACTATTAATTACCACTGGTCAATCAGAGAGCGTCGTGGCGTGCTGAACTAATACTCGGTCTTCAGCGCAAGTAATAACTTTAATTCAAATATCTAATGTATCACAAATCGTGTTTGCTTGTATCAATTTTTAAAGTAAGTCTAGATTTAAAAAATATCCTATTTACAGTACTGTAGATAGTCAAAACACAGCACCTCTTTAGAAATCGCATTCAGTGCAAACTGCACCTAAAGTGTAAGGCTTATTTCAACATGAAAAGGCTAGATCACAACATTTTTCTGAGTCTACTAAGAAAAATAATATAAATAATATAATAAATAAAATAATATAAATGAATTGGCAACAAGCTATGATGTCACTAGAGTGGGACGGGAGTAGTTACTAGTAAGGGGACATCTCCAAGCCGGTTCCGAAGCTGGAATTGCCAGACATGGACAAATGACGGGATATAATCTTTTTTTATTGTGATACACATCCGCAGCTATAAAAACAATGAAGTGGACGAATGGCGTAATCACGGGATGTCATCGTCTTATTTGGTCAATGTTAGGGAGCAGGTCGTTTTTACAAGATATTTCAGGATTTTCACACAATATGCCTTATTAGTTTAGGCTTAGGTTTAACCTTATTTTCACACAATCGGGTCTTTTATTGCCGAAAAGATCTGTGCAGAAATGTTTCAAGATCCAAAAAGAAGACAGTTTGTTTCAGAGTATGTCCTACCCTCCTTGCCAATGTCTAAGTCCGCCCCAGTGAACCACCTTGATAATGTCCCCTCCCGAATGTCCCCTTGTCACCCCACCCCCTTCAGATCCACCAATTGTTTTAAACCTTGCTGCCTATTAACATTATCATATAATCAAAACTGGCATCCGTTTTATTTTCTAACCATGCATGCTATGAAGGATGTAACAAATATACAGTGTAGAATGGTATATTGAACTTTTTTCTAAATGTTGATCTCCAAAAACATATTTTTGGTTTTTCAACACATACCGGACACAATATAACGAGTATACACATTGTAACATAGAAAATTGGGGAAAATGACAATCCCTTTGATCAAATTATTAAGATCTAATCTCCCGCTTATGTGCAATGAAAGTGTTGATACACATAATTAGCAATCAGAAAGATGCATGCTCTAACCACTGCAGTTTATTAGATTAATGATTGAGTAAGATTAAAGTTTTCAATTGCCTTTGTTGTAACATCTTATTTCAAAAGAATGGATATTGAGAATTCGAATATGGTTGTATGGATGAAACATTCACATTACAGTTAACAGTGTTATTCCTTCAATAAATGCAATATATTTACCATTTTAGATTACATATTGGACTTTCTGCATAATGATAAAATGTTGACAATATAGTTTTCGATGAAACCCCAGGGCCGTAGCCAACATGGCTTTCAGTTGGGGGGGGGGGGGGGGTGCAATCGCCAAAATATTTTCGGTTTTCAGTCAGGGGGTGCGATCGTGACATAAGTGAGGTATTTGTAGCTAGAAGCTTCAAATAAAAATCATCTTAACGCTCTTTTCTTCCTCTACCTAATGGTTGTCTTTTATTGGTTGTGGTGGAGGGAGTGCGTTTGCACCTTTCGCCCCACACCTTGCTACGCTTGTAAATCCAATTACAATTTCCAAGGAATAAACTTTATTAATTATGTGTACATATGTGAAAATGAGCTTGCATGTAGAAATTGCATTGTATGCAAACCTTACTCCGACAGACCCAGTCGTGTTTATGTCTTTTGAATGATGTCAACCCCTTGATGCATGCATCTGTTAATAAGTGATGTTAAGAATATTGGTGGAGGGAAATGTCATAAAGATTTGACGTACATCGCGATATAGCCGTGCCCCATTTGTCTTTATCCTTCCAAACGCAAACGGCAGATAAGAGGGGCTCTCGCGTACCAGAATGTTTGACGTAGGGTTAACATGAATTGATTGATTGAAGTGATTGATCATTATTGATATGATGTTTAATAAGCTACTTACAAGCTATAATTTAAATATAGTTGATATCATGTTAATATAAAGTATGTTTTAACTCATAGGGAACTGACTTTTGTTATTTCAAAATTGAAATATGCCAAATTCCTTTGAAATAATCAAATTACCACGCGATCTATTTCCCTGGGTTTTACTCTATTTTAGATTTACTAGAAACATGTTTATTTGATGTTGTGATGATTGCGTTTGCTTCACACGAGTTCATTGAAAAGTTCAGTAACACTTAGAGATCAAAAGACTAATTAGGCACCTGATTGCGAAAGTTTGATTGCATTTCGATCGCCGGGATTTTACAAGGGAAGCGTAGTTTAAGTAGCGATCGTGTTCTTGGGATCTTGATAACTTCCTATTTTAAGTTTTGGGTTGGAAGCAATGAGTATGTCGGACTTTCTCAAGTCCACATAATGAAACAATACCCCTTTATATTAGTCCAATTGGAATTTGCATAAGCATACCAGTTTTATATTGCAAAAAGAACTGTAATATATTAATAGCCTACATAAAAGCATCATGATAAACCATGACATCTCATGTCTGCTCAGCGTGTTTCATGTGAAACAGAAAGATGCTATGAGTATCAGAATGACATAAAAGGGTTTTGTTTGGTATTCAAAATAATTGTAAATAATATTTAATTCATTATACAATTGAATAATTATGATGCATCAATTAATACAATGTACATGAAAGTCTGCTTAATATAATATCTTTTTTACAGGATAGCGGGATGCTACGAGAGGGATAGCAGGAAGAGAGGCAAGGCCGAAGGGGTTGGTGCAAGCCTTCACTACAGACAGGAGTTAATGCATTATGGGATTCGACGCATTCGTTGAAGTTCTGAAAAATATTTGTTTATAATTAATTCAATGAATGCATTCGACCATTTGCAACCACAACTGACTTCCGAATCACAAGTGTCAGTGGGTTACTTGGCGTTCATACATGTTAATTTGCAGTTATTTGTTTCACTGTTTATATTTGAAAGTTAATAATTAAGGGTTTGCGTTATCTTTCAGATATAAGAGAGATTCAGCTACACGCATTTAGCAAAACTTGAACGTGTGATATTGTGACCCTAAGCAACATTTTTCCCCCATCCAACGGTTTATAATAATAACAACTTACCTAAGATCTTTATACTAAACTAGTCAAATTTAAAGACAACTTTGAGAGATATACCCCCAGGGAAAAATAAGTTTTACGCGTTCACCTAAAGAACGTGTAGCTTAACCTCTCTATTGTTTTATTACAGTTGGCGGCGATCGTGACAATTTCGAAGACAAAAAGCTCTATATTAGCAATATTGAAATAGATTTATTGTTTTTGGATATTCAAAATATATAAGTTTATATTGTTACAGTTTATAGCATGCTCTTTTATTAATTTCGATATAAAAATGTTTCACTGCTGCCGCTGCAGATGTTTATTTCTTATGAATATTTAGCAAATATATCACCCTATTGTGGTGAATACCTGTACATCTTTCACAAGTGATACTAGTATTCCACGAGTCCCCCTGGCAAATCCTGGCTACGGGCCTGGGTATTAACCGAAAATAAATGAAATATTTGTTTTATTATATGACTGTCCAGCTTATATCCTCAATAATACCTTGGGAAGACAAGATTAATCTTGCTCACCATGTCGGAGCTATTCATGATTCAATACTCAGTAATGATACTGGGATTTTGTCACATTCTTGTCATGAAAAATGTATTGAGCGTTTTGTGAAGAGAGAAAATTGGATATTAAATTATGATATAAACCACCCTATCATTACAAAATAATTTCATGCAATGTTTTATTGCATTATAAAATTGAAGAATGTCAGTAATGGAACTGAATGGGTGAGATTCGGGCCCATGGTCAGTTTTTCTACATTTTGAGCAGTGAACACTTGCTTTTGGGCGAAAGTTGTCATTGTTAAATGTGACCCCTGGAATTTTTCAAAAACTGACCCCCTTGATATTTCTGCCGGACCTGACCTTCCAAAGAAGTCTACCCTAGACGCACCGAGACATGCTTCGCTGATGATTGACAGAACAAAATTAAGATTCCAAATGGCACCACAACGATGAATTGTTATGCAACACGTTTTGGTGTTAAAGAGATGATCGGACGCTTATAATGTTCTCCTCTCCACGGAATTGTGGGGTTAAAAGTATCATGTACATTTTACTTTACCAATCTTTACATGATTTACAAATATCTAACACTCGACATGTACATGTAGCTGTAACTACAATGCAACATTTCAGTCCCCGAGTCAAATGATCAAAAATAATTATGTTTTCATTCACGCCTTCCTGCTTTACATACAGTAACAGTATGTATGTAGGCTGCTATTGAAGAATATACCAATAAACTCATTTCAGCGGGTACCATAGTCACACTACTCTGTCCACAAACCGTAGCCTGTATTTCTTTAAAAAGAATACAGGCTGCAGTAAAGTTGCAAATGGAGGACGTTCGTTTATTTCCATATTTCTGATTTACTACTAGTACATGTATATATCAAATATATTCATCAAGCAGTTTGTATTTTATTATAACCAGAAAACCCCATAGACAAAGATAAAGAATACCTCTCCATTTGCATCTTCACTGCAGCTTGTATTCCTTTGAAAAAATACAGGCTACAGTATGGGGGCAGGTTAGTGTGATGGTGGATTATTGGACCGCCCGAGGACGGATTCTGGGGGAGATGACTTAGAAAATGTCTTGAGACATCACCAGTTATGTACACGTATTGTTTTATTGGTTTTGGGAAGGTTAATATAGGTACGGGTTAACATGTTTTGTGGTTCCCATACACGTTCATATGTCTCATACGTTATGGTAATCCAAAGAAACATAAATATAGGGTGTTCTGGGATTGATCATTTCTAGTACACGTAATAGTTTGTGAGACGATAATAAGGTTAGCTTGTATGTGGGTGGTTCCGTTGTCTGGTTTGTTATTTTGGTTGTTTATCGGTGTGTATTTGCTTGGCATATTTCTTGTTACCCTTTGCATTCGTTTGACTTCACTTCTTAAAAGAGAGCTTCGTCTTTAACTAGACTCTGCACGCAGGGTAATTTCTTGTACGTGTGGTGATTCGACTTTGTTGTAAGTGTTAGGGCCGGAGAGTTGTCTTATTGCCTCTGTTTGGTTGTCTGATTTGTTTTGAACAGTGACGGCTCCTCCTTTATCTTTGTTGGTTGTTTTTTAATTGTTTTAAAGCTGTTTGTTGTGGTTTGGATTGATTATTTTGGTAGGTGGGTATATTGATTTGTTTAATTTCCCTCTCTATATTGTTGATATATTTCTCTAGTTTGGGTCAAGTAGAGACAGGAGGTATGAATGTGCTTTTGTTTTGGAATTGGTGTTTTGAGCGTTTGTTGTTGTGAAACATCAATTTTAATCTCAATCTTCTAGTAAAATCTGAGATGTCAGCGAGGTAATGTTGTACATTTTTTGGGTCGGGTGTGGGTATGAACTTCAGTCCTTTAGTGAGGACTGAAATTTCTGTGTTTACAACCAGTTTGGTTTTGGCTGCTTGTTTCTTAAGAATTATGCTTGTGTTCCTATGTTTGATATAGGATCTATGTAGTTTGTGTTTTCTTTTTCTAGTCATATTTGGCAAGTGTTGCTATAATATGAATGATTGTGGAGTTGTTGTTGGTGGTGTGTATTGTTCTCTGAGATGTTTTGTATTAAGCGAAAGCAGCTGCGTTGAAATCATGGGATCAGTGATTTGGAACTCGCTAATGATATGCAGTGTTAGCGGTGTAATTGTAGAGATGGTATCTCGATTGTTATGTAAGTTGGTTTGTGAAGTGTGAATAGGTGAACTATTTTTAGTTTGTATGGCGTTATGTTTAACGTTTTAGATGAGGTTTAAGGGGCGTTTTGGAGTTGTTTTCTGTTCTTCATCAGCGGCTTGGGGGCAACCAAACTCTTCAATTACAAACGTTAAAAC
Source organism: Owenia fusiformis (assembly GCA_903813345.2). Classification (NCBI taxonomy): domain Eukaryota; kingdom Metazoa; phylum Annelida; class Polychaeta; order Sabellida; family Oweniidae; genus Owenia; species Owenia fusiformis. Next base: position 10,284,701 of record CAIIXF020000004.1, read on the forward strand.
CAAACAACACTTCTACTACTAGTGCCAACCAAGCTCAAAACCAATGACAATATTTACCCTTTCAGGCCCGAAGCCATTCCAGAGTGATGGGGGCAGCGGGTCCACATTAAACAACATTGGTCAACACTTAAGTTAAAAGAGCTCAGAATTATGAAAAACTGCACGATTTTAAATAAACTTTGGAGAAAGGCGTGCTTGAACCCCCCCCCCCCTCTCTGACTACGGGTCTGACTTTGTCAAATGCCATGGAGGTCGATTGCAATGATATTCGAGGGTCGCCATTTGAATGAGAGAAAGGCATAGATTAAATATTAAAACTTTCCCACATTTTCACGTCTTTGCCTCTCTATGTTTTATTTTTATTTTCTTAGGAAAAAGCTAAATATATAAGGATATGTGACTTGATCCAATACCTCCAAAGGTCTCAACAGTTTAAAATTATTTTTGAAAAACCTATCCCACAGAAATAATACCGGAGGAGGTGGAAATGACTTCGAAGCCCTGAAAATTAATGTTACCAAAGTCCGGGACCAAAGTACACGCACGTTTGCGTATATGGATTGAATACTTCACGTGGCAAAAGTTCTAAACTAACTATGAAAAAAATTCAATTGGCGATCCTGCCAGGCACACATGCACTCTTCGAGAGCGTTATCATTTCTATACTTGAATCAATTATCAGCAAACTTTATGAATAAAATCAATTGTACGCTACATGGAATTCCTTGTAGGCTAACTCCTGTTAAAATTAGTGTAAATAAAACACAAGTATATCAAAATGAAAAATCGATGGATTAATAAATATTGCAAACATATAAATCCGCTCATTAAGGAATAACAATTAACAGAACTTGAAAAAATGTTCATGCCTTATTATAGGAACATTCACTGGTTTAATCTCCCGACACCATTGTGTGATCTACTGCAAGTATTATCCTTTGGAATACCAAAGGGTTAGATAAAGTGAGCCATCTCGATGCAGATAATACCTGAAAATCCGTCTAGAACAAGTAACAATAACAAAAACAATTAACAGATTCGTGCCAATTAATTAATTATCGGACTATGCATGGATTTTTCATAGTTTATGCTTGCTTCAAGTTGCAAGCAACTGCGTACCCCTCTCTTGTCAGTAAACATAGGTCGGAAGAAATCATCATGAGATTTTGACATTGTACTTGAGGCAATTTTCATGAACTATAAAATAAACACCGCCGTGTTAAATTCTTGACGACTCATTTAATCTGCGATATATTGACTGTGTTGTTGTAACCAATTTCAAGGGGAACCCGTAAAACAGTATACAAATATATTATACAATATATAACAGGCCCGTAAGACACTTTTCTCCAAGGGGGGTGCGGTTTTTAGCTTACTAAAGAGAATATAATTTTTTTTGCCGCGTAAATCAAATCGCGTAAGACAGAGGGGGGGGGGAGGGGTCAGTTTCTACCTATATTGGTTTGGAATTAACAAATGCATGCAACTTCCAAACGTCCCAATTGTTTTGTGGAGGGTGTGAAGAGTGGTCCACTCCCCCTAGAAAATTTTAGTTTTGAGATGCTATTTAGTGCTTTCTGGGCACTTTCAAAGTGTAAGTTTCTAAGTAGTACCACCACGGGAATAAGAGTTGAGTGAATAAAAAACCGAGCATTCAGAGGGGTCTGGGGGTTCTCCCCCAGGAAAATTCTGAAATTTGGTTGTATTTGGAGCGAAATTGCAACCATCTGGTACGCCTGTGCGTTATGAGTCAATAAGAAAAATGTGAATTTTTTTCAAATTCTTTTGGGGGTGTCAAAGAGGATGAGAGGGTGAAATGGGGTGGGGTGCCAGTAGGGGAGCAAGGGGTTGTCCCCCAGAAACATTGACCATATCAAGGTGCTATTTGATGATGTCTGGGCACTTAAAAAATGTCTGAGACAATACATGAAATTCAGAATATTTTCTTTTGTTATGTGGGGATTGTGAGGGGTGGCTTACTCTCCTAGAAAATTTTACAATTTAAAGATGATATTTGGTGCTTCTGGGCACTTTTAAAGTGTATTAGTCAATAAAAACATTGAAAAACAATCACAATTTTTTCAAATTTTGGGGGTGTCAAAGGGGGGGGGAGGGGTGCCAGAGGGGGAGGTGGGGCTGGGGTGCCACAGGGGGAGAAAGTGTTTGTCCCCCATATCAAAATTTACAATATGAAGGTGCTATTCGATGAAGTTTGGGCACTTTAAAAGTGTCTGTGCTATAAAAGTGCCTATTTCCCAAGAAAATTTTACAATTTTAAGATGCTATTTGGTGCTTTCTGGGCACTTTCAAAAGGTATGAGTCAATAAAAAAATTTGAAAGTGCCCTCAATAATTTTTTTTTGGGGGGGGGGGTGTTAAGGGAGGGGGCTGCCAGAGGGGGAGGTGGAGTGGGGCTGCCAGAGGGGGAGGTGGAGTGGGGATGCCAGAGGGCGAGTAAGTGTTAGTCTTCCAGAATCATTAACTTTATCAAGGAGCTATTTGATGATGTCTGGGCAATTTAAAAGTGTCTGAGACAATACATAAAACAAATTCAGAACTTTTCCATTGTTTTGTTTGGGGTGTGGGGGTGGCCCACTCCCCCTAGAAAATTTTACAATTTTACGACGCTATTTGGTGCTTTCTAGGCACTTTCAAAGTGTATGAGTCAATTAAAGAATTTGAGAAAATCACAATTTTTTTTAGGGGGGGGGGGGGGGGTCAAGGGGGGGGGGGCGCCAGAGGGGGGGGGGTTTATGCAAGTGCAAGATGCAAGAGGGGGAGTAAGTCCCCCATAAACACTAACTATATCAAGGAGCTATTTGATGATATCTGGGCACTTTAAAAGTGTCTGAGACAAAACTCTAAAATAAATTTAGAACTTTTCCATTGTTTTGTGGGGGGTGTGAGGGGTGGCCAATACCCCTAAAAAATTTTACAATTTTAAGATGCTATTTGGTGCTTTCTGGGTACTTTCAAAGTGTATGAGTCAATGAAAAAAAAATTACAAAAAAAATATTTTTCAAAAAAAACTTTTTTTCAAATTTTTTTTTCAAATTTATTTTGGGGGGTGACAAAGGGGGGTGCGGTCGCACCCATCGCACCCCCCCCCCATCTGACGGCCCTGTATAAGAACGGAATGTTAAAGTATGAAAATTCCCCTCATTCGTGATCCGGAATCGAGTCTTAATAGGAAAACAGATATGATAGATAATTCTACTTGAATTAAAGGGGAAAGTTTACTATCCAACCTCGGAATTCAAGAATGCACTTTCCGTGCTGATTTTATTTGCCAGTCACATAAGGCATGTAAGGCTCAGGACGCATGGGCTCTGTCATATCATCCTATCTAATGAAATGTGTGTTTGAAATCTAATTATTACAATTAAGGTTTAGGTCTTCAAAATTATTCACGTTACATTTCAAAATGTATCTCTTATAAAAATCATATTTGTCCCCGATTTCCCCTGTCATTCTGATTTCCAGACCAGTGTCGGGGGATTAAACCAGTAAAATGTTCCGATCGTCACATCATTCGATGCACCGAGAGGTTTCACAGATTCATACATGCAGCAATTATTATTGGAAGAATCGATATATGGAATGTACATGCATACTGTGCTGAATATACAGTATGCATGTATGAATCCGTGAAATCCCTCTGTGTATCGAATGTTGCGACGATAGGAACATTCACTGGTTTAATCTCCCGACACCATTGTGTGATCTACTGCAAGTATTATCCTTTGGAATACCAAAGGGTTAGATAAAGTGAGACTCCAATAGATCAGAATGTCCCGACACAGGAAATCTGAATGACAGAACAAATATAATTTTGATGGCCAGAGACTAAATCTATGTGTGGGAGGTAGGGAACCGCACAATTTTGTAATTCCAATGCTGCCCTTGTGTTTTATCAACGTTATACAACGATACAAACAAAACAGATCGTAATAAATCTTATTCTAATTTAATTCCAACATGAAATCTCAACCCCCAAACACTGGTGACATTTAAAATACTTTATCTAATTCATGTAATTCAAACGATAAAATCAAATCAAAATTAAAACATGCAAACAGGTATATCTGCTTATGGAGGAATATCCGAGGAAATGTGTGACGCTGGTTTTCAGCCCTACAGTACATCGGGCCTACATCGCCGCTTAATACCTGAAAAGCAACTTATCTGTTTATTATAAATTATCAAATAATTTAACAATTAAGCAGAAACACAATGCATGCCAAACATTTATCTATCAAACCCAATATGGGGAATAACCACCACTTGAGGCAAGATTCACAAACTATATCTCCACGGCTATAACTTGAAGAACGCCACTGACGGGTCTGTGCCCTTTAGAATGGGCCGTATTGTTCTTGTGTGTATCTTACCCACGGGAACCTACAAAACAGAAAAATATATAATTACATTGTGAAGAGGAAATCCCGTCGATATAAAACTCCCTAGAATAAGATACAAGCAGTGTAAACATCCATATTTGCAAAAAGTAACGATAAACCACTGTCAGTAAGTAGTTGTAGTACCATATGCGTATAGCTTTCGGAAAAGATGATAAAACGCAAAATATGATTGGAATATATATATAGTATATATATGAAATCTGAGATCGATGATCTGATAGAAAATTTAAGGAAGGCGTTGAATCATAATTGAATGTAAGAGCAAAATAATAAACATGTACAACTGACGGATCTGGGTAAAGTTTATTAAAAATCTGCTGCAATTTACATATTGCAGTTTGTCTCAAATGATAGAGGTCCATGCCAGAACTTAGCCCAAAAGATATAGACACCTTTTCGAACGTGTTCGGGTATTTTAGAATAACAAATATTAAAAGTTTAGGATCCTGACACCATCTCTGTTAGTATTAATTCTAAGCCCATCGCTGACTGTGTATACTGTTTACACATTGCAAATTGTACTGTACAAGTATGGATTAGTATTAGTCTGCACATTATCGCATTTAAGTATTAACAGAACAAGTTTCAAGATAATTGAATCATAATAGTCAACTATAAATGTGAATAACTCCACTGACAGGACAACTACACACTATTTTGACTGCTTACTTCGGCAAACGATCTATTCAAATTTGCACGACTGTAAACACATGGTCATGCGATGTTACTTTAGCATCGGAGAACTAACGCTTGTACATCTACAGAACTGTAGTTGCGACTCAGCACGACGAATCGTGCTGAGTCGCGAGTAGGAATTGAGCGAGCTACACGGGTCCCAGCTATGAGGCGCAAGTAGTAACTGTCCGTGACACGCGCACAGGTGGTTGACAGTGAACAATTAAGCGTGCCGAGTTACCGATGTCTATGCTCTGAGTAGTCAATTTACATTAAAGCCGTACTGTATGTGGATTTTGATATAATAGGTCCAAAAGACCCCACTAATGTTGATGATTCTGTTAAGTCAAGCCTAGAAAGCATTGAACAATGGTCAACTACTTGGAAACTACAGTTTAAACCAGAAAAAAGTCATGAACTGATATTTCATAAACCTAGAACACGTATTAATGATATCAGTCCATCTAATCTTAATAGTATGGAAATAGTTAGAGCTGATTCCCATAAACACCTCGGTTTCACGTTTGATCCCTGCTTAACACACAAGCACCATATAAGTAACATCTATGATAACGTAACAAAAATGTTGAATCCATTTAAAAAACTCAAAAACAAAATAGGATCTAGTCATTTGGAGACAATCTTCAACTCCTTCATATTGCCCCATTTTGATTATGGTACCATCATTTACAATAGTTCTTCCAAATATCTACTTCAAAGGCTCGATAGATTATATTATAAAGCTGCTATCTACTGCTCAGGTTGTATTCACGGGAGCAGCACAGATAAAGTACTAACGCTACTTCAATGGCCATCTCTTGACACTAGAAGAAAAATGTTTATAAACAACTTTATGTACAAAATAGTACATGGTCCTAACCCTAAATTTCTTGATGACATATTTGATAAGTTCAAAAAACCAGAAACTCGAAACTTGCGTAACACTGATGAGTTCATTATACCAAAATGTTCTGAACGGTACAGAAATTCAGCGGTACCCTCTGCAATTTCCAACTGGTTAGCCCTGCCAAATACATTAAAGAGTAAAGCTACTATCCAGAATTTCAAGAAACATCAAAAACTGCTTTTCAAAAATCCAATAAATGTCATCACAACCAGCAAACTGAACCTCACAAGGAGCCATGAGATAATAGTAAATAAATTCAGGGCCGACTTTTTATTTAAGGCCCAACTATATGCTCATAACTTTAGCAATATTGACAACCCAAACTGTTCATGTGGACATCCACAAACAGTTAAACACTTCTTTTTCCACTGTGCTCATTTGACACATGCCAGGGATGAATTTAATCAATACCTGAAAAACCCGATCCCTGAAATTTTTGACAGGCAAATCTCTCAGCATAAATATCTTGAAGTTCTGAAATATGGCTCAACTGAAATCTCTATCGAACTTAATTCGAAATGATGACCAGGCTAGCTTCCTTTATAAAAGCCAATATATGATTTTCCCTCCTTAAACATCTTTTATCTGCAGTAACTGTTTCCCACGCCAAGCACCCCCCCCCCACACAACCCCAAAACTACTGTTAACATTGCTCCTTATATTATATTTCATTAAGTTCCATCAATTCTTCTATAATGCCATGCATGTATTTGGCGATTGAAGATTTTGTAAATGTTATGTAATGAATGAGGATAATTAATAAATAAATAAATAAAAAAAAAAATATAATAGCTTTCCCACGGCGCACTTGGGCAGCTGAATAATAGTGACCCTTGAAACACGAATTAAGTCGATCAGCAGCTTACTTTTGGTCTTCAACTGTGTCTTCCATCAGTATCATCAATCCGTGCAAGTATTGGAGCGCTGAAATACTTCTTTTTCGATCAAGACTTGTAAATTGTTCATCGAGTTAATGTTTTTTCGACCCATTTCCAATATGGCGGTTTGCTAGGAGCGAGATACGCAACGAACGAAATGAATTTTGAGAATGAGTTAGGTTCGGACAACCTCCGGAGATTAACGTTGTCCGAGCAGAAAACGCCATATTGGAATTTTGCAGAAAAAACATTTACTCGACTGACAATTACAAGTCTTGATCGAAAAGGAAGTACTTCAGCGCTCCAATACTTGCACAGAAGGATGATAATGATGTATGACATAGTTAGAGAACAAAAGTAAGCCGCTGATCGACGCTGATCGACTTAATTCGTGTTTCAAAGGTCACTACTATTCAGCTGTCCATTTCCCCGTTCGAGAGCCATAAGTTTCAATGGCTCTCGAAGTGAGTAAGGCATACGTATAATAGTCCATGGTATGACTTCCGAATATGAAGGATCAGTAGCACACTGTAGTGCAACAACATTTGAAGCAATATTAATGAAGGTGTATATGTCTCGATTCTCTTAAAATATCATTTGCTGAAAAAACTTCCGGCTTTCGGGTCGAAAAATGTCTTTCATCGCAAGGGGTCAAAAAACGTAAATATTTTGATTCGAACTTTTATACATTTTATAAGACACAGACCGTTATTCTAAGCATACGAACAAAAAATAGATTATCATAATGCAAAAATATACTATACTTTTTCTGTAGATGTCGATGTTTAATTAATGTAATTACGCAAGTGTGTTTTTCAGATTTTGTTTGATTTTTCAAATATAAGCCATGGCGATTCAACAAAATTGTGTGGAATATTTAAAAGGTAATTTATGATTGGGAACGTATTAGTTTTCTTACCATTTAAAACATTTTATCACCATAATTTTTCCATATAATCGCAAGGGGTCTAACAACAAATTATTGTTCCCGTTTTATAAACATAACACGATAACAAATAGGTAAGATTTATATCTTATTAAATGTTACAGAGGTATTGGAATGTTGATATATTCCAAGGACATGCCTAATAATCAATTAGAGTCATATGCAATCGAATGCCTTACAATTCTTCCTCGACGTTACTTGTGGCTATCTTTGACCTTACCGCTGGATACAATCAAATTTTAGGAAGAAAATGATAACTATTTTTCTCAATTATTCATGAATTCAACCAAGTCTTGATAGTTGTTTTATAAGCAACTGAGCTATATCTAACTACGAGAAATATAGTTTTAGCTGTAGTCCCAATTAGTCAAGGTAGAGCAATAGGCCCTCCTTTATTGATAATGTTCACCCCTGAATAAAAGTCCATATCCAAAACGTATTGAGATCCATTTTGTAAAGAACTAGCATAATTAAGCATTTGTCATTCTAATATAAAAGTGATTCATTTGTAGCATTTATCTTATTAATACCCTAGAAACAATACAAAACGTCGATACACGGATTACATAATTTTTTGGTATTGATAAGAAAAATAACCTCAAACTCATGGCTAAGAAACCTAAATCATATATCTAAAATCATTTTGCATTATTTTCTGTTGCATTGTGTACTCCAAATTGTGAAAAATTGGGATTTTGTTTTTTGGTAATTGTTTGACCTCTGTTAATGGCAAGCATATTTCAGCCTAAAAGCCGGAAGTATATTAAACGGTTAAAATAAAAATTATTAGGGAACATATGTAGGTATGTTAATGTTAGGTCAAATATCGCTGCGCTATAGTGTGCTACCAGCTCCTTTATTTGAGTATTTTGAGATTTCATATCATGGACTATAATGGACTATTGGCATTTTGCAACTTCATGCGATATGTCTACAGAATGAGCAATAAAGTAGAAAAATTGGAGGTTAAAATGTTGCAAGTTGTGGTTGAACCTTGCCAGATACAGTTATTTAGTACAGCTATCGTTATGGAAGCTTTGATTTTGCATTTTTGGAACATAATCCATTGAATTAGCAAAAAGGAGGAAAAGTTCCAAAAAGTCGCAGCAGTGGGGTCACTATGGGTACTGATCTCTAATTTTTTCAATATTCCTTATGTTTTATTCAAATTTTGCATATCTCTTTCCAAAAGGGGATTAATCAATTTAAACTAAAACACATTGGGGAGTGCCTACTTTGCACTAAACCCCAACTTGTGTAAACAGAATACTTCCTTAGGCAATTGAAACAATAAAGCAAATTATATTGCATATAATGTTTATTATTCGTGCTAATAATATATAATACAATGTTAAATGAATAATTAATTTTATTCTATCTAAATTATCATTATTATATAAGCGACACCTCACGAATACAATCATGATAACATGTTGTGTCTGGTTACTAATTAAAATGATTATAACTTAATGAAGTGATATATAATGCTGCCAATCACGACGATGATATTTCAACGTTATCTGATCTGGTTGAAATTCTAGCTATATACATGTAGTCGGGGAATTCTGATGTACAAATAAAGAAAGAAGTTCGGATAGCCGGAGTGTGTTGAATTGGAAAGGATTGAAAAAATTATTGATTGAATTGACTACGAAATTTATCACTAATTAGTATCTATATACTTATTTTATATACTGGAATTGTAAATACTTAAATCGACAACATATAGCAATTTGACTTGAAATAATTTCGAAGGCGACATAAGGAAAACATGCAAACTCTATGGGACTTTCAATCTTTTGTTATGAGTGTGTATATCTTCTTGGTACTTTCACCTATTATCCTAAGTGTAGGGATTGTCGGGAATGTAATGGTGGTGGTAGTATTGCTGCAAAAGACGATGCGCTCTTCAACATCCAGCATGTACTTGATCGCACTTGCTTTTGTGGATACAACGGTCCTCCTAACAGGCTTAGTACGTGAATGGATAAAATACGGTATATCCCTGTATCGTGAACATTTCGGCTACAGGACGATGACACCTACAGATATCCGAGATTATACCGATGCTGGCTGTAAGTTTCACATGTTCATACTTTATACGACTATCCATATATCTGCATGGCTGCTCGTATGCCTTACGGTGGAGAGGGTCATCGCTGTTTTCATCCCCCACAAAGTTAAACTAATTTGCACTCATAAAGTTACCCTAGCCGCCATTGGTATAACCTTTTTAGTGTGCATCGCGCTGAATTCACACTTCTTCGTCACAGTGAAGTTGAATACAAATGAATATTCCAATGTCTCATGGTGTGATGTTGACGGGAACAAAAACAGTACGAATGTGAAATGGCACGAAATTTATGATATCATCGATGCAGTTGTCGCATCTTATGCGCCTTTTGTAATTATGTTATCGGCGAATGTACTGATTATAGGGAGGCTGAGATTCATCAAGTACAAAAGTGACAAAATGGCCAGCAACACTTCATTGGATGACTCGAAACTTAACACCATGACAACAATTCTTTTAACAATTAATTTTGTTTTCTTCGTTACCACCTGTCCAATTGTTGTCCTGACCAATTACTATCATATATGGTTCGATCTTAACACCTGGGAAGACTATACGGACAATGAACTGGCATTTGCTATTTGCCACATGCTTTTCTATCTGAACAGTGCGCTAAACTTCCTTTTATATTGCATCTCTGGACCAAGGTTTAGAAGAGAATTTATGGCCCTCATCAGACGTTTAAAGGGTAACGCATAACGTTAAGTAAGAGTTTAGGTTCACATCAGACGTTTAAATGATAACGCATATCGTTGATTGTGAGTTCATGGTCCTCATCAGACATATAAGGGTAACGCATATCGTTAGTAAGAGTACATGTCACCCATAAGACGTATAGGGGTAACGCATAACGTCAAGTAAGGGTACATGGTCCTCATCAGACGTAAAAGGGTAACGCATAACGTTAAGTAAGGATGCATGGCGCTCATCAGACGTAAAAGGGTAACACATAACGTTAAATAAAAGTTTATGGTCCTCATCAGACGTTTAAAGGGTATAACGCATAACGTTTAAAATTGGGTTGAAAACCCAGCCTTACTTAAACATGGAGGCAGACAGAACTCTCCCGGCAAGCGTCAACTCTGTTTTAAAGGCTGTTTACCATGGCATTTGTGTTGTCCAACAGTCAATAGGGAATTTAAGCGTGCGATGATTTTAACTACCTAAAGGCGAACGGAAAATATTTAAGCGGTGTATTTGTATGGGTGATTGGTCATGCGTATAGGTTAGAGTTTCGATTTTATATGCAAGCTCAAACTCCCTATTGTCAACAGTCATTTATTGTACGGAATAATAAGGGATCCATCACAGAATAGTGTAATGCAGTGTACATTGCTACCGATGTTCCGAAGCCAAGTACGACGGAACGAGCCAAATACGACGGAACGGAATACACAGTTTCAGGAGAACTTTTTGGCTTAGCAAATTAATTATTTTGACTTTAACTTCAAAATTATATATCTTATTAAATGATTAATTAGAATGCTAGATTATACAAAAACTATCAGCTCCATTTGGTAAGAACCAGGTTATAATCATGCAAAGGTAATACTTAGACTATGATTTATTTTAACTTTACAATAAATATTGGAACCTTATCAAACTTTATGATGTTGCGATGGAAGTTTACGAGATTGACTATTATAACTTGACATTGAAATCCATCTATAAACTTAAGAAGAAGAGATGAGTAGATGTCTTGGAATCTTAACCAAAGATTCCGTAGCGACTGTGTATTCACGCGGTGCCAACTACGACTTTTAATTTGAATTTTAGACCTACCAGGTGTTTGAAAATCAAATATTGTGATTCTCATACGACACCGCTTTTCTTCAAACTTGTTCCATTTAAAGCAAAACGAAATGCCTTTCTGATGGTACATTATATTGTTATACAGAGTCCCTCCTGCAAGCGCCGTTTGGGTCCCCAGCTGTGAGAAGCGCTTCTCAAACACCGCTAAGACGAGGGCCTCTTTACACTAAAGCAATGCACCGACAAAAGGCATTTTTGAATTGGTTTCCTTTGAATGGAACAAGTTTGGCGAAACAGGTTGTAGTATGAGACTCAAAATCCTTGATTTTCAAACATCTGGTAGGTCTAAAAACCAAATCAACGGTTGTTTTCGTGTATAGTTGGACCCGGTGGTATAAGGGACGAGCGCAAGGCGCCGTGATTGAAAATGCCAATATTCAATAGCCATCAAACAGCTTGGTGTCATGTTTGATACATTACGTAACTCCTCTCGGACTATAATTGATCTTATTGTCATCGACATTTTCAATTCATATCTCAATGCAGATATCATGTATCATGCATCATTATAGTCAGTATAACGTATTAGACTGTGGACTACTCTGGTAATTGTAACTTCTGCTTTTCATGGAAGGTCACACATTCCAACATATTTCAAACAGTCTGTATGATTATGCTGGGTACTTTCTGGGTAGTTGGACTTCATGTAGGGGTGGCAGACGGCCCACAGGCCAATTTATACCCCCACCCCAAGAAAACCTTGGGGGTACTTTAATACCACCTAATAAAAAGAATACTAATGCATGTCATACATACATAGTTTTTTAGTAGGCAGGGCATACCATGGTTAGTCAGTGCCAGAAATTTCCAATCTCTAACTTATATGGTTACCATGGAAACAGTATTCATATCTCAAAATCTTATCAATTTGACCTCCTCCCAAATATGTCCCTTCGCTCTCAAAGTGAAATATTTGCAAATTTGTTCGGAATTTGTGGCTACCACTTTGTCAAAAGTTGTATAAATATGTATATATTCACACTAAAGCACTGAAAAGTTGATATAATGCTCCGATAAATCAATAATATTTATCAAATATAGTCACACACAACTACTTTTAGGGAAAAGTGGGCGTGGCACTTTTTGGTACTTGCGTAATTGTTGCAGCATTAAGCGAAAAATACATATTACACTAACAACAATTGACATTTAATTATCATCTACTAACATTGTGTAACATTGTAATATGTTCATTATCATTATTAGATACTTAAAATATTTTATGTAAGTGTTATCATGAACCTTCCTTTTATCCCTATGCCATAGAAGATGGGCATCACCAATGGTGTCAAACTTACTTTTCTTTTTTATTTTTTTTTACCACAGACAGGGGAAAAAGCTTTACTTGAAGTAGTGACCTCATTAGGTGCTATGTATATGGATAGATGGATTGATACTAGTAGGTAGATGGCAGCACTTGTGCAAGTTGGGCTAGATAGTAGATACTAGTGTTTACCATTGACTTGACATATTTCACTTAGTCTATTGATTTACCATATTCATTCTGTTGGATTAAAGTAAACCTGCATTTGCAATGAATTTGATGATGTTCAGATTGTGTTTGAAACTTGATGATAATCAGATTGTGTTTGAGACTGGATGTTGTTCAGATTGTGTATACAGTGTATATGGACTTTAAAAGGACCACTGAAACAATAAGTCGATGTTTAAGATTCTTTAAAATTATGTCAATGAGAAATTAGCCTGTTAACCTATAGTTAAACTATACTTCAGCAAGATTTTAAAGCTCCATCTTAAAGCAAATCTCATCATTTGCAACTTTTTCATTATTTGATAATTTAACCCATTATTCTTTATTGCTGATTAAAAATTCCAAGGCATTTAAATGACCCAAGGAAGCCAGTGATATGAATTGGCCTTATTCATTGATTTACAGTAAAATGGAATATTTTGAAGAACAAGAGAACTGTTCCACAGCTTCACAGGAAATATGGGAGCTAAGTCAACAAGGGATGTGGGAAACTAGGCTGTTTACATATAGAGATTTACAACTCTCCAGGGAAGTGTCTCTATTTGGTATAAAACACACAGGTCTATTCATGCATACCATTTTAAATATGAATCAAAATTAGTGATATCCATGTTTCTGGTGAAAGCATCAATTGAAAGAGACAAACATCCTACTCCTATGGTATAAAATATAAGGAAGTTCGAAGCAGTAAAAAGGTATTACCATTTTAGATCTGATTGAATAAATTGAATCAGTGGCAATTTTTAAATTTTGATATGTTAAAAGAGGCTCTGTTGGTTAGATGGGAGAATTAGCTGCATGTTAAAGGTGGCGTTTTGCTCAGTTTATAACAAAATTGATATTTAGCCCGAAACAGTAATAAATATTAAGCAAATATTTCATTCTATGGAGGGCAATACCTACGGGCTGCCGGCAATACATATTGCAAAACTCATAGAAGGTGCAGTTGTCAGAATCCCCAAGCGGGTTATACGCAGGGCAATAAGGGATACATATTTTATATGCCAATAATTCAGGGAGCTGTGAAATACGCTTTGGTATTTTTAGTCCCATGGTACTGAATTAGCCAATCAAATCACACGATTAATAGCAATGATGTAATAATTAGTGCTACTTCCATGAACACCCGTTTTGTAGAATAAAATTCTGATTCTCATAAAAAATATGAAAATACAGGCACAAACAAAGTGCATTTCGAAACACTGCTTTTGGATATTGATAAATTGAATGATATTGGCTAAAAACTTCTGTCAGAATTGAAACAATTTTCCCCAAGAAAAGTCAACATTTCAAAACAACAGCAATAGCTAGAACTATCCTATTTAGATGTTTACTTGACAGTATGTAGAATTGGGGAATCTGGACAGAGAATATTAACAGAAGTAGAAAGATTGATAAAGAAAATGGAGTTTTAGTGTGGGAGGGGGGGGGGGCATGTGATTGTATAAGTTTAAGTTTACTGTTCCATTCAGTTTATATACATACATATTATAACAATGTGACGCGGAGCGTATATTGCGTTTTTTATAAAAGATAAAGGTCATGTAAGAGTATAATAATTTATTGCTGAAGTGTTGGAACATAAGAAGTAAGAGTGAAAGGTCTGCAGAGTAATCATAGAAAATAACTAACTATATCTAATAATTTGAAATGATGTGTTTTTTGAGAGCTGCCTTGTTTATGTAACAAGTAAATCTAAATGCATTATAAACACTGTTTATGTAACAATCATTTCATAAAATTGATAAAATGACATATTCTAGACAAGGATAGGCATTTGCCATTATAAACTATGAGGGATTATGACTCATAAACTTAACTACTGGTATGGAGATTTGGGGTAGTAATATGGAATATACGTTATATTGAAACTGTAACCTTATAAGATCTTGTCCAATTTCAGTCATACCTGATTATGAAGGACCATTTATGTTACAGCATCAGGGCATATTACGTATAATATTAAGTTACTTAGGTATAAATTATGACTGTCATCATTTCTACTGTGCCAAAATCATTCAACCAATTTTAAAATGGAATACGAGAACAAGATTTCTTATTTTAAGTTATATTTATATGTCTAATAATAATTGATATTAAACATATAACAGGATCTTAAGAGGTTCTGGACAAATCATTTGATTCTGGACTTGACATATTTTTTTTCCAACGAAATCACATCCAAGGGTTGAATTTTTATTGGATATTTAGAGAGCGAGTCCTGTATTGATTTCAATAAAAAGGTTAAAATAGAACGCTATTTGAGAGTTAATCTTATACTTTCATTACATTGATAAATTAAGGCAAATTCTGAAAAATTTTAAAGTGCATTTTTTATGAAATATTATCCAAGTATTTAGATGAAACGGTCTTATTTAAATACAAATCATAACATGATGATATTTTTTCATAAAATATTTCTTCAAGAAATTCAATTGAAGGCTCAAGATAAAACGAGCTAATTTAGGTGAAAACCCTTACATGATGATGTGTTTTCATGACTTCTTTCATAAAATTCCATCAAGGGGTGAAAATAAAATGATCGAATTTAAGTGATTTAAGGATCACGAGGATAGGTTTTCTTGGATATTTTCTATGAAATCCCATCCAGTGGTCAAGGTAAAATTTTTATTTGGTATATTTGGTCACGTGTTCGAACCCATAGAACCATATAGGAACGTCATTTTGAATGTTACGTGATAAATCCATATAAGGCTTTTAGAACAATGTGGGGAAAGATGAGGGGAAACCCCTGACACCTGTTCACGATTTTATCCGAACGTTCATCGGATCATTTCGGTTTTTATGCACTTCATTATTTTACCGAAGTTTGCCGATTCGATTCGTCGTATTTCGGAATATTGGGGACAATTTTATACTCCATTGGGAGTATTTTTAATCTACTTCTTATAACGAAGATTCCCGAACCTTGTTCGGATTAATCCGGATTTTCTGACCTACTTCATCTACCGAGATTTAACGAGTTTACATTCGGCTCATTTCGGAATCCTGGTGACAATTTTATACTCCATTGGAGTATTTTTGATCTACTTCTCTGGATTTTTGATCTACTTCTTATGACGAAGATTCCCGAATTAGTTCGGATTAATCCGGATTTTCTGACCTACTTTATCTACCGAGATTTAACGAGTTAACATTCGTCTCATTTCGGAATCCTGGTGACAATTTTATACTCCATTGGAGTATTTTTGATCTACTTTTTCTGGATTTTGCCCTACTTATTATAAGTTGACAGCAAGCAAATCAAAAAGTTCGCCATGAACGGGTTTCGATCGACTAACCTAGAGAGTGGAAGCTAAACACGCTAGCCATGAGGCTAACGTTCACCTGTGTGAGATGATAAAAGTATCATATATTTATACCGAGCGTCAATTTAGAATGATCTTCGCTTTTGACTCCACTTAGATACAACTCGTCAGTTGTATCCAGAATAGGTGAACGCCTATGGTGTTAGTGAATAACCAAATCCCAGGCGAGTGGTTCGTATCCCACCGTGATATGTTATTTTTGCTTTATTAATACGACAGAAAGGAGCAAGGTGTAGGTTTGAAAACAAGACGTACGTTTATTTCAATACAGTTTTAGAAACATTAACCTCTGATAATTGAAGGATTTCCACTTCTGAAGCGCGACTAGATCTAAGAAGTTCATTAATCAAGACAGTGTAAACCTTTTAGATATATGTTAGACAATGTACACGCCCCGTGTGGAATCAACTAAATGTTACATTTTGGATTTCATTGAGATCCTGTCATAGTCCTAAAATTTATTTTTCTGGAACATCATTTTTTCAACACTGATACAAATTTCCCTGACATTTCCATGACATGTCTACAGTTTCAAAATTCCCGGACTCTTTGGCCCTTTTCGACCTTATTTTAAAATTCTCTGACATTTCAGGCACTTGGAAAATTAAATCAAAACCCTGACATTTCCAGGTGTGTACGAACGCTGGAATTATTCTCAAAATATCCTTCAAACAAAAGGGGAAAATGCTATGCACAAATACTCTAATTTAGTTTGTATTGTAATGCGTTGTATTACATTGCATTGCATTGTATTGTGTATTTATTTGAGTGTCCGTTGACGGTAAAGAAGGCATTTAAAAGTTATTTGTGAAACTTAATAAACTTAATAAACAATACTTTAACAGTATTCTGTTATGGCAAAGTATATTTCATTTTTTCTCTTGTTCTCTACAATCTGCGTTGAGGACACTGAAGCATATGTCTGTATTTTGTTGGTGGGGAACAGCGTATCCTATCGTTCACGGAGCAAATTCAACTCTCGTTCACGAGTACCTTGTTTTTGGGCTCTTGTCCCAAAGATAACGATTGTATAAGGTTGCATAAGCTTTCATGTTCTCATAGTTACATCTGTTGTAAAACGAATCTTGTCGCAACCTCTGCGAATCACGACAGCATAACATTTGAATCACGTTGACATCATTGCAAAATTAGGCTAAATATGCTAAGTCAAGACGTTAATTAGCCAACGAAAGTTCATGGGTAACTTGAGAACTACAAAATACAACCAAATACTTTTCGAACGTACAATAGCAATATTTCTCACCTAACGTCTTCATAGTTTTAGGAACGTATTTTAAACGCATGATAGCCAAATATATCAAGATACTATATCTGCCTAAATGAAGTTATCTAGTGTTTACAAAGTTTTGAAATATATTATATCCAGATCCATCAGAAATTAACTTATCCATTTACATTACTTTACTAGTTCTAGTATCTTGCATGACTCGTTCATAAGAATTCTTTAATTCTACCTCGTTCCCAATACGTCCTCAGACAGACAAGAAATTGAAGTCACACCCGTTTGTTTGCGTGGCATATTTATACGTATACGCACTTTCTCTGATTATTGTCAAACAAATACATTTCAGGGATGTATCGCAAAAAGCTCGCGCACGCATTGTTACACATTTTGTGGCGTAATCCAGAGGATCCTCGCTTTTAACATGGTAGAATGTGACGTTTTTGAGAAAAATGTACACAAATGAAAATCCTTTCGTCCTCCACATTTACCTCTCTATCTCAAAACATTTTAGACGAATAACTCTGATATCATATATATATTGTTAATGGGCTAGGAGCATCATAAAACACGAATCAATTGATATTTTAGGTGAAATAAATATACGTGTTGCTGTGCTTGAAAATAGGCGAATGGCGTAAATTAGCCATATTTTGATGAATTTTGAAAACCTTTCGTCCTCCACTTTTCCACATACAACAGAAAACACATACTTTTGCGAACAAAATCAACTATTTATTAATAAACTAGAGCTTAGGAGCAAAATAATCATGTATGATTTATTAAAAATTGATCTCGTATTTTTTGTTTAATGTACACCTGAAAAGTTGAAGGAACAAAAAAATGAGCAGAAAAGGTCGCTGTCAACAGATTCTATTTTTCAAACTCTATGACGTCACAATATGGGACGCTTACTAAAATTCATCCTTTGAAATAAAACTTCTATCTACCTTTATCAAGATGAAAAATAAGTATAATAGTCATATATTGTTTGAGTTATGAGCGTTTAAAGACGAAAAATAATTCAAAATGTAACGTGTCAACAGGGAATATTTCTTTTTTAAAAAAGAACGCGCAAGAATTGTGAACGGAGTGTAGTTGATCTAAAAACTTCATCGAAACAGCTTTAAAATGATATACAACTTTAATAAGAATATTATTTTATAATCCGGGGAATCAAAGTTACATTCACGCGATACCCCTAAAAAACAAATGCGCCACCTTTTTGCGACACGTCAGGAGAAGAACATAAAAAACAAATGCCTGAAACGAATGCCGAAACATAAATCCCAAGTGATTAAGTATAGAATGTTTTATTCTTTTACGATTTGATAAGAGACCGAGACTAAGAAATTAAATGCGACGAAATATTTTGACAACGTAATTTGTATACTGTTTTATTCTTAAAGTTCTATGCGATAAATTATTTTATCTGTTTCAAAATGTTTCATTTTATTTTGCCTATATAAAAGAGATTGAAGAAGATAAGATAAACTGTTCCGTAATATATATTGTGTTTTAATAACCTTTTTTTAGAATCACAATGTAAAATAAATCTCCCGTTCCTGCCATTCTGGTAACGCCATGCAATGGATGCAATTCAAAGTGAGAGAGAGATCTATGAATAACAGAATGCGTCCATGCCATTAATTTGGCCAAATACATGGCATGAAACTGACGTAAGTTTAAGTAAGCTACGCCCCCCGCTTTCTCTGGTAAATTATGACTTTATTTTTCGGAGTAATGGGTTTCGGACAACTGGGTTTCGGAAAACTGGGGTGTACCCGATTACGCTTTGCACGCCGCTTTAAAATCCCGATGTCTCCAGAGGTAGTTTAATCCGGTAGCCGACAGGCGTTTCTTGCATTATTGAATACAAGCTAACCTTATATTCGCGAATGCAACTAACGCCTTCCGGCTACCTGATTAACCCAGTATAATATGACCAAGTCATTTAAATATGAATTGAATAGTGGCAGGTACTATTCGTATTGACATGAGTTTCCAGTAAAATAATAGGTTAATCCGGTAGCCGACAGGCGTTAGTTGCATTTGCGAATACAAGCTAAGACTATGATTTGGGAATGGAAGATTTCAGCTTCCGGATTAACCTACCATTCTATGGGCGATTCATTTAAATATGAAAAGAACCTGACAATATTCCATTAATATTTTAATGAATTGCCCATAAAATAGTAAAGTAGGTTTATCCGGTAGCCGACAGGCGTTAGCGGCATTCGCGAATACAAGCTCCTTTATTTCATAATTTGGGAAATATATATTTTCACAATATTGAAATAGATGGTGGTTCAAAGTGGAATACATATCATACAAGTGTCACAGATATTTTTTGTGCATATATGGTCTGTCTTTGCATGACTTTGTAGAACATATCAAAACCCTGGGATCCACAGGGTAACAGTAAGTACATTTCATTAGATCTTCCGAAGTTCATGCTTCAAAGTTGTCAAAGTTGTAAAAGGGTAATCCTTTTTTGAGTACGAAAGCGTACTTTTGTTCAATAGCCTTTCCCAGCTGCTAATCTTTTGAGTGCATCGTGCATTCAACGAATTGTATTCACTTATTAACCAATCAGTGCCAGGAACAAAATGCACGCTTACTTTTTGGGCTAAGTTTAGTGTTTTATGAAGCATGCTACATACAAATGTTACGCTTTTGCTCATTTACTTTGAGAACTATCTATAGGTACACATTACCAATTGACTCCTAGATTTGAGTGAACAAGTACCTCGTATTTTTCATTTTTCGATATTTTGAGATTTGTTGGCTGATGAGTAACTTGATATTTTATGTCTAAATATATTAAAGTGGTTAATAGTAATAGTTCTATTGTACACCATAAACTGTTAACGTTTTAGAATTGGGACACAATATATGATTTGATAATAGAACAATACATGTATATGTCTTACTCTAAACTCGGTGGTTTGTTTGTTAGTATGTTTTCTTAACAGCTCAATAACTGTTGTATTAATAAGGCGTTATACTATGAAAAAAAGATTGAACGATGTAGGCATAGGCAGAGGGAGTATCACACTACCCTACCACGTGAACACATTTAAAAAGAATACAGGGTACAGTTAAGTTGCAAATAGAGCGGGTATTCTTTGTCCTTTTCCATAGGACTTTTCTGGTGATAGTGCGTTGCAAACTGCTCGATGAATCTATACAATGTAAAATCTAGTATTCCTCCAGAACTATGGAAATAAACAAAGGTCCTCCATTTGCAACTTCACTGTAGCCTGTATTCCTTTTAAAGAAATACGGGCTACAGTATTGGGGTATAGTAGTTTGATTTTTCAATATATCACTAATCTAGCTTCTTTCCTTGAAAAAGCATGAGTTTTGATGTACGTATATCAAACATGGGCCACTGCACTATATTGAACCAGGGTGCCGGTGTTACATAATGTGATTTTATGGACCATCATACAACCACCTCTTGCCCACTTTATTCATGTTTTGGATTACAGTTTATACACAATGCATAAACAGCATGAAACAATCATTTCTACTTGTGGATTAGATTTGTATACATCTCTTTGTGAACTGAGTGTTATGTTCAATATGTGAAAATATCATGGACTTAAATTGTACTTATATTTATAACCTGACCACATTTGCATATGTTCAACAACTGACTGAGTGATCGAGTTCATCAAACAATGTTCGTAATAGAGGTCATGAACTTTGCTTTATTCATAATCCTATTTCTGCAACTGACTCATATTATGCATCTTATTATATAATATTATATGATTTATTTTGATTAGCAGTGTCTCATAAGCCATTGGTGGCTCGAGGCTTTTTGGATGATTGTACAGATGTATATGTGTGAAATTAAGCATGCGACACTTAAATAAAAAACAATACAATATTAAGCTTATAAACTTGCTGATCATATGATTTTAATATTTTAATACTACATGATACTCATATCAAAATACCAATGCATTTGTGAACAACTCTTACGTTTGATATTGTACGAATTTTCTGATTTGCTGTAGTAGTCGTAAATGCAACATATAACAATGTTATGTTACTTTGTGTCATATGAAAAATAAATTCGTACAAAGATGAGTTTTATTTCGTTTGTTATTCAATGTAGAATACACGTTGTACATTATTTCATGTATAGGATATTGACAATAATCAGACTATCGTATTACAATACAGAAGAATAAAAGAGATAATGATATATGCATTCTAATTTGAGATTGACATGCGTAAAGGTATCAATATTTTATCTAGTATTTCATTTTATCCCTCCCATCCCATCCCACCCGCTCATCAGCAATCCCCAGAAAATTCGTTCGGTGCTTTTAAATGTTAATAGTTCGGTTGAGTTTTAAAAATAAATCTTAAGCACTTTAAATCTAGATAAAATATTCATGATTTGATTGTGATTATCATTTCTAATTATTACATGACGGTTCCATTACATTCAATGCGTATCTAATCCTCATAGTTTATACTCGATTTTCGACAGGTAAAGGTAATATATCAACCCTCGGTCCCTACTATTTCTCGTGTAGATATATTGCATAACTTTCTCAGATATATCCTGTATATTAAATACATTAAATAACATTATATATGTTAGTCTCAGCCTAGACAGTATATATATCAATTTTATTGGATAATGCCATGGGCTTTCCCACGATAATGCGTAAATTCGAATGAACTTGAAATGAAATTCAACATCCAAAATGTGTTAATTTGATCATCCACCGTGTAACTAAAAGCATATTCATGGCCTATTTGCCTTAAAATACGATTGTGATTATGATTTCGAATTCTGTTCTCCATATGTAAAATCTAGAAACATAACAGAGTTAAGTTACACGAAATTCAGCCAACTTGAACATGAAGTCTTGTCAATTTACTTAATCGTTGATTGAACGAACGTTTCATCAAACGAGTCCTATATTCAATATCTATTCGTTGGGCCCATTCTTTAAATGTAACTATATTCTTTTAACTTTAAAAGTATCTGTTTAGTGCTACTTTAACATATATTCATTATTTTTATCCGCACAACAGTATCAAACGTTAATGCACAACTAGCCATGCCAAGACATGGCCACTACCCTCGTCCAAAGTAAAATACAAGGTCCTCATTCTTTAATGATTATGTTTCAATTGATTTAGTTTAGTGATTTAAATGTAGGAAAATGAGTCGCTGTGATGTCATATCTGGCGCAGCAATTTCAGAGTCACTGCAAAAAATTGAAACATCAGTCGGATCATAAGACTAAATAAAAAAGCTATTTAGGGATGAATAACATTCGGTGAAATCCGTGATATCGTTATATCATTCGTTAATTGTCAAAGCTGCGCCCATTTCTCGGTGCAGGCAGATATAAGGCGGCCAGACTGGGCATACACAAAATGTATTGTATGTGCTCCTTAGGTTGCACTCGGGTGCTATCAACATCGAACACACACGTTTAAGATACACAGAGATAATTAAGGGATGAGTGACAAAGGGATGTTAAAAACAGGTGGCTATTGCAATTGATATTTTAATGTAACTTTAGTATGTAAGAATCTTTTCATCAATAAAAATAACATCTTAGATATTACAGCTACATGTACAATGTGAGTGTATTTAAAAATGTAGTACATAGCTAGTTCCATCTTTAAAGATGTCTGATGACAAAAAGCTCAATTTTCCTTGATGTCGTGGTCAATGGGACTTATTTTTTTGTTTTAAAGTCACTTATAGCAAACCTAATCTAACAATTATCTCACTATATGCTTATGACATAATCATGTATACGTTGTTTGTCTTTTTTTCAAATCAACCCACGGAAATATGCAATACACCAAGTTAAAAAAGTGGTACGAATCATAAAAGCGACGTTGGGTGTTTCACTAGTAATTTTTATATGAAAAATCTAGAAATATTACCCAAATTAAACTATGACTATTCAAAAGAAGACATTCAAATCTATATTATGTAAAAAAAATCAAATTTGTCCGAAGCAGGGATAACGCTCAATTAGAGTGACGAACTTTGTTCTCCAAACCGAGAATGGTCTTTTATGAAAAAAGTTATGAAAACACATCACCAGATCATGTAAAGCTGTTTTACCTAAAATATCGTTTTATCTTCACCCTTCGATTGGATTTCATGAAAAAATATTTTTATGAAAAAATAGGATTTGTAGGATATCGACGCTCTAACATGTAGTTTTAATCACACGCAGGTATCTGGTTTTATTGCGTGTAGAATGTATCGATATCAGGACCGCTACATGCCAGTGACCTTGATCCTTTCTGTCGTATTAAAAAAGCAAAAATAACATATCACGGTGGGGTGCGAACCACTCGCCTGGGACTTGGTTATTCACTAGTACCATAGGCGTTCATCTATTCTGGATACAACTGACGAGTTGTATTTACGTGCAGTCAAAAGTGAAGATCATTTTGAATTGACGCTCGGTATAAATATATAATACTTTTATCCTTTCGTATCGGTTGCACGTTAGCCTCATGGCTAACGTGCCTAGCTTCCATGCTCTAGGTTAGTCGATCGAGACCCGTTCATGGCGAATTTTTTGATTTGCTTGTTGTAAAGATATAATAAGTAGGGCAAAATCCAGAAAAAGTAGATCAAAAATACTCCAATGGAGTATAAAATTGTCACTAGGATTCCGAAATGAGACGAATGTAAACTCGTTAAATCTCGGTAGATGAAGTAGGTCAGAAAATCCGGATTAATCCGAACAATGTTCGGAAATCTTCGTCATAAGAAGTAGATCAAAAATACTCCAATGGAGTATAAAATTATCACCAGGATTCCGAAATGAGCCGAATGTAAACTCGTTAAATCTCGGTAGATGAAGTAGGTCAGAAAATCCGGATTAATCCGAACAAGGTTCGGGAATCTTCGTTATAAGAAGTAGATTAAAAATACTCCCAATGGAGTATAAAATTGTCCCCAATATTCCGAAATACGACGAATCGAATCGGCAAACTTCGGTAAAATAATGAAGTGCATAAAAACCGAAATGATCCGATGAACGTTCGGATAAAATCGTGAACAGGTGTCAGGGGTTTCCCCTCATCTTTCCCCACATTGTTCTAAAAGCCTTATATGGATTTATCACGTAACATTCAAAATGACGTTCCTATATGGTTCTATGGGTTCGAACACGTGACCAAATATACCAAATAAAAATTTTACCTTGACCACTGGATGGGATTTCATAGAAAATATCCAAGAAAACCTATCCTCGTGATCCTTAAATCACTTAAATTCGATCATTTTATTTTCACCCCTTGATGGAATTTTATGAAAGAAGTCATGAAAACACATCATCATGTAAGGGTTTTCACCTAAATTAGCTCGTTTTATCTTGAGCCTTCAATTGAATTTCTTGAAGAAATATTTTATGAAAAAATATCATCATGTTATGATTTGTATTTAAATAAGACCGTTTCATCTAAATACTTGGATAATATTTCATAAAAAATGCACTTTAAAATTTTTCAGAATTTGCCTTAATTTATCAATGTAATGAAAATGTAATGAAAGTATAAGATTAACTCTCAAATAGCGTTCTATTTTAACCTTTTTATTGAAATCAATACAGGACTCGCTCTCTAAATATCCAATAAAAATTCAACCCTTGGATGTGATTTCGTTGGAAAAAAAATATGTCAAGTCCAGAATCAAATGATTTGTCCAGAACCTCTTAAGATCCTGTTATATTTACTTTTATTGTTCTTATACACTAAACAGATTTGTTTAGATATTATTTTAAGTTTCAACATGACAAACCACTATCCATATTGAAGGAATCACTGAAGGTACAGCATTTTGGAAATGTGTAAATTGTTTATATTTCATTATTTGAGCCAGGCCATAGGAAAAGGGGTCTTATCACATATTTTTCAATATTTTGATTTTTTGTTTATCTTAAAAAGCACAAAGAGATCTTTCAAATGAGCCATGGCTTATGTCTTGACAATTTTTTCTTGCAGATATAGACCAAAAGACGGATTTGAATTTAGCACATTTTCCTCTTAATCTTGAGCACATTTTTGGCTCTGTAGCAATATTTTAATTTTTGTGATAAGACCGGATTTCCCATGGCCAGGCTCATTTGTGAAATACGAAAAGGAGTTATACCCGTACCTTGTTAACCATGAGTCAATGAATGCATCATATAATATCTGCAAAATGATGCACTATGCAATTTATACATGGAATGATTTATTTTGCCATATTAGAATCAAGTATTATCTTTAATCCATTGGATAGATCATGCATTACCTGATGTTGATGTATTGATAATAGAATCAGTAAGTCAATTGTGAGACACCATTTGTCCGAGAAAATAAGAAATCTTAGTTATGTATTAAGGCAGGGCATAACATTTCACCTATCATTTATTTATGTTTACTAGATCCCCTTTACTAGTTAGTACTACCTTCCCTTTTAAAGCGGAGTGAGATATCGTTGAACTGTGGCGCTCATGCACGATATTTGAAAAAATTATCATACTCCATAGTTCCACTGTCATTTAAGCCTGATTTGGTACAAATGTCAAAGCATAATGTCAACTCTAAAGTAGTTTAATTCAATGAAAATAAAAAATATCTAAATCGACAATTACCGTCCGCCATCTTAGATGCGAAGGTTACGGCCGTTGCCTTCGCTTGGTGCTGATCAGTGTCCTTGCTCTGTTACAAATTGTCATTGCCCTCTGTTTGTAACCCCTCCCTCCTTCTCGATTAAGGCCATGAATATGAAGATGATTTAGAGGTATTATGAGAGATACTAGTGAAGGGTTGTTTTATGATAAATGAGTTCGTATAACTTAATCCAAGTCATAACTGTTACGAGTATGCAAATCACACCAGCATGAGATAACATCATACTCAAAGGATGGAACGGTCCATTACTTTTCAATTGCATAAAATGGCTCTAACCCTGGCAAATGTATTAATCAATTTTAACTCATAGCTCTCGATCAATGGAACCATTCATATTCTAGGTACAAGTCAATGAATACGACTTTGACATATTAAAAAGACTAAGGACCTCTAAAAGTCTAAAAGACTAAAAGTTAATTTGACCATTGATGACCTATGATAGGGAAAGGTCATGATAACACTTATAATGTTCCGAACAAATTTGCAAATATTTCACTTTGAGAGCGAAGGGACATATTTGGGAGGAGGTCAATGATACACAATGTTAGTAGATGCTAATTAAATGTCAATTGTTGTTAGTGTAATATGTATTTTTCATTTAATGCTGCAACAATTACACAAGTACCAAAAAGTGCCACGCCCACTTTTCCCTTAAAGCAGTTGTGTGTGACTACATGTGATAAATATTATTAATTTATGGGATCATTATATCAAGTTTTTAGTGCTTTAGTGTGAATACATACATATTAATTCAACTTTTGACAAAGTAGCAGCCACAAAATCCAAACAGATTTGCAAATATTTCACTTTGAGAACTAAAGGACACATTTGGGACGGGGTCAAATTGAGATGATTGTGAGATATAAATACTGTTTCCATGGTAACCATATAAGTCAGAGATTGGAAATTTCTGGCACTGACTAACCATGGCATGCCCTACCCACTATAAAACAATGAATATCTGATATGCATTAGTATTCTTTTTATTGGGTGGTATTAAAGTACCCCCAAGGTTTTGTTGGGGTAGGGGTATAAATTGGCCTGAGGGCCGTCTGCCACCCCTACATGAAGTCCAACTACCCAGGAAGTGTCCAGCATTATCATACAGATTGTTTGAAATATGTTGGAATGTGTGACCTTCCATGAAAAGCAGGATGCATTTCTAGAGCACTTCTACAGAATAGTCCGCAGTCTATATGGCGTGTTATCATATTACGTGTTAAAAATGAATAATATCAATTTCAATTGCAACTTAAGCTAGTCCGTGTGACAATAATACCCTGGTCACATTTTCTCCGGCCGATCGAGTATTTTGTTCAAAATTGAATGGATCGGAGCAAATGTGACCCAGGCATTATTACCCCCCTATCACACCAAACTAGTTCTTACCCGTTCTTGCCAGTCCTACGAAAAAGTCGTAAAACGGGCTCAATCTGGCTGCGGTCGGGAAATATGCCTAAAATAATTAGCTACTTCGTTCATAAACAGTCTTCAATACGTCCGTCTCATTCGCAGTTCGTTCAGGTCGCACCAGGTCGGTGTGCAACGTCGTATAACGCGTCCCTTAGTCTAGAAGGTCATCATGACCTGATTACATCGAATTTTGAATCGATTCAAAATTCTAAAATCATCTTTCCGTCTGAGAACGTACATGAAGTTCGTAAATAGACCTTTAAGGTTGCAGCTACGTTCATTCCGTTCGCGCACAGTTTAAAACCAGTTTTGAAGAACGCAGTGGCAACTTGTTTGGTGTGATAGCTATATTTTTGCTAACTCGTTCATAACCAGTCTTAAATACGTTCTTAATCAGTTTAAACCCGTTTGCAATTAGTTCTGCCTCGTTCTCAATACGTCCTCAGACAGTTCAACTCGTTGTTAAAACGTCCCTAGTAGGATTGAAGTACGACGGTTCCGTTCGCAGTACGTCCAGCTCGTCGTTAGTACGTTGTCACTCGTTCTAATTGTAGAACGTATCGATCACGAGAACATTTTGAGCATGTTCTAAGTTCTAGGGGACCTACCCGTTCGAGTACGTTCGATGAAGTTTATAAATAGACCCTAAGCGGTTCTAGGTACGTCCAGTCCGTTCGTACACAGTTGAAGCCTGTTTTCGAGAACGTAGTGAAAACTAGTTTGGTGTGATAGTAGGGTTAGAAGTTGTATATGTATTTGTAAATCACTATAATTCATGATCAGTTTATTTTGATATTTTCTAATGTTTGAGCGTAGGGGACACGTTTTGGAATAATTTGATACAGGTGCTTCACACAATTACAATATTTGAAATGGAGAAGACGTTCTCTAGCATAGTTTGTTAGAGAAATGTATATTTGAGCATTTTCTGTTCTATTAAAGTGACAATAAACAGTGTTGTGTTTGTAATGCCTAGGTCACATTTGCTGCGATTCTTCGACCGGCGCCCGGCCGATTGAGTATTTTGTTCAAAACTCTATACGATTTTGAACAAAATACTCAATCGTCAAATCTTTCTGGCATGTACATGGACATTTTAACAATAATTGATATTAACTATAAATTATTTTAACAACTGCATGGCGGGCTATCATTATTACTTTTAATCTCTGAAAAACAGCTTTAAAGATTAAATTTGACAAAATTCTTTTTTAAATTTTTCGGGGCAAACACAAGCGCGCATTCTTCAACAAATTAGCCATCAATTGTGTCGATGTTTTCCTGCTTGTTAGTACAATGTTTGTGTGACTATAACCTTTTGGTCACTGAAATGTTGATGCAAAGTCGCCCGAGGGCGTCCTTGAGAATTAATAAAAAATGGGACGCATGCGCAAGGACGTCACATGGAAGATGTACGTCGACAGCACTAATCTTTACAACGATCGTTGATTTTTCAAATTTTTGTTCTGAACATTATAAGAACCATATTCTATGATTTGCTCTTCTCGAATCATGCATTACTTTAGTTTCACTTTAGTTTGCCATCGAGCACACACGTAATTATCAACTATTTAAGATTGCGTTATGTGTTCGAGTTTATTGTTCATAGAAAGAAGAGTATAAAGTGAAATGACACTTTAAACTGTATCTGGAACTTCACAGCAACAGATGCCTGGTGTAGCATTGAATTCCATCTGCTCACCGTCCATGTTGACTGGGCAACAGCTAAGTCGGCTGTCACCGAATGGGCTTGCTTCTCCCTTTCCTGGTCCAGCTACAATTTCGTATTGTGTGGGGTCATCAGCAACAGCATTGAACCAGGTTCCGGCACGACAACAATCTCCTGATTATTCAAAAATAAAACGTAATATTACTCAAAAGAAGGAAGAAACACGTGTACGAGCATTGCGATTTTATAATTCATTTCCGTTTAATGCAATAACAATTGAAAACAGATCAATATCATATGAGCATATTTCTAACAATAACTATAATTTGATAACCTGCGTGCAGAGTCTAGTTATAAACTACCCTCTGCCTAGTGAAGACTACAGTTTAGCAGGAAATGACCACATTATAGAAAGTCGTCCGTATTTCGACGACGTACTCTGTTTGGCTCGGTGAGATCAGAGATTTATTGTAAACTGAGAGTGAAGACTGTACTGTTACCAGGAATGTATATCCTAACAGAATCAGAGTAAGTTTAAACGACTCTATTCACTGAGCTTTCCAAATACACAAGGCATTGACCAAACTGACGTCATAGCGTGCCCTAAAGGGGCAGTATCCACCGGGGTGGTATCACCATAAACAGACGAAGCTCTCTTTAAAGAAGTGAAGTCGAACGAATGCAAAGGGTAATAATTTGAACAGTGGTAAGAAGGCCGTAATATTTTTACATACCAAGTCCAGAGTCGTCACATGGTGGATCGGTAAAATCGTTATCGCAGACAGCGCCCATGCAATCCATGACATTGTAAATGGTGTCGCATGTTTGATTTTCGGCGTTATAGACACTTCCTCCCATACAGACCAGTGTTTCATATCCAGATCTGTGAAAAAAAACATGTTTTGAAGGTGACATTTGTTATTTACACAGCCAGGCAGGATGTGCCCAATTCCAGCCACTTAGAACACACTATTTCACATAACTGTATTCCGTTGTATTAGCAATAACGTATTTGTTGTATGGCTGTCGAGGCGTTAGCAGATTGAAAATTGATGCTTTGCCAACTTGACCCTTGCAAAACGTTTCATGGAAAATACGTTCTTTTAGTGATTTTGAATATATTGTTTGATTTTGTAGAAAATATTTTGCAATGTGTGAAAAGATTCAGTGGCTGCCACTTAGGCGTTATTTCCTTAACTTTGCATTCCAGTTGCGCGGTCATGCAAAAAAATTGTGGAAACAACACCTTCAATGGAATGAATTAGCAACAATGCACTGAGTCCAGGGCTTAAATCCTTGAACAATCAATACTAACCGATTTTGAACACTTGAATATGCATTCAATATCGGGCTCATAATACTTACCCGTTGTATTGTTGGAATGATACTTCGGAGACTTGTTTTTAATTTGAAGACTGCTAGGGAAGCTTTGAGTCCAATTTTCAACACCATAATCTTAGCCCTATGTTAAAATCTCTGATAGGCCAGTTAAATAGCTCTATAGAGTAAAACAATCAAACTTGGTACAAACGTTTCCTAGAAATCTCAAAGGAAATGAAAAATACAGAGTTCTTTGATCCATAAGGAAAGGGAACACCCCTGAACACTCACATATTACTTAAGAAACATACATTTAAGGAGAACTTCAAAATGACACCGATTTTTACTGCTCCAGTTTTAAATTGATGGCAAGAACTGGTTACTTTAAACCTAGATGAGAACAATACAATGTAAACGTGGGAAGAGAAGTAAAGGTACGCGTCACTTTTGACAATTTGTTGTCCAAAAATGGCGCTTATCACAAAAGTGGTCAGCATAATGAAAAAATAAATAATTTAGGCCAGGGGGGGGGGGGGGCAATCGACCACCCCCCCCCCTGGCTACAGGCCTGTCGTCCTCAATGTAACAGTAATGACACTGAAGACTCTATAACTATATATTTCACTATGTCCCTAACTTTAAAAAGGAAGCTTTTACTTGCGGAGTTTATCTCCTGAAGTGAAACTAAAATGTATGTAAGGGGATAATGTCTTAGGAGAAATTAAGGGGAACTAACAAGGGGCAATGTTCGACAAATGTTTTTAAGGTTTTTAAAAACAGTGTATATTAAATATACCTAATTAATGCTTTTAGTGAAATAATTGAATATATGCTTTATCATAATGCATTTTATTTCATTGTTTACCACCAATGAAGGTGAGCAATAATTCTTTGGTCCATCCCGTATATGTAATTGTAATTAACGTAATTAATCCTAAAGGACAGACCCATAACCCCTCCTTGGGGGAGCCCTGTGTTCTTTTATGTGTACTCTTTGGTCTGATTTTCTTTCACTTCAGCATTAGCATTGTTTTCAAATGTATCTATGGACTATTTACCTGTTGAAAAAACATCGGAGGAATGAACAGCAGGGATCATCTGGGTTTGGGAAGAAGTAACTTTCGGGATCTTCTGCACAAATTGGGTCCTCGAAATCTGAAGGTAAAATATATACGTTACTAGAAACTAGATTTAATTTCTCGAAATATCATGTTGGTCTCTACTTTTATGTGACATCATATTGTACAAAATATCATTAATTATTGCGTAGGATCTACCCTTATGAGGTCAACGCAGAATCGCGTCTGCATGTTGATGAACAAAGCTCTACTATAATAAACAAAATGTTAACTTATGATTTAAAGGTGATTATACTCAACGTACACTCATATTCGCAACAACAGCTTTCCAATACAAAATCCTGCCCAAATGGGCAGAATGATTCAAGTTCAATATCAACGTCGGGTCCTACATAGTAGCCACCTGAGGAGGTTCCAGCAGTGAAGACTGGTTCATACCCATTGATTCCTTGGTCTGGGTTTTGTCCAACACAACATGTTGTGGCTGTAGGCTGTGCGTCTGCACAAGGTGCACTTGTTCTTTTTGGAACTATTGTGCGAAGAGGGAAACATAAATGATACAAGATATTGCTCTTAACGGATTGCTAATAAAGTATAAGGGAGATTTCGCAACACACGATACAGTTTTAAAATAAATCCCTTGGGGATAACTTCACATATGTCGCTGTTGAGAAGGTTGAGGCAAATTTTTAAATCGAGATGATGGTTGATTGAAATCAAGTTTTTTCAAGTGTAATCACCAGTCAAGATGTACCGACTTTACAGTTCAAAAGTATGACGAAATGATTTGGTTCATACAAACATTTGACTTTTTGTTTTGGTGGTCTTTTGCTTGAAATCAGTTGAAAATTGTGAAAATTTCAAATAGATGGCGGAAAAAGCTGTCAAATCTTTTGAATTAGGTGGCTGTTTTTTCTAGATTTTTCGAGTTGCAAGATGACATTTGGGGCAATCCCGTTGTATAAGTGGTAAGGTAACTGAAATCTTCGTCATAATAATAATTTGTCATCATAAATTTAAAGATTTTCATGTTTTTCAATTGAATTGTATGGGGCTTTTTAATAGTAATAGTGGAGTTACCCCTTATGCTTATAACTTATGAAGTTTGTGTACTACGTCATGTGCGTCGCGCAGTTTTATACGTTCATGAGGAGGCATCGCTAATAAAACGTTGTTTACAAATAGGTAAATCCTTCTTATTTGGTAAGCATGACGTCATATCACTATCCAATCAAAGTTATGCTTTCACTTACAAGAGAAATCTCTTTAAACTAACGCACCAATACTTTCAAATTATGTTACCTACCTTCACAAGTTGTTGGGTCACAGTCTGGAACGTATTTGGGATCATCGCATACTTTCAGGTCATTGTTCCACACTGTTCCTCCCATGCATGCACCCTGGAAACCTGTCTTATTCAGTCTTGCAGCATCGCAAACGACGAAAGCACAACAATCCAAACCGAAAGTGATTCCGGGAATGTAACCATTTTCGTCAATACACACATCTAATCAATGTATTAATATACACAAGTCTTACATGGATAAAGATATCATTGCAGCGATGTCAGCGGAAAATTAGACATACTGCATGCGTACAGGTCCGATTTGCTTGCTCTTATTTGTTACAATACATTGTCATATTCATTGTTTTAACTTTCGAGCACTCAATGATGTTTGATGTACTATTTTAAATGTGGACGGTTATACACCCATATAGTTGCCATCGCCACTTTGTATAAGTGTTATATTGTTTTAATGAATTTTTAAGAAAAAAAATGATTCAATACGTCAATTTCAATTTTTACGAATTTCGATTAGTGCAAATTCATTGCAAATATATTGATATATCATTATATTCCAATGTAACCATGGTAATAAAGGATGTAACATCAGTTAGTATCCCTATCGTTAGATGTACTATCGTTATTTCCTCAAATATTACGCCTCCAAAACAAGATGTTTAAAATAAAATTCCTAAAGGAGCACGTGGGTTATCGCAAACAATTTCAGAAGGTTATATCTTGGATTATGACTGTTTTCTGACAATGAAGACAAGTTTATCTTTTAGATCAATTCATTATCTCAAAGAAAATTATGCACATTAATAATAAATTCAAACAAACTCGGAGATATTTAACTAGCAATTAACCCATCAACACACTTTTTCAAAGATGTTGACCCCATTTTCACCAAAATGCAATCATTTTTTACAATGTTTAATGCATTACTATTCTTTATTTTGATGTATCAAATAGTTCTTGAAAGAAAAACTTAATTGCATTAAGATAAGTGTTCCCCGTGTTATTTCTCCATTGAAAAATCTCATGCTATCCATTGGTTTCAGTTCATTTTGGTCATCCAAATTGAATATCTTTAAAGTCCCTGGAGCAATCAAATTTTCCTTTTAGGAAATCGAACATGTCTCAAAGCACATTCTAATTATGCATTCATCAATATAATAATAGGTTGCATTTTTGGTGAAAATTAGGTCAACATTTTTGAAAAAGTATGTTGATTGGTCCATTATTGCCCCTTCAATATCACTTGGGTCTGATTAACTAAATTATCATTATATATACTTTTCTTGAAGATAATGAATGGATTTAAAAGATACACCCATGTTCATGATCAGAAAATATTCATAATTCAAGTTAGAATCATTTGAAATTGTTTGCGACAACCTACGTGCTCCTTTCCATGTCAACTCTTGACGATTAACTGCCATTTTAAATATTTGACACAATTGTCGGTTGTACATGGGCAAAAGAACAGAATATTCTCTTAAAATGGTAGTTACTAAGACAATAGTAGATATGTAAGTACAAAACCAAGCAAGAAAAATCTAAGTTAACAACACGTCCTTTGTAAAATTACCCCATCCGCCGCCATTTCTGAATTGAATCCAATATTAACAAATCATAATAGTGAAATCGAAAATAGACACCGGTGTAGAAGTAATTGAGGTCACATCAGTGTGAATTGGCACAATATAGAACATAGGACAACTAGATAATGGCAACTCCGCGGAGTAGCAAATCCCAACGAACAAAATATCAATTACCGAATTCCAATCAATTATACTCATTACTTTGGTTAAAATTGAAAAATTTAGATTTTAGAATTGCGAATTCCTGCAAAGCAACCATTTTGAATTTTCTGAGGTACAAATCTGAAAAATAATACCATAATTGTGATCTACTCCAAAATCCCTTCAATTTGAGGATAATATAGCCATACTTTGAAGGGATCGAAAAATTATTGCGAAATCGTACATTAGACGGCCATTTTACGAGGCTCGAATCAGAAAAAGATACAATATTTGCAATCTACTCTTAATTGCTTTTCATTTGAGTATAATAAAGCTATACTTCAGAAAGATCTAAAAATTAGCGAAAAAATCAGCAAATTGTTTTGGAACAGACAGCATCGAGATATTGTATTTTGGCACATGGTATCCCAGTGTTCTCCTAATGGTAAATCGTGCAAGCTTTACATATAGTTTAATGTATTGGTTACACAATTATTTACAACATTATCTACTTACTTGGATCCTCTATGGGTATTGGTGGGCCACTGGCCAATGCTGATGCAAAGAGAAGAACCAATGGCAACATGATCTGGAAACAGAATAAACCATATCTTAAATGTTTGATGTGTCTGCAATTTGTAAATCAAAATCACTAAACAAAACAATATACAATTCCCCCAAAAAGATACTGTGAATTCCTTTAAGGTTAGTTCATTTCATGTTAATCACATGTGAATTTAAATAGAAGATGTTAATACAATTACAATGTAATGCGAGTGAAATACAAAACATCAAGGGTCAACATTAAAGAAATAAGATACTCTCAATAAGTGTTTTGATAGAAGCTAATGAATGTTTCGACCAATTGATAAAAGTCTTTATATACCAACAAGAAACAGGCAACAAGGCAACTTAAGAAGGAAATTGTCCTCGAAGACTGATGATTGAAGTACTTTGAAAAAATTGAGGAAATGCAAAATGGCACCATAAGCTAACTGCAGTGTCGTTCCCATAGCTACCAGTCCTGAAAACTTTCTCCAAGATGGAACTGTAATTCAATCTAAACCAACAACATGTGACATGATCACTTAGTAATCTCAATCCCAACAGCTTACAAGGCTATTTTCGTTTTCACGTTACGTTACTTTATGTTCAAATTTGACTGTGAACATTGATTACTATCTCTTTTCAGGTATTGCTTTTAGGAAAGCGTTTCCGTTATTTTATGAATTTATTTTATCACACGATTCATAACCATATTGAATTTTACCACCAGTCTGCTAATTACATGTTTGGGCAAGACTATGCTTAGTAAGAACATTTTACCAACAACGAGTCAACCAGAACCATTCAAGAATGTTTACAAGACACTGACCGTTACAACAGCATGCATGATATCTTTCTTGCCCATCAAGAACAAGGAGAGGAGAATATGGATATATACATTGCAAACCTTGATGGCATTATGGTGGTCATATCAAATGATTTAGAAGCTAAGGAATCTGAGATTAAAGGGACACTACTGAACAATACACATGATCTTAAATGGATTGATTGTGCCTATGCTATTCTCCTAAACTGTATCAGTGTTTTTACTGCATCCCAAGTGACATCTATCTGGATGTAATCTTCACATGTAAGTTTTGGGCATGATAAATAATAACTTAGCCATCACCGATCAATAGCTGCCCCTCTGCAATATCAAAATGCGTGATCCTATTCCCAATACTCGGACTAAAATGGATTCCTGAGCATATTTATGAGTTCATTAAAGATGACCCAGACAGAGTACTAACATTACAAGCACATATACCACATGTTGTTGAAATATGTAGCGTGTACTTCACTCAAAAAATGTGATGGACCATGTTGTCTGTACTTCGAGATTTTCTTTAAAACTTAAGAAGTGAATTTCACTCAGTTTATGTAGATTTATACAATCGCAATCACAAATAAGCACTTTTCAGGAAATCCTAAGAGGAGAGTTGTGATTCGTTACATAAAGTCAACATATTTTGAATGACATTGTCTTTTTGAGGTATTATTTGTTATTACTGCTAATAGTTGCATGTACGATGAAATTATGTAATAAAGAGAGAAAAAGACTTTGCTGATTCGTCGTGCTCCTTATACTAGTATTTATTTTTGATGGCACAAATTGTATTTCTTATTGAGGGCATTAATGGCTGATCCCCGCCACTCCAACCTACTTTGTATTTAACTTACTCCATCTTGGGAATATACACAAACCCTTGTGTCAGCCAGTTATTGTGTACTATATTGTATGTGTTGTTGTGAAACAAACAAAAATTGTGATTGAAATCTAAAACAAGACTTGCCTCTGATTCCTGAATCCGTATGAGTGTCTCTGCACAGAGAAAACGAGACAGATATCTTCAATTAGACTTCCAGCTATCGGTTACATGTAATTGTCTAAAAAAACATTAATCTTGCCTATACAATGTCACGAAGGTCATATAAATGTGTCCCGCGTCTGTCATTTGTTCTTCATCTAAATCGAGCCGTTCATTTGTTAAAATATACTTTTTGCAATTTGAAATATTAAAAAATTGATGACCACATACATTGTCATTCAGTTGTTGTTATAACTTGTAACTTATTTATAAAGACATGAAAGATCAGATATTATATTGTGGTTGTTTCATTTGAGTACCTTCTAGAAGTACAGCTACAGACAAATGTACATGATAAAAAGTACATATATAGAGATTATCCTATTGGTTTCTATGAGAACTAAAATGTTGGAATGCATTTTTTCTGAACCATTTTCATGCATGGATGAGTTCATTTCTAATTTATTTATGAACCAATTTTCTCATTTTTTCGGAAGAAAAGTGAGGATAAAGGTTTTGCATCGATGTGAATTATCGCTTATTTAAAGATATGCGTGACCTCTAAAGTTCAATTTAAATAGATTCAGGATTTTTGGAGCAAAAAATCCTTCATAAAACACTTTGAAATGACAGAAAAAAGTTTCA
Source organism: Owenia fusiformis (assembly GCA_903813345.2). Lineage (NCBI taxonomy): Eukaryota > Metazoa > Annelida > Polychaeta > Sabellida > Oweniidae > Owenia > Owenia fusiformis. The sequence continues at coordinate 10,322,675 of CAIIXF020000004.1, forward strand.
CATATCACACTTTGATAACATAAACTTCATATGGGGCTTTAAATAAAAGTTTCAAATAGTCAAAATCAAATGTGTTTGAAATTATGGATTTCTCAAATTATAGTTCACACAATTTTGGTGAACCTGTTTGTCCAATGTTTCAAAAATTAAACAAAAAATAATAAGCACATTAGTGTAATTATACTTATTAACCACTGAAAATAACACTGAAATTATAGGTGTTTTTTACATAATGATAATCCAATTTAAAAAATATGTTTAGATTAATGCCTTGGGCCTTATGAAATTTGTAAAAAATTCGAATGAAAATGTTTATGTTTTTTTGTCCCCTTGTAATTAGAGACGTATTTTGTCCACAAAGCCTGAGTTTTTTTCACCAAACGTCATTTTAAAAAAATTCGCACGTATGGACCTCCTGAGATATTGGTTCAAATGTTGCTGCTCTATAGTGTGCTACTCTTCATATTCCGGAGTCATTTCATGTGCTATCATGCTCATAAATGTTGAATTCGAGCGAAATACTGTTCATGTAGGCTCTACCAATCAATACAATTAAGGTGTTAACTTGCAAATGTCACTGCCTACCATTTGTTAGAGATGCGACCGCCGAACTCTGTAACAGACGCCATAAACTAACCGCCAAACGCCGAACACCGTCCACAAAAATGTCAATATTAAAGGATCCGTTACCCCATGTACCAACTTAAAGATGCGACCAAAGGTTGCATTTATTGATTGGGAATTTGGCCATTTTGGGGTCAATGTTGTCATGAATTGCTGGGCCATTTTGAATTTTGAACCACAGAATTTGTACTGACTAACTTGTTAAGGTGAATCCTCGGACTGCTATACACTGTCGACCTCCTGAACAATCGCGTATTACCCGATTAATTAAAATGCAGGTCAAATTAGTACAAGTTTTACTTTCGGGAAGTTAAATACCCAATACCTTCACGTGACTTTAGCAGCTGATGGGCTGATCAAGACCTCTATTTTTCTATATCCTTATGATTCTTAATATCCGTTGTGTCTCGCCTAACTTATTACCCTGATCAAGCTAATCCAATATCCTGGCCAATGATGCACTGAAGGGTTGACCAAAGGTATAAAAACAGGAACGTGCCTAGTTTGATCATATCTGCGTAGCAGAAATACCTTACCAGAAACGAAAGACGGAACGAGAGAGAAACTGACAAAATGAATACGAAGATCGCTGTTCTTTGTTTAGGTGAGTACAAAACTATTTTTCTTAAATTGACTACTTATTATATAGATTTAAAAAAATATTACAACACGTGTGTTTACAGGGCCAGAATAGATGGAAACTGGTTAATTTCACTTACTTTCTTGATCTATCATTTTTGGTTTCTCTGAAAATGTCGAATATATATGCCATGGTCTTATTTGCCTGGATCTCCAGGACTGACGAGTACTTTATTCAAAATTGCATTCTGGTGTTGAAAACCGGTGCAACTTTTACCAGAGCATTTTCTATCGTATATTTTTATGGGAAACCATTTCATATCACGCATTCTGGAAAGATTTCAAGTACATTTGTAGAGTGATAATTTCACTTTACGACGTTCTGGTTAGAAAAATATAATCACAATATTTGAATATATATTAATTTAATTAACTCTCAATTGTCTTGAGAATGGCATACTCTCACACAGTGAATGATAACTATTGACAAGAGAACCTTGACCAAAGTAAAATGCAAAAATATACACACTGCATGACAAAATTTACATATTGTCATTTACCAGCTTTTCAGACAGTGTAATGATCATTGTCTTATTCCCTTGGACTATAATAGGGATTTCCGCTCTCAAAATAACCAAATTTAGAAATCAAATCAAGTTGTAATTTTTATCGTTTAAACCCACTGAATACCTTAAACTCATTATTAACTATAATCTAAAAAGGCAGTGGTCTAAGATTGAAAATCACAAACTGAATAATCAGAATTATTTTTATGAAATAAACTTTCTTATAAGTTTATCAATATATAGAAAAAAGGGATTGAGTTTTACTGGGGTTGAGTTTTACAGGGTTGAGTTGACTTGGGGTTGAGTTTTACTGGGGTTGACTTGACTTGGGGTTAAGTTGACTTGGGGTTGAGTTTTACTGGGTTGAGTTGACTTGGGGTTGAGATGACAAGGAAGCGCTTTTTATATGATTCACTCACATTGATCTACCAGAAATTTTTTGGGCAATATGAGTCATCATATACAATGGAAGACCAATATCTTCCCAACTGATGGATAATGTTCAAATCAAATTTATTTTTCATTTATTCGAAGTAGTAGGACTTCATTATCGATTAACTTTTCTTACAATTAGGATTTTCTTGAAAAAAGAGTTAAAGAATGTATTTTACTCGGTTAGATATATTTAAATTATCTTAACGTATGAAGTCAACACTTTACGATGTTAAACCATCAACAATTACAAAAGTTCATTCTATTATTGAACCGGGGATATAAAGTCAACACGTGTCTGTTTTCGGAGCAAAATTGATTTTCAGAAAAACAAGATAACGAGAGAATTTAAGTACAACTTAAAATGAGAAAATAGATTCTGTCAGATTCAAACATAATCCCCCTTGGTTAAAAACGGTTCTAAAAGCCAGTGCTCATACTGATTGGGCCAAGCGAGAATTAATCATTTTTTAAATATACAAGTATCGATGTTTTATTCAGTTTTCGGTTTTGGCATTAGAGATGCTCTAACTGGCTGCGAAATAAAGAGTGAACTTTTCCTTTAATGAAAATTATAATCACAATATTTGAATATATGTTAATTTGATTAACTCTCTGTTGTCTTGAAAATGACATACTCTCACACAGTGAATGATAACTATTGACAAAAAAAAACTTGACCAAAGTAAAATGCAAAAATAAAATCTGCATTTATACACACTGCATGAGAAAATTTACAAATTGTCATTTACCAGCTTTTCAGTCAGTGTAATGATCATTGTCTTATTCACTAGGACTGTAATAGTGCTTTCAGCTTTCAGAATAACCAAATTTAGAAATCAAATCAAGTTGTAATTTTTATCGTTTAAACCCACAGAATACCTTTATTTTCATTGAGGTAAAAGTTCACTGCTTACTGTGCAGTCAATTCGTGCGTCCTCAATGACGAAAACGAAACAAGAAAACATCAATACTTGCAATTGTTTATCTAAACACGTTAATTTGTTTAATCAAATCCAAGCGGCGCAATCAGTAGGGGACCCTGGTTTTAGAAAAATGTTAAACACAGAGAGAGTGGATTTGAAACCAGGCTGAATCTCTCTTTTAATTTTTAACCATCTACGATACATTTTCTTAATTGCTTTTTAAATGATGCACTCACATTGCATGATCTATCAGACATTTTTGGGCAATATGAGTCATTCTACCTCACTGTATTACGTAACAAAGAGACTATATGAGAGAGCGGTCAGCTGCTGGTTAATCACTTGTGGTTCAGCTTGCTTAACACTAAGAGCTCATGCAGCATGGCTGCTATTTACGTTTGAGGAAAGTTAAATTCAGATACCAAAGAAAGTGAACTTGTTACTTAAAGTAGATATGTTATTTCGTAAAAATTTCAATTTTTTAAAGTGCCATGAATGGCCTTAGTTAAATGTTAGTTTTTAAAAAGAAAAAGGATATATCACTTGTTCCGGAGGAATCTATTTATTAAAAAGAAATTGCGGACTGTGGCAAGATAAATTATAGGATGATTGTCCGAGGAGAGGATGTTACCAGAAAATAAATCGGTTTGATGTCTTAAAAGACTAGGCTACCAGTTCTAGAGCCCGTTCTAGAGTTATGTTCCAGTTGCAGATGCACGTACAGTCTCTCCAAACTTCTATTACACGAAGTAATGAAGCCAACACTGCAAGATTGGTAATATAATAATTTTTTATATGTAACCGTTAAAGGTTTGTTTTTTAAGTGAAATGAAACCTCAAATGCGAGGTTGTCAAATGGCCAGCATGTGAATGTTGGCAAAGTTGGAATCATCCAACTGTTGACTAAAAAGGGAGTTCCTCCCAAAAATGAAACCTCAAAGGCAAGGATGTCAAATGGCTGGCATGCGAAAAATTTGAGCCACCCAATAGTTGACTATAAAGGGAGTTCCTCTCAAAAATAGGATACATGTAGATTAAAACTATGTAGATTAAACCTAAGTCCCTTGCTTGGAATCTTTTAATTGTTGGTAATGGGAGTTCCTCCCAAATAGAACACAGGTATATTCCAGCCTTACACTGCTTGGAATATCTGTAATTACTGAAGAATGGAAGTTCCTTCCGAAACTGTTTAAGTATATTACCTTGATGGAACTTTTTTCCATTTCATCTTCTTTAAGAAGAATGAATAAATTAAAGAAGCTTGTTTGTAGCCATGCATGGCACAAATGTAGAAACCCATTATGTTCAAGAACTAATCCTGTTTGAGGAAGTTGCTAGCTAGAGCTGCCCCAGCTCGGATCAAATTGTAGCAATAGATTCGCAACAACGTGTTTTTCCAACTATGACCCCTGATGGGGATTGGAATACAATAAAGCTAATAAATTTGAATTTGTGCACCCTTTTGAAGGCATTGCTACTAAGAAACATTACAATTGGGCAAAATAAGCCACAATTTTCAGTATAAATTCTCAGAGCCTATCCAGCGTCAACTGTTTCAGACTGATAATCAAGTCTTTTTGCATCATGGCAATCGCATCTGTCCCAGATCAAGTGCTATGGTAATAGAGCTAAGGTAGTGTGAAATGTATGTTTAACAGGAATCATAATATCCTTATATATCTTTTAAAACTAGGTTAAAATGGAGAAATTAGCACAGTGAGTGCAGGGAAATGATAACTTTTCATTAAAACTTGACTTTTATCCAACTCTATCCTTGAGGATAGAGGTCCATGCCTCAAACAAACTTGACTAAGACTTTATCTTCATTCGAAAAGTTAAACAATCTTAAGTGTGGATGATCCAAAATTGAAACTTTCTAAACAGACATTTGGCCTTATACAGAAAGAATACTAGATATAGCATCATAAGGCATCATAAAAATCACACACTTTGATGAGAATGTTTAAGATTAAAATTACTTGAAAGTATCAGCTTCTTTTAGCTAGGTCACTAATTTTTTAGAAAATGATGCTTTAAATGCATAAACTGTGAAGTCAGTGTTATCACTTTTCATCTTTATTCATACAGTATGTATTAAATTAATGTCAGTACCTTGACAGATATTAGTCATATAAAAATGCATGCACACTAAACATTGTGCCTACTTGGGAAGGACACATGAGAAACAGTTCTAAGGATAGCATAGAATCAATGTGAAATTACTGCTTGCTAACCTTATTACATAAGCATGAGCATCTTTTTCAAAGGTCATTGGGTTTGTGTCTTTATTGTTGCAACTTATGATAATCTCCTACTTTTTCAATACATGAATCTTGAATAAGATGAAAGTAAGGCATGAAACATCAGAGGCAATTATGAAGCAATTATATCATTATCAAATGATTCTAATGTAGCTGGCAGACTGGGGAACAATGAAATCCAGTGACTCAATCAGTCATGGTGTCCAAGACATGACCCTCTTCACTGATGCATCAGGGAGTGGTTGATGCTGTGTATGAAATGGCATTTTTGAAGGCAGCCCTTGCTCTTCTAAAGAAGATAATAGTATGACTTAAATTACTTAGAAAGAATCTACATCAAAAGTTGGCCTAATAATGTGTGACTGTATGACTCTCATAGTTCAAACTTTATAATTGGGACGAAATCTTTGCTTGCACACATAAAATGATTGTAAAGGTATTCAATGCTCATCCATGGTATAGTCTAGTGTGAGTACATTTACTTTGGAAGTAGATGCAGAATCCAAATATGAAAACATTTGTGCTTATGAAAATGTAATTACTTGAGTTGTAAACCCTTTTAAATGTTCCCTAATATAAGTTTTATGTTGCTTTAGAGTACTAATTGAGACACATTTTGTGATCTTGAATCTAAGATGAAGATAATCATATCATAATGATATTGGGTTGTCTATGTATTTTGATAAAATCTTTCAAAAGAAAGAAATGCACAAAGGGCACAACATTCCTTTGTTTGTGTCTAAAAACCAGAACCTGGTGAACATGCAAAGTTACATCTTTGGGCTTGCCCTCTCACCTTCCAAAGAGGAGGGGGTGGGGGGGGTGGTGAAATACATGTACTCAATACTCATTACAGTATACACAGATTTGCCAACAAGCAAAGTTCTAAATATTTTTTCAATTACAAGTTATTGTTAGCTGCCCCAGCTATCCAAGTGTTGAATATTGAAGTTTTCTATAAAGCAAACACTTTTGATAACACTTTCTAAAGATAACCAATCTTTACTTGGAATATCCATGTAAGCTATAAGTTATAATTATATTTAACAAGATTAGGCCTGACAGAGGTTTTTTGGACATCTACATATTTAATGTAATTAGATATGCTCATTCCTGTAGCACTGTATACTTTACATCACCTTAGATAATAAGTATTTCACTAAAAACGAAAGTATTTCATTGTTTGTCAATGTGCGTGGCTTAGCGCTAACTACATGCAAATCGTCATAAAACATGACACCTCATTTCATATGAGATGTTTTAAGTAAAACAGAAGATGCTATGAGTAGCAGAATGGATGCAGATAAGCATTGCATTTTTCACATCTAGAGATATATAAACAAGTTGCTCAATCATAGAATAAACAACTTTAAGAAATAAAAAATAAAAATAAAAAGTAAATAATTTTTTTACTGCAACTTTGAATGGATGTTGATTTTTAAAAATATTTTACTACAAATGAGATGTTACACTTTAGACCATTCACCATGCTAATGGGTAAATCTCATAAAACTGGTCATCAAATATGACTTCATGTGATTATTTGATAATGTTTTGACATTATGTAGATACATTCAGTTAAAAATGAGAACTTATAACTGGGTTTCTTCAGAAACCTTAAACATTAATTGATGTAATATATCCCAATTTACAGCAGCAATTAACAACTCATGCCAAATCCATATTAATATCTGGATAAGACTACAGGAATGCATGTGATGCTTTATTTTATTTTTTGAAATGTCAAAAACTTTATTCCAAATGAGTTAGATACAGTGTATCAATAAACCTAAAGGGAAGGATATGTTTTTACACAGCTATGGGCATTGTGCTTTTGTGAGGTCTGAGTAACTTGACACAAGATTGTCTGAGTACAGCTTTAACAATTTCATTGTTTTGTTTCTATAATTGATGTTTCTTGGAGATAATCTTCATTACAAAAGTTATACTTTTGTTGTTTCAAAATTTTATTTTGATATTCATTAATTATTGAGTGATCCCATGCTTTAAAATCTCATATAGTCTCTTTGTTACGTAATACAGTGAGGTAGAATTGATAGTTAAACGAGACTTACCTTGGTAAGTTGAAGTTTGACTGTAGTTCTACCGAACTGTATGCAGGAACAAAGAGATTATATCCCACCCTATCCCTCCCAAATTGTTCCTGCATCATGACAATGTGATCACTCAATGCTCTCAATAGTGATTAACCAGCAGCTGACCGCTCTCTCATATAATCTCTTTGTTCCTGCATACAGTTCGGTAGAACTACAGTCAAACTTCAACTTACCAAGGTAAGTCTCGTTTAACTATCAATTATATACGATGAAAGACCATTTTCTTCCCCACTGTTGGATAATATTCAAATCAAATTTATTTTTCATTTATTCGAAGAAGTAGGACTTCACTATCGATTAAATTTTCTTACAATTAGGATTTTCTTGAAAAAAACTAGTTGAAGAATGTATTTTATTCGGTTTAGATATATTTATGTTATCTTAACGTATGAAGACCACACTTTACGATGATGAACCATCAACAATTCCAAAAGTTCATTATATCATTGACCCAGGGATATTAAGTCAGCACGTGTCTGTTTTCGGAGCAAAATAGATTTTCAGAAAAACAAGATAACAATAGAAATTTAAATTAAAATGAGAAAATAGATTCTGTCGGGTTTCACACAACAACCCCCCTTGGTTAAAAACGGTTCTAAAAGCCAGTGCTCATACTGATTGCGCCAAGCTAGAATTAATCATTTTTAAATATACAAGTATCGATGTTTTATTCAGTTTTCGGTTTCGGCATTAGAGATGCTCGAAATAGCTGCAAAATAAAGAGTGAACTTTACCTTCAATGAAAATTCGTTTCTTGCCCAATTTTGGACATACATAACAAAGCTGGAGAAATGTCCTTTTCTCGAAATCAGTGCAACAGTAATATGCCTAAAGGATCTTTTTTCTCAGTAAGTGCAGTATTTCATCCATCTACTACAGCCCTTTAATATTTTAGTCCCAAATATTTTCGACTCCAAGACCTCAATCTCGACCTTGGCCTTTGTCGGCGACAAACAGGCAACTGACCCTTAATTCATAATCAGTTACCAAAGAGATATGAACTAACAATTTAAACATCAACTTGCACTGCGTGAAATATGGGATTCCAACTCTTGACACGTCTAGAAACTGGTCTTTACACGCCGGGTTTCTAGACGTGCCAATTATTTACACCTCTTGACACGCGATGAATTCAACTCTTTACACCTCTTTGCACTTCTTGGCACACGCAGTGCAAAGACGTGTAAAGACCATGTCAAAAAGTCTTTACACGCCCTGTGACAATTAATGGAATCTCTTGACACGCTCTTGGCACACTGAACAACATAATTATGTGTAAACAACTAACCTAATTACCAATAGCAATACATACAGTATTTTAACGATTGCAAGTATTTTCTCTGATACTTTTAATTGATATATTTTTTAATCATTCTTTCGCAGACTGTTTGGAACAAGTACATGTAGCAAATATTAAACATACTATTTTGTATGTACGCTGACACATTGACTTATTTAAACATTTTGGCAATTTCATGCCGCCTTTTGAAAATATAAATCAGTTACAGGCAATGCTAATCGACGCATTGATCCTAAGTGAAGGAAATACATATCATGATAAGAAAAAGAAAGGCGTTTCAAGGATAAAACGTGCAATAAACTTTGAAAACACTGATACATCAGGCCTATTTATATATTTATTTTGTATTAGCTTAATATAAAGATAACCTTACTTTTCGATGAGTATTTGGATTTCGGAGTAATTTGTTTCAAGTTAAGTCAATACAAATTATCGCCGACTTAACTTGTGACCATACATATGATAAATGAGGGGCATTTTAATACACAATTGGGCAAAACAAGCATATTCAATCGAATGTACCATTCTCTCTGCTGTTCTTTCCCAGCCTATCCATAAACAGACAGGTACAAGTTCCCATAGTTTTCGCAACATCTAATTCTATGATCAATTGCTAGACACAGCAAATATACTAATTAATTGTCTGATTGTGATTCGGGAACGTAGGGTTTTTACATAAACAGGATACTTGGCTGTACATAGCCTGAGAACACTGGATTGACCCCCCCCCCCAATCGACGCCTAGGCGCTGCTTATGTTTTAATAAGAAACATTCCCTTGTAAAGAATTATCGGGATATGAATTGATACAAGGTCAAGTATTCTGCCCCTTTTGTGTGATAAAAATATGTATTTAATTGGTGCTTTAACTTTTTGAACAAAGAAATGAAATAATCGCACTGAATGTCTCAACATAAATCAGTGATGTTTAATTAATAAATGACACTATTATGTCAGTCTACGCACTTCATGGACATGGACGGGGGGGGGGGGTGTGTGAGTTTCCCATTCTAAAATGGTTAAATTTTGTATTAAAGAGTAATCAATAGGTCGTGAACTCCGATTGATAACCAACTGTAGCATACTGCTTAATTTGTTTGACTATTGATATTAAAAAGGAGTGAATTTATGATATTCATAGAGGTACATTGTATTGGTATTAATATAATAATGATATTGGGGACCATAAACCACTTTGTTTCGCAAGTAGCTTTAGGATCGCGGTTTTATCTTCACATGTTGCCCTTTGTGCAATTCGAAAATGGAATATTTTAATCTATAATTTATATATCATTTGCAAAATAAATGTAATTAAGAGACATGGGGGAGGGGGGGGGGGGTTAACGGCCAGAATTTGGAATGAATTTGGGAATTTCAAGGATTGATTCACTTAATGTTGTTCACTGGAGTCGATACACACACCTGCATAACAATCGGAGACAAAACTGACTTAATCTGATATGATAACAAAAGATTAATAACTTAGTCTATGTTTTTGTTTTTATAATTGCGGAAGTGTACCAAAACCACCTTGATTACAGAAGATGTCGTCTAGGCTTTAGATTTAATGAATAGATTTTTTGCCCTAGTCTCATTTAATAAAACAGGCTATTTGCGTATTTAATTAATATTTGTGACAAAATATTTCAGTTAGACTCAAAATCAAAACGAATTTCTCCATTATAGCCCCCCTTGCAACTGTCCCGAGTCTGCATCTGTTTTTCATGCTTCCGATCCACCTTTGGGATAGAAAGAATAGATGTAGATTTGTAATTTGGGGGGGGGGTGGCATTAAATGTGTTCTCATACAAACTAAAATAAACCCCAAAAAGCCATATCAAATGTCCAAACACAAGACCAATGCCATGTCAAACATCCAAATATAGAACTAATGCCATACCCCCGGGTACCAAATATCCAGAATATAAGACCAAGGCCATTCGAAATATCGAATGCCCCGAGAAGAAGGCAGATCTTTGAGTAAAATGATCATAAAACAACCTCAAATGAAGGATATGTGTAACAACTAGACCAATGCCCCGGGACCAATGCCGTACCACAATTGAGGGGTAACATATTTTCCACACCGATTCTTATACCTGAAAATGGAAAAATCTGTCTTAAAATGTGGGTCCATTGGCTTGACATACCAAATGTAAAAAAGGTACCCCACCTGAGCCGAGTGTGAACCCCCGGGGTGAATGGTGAACACACGGGGCAAGGAATTCTTCGATTTTGATTCAAGTAATTTTTTTATAAAATTCATACTCATGTTAATAGCGGACGCCCTGGCCAAATAATCTTTCAAATCATGCACTTTCCAAGTGATTTTGTAGCAAAATTGTGATAATATATGAACCCCTTGGAATTATTCAAAGACGGACCCCCGCCAGCCCATCCCCCATTCTTACCTATGCTAAACACTAAGATAAACATATAGAATGGTATCTTACACTTTTTTCTAAATGTTGATATCCAAAAAACATATCTTTTTGGTTTATCAACACATACCGCTCACAATATAACAAGTATACAGATTGTAACATAGATAAGCGAATTGGGGAAAATTACAATCCCTTTGATCAAATTATTATAAGATTTAATCTCCAGCTGACATGAGGTGCAATCAAAATGTTGATACACATAATTAGCAGTCAGAAAGATGCTCTTACCACTGTAGTTTTCAATATTCCCTTTGTTGTAACATCTTATTTCAAAAGAATGGATATTGATGGTTGTATGGAAGTATTCATATCAAACATTCACATTATAGTTTACAGTGGAATTCCCTCCATAAATGCAACATATTTACCATTTAAGATTTCATATTGGACTTTCCGCATAATGATAAAATGTTGACGATATAGTTTTCGATAAAACCCCAGGGCCGTAGCCAGCTTTCAGTCGGGGGGAGGGGTGATGCAATCACCAAAATATTTTCGGTTTTCAGTCGGGGGGTGCGATCGTGACATAAAGGGTGACGCATATCGTTTAGCAAATCGAACGCTCGTTTCTGGTGTTGCTCACCGTTTAGTATAAAAGGCCCGATCCCGGAATAATACTCAAGGGTTCACAGCTTCGAGGTCGTTGTGTCAAGACCTCTAACTGTTATATAGCATAAGTATATTATAGTTCGTCACACATTTATAAAAGGGTGATTTTTATTTTGACAAATCAATTCCACATTTATGGGTGAAGTTTCAGGATCTTCTATTTGTGTATAATAAGGAAAAATTGGCATCTAAATTTCCCCATAACGTAATAGCACACAGCTTGGCATATGAAATATCCTACAAATGAAACAAAGCAAGACAAACCGGTTTCTAATACAAGGATTTATATTGGCTGTTGTACATGTATTCTTTGAACGCAATCACTCTTTGGATAACGTTTTCAAAATCATTATAAACGGATTACTTTATCTCAAAGACAATTTCAATAAACTGGATTTTACAGAACTCCCCTAATTTCTCAAAAATGGACTGATCCAGTTGATTCGCCTGGAGCCGCCATATTGTTTTTATACGGGATGCTAATCGGAACCCTTTAAATGAGGCAAAAAATATTTGTTTTGAATTTTTACGAAAATGATGCAACTTCCTTCAAACCTGAGCTAGAAGCTTCAAACAAAAAATCAATTTAATGCTCTTTTCTTCCTCTACCTTATGGTACCTTTTATTGCTTGTAGGAGGGGGTGCGAACCCACCGCTTCTCCTCGTTACGCTTATAAACCCAATAACGTATTCCCAAGGAATCGACTTTATTAATTCATATGTGAAAAATGAGCTTGCATGTACAAATTGCATCGTATGCAAACCTTCCCCTGACCGACCCGGTCATGTTTATGTCGTTTGAATGATGTCTACCCCTTGATGCATGCATCCTTTAATAAGTGGTGTTAAGAATATTGGTGTAGGCCCTGGTGAAGGGATATGTCATAAAGATTTCACGTTATCGCGATATACATGTAGCCGCGTCCCCTTTGTCTTTATCCTTCCAAACGCAAACGGCAGATAAGAGGGGTTCTTAGTGATTGATCTGATGCTTAATAAGCCACTTACAAGATACAGTTTTAAATATTGATATTGTGTAAAGTTTTAACACATAGGCGTAACCAGGGGGGGGGGGGTGCGATTCGTGAAGGATCGCACCCCCCCCCCCCTGCTTAACCAATAGAGAAGGAAGAAGAAAGGAGCTTTGAATGGCTTTCATTTGAAACTTCTAGTTCAATTTTGAAGGAATTTGCAATGTCTGGTTCACATTTGCTCAAATTCATCGTCCGGCCTCCGGCCGATTGAGTATTTTGTTTAAAATTGTTTTCATGTTTGAAAAAACACTCAATCGGCCGGCCCCCGGCCGATAAATCGGAGCAAATATGACCCAGGCATATGAGGGGCAACATTTTAGATATAGTATTGTTTGAAATCCTGGGAAAATGCACTCCCCCAATTTTGCAAATCTGGTCTGCGGTGCTAATGAACCCTCTAATTTGTTTTCGTTTACATGAGCAACTAACAGATATGTTTATTCTCATTCTGTCTCAGCTTGATTTTAATTAAATTTTACCCCCACCCTTCGAACGTCTTTGTCTCTCTCATTTTTGCAACCCTACATTCAGTTTCTTTTTAAACCAAATCAAGAAATATCCGTCCACATATCAGATATTAAACCAATAGTTGTTCATCATAAGAACAACCATATATTATATTTATAGATCATAAGCTATTTTTAATTTCAGCTATAAAATTAGTCCTCTCTCCCCTCCTCTATCTCTAGATACGCAGAGTTTCTAGACCGGCTAAGCACGTCTAAAAATTACTAGAAATTCCCCAATTTATACAGTGATATGGATTTCATGTTTCTATTGAATCCCTTATTTTGAAGTCTAGCTAAATAATCGAGTTTGATTTTAAACGTTTTCGGGGATCCGGGCAGAACTCAGGATATAGTACTTGAGTACATTTGCATTCAAAATAATTCAAAATTGCAAATATCATGGAAGTTGATTGCAATTATGTTCGATGATCGTCAACATGAAAGAACAATATGTCTGAATAATTAGCTATTAAACATCTTTATCAAAACTTTCCTACACTTTTAAATGTTGATCTTGTCAAAGAGTACTCTCCATCTGAGATTCAGATGTAGATCGAAAATCAAATTGATTTCAAAGGTATTTATAGATGGTTTACACGAGGGGTTCTGTCCATGGTGTATTCCTTTCATAACAAAGATTTGTTTTGCTTCCGGGGTCCTAAATTATTCAATTTTAAATAGTAACTAATAAGATTAAACAGATCAAAAAGACTCAGGGCACTGCCGTCGCCCCATCATGATCAATACAGGTGACAATAAGCGACACATGTTTCAGCGTCATGATAGTAAACCATGACATCTCAAATCTTCCCAGCCCTTGATTTTTGAGATCTTTCATCCCAGCTCATATTTCATCTAATTGGGGTCATAAAACTTGTGTAACTGTGCCTGTTGCATCCTCGCTGGAAGGGTATTTTACAAGTATAAATGAAGTCCTTTGAAGAAGGATGTGCCTGTTGTTAAATACATGTACAATGCCTTACTACATTATGTAATGTATTGACATTAAGGTAGATGATTACATGATAACAATCACACTTATTGACATTCATAACTCTTCCCATCTGATATGCTCAGATCACAGAATATGCCTCATTATATCAGAGCATGTTTCAGGCGTTTCAGACCCATAGCCAGGATTTGCCAAGGGGTGGGTTACTTTTTTAAGAAATTCCAGGGGGAGTTTACTTTTGGCAATGTTAGTTCAAAAATGAGCAAAATAATTTAAAAGGTGCTCATTATGGGGTAAAAAAATGGGGGGTCGCTAGAACCAATCTATCCCCCCTGTATTCGGGCCTGCATGTGCTATCTACATATTTGACAATTTGATTGACACGGTTCAAAGTGGACTTTGTTAATTATTCAAACTGTTTTAATATCTAGGAATATGCGTCCAAGTTAAAATCACTCGAAATCAGGGTAGATAAACCTAAGAAAAACACATTTCTTGTTTTCATTTGATCTTTAACATGATCCTGTAAAAATGTCAGATTTAGCAAAATACATAGGCGATCTCCATCTGCACACATCTACTCATTTCGACTAAGCTATTGCCTATACTTACACGCACACGCATACTTTTAAATTAATTTTATTTTGATAATGATTTAAAAAACACAAATTATTATTAACACGAAATTAAAATGATTGTTATATTCCAATCCTAGTAAAGTATAATTAAGCGCGACTATAGGACATAACAACATGTGGCCGGTCTAATTATACTGTTTGTTTTGATAAGGCTGTGCAAAGAGGTATCAAAACTCTTGACACGCTCTTTACACGCGAGGTCTTTGCACCTCTTGACACGTCTTGGAATCTCTAGATACGCGGAGTTCCTAGACTATCTTTGCACGTCTAGAAATTGCTTGGAATTTTACATTTGACGCAGTGTTGTGTATTTTGAATTTTTGGTTTCGAATTGACAGCAAATATTCTCGATTTAAATTCTGAAGTGATGAAATGGGGGCTGTTTGATTTCAAATTTTGTAATCACGACATGACTCACTGACTGTAACATGTCTCTGACATGGCACCCTGGGAACCAATCCTCCTTGTCTTAGGCCGTTGTTAAACATCCAAAATAGTGATCGAAAACGGTAATGAACGAAAGAAGCGGCACGAATCAAATACAAATAACACCTCAACTTGTGGAAGTCTTATTTGTTTAGAGCAAGATCTATGCTAATTTATGAATGGTAGATATCAATTATGCATGCCATGTTTTAAATGGATCAACGTACGACGAGTTTAATGCCTTAACCATTCAATAATCCGTCTCAGTTCTATATTTTCATCTGTTATAGTTTTAGCCGTGCTGCTTGCCCAGGAGACGTCATGTGCCCATTACAGATCAAGCATCTGTATGAGGTATTGTAGGAAACTCAATTATTTCTGTAAAACGAGCCGAATCCCACACAGGTCCATGCATGCCATGTGCCTTCCTGCGACTAGGCGATGCTAGTAAGTGTCCTACATTTACAGGGTGTCAAATTCAATTGCACCTCTTATTAAAAAGCACTGTGTCACATTTCATTTTAAAGGCAATTTGATTCTGGAGTTTCTAAATTATCAGCTTATCAATCCATTTTACTTATATACAAGCGAATGTTGGAATGTTAGTTAGAATGGTTTAAAAAGAGATTCAAACTTAAGAACATCAGCTACATGGAGGAGCAAACCCCAAGTAATAAAACATGTTTTGATAAATAGAGCCATCTTGAAACTGGCATCTTGAACAGAGCTAGGTATCAGAATATTAATGGTCGACCAAATCCCTTCACTGGCATTTAAGTTATAAAAGATTATTTTTTTATAAAAGAATGGTTTCCATTTTAAAATACAACTTCCATCTTGAGAATTTCTAAAAGCAGAATTTCTATTGTCCCTAGGCATCAGCATATACAATTTAAACCAAATCCGTCAACTGTTATTTGGGTCATCTAAGACCACATATTAAACGACAAATGGCAGCTTTTTAAATAAAAATAGCGACCATCTTAAAATTTCTAAACCTGAGCTCATTTATTTATCTCAATGCTTCAATGCGGTGATTTTGAAATTCAGATGCCCCCAAGAAAGATTGGCTCCCAGAGTGCAACATTGACATTCTGTCCCATATATTGGCATGTCATGATACAAAATTCCAAGGAGGATTGGCTCCAATGATCGAAACTCGATATTGAAAACGTCGAAATGACGTTATTTTCTAAAATAATAACGAACTATTAAATCAGAATAATCAGTCCAAAAGATTCCAACAAATGTCTCGATCATTTCTTGGGAGTTTATAATTTTTCGTCAGGAAAAAAGACCACAATTCACGAGTCAAATGTCGAAGTGAACAAAATTGCGGCAGATTGAATTCAAATGTTGTATCATGACAAGACCATATATGGGACAGAATGGCGATGTTGAACTCGGGGAGCCAATCTATTTTGAAATTCAGTGGCTATTTTGAAAATACCTACCGGCTTATTTGTCAGCACTAGGAATCAGCATTTAAGAAAAATATATTGATCACGAATATAGGTGATTGGCGAATTAATAGTATCAGTATTTTGGTTATTGGTCAGATTCACAATTTACAATAACGTAAATGCGAGCGAGGAGTTTCACTAAAAGGTGGCAAATCCGGCTCAGATAGCATGGCCGGTATAGTAGAAAGGTCCCTTTAACCGTTACTTATAGCTCCATAGTTGTTCAATTTTGATAGAACCCTTATGTCTCTAACAGTTATGCAAATTAAAACATTTCCAGTGAAAGAAATTATTATCTGTCCAATACAAGAAAATATATTTCACTTTTTGTGATTTTGTAACGTGGGGTCTCTGGGGAATCAATCCGAAATAGAAGTCACATTTTCAAAATTTTCAAAGTTGATTAACAATTTTCGAAACAATATTTCTTGATGTACGGTACCTGTCAAACGGTTAACCTGAAAACGTAAAGACAACATGTAGATTTCAAAGATGACATCACATTGAATTTCGAATATTTAATGACGTTAATCGAGATTATTTATACTCGCATCTAGCCTATTCCATTGGAATCTAAAAAAATGAAAAATCAGAAGACCACAATACGACAGTATATGAATGATAGAAAGAAATGTACAAGGACTGACTTTGACTGTAATATTTCATCCGTTCACACCACTATATTAAATAGCATGATAACTACGGGTGTTTTCAAAGTTTTTTTTATGTAATAAAATCCTCACCCGTTTCAGCTGATGTGATAAAGTATATATTCAAACGTGGCTAGACCATTCAAGCTTCGCTTTTGTTAATGCTATTGCATTATCCTTCCTCTTATGTTTTGTAATGTAATGAAACGTATTATTACTGATAAAGGAACACAATTGTGTTTGAAATCATTTATATTTATGTTTTATTTAACTACTCCTCTTGTCTTTTTCAGTTTGAAATGCAGATATATTGACTATTTACGAGCACGACTGGGTTATAAAAAAACATAAAGATTGGAAGTGATATTTCGATGTAAAAGCCATCTAAACTGCAGTAGAAATCTATTTCGAACGATGAAATAGAATTCAATACCATTGTTTTGTTATCTTTATCAACAAACGTTAATCAAAGACCTAAATGTATAAAGCGAGTTTTATAATGATCATTCCACATCGACCGCCTTGAATGCACGTGCCCATGTTATATTCCATATACACAATTGTGAATTGTTGAATGAGCTAAAAATGCTATATACAAGGGGCGATCCATATATTCTGATAAAAATGCTCTCATTTTGCTATTTTTTCACATATCTATCTCATATTTTCAGAAAATGTAGATTATGTAATTACACATACAATGCTTAAATATTATAGCTACATCTTAAATTAATTAAGAGATAGGGTTACCATGGTAACCTGTATTAAGGGTAGGCAGGTCAATTAAATTATAACGTATAAAGACAGAGAATAACACTACGATAATTTTAGATGCAATTTATGAAAAAAGAACAATTCCACTGTGGAAATAGCAAACAAGGGCAACAACGGTATGGAGCAGTCCAACTAATAGTTGGCAATGACCTGGATATGCGTTTGATCTGCTTGAAATAGGTACCGAGAAATGAATAAATTAACAAATTTATCTATTTTATATGTTATAATTTAACTGACCTGCCTACCCTAAATACAGGTTACCATGGCAACCTTATCTCAAAAATAATTTAAGATATAGCTATAATATTTTAGCATTGTATGTGTAATTACAAAATCTTCAAGTTCTGGAAAAATGAGAGATATATGTGAAAAAATTACAAAATGAGAGCATTTTTATCAGAATATATGGATCGCCCCTTGTACAAGGGGCGATCTATATAGTCTGATAAAAATGCGCTCATATTGTGATTTTTTACATGTTCCTCTTATTTTACAGACAATATAGACTATTATGTTAATACATATACAATGCAAAAAAGTGTTCACTTCAATTCAATTCAATTCAAAATTCCATCTTACACTAGTTCATATATACTCATTTTATCTCTAGCATACAGTTAACATTGTGTTCACCATTATGGAGGATTAGTCATTAACACCACGTTCATAATAACAGGGGGACTAGTCACTAGTCATATAATCAGGTGAAACGAATGCTTTTTGTGAGCCCCCCCCCCACCCCTTTAGAAACTCAATGTCCATTCAGTTTTTGTAACCGCGATTTTTACCCAATTATAAGAACATCTGGTTTCCTCATGAATTTTCAATAGAAATCCAGATATTCCAAAAACCGCGATTTTTTCACCAACCCTGATTTTTAGAACAGAATATCAAGATTTTCTACTGGACAGGTATTTAGACCAATATTTCGTGACCTTCACGCTAACAAGTACATCATACAATGTAATTTTTTGTAAGTTCGGGGTGAATATTAACGCTATTATGCTCAAAGAGTTTGGAAACCTATGAAGCTTGTTACACTGTTGCTCATACATATGGAATATTATATAGATATGAATTGTTTGATGGAATTTCTACAAAATGATAACATTTAGTTGAAAATTTGTTATGTGTCCTCATTCCCTCATCAGTTTTCCATATAAAACTGATCGGTATGAAAAGTTAAAACATTATTTTATTGTTGATTAAGCTTGCATCTACTCAGGTGACCCATGACCTCATGATACTGGTAGTTTGAAAGAGGCGTCCAAATCTTAGTTGTATTCATTGTGAATATTTTATAAAAATCTAATTTTGAGTTGGAAGAGTTTTTAAAAGGCATCCCCCATAGAATAAGCGAAAAGAGCATGGCAGGTCATAGGGATGGCGCTCTCTGGCATGAAACAAACTGCCATTGCCTGGACCCTAAAAGTGTGTCAGGAACTGTCTCTAAAATTCTGCAGTCGTACCAAAGGCACAGGAATGTGACTCCGGACCATAGCAATAGTAGGCCAAAAGAGAAAAATGCAAGAAAAGACCACCACCTGCTGCACTTACTGATGTGGTAGTCCACGAAGGCGGACCTTTTTTAGTTTGGAGCAGTATTACAGAGTTTGTTTGGAGCAGTATTGCAGAAGTTGCAACCCCTTGGTGATTCCCAAACATTATTTCAGAGTAATTTGATCTTTTGGACCTCCATCAAGTACAACATGCAAACAGAGTGGTTTGGGGCAACATTCAACTGTAGAATGATCATTCTGTTGCACACATGCTAGTGGTATTGTGTTGGATTACCTCAGGGCAGACAATATGGACCAGCTACCTTGGGCACAAAAATCATCCAATCAGGCTCCTGGAGAGCAAATGTTGGACGACCTTGATCCGGAGAATCGTGACTTGGATCCCCACTTAAAAATTTAGACACGTTATGCACTGCCCAGACTGAGGAATGGCGCATTATTTCACTTGGAAAGGTCGGATATTTCATTCATAGTTGGTCCCGTAGGGTTGATGCTCTGATTGCAGCACAAGGAGGACATAACGCATATTAACGCTATCATTGGATAGAGGACACTTCCATCTTCATCACCAGAAGTAGATCTTCTTTGATCTGTTTTACATGACGATTTGGATCGGGGTGTTTTGAAAATGCAAAAATTCTTAGTGTACCCCAGTTTAAATAACAGTAATTTTCTAAACTTAAATCTAAATATTTTTTCTCTAAAAAATGCTGATTAGTACATGAAATATGTGGTTATGATTTGCCTAGAAAATAAATGTCTGAACCGACTCCAAATAAATGTTCTCTTACTCCAAAACTTGAATTCTGAGCTGCCAAATTAACATTTCATATTTATGAGCAACAGTATATATTTTTAATACTACAATTTTGAGAACAAATCACAAGAATTTCTTTAGTTTCCTAGACACATAGCCAATATACTTTAAAATGTTATGCTAACCTAGCGATTCCATGTTTTCAAGTTTGTAGGTAATGAATGTACTATATTGGAGAGGTTAAGCTTTGCATATATAATCGAAACTGAACCTGTACGTATCACTCGACCATATACAAATTCATGTAGCCTTCTCATATAAATAGCCGTTCAAATCCAGTGTTTGTTTAGACTACACCATAGCGTGTAATGATTCTATAGTATGTCATTGATGCGGTTTTATAGCTGGTTTTCTAATACATATTTTAAACGAGCTCGTTTCGTAAGATTTTTGGCGCTAAATCATGCATGACATACATCATCGTGTTCAGCAAGAATTCAACTGTACATCGAAATCAAAATTGACAGCATAGTGTTCAATAGACACGAGTAAAATGGTTCCCGTTGACCCAACGTCAAATATTCAAATCTCTCGTTCTAAACCCGAAACTCTGGAGCTGAAAGAGTATCTGAAGTAGACTAAGCGCGCATAAAACTATGAGCGCACGATACATTCCTTTGTTAATTTTTGTACTTTACGTTCACGGTTACGTTGTGAAAAACATCGTTAGCTTAACCTCTCCACTGTTAAGGCAAAAACCGCCACCTAAAATTTTGCCAAGAATGTCCAAAGCTTTTACAGACACGATTTTTTAACGTAAACTATAAAGAAAGATGTTGGTTTATGGGCAAATACCCCTATGGTCAAAATGGATAATTCTTAGGTGTAACATGAAGAATAGAATGTCATATAACTCTTTGGAAAATATTAAAAAGCTCAGGCACACATAGGTCGAGATAGGGGCCATTTAGTTCAGTAAGGTTGTATTGACTTGCATGGGGCTGTGCATCATTGAGACTTAACATGAGGATACCAGCAGATCCCAATAGAGGCCATTGGTTTCCATTAATTATCACAAAATACCAAAAATACACTATGACCTAAATCGATTGCAAACTTAACAATTTCACAATATGACACAAATGGTTAATCTCATCAAATGTGCAAATATGAAGTTTGCAATCGATTCAGGTCATACTTTAAATAAAAATATTGTACATTTTTTCATCATTTTTTCCTACTATTATATTTCATTATTCAATAACATATTTGGATAAGATGTAGGGATGCGTAGGATGGATTTTGATAAGCATAAAAATATACAGACCAATATCATTGACTTGTGTAGACTACAAGATTGGGGCAACAGTACTTGCTAATAGGATTCATAAAGTAATTAAAAAACTGGTAAATTCTGAGCAAAATGCCTATTTAAAAAATAGAGGAATACATTTAAATCTTAGACTTATTGATGATATTATGAATTATATTAATAATGATAATCTAGAGGGATTAATGGTAGCATTAGATTATTCCCGAGCGTATGATTCGTTGTCTAAAAGATACATTTTTGAGGTAGTCAAAAAACTTAATTTTGGGGAAGATTTCATGCGCTGGATCCAAGTTTTTAATAAGAACACTTCAGCAATGGTTTCAAACTATGGTCACTTCACAAATTCTTTTATATTAAATGCTGGTTTACGGCAGGGGTGCCCATTGAGTTCGCTCGTATTTTTTATTAGCCACTGAGATATTTTCTTGCAAAGTAAGACAGGACCCTACAATTGAAGGTATGAAAATTAGAAATACAGAGAGGGCTATCAAATTAACATCATATGCTGATGACACTACAGTTTTCATTAAAAATGCAACATCATTAGAAAATCTGCTATTACAAGCAGAAATTTTTTACTTAACATCTGGATTAAGATTAAATACTGAGAAAACGAAAGCAATGTGGTTGGGGAGATATAAGGATAACAATAACAAACCATGTAATGTGAATTGGATAAGATGAACACTTAAAAATACTGGGTGTATTCTTTTCAAACCAAAAATCAGCTGCTACTATATCAGAAAATTGGGCACCACGTATTGATAAAATAGAAGCAATAATTAAAAATTGGGATAAAAGAAACTTGTCCTTTCTTGGAAAAGTATGTTTAGTTAAATCGCTTATTGCATCACAGGTTACACATTTACTATTAGTGTTCAAAGCTCCAGAGGAATTTTTGAGAAAAATAAACACCCTTATTTATAAACTTATATGGCAAAAATCTGGTAAAGGAACAGAGAAAATTCAAAGAAATATTTTAAGGCAAGATTATCAAGATGGGGGAATTAGAATGACAGACATAAATGTTAGTCAGGAAGCTCTTGTATTGACATGGGTAAATAGGCTGTATAGTACAGATGATGCAGCATGGAAGTTACTTAGTAACTTATATTTAAATAGAATGGGACATGGTCTAAACTTTTTCCTGTATGATTGTAATTTCATACATAATACATAAAACCAAGGCCTCAGGATGAAAATATCCCTGAATTTTACACATTTTTAGTAAAATGTTTGTTTAAGAAAGAGGTGAGTAAGGCAATTTCAAATAAAGATATAATTTGGAACAACAGAAACGTTTCTTATCGGAAAAATGTGATATATTTTCCAAGTTGGAAAGATGCTGGATTGAATACAGTGTCTGATATAATAGACGAGAATAATCATGTGCATCCAATTGAGTATTTTAGAAACCTCATGCAAAATAATGCAGGGTTACAGTTAGAGTATAACGTGATAAAAAATGCCATACAGAAAATAAGTATTATAAAAAGAAATACTAGCAAAATTTTGAAATGTAACAATTGTATCATTAATAAGTCAAAGGCCAGAGATTTTCAAGCCTCTATAATAAAAAAAATGAGAAAATATGTCCAAATGTAATGTTAAAATGGAATAACATGTATGAAAACCTACAATGGAAAAATATATGGGGACACATAGGCAGAATAAAAGAAACAAAAATCAGATCATTACAATATAAAATAATACATCAGGTGTACCCTACGAATATTCAATTAGAAAAATGGAAACTAAATAACACCAAGAAATGTAAATATTGTGTAGGAGAGGAGGATACTTATGAACATTTTTTTTATTAAGTGTCACCAAATAAAAAGAATTTGGGATGATGTTAAAACAGTGTTAAAAAGAAAATATGAAAATATTACTTTCACTGATGTAGATGTACTTTTATTTTATGAGAACAAAAAAAATATATTGAGAAATCAGAGGTTGAAGATTTGGAACTTAACAACTTTAGAGTCGTAATTTTTAAAAACTTGTTTCTTCGTTTGGGTTATCCTGTGTATATGTAGGCCTTGCAGAGCAAAAATCACTGATGAACAATAAATATCTTTTTTATGTTTTTTTTGTTTTGAAATATCAAAATAACCCCGAAAACTGTATTTATTCACTTCCATTTTGTTATTGTCTCATATACCATTATCCCTAATGTGTACATAATGTTTTCATAACACTAATGGACAGATGACCCCCACCCCTGGCATTTCCAAAGTTGAAGAGATACTGTAAAATCTAAGGTAGCATATTATAAGCCATTCAAACTCTCGAGGAAGGTGTTATAAAATCTCAAAGGATGTAGGTCAAAAGTAGGTCAAATAATGCTGACCAAATAATACTTTTGAAAAAGAACATCCAAGAAAATACACCTGGCTCTGATAAAGTTTAAACATTTTGAACATTGGTTGAGTATTGGCAACTGGCAGTGCATCAAAAATAAGCATATCTGAGTCAGAAGCTGCAGCATTGACCAATTTTCATCAATTGGAATGCGTCACATCCAAATTGTGATTCCGAACATTTTAGTGCATCTTTCCAACTGAACTAGCAACTGGCAGTGCATCAAAAATAAGCATATCTGAGCCAGAAGCTGCAGCATTGACCAATTTTCATCAATTGGAATGCGTCACATCCAAATTGTGATTCCGAACATTTTAGTGCATCTTTCCAACTGAACTAGCAACTGGCAGTGCATCAAAAATAAGCATATCTGAGCCAGAAGCTGCAGCATTGACCAATTTTCATCAATTGGAATGCGTCACATCCAAATTGTGATTCACCTCGTTAAACTCTTTAGTGTAAATATAACATTTATTGGCAAGGGTAAGTCTATTTGGTAACATATTTTTCTTATTAGCTTGACTTCTCATCAAGAAGGTCATTAATATAAATGACTCCATTTTCCATTACATGTTTGTACATTACCTCCTTATCATTAATTAGAATTGATTTGTTATTCCAAATTACTTCACCTTTAACCTCTGAACTGGTTCTAGATATAGGCGATGACATATTTCTTAATTCTGAATAATTTCTCAGCAAATTCATATACAAAGGCCGGGACATTGTATGTCAGTGTTTTAATATCATAATTACATTGCAGCAAAAAACTAAGTCCCCCAAAACGCTTGAAATAAACTTGAGGAATAAGCTTCCAGTGACTAGTTCGCGTGTCAAGTAAGCGTTTTAACCACATTAGTTTCAGGGCCTTCTCCATTGTGAACATATTAATCATCATTCTTAAACCTACATCCTCAAAATCCCCTATTAAAGTATTTCGCTTAATTTCTTCACTTTTTCCTCCCCATAAAAAAGAATAGACTAATCGTTGAGCATTCGCAGCCAAGATAACAGTTGTTAATGATAATGTTCATATTTTACAATTCAATGGGTTCTAAATATTCCATTTACCATTATATAAATGTTTGGCAGAATAAATAATTATAGGGCTCACACAAGGAGCAACTTTATTTACAACGTTTCATTCTTAGGGATGTTTTCAAAAAATACTAATTTAAACAAAACTTTATTTGTTAAATGTTAAACAAAATAATTATAATATGTTTGTTCCATTGTTTTGACTGAAAATCGCCATTCATTGCTCTTGCTCTTAGACCAACAGGGTATAAATCAGTTCGAAAAAGTCTTCAATAAAATTGATCCTTGTGTGAGCCCTACACTTGTTTGCTTTGTAAAAACTAATATAATGGTTATTTGAATATAAAAAAGTATTTATGAGTCAAATTTTATCCACCGAAGCAAAGATTGAACAAAGGACACACTATTTCAATAATAAAATGCCATATATAATGGGCCACTTCAATTTTTTAGCATACCAAAAATATAATAATAATAATAATGTTTAAGATATCATTTGTTTCTATGGGAACTAAAATTTTGAAATGCATTTTTCTCTAAACCATTTTCATACACTGATAAGTTCATTTCTCGCTTATTTATGAACCGATTTTCCTAATAATACTGTCCCCAGGTCTGATTTCGGTGATCGGCTAGTAAAAAAGGTTTGAGGGTATCATTTTGTTCCAGACACTCTCTAGAGTAAATTATCCTAACTTGAGTAAAAATGTGAGGTAAGTAAATTCGCTATGGGCAGTTAAAGAGGCGCCATCTATTCATTTTCAAACAGGGGGTAGGGGTATAAAATAATTTTTAACACATTTTAATAGTAAAATGACATTGAAATACTAATAAATTTTTATCAAAAACATTATTTACAATCAGTATGAATTTTCTTGTGTGGATTAGGGTGAAAATAAGGGCATAACTTGAAATTCACTACAGGGGCACCACCTATTTTCATACTTCTACCTCGTGTAATAACTAATTTTAGATTCGTTAAGGTACGAAATGTACTGAAAAATTCATTCTGAAGTACCTATATATATTCATACCACATACTTAATAAGTCCCATGGGCCTTAAAATGCCAAATACTGAAATACTCACATTTGGCCTTGGAATGACTTTGACCTCAGGTCACCTATTTATGGGTTGTCAAGGGTAATATCAGCCCAAAAAGCCAAATACTTAGATATTGATATGTGACCTTATGATGACCTTGACCCATAAACACTGACATTGGCATCAGGTCACTTTATAATTGGTCATCGAGTGCCACTGTAGCCCCAGTACCTAACTACATAGATATACATAATATTACCTTTGACTTTGAAATGACCTTGAAACCAAGTCACTTAATCATTTGTCGCCAAAGGTCACAATTGTTCTCAATTGCCTCAAATTGATGGATATTGACCTTCGAATTACCTTGACCCATTCAGTTGACCTTGACCTCAAGTCACCTAATCATTGGTTATGAAGGGTCACACCATCGGCCAAGTACCTTAAAATGCCAACTGACTAGATATTGACATTTCGCCTTTAAATGACTTTGACCTCTGACATTTGTAGAATAAACTTTTTATGATAAAAGTGAAACATCCGGATGTTGAAAACTGACCTTTTTGAAAATAAAATTGTTGCTAATGTTTCAAAACTAAAGTCTCTGTATTGTTAAAGTAATATTTTTATTGAATTAACTAAGCGAAATCGACATAAATCACTTAATTTCCATCAGATTTCCATCAATAAACTTGTACCCGTTCTTGATGCAAATTTTGCAATTAATGCTTACAAAAATCATGTTGCATATAAATCTAGTACAACTACCCAAATGCGAGTAGGTAGTTACCAGTTTCACCACCAGGTGGCTGATTCGGGTCAATTAACATGGCAGGTATATAAGGTATATAAGTTCCCTTAAACTTATATATTATCAATTTAAGTGGCTCAATTTTCATATAACACTTATGTGCCTGATACTTATACTAATGAAAATATGTCCAGTAAAGCAAAATATTATCTGTCCACTAAAAGAAAAGATATTTCATTTTTTGTGATTTTATAGCATTGGGTCTATGGGGAACCTCCCCGAGCTAGAAGTCACATTTTCAAAGAAAATTAATTTTTCAAAGTTGATAAACACTTTTTAAAACCACATTTCTAGATGTAATTTTACATGTAGATTTCAAATATGATATTACTTTTACTGAGTATTGAATTTTTAATGACGTAAATCAAGATTATTTCTACTCGCATCTGGGTTACTGATACAGGTATCACTCATGACACAGGTCTGTGAACAAATCGAACTTTTTTGATGTGCTGCAAATCGGTATCAATTTATTTGACAACTCAGAATGCTGGTCAAAATGGCATACTGTTAAATAAACCATCTATACTTGAATTGACAAAACTTGCATGAACAAAATCAATATTCCTGCCTTATCATTTTTTCACCTACTGATTGATTTTTACACAGTGTGTCCCAAAAAAAGGAAACCAGCAATAGATTGCTTATTTCTGAAATATGAATAATAATAGGAAAATTTCACAGCTACCGTTTGATAGATTATGATGTCCTCTTTCTTATGATACCAAAGTTGTCTATTTTCCTTCACGGATGACTGAGTTCTAAGAGATTTAAGTGACCATGTCAGAAATTGGTTTGTGCCACTTTTTCTGTCATGAATGGCTGAACAATGAGGGATTAAAATGGCTATGCAAGACCATTTTCTATTCGAAATACACATTTCTGAACAAGCATTCAACACCACCAAGAGACGTTGATGATCTAAGGGCCAGGATTGTCGCAGCAGTAGAGGATCTAAGGGGACAGAGAGACATCATCAGGGATGCAGTACGTGCTATGAGATCAAGGACACTGGTGTTAAAACAACTTTGAATGGACATTGGGATTTAAAAGGGGTGTTAAATATGTGTAATTTTAATTGGAATAAATGAGTAAAAGAGTGATATCCTGATGTTTGTTGTTACTTATCACTTTGTTATGATGGTGAAATTGACTTGACTGAAAGTGGTACAAACTCATTTCTGACATGGTCACTTAAATCCCTTATAACTCAGTCATCCGTGGAGGAAAATAGACAACTTTGGTATCATAAGAAAGATGACATCATAATCTATCAGACGGTAGCTGTGAAATTTTCCTATCATTATTCATATTTGAGAAATAAGCAATCTATTGCTGGTTTCCTTTTTTTGGGACACCCTGTATATCCAAATATAGGTTTTCGGCAAAGTCAACAATTGTAGGGCACACTCAGGGATCAACTTTATTGACTTTTTTTGTACTGGTTTATACCCTCCCGCTCTTTAAGCAAGGGCGATGAATTGTAATTTTTCAGTCGAAACAACCAAAAACACATTTTATTATTTTTTGTTTCACATTTAACTAAAAAATTGAGTTGAACTTAGTATTTTTTCAAAACAACTCTGAATATGTAAAAGCTGTAAATAAAGTTGATCCTTATTTGAGCCCTATAATTATTTACTTTGCCAAAAGTTCATGTTACGGTTATGGTGATATTTAAAAAACATATATATGTATACGTAAAATAGGACAAATATCCTCGACAACAGTGACCTTTGATTTGAAAATGCATTTTGAGGTCGAGTTTTCGATGTCCAAAATGATGCTGAAAACAATGGATAGCACGAGTTTTCCCTCTGGGAAAATAACATGGGATATGTGTTTGTTTTTTAACTTTATCGCATTTCAATGCGCATCCCCTTTTCAGAAATTATTATTTTAGTGTTAGAACAAACTTTCGATACGTTTAAATTGAGAAAATCAAGATCCTCTTTTTAGAAAATAAGCCTAACATTTTTTTAAAAGTGCAAAGGTTGGGCCCTTATCGATAATTTTCAGAGAGTTGGACTTATATTTTACTATCATGGGGACTTCACTTGAAAGAAAACATATTGTTTTAATAAAAAACATTGTATTTATTGCCAGAAAGTTCTCATGGTGAAAGATATGACTGCCTAAAATCACTTGCCATACTGAACATGGACCTTTTCCTACTATTTTGTATACTTACTGCTATTATCTAAAAAAATATATACAAAGAAACTCATACAAACTCATTTTTTTGACGGTTGCACCTTGGGGCATGCCGTTTAGCCCTTTCGTGTCACTATTTTGAGTGCAGACAAGTAGATTAGACAGGTTCCAATTCAAATAATTCAAGTTTTTGAGGCATTTTTTAGAAAAAGCAACATACCTATTTTTACTAGATCAGTTTTTCATGCTGATAAAGATATTAAAAGATGACAGCTCAACAGGGTGGTCACGACACTGAATTTTGGCATTTTTACCCCCCTAGGAAAATATTCTAAGGGGTACTATGAAACTAGTTCATAACTCAAAGGATATATGAGCTGTTGTTCTGAGTTGTACACCATACATTGGTAGTACAAATATTAATACTATCCTAAAGTTATAGGTTGATAGCATTATTGGTCTCAGAAAAATACAATAAACAGGAAAAAGATACGTAATTTTTGTCTTGCCAATTTTATATTTGTAGCTTCAAGCAAAATATGACAGCTTTAAAAGATGACAGCTCAACAGGGTGGTCACGACACTGAATTTTGGCATTTTTACCCCCCTAGGAAAATATTCTAAGGGGTACTATGAAACTAGTTCATAACTCAAAGGATATATGAGCTATTGTTCTGAGTTGTACACCATACATTGGTAGTACAAATATTAATACTATCCTAAAGTTATAGGTTGATAGCATTATTGGTCTCAGAAAAATACAATAAACAGGAAAAAGATACGTAATTTTTGTCTTGCCAATTTTATATTTGTAGCTTCAAGCAAAATATGACAGCTTTAACAGCTCATAGTAGTATTCTTAAAACATTTCCAAGCTATGTGTGGTATTGTGATACATCTATTTAAGTTATGAAGTACTATTTTGTAATTTTAATATGACTTTATAGTGCCCTACCTCTGGAAAATTGAAGAAAGTGGATGTGGTGAATTTTATCATTTTGCAGCATTAAGTTAGAAACATGTATTGATAGACACCAAATCAATAAATTCATACCATCTTCAAATGTTAGGTGACATTCTAATTCATTTATTACTAGAATATAGGAATTCAGATATTTTATATGTAAGTTTTCAATTTAGTACATGTATCACAATGAAATCTAGTGTAATCACATACTGGAGAGGTTGGCATACAGTCTGGACATTGACATAAAGTCTAAACATTATAATCATCAATTTATCTCATTTGAGCAACTAGACTATGGTGGTCATCATGCACAAATAATGTACTACAGTGTCCCATGTACTAGGGCATTTGAGCCATATATACCTCCTGGTATATATACCTTTACAACCCATTCAGAAGGGTCATTTACAATGTGCAAAACATGGCAAAAGTGCGCAAAACTGTTAGTTCTCATCATCTGACCATATAGCAGTCCTCATTAAGCCATGATGCATCACAGCCAGATGTTAGAAAAGTAGCTAAGAATCTTTTTTATTAAACAAAGATGACTTTCCCACCGATGGTTCCTCACACTTGTATAGCTTAGTGTAACTTATTTATTATTATTTGGGAGAATTTGAACATTTCCCCCTTTTTACACTTTGAATTTTAAACAACATTACCAATTAATAATATATTGTGGATCTTTTGGGAGATATTATATTTGAGATTGTAAGAAATACATTGGTAGGTCAACTGTACACGTTGCTTTCAATCTTGTTTACTCTATATACAGGGTGTTCAGGAAATAAAGATAATAATGTCATAACTTTTTTATTTATTCATGGATTTCAATAAAGTTTGCAGGGATTATAGTTTAAACATATTTAAACTTACTTGTGGAGTTTCAGCTTCAAGCGATTTGATTTGTCATTTCTGTGGTTGGCATAGCAACGCGAGTAGCGCTAAGGCGGGACACATGGTATAACTGCTGTAGTTTCTGTGTATTATTTAGCATGGCAAACCAATTTTGACTCCATATTTAAAGCTTTCTTGGTGCATCTCCATGATAAAATTCTTCTATTGCTTTGTTTTATGATATTAAAGTCTTATAAATGCTTTTTTAATGATATTCAATGGGATTTTCATGACTTATGCAGGCATTACATAGAAAGCGACCCGGGATGCAATTTCTCTTCCACTTGGACAATTCCCCCTCCCATACTGCTGCCATAATCACTAAAAATTGAGCAGCTGAGATTAGAGCAACTCAAGCATCCACCTTATACACCCAACCTAGCGCCAAATGATTTATACTTCTTTGCTGAATCTGATTCTGCATTTAAATACCAAGACTTCAGTTTACTTCAACTGTCATGACTAAAGCATTTGATAGTATTTTACATAATAATGTTATAAAGGAGCATGTAGGTTATCGCAAACAACTTCAGACAATTCTAACTTGAATTATAAATATTTTCTGACCATGGACATGGGTATATCTTTTAGATCTATTCATTATCTTCAAGAAAAGTAAATATAATGATTAATCAGACCTAAGTGATATTAAAGTGAATGGCCCAATCAACATACTTTTTACTAAAAATGTTGACCTAATTTTTACCAAAGATGCAACCTTTAATTATGCATAATTAGAATATGCTTTGAGACATGTTATATTTCCTAGGAGGAAAAGTGGATTGCTCCAGGGACTTTAAAGATACTGAATTTGGATGACCAAAATGAACTGAAACCAATGGATAGCATGAATTTTTTCAAAAGGGAAATAACATGGAGAACACTAATCTTAGTGGAATTTAGTTTTCTTTTCAAGAGCTATTTGATACATTAAGATAAATAATAGTAATGCATTAGACATTGTTAAAATGATTGCATTTTTGGTGAAAATGAGGTCAACAACTTTGAAAAAATATATTGATGGGTTGATTGCTAGTGGAATATTTCCGAGTCCGATTGACTTTATTATCCCTGTATACCTGTCTTCATGGTCAGAAAATAGTCATAATCAAAGATATAACTGTCTGAAATTGTTTGTGATAACTTACCTGAACCTTTCCACGTCAAATCAGGAGTGACAAAATTATTTCCACCAAATTTTTGACATGTCTTCAAATACGATAGTATTTTCTTCATAAGATAGAGTGTCACTTGTGAAATTTATTGATTGACCAGAGATCGTACCACATCTTTATGACATAGAAGCGAAATAGCCATATTGAACTTTAATGATGTTTGTTTAATTGTTGTTTGCCACTTTTCGACAATTGTCAAAATTTGGGGGAGGGGTACAATAGGTTAAAAAATTCATTTGACTCTGACTATCCTTAAATGAGCACTGATTCACCCGAGAGCATAACTTTTCCAAAACATGTAAGTATTATTTTTGGACCACTCACATTAATGTTTCGTCTAATTTTACCTTAGAGTTTCATCATCATTGTCCAAATCATAGGCCATATTTGTTGAGATATATGAATGTTCATTAACAAAATGACATAGAACTGATAAACGCTTTCTTGTGCGTGTCAGCCATGGTCTACCAAATTGCTATTCAGTAGGAAGAAACTCATTTTTCAGTTTCCATTTTAATTTCCTGACAAATAGAGCGATCATCCCAGGATTTTTTCTATGATATATGTGTCGCCATAGCAACTTCTGTTTTAGAGAACAATAGAACAATAGAAAAGATTACTTTACCATAATTTTAATCATCCCACATTCTAGACATATTTAGAATTAAAAATATGAAGAGAATGACAAAACCTCTTAAAACACATTTCTTAGGAAACAAATAGTGTGGTATTCTTGTTATTATGGCAACAGAGTTTTTTCATTTTGTCATTTTTGTCATACAGATTACCTATCATACCAGGACCAAATCCTGAAAATTTGAATTCAGTATCTTCATTAGAATGAGTGACTAAGAGTGACTAAGAAGTCATGTAAATTTTTACTCCTGAAAAGTTCACAAAATCTTCATAAATAAGTAAAGTTGTATCTAAAGGTTCTGCATAGGTATCTATGAATATATGGAGCACGCAAATGTGATATTTTGAAAAATAAACTTGGAGTATGCAAAGAGATATATGCACAAACTGCAGGATATTTAGACAGAAGCTGAATACTACAAACATACAATATAAAATACATGCTGGATAAATTAGCTACAGCCAGCACTACAAAATATTTACCTTGCAAGGGACAACCTTGGATTAGCCCTATATTGTTGCAGCTTGACTTATTAACTGTAAAGACCTGTGAACACTTGTACTAAAAGCTACACACCATATCACTAGAGGTTTATTGTGCTGTTGATTGTGATACTAACACTGATCATTAACTCTTCATCACTACGCATTTTACCCTGAACTGTTCATCATTGATTGATCGATCTGTTGATTATTGAATGGTTAATTGCGATGTGACCTCGACTGAGATATAACTGCATCCAGAATGCCGGGTCACTCTCCTACCGGCACAAAACAGCCTCGCAAAAGACGCCTTAAGACAAGGAATATTCAGAGGCGTAAATCCTACTCTGAAACTCCGACATCTTGGGATGATACCACTGACTATTGTGATTCGCCAGTTAACGAAACAGTCGACAAATGTTCGGCTTCACCAGAGATATTTACCCCTTCACAACCTGCAGACTCAGCTCCAGTGAGTGCAAACCCAGGTCACAACCAGGAAAGCTGCCAGACAACAACTGATCCAAAACCATTTCACCAACCTGCACCAAACAAGCCAGATCCCAATTCACTACAGCAATCTTACACGGAATCTCTCCAGAATGAAATTTTGAACGTCATCAAAACAAAATTAATAAAAGCGGTAAAAGATGACTTGGTGAAAGTTGTCAAAGCAGAGATCATTTCAGAATTTAAACAATGCATTCTACAAAGCATGAATGAGCTTGAACAAAGGTTGAATGACAAGATGAAGATTGAGCTAGATTCATTTAAAGAGGGTGCCTTACTGTTTGAGCATAGTGTGACAAAACGCGTTTCTGAAATTGATGGTAGGATGAAAAATATTGAAGAAAGTAAAATAGAAATATGCCAACCCCCTTTCCCACCTGAAAAAAGCGTGATCATTAGGAATGTGCCCCAGAAATCGGATGAAAATGTAACGAGCAAAGCTGTCATGGTTGTGAAAGAAGGTCTTGGACTAAACCCAGACATGATAGTTAAAGTAGAGAGGACTAAAATGCGAAACAGCAAACCAGGAGTGATAAAAGTCCAAGTGAACTCAATGGAAAATAAAATACAAATCTTGAAGCACAAAAAGGCTCTGATGGAAAAACCTAAGTTCAAAACTGTGTACATCAATGGAGCAAAGTCTCATGAGGAGCGACTCATAGATATAAATACTAGAGAAATGCTCAAGATCATACCTGGTGGTGACAAGTTGATAGTTACAGGCAATGGACGACTTAAAAAGAAACAAGACAATACAGCACATAAGCATGATGAACACACAACCAATTATGAAGAAGCTTGGGTAAATGTTCCTTCATCGAGATCCCGAGGGAGAGGCCGACCACCTCGTGGGAGAGGTCATGCTTGGAACAGTTAGGATAAAAACCAGCCCTGTTGTCTAAAAATCATGCATTGGAATATAAATTCATGGACTAAGCAAAATGGAAAAATAAGAGCAGATATCATTAAATCAGTTGACCCTGATGTAGTATGTCTTGTTGAAACAAAACTCATAAACAACGATGAAATTACCTTGCCAGGCTGGAAGTGGTTTGGACAAAACAGAAAATCGCTAAAAAATACAGCCAAATGTGGATCAGGGGGTGTTGGAATTCTTATTCGAGAATCCCTACTTTCAGACTGTAGCATTGAAATCGTAGAAAATTCATTTGAAGGTATTTATGCAGTCAAGCTACATCATACAAACACTGACAGTTCTATTCTCATAGTAGTAGCATATCTCCCACCTGAAGGTGGCGCAAGAGGACGAGATTCCCTTGGCTTTTTTGACACTCTGCTGCAAATAACGTATGATTATGCAGATGTGGACAAGTTAATAATATCAACTGATGTAAATGCCAGGATAGCAGATATGCTTGACTTTATGCCAGATATTGACAATATTCCCCGAAGGAAAAACATTGATATTTCAAAAAATAAACATGGCGAATGTTTCATAGATTTTCTCTTAGAATCCAAATGCTGTGTACTGAATGGTCGTTTTGATCCACTTCATGATGATTTTACATTTTTGTCAACAAGAGGCTCTTCTGTTGTAGACTATATGGTTACACCAAATGTGATGCTATCAGACTTCCTTCATTTTGAAGTTAAAACAGTTGCTGATGCATGCAATGACTTTAATATACATCCTGATAGTAAAAGAACTAAATTACCTGACCATTCTATGCTAATTTGCACTGTGAAAAAAGCCAAATATAGTTTGTACTATAGCAAACTATTTTTTAGAATAACCCCCATATAGTTTGAATTTCACCTAAAATATGGGCGAGAATAGTTTCTCCCATATTCCTAAAAACGGAACACTTTAATATAATTCCTGATATACTCTCCGGTACGCCCATATAAACTAAAATAAGTTGCATATATCATTGCAGAGTGTATATCTTTACTGAACTATTTTCCACTTATACGCCTCAAAGTAGGAATCAAACCTACTATATGCGGTGAAAAACAACTTATATTAAATAAAAACAGACTATATCAAACTATACTTGACTTATTCTTCTCTTATTCTACCTCAAAACAAACTATACGCGTCTTATACGCGATATTACGTAATAACTTCAGTTCCAGAGTTTGTTTTAACAGATTAAAAGCAAAGTCCAGCATTGAATGTATTTTGTTATCAATGCTAATTAATACGCTTGTTCAGATTAATCTGGTCATTTCTATAACTGAGGGTTCTAATTTCCATCAAAAAGTCATTTAGAAATTAAGCTTTTTACTTTTACTAAATTGGACAATGAAGGTCGAATTATAATTAACACCGTGTTAAATTTTGGATTTATTTCATTAAGTCTGTGGAAAGTTACATTTTTCAATTCACTTGGTATTGAAGTAAAAATAATATACAATAAAATGTTTAGTATAGTTGCAATAAGAGGGAATCGTAGAGAATATTTTTTCCTGTATGGTAAGCAGTTATTTCCTGTATTATAGCGAAATAAGATATAATAACTATTTTTGAAAATTAATTTTTATTTAATAATATCAATCGTGTATTATTTGAAGGGAACAACATATAATGCTATATAATATAGAATAATATTCTAGTCAGGAGCAAATAATATGTTGGCATTTGCAATCAAAACCGGATTATATGAGTTTATTTTTGAGCCGTTTAATTAGTCCCTAAGTATTCAATTCCTATGAAATGAGTTTCATTCACACTAATTAATCCGTTTGTTAGGATTAATTTCTACAGCTGATGGTTCTTATTTCTCAAAAAATTATTTGCAAATTAAGTTTTTACATATTTGTTTGATTGAATAATGTCCCTCGAGTTATGATTAAGATTGTGTTAAATTTGGGATTCAATCGATCAATCCATTGGAAAGTTAATTTTTTATTCTTAATAAATGAGTTTTCCTCACATTTTTACTCTATTGTTTCTCTGTCACATCAGGTTTACAACAAACAACATTTAAATCCCCCTCTTATACAGGTACGAACAACCACCTGTACTCTTCACTTTGCCAACCAAAAACAGTCATGAAACGGAACTGCTTAATATTCAATTAATATATTACGCATTTTATACAAGCCCGTACCTAAGGACCCCCTTCCCCTGGCCAACAATTCTTTAAAGAAATGCAGTTTTTCACCATTCACATACATGTATTGACATGTCAGAGCAATGTTATTAGTAAAACTTTAATCCCTAAGTATTCAATTTCTATGAACTGAGTTTTGTTCACCCTGATAAATAATCTGTTTGTTAGAGTTAGTGGATTAATTTCTACAGCCTCCATGTATGGCTCTAATTTCCACAAAAAAATACAAATTAAGTTTTTCATATTTATTTGATTGTATAGTGTACCTCGTGCTATGATTAACATTGTGTTAAAATTTGGATTCAATCAATTAACTCATTGGGAAGTAATTTTCTGATTTTTAATTATGGGGTTTCCTCACAATTTAACTCCATTGTTTCTCTGTAACATTAAGTTTAATATAACAAACAACATTTAAAGCCCTCTCTTACACAGACACAAACAAACACCACTATTCACTTCGCAAACCACACAAAACGTTTATAACACAAAATTGCAGCTCAATACATTACGCCTTTGATACAGGTCTGTGGCCATGGGGGAGGTCGTGCAATACAATTGTTTCTTTTAGAATTGGACCATTTCTGTTTATAACAGCTGGTTTTATTAATCATTCTTTGTTTTCCGTTTCAATATATACATATACAAAAGGTGCAAGATTCGGTATGTTTAGTTGATAATGTAATAATGCAAATAAAGAAACGGGCGCATTTTACATTCATTGCAAATGTTTCATCTGACAAATTGATGATTATGTTTTGAGCAAATTGGTGCATGGAAGAACAAACTGATGCAAATAACAAACAGTATGGACATACAGATACATGTATGTCAGAGCAATAT
Organism: Owenia fusiformis; assembly: GCA_903813345.2. Taxonomy (NCBI): domain Eukaryota; kingdom Metazoa; phylum Annelida; class Polychaeta; order Sabellida; family Oweniidae; genus Owenia; species Owenia fusiformis. The sequence continues at coordinate 10,360,589 of CAIIXF020000004.1, forward strand.
GATAAGTAAGACTTTAATCCCTAATTATTCAATTTCTATTAAATGAGTTTCGTTAACACTGATTACTAATCTGTTTGTTAGAGTCAATGGATTAATTTCCTACAGCCAACGATTCTAAGTTAAACAAAAAATAGTTTTGCAAATTAAGTTTTTTATATTTATTTGATTGTATATTATCCCCCATGTTATGATTAACATTGTGTTAAAATTTGGATTCAATCGATCAATTCATTGGAAAAATAATTTTTTAATTCTTAATTAATAAGTTTTCCTCACATGTTTACTCTATTGTTTCTCTGTCACATCAAGGTTACAATAAACAACATTTAAATCCCCCTCTTATATTACACAGGCACACCCACCTGTATTCACTTTGTCAGCCAAAAAACAGTCTTGACACAGAAATGCTCAATATTCAGCTAAATACATTACGCATTTATACAGACCCGTACCTAGCGACCCCCTCCCCTTGGCCAACAATTCTTTCAAGATCATGCAGTTTTTCACCATCTCGTACATGTATTGACATGTCAGAGCAATATAAATAAAACTTTAATCCCCAAGTATTTAATTTCTATGACATGAGTTTTGTTCACTGATAACTAATCCGTTTGTTAAGAATTAAAGGATTAATATTTACAGCCGATGGTTCTGATTTCCACAGAAAAATAATTTGCAAATTAAGTTTTTCTAATTTATTTGATTCTTTAGTGTCCTTCTTGCTATGATTAATAATGTGTTAAAATTTGGAATTAATCGATTAACTCATTGAAAAATGAATTTTTTGATTTTTAATGAATGACTTTTCTTCACCTTTAATCCACAGTTATTACCCAAATGTTGAAAGAAACAGTGAAAGGTTAAACTAGGCTCATAAGTATGTTTCAATTTGAATCATAGTATGTGATGTGCTCCAGGTACATCAATATATTAAAAAGTTCAATTTGGCGCATTAGTATAGTTCAATTTGGCGCATTATATATGATGTTCAAAGTACATCCTTACAGTGAAAGATTAAACTTGGCTCATGAGTATGTTTCAATTTGGTGCATAGTATGTCATGTGCTCCAAATACATCAGTATTTTAAAAAGTTCAATTTGGCGCGTTAGTATAGACCAATTTGGCGCGCTTTTTATTATGTTCAAAGGTCATCCTTGTATTGAAAGGTTAAACGTGGCTTATGATTATGTTTCAATTTGGAAATAGTCTTTGACATGCTCTAAGTTCATCAGTATATTAAAAAGTTCAATTTGGCGCACGCATTGGTATAGTTCAATTTGGCGCGTTATTTATGATGTTCAAAATACATCATTATATTGAAAGGTTAAACTTGGCTCGTGAGTATGTTTCAATTTAAGACATAGTATGTCATATGCTCTAAGTTCGTCAGTATATTAAAAAGTTCAATTTGGCGCATTATCATAGTTCAATTTGGCGCGTTATTTATGATGTTCAAAGTACATCCTTACATTGAAAGGTTAAACTTGGCTCATGAGTATGTTTCAATGGGACATAGAATGTGATGTGCTCCAAGTTCATCAGTATAATAAAAAGTTCAATTTGACGCATTATCATAGTTCAATTTGGCGCGTTATTTATGATGTTCAAAGTACATCCTTACATTGAAAGGTTAAACTTGGCTCATGAGTATGTTTCAACGGGACATAGTATGTGATGTGCTCTAACTTCATCAGTATATTAAAAAGTTCAATTTGGCGCATTATCATTGTTCAATTTGGCGCTTTATTTATGATGTTCAAAGTACATCCTTACATTGAAAGGTTAAACTTAGTATATTAAAAAGTTCAATTTGGCGCGTTATTTATGATGTTCAAAGTACATCCTTACATTGAAAGGTTAAACTTGGCTCATGAGTATGTTTCAATGGGACATAGAATGTGATGTGCTCCAAGTTCATCAGTATAATAAAAAGTTTAATTTGGCGCATTATCATAGTTCAATTTGGCGCGTTATTTATGATGTTCAAAGTACATCCTTACATTGAAAGGTTAAACTTAGCTCATGAGTATGTTTCAATGGGACATAGTATGTGATGTGCTCAAAGTTCATCAGTATATTAAAAAGTTCAATTTGGCGCATTAGTATAGTTCAATTTGGCGCATTATTTATGATGTTCAAAGTACATCCTTACAATGAAAGGTGAAACTTGGCTCATGAATATGTTTGAATTTGAGATATAGTATGTGATGTACTTCAAGTACATCAGTATATTAAAATGTTCAATTTGGCGCATTAGTACATCAATTTGGCGCATTATTTATGATGTTCAAAATACATCATCATATTGAAAGATTAAACTTGGCTCATGAGTTTGTTTCAATTTGGGACATAGTATGTTATATGCTCTAAGTTCGTCAGTATATTAAAAAGTTCAATTTGGCGTATTATCATAGTTCCATTTGACGCGTTATTCATGATGTTCAAAGTACATCCTTACATTGAAAGGTTAAACTTGGCTCATGAGTATGTTTCAATGGGACATAGTATGTGATGTGCTCCAAGTTCATCAGTATATTAAAAAGTTCAATTTGGCGCGTTATTTATGATGTTCAAAGCACATACTTACATTGAAAGGTTACACTTGGCTCATGAGTATGTTTCAATGGGACATAGTAAGTGATGTGCTCCAAGTTCATCAGTATATTAAAAAGTTCAATTTGGCGCATTATCATAGTTCAATTTGGCGCGTTATTTATGATGTTCAAAGTACATCCTTACATTGAAAGGTTAAACTTGGCTCATGAGTATGTTTCAATTTGGGACATAGTATGTGATGTGCTGTAAGTTCATCAGTATATTAAAAAGTTCAATTTGGCGCATTATCATAGTTCAATTTGGCGCGTTATTTATGATGTTCAAAGTACATCCTTACAGTGAAAGGTTAAACTTGGCTCATGAGTATGTTTCAATGGGACATAGTATGTGATGTGCTCCAAGTTCATCAGTATATTAAAAAGTTCAATTTGGCGCATTATCATAGTTCAATTTGGCGCGTTATTTATGATGTTCAAAGTACATCCTTACATTGAAAGGTTAAACTTGGCTCATGAGTATGTTTCAATGGGACATAGTATGTGATGTGCTCCAAGTTCATCAGTATATTAAAAAGTTCAATTTGGCGCATTATCATAGTTCAATTTGGCGTGTTATTTATAATGTTCAAAGTACATCCTTACATTGAAAGGTTAAACTTGGCTCATGAGTATGTTTCAATTTGGGACATAGTATGTGATGTGCTGTAAGTTCATCAGTATATTAAAAAGTTCAATTTGGCGCATTAGTATAGTTCAATTAGGTGCATTATTTATGATGTTCAAAGTACATCCTTACAATGAAAGGTTAAACTTGGCTCATGAGTATGTTTCAATTTGGGATATAGTATGTGATGTGATTCAAATCATGGACCTATATCCTCGGATATAGGTCCATGTTCAAATACATCAGTATTTTAAAAAGTTCAATTTGGCGCATTATTTATGATGTTCAAAGTACATCCTTCCATTGAAAGGTTAATTCCGGGGATTTTATACCGATTGCTTATTGTATTTCATACATTTGAATATTGTTTTCTTTTTAAAATTTAAAAATGCATCATCATCATCAACTTCTGCCACATAATTATACAACAATTAATTTTCCTCCAGATAGCTTCACTCTAAACCTTCGAACCTCCTCCCTTACTAGGGGTCTAATTTGTCATAGGAAAGTCAGGATTGTCTCAATTTAAAACTGACAAAGAACAAAGATATCACGATACGCTTTACCTCATTTTAATTTTAACTACACCGAAATTGCTGCTGATTTTTGGTAAGACTAAAAACAAACTTCAAATTAATATGCGCTTATTTTACTCAAAACGGAGATTTGTATTTTAGTCAGAAACCCATGCCTCTCTATCGTTTCAAAAAATTTACCCAACGTATCGGTCTCTGTTAATTTATGGCATCCATACTTTTTTGAAAGGTAACACCTTGAGGCTCAATTTTCTGCCGGATGCCCTTGCAAACTCTCATTGGTTGCTCTGTATTGTAGCATTCCGTTACCATGGTTACGCATCTATAGACATCTTACCTTGGAATCTTAAATCATTTGTAGCTTTGTCATTATTTTGTCTATAGAAATGATATTGGTATCCAATTAAACCTAAATAAATTTCCCATAGAATAACAATATTCAATTATGCAAATTAGCTCATTTGCATAAATTGTGACGTCATGAATCTATTTTTGGTTCAGAATTTTCAAGTATAGCAATGTATCTTTAAGAACTGAAGCCGTACGGTAAAATTTCTTCAATATTATGACTTTTATTCTATGAGCAGAAGGTTTAAGCAATATAAAAGTGAAAACAGATTCAAAATTGGATCAGAACTAACAAAGTTATTAAACTTTCTAGGCAGCTACCATCACGTTATCACTGAACAATTAACTTTAAACATCTTACCTAAGAATTGATATGTTTGGTAGCTTTGTCATTATTTGGTCTATAAAAAGGAGATCTTGGTATTGAATTGATCCTAATTGAATAATTGGTATGGAAACGATATTCAATTATGCAAATTAGCTAATTTGCATAATTATGATGTCATCAACCTGTCTTTGGTTCAGAACTTCCAAGTATAGCAACATATTTATTAGATCCAAGGTTGTATGGCATAGTTTCTGCATAGTTTGTCATTTATTCTTTGAGTGGAAGAGGTATGAGCAACATAAAAATGATTCAAAATTGAATTAGTATTAGCTAAGTAATTCAGCTTTTGAGGCAGCCACTATGAATGTTACTATTTGACAATCAAAAATAAAACACTGAAATAACAAAAATGAAACAAAGCTGATTCAAGCTTATCAAGTGAAATCTATATATTTTCCATGTCACTGAATTAGTTGGTGTATAGAAATGATACAAGTGTTTATAATTTTGACTATCATTGACAGGGGTCAAAACAGTTTTTCTTGATTTTGTAACATGATTTATTGTTTGTGAGAAAGTTATGGATTAATCAGTTAGTGAATGGGTGAATGGTATTGTGAAATCTGTTATGTAATCTATAAATTTTTAAACTGATTTGCTTCATAGGCGTCAATCTATTTAAAGAGATGAAACATCATGCCTGGTCAAACATCAATATTTGTTCTGCGATTCAAGCAGTGAACATCTACATGAATTTTTAAACATTATATTATTATAGATTATATCATTGCTGTTTTTCATGTCACCATCAAAAGCGTTGACATGTTGTTATGATGATGACTGCTGATGGCGTTGCGCCATTCTAACACCTAACTGATTTTACCATACTATATGCTTTTTGAAGAAATAAATCTTATTTGTTGAATTTTCTAGCAGAAATCGGCTCCCCTTCACTCATTTTGTCAGATTACCGGCAGTGACATGAAAGATACAATTTTTATTTTCTAGGGTGTCTCAAAAATGTACCCAAAGGTATATCAACAGCAAAGATAAATCAATCAATATTTTCAGATATTTTTTGCATGGTCATTTAGGAAAAGCATGTAAGTTTTCTCTCCAATACTAAATTTTTAGTTCAGTCTTGCCTTTTTGATACTTTTTAACCCTTTTTATACCATGTGTTTAATTTAACCTCCTTACATTTTGATAAGAGCCTGCATCCTTACTGCTACATTGTTTATCATATACAGGGTGTCCAAAAAAACAGGACCGTAAGAAAGTTGAATAACTCGGTCAATTTTGCATATTTTGCCTTGAAATTTAAGAATTATTTAGTTCATTCAATGTGAATTTTGTTCTAAAAGTTTGATGATAATCTGTTTATTGTGTCAAAAACTACAGTCCTTTACAAAACATGCTCAAAGTGGGCACTTCTCCTCTCTATGCACAAAACGAATCCTGGGAACAAAGTTGTTAATGACCCTTACCTATACACATTAATGTGAATGGTAAATATTGGGGTAGTTATTGCCCTCTTAAGATTGTTAGGGACCTGTCAGTATACACATTGGCTTTGAAAAATCCTCAAAGATAAAAATTTGGGGGATTTAGATCAGGCGAATGAGCTGCCCACATGGTTTGCGTTCTGCAACTGATGAGCTGACCACCAAAGCATTGCCTAAACCATTTCAGCATATCATTTGCAGTGTTGGGGTGGTATTGGCTTGTTGAAACCACTGCTTAATTATCTCCTAAGATGTTCCTTCTGGTGCTTAGTGACCTCCAAAACTTGGTGAGAACTTACTGGTCCTTGTTCATGGTGATAGCAAGTCCCCAGTCACCTTCGAACCAAAAGGGACTGATGATTCCATGTTTCCTCATTACCACCCAGGGAGTGCATTGTTCAGAATGCAATGGATGATGTAACACTTCATCAGGAGGATGTAAGCCCCAGTAGCAATTGTTCTGGAAACTTGTCCATTCGGAAAGACATGTGTGTAGGAGGATCATCAACAGCTTTGTTCTCCGGATTGAATTGTGCATAGAGATGAGATTTGCACATTTGGGGCATGTTTTGTAAGGAGCTGTAGTTTTTGACTCAATTGGTAGATTATTATCAAACTTTTACAACAAAATTCACATTGAATGAGCTAAATAATTCTGATATTTCAAGGCAAAATATGCAAAATTGACCGAGTTATTCAACTTTCTTACGGTCCTGTTTTTTTGGACACCCTTGAATTTCCTTTCACATGTTGATCTCAAGTTGTTCTATGTCTCTAGGCTTTGGATAAGCATAAACGTGGTTCTTGAAGTCATCCCAGAGAAAATGTTTGGGGTGTCAAATCTGTTGAATAGGGAGGCCCTCACAATGTCTATATGCAGAGAGAAGAAACTCCTTTTATGGGAATTTTTGTGTGGCCATTGCTGTACATGGAGGGGCTCAAACTGTGTTCTCATTTGGATTTCATTCAGTCTCCGTAACTCTGGCAGATGGAACTCCATTATCAATTAACCGCTAAATCATTTGACGATAATTGACCTGGTTCTCTGTGATTGTTCTGCCATCTTCAACCTTGGAACTTCTTTCTCTAGGGCTATTTGAAGGAACATGTTAAGCTAATCCCAACCCAAAAGACCTAGAACAACATAAGGCCAACACCCAAAGAGAAATTCAAAACATTCCACCTGAAACATTATCAAATGTGATGAACAATGTAGTACAAGGAAACAGGCTGTCATTGAAATATGAAGTAAAAAGTAAAGGGTTAGATCATCAAAAAGGCAAGACTGAACTAAAAACTTTGTATCAGGAAGGAAACGTACATGCTTCAGCAACATGACCATGCAAAACTGTCTAAAAATATTGATTGGTTTAGCTGTGCCGTTTATATACTTTTAGGTACATTTTTTGAGACACCTTGTATTATTTATCATACCAACCTATCATAGTTCATAGATACCATTGCATTTTTATATTAAGTGTTAATGAAGCGTAGAAATGAATAGTGAGGGCTTTAACCCGAGAGTTTCTACATCCATCAGTGTGGCATTGATATCCGCGTTAAAATCAACTATATGGCATTCATTCATGTTATAACCATCTACATGTATATGTAACATTGATATTCATGTAGCATTACCCATGTCTTGGACTCATATGGCAGTGGTTTAACTGTTCTTATGTATCTATTTCAGTGGTGACTTTCATGACAGGGATGCTTTTTATTCTTAATGTTTCCATCATCTTTGTCACATCTCCATGTTCACCTCACCAGTGTGATTTGACTCCCAAATATCATCTGTGTGACATTAATCTCCTTGTTAACATCATCTAGAGCTGTGACATTGATTCAGCTCCTCTCAGCACATCTTATTGTGATGACTTTTGGATAACTGCCCCAACATTCAGGCCTACATGTACATCTATGACTTTTTGATATAATCTGTTATATTGATCAGATCTTCAGAAACCCTTGTCTGAAAATAATTTAAATCTTTACAATGAAATAATATCTTGTAGTGGTCTTCGTTCAGAATTGCAATCTATGCTCCCTAAACTACATACTGTATGCTATTTTCATTCCATATTAAAGCTTCTAAGCTATAAAAAGTGTATATTAAAATAGTTTATTCAACCTCTGTCAATCATACTACGTGATTAACTCCTTTATTTTGGGCTAAAATCTCCTGTTGTTACTGTTCTTAGTTTTGAATGGTATCCATACTCTTTGGGATATACCTGAAATCCATCCATTTGAGACTCATATTTTTTCATAGATTTTTACATATTTCATATTTTGGAAACCCTTTAAAACAAGTTCAGATTATAAGTCCTATACCACACATACTTCCATAAGAGTTAGATGTAGGAAACCTATATGTAGATGTAGGAAGGGTTAGTTAAAGTCCTACAAAAATCACTTCTTTCAAAAATATTTTAAAGGGCATTTTTTCTTTGTGGCTATTTCGATCAATACACTTTAATTTCAGGATTACTAGTACTACTACTGAGTTCTTTGTATTGATTTTGTCATCACTTTTCATTGCATATCAAAGAGGTTATACTATGTAAAATTAAACTTTTCATTTTGCTTCCCGAAGTACCTACTTTCTGCTTATAGTCCATTTTCAGAAAAGCTATAACATAAACCATTCTAAGGTTGAATCACCAATGATTTTGAAGGTTAAAAAATTCCCTTAAGTAGTGTCACATTAGCTGTGTGGGCTCGCTATTTGCCACTTGACTTATTTTGGGCATTGTTTTTTTAATTAATTTACTTTTTATTTGGTGTGATGGGGATAACTTTCTGTAAAACTATTTGTTTTGCCCACCCTGTATTCATGCTGCACCCTGCCATCTGTCGGAAAGTATTCACATGGTGGCGAATGATGAGCTACAAGGCCTAAGTGTGACAGCTCCATCAAAGATAGGCATCCTGAAGGGTGTGATGTGACTCCCTCAATAATTGACACATTGGGACATGAGATGGAAATGTTAATATCTAAGTTCTAAAGTTGACACTCTATCTGTATTTTGAATATAAAATGGTAATTAAGATTTATTTAGCTTATGTCCAAATATCAACAAAATTTTGTTTTCAGCTTTATCACATGTTAGAAATCAAATGAAACCAGGAATACTCCTCCATATAAATTTTGTAAATATTGATATGTATATTTGTAAACTTATGTCAAAAAAGCATAATTAAAGCATTACTATGTATTCATATGAATCATTGACATTATATGGTGAATTATAAGATTGGATTTTGAAATACAGGATCAAGATCACACGATTTTGACCCCTGTGAATGATAGTCAAAATGCATATAACATATCCACATACTTACATGTTCAGTTCAATGGAAAAATATGAACAAGTACATTTTTACTCAATAAGATTGAAACAACTATGTTTGTTTCTTTTTTTCGTTATTGTAATATTTTTTATAATTGTAAAACAATGACGTTCACAGTAGCTGCCCAAAAAGCTGAATAACTTTGCTAATTCAGATCCAATTCTGAATCTGTTGTCTCTTGAATGTTGCCTATATCTTGCACTCATCAAATAAAGGTCAAAACTATGCACACATTCTGTCATACAGCCTAAGTTCTAATATATATGTTGCTAAACTGGGATATTCCGAACAAAAATTGATTGATGACATCACACTTTATGCAAATTAGCTAATTTGCATAATTGAATATTTTGATCATACAGGAAATAAGGTTTAATTTGATACCAATATCATTTCTACAGACCAAATAATGACAAAGCTACAAACATTTTAAACGTCCATGGTAAGATGTCTGAATATAATTGTCAAATAATGACATTCACAGTAGCTGCCTCGAAAGTTTAATAGCTTTGGTAATACTGATCCAATTTTGAATCTGTTTTCACTTTTATGTTGCTTATACCTTCTTCTTATAGTCTAAAGGACCAAACTTTGCAGAAATTCTGACATACGGCCTCAGTTCTAATAGATACGTTGCTATACTTGAAAATTCTGAATCAAAAATTGATTGATGACGTCACAATTTATGCAAATGAGCTAATATGCATAATTGAATATCATTACTTTATGGGAAATTTAATTAGGTTTAATTTGATACCAATATCATCTCTATAGACCAAATAATGACAAAGTTGCAAATGATTTAAGATTCCAAGGTAAGATGTCAATAGATGCGTAACCATGGTAACGGAATGCTACAATACAGAGCAACCAATGAGAGTTTGCAAGGGCATCCGGCAAAAAATTGAGCCTCAAAGTGTTACCTTTCAAAAAAGTATGGATGCCATAAATTAACAGAGACCGATACGTTGGGTAAATTTTTTGAAACGATAGAGAGGCATGGGTTTCTGACTATTTGAAATATAGCCAAATTTTTCATTCCACTTTTTGTATTGACTTACATTTTTAAAATGCATTTAAAGTTCATTTAAAAGCATATACTTCAACATCATAAAATTTTAAATGAGATCTCAGACATTAAGTTTGATTTAGCTTTCTTAAGTGAAATGCATGATTTTATTTGTTTACATTAGCGCTTAATTGAAAAATAAAATAGGATTAACTCCAAGCAAATTAAGGCACATCAAAGAATATATAGCCTCGTGTATAAAAGGCGTATAGTTTGTTTTTGGATTACGTAATACAGACTATACTCATCTTTTCTATGTACTTATATCCTACTATTCCTGGCTCTTAAGAATAATCGGAGAATAGTTCAAACGATATTTAGTATCGTAGAGTATATACCACCAATACTAAATGTTCCGCTTCTGAGGCAAGAATAGTTTGTTTCCCATACCGAATACAATATAGTGAGGACATACTGAACTATATTCACAAATAGTTTGCCACTTATACCCTACTATATTTGGCTTTTTGCACAGTGTTGTCAAGTGAGGTTATCAGATGTAAAATATGACTATGTAGTTAGTAGTACTCCAACAAATAGTTCCTGTGATCTTGACGTAGATGATATTACAAATGTACGGTTTAATGTTAAAAACATTCCCAAAAATCTTTTCTCTAATGATATCATGGAACAAGTAAATTCAGTTATCACCCGAATACAAAGTGAAATAGAAAACCAGGATGATATAAATAACATGTACAGTGAAATATGTGCAATGTATTATGATGCTATGAAGCAATCTTTGTCCTTCTTTGACAATAGTAGATTAAAGAAAAGATATAGATTTACACCAAAACCATGGTGGGACCAAAACCTAGATGAGCTTTGGAAAAAACTGTGTGAGTGTGAAAAAAATTATAAATCACACGCTCGTATATCTGGTAAACAAGATAGGAATAAAAGAGAGTTGCTTCAGAAATATAAACAAGCACAAATAAACTTTGACAAAACAGTTAGTAGAGCTAAAAGAAAATTTAACCTCTCAAAGCGCCTATTAATTGAACATCTAAACACAAATGACCCTAAAGAATTTTGGAAAGAAATTGAAAATTTAGGCCCATCAAAAAAGTGTAAAACTAGTATTCCAAATGAGGTGATTGATAAAGATGGAAAAATTTTATCAGGGGAAAAGGATGTTCTAAATGTATGGCGTGATCAGTTTGAATCATTATATAAGAAATCTGAAAACACTGAGTTTGACGATGAATTCTATCAAGACCTTCTTAATCTGAAAAACGACATGGAAGATAATAGGTGTTTTGATGCTGATAATCAAGGTCCTGACAATCAGGAAGAACTGAACAAACTAAATGAGACAATCACAATGGATGACGTAGGAACTGTAATCAAGAATATAAAGAAAGGTAAAGCCATAGGAATTGATTACTTACCCGCTGAAGTATTCCAAAATGATGCATCTTTAACGCTACTTATAGCACTCTTCAATAAAATATTTACAACTGGCCTTTACCCAGAACAGTGGAAAAAGGCCATTATAAAACCAATACCTAAGAGTCGTATAAAGGACCCACGAATTCCCCTTAACTATAGAGGCATTAGTCTCCTATGTACAATGGCTAAGCTATATAGTTCTGTTATAAATACTAGACTTTCCCAGTTTGCTGAAACCAAGATTGTTGACGAACAAAATGGATTTAGGAAATTAAGATCTTGTGTGGACCATCTATTTGTTATCACAACTATCATAAGAAATAGAAAAGCAAAGGGCCAATCTTCTTTTATATGCTACATCGACCTGGAAAAATGTTTCGATAAAATTAATAGAGATTGTTTACTTCTAAAGCTTAGAAAACTAAATGGGAAAATGTATCAAACACTGAGTAGCACATTGGGCGATATGTTATATGTATCCCAGAAAGTGGCGGCTGATGGTAAACTGGGATCACTTTCAACAACTAGTTTCGATCACACTACAAACAGAGCGCTTGCAGAAAGAAACTATAGAATCTATAGTAAAGTCGATTATGCAATGTTTGAATTCTTTAACAAAACCCTTTGGAGGAAAATTAAAGCAATGGTCGAGGATTCGTGCGGTCATAGATACAAAAAGTTAATGTTTCTGTGGTGTATCCTAAATCTACCAACCACATGTGTGTATAAAATGATTTTTATAATTGAGTTCTTTAGATGGAAGTCAATTTCTGAACATTCAAAGTTGTATAGCAACTATTCAGTAATAAATGCAGTTTTGAACGTTGTGACAATATACAATTTATGGCGATATATTGATGAATATTTTTTGAATTATGACCTGATGCCCAAATGTGCGTGGAAACGGATTGTTAAAGCACGCATAATGCAGTATGAAGAAGACAATGGCACTTGTTATGTAACATATCTAACAGACTTAGCCTTTATAGAACGATATAAGTTACGATAAAACCATGCGTATGGTGGAGAATCTGTCAATCGAATTGTAAATATATAGGGATGTGTAGGGACATGGTAAAACTGCTAACTGGTGCTTTCACACTCAACTATGACACTATTTGTCCTCTGTGTGGGATGACAAATGAAACGACAAGGCATTTTCTCTTAGATTGCCTTGAACTTCATGAAAGTAGGAGTGACTTGTTGGCAGTTTTAAGTGACAGAATATTTGATGGATATAATATGGTTGAAAAAATGGAGGTCCTACTAGGAAAAAATGAAGCATTAGACTACAGAATGTATGTGAAGATAATGTTAAGTGTCAAACACATGTTAAAAACAAGAGCTGCAGCTATAGCTATATAAACTATTAAATCAACACAGTTTGCGTTGTAAATATATATATATTTTTTTTATATTTTTAATATTGCCACATTAACTTTATAATTATTATGTACTCATCTGCATAGGTGGAAATAAAGATACATAAACATAAACATAAACATACAGGGCGTTCAACAAGTATTGCTAATTTTGCTATAACTTTTGTTCTGTTTGCTTTTTCTTCATGAAAGTTTCACAACATAAGGTACATATATCTGACTTTATTCTTTGAAAGTTTCAAGACAATCAGTATTAATAAAATTATGGTTACTAAGGTAACCAGTATCATGGATATGCGGAACAAATTTCTGACGTCACTTTGGACGACATGTTAAGTGTTGAAAGCAGTATCATTTAATGCCGTTTAACTCTTAAGATATGCAGTGCAGTTATAAATAATCCATTCCAGAGTCACTTCATGATCCATATTAACTTCATGAGGTGCTCAAAACAGGCAGGCACCCTTAAGGTCATTGCAAAATTACTGTCTGGCGACCCACCCGGGTGTATGGCTAGGGAGGTGTTCACTGCAGACATCAGCTGATTGAGATTCTGGTGGGATATTCCTCTCAATCCCCTTTCACCGAGGCGAATATAACAAAATCAAGTGGGGCCTTATCTAAAAATATGCTGTGCGGGGCAATGCTTCCATGCCAAGCTCTGTTATTGTATTTGGGAGAGTAGAGGATCTGTGAGCAGGGGCGTTATCCTGGTGGACCGTATATGTCGATATTGCGATATTGAAGACGTTGAAGTGTGTGGCTAGGGATGTGTAGTGTTCACTGCAGACATCCGCTTATTGAGATTCTAGTGCGATATTCCTCTCAGATCTCTTTTCACCGCTGTTAGATAATACATATAATTCAAACTGACAACATCAAGATTTTACCATATCGACAGTTTTTATTCATCAAAGTGTTTATTTGATGTATAACAATAATTCATTATGTAAACCCTTAAGGTTGCCCCGCGTATCCGTGACAATGGTTAACCTAGTAACCATAACTTTGTCAATTCTAGGTCGGTTGGTCAGAAAGGAGCACGTAGGTTATCGCAAACAATTTCAAACGATTCTAACTTGAATTATGAATATTTTCTAATCATGAACATGGGTGTATCTTTCAGATCCATTCATTATCTTCAAGAAAAGTATGTATAATGATACTTTGTTTAATCAGACCTAAGTGATATTGAAGGGCAATGGACCAATCAACATACTTTTTCAAAATTGTTGACCTAATTTTCACCAAAAATGCAACCTTTTATTATATTGTTGAATGCATAATTAGAATGTGCTTTGACACATGTTTGATTTCATAAAAAAGAAAAGTTGATTGCTCCAGGGACTTTAAAGATACTGAATTTGGATGACAAAAATGAAGTGAAACCAATGGATAGCACGAGATTTTTTAATGGAGAAATAACATGGGGAACACTTATCTTAAAGCAATTACGTTTTTCTTTCAAGAACTATTTGATACATCAAAATAAAGAATAGTGATGCATTAAACATTGTAAAAAATGAAAAAAAATGAATGAAAATTGGGTCAACATCTTTGAAAAAGTGTGTTGATGGGTTGATTGCTAGTTAAATATCTCCGCGTTTGTTTGACTTTATTATTACTGTATATAATTTTCTTTGAGATAATGAATTGATCTAATAAATTGATCTGATAAACCTGTCTTCATTGTCAGAAAATAGTCATAATCCAAGATATAACCTTCTGAAATTGTTTGCTATAACCTAGCTACGAGCTCCTTTGGAGAGAATAAGGTCAGATATGTGTTGCTTATGTAGTAAAAGTTGCAAGATAACAAAAGTTATAACAAAATTATACACGTACGATGAAATTATGCAATAAAGAGAGAAAATAGGCTATACTTATCCGATGTGCTTCTTATATACTAGTATTTATTTTTGATGGCACAAATTGTATTTCTTATTGAGGGCATTAATGGCTGATCCCCGCCACTCCAACCTACCTATTTAGCTTACTCCATCTTGGGAACATACACAAACCCTTGTGTCAGCCACTTATTATTGTGTACTATATTGTATGTGTTGTTGTGAAACAAACAAAAATTGAGATTGAAATCTAAAACAAAACTAGCCTCTGATTCCTGAATCCGTATGAGTGTCTTTGCACAGAAAAAACGAGACAGATTTCTTCAATTAGACTTCCAGCTATCGGTTACATGTAATTGTCTAAAAAACATTAATCTTGCCTATACAATGTCACGAACGTCATATACATGTGTCCCGCGTCTGTCATTTGTTCTTCATCTAAATCGAGCCGTTCATTTGTTAAATTTATATACTTTTTGCAATTCGAAATATTAAAAAAATTGATGACCACATACATTGTCATTCAGTTGTTGTTATAACTTTTAACTTATTTATAAAGACATGAAAGATCAGATATTATATTGTTGTTTCATTTGAGTACCTTTTAGAAGTACAGCTACAGACAAATGTACATGATAAAAAGTACATATATAGAGATTATCCTATTGGTTTCTATGAGAACTAAAATGTTGGAATGCATTTTTTCTGAACCATTTTCATGCATGGATGAGTTCATTTCTTATTTATTTATGAACCAATTTTCTCATTTTTTCGGAAGAAAAGTGAGGATAAAGGTTTTGCATCGATGTGAATTATCGCTTATTTAAAGATATGCGTGACCTCTAAAGTTCGTTTTAAATAGATTCAGGATTTTTGGAGCAAAAAATCCTTCATAAAACACTTTGAAATGACAGAAAAAAGTTTCACATATCACACTTTGATAACATTAAACTTCATATGGGGCTTTAAATAAAAGTTTCAAATAGTCAAAATCAAATATGTTTGAAATTATGGATTTCTCAAATTATAGTTCACACAATTTTGGTGAACCTGTTTGTCCAATGTTTCAAAAATTAAACAAAAAATAATAAGCACATTAGTGTAATTATACTTATTAACCACTGAAAATAACACTGAAATTATAGGTGTTTTTTACATAATGATAATCCAATTTATTGTAAATATGTTTAGATTAATGCCTTGGGCCTTATGAAATTTGTAAAAAATTCGAATGAAAATGTTTATGTTTTTTGTCCCCTTGTAATTAGAGACGTATTTTGTCCACAAAGCCTGAGTTTTTTTCACCAAACGTCATTTTAAAAAAATTCGCACGTATGGACCTCCTGAGATATTGGTTCAAATGTTGCTGCTCTATAGTGTGCTACTCTTCATATTCCGGAGTCATTTCATGTGCTATCATGCTCATAAATGTTGAATTCGAGCGAAATACTGTTCATGTAGGCTCTACCAATCAATACAATTAAGGTGTTAACTTGCAAATGTCACTGCCTACCATTTGTTAGAGATGCGACCGCCGAACTCTGTAACAGACGCCATAAACTAACCGCCAAACGCCGAACACCGTCCACAAAATGTCAATATTAAAGGATCCGTTACCCCATGTACCAACTTAAAGATGCGACCAAAGGTTGCATTTATTGATTGGGAATTTGGCCATATTGGGGTCAATGTTGTCATGAATTGCTGGGCCATTTTGAATTTTGAACCACAGAATTTGTACTGACTAACTTGTTAAGGTGAATCCTCGGACTGCTATACACTGCCGACCTCCTGAACAATCGCGTATTACCCGATTAATTAAAATGCAGGTCAAATTAGTACAAGTTTTACTTTCGGGAAGTTAAATACCCAATACCTTCACGTGACTTTAGCAGCTGATGGGCTGATCAAGACCTCTATTTTTCTATATCCTTATGATTCTTAATATCCGTTTGGTCTCGCCTAACTTATTACCCTGATCAAGCTAATCCAATATCCTGGCCAATGATGCACTGAAGGGTTGACCAAAGGTATAAAAACAGGAACGTGCCTAGTTTGATCATATCAGCGTAGCAGAAACACCTTACCAGAAACGAAAGACGGAACGAGAGAAAAACTGACAAAATGAATACGAAGATCGCTGTTCTTTGTTTAGGTGAGTACAAAACTATTTTTCTTAAATTGACTACTTATTATATAGATTTAAAAAAATATTACAACACGTGTGTTTACAGGGCCAGAATAGATGGAAACTGGTTAATTTCACTTACTCTCTTGATCTATCATTTTTGGTTTCTCTGAAAATGTCGAATATATATGCCATGGTCTTATTTGCCTGGATCTCCAGGACTGACGAGTACTTTATTCAAAATTGCATTCTGGTGTTGAAAACCGGTGCAACTTTTACCAGAGCATTTTCTATCGTATATTTTTATGGGAAACCATTTCATATCACGCATTCTGGAAAGATTTCAAGTACATTTGTAGAGTGATAATTTCACTTTACGACGTTCTGGTTAGAAAAATATAATCACAATATTTGAATATATATTAATTTAATTAACTCTCAATTGTCTTGAGAATGGCATACTCTCACACAGTGAATGATAACTATTGACAAGAGAACCTTGACCAAAGTAAAATGCAAAAATATACACACTGCATGACAAAATTTACATATTGTCATTTACCAGCTTTTCAGACAGTGTAATGATCATTGTCTTATTCCCTTGGACTATAATAGGGCTTTCAGCTCTCAAAATAACCAAATTTAGAAATCAAATCAAGTTGTAATTTTTATCGTTTAAACCCACTGAATACCTTAAACTCATTATTAACTATAATCTAAAAAGGCAGTGGTCTAAGATTGAAAATCACAAACTGAATGATCAGAATTATTTTTATGAAATAAACTTTCTTATAAGTTTATCAATATATAGAAAAAAGGGATTGAGTTTTACTGGGGTTGATTTTTACAGGGTTGAGTTGACTTGCGGTTGAGTTTTACTGGGGTTGACTTGACTTGGGGTTAAGTTGACTTGGGGTTGAGTTTTACTGGGTTGAGTTGACTTGGGGTTGAGATGACCAGGAAGCGCTTTTTATATGATTCACTCACATTGATCTACCAGAAATTTTTTGAGCAATATGAGTCATCATATACAATGGAAGACCAATATCTTCCCAACTGATGGATAATGTTCAAATCAAATTTATTTTTCATTTATTCGAAGAAGTAGGACTTCATTATCGATTAACTTTTCTTACAATTAGGATTTTCTTGAAAAAAAGAGTTAAAGAATGTATTTTACTCGGTTAGATATATTTAAATTATCTTAACGTATGAAGTCAACACTTTACGATGTTAAACCATCAACAATTACAAAAGTTCATTCTATTATTGAACCGGGGATATAAAGTCAACACGTGTCTGTTTTCGGAGCAAAATTGATTTTCAGAAAAACAAGATAACGAGAGAATTTAAGTACAACTTAAAATGAGAAAATAGATTCTGTCAGATTCAAACATAATCCCCCTTGGTTAAAAACGGTTCTAAAAGCCAGTGCTCATACTGATTGGGCCAAGCGAGAATTAATCATTTTTTAAATATACAAGTATCGATGTTTTATTCAGTTTTCGGTTTTGGCATTAGAGATGCTCTAACTGGCTGCGAAATAAAGAGTGAACTTTTCCTTTAATGAAAATTATAATCACAATATTTGAATATATGTTAATTTGATTAACTCTCTGTTGTCTTGAAAATGACATACTCTCACACAGTGAATGATAACTATTGACAAAAAAAACTTGACCAAAGTAAAATGCAAAAATAAAATCTGCATTTATACACACTGCATGAGAAAATTTACAAATTGTCATTTACCAGCTTTTCAGTCAGTGTAATGATCATTGTCTTATTCCCTAGGACTGTAATAGTGCTTTCAGCTTTCAAAATAACCAAATTTAGAAATCAAATCAAGTTGTAATTTTTATCGTTTAAACCCACAGAATACCTTTATTTTCATTGAGGTAAAAGTTCACTGCTTACTGTGCAGTCAATTCGTGCATCCTCAATGACGAAAACGAAACAAGAAAACATCAATACTTGCAATTGTTTATCTAAACACGTTAATTTGTTTAATCAAATCCAAGCGGCGCAATCAGTAGGGGACCCTGGTTTTAGAAAAATGTTAAACACAGAGAGAGTGGATTTGAAACCAGGCAGAATCTCTCTTTTAATTTTTAACCATCTACGATACATTTTCTTAATTGCTTTTTAAATGATGCACTCACATTGCATGATCTATCAGACATTTTTGGGCAATATGAGTCATTATATACGATGAAAGACCATTTTCTTCCCCACTGTTGGATAATATTCAAATCAAATTTATTTTTCATTTATTCGAAGAAGTAGGACTTCACTATCGATTAACTTTTCTTACAATTAGGATTTTCTTGAAAAAAACTAGTTGAAGAATGTATTTTATTCGGTTTAGATATATTTATGTTATCTTAACGTATGAAGACCACACTTTACGATGATAAACCATCAACAATTCCAAAGGTTCATTATATCATTGACCCAGGGATATAAAGTCAGCACGTGTCTGTTTTCGGAGCAAAATAGATTTTCAGAAAAACAAGATAACAATAGAAATTTAAATTAAAATGAGAAAATATATTCTGTCGGGTTTCACACAACAATCCCCCTTGGTTAAAAACGGTTCTAAAAGCCAGTGCTCATACTGATTGCGCCAAGCTAGAATTAATCGTTTTTTAAATATACAAGTATCGATGTTTTATTCAGTTTTCGGTTTCGGCATTAGAGATGCTCGAAATAGCTGCAAAATAAAGAGTGAACTTTACCTTCAATGAAAATTCGTTTCTTACCCAATTTTGGACATACATAACAAAGCTGGAGAAATGTCCTTTTCTCGAAATCAGTGCAACAGTAATATGCCTAAAGGATCTTTTTTCTCAGTAAGTGCAGTATTTCATCCATCTACTACAGCCCTTTAATATTTTAGTCCAAAATATTTTCGACTCCAAGACCTCAATCTCGACCTTGGCCTTTGTCGGCGACAAACAGGCAACTGACCCTTAATTCATAATCAGTTACCAAAGAGATATGAACTAACAATTTAAACATCAACTTGTGTATTTTGAATTTTTGGTTTCGAATTGACAGCAAATATTCTCGATTTAAATACACGATGACCCACTTAATTTTCCTGCGCACATTTCTTGCGCATGAGAGTAAAATCAACTTCCGGTTTACTCTCACACAGGAAGTCAGTGTAAAATTGTTCAAAATAGGTCCCACAAATTCTTCTCATATGCCATAACCATGCTGTTTTGTTGCTTATTTTACATTTCAATATTGATATAAGATCCCTATGTATCATTTCCCTTAAATTGATGAAATTTACACCATTAATAAGTGAGAACATACCCCCTCATTGGAGCAGACGTTTTGTACGACTTTTCGCTGACATTGATAACTGGTCCCGGGCAACTGGCTGTGGTTCATCAACTCACAGTATCCCTATCATGTCATCATGTAGATAGTCTTTAAAAAACTATTATTTGAGCTAATGACACTTAAATATACAACATTTGGTAGCCCTGGATGTCTTGGCGATGAGCTAGTTTGACACCCTTTGGAGGGAATTCCCTGGGAATCCCCTTGGGGTCATTGAGTGCATATGATTAAATAAATAATTTATTTAATAAATTTATCTGGTGTTTTCCAGTGGTTTATTTCATTTAAGCAAAAAGGACATCAAAACAATTAATAACCAGTCTTACCCTGTGATTCAAGCACTGCCAAGCACAGCCAAGCATCAATCAAGCACCATTGGGACTTTATTCCAGCACCATTTAAAGGCAGAAGCAGATCTAGCAAAATTCAGATGGTTATTCTTTACAAAAATTTTGGACTCATAGCATTCCTTGTCATGCCTATTTTCATGGGCTTTCAATATTCTATTTCAATATTCCAAAGTACATGTAGCTCAGCTGTATTTGAGAAAAACTTTAGGATTTTTACAATAATACATTTTATTTTAATTTTATGGTTACCATTTTTATTTGGGAGAATTTAAACAATATTCCCCATTTTGGCACATTGAATCTTAATTGATAATTTCACCAGTTCATAACATACAGGTATCATGGATCTTTAGGGAGATATCATATTTTAATTTTAGCCCGAAGGAATATACATGTACATGTATTGGTAGGTCAACTGTACATGTCGCTTGCAATTTGTCTCTCCCAATAGATCTGATTCTCCCTTTAACTGTTCTTTAAATAATTTGAATGTTATACTATGTAATTTTTAAATTAATATGTAATATGCCGCACTGGGACCTAAGGACCCATGTGCCATTGCTGTACCGCACTGGGACCTAAGGACCCATGTGCCACTGCTGTAAAAGTGTGTGAAAATAAATAAATAAAAAAATAAACTTTTTAGATGAAACTATGTATATGCTTCTATAAAAAGCCAAAATAAAAGTGAAATGTGAATACTATATCAAGTCATTTGGGAATTGAACCCAATCCAAGGAATGATTAGTTCCATGGTGTAAGCCTACACAACTTGCAGGATATTTGTATAATCACATCACATTACTTTTGACTTTTCCTTGAAAATACTTTCCGGTTTCACAATGACATGGGACCTTCTAACAAAGATAAGTACATGATGTAGCATTATATGTTTGTTGGTGTACACTAAACTTCCAGCTTGGTGCATCATCATCAGAAATCAAAGTTGGGTGGAGTGGAGCCAGGGTCATACACCATCATTCTTTCTCAATGTCATGTTGCGTGGGATCACCAGAAATCATAATCAGGTTGGGTGTGCCAGAGTTGAAAAAATAAAACAATACAAAATTAGTTGAGTAGATACAAACATATAAAAATTGTGAATTTAATTTTTTCCCTTTGCATTTCTCAATAAATATTTTTCAGAATATTCTTCAATTTTATACTTAAAAGTTATACATTGAGACAAATATAATCTAAATATGTATTTAAAATAATTATCTCACCATAGGGGATAGTCGGGTAGTGCTTGGAGGACCACTGACGAATCTTCTGCTACTTGCAACAACTCTGCATCGGTCTCATAATCTTTAAAAACTGCTGCGTTTTTTTAACTGTAGATAGAAAAATAAAGATATTCATACAATATATTAAATTGACCCTTATTTTAATGTGGTTTAGTTAAAATTAGTGTACGCCTCGGAGTGTTCAGTAACCCTGGCCTGGATAATTATCAACTTCAAGATAATTGAAATGTAGATACAAATATCAAGTTGTTTGAGAATCGAACCCAGTCCAAGGAATGTTTAGTTCCATGGTGTAAGTGCACTGGCGGATCCAGGGGGATCCAAAGGGGGCCATGCCCCCTCCCCCCTTATTGGGGCCTAGAAAAAAATGTTAGGGTCCCAAAATTTTTTGGGCACATGACTTAGCATTTCTGGACTTTTTAGGCCAAATTATTAAAAATAGGCCAAATTTTGGGTTTTAAATCTTTTTGCCGACATGTAATGTGCCCCCCTCTGTTGGCTTCTGGATCCGCAAGTGAAGCCCACATAACTTTGAATGATATTTGTATATTATAAAGACATTGTGTTTTATTTCAAGCTCTCACATGAATTCCCAAATAAATAGGCTAATTAAAATAATCTACTCAAGAAAGCCAAATTTTTGCATGACACTCATGACTTGATGAGTTAAAGTGGCAACAAGGCCTGTAGAGAGTAAATAGGAAAATTTCAACTTTTTCTGAGCTATCAAGGCAGCATTTGGCTTAACATCTTCTTTGACATACCTTTTTTCTTAAAATGTAAGGATAAACTATCAATTTCAGCATTTAGAAGTGTAAATTCAGTTCAAAGCTTCAAAAAGGGGAAATCCACTTTTATATAACAGTATATCAGTACATCTTGGATTGCTTTTGGTTTGGCTAATGAAATGCGTGGCCTCTTATACTAGTATTAGTACTAGACGTGTGAATCAGAATTAACAGAAGTATTCAACAGTATAAGGACTGTGTCGGACATTTTTTAAAAGCCTATATGTAAATGTTGTAAAAAGTTATAATTAAAAAACCATCTTTCGGAGTAAAGTCCGTCTGCGCCAATTTCAATAACTTCTTACTTGATCAGAACTGGGTTCCAACAGAATTCCTTCAAACTCATGAATGAAATAGTCATTGCATGGAATACTTACTTTTGTCAAAATCAAAGTAGAACTCTAGTTAAAAAATATATTGTGCTAAATTATTGCCATTTCCTAGTAAAATGTCATTCTCCAGTACGACCCCAAAATTATTCGATGGCACCCGTGAAAATATACCCAAGAATTTATATTTGGTAGGTTATTTCAGTCTGTGGGGTGTTTTTAAAACTCAAAAAGTATTTTTTGATTCAATAATCAATACTGTATAACTTATGCAGTGATCTCCCCAGCATTAAAGGAAGTGGGCGCAGCACCAACCTGAGACTTTGAAAATAGGCTTGCACCCACCTGGAAATCCATTTGCACCCACTTGAAAATGACAAAAATCATAAAAAATGGGCACATTTT
This sequence comes from Owenia fusiformis, assembly GCA_903813345.2. Taxonomy (NCBI): domain Eukaryota; kingdom Metazoa; phylum Annelida; class Polychaeta; order Sabellida; family Oweniidae; genus Owenia; species Owenia fusiformis. The sequence goes on from CAIIXF020000004.1 coordinate 10,384,174, forward strand.
GACCAATTTTGGTCTAATTTGTGAAAATGAAAATTTTGCACCCACGTGTGAAAAAATCCTGTGGAGATCACTGTTATGTGTACTGTACTTACATGTACAACCATTATTGGTTGTAAAATATCGATAAGGTAAGTCCCTAGGGAGTTCACTTCAATATTTTAAGCATTTTTTCGATGTTAATTTCCTCTCAAGTTTGAAACTTTCAATGTTAAATTCCTCTCAGACTTATAAAAGTCCATTTTATTCCTCTCAACTTCATAGATGTCCATGTCAAATTCCTCTGGAGTTTGCTGCGACTAAATTTTCAGAAATACTGGTAAATTGACTAAAAATTCACTTTTCGGCTGATTTGTCCCGACCCTCGGCAACTGATTTAGCCAATTTAGTACCATTTTTTGTAGAAGAACTGATTTTTGACCTCAAAAAGGTACTCTCATAGAGTCGTAGACAATTTTTCCATTTTTTCTCAGAATCGCCAATTTCAATGGTTGATGCCCAAAGCCAAAATTGGCCGTGCTGCACATACATTCCAAAATTATGTAGAATGAACCCTCCGGAATCAGTCCCATTCTATTAGAGCCTAGACCTACTGAGGGACTTTATTTTCGGTAGTGCACATTAGCAATGTTTGTATAAGACAGACATCCTGACCATGTTGTTGTTAGGGACTACTGACCTACTCAGTACTGGGTAAGGTCTAGAGTAACCTAGACCAAAGGATCAAATGAGGTTATGTCTTCGAGTCTGAGTACTTCCTTGCCCTTGTTGGTTTGTACTTGGGCATGATTCTGTTTTTCTGACGGTGTGGAACTGCAATAAATAATAAACTTTCAGGCTATTTTAATTCTAAGGGAATGTCAAACACCTAAATAACTCACAGTTTTAAGAGAAACCCGTGTTTAGTCATCACAAACATGGACAGTATCAAGTATGAAGCTGAAAATGCAAGGAGGATTTGCTCCCAGGATCGAAACTCGATATTTTCCAACAATGAAAACGTCGAAATGTCGTTATTTTCTGAAATTAAAACCGACTATAAATTCAAAGTAAACAGTTCAAAAGATTCGAACCAATATCTCGATCGTTTCTTGTGAGTTTTGGAATTTTTCGTTTGGAAATAAGACCAAAATTCACGATTTAAATGTTGAAGTGAACAAAATGGCGGCTGTTTGAATTCGAATTTTGTATTACGACATACCCATATATGGGACAGAATATCGGTGGTGCACTCTGGGAGCCAATCCTCCTTGCTGAAAATGTGAATATATATGGGCGATATTAGGTGAAATTACGAAGTATAATTCGATCTATTTCCTTTCGAGAACGACAGAGACATGAATATATACAATAAAATGTTTCTTTATAATCGATTCTTACTTATAGCAAGCTATGCACAATCAAGTATTTATATTAACGGTGATATTCTAAATAATAACGAGAAATTCAGCAAAATCTCACTTTACTCTCAGGAAGTAGAACTGGCGCATGCGCACTCGCTAAGTGGGTCATCATGTATTCTGAAGTGATGAAATGGGGGCTGTTTGATTTCAAATTTTGTAATCACGACATGACTCACTGACTGTAACATGTCTCTGACATGGCACCCTGGGAACCAATCCTCCTTGTCTTAGGCCGTTGTTAAACATCCAAAATAGTGATCGAAAACGGTAATGAACGAAAGAAGCTGCACGAATCAACTACAAATAACACCTCAACTTGTGGAAGTCTTATTTGTTTAGAGCAAGATCTATGCTAATCATGAATGGTAGATATCAATTATGCATGCCATGTTTTAAATGGATCAACGTACGACGAGTTTAATGCCTTAACCATTCAATAATCCGTCTCAGTTCTATATTTTCATCTGTTATAGTTTTAGCCGTGCTGCTTGCCCAGGAGACGTCATGTGCCCATTACAGATCAAGCATCTGTATGAGGTATTGTAGGAAACTGAATTATTTCTGTAAAACGAGCCGAATCCCACACAGGTCCATGCATGCCATGTGCCTTCCTGCGACTAGGCGATGCTAGTAAGTGTCCTACATTTACAGGGTGTCAAATTCAATTGCACCTCTTATTAAAAAGCACTGTGTCACATTTCATTTTAAAGGCAATTTGATTCTGGAGTTTCTAAATTATCAGCTTATCAATCCATTTTACTTATATACAAGCGAATGTTGGAATGTTAGTTAGAATGGTTTAAAAAGAGATTCAAACTTAAGAACATCAGCTACATGGAGGAGCAAACCCCAAGTAATAAAACATGTTTTGATAAATAGAGCCATCTTGAAACTGGCATCTTGAACAGAGCTAGGTATCAGAATATTAATGGTCGACCAAATCCCTTCACTGGCATTTAAGTTATAAAAGATTATTTTTTTATAAAAGAATGGTTTCCATTTTAAAATACAACTACCATCTTGAGAATTTCTAAAAGCAGAATTTCTATTGTCCCTAGGCATCAGCATATACAATTTAAACCAAATCCGTCAACTGTTATTTGGGTCATCTAAGACCACATATTAAACGACAAATGGCAGCTTTTTAAATAAAAATAGCGACCATCTTAAAATTTCTAAACTTGAGCTCATTTATTTATCTCAATGCTTCAATGCGGTGATTTTGAAATTCAGATGCCCCCAAGAAAGATTGGCTCCCAGAGTGCAACATTGACATTCTGTCCCATATATTGGCATGTCATGATACAAAATTCCAAGGAGGATTGGCTCCAATGATCGAAACTCGATATTGAAAACGTCGAAATGACGTTATTTTCTAAAATAATAACGAACTATTAAATCAGAATAATCAGTCCAAAAGATTCCAACAAATATCTCGATCATTTCTTGGGAGTTTAGAATTTTTCGTCAGGAAAAAAGACCACAATTCACGAGTCAAATGTCGAAGTGAACAAAATTGCGGCAGATTGAATTCAAATGTTGTATCATGACAAGACCATATATGGGACAGAATGGCGATGTTGAACTCGGGGAGCCAATCTATTTTGAAATTCAGTGGCTATTTTGAAAATACCTACCGGCTTATTTGTCAGCACTAGGAATCAGCATTTAAGAAAAATATATTGATCACGAATATAGGTGATTGGCGAATTAATAGTATCAGTATTTTGGTGATTGGTCAGATTCACAATTTACAATAACGTAAATGCGAGCGAGGAGTTTCACTAAAAGGTGGCAAATCCGGCTCAGATAGCATGGCCGGTATAGTAGAAAGGTCCCTTTAACCGTTACTAATAGCTCTTTTAGTTGTTCAATTTTGATAGAACCCTTATGTCTCTAACAGTTATGCAAATTAAAACATTTCCAGTGAAAGAAATTATTATCTGTCCAATACAAGAAAATATATTTCACTTTTTGTGATTTTGTAACGTGGGGTCTCTGGGGAATCAATCCGAAATAGAAGTCACATTTTCAAAATTTTCAAAGTTGATTAACAATTTTCGAAACAATATTTCTTGATGTACGGTACCTGTCAAACGGTTAACCTGAAAACGTAAAGACAACATGTAGATTTCAAAGATGACATCACATTGAATTTCGAATATTTAATGACGTTAATGGAGATTATTTATACTCGCATCTAGCCTATTCCATTGGAATCTAAAAAATGAAAAATCAGAAGACCACAATACGACAGTATATGAATAAAAGAAAGAAATGTACAAGGCCTTACTTTGACTGTAATATTTCATCCGTTACACCACTATATTAAATAGCATGATAACTACGGGTGTTTTCAAAGTTTTTTTATGTAATAAAATCCTCACCCGTTTCAGCTGATGTGATAAAGTATATATTCCGACGTGATTACACCATTCAAGCTTCGCTTTTGTTAATGCTATTGCATTATCCTTCCTCTTATGTTTTGTAATGTAATGAAACGTATGATTACTGATAAAGGAACACAATTGTGTTTGAAATCATTTATATTTATATTTTATTTAACTACTCCTTTTGTCTTTTTCAGTTTGAAATGCAGATATATCGACCATTTACGAGCACGACTTGGTTATAACAAAACATAGAGATTAGAAGTGAAATTTCGATGTAAAAGCCATCTAAACTGCAATAGAAAGCTGTTTCGAAAGATGAAATAAAATTCAATACCATTGTTTTGTAATCTTTATCAACAAACGTTAATCAAAGACCTGTAAAGCGAGTTTTATAATGATCATTCCACATCGACCGCCTTGAATGCAAGTGCCCATGTCATATACCATTTGAAAGGGAACGAAGTGAATCGTTGAATGAGCTCAAAATGCTACATACAAGGGGTGATTCATATAATCTGATAAAATGCTTTCATATTGTGATTTTTAACCGTCTCCTCTTATTTTTACAGACAATATAGATTGCAAAAATATTGTTCAGTTCAATTCAATTCAATTTACTCAATTCAAAATTCCATCTTAAAATAGTTCATATAAACTTATTTTATCTCTAGCATACAGTTCAAAGCTTATGAAACATCCTGTTAACTATGATAGAGCATTGACCATTACGGAACACCACTTTCATAATAACAGGAGGACTAGTCACTAGTCATATAATCAGGTAAAACTAATGCTTACTTTAAAAGTCATCGAAAATCTTTGTGACCCCCCCCCACCCTTTAGAAAATTCATGTCCATTTAGTTTTTGTAACCCTATTTTTCCCAATTATAAGAACATCTGGTTTTCTCATGAATTTTAAATAGAAATCCAGGTATTCCAAAAAGGAACCGTGATTGTTTCACCAACCATGATTTTAAGAACAGAATATCAAGATTTTCTACTCGACAGGTATTTAGACCTTCACGCTAACAAGTACATCATACAATCTAATATTTTGTTAGTTTTGGGTGAATATTATACTCAAAGAGTTTGGAAACCTATGAAGCTTATTACACTGTTGTTCATACATATAGAATATTTTATAGATATAGATTGTTTGATGGAATTTCTACAAAATGATAACATTTAGTTGAAAATTTGTTATGTGTACTTATTTCCTCATCAGTTTCGCATATGAAACTGATTGGTATGAAAAGTTAAAACATTTATGGTTGATTAAACTTGCATCTACTCAGGTGATACATGAACTAATAACATTGGTAATTTGAAAGAGGCGTCAAAATCTTAGTTGTAATCATTGTGAATATTTTATAAAAATCTAATTTCGAGTTTTTAAAAGGCATTCCCCATAGAATCCGCGAAAAGAGCATGGCAGGTCATAGGGATGGCGCTCTTTGACATGAAACAAACTGCCATTGCCAGGACCCTAAGGGTGTGTCAGGAACTGTCTCTTAAATTCTGCAGTTGTACCAAAGGCACAGGAATGTGACTCCGGGTCATAGCAATAGTAGCCCAAAGGAGAAAAACGCAAGAAAAGACTACCACCTGCTGCATATATGTCATAAAAATCGCTTGTAGTCAACCAGTAGTCTACGAGATGAATGGCTGTCTCACCTCAAAACCCGTGTTTCAGAGCTATAGACAATCATGTAAGTCCTTTAGAAAAACCAATGCTGACTGATCATAACAGAAAAAGGTACCTTAAATGGGCAAGGAAGTACCACAACTTTGGACTTAATCTCTGGTGTCACATGATATCATGCGATGAAAGACGATTTGTCCTCCACAAGGTTGGGTTGATAATTGTGTCCGTTTCTGCCGTAGTCCAGAGAAAAAAGACAATAAGGACAGTTACTTATGTGGTAGTCCATGAAGGCGGCCCTATTTATGTTTGGAGCAGTATTACAGAGGTTGTTTTGAGCAGTACTGCATAAGTTGCACCCCCTTGGTATTTCAGTGTAATTTGATCTTTTGGACCTACATCAAGTACAACACGCAAACAGAGTGTTTTGGGGCAACATTCAACTACAGAAAGATAATTTTGCTGCACACGCTAGTGGCATTGTGTTGGATTACATCAGGGCAGGCAATATGGACAAGCTACCTTGGGCACAAAAGTCATCCAATCAGGCTCCTGGAGAGCAAATATCGGACGACCTTGATCCGGAGATTCTCAACTTGGATCCCCACATAAAAAATTAGACACGTTACGCTCTATCCAGATTGAGGAATGGAGCATTATTTCACTAACCCCCCCATCACACCAAACTAGTTCTTACCCGTTCTTTCCAGTCCTACGAAAATGTCGTAAAACGGGCTCGATCTGGCTGCGGTCGGGATATATGTCTAAAATAATTAGCTTCTTCGTTCATAGACAGTCTTCAATACGTCCATCACGTTCGCAGTTCGTTCAGGTCGCACTACGTCGGTGTGCAACGTAGTATAAACCGTCCCTTAGTCTAGAAGGTCATCATGACCTGATTATAGAACGGTATGGTCGCCATCGAATTTTGAATCGATTCAAAATTCTAAATCACATACCCCGTCCGGGAAAGTCCATAAAGTTCGTAAACAGACCGTAGAACGTTGTAGCTACGTTCATTCAGTTCGCACACAGTTTAAAACCGATTCGGCAACGTTTTGATGATTACCAGAAAATGTTGAGCATGCTCTAAGTGCTGGAGGACCTTCTCGTTATAGTAGTTTTATGAAGTTTGTAAACAGATCCCAAACGGTTCTTAGTGGGTTCTTAGTACGTCAAATCCGTTCGTGCACCGTTTAAGCCCGTTTTCGAGAACGTAGTGAGGACTAGTTTGGTGTGATAGTAGGGTAAGAAAGGTCGAATGTTTCATTCATAGCTGGCCCCGTAGAGTTGATGTCCTGATTGCAGCACAAGGAGGACATAACGCATATTAGTGCTATCATTGCATAGCGGACATTTCCATCTTCATGACCAGAAGTTGATCATCTTTAATCTGTTTTACATGACGATTAGGATCGGGGTGTTTTGAAAATGCAAAAATTCTTAGCGTACCCCCGTTTCTACTTAAATCTAAATATTTTTTCTCTAAAAAATGCTGATTTGTAGATAAAATATGTGATTATGATTTGCCTAGAAATATGTCCGAACAGACTCCAAATAAATGTTCTCTTACTCCAAAACTTGAATCCTGAGCTGCCAAATCCAATATTCCATATTTATGAACAACTGTGTATATATTTTTAATACTACAACTTTTGGAGCAAATCACAGGAATTTCTTACGTTTCGTAGACACAAAGCCGGTATACTTTAAAATGTTATGCTAGCCTAGCGATTCAATGTTTTCAAGTTTGTAGGTTATATACTATACTAGGCAAAAACCGTCACTTGTGGTAGGCATTTCGTCCCATTATTTCCACATGTCACAATTGCATTTTAGCACATATTGAGAAATCAGAGGTTGAAGATTTGGAACTTAATACCTTTTTAGTCGTAATTTCTAAATACTTGTTTTTTCGTATGGGTTATCCTGTGTATATGTAGGACTTGTAGAGCAAAAATCACTGATGAACAATTAAGAAAACATATCTTTTTATGTTTTTTTTGTTTTTGAAATATCAAGATAACCCCGAAAATTGAATTTTTATTCACTTCCATTTTGTTATTGTATCATCGTTGAAGAGATACTGTAAACTCTTTTTTTCAAAATCATCGACAAGTTCTCAACAGTTCAAATCTGCCTATAGATTTGACCTTCAATGACATTCTCAAGGTCAAAAAAAAGATTTGACCTTCAATGACATTCTAAAGGTCAAGAAGGTCTTCTTTCAACTTGCTTCAAATTGACCAATTTATTTTTCCAAAATCGTCTACAAGTTATAAGAAATTCAAATCTGATTGGTCAATTTGAAGCAGTTCACTCATACAGTTCCCTTTGCTTTGGGCATTTTATTAGCAAATGTCGTTTTCCCGCCTACTGATTGTGACTTACAGTATATTTCTTCTGCACAATAAAGTTAAGCTGGATTTCTGAATATGAACATTGGTATGATCAGCCAGTGAACTGTGATAATATAAAAAAAATATTCATCGACAAAAATGAAAACGATTTTCAAAATGGCTGACATCATTTTGTTTTATGCTGAAAATTGCAGAAAAGTTCCATTTTTGCACAACGCCTGGTCCTTACCTAGATTTTTACATATCTCAAGAAGTACCTTAGAAGTACGCTATTCCCTTACTACATATAACTTTCAAGGTAAGAACCAGGCGTTATATGAATAAAGCAAGAGTTTATCATGAACTTCCTCTCTCTAAAAATAAGTAGGTAAACACAATTGCATAACTAATCCCTTCTCAATGACTATTGAAACATGACTATTTATATGTACAAAATATAAATCCAATGAGTGTATAGAGTGACACAACCAATCAATGGGACATATGCCAAGTTGGGTTTATACATTCTGGAGACATTTAAAGAGAGACTAATAAAGAAATCACATTTTCACAGGAAGTGATACATACCTCCAAAATTGACCAAAATATACATTTATTAGTAATCTTGAAGGCTTTTTATTACTTCTTGAAAATATACATATTTAATATTTATCTACAATTTGATCCTACATATCAAGGATAGTAACGACATTGCAGTTTTCAAAAAATGTTAAGTGACCCCAGGAGTGTCTTTAGCCATTTGTTCCTCTTCATTTCTTCAAACATGTAACATGGCCTTGGCCAGAGGGTTCGAACCGCCCCCTCTATCCTACCATGGGCAAAAGCATATTTGGAACTCGTTCAGTTCAAGTAGTTTCGGGCAAAAAAGTAGGAAATGAACTCAATATTTTGCAAAATGTTGGTGTTTTTATGTTCGAATCATAATATTGATCTCAGATCTGGAATTAAATCGAAGAAACATACCTTAAAGTGTGCGCCAAAATTTAAAACTGCGCAGGCGCAGCGCTCTCGCTAACCTATATAAAGAGATTACATGGTACAGGCTTCAGAGGTAAGCCAGGAAGGTGTACAACTATCATCCCGTGTTGATTTCACGTATAATCGTAACCAGGCAAGTTTCATCATTGGAATTGAAAATGACTATTAGATATACTTTGTAGATGTTTATATATGAAGGTATTAAGTGTATGCATCAATCAAATGGCTCATTTTGAACATGTAAAAAGTATTTGTGTTTTGTTTCCCAGGGAATTGTATTCCCATGTAGTACACACATAAATAGTGTACATTATGTTGTATTTGAATAACCTGGCTTATATAATATTGAAGGGCATGCTGATTGTACACACGAGTACATGCATGAAGGCCTAATATTGATATTGCTTGCATACCTAAGTAAAAATAAACTCTTCTAATCCCCTAATGTAAACACGGCGGTATACGTAGCCCGATTTATCGGGGGCTTTAAGGCTAGGCACAAAACCCTTAAAGATTCTCGCAATCTTTATCCAATCAGCGTTTGCGAGTGTGTCGGCTCACGTATAAAAGGCGAATCCAACTCAAATCCATGTAGGGGTGTATGAGGTACTCGAATAGGAGAGCTCGTGAAATCTGAATTTATATGCACATGGTCAATGTTTACACATGTTTGGAGTTATTGAAGAAAATGTGATATGGGTGTGGTTCCGAATTTGAAGTCATTGCTGGAAAATATGATTTTAATACGTGAAATTATATCTATAAATACAGCACTAAAAATAACAGCACACATGAAGTACATGTATGATTGTGTCCAGAAATGTTTGAAACCCTTACAGAAAATTCTGTCTGCATTTTGTCACCATTGCTCTTTCTTCCCGCATTCTAGTGCTGTTTGAATGAATATATCAATAAATGTATTTCTAACTAAAATATATCACATTTTTTGTGAAACCACAAACATTTAGATCATAAAAAAATATTCAATACTTGAGTGAGCACGATATGCAAGGGTTACTAAGTTGACACAGTAAATGACCACTGATATTGTGTTAGCAAATATGTATTAGCAGAATACGCTGTGTGCATGGACTAACACCCCTCACTTTCATATTGAAGTGACTAATTGGTTTATGTTTACGTTTTAATGTGTTTTGGGTTCCTTGTTACAGCAAGGGGGGCCAGTAAAGTAGACTAACATGTTTGCATGGCAAATTTTGATCGAATATGTGAGACACTTTAAAACAACTCCATCTGGTCGTTTGAGATACAGAAAATGTTTGTGCCTAGTCCTGCAGTATTTATTCCTCGATATCATACTTGATCTTCAGTTTATATTTCTTAACTAAAAGGCGTCATCGTTATTTCAACTATGGGGAGAAGTGAAATTCCATTGGATGTACCTGTGAACGTTCAGTTGATAATGCTACGTTCACACCAACGGCGAATGCCACGCTTTAAATCGGCGAGCAAAGCGCCGTCATTTTTGTCATTTTTGTTCATACCAACCGCGCTTTGATGGCGCTTTAAAGCGGCTTGTAAAGCGGCACCAAAGCGTAACAAAGCTTGATTAAAGCGTCGGGGTCGTAATAGGTCGTAGAAAAGCTCGGAGTAAAGCGGGATATTCGGCAAGAGAGCCAACAAATTTTAAACTGTTCAAAAATGTTGGCGCTCTGTTACGAATTCATTAAAGCGCCGAGAGCGTATCAAAGCTTAACAAACCATAACAAAGCTCAGAAAAGCTTGAACCGAAGCGTAGGAAAGTTGAACATAGCTCTGATAGGTTCCTCACGCTTTGATCCCGCTTTGACCAGGCTTTGTTACGCTTGAAATCACGCTTTGATAAGCTTTGATGAGCATTATTACGCTTTGAGGCGATTATGACGCTTTAAATCAGGCTCTGATACGATTGCCAAGCTCTGTTATGCATTGTTATACATTGTTACGCTCTGTTAAGCTCTGTCAAGCATTGGAAAATGTCGAGATCGACGATTTCATGCCGCTTTTGATCCAATGACTTTATAAAGATGCAGTAGATCCATAAAACCATTGCATCTTTGACTCGAGAACACGATGGCAGAACAACAAGATCCAAAAATTCCAGATGGACCAGAGCATGACCTATCTGAAGAAGACATGATGTTTCTTTCTGGCCCTGGTTGTGTGTAAGATAATAAGGGAAAGAGGTCACCATATTAATCAATGGAGAGTAGGACCATAACTTAATAGGACCTCCTACCCTTTTACACCTGCATTAAAAGGATAGAAATAAGATAACCTCACCTCCAATATCTCAACTTTTGGACTTTGTCCCATTAATTCATCCTTGCTCAATGTAGTTGTCTAAACTCATAACATGGGGTGAAACATAGTACGCCACTCCCAAAATTAATACAATAATATATATATATCCCAAAATGTGACTATGTAACATTGATGTCCACACATTAAATCACTCATTAAGGTAGAGCTCAAGGAGGATTGGAAGCCAGGGTTCCAACTCGATATTCTTTAATCTCCACGCATGCGTCATTTGCTATTCGTGTCTGTATAATTTGTACGACTGCATGGAGAATGACCCGATACTCTCCAACAAAGCTATCGCTAGGTGATTGTTTTGCAGAATATCGGTGTTGCATTCTGGGAGCCAATCCTCCTTGGGTAGAGCTCAAATATGCAATTTCATATCGTTGAGATTTGGTTGCTAGACAAACATATGACGTTAAAAGTCTTAACCAATAAATGTAACGACATACAGGCAGTTTGTAATACAACCTTTATTGCAGCATCCGGTTTAAGTTAAATGGCTAATTACTGACATTTTTGTCCGTAACTTGGCAAAAATATGAGATCAAATAATGAAACCCACCCAATCATGTGCATTTTTGTGATTGCATGAAGAAAATAATTATTTAATAACAACTTTTAAACTACCTTTCGAGGTTTTTTTGTGTTTATATACATTGAACCATATCTGAGAAATATAATGAACATAGTTTGAAAAAAATCTACCACGACAATTTTGCCACTTGACATCATGAGCATTGCAAAGTCAACATATAAATGAACCAGAAAAAGGAGACTGAAAATATGTTGAATAACTTCTTTAATAATGATGATTTTATTTTCATGTTTCCGGTGAATATAGCCGATTTAGTCGGAAATATTGTACAAATACGATTTTACCTAATAGGATTGACATTAGAAGAAAGAATTAGATACCATATAAGGCCAAATCAATCGTATCTGAGAAAAAGAATGAAAATATTTTGAAAAAATCTACGTAGACCATTTTGCCAGCTGACATCATAAGCATTTCCAAGTCATCAGTCAAGTTGACCAGAAAAAGAAAATTGTGGAAATACTGTTAAAATAGAATTTATCAAATACGCCATTGACGTTGGAAGAACTTTTAGTCCATGGTATGACTTCCGAATATGAAGGTTCCGTACCACACTATAGTGCAGCATCATTTGACCAGGAGGTGCATACTTCTTGATTTTTTTCAAATACCATTTGCTGAAAAAACTTCGTACTTTCAGGTCGAAAATATTTTTCATCACAAGGGGTCGAAAAACGTGATTATTTTGATTCGAACTTTTACTCATCTTATAAGACACAGATCGTTATTCTAAGCATACGGACATTAGAATATATTATTTTATCTCATAGTTGAGGTCAAATCTGTAGAATAACACGTATATTTTAATGATATTTTGCAAATGCGTGGAAAAAAGCGATATCTGTGGAATACGGAGAATATTCAACAGATATCACTTTTTCCACGGATTTGAAAATCCCCGCCAATGTGATGTGCATTGTTACATGAGCTTAGATGTTGATTTCATGGCGTCACTGAAATATTGAAATGATTAATGTATTGACAGTTCAAATGACAAAATAAATGAATGTTGTTTTGCAATGCTTTGTTAGGTCATGGACGTATACCAAATAGGCCTACGTCCATGGTTTATCTATGGGATACTACATGTATGATTGTTTCGTGATATCTTTTTAATCCGCTCGTTGATATCAATTACTCGGGGTGGAAGGTGTGAGAATTGTGCAGAAAATGACTTTGTGAGCTGGATGGAGTTTCTCTGTATTTTTCATTCTATTAGGGTTTCCTGCATAAGGGATTTCGCCTGCGAAGCATAGAACTCTTGCGAACATATCTAAATATTGGTCCGAAGAAGACATACCTTGAACCTTTTAGAAAAAATTGGCTAAAAATGGAAACTACAAAAAGTCAAAATGTTCAACTCAAACAAAACTCTAGCTATTTAATATTAACACTATGTATTATTTAATGTTTTTCAGATGTTTAAGGACCTTCATTAGTGTACTAGTGTCTAGAAATAAGATAATTAAGGACAAAATTTGGCATTTTTGATCATTTTCGCTTTCAGCAGTAACATATAGTTCCTTATATCTTGAGTTTAATGTTGACTGGTTGTTGCAATTTTGATTAAATCTGTGCTTGTACATGTCTTCTTCCATTTAAGATACAAAAAATGTATATTGGACCACCAATGGTCATATTAGAGCTTTCAGATCTCCCCTACCCCATTTATTATGAAAAATTACTGAAACATATGAAAATATAAAATAACTTGAATTTATAAACTTTAACAATGTTGTAGCTATTCTATATCAATATTATGTACTATTTAATGTTTTTCAGATATTTCAAAACCTTTATTGGTATACTAGTGCCTAGAAATGAGACATTTAAGGACAAAACTTCGCATTTTTTAAAATCATTTTAGCTTTCAGCAGTAACATATAGTTCCTCATATATTGAGTTTTATGCTTACTGGTTGTTGCAATTTTAATCAAATCTGTTCTTGTAGATGTCTTCTTCCATTTGAGGTATAGGAAATGTATAGGAGACCACCAATGGTCATAATAGGGCTTTCAGATCTCCCCTTCCCCATTTATCATGAAAAATTAAAGAAAAATATGAAAATATAAAATAACTTGAATCTATAAACTTTGTAGTTGTTGTAGCTATTCTATATCAATATAATGTGTTATATTATGTTTTAAAGATATTTCAGAACCTTTATTGGTAAACTAGTGCCTAGAAATGAGACATTTAAGGACAAAACATGGCTTTTTTCACCATTTTCGCTTTCAGCAATAACATATAGGTCCTTATATCTTGAGTTTAATGCTGACTGGTTGGTGCATTCTTAGTCAACGTTGTTCTTGTAGATGTCTTCTTTCATTTATGATATAAAAAATGTATAGTGGATGACCAATGTTCATAGTAGAGCTTTCAGATCTCCCCTACCCCATTTATTAGGAAAAATGACCGGAAATATTAATAAAATGTAAAATAACTTCAAATTATGAACTTTCACAAAGTTGTACCTATTCTATGTCGATACTATGTATTATTTAATCTTTTTCTGATGTTTCAGGACCCTCATTAGTATTCTAATGCCTAGAAATGAGATATTTAAGGACAAAACTTGTTTTGTTTTGTTTTATTTTCGCTTTCAGCAATAACACATATGTCCCTATGTCTTGAGTTTTATGCTGACTGGTTGGTGCATTCTTGGTCAGATCTGTTCTTGTACATGTCTTCTTCCATTTAGGATATAGAAAATGTATATTGGACAACCAATGTTGATATTATAGCTTTCATGTCTCCCCTGCCCCATTTATAATGTAAATGAAAAAGTAATTTCAAATCATAAACTTTAACAAAATTGTAGCTATTCTCTATAAATACTATGTATTATTTAATGTCACCTTCATTTGATTACATGTGTCTAAATTTGGCATTTTTAGCATTCTGCATTTAGCAGTAGCATATAATTTTCCACAATTATAATTCTTTGATGATAGATTCATATATGCTTTTTATTGAATCTGTCTTCTCTGATTTAAGTTAAAGAAAATGTATGTAAGACAACGAATGTTTTTATTAGAGGTCTTAGATCTGCCCTCCACCATTAAATGAGAAAAACAACACAAATGTTATTATTGCATGTTAATATTCTTTTCAAAAGTTTAGCACATTTATTAGCATACTAAAATCAAAAAATGACACATAAATGGGCAAAATGACCAATTTTTCACTTTCAGCAATAGTTGTTTATATTTTTAGTTGAATGGTGATTAGTTGACATATTTTAGATCATATATATTCAATTATGTGTCTTGGAAAATGTGTTTTAAACACAAATATACATATTAGAGATAAAATTACTACACTACCATATTTTTAAAAGATTACTCAAAAATAGAATAGTGCGAAACAATTTTGTAATTTCACAGTTACTCTCATATGAATCAAAGGATATGTCTATATATAAACATGATTGTTCACAACTCTCGAACTTAATCCAGCAACAGCCTGATTTTTCAAATCTCCCTGGTTCTATGTTAGAGCTGCATTTAAGTCATTTTAAAGGTCTAAGTTGCTCATGACACCACAAGCTATATATTCAGAAATGGAAGATCTCTAAATAATTTTTACAGTTCTGAGAAACTCATCCTTAAATATTGTCCAACAATGTGCACTATGTTGTTTATTGCCACATGGACAAGTAGCAATATACCCTTGACTAGAAACTTTGTATTTGCAATTTTCGGTGCCTTTTGCCATTTTACATTTCCGAATTGCCAAGGACATATGTTTCTTGTGTTGCTACGAAGGTTTGTTTGTGAGTACTGGTACAAGACGCCCATCTCTGATATATCTTCAAATAGGTTTTGCACTTTGAGATTCATATAGTAATTTAGAATGCTACCTTGAAGGACATAAGAAACTTTAAGAGCTCTTTTTAATTCTCATCCTTCTTTGCAAGCAACATTCTGTATACAGACTGAATACAAATTCTCTCACCATTGAACTCCTTTGTCTTGTCTGCAGCACTGTAATAGACATGTGCCATAAGGAGAGTGTCAACTTCTTCATGATCAGTATTTGATAGATAAATTGCAACTATCAGTTTTGCAAAGTTCAAAAGCAGCTCTGCCATAAGTGAAATTCATCCCATTTTAGAGATACGGTAACATTCACAAACCACAAGACAGCTTACCATTTTGTAATCCTTTCCAAAATCATCTTGTTGGCTGTTCTTCATTTCACAATGTTTACATTTACCAAAATATCCCCAAGCCAAATATCCATCATGAACTTCCTAATTCACCACCCCTAGGTGTAATATGGAAATCACCAAGCCTTTGACAACATTACAATTACTCAGATGCGAGTAGGTAGTTACCAGTTTCGCCACCAGGTGGCTGATTCGGGGGAAATAACATGGCAGGGTATTACAAAATAAACTTGAATATTTATCAGTTTTAGTGGTTCACTTTTCATATTACCCTTATGTATCTGATAGTTAGGCTATACAAATTAAAATATGTCCAGTAAAAGAAAATATTATCTGCCCAACACAAGAAAAGATATTTCCATTTTTGTGACTTTACAACATGGGGGCTATGGGGAATCTCCCCGACCTAGAAGTCACATTTTCAAAGAATTTTGAATTTTTAATTACTTAAATCAAGATTATTTCTACTCGCATCTAGGATATTGATATGAGGGAATTCAACCAATATGGCTTGATCACTGGTTATAATTATGACAGTACTATACCCCATTACTTTTAAATATATTCCAAGTGTTGTACTATACATTACATACATTCATGAGCAGTTTGCAACATATTATAACCAGAAAAGCCCAATGGACAAAGATAGAGAATACCCGCCCCATTTGCAACTCAACTTTAAATGTCTAATTTTTAGACTTGCATACTCATGAAGTTCCTGACACATCTGAAAAATATCAAATAATACATAGTATTGATCTAGAATAGCGACAACTTTGTTAAAGTCTATACTTTGAAATTGTTTGGTTTTTTATATTTCTGGTTATTTTTTCAAAATAAATGGGGTAGGGGAGATATGTAAGCTCTAATAGAATGACAGGCTTTCCAATATACATTTTTAAATACCTTAAATCAAAGTAGGCAGGCAAAAGAACAGATCTGATCAAGAATCCATCAACCAATCAGCATAAAACTCAAGATATAAGGAACTATGTTATTGCTAAAAGTGGAAATGATGAAAAATGCCAAATTTTGTTCTTAAATGTCTAATTTTTCGACACTAGTATACTAATGAAGGTCCTGAGACATTAATTACAGCAATCAATAACACATAAAGAATAGTTACATCTTTGTTAAAGTTTATACTGGTAGTTTGAAGTTATTTTTTATATTTTCCAGTCATCTTCCCTAATAAATGGGGTAGGGGAGATCTGAAAGCTCTAATATGAACATTGTTTGTCCACTATATATTTTCAGTACCTTAAATGGAATAAGACATGTACAAGAACAGATTTAATCAAAAATGCATCAACCAGTCAGCATAAAACTCAAGATATGAGGATCTATATATTACTGCTGAAAGCAGCATTGATTAAAAAATGCCAAGTTTTGCCCTTAAATATCTCATTTCTAGCCAATTGAATACCAATAAAAGTTCTGAAAAATCTTAAAAACATTAAATAACAGATAATATTGATAATAGAATAGCTACAACTTTATGAAAGTCTATAATTTCAAGTTATTTTATTTTTTCATATTTCTCGTTTATTTTCCATAATTGATGGGGTAGGGGAGATCTGAAAGCTCTAATATGAACATTATATGTCTACTATACATTTTCTATACCTTAAATGTAAGAAGACATGCACAAGAACAGATTTAATTGAAAATGCAACGATCATAAAAGCAGAACTCAAGATATGAGGAATTATATATTACTGCTGAAAGCTAAAATGATAAAAAAAAATGCCAAGTTTTGTCCTTAAATGTCTCATTTCTAGCCACTTGTATACAGAAATAGGTTCTGAAATATTTTTAAAACATTAAATAACACATAATATTGACATAGAATAGCTACAACTTTGTTAAAGTTTATAACTTTAAGTTATTTTATTTTTCCATATTTTTCTGTAATTTTCCATTATAAATGGGGTAGGGGAGATCTGAAAGCTCTCATACGAACATTGGTTTTCCACTATACATTTTCTATACCTTAAATGGAAGAACACATGTACAAGCACAGATTTAATCAAAAATGCAACAACCAGTCAGCATTAAACTCGAGATATAAGGAACTATATGTTAATGCTGAAAGCGAAAATGATTAAAAATGCCAAATTTTGTCCTTAAATGTCACATTTCTAGACACAAGTATACTAATGAAGGTCTTGAAACATCTGAGAAACCTTACATAACACAAAATATTGATATAGAATAGCTACAACTTTGTTTGAGTTGAACATTTTGACTTCTTGTAGTTTCCATTTTTAGCCAATTTTTTCTAAAAAATTCAAGGTATGTCTTCTTCGGACCAGTATTTAGATATGTTCGCAAGGGTTATATGCTTCGCAGGCGAAATATTTTATGCAGGACACCCTAATATAATAAAAAATACACAGAAATTCCATCCAGCTCATAAAGTCATTTTTTCCTTAAAGAGGAAAACTTCAGTTAATGGATACACCCGGGTGTCTTATGTAACATGTGAAATGCCTACCAGATAACAAACAGCCAATCAGCTGTTAGCAGGGGATGTGGCTTAGCAGTAATGGGTTATTTATAAACACAAGCACATGACATTTTGTTGCTATGATTCATTCATTTATATTTATATATCCTAATTTCCCAAACATCATTGATTATTAAACAATTCATTGTAGATATTTAGGTTATAATTGTTCATCAATTATATCTAGTATATTGTTTTCATTTCTGCAAAGTTTGGTGTATAGTCACTAATCCCATAGATGTCCCATATAATCAATTCCTCCAGGATTGGGGAGCCATCCACGCACAAGTCTTACTATACAATCTGGCATGATGTCTCTTCTGTGTCCATGATATACATATAAGTTTCTCCTCGCATCCGTCTGCAGTGCCAATTGTTTTTTTGAAACATATCGAGGGTGCCTCCATGCACCTCTATGTTGCAGCATCACCCAGAATTTTTTGTAATATTTTTTTCTAGCTGTTGAATTCCTTTCATGAGGCTCACTGGTTTCTGTTTGCCACCACAACTGTCTAAACTGTTCTGATGTGCAACACGGGGCACAAAAACAATGTGGGCATTCATCAGTACCCAATACTGGTGGAAATATCGGAGGGCCCAATGGATCATTATCGTCACTGTCTACATCCATGTCAGTTTTAGTCTCGACTGGTTGGCTTGATTGTTCACTATTTTCACTTTCCAAATGTTACTTTAAATCTTCAATACCAGCTTCTTTCACAGTGATGCCACAATGCTCTAAAAATGTTCGTATTGCAAGTTCTTCTGTTTCATCAGTCCATATGGCAAATATATAACGTTTTGCAGACATTTTTGCATGGAACAAAAAATGATTATAAGTAATTGTTTATATGCTGGTTCTGATAAGAGTTTTGAATATACTGTTTATAGATAGTGGGGATGGTCACATGAGATTCTACTTCTAATACAAGTCAAGCTAAGTTCAAAATACCATATTCATTCTATCAAAATACTTGCATACTTTTCAGGATACTGCAAACCAGCAAAAATAAGTAGTTTGGGCACATTTTGGAACACTTATGGTAATTCATTAGAAATTGCTAAAAGAGCAGTGGTAGGTAAATGGGACCTTATGGCTATGTGTTGACAGACTTATGAAGACATTTCACAAGTGTGTATCAAATTAAAGTTAGATTATCATCATTCAAAGTCTTTTTCAATGGCAGATCCCTTGATCTTTTAGTGTCTGTTCCATGAAGCTGTAATCTTCATCCCATAATCAGACCATTACTTGTAGATTTAGACCAGCATGATCACTTGTAATGTTCTGGATAGCTACCTCCTATGGATCATCATTATCTAACCGAGGGTGTACCACTTAGTACTCCACTTGATTAGCTACACTATAAGCTATAATAATTAATATAATAGACCATATAAATTCACATTACTCTATATCAATAAGGCACACAAATGAAAGTTGATATTTTTACTAGCCATGGATGAACACATTCTGATGACCCCTTGGATTTGCCTCAAGTCTCTGGTCACCCCCCCCCCCCAGGATCACCCAAACTTAATAGTAAACTATAAGATCTGACAACATGAGTAAGGAATGACGCAAGCTGGATGACAATAACTTGTTTGACATTGCTTAGTTGCCAAATGGTGCGGGAAGTATAAGATCATTCTTGCATAAAAATGAAATGACTAAGTTAATATTTAGTTCCATGTACAAAAGTTACTTTCCTGTGTACATTTACAATTTCACCAGATCATTGGTAAAACTGAAGAGAAGAAATCTTATCAAATGACACATCCCTGAGAACAAATCTGTCAAAACTCAAAAACCAAAACCAAGCACTTTATCAGTGATTTTCTCCTGAATAAGACATATCAATAAGCATATAAGCAAAACTATCAAAGAAAATGAGTGAAGAAAAGAAATTCTCTAATAAGGGGTTGACCTTTCAACTCTATCTGAGAGGAAATGAAGTAAGAAAAAATGAAGTTCTTAGAAAAATGAGATTCCTCAAGGAAAAATCGCTTTCTAAAAAGTTGTCAAATAACACTGACGTAATTGAAGAGGCCCTTGATTTTTGGATTAAAAATCATTCAAGAGAAACTGAAACGGCACAACCAGCATCGCAATTGGTCATCAATCAGGACTTTGTACCACTTCAACCATTTTCCTCTGTTTCTCAGGATGACACAAACGAATTGATGTTTTTAACAACAACAAGTGCCATAAACCTTCTTGTAGCACAATCGAGTCATCACCAAGAACTATGTAACTCCACTCTTCAATGGGAGAACAGTACAATGCATGGGCACGTCGCCATTGCTAATCTTAGATGTGAGCATGGACATAATATAAGATGGACTTCATCCCCATACATGGCAAATGCTCATTTTCTTGTTAATTATAGAGTGTTCCATGGTTATATTACATCTGGGATGATACCTTCAAAGTATGAACGATTCTCTGAAGGTGCTAACATTGGCACCATGTCCCAAAGCTATTTGGACAATCTTACAAAGGAGTTCGCCAATATAATTAAATCTTTGAAAAATGAATCATCTGAGAACGCTGTCCAGTTGGAAATTGGGATGTATCCAAACTTAGAAGAAGGAATTACCATCATGACAGATGCTAGACACGGTTGCAGAAAGAACGCTAAAGACTGTGATATAGTTTGCATTGGTGAAAAAACTCATCAAGTCTTGCATTCAATCCATGTTACAAAGAGAGATGATCCCTGTTCACAGCGACATGAAACATTCGGCACACGCAGAATGTATGATGATTTTGAGAGGCAAAATGTGTCTATTGGTACACACGTTCACGATTGTAATGGTGCTGTGAACTGCCTTGTGAGAGATACTCAGATATTTACGGACAACCAAAATGACTCATGGCATGCCTGCATTGCTTTAAAGAAGCAAATTCAAAATGTTGCATCAGGGCCCAAGTATAAGCATGGTCAATCATGGCATGCTCAACTGGAAGATAAACCAGAAGCAATAAGGAAATTTGCTTATACAGCCATGAGAAATTGTGATGAGAATGCAGAAACATTGAGATACATGCTGGCAAATATGACTGAACATTTCCAAAATAATCATCAAAACTGTTTTGATCAATCTCGCTGTCGACTAGATCCAAACTATGAACCAAGTACAATTGTTGTGAGAAACGATGTTGCTATTCGACTATTAAATGATACAATTAAAAAAAGCACAATCTATAAAAATGCACATAATTACACAAAGGCGCTTTCAACAGCATATGTTGAAAGTTTTAACAATACACTAAACATGTTCCAGGATAAACGGATTTACTTTCAAGATATTCAATATGAAATGAGGACAAATTTAGCTGTATTATACTGGAATGAGAATGTGGACAGGGCTTATACAAGCTTGTTCGAATCAGAAGCCCCAGACATTCCCTTCAAGCACCCCAAAAAAGTTCTAACAAAACCAACATATTCCTTCAGAGAAAACATTTGGGAAAAACTGATTGAATCAGTTTATACCTAGAACCAAAGGATCATATACAACATTGAATCAAAACATATTTTGGATTTTTATATATTTGGATATTCATCTTCAGTTCTGGATTACTTGAATAATGGTCATGAACTGGTAAGTAGGCACATTTTGTCTATCACTTCATAACAGAACCACATGCTTTTGTTTACTTGTCATGACCTTTGACCTGAGAGCATAACATATTATTGGTCAAGTTCAAATTAAAGCCACATCCCACTGCGAATATTTAATGAGACATTTAAAATATTTCTTTTCAAGTTTGCTTGAAATATACTGGATAATATTGGAATATGAATCGACATTTCTATTCTTTATGGTTTAATACATAACTGTTAGAAATTTGGATGACTGGAAGTTCCTAGAAATCATGATATTGGCAAAATCAAAATAAATTTACTGGTTTCAGTGATTCAAACATTTTCAACAGACACAATTGGCTGTTCCAGGCTCTTCCATCTTCCTTTTATACCCGGTTTTCCCCTTTAACGGAGCCTCTTAGAAAATTTTCCACCCCGAGTAAATATCTGCACTCAAATGTGATCGTTTTGTTTCATTTCGTCCAATATAAATAGGCAGGGCTAATTAGATACCCGTGGCTACTAAACCAAATGAAATGACAGCAAGGGTCTACGATTGCCTTATCACTAAATCTGATTTGCGAACGAGGCATTTTCTCTGTATTACGTCCGCCCTTGATATGAGCAAAAAGTGATACCAAAGTAATTGAATTGTGGTTGAATATCAAATAAAGCAAAACCAAAAAACAAAAATGTTTTCATGCTAACCATTACACCATAGAGCCATGACCCTCAGACACTACATAAATATATCTCCACGTCCACTGACATGGTTTCAGACGTGTAGCATAACAGAACATTTTCTGAAACGTGTACTTGAGCGTGGACTTACTCGTTCAGGTTCACGGTTTGCATTTGAACGTGTAGCTTAACCTCTCTATTCATTAATTCGACCAAGTCGTGATGATTGTTTTAATAAGCAACTGAGCTATATCTAACAACGAGAAATATAATTTTAGCTGCAGTCTCAATTAGTCAAGGAAGAGCAATTAGCCCTCCTTTATCGATAATGTTCAACGCTGAATAAACGTCTCAAAACGTATTGAGACCCATTTTGTGAAAAACTAGCATAATTTAAGCATTTGTCATTCTAATATAAAAGTGATTCATTTGTAGCATTTATTTTATAATACCTGAGAAACAATACAAAACGTCGATACACCGATTACATAATTTTTGGGGTATTGATAAGAAAAAAAACTCAAACCTATAGCTCAGAAACCTAAATCATATATTTAAAATCATTATGTTTTATTTTCTATTGCATTATGTTCTTCAAATTGTGAAAAATTGGGATTTCATTTTTTGGTAATTTTTTTACCTCTGTTAATGGCATAAGTCAGAAAAAGCCGGAAGTATATTAAACTGTTATAATAAAAAGTATTAGGGAACATAGGTAAGTATGTTAATGTTAGGTCAAATATCGATGGGCTATAGTGTGCTACCAGCTCCTTTATTAGACGTCCTAGAGATTTCATACCGTTATGGACTACTGTGACAGCCCGGGTAATTAACCATCTCAATTTTACCACGCTGACCCTTTCTCAACCAATCAGTGAAGTGGAAGGAACACGTGTTAAATACGTCATCATTACCTATGGTGATGTCAACGGAAATGACCATATAGAAAATCGTCCATATTTCGACGACGACCTCTGATTGGCTCGGTGAGATTTATTATCATAGCGGGTTTTTAGATTATACACGTGAATATCCTGGACAATGGTGCGCTGAAGGTTAGACCAATTAAGTATATCGAGTATAAAAACATGAACATCCTTAGTTTAATCATATCAGCGTAGCAGAAACACCTTACCAGAAGGAGAAACGAAACAAGAAATAAACTGACAAAATGAATACGAAGATCGCTGTACTTTGTTTGGGTGAGTACAATATTACTTTTTTATGGAAAATTTTTTTTATATATATTTATTTTATCTTTTATGGAATAGATGTCAGAGGAAATGACCATATAGAAAATCGTCCATATTTCGACGACGACTTCTTATTGGCTCGGTGAGATCGGAGATTTATTGTAAACTGAAAGAGTGAAGACGGAGCTCCCTTTTAATAATTGAGGTCCAACGAATGCAAAGGGTAGAAAATCTTTATTTGAAAAATGAGAAATGAATAAATATCAAATATAGGCGTTTAGAGGCAGTGTGATTATTTTCATCTTTTAAAACTGTGACTCCTGTCAAATATAAAATGTTAAGCTACCTTAACTTGATGTTTTAACATTTCGTTCCATTACTTATTTCCACAATGTTATAACGCACTTTTTGCAGGTTGGTTTTGAGATAAGTATACTATCTTCTTCAATTTTTCACAAGGAATTCATTTCTGGGATCCATTCCAATGGATCTAATGACATTTTGGAAATATCCAGTGCCACATTGTTATAAGTGCAAAATGAGGAAAAAATTATAGGCCCACCTTGTCATAATATCCGCAGTAGAGCCAATCGGGTTACATAATTTTGATCATTTGACTAATAGAAACAAGGTGGAAATAATGAGACGATCACATATACGTTGCAGGTAATTAACATACGACCTTGTCCTTGTAAAGTGTAGTTGTATGAAATAATTTTGTTACAAATAAGTGGCAAAAGATTATATCCGTTTTTTCAGCCATTTTACTTATTTTATTTAACATCGATTTGTATATCTGTCTCTCAGTGAGTCCATAATAGTGGCAAGTGGCTTGAAATAAATTTGTTACGAAAAATCAGCAAAAAATCCGTTTTTTCTGTCAATTAAGCCATCATTCCCTTTTGAGCAACGCCATGTGAGCCCAGTACCCCAGGGTACTATTTTTTTTGTTTGGAATAATGAGACCAAAAACTCGCAATTGAAATTCTGAAGTTCTGGCGGCTGTTTGATTAACTCGACTCCGAGATGGCACCCTGGGTGGCAATATTCCTTCATGTTTAATTTAAAACTTAACGGTCAGGTTAAGTAACTAAGTAAACATTTGAAATTCGTATGTTCATCAATATTTGTTAAGAATGGTGCCATTCAATTTGTGTCAGAAATGGTTCAAAAGTCAATGTTAGTTTCACATTTGATATATTTTAGATAGTGGAAATATATTTAAAACATCAAATAGGAAAATATATTTCAAATTAAAAAATAATCTGAAATCAAAGCAACTTTTTCAAAAACATTTTGAATAATCAAACGCGTACTTGTGATCCTCCGCCATGAATCAGGCAATGTGTCAATCATTCGACCCCGTCCCCGTACTATATTTTAATCTCTTATAGTTTTAGCCGTGCTGCTTGCCCAGGAGACGTCATGTGCCTCTTACAGATCAAGCCTCTGTCACAAGTATTGTAGGGATCTCCAAATACACAGTACAAGGGCCAGAAGCTCTCTGTGCAGGGCTGCGGCTGCGCGATGCTTGTAAGTGTCTAACCTTTCCAGGGTGTCAAAATCAATGGCACCCTCTAAACAACAAATGTATTTAATGTTACATGATGCGTCGCTCATCTTAAAGGCAATTCGATCCTGGGGTTACCTGAAAATTTTCAGGTTATCAATTAATCTTACTCATATACGGGCGATAGATAGTATGATTTCAAAAAAGATTCAAACTAGAAAACAGCAACTATGGCCATGGAGGAGCAGATCCCACCGAACAAAATATGTTTTGATAAATAACCTTTCTTCTTCTTCTTGTTCACTTGAAAGAAAACATATTGTTTTAATAAAAACCATTGTATTTATGGACAGAAAGTACTCATGGTGAAAGATATTACCATCTAAAATCACTTGCCAACTGCACATGTACTTTTGAACCAATTGGTTTACTGCTATTTGAGTTATCGAAGATTACGTTTTTACGAAAATTGGCAGCTATTTTTAAATTGAGCGGCCATTTTCCTTTAGCAAAGCTCCTTTTTTCAAGGCATCAGCATAAAAGATTTAAACCAAATCCGTCAACTAGTATTTCTATTTTCAAATATTAGATTTCAACAAAGAATGGTGGACTTTTTTAATTGAGTGGCCATATTGAAAATTCCTTCTCGAACAGAGGTCCTATACCCATAAGGCATAAGCCTATAAAATCTAAATTGATTCTTTCAACCGGTATTTCAGTTACCGTTATTGTGGGATAATAAAGGTGTAGCATTGCCTAATCTGAGCACTTCAATACATTCTTACTGTGTTTTTTTCAAGAGATTTTCTTTCCATCAATTCCATTAACCTGTCTTTCAAAACCGAACCCATATGTTCAGCGAAGTTAAGATCTGGGTTATTAATCCTAAATTATCAACTTTCTGAAGATTTGGCCTTAAAACAGTAACAAAGTACCTACTGTGATAAATGTTTGTGTTCTAGGTAATCATTGGCTTATCCATGGTCACATGATATGAAATAATAAATAATAATCTAATTAACTGGAAAGTCTGAAAGCAAAATGCCTTGAAATGCCAATAAGAACCTGTTAGCATTAAATATTGCAATTAAAAGACTTCTGATTTTGTTTTTGCCTGCAGCCCCGGACACAAGTCAGAGGGCAGGAAATTCCCTCGGGAAAAATATGTTGCACTATTTCCCCTAATGGCAGTCACTATTTGTATACTATCACGTGATAAAATGTGTGGTAATTGATAAAGCAATACAAAATGTGTTAAATTAAACCATTTATATTTCTATTTTAATAAACTACTTCTCTAATATTTTTCAGTGCGAAATGCAGATACATCGACATTTTACGAAAACAACTGGGTTTGTCGAAAACAAAAAGATCAGAATAGATATTTCTACGCAAAACCCATCCAAGTCAAGCTATGTGGTTGATCGAAGCATCTTATAGCTCCCATATTAAACTTATCTACATATACGTAATTGAACATAAAGCTGTCAGCATTAACATTAAAAGGTCATGAAAGGTCACGCCACTGTGTTGGAGAATTGCAGCCAGCCGAAATTTGATACAATTTTAATATTTAAATTGCTTCTAGCACAAGATCACTTCGAACATGCGTTTAGGCCAAAATAGCTTGGCCTGTAAATTGCAATAAAAAGCTAATTCGAAAGATGAAATACCATTGTTTTGTTCAGTTAAAGAACTATAAATCGTGTTTAATAATTGCCATCTCACATCTACGGCTTGGAATGTATGTGTCGATGTTATATACCATTTGAAAGGTTATACAATAGACATTTCCAATAAATCCTGACCTCTATTTGTGAACCAAGGAAACTCGGGTATATCGGCTAGATTTATGATGTCATACTTTACAGGCAGTAATGTTTGCAAACAAAATTGAAAGAAGTTTTTGAAAATTAGCAATATTTTAATCCTATTTCTGCACTGAAATTGTAAGAATGACATCATAACCAATAGATGGCTTGATTTACTGGATTGGTCTATTGTTTAATAAGCTCAAAATAGTAAATATATTTACAATATATTCATTTTACCTCTAGCATACAGCTCAAAACCTAATTATTATGAAAAATTGTGTTTACTTTAATAAGGGGATCAAGATATTCTAGAAAAAGAACTCCGATTTTTTATCAACCCCGATTTTTAGAAAAAAATGCAGATTTTCATTTTCTCCTGAAGAGGTATTTAGACCACGATTTTGAATGACCTTCACACAAACAGGTATATTTATAGGATATCCTATGGTTTTGAGGGATATCAGTTTTATCTCCGATGTGATATTGATCTGCACGAGAGAGCAAAGCGAACGAGTGCATATATCAATTTCAACGAGTAGATTAAAATGATATTCTGAAAAAATCATAGGATGTTCTTATAATCCTACACTTAGTGTGCTAAGTGTATAATAACATTAAAAAATAAAGGACGATTCTCGGTTTGGAGAACGAAGTGCATCAATCTAAATGAGCATTATCCCTGCTTCGGACAAATTTGATTTTTTTTACATAATATAGACTTGAATGTCCTCTTTCGAATAGTCATTATCTAATTTGGGTAATATTTCTATTTGTAGATTTTTTGCAAAAAAATATTAGCGCAGTACACTGATGAAATTCTTTCCCCAAATCGAGACTTGTATTTTATTGAATCGGTCTAATTGAGCGTTATCCCTGCTTCAGACCAATTTGTTATTTTTACATCTTGTAGATTTAAATGTCCTCTTTTGAATATTCATAGTTTAATTTGGGTAATATTTCTATATTTTTCATGAAAAAAATTATCAGCCCAGGAGACTGTTCTCCAAACCGAGAATCGTCCTTTGATATTTATTGGCAAAATGAATAACCGGAGGATATCGTAACGATATACTCCGGGCGGAGAATATCATGACGATATACTCCGGAAAACTCAACATGCGGAGGATATTGTAACGATATACTCCGCTTGTTGATTTCCCGCCAAAATGACTCTATTTGGCATGAAATTCATTTTGCAATGATATTATACATTAAGTACACTCCTTGTAAGTGTAGGATAATATACAATATCCTATTTTGTAAGTTTAGGGCGAATATTAACGCCATTATGTTCAAAGAGTCGGAAAACCTAGGAAGCTCATGATATATTTTTGAAATATAAGTTTTGATGCAAACCACATAAATTCTTTAGTTTCTTAGTCACATAGTCAATATACTTTAAAATGTTGTACAAGACAAGTGAGTACATATAGTTTGTTTAGTTTTGTAGTTCATATACTGTACTTTAACACAATATACTACTAGAGACATACGTTATTAGTTCCGATGTTCGTGTACGTACCCTTTGCATTCGTTTGACTTCACTTCTTAAAAGAGAGCTTCGTCTGTAGTTTAACTAGACTCTGCACGCAGGGTATCAGCTCTAGTGCAGGGTTTGACATGATTAAAAACTGTTTTTCTGCGTAATATCAAAGCACAATCATTTAGTTAAAAAAATTCCCGTGTGGGATTCGGTCCACTGCCGTCTGGCCATGGCCGTCTGCGCCCACGAAGAGCATTCTACCACAAGACCAACATGAATCTATGTAATCTAAAGGGTAATGTACGCTACTGATATTAAACGTTCTAATTCAGTAGTGACCACCCTTGGTATACGCAGCTAACGAAATTTGACCGGTACGGGTCAAAAGCTCGACCGGTACGGGTTAATGGTTTTATTTGAATTTAAAACAGCCATAACTTGCTCAATATTGACTTCCTCGTGTCTAATTTGAAATATATGATGCCTCCCGATGCTTTTAAGTACCCCAATTTTTTACAGATTTTTAAACGGACCAAAACTCTCTAAATGCGCATTTATGCTCTTTTCTCTCGAGAACGACTGTCTCATTTTCACGATAACTTTTATTTAGTACTTCTAACATATAAGATCTACTTTTCCCCATCAAGGTATGATGTAAATGACGTGCTATTTACATTTTGTGAGTTTCAATGACACGCGTTTGATTTTATAAAAAATGCCAAACTTTGTGACAAAGAATTTCCTCCTGCTTGCAGCGAGAAGACGGACCGGTTCAGGGCAATCTGCTTGCAGCGTTCGGGGCAATAGCTGATGAAATTCACAGTCTACCATGCACATGTTTGCGAACAAATAGTTAAGAGGACAACAGAATCGTCGATTTGATACCTCACTTTTGTTACCGAAACGGAACTTCGATAAACGCTTGAGATCTGCGCTTATAGCCCATTCCGTCTTCTGAACAATTTGTTCGCAAACATGTATATTTTCTTAAATATTTGTGATAAAAATGTCGTGGGAATTCTACCTACAACGCGTGAAATATGGAAAAATTGAAATCGTACTTTCGAGGTTCCGACCAGCGTAATCGAGTGGATCACCAATAGAAGGACCTGACGCAATGAGAATTGCCCGGCATGGAACAATTTAGTAGAAACATTTCTATAAAATTCTCGTTGGATCAAGTATTTCATTTAAATATGTACATTACGAATCATTGCCATTGGCAGTTCTTGTGTTATGAGTAATACTGTAACCAAATTGGTCCATACCGGCCGCCTAGCAAAGGAGTATCGAGTTTGAATAACGGCTCCAAATCCTACCTGGACCTGACGGGTGTATGAAACGCCATGGTAAACATTTGTCAAAATAACTGAATTTTTGATATTTTCACAAAGCTGGTCAATTTTCTCAAATTTCATATTGATTGAGAAAATGTATTGCTTCCAATTTTATTATGTGTATATTTCAATGTTTTGATGTTCATATTCTGCAGTTATATTTGAACTTCATCATTTTGTTGGGTTGTGATAAGACATTTAAAAACAGTAATAAATATTTCAAATTTAAAAGTCCTCAAGATTAGCCAATCAAAATCAAGTATTAAGCAATGCTGTTAATTAAACTTACTAATCCTGGCTTTCTGTGCCATGTTCAAGTGTGGATGTAACCTGATATTTTAATGGGAGTTGCTAGCAACTTTAAAACCGGCCTTAAGCAGCTACAACGCAGTGATTTATACTGACGTGAGACGTGGAGGGACTTTGCCAGGATTAACTCTACAGAGCCATCTCCTGCATGTAGAACAGAATAGTGCTAAATGCTGAAAGAGAAACTGAGAATATTTTCCAATGCCAGGATCTTTAGGGCAAGCAAATACCATCAGGGGCAATCGTCAGATACACGATGCCCATGTCAAGCAGCGTGCCTACTAGGCACGCAGTTTGAAACTGTAACAGCTCCGGTCTTAATCCTGAAACTGCCGTGACGTACGGGCTGCCCAATCAATCAATTAACCAATACTACAACAAAGCAACCCGTACAAACAAACAAACAGGACCGAACCAGCAAACAAGTGGTAGCGTGGTAAGCTGAACGGTCATAGCACGTAGTGTATCGGATTTGAGCTGAATGTTAAGATTGATTACTGGACTATATGTAAGGTGCTGCCGTCTATTCTATGAATAGACACAAAAGTTGGAAACACTAATTGAACAAATATGATTTGGAACAGAATGAAGAAATGAAGTTAGGAAGATATCAGAAATTTAATTATAGGGCCATTTAACTGTTATTCCATCTAAACCACCAATCAATGACTAAAATCAATCAACACGACAAATCAAGTAAAGTTTTAAAGTTTAATTGTAAATAAATAATTAAGATCTGGTTTTACATCAGTTTTATCTATCAATGAAAATCACAGGAAATTACATGGCAGAAAGATTACAAATGACTTGAGTAAGATGGCGGCTATATGAGCGCTTACAATTAGAACAAATAAATTTCAACCTTCAAAAGCGAAAGCGAGTGTCAAAAGGTGGCGCTGTGTAGAATCTCACCTGCGCGCTGAGCATATCAAAATCTAGGCCAGATCTTCCAGCCAACAATTACATAATTATTTCTATCAAAGAAAATCAACCAAAATAGATGTTCCAAATAACCAAATTCAACCCAATGTCAAACTCAGTTGACTCTCAGAAGTCAAAGACAAAAAATGAAAATAAATTCAAAATTCACAATATGCTCAGCACAGCAGTTGAGTTAAAATAAGAAAATATAACCTCCCTTCCACAGCCACACTGGTCTCTCCTTTCCTTTGGCTAGCCCATTACAATCTATTGGTCCTGACAAAGTGTCGAAAATATCTCAAAACAGGACAACTGATATCAAAATTGCCTCGTGAGGAAACTATTATGGCGCCAACTCTCGTCTCGCCGTCTCTCGCGAGATCAACCCTTACAAAAAGTAGTTAAAATGCTTATGTTAAAACTACCCTTACAAAATATTTGTTCTGATACAAAAGTTATAGGTAGAGCTAAGGTAACTATTACCCCGACTCTGCAACGGAACTATTCGCGCTCTGGAGCGGAAGAGAAGTAGCGACACCGGGTGCAAGGTTGACATTTTATTTAAGAGTAAAATATGACTAGCCAACCCAGGGTCGCTACAAAACTCTGACAAACTGCGCGCATATTTCAAAATGGAAGACGGGGAGGACACGACTCCCAAAAAGAGCCAAAATACGAAAAATACAAGGTTAGTCTCGTTCTTAAGATAGTACCATTCTGTGAAGATGAACTTAATTTACTCATAGTTCTCAATGTTGTTCCCGATGTAAACCTAGTTATCTCAATATAAGGGTCTTAAGTAACTTCTGTGTTCAAAATTTACAGTGTAAAGTTATATCTATGTCTTTTTATCGTCATTTGCCGTTTATTCAGCCATTATATCTGTGTATGATAGAATATATACGATCACTCCATCTGACTAAAGCAGCATATTTTGTGTTCAAAACGATAATACGCCATAAACGTGATTTAAACATTTTTCTTGTCAAACTGCGCGCCTATATTTAGCCATTATGTCCCTATCATTGAATATATGCCTGAGGTCTGACGTCAATATGGCCCGAGCTTGCGAGGGTTATATTGACGACAGACCGAATTGTTGTATTACATACCTTCAGTCTGTCGTCAATATGGTTTCTAGACAACTCATCCCAAGACAACTCATCCCAAGACAAGTCATCCCTAAGACAAGTCATCCCAAGACAAGTCATCCCCAAGACAACTCATCCCAAGTCATCTCATCCCAAGACAACTCATCCCGAGACATCTCATCCCAAGACAACTCATCCCACTTGTACAATTGATAAATTATTTTGTCCTCTATCTTACATATATACCCCTTCTCATTTTTATGATTACAAAGTGATTACTGATTACACACTCAATTTTTAAAACTGATTTTTAGCATTTTGAAATGGCACTTGAAAGTTACGTTCTACTTCTAAGTACTGTCGCTATTTTGATTAATTCTGGGTAATTCTAAATATATTTGAGAATATAGAATTGAACATAAAAGTTATAGACATTATTTTAACATTTAATCATCATAAATCTGAAAGTTTGAAATTGACAATCTTATTGAGGATTAAGCCAAAATATTTTAAAACAAAGACTGATATTCCATGACCAGTGTGCTAACTGCTAAACTCTCTAAATATTTTTCATTCTTTCAAAAGTGAAAAATAATTGTATAAAATTATGTTATATTTCAAGTTGGGAAGAGTTGTCTTGGGGATGTGTTGTCTTGTGATGAGATGTCTTGGGATGAGTTGTCTTGGGATGAGATGTCTTGGGATGAGATGTCTTGGGATGAGTTGTCTTGGGATGAGATGTCTTGGGGATGAGTTGTCTTGGGATGAGTTGTCTTAGGGATGAGTTGTCCTGTTACCGTCAATATAACCCTCGCAAGCTCGGGCTATATTGACGTCAGACCTCAGGCATATATTCAATGATAGGGACATAATGGCTAAGTATTTCCCAAACGGCGTGCCTAATATCTCCAAACTGCGTGCCTATCCAAGCTTGTTTTGTATTATTAGAAAACGTAAGCGCCATATGTAAGGCACATATGCGTCTAATAGTAGAACCCCATAATTGAAACACTATGAGAGTCCATCCACCAAGATGGTGATCTGAAAATAAAGGTTTTTTTGTTCCCAACTTAATTGTCACTTCTATTACACATTTTGACTTTCAATATGAAAATCTCATAAAATCTGACGATAAAGCAACATTTCCAAAGCTATATGAATAACCCCTACTCGTGCCTCTGTAGAGATTCCAATGATAATATGTAGTTTTAATAGTGAATGCGCAGTTTGTAATAGCCTTGCCCAAGTCGGTCTCTTTTACTTATCTTGATTTCTATTATGACCGGGCCTTGTACCAAAGAGAAAGCCACGTGCTTTACCGACAGTTTGTTGATGTCGGTAAAATCTGACCAATCAACGACGGCCCTGTAGCGTTAGCTCATTATTATGCAAGGTCAAAAACAAGTACATTTTTCATCAGGACTTTTCACGAACAAATCTTGCAAGAATCTGAGCACGAATTCATCATGAAAATACAAATATTTTATCAGATAAATATCAATGAGAGTTTAGTGGATGCCGGGGCATCGATCGGATAACCAAAGGTGAGAAGATTTCAACAATAAACGTTGAAACGATCGCTGAACACGTAGGCTGAGATTCAATCACCGATCGACGACAACATGACCCGCTACATTGGACTAGGTCTTCGTCGAACTCCTATGCAGTGTCTCGGTATAGACACTGCGGCGGGCAGATTATGGAATCCCCAAAATTTGGGGAAGATAGTCCCCCTTTTTGTCACAGATGTACTTGTTTTTCACAAAACTTATAAAATATATGTTCTTTTATGTTCACCAATAATTATTTTGTCAAAATATTCCAAAATCAATGAAATATAAGAGCAAATCCCCGCGGAAGGAATTCTGAGTAAAAGTTGTGTTGATAAAAGTTTACCGCACGTGTTGTTTATTAGTTAATACGCGCAATTCAACCAATGAAATTGTCTAAATTTTACAATCACGCGACCTGAGCATGGGACTAGAACCAATCACGTCAGTTGTTTATTACGATGTTACCATGCTTACGGTGAGACACCTGCCCGCCGCAGTGATATATCACTGCACGGGAGTTCGGGTCTTCGTACATTTTCATCGCGAAATCAGTTTTAAATCAACATTGAATCGCATGATTTAATTTATATTAATGACTCTTACCTTCCGATGTACATTTAATTATATAATATATTGTAACTCTAAAGAAACACTCGATCAGATCCAGAGATCATTGAATTTCAAGTCGTAGATGGGAAGTTTGTTTTGTTTATGCAGCTCAACCCGATAACGTTTTGATTGGTCATTCAGCCTGAAGTCACACGTCGTGTCCACGCGATATCTGTCAATCAATAAGGTTTCGCGATACCCCTGATAGCGTAGGTACTATGGAAATCTCGAAACCGTTGAATATTTCAGCATAATAACAGCGGAGATGTATTGGATTGTACCAAGGAGGATTGGCTCCCAGAGTGCACCACCGATATTCTGTCCCATATATGGGTATGTCGTAATACAAAATTCGAATTCAAACAGCCGCCATTTTGTTCACTTCAACATTTAAATCGTGAATTTTGGTCTTATTTCCAAACGAAAAATTCCAAAACTCACAAGAAACGATCGAGATATTGGTTCGAATCTTTTGAACTGTTTATTTTGAATTTATAGTCGGTTTTAATTTCAGAAAATAACGACATTTCGACGTTTTCATTGTTGGAAAATATCGAGTTTCGATCCTGGGAGCCAATCCTCCTTGGGATTGTACAAGGCGGTAATAATTCAAGATCAGATAAGTAAAAAATACCGACTTGGGCAAGGCTAAGTTTGTAATTTCTGGCGAAAATAGGCGCGCAGTTTGTGGTTTATTTCTTTTTAATCTCCTGATTATCTGTTTTATCTCGAAATATTTTGAATTATACATGATAAATGCGTAAGGAATTAAATATAAAACGAGTCTAAAGTATTTGTCATTTATGTTTAAAGTGCTAGATCGATTTAAGTATAAATTCCCGTTAAATCAGTGACGAAAATGCCATTAATCTGCTTATGTTTTAAAACGTAGATTCATTTGCACATAGTTTTTACTAGATATAGTATTGGCTAGAATCGTATATTCGCCACAGAATGAACGCATTGAACAAGAAAACAATGCAGGATAAATGTCTTTAAATTACGTTTCAAAATACAGACTCCAACTTAAATGATGCAATGTTGTTAGGCACGCAGTTTGTGATCGAAACAAACTGGGCACCGTGAGATTAGGTTGAGGTTTAATCAACTAAAATAATAATCGGGTGTAGTCGGAGTGCGATCGGCCAAGTCCCACTGCGTTGCCCCCCACACTTTGGCACACCAATATGGTGGAAAATTGCATCTCGCGAATGCCAATATATTCGCATATGTAGGACAATGATGATCCTACTAACGGGAGGGGGTAATCTTTGTCATGGTTGGAATAAGCAACTCATTGATTGTATTAATATTGTGTTAAGTCAGGTAAAAATATAAATACTGGTTACCAAACAGATAGGGAACCGTTTAAATGCGAACGTCTCTAATAATACATAATGAATAATAGTGTTTAAAGCAATTTTCGTGTTTATATATAACCGACTAACTGTTTGCCAGATTTGGTGGTATTTACTTATTGCATATTTGATACAGTGAGTTGACCATTGACAAGTCGTTACATCAGCATGAAAATGAAATTCGCTGTACTTTGTTTTGGTGAGAACAATTTTGTTTTTCTACTAAGAAAAAGATTAATAACGCAAATGCGAGTAGGTAGTTAACAGTTTCACCACCAGGTGGCTCGTTCGGGTCAGATAGCATGGCGGATATAGGAGAAAGTTCCCTTTAACTTAAATTACATCTGTTATAGTGGTTCAATTTTCATATAACCCTTATCCATCTAATAGTTATGCAAATTGAAATATGTCCAGTAAAAGAAAATGTTATCTGTCCAATACAAGAAAAGATAAATACTTTTTGTGATTTTGTAATAGCAAAATTAAATTTTTCAAAGTTGATAAACAATTTTCGAAACCATATTGCTAGATGTACTTTTACATGTAGATTTCAAGTATGACATCACTTTGACTGAATTTTGAATGTTTAATGATGTAAACCAAGATCATTTCTACTCGCATCTAGTCTATTGCTTCTTGAATGATATTTTCTCAAGAGGATAATTTATACTTATTTCATGGAAATTTACAATGTATTATTGCCACACAGCTAGTATTATCCCCCATTTGAGTTAGTATATCATATGTTGTTTGGGTAAGTACAAGTACGTATTATCCTAAGCAAAACCGTTTTCATAGGAATTCTACAACTGTGGAAATCTTTGAGTATTGTTTGTAGGTTTTTAACATCTAGATTTTACTTGGTTAAGCAGAAATAGGTTTTTGATATCTAATGAATTTTATCCACCATTTTGGATGTTAACTAGACAACAGTAACGCCAAAGCGTAGCAAATACAGTCGAACAGCCACGGCTGGCATCTTGACAAACGTAATGTAGCAAAAATCATACAGCTTGTTTTAAAGTGGTAGTAAAATACTGAATTTATTATTTCACATCACAGGGAGGAAGCACAAAGAGCAACATTTAAAAACACATAAAATATAACAATTTCTCAAAGGTTTCTTTGGACTTTACATAACTGTTGATGAGCACATTTATGTGTTTGTTCATTATAATAAGAGATTCTATAAGCTATTATTATCTTCTTTAGATGACAACATTTTAGACACATCTTTTGATTTTAAAATGTCAAACTGTGTACATTTCTTTTTGCTTTTATACCCCTTGTGCCTACAACCCTACTCCCAACTGGGCATGTACAACACCATCCAGTGATTGCATCAATACTATTACATACATCTGGATCTGGGTTTACTCACCCATGTATAATGAGATTTAGAGGACACAAACCGATCACTGGGCTTTTACACAAATTAGGCCATGTTTCTTTTTTAACAATGATGGTATACAGTATTTTCCATCTACTTGAAGATGGTCGTCTTTGTATCGTTTAGATTGGTTGGCTTGATCTCAAGAGAGTCCACTACGATTTAGATGTAACCCTCGGTCTTCATACTGGGAGATTGCAATTCTCTCATACAGTTCCCTTTGCTTTGGGCATTTTATTAGCAAATGTCGTTTTCCCGCCTACTGATTGTGACTTACAGTATATTTCTTCTGCACATCTAAATATGAACATTGGTATGATCAGCCAGTGAACTGTGATAATATAAAAGAATTATTCATCGACAAAAATTACGCCTGTCACATGAAGATATAATTTTTGTGGACGCCCTGTAGTATTATTTTCCATGCTTTATTTTTAAATCACATACACACCCTTGGTATACGCAGCTAACGAAAATTGACCGGTACGGGTCAAAAGCTGGACCGGTACGGGTTAACGGTTTTATTTGAATTTAAAACAGCCATAACTTGCTCAATATTGACTTCCTCGTGTCTTATTTGAAATATATGATGCCTCCCGATGCTTTTAAGTACCCCAATTTTTTACAGATCTTTAAACGGACCAAAACTCTCTAAATGCGCAATTATGCTCTTTTCTCTCGAGAACGACTGTCTCATTTTCACGATAACTTTTATTTAGTACTTCTAACATATAAGATCTGTTTTTCCCCATCAAGGTATGATGTAAATGACATGCTATTTACATCTTGTGAGTTTCAATGACGCGCGTTTGATTTCATAAAAAATGCCAAACTTTGTGACAAAGAATTTCATCCTGCTTGCAGCGAGAAGACGGACCGGTTCGGGGCAATCTGCTTGCAGCGAGAAGACGGACCGGTTCGGGGCAATAGCTGATGAAATTCTTTGTCACAAAGTTTGGCATTTTTTATAAAATCAAATGCGCGTCATTGAAACTCACAAGATGTAAATAGTATGTCATTTACATCATACCTTGATGGGGAAAAATAGATCTTATATGTTAGAAGTACTAAATAAAAGTTATCGTGAAAATGAGACAGTCGTTCTCGAGAGAAAAGAGCATAAATGCGCATTTAGAGAGTTTTGGTCCGTTTAAAAATCTGTAAAAAATTGGGGTACTTAAAAGCATCGGGAGGCATCATATATTTCAAATTAGACACGAGGAAGCCAATATTGAGCAAGTTATGGCTATTTTAAATTCAAATAAAACCGTTAACCCGTACCGGTCCAGCTTTTGACCCGTACCGGTCAATTTTCGTTAGCTGCGTATACCAAGGGTGATACAGCTGAGCATTACAAAATACAAATCACGTTCAATATGAACTACCCGGCTCGTCTGTAGTAATTTTATTTTATAACACCGTTTTCCCATATGTGAAATGAGTTGAAGCATCAGACTCGCTGCTAGCCTTAAACCTCGAACTTCCCTCCAGTCTACACTATACTCCAGCCTACACTATAAATGTTAAAACCTCAAATTTTCTCCTCTTCCCTTAGCTACACTATAAGACACAATTCAAAATGTTTAACTTATAATCTCAAATTTCTCTGTCTATATGAAACAGTTCGTGGGCCGGTCTCACACTGATGCAAATCACGCAAACTGTTGTCTAAAACGTTGTAATAATGGAGTTTGAAAATGAGAGTGAATCTTTTGATAAAGATTGTTTGATTTAAAGGCCAACTATACTTAATTTAGAAGAAAAAATGATTGAATCATTTGTAAATTCATCACTCTGGTAATATATTAATAACTTAAGTTCATTTACTTCAAAGTAAAATGTTTTATTTTCGACGTTTTGCTAATTATCTAATTAGCTTTATCAAGATTACATTCAAAATGGAAGTACACAGTTATATTATTTATGACGTAATAA
Organism: Owenia fusiformis; assembly: GCA_903813345.2. Taxonomy (NCBI): domain Eukaryota; kingdom Metazoa; phylum Annelida; class Polychaeta; order Sabellida; family Oweniidae; genus Owenia; species Owenia fusiformis. Next base: position 10,423,307 of record CAIIXF020000004.1, read on the forward strand.
TTGAACAATACAATACCCAGGTAACAATAAACAATACAATAATAAACAATGCCAATAAACTATGACAATAAACTATGACAGTAAACTACCCATAGATACATCAATGTTTTATACATAAAACTATGGCTAGGAAACAATGGAAATATATAAATTCATAGAAGTTTATAAAATACAGGGCTTATAGGATATCCTGCATCCCTGTTCAACATTGGTTTATACTGCTTAACATAAACTGCTTCTTTAACTTTACGCTTGAGATTATTATTTTCTGTATCTATCACTGAGACATTTTGCCAGTCAATTGTATGATCATAATCAAGGGAATGTTCTTTTATTGGAGATGCCATTACATCACCATCCATGGTACTCCTCTTATGTTCTTTAATTCTTGTCCCTAAATCACGCCTGGTTTCACCTAGTATATAACACCTCTGACACTGCTTGCAGTTGATCTTGGCATTTTGAATGTAATCTCGATAAAGCTAATTGGATAATTAGCGAAAGGTCGAAAATAAAACATTTTACTCTGAAGTAAATGAACTTTAGTTATTATTGATTGAATCATGTTACTCACACACTCGCTCAAATATGACACAAAGTTTGATCTTGAATCGTTTTAATATTGAACCAAGAAAAAATAACACATATAGAAAAAAAGCATTTGAAGCTCAGAGATCATTAGAAGTGCACGCACATGCTAAACAAAGTGCATGTTCATGGCATGTTTTAAATTACTCTTGATTTAAAAGATGGTGACACTTCTATAAAAATGAATATATCATGTAATACAAACAACTTCGCCATCTTTCAATGACATTGATAATAAAAACTTTTATATAGCTAGTCTCTCTCAAGAAAGATACACCATAACGACAGTGAATTTGAAAAGATGATTAATAATGAAGTAGATGAAATGACACGTGACAGTTTTAACAATGATGACGGAGCTTTCACCGAGTCATTAACGTGCGACGAAGTCCATCTAATTACATCAAAGTTAAAAAATGGGAGAGTCTTTTGCCTCTTGAAGATATAAATGATAAGAGACAGCACATAGGGGAATAGCAAAGAAGATACAAGGGCTTCCTATCACGACGAGCATTCTTGATCACCGCTATGACGTCACATATTGCTTAGGTCGATATAGTAAAATAAATGCCTTCTATACTAGCACTAAAACCTCTAGAACTGGCCCGGCAAGGTGGTCATAATATGCAATGTGGCGATGGAAAATACAATATACAGTATGTTCAAGCACAACGCTTCCCTATATAGGAATGTTATACGCTTTGGCACACCAATATGGTGGAAAATTGCATCTCGCGAATGCCAATATGTTCGCATATGTAGGACAATGATGATCCTACTAATCGGAGGCATTAAAGGCAAATGGGGCGACGTGAAAGACAGGCATGACGGGCGACTACGTAAGGCTTGTGGTGAAGAGGATGAGACCTTGGAACATTTCATGCTAAAATGTAAAAAATTCTCATGTGATGTGAATTTCCAACCCTTTTATCCATTTCCCAGGTAAGCTTTTTAATACGCTTTTTCAAAAAATTGGCGGAGACTGAATTTGGCGATTTTCATAAATCCGCCAACAAATTTTAAAAACGACCGTCAAATTAGAGCGATTTGCAGTAAGTGATTTTCCTACTGTAAATTAAATCCAATAAATACACCGAAACTTTAGCATGGTTGGAATGAGCAATAAATAACTTAACTCATTAATTGTATTAATATAGGGGTAAAAATATGAATACTGGTTACCAAACAGATAAAACCGTATAAATACGAACGTCTCTAATAATAGTGTTTAACGCAATTTTCGTGTTTATATATAACCGACTAACTGTTTGCCAGATTTGGTGGTAGGCTTATCTACTTTATTTCATATTTGATACAGTGAGTTGACCATTGACAAGTCGTTACATCAGGATAAAATACATGAACACATGAAGTTTGATCGTATTGTGGTAGCGCATCATAGTCACCAAACCAGGAAAGAGTCGAAACAACGAGAACCTGAAAATGAAATTCGCTATACTATGTTTTGGTGAGAACAATTTTGTTTTTCTACTAAGAGAAAGATTAATTGCTTCTTGAATGATATTTACTCAAGAGGATAATTCATACTTAACTCAATGGAAATTTACAATGTATTATTGCCACAAAGTTTGTATCATCCCCCATTTGTTGTTTGGGTAAGTACGTATTATCCTAAGCAAAACCGTTTTCATAGAAATTCTACAACTGTGGAGATCTTTGTTTAACAATTGCACCTTAATCAGTTTGCATGACGAATTATTTTGATCTAGATTTTACTTGGTTTAGCAGAAATAGGTTTTTGATATCGAATGAATTTTATCCACCATTTTGGATGATAACTAGACAACAGCAACGCCAAAGCCTAGCAAATCCCATCTCACAGCCACGGCTGGCATCTTGACAAACGTAGTATATAGAAAAATCGTAAAATAACACACAAAATGGCCACCATTTTCAAAATGGTTGCACACTAGCCAAATTATCATCATAAAGTGTAATATCCTTCTTAGTAGGCAAATATAAAATGTTAACAAAATCGCACACACGTACATGTAAATGACGGCCATTTTTTAAAACGGCCACCTACTGACCAAAATGTCACTAGACACTGTGCCATGCTTTTAGTATTATCATATCAAATATGAACAAAATCGCTCCACTACTTTCCGAGTAAAGGCTGCCATTTTCCAAGATAAATATTTTATTTCTAAACCATGTTGATTTCATACGTTTTAAATCCTTGTAAATGCCCATATCCTTTGTTTTTCGCTCAGTTTGGTTTTCAGCACCGTCGTTAAAGGTCTCATTACAAATATAGAGGTGATTACTCAGTTACTGGTCTTATCTTACATGTCTTACGCGATTCGTTTTGTGTGAGCCTGAAAGAGGCTGGATATGTTCTCGTTCCCAGGGAAAGGATTGGAGTCAAATGAAGTGTTTTTTCATCTATTCCAGTTGCTCAAGCTCAGCTTAACGAACCCTTCTTCAAAGATGCGGCAACTCAGACTGACATGAATGAGGGGGTAGCGAATCTGGAGGATCAGGAGAAAACAATGCCCCCTGATGAGATCCCACTAGGGCCTCCTGCAGAGCGCCACAAAATTTCAGATACGAGCTATCCATCCAGCTTTAAGGTGACCACATCAACAAACACATAGTTATATATTAAATGTACACTAAAACATGGAGACATAGACAAACAATATGATAACATAATGATCGACCAACATCAACCGCCTAGAAAGCATTCGCCTATATGCTATATACCATACGAAAGGTTATGTAATTGTTCACAAGGCTCAAAATGCTACATATTATATTTACAAGATGCTAGTACTCATTTTAACTCTAGCATACAATCCAAGCGCTCGTCATTATCATAAACATTCTGTTCGCTATAATAGGGGTCCTGTCAACATAAGAAATATGATTAATGAATACCAACGAGCCCCTCGACGTAAGGTATCACAAATGTGTTGTTACAGCAACATAACAATAACAGAACAGGAATGAATATTTCTCCGATTTTTTTTTAATTGTTTCATCTTACTTATCTTGGAAAATATACTGAAACTATAATATAGTCAAATACAGAGCATTCCTTTTATATAATAATCACGAATTAAAAATTATAGTCAAGTATACATAGCTCTCTCCAAATGATCAAATGTCAGAGACGAACAGACGACATATACATAATCACGAATTACACTATAGGGCCTTCCCCTTTTGGGAATGAAAATGGATTCATTACGTACTGTGGTCTAACACGGTGGACTGATAAACGAGTAAGCCATGTCGGCCAAACGAATATCAGACACCGATGAAGACATTACAATCACGAACTAGACCTAGTATCATAAACTGAATTGTCAATAACAAAAAACCTGCTTGGAACTTCTGTATACCATTGGATTTCTATGGGAAATCCCTCCAAGATAATATTCTAGGGATAAAGGACGTTGTCAGCATTGAACATAGTTTGAGAAATAGTGGACATAGTGAAACCTAAACACACAGAAATTCACCTAAATAAACAAACAACAAAATAAAGCACCAATGATTCAATGATGTAATCTGATATTCCAAATATGTACATTATATTGTAAATAAATAAATAAAAAATTAACATCAGCAGTTTCACATTTCCAAGTGAATTTTTTGCCTGAAAATTATATATTGTTTCGCTGCATGTACTTGTATCATTTTCCATGCTTGATTTTTAAATCACATACAGCTGAGCATTACAAAACTATAAAAAATCACGTTTTATATGAACTACCTGTCTCGTCTGTAGTAAATTTATTTTACAACACCGTTCTCCCATATGTGAAATTAATTGAAGCATCAGACTCGCTCCTAGCCTTAAACCTCGAACTTCCCTACCGTCTATTTCACTACAAATGTTAAAACAAAACCTCAAATTTTTCTCCTCTTCCCTTAGTTACAATATAAGACACAATTCAAAATGTTTTAACTTATAACCTAAAATTTCTCCTATGTTACACTATATGATACAGTTCAAAGTATTTTAAAACTCTATGGTGGGCCGGTGTAAAAGGGTAGGAGGTCCTATCAAATTATGGTCCTACTCACCATTGATTTATATGGTGACCTAAATACAACTCTTTCCTTCATTATCTTATACGCAATAAGGGCCACTAAGGGCCGTTAAGAAAGGGGACCAAAATCCCTGGGGGACTATCATTTCTTACACACCAGTCTCACACTAATGCAAATCACGCAAACTGTTGTCTTAAACATTGTGATGATGGAGTTTGAAAATGAGAGAGAATATTTTTTTGATACACATTGTTTGATTTAAAGGCCAGTTATACCTAATTCAGAAGAAAAAATAATCAATGAAACATGTTACTCACACACTCGTTCAGATATGACACACAGTTTGAATTGTTTTAATATTGAACCAAGAAAATATTAACACATAGAAAAAAGCATTTGAAGTTCAGAGATCATTAGAAGTGCACGCACATGCTAAACAAAACGCATGTTTTAAATTACTCTTGATTTAAAAGATGGCAACACTTCTATAAAAAAATGAATGTATCATGTTATACAAACAACTTCGCCATCTTTCACTGACATTGATAATAAAAACTTCAGGCCCGTAACCAGGATTTGCCAAGGGGGAGGGTTCACATTTTGGAAAGTTCCAGGGGGGTTCACTTTTGACAATTTTGGTCCAAAAATCACTTAAAAAGTGCTCAGAATGGTGAAAAACTGCCTGATTTTGTATAATTTTTGGCCATCGAACCCCCTCTGGAAACGGGCCGGAACTTGATATATATATAGCTTGGCAGATCGAAAATATTTTTATTTTATTTATTGTAATCTTTGATGTGGTCCATTTGAGCTGTTGTTGTCAATTGAAAGATAAGGTTCTTATCAACATTAGAAATTCAGGTGTAAGGGTTTATTTTGCCCAAAAACGTTGAAATTACATTAGGCATAAGTGGGCCTTTAAATTGTGGGTGTCTTTGGTTCAAAGTTACAATTTGAGACTCTGATTGAAATCAGGACAAATCCCAATTTTCTAGTGCTTGATTTTCTCATATTATTGCCTGATTTATTGTTAAAACCCCAATTTTCCTCCAATTTTTTTTAGAAAACCTGATTTTCTCGCAATTGTTTTTAAAGAAATCTCAATTCTCACTGATTTTTCTTCAACCCCAATTTTTTTTTCAGATCAGCTTTTCTTATATGTGACAATCTTTCTGTCAAGACCTGCATTCTGTTAATGATCCAGCTGAACGAGCAGTGAAGCTGGTACAGGAATGCTCTCAAATGACCCGTGATGCGGCGCATTGTGACAATGTGTGTGTTGTATGCTCTGATCATAGAGGAAGATTGTCACATATAAGAAAAGCTGATCTGAACCATGTTTAAAACATTAAATGTCAAGAATCAATATACCTTTTACAGTTTAAACCATTATAATGACAATACCAAATCATATATGAGACATGATTCTCTAAAACTGTACTTGTTCAAATAATTATACTGGTCGAATGTACCTGATATTTTGTTAATAGGATATTGTAAGTATAAGCTTTTATATAAGTTCACATGATGAAACAGAGTTATATTATGATTTAAACATCTAATCATATCATATTCAATGTTGGTTTTCTTCAAACAACATAAATAAATCACTAGAAAAAAAGCTTCTATAAAGTACGATTTTAGGCGACGCCCACTAATGTTAAACCTATGGGCAAACTTCAAAGGCTGTGGGGGACCCCTAAAAGTTTACTAAAAAATTTGAAAAAAATCACACGTCATATTTACCCCAAAATGCAACTCGATTCACGTAGGGAGCATAACATTTCCAAACTAGGTGTACTTTAACTAACACCATGTTGCACAAGACTAGTGAACTTCATGTTTTTAGTTCTGAATTTCATACACTTTAGCACAATATCCTTGCAATATCTAGCATGGCTCTCCATTACAGCTTTATATCTGATATACTTACAGACAAAAGCTATCCATGATTTTGTTTAATAGTCCTTCTACTATAACACATTATTGTACAAGACTAGTGAATATCCATGTTTTTGATTTAGTATTTGATATTCTTACATGATATCCAAACGGACACAAGATATCCATGTTTTTGTTAAATAGTCCATATACTTTAACACAATATCGTCCAAGCAGAGCATTTTTAAATTTCTTAATCAACACAACAAAATCTTAATGTTTGCAAGACTAGTGATGTGCATGTTTATAGTTCTATATTTGATATACTTACACAATATACAAACAAACCAGACACAAGATATGCAAGTTTTTGTTTTATAGTCCCTATACTTGATCACAATGTTGTACAAGACTAGTGATATCCATGTTTTTAGTTTTGTAGTTCATACACTTTAACACAATGTTGGCAAGTCTTGTGAGCAGTGATGTCTATGTTTATAGTTTGGCATTTGATATACTTTAACATGATATCAGAACAGTCACAAGATATCCATGTTTTCCTTCTATAGTTCATTTGTTGTACAAGACTAGTGATATCCATGTTTTTAGTTTTGTAGTTCATACACTTTAACACAATGTCCTAATAAACTAGACATGTACAACAGTCCATCTGGAGTAATTTGTATATCAGAAGGCCTCCAGATTCTCTCTGACAGCTTAACAGGACATAAGAACTCACCATCTGCATTAAAGATCTGCAAAACAGACGAAAAAAATTATAAGTCATTCATTCACACATAGCGAGGCAAGGTGTGCCCGATTCCAGATAATCCAAACACAGTATTTCATACAAGGCATTAACATGACAAAATGTCACCACCTAAAACAATTTGGTCAATTTAAAGCAAGTTGGAAAATACCTTTTGACCTTGAGAAGGTCATTGAAGGTCAAAAGTCAAATCTAAAGTCAGATTTGAACTTCTGAGAACTTGTAAAGTCAAATTTGAACTTCTGAAAACATGTAGATGATTTTGAAAAAAATTTTGGGTCAATTTGAAGCAACAGACCTTTTTGACCTTTTTTGAACTTGAGAAGGTCATTAAAGGTCAAATGTCAAATCTAAAGTCAGATTTGAATTTCTGAGAACATGTAGATGATTTTGAAAAAAAAAATTAGTCAATTTGAAGCAAGTTGAAAAAAGACCTTTTTGACCTTTTTTGACATTAAGAAGGTCATTGAAGGTCAAATGTCAAATCTAAAGTCAGATTTGAATTTCTGAGAACATGTAGATGATTTTGAAATAAAAATTTAGTCAATTTGAAGCAAGTTGAAAAAAGACCTTTTTGACCTTTTTTGACTTTGAGAAGGTCATTGAAGGTCAAATGTTGTCAAATCTAAAGTCAGATTTGAATTTCTGAGAACATGTAGATGATTTTGAAAAAATATTTTAGTCAATTTGAAGCAAGTTGAAAAAAGACCTTTTTGACCTTTTTTGACTTTGAGAAGGTCATTGAAGGTCAAATGTCAAATCTTAAGTCAAATCTTAAGTCAGATTTGAATTTCTGAGAACACGTAGATTATTTTGAAATTTTTTTTAGTCAATTTGAAGAAGGGTTGAAAACAGACCTTTTTGACCTTTTTTGACCTTGAGAAGGTCATTGAAGGTCAAATGTCAAATCTTAAGTCAAATCTTAAGTCAGATTTGAATTTCTGAGAACACGTAGATGATTTTGAAAAAAAAATTTAGTCAATTTGAAGCAAGTTGAAAACAGACCTTTTTGACCTTTTTTGACCTTGAGAAGGTCATTGAAGGTCAAATGTCAAATCTAAAGTCAGATTTGAAGGTCAAATGTCAAATCTAAAGTCAGATTTGAATTTCTGAGAACATGTAGATGATTTTGAAAAAAAATTTAGTCAATGTGAAGCAAGTTGAAAAAAGACCTTTTTGACCTTGAGAAGGTCATTGAAGGTCAAATGTCAAATCTAAAGTCAGATTTGAACTTCTGAGAACATGTAGATGATTTAGAACAAGGCATTAACATGACAAAATGTCACTACCTAGTTGCTCACAATATTATGAGTTCAAACTTAATATAAGTCAGATTTGAATTTCTGAGAACTTGTAAAGTCAAATTTGAACTTCTGAAAAGATGTAGATGATTTTAAAAAAAAAATTTGGTCAATTTGAAGCAAGTTGAAAACAGACCTTTTTGACCTTTTTTGACCTTGAGAAGGTCATTAAAGGTCAAATGTCAAATCTAAAGTCAGATTTGAATTTCTGAGAACATGTAGATGATTTTGAAAAAAAAAATTAGTCAATTTGAAGTAAGTTGAAAAAATACCTTTTTGACCTTTTTTGACCTTGAGAAGGTCAAATGTCAAATCTAAAGTCAAATCTAAAGTCATATTTGAATTTCTGAGAACATGTAGAATGTAGATGATTTTGAAAAAAAATTTAGTCAATTTGAAGCAAGATGAAAAAATACCTTTTTGACCTTTTTTGACATTGAGAAGGTCATTGAAGGTCAAATGTCAAATCTAAAGTCAGATTTGAATTTCTGAGAACATGAAGATGATTTTGAAAAATTTTTTTAGTCAATTTGAAGCAAGTTGAAAACAGACCTTTTTTGACCTTGAGAAGGTCAAATGTCAAATCTAAAGTCAGATTTGAATTTCTGAGAACATGTAGATGATTTTGAAAAAAATTTTTAGTCAATTTGAAGCAAGTTGAAAAAAGACCTTTTTGACCTTTTTTGACTTTGAGAAGGTCATTGAAAGTCAAATGTCAAATCTTAAGTCAAATCTAAAGTCAGATTTGAATTTCTGAGAACACGAAGATGATTTTGAAAAAAAAATTTAGTCAATTTGAAGCAAGTTGAAAACAGACCTTTTTTGACCTTGAGAAGGTCATTGAAGGTCAAATGTCAAATCTAAAGTCAGATTTGAATTTCTGAGAACATGTAGATGATTTTGAAAAAAAATTTTAGTCAATTTGAAGCAAGTTGAAAAAAGACCTTTTTGACCTTTTTTGACTTTGAGAAGGTCATTGAAGGTCAAATGTCAAATCTTAAGTCAAATCGAAATCAGATTTGAATTTCTGAGAACACGTAGATGATTTTGAAAATTTTTTTTAGTCAATTTGAAGCAAGTTGAAAACAGACCTTTTTGACCTTTTTTGACCTTGAGAAGGTCAAATGTCAAATCTTAAGTCAGATTTGAATTTCTGAGAACACGTAGATGATTTTGAAAAAAAAATTTAGTCAATTTGAAGCAAGTTGAAAACAGACCTTTTTGACCTTTTTTGACCTTGAGAAGGACATTGAAGGTCAAATGTCAAATCTAAAGTCAGATTTGAAGGTCAAATGTCAAATCTAAAGTCAGATTTGAATTTCTGAGAACATGAAGATGATTTTGAAAAAATTTTTTAGTCAATTTGAAGCAAGTTGAAAACAGACCTTTTTTGACCTTGAGAAGGTCAAATGTCAAATCTAAAGTCAGATTTGAATTTCTGAGAACATGTAGATGATTTTGAAAAAAATTTTTAGTCAATTTGAAGCAAGTTGAAAAAAGACCTTTTTGACCTTTTTTGACTTTGAGAAGGTCATTGAAAGTCAAATGTCAAATCTTAAGTCAAATCTAAAGTCAGATTTGAATTTCTGAGAACACGAAGATGATTTTGAAAAAAAATTTAGTCAATTTGAAGCAAGTTGAAAACAGACCTTTTTTGACCTTGAGAAGGTCATTGAAGGTCAAATGTCAAATCTAAAGTCAGATTTGAATTTCTGAGAACATGTAGATGATTTTGAAAAAAAATTTTAGTCAATTTGAAGCAAGTTGAAAAAAGACCTTTTTGACCTTTTTTGACTTTGAGAAGGTCATTGAAGGTCAAATGTCAAATCTTAAGTCAAATCGAAATCAGATTTGAATTTCTGAGAACACGTAGATGATTTTGAAAATTTTTTTTAGTCAATTTGAAGCAAGTTGAAAACAGACCTTTTTGACCTTTTTTGACCTTGAGAAGGTCAAATGTCAAATCTTAAGTCAGATTTGAATTTCTGAGAACACGTAGATGATTTTGAAAAAAAAATTTAGTCAATTTGAAGCAAGTTGAAAACAGACCTTTTTGACCTTTTTTGACCTTGAGAAGGACATTGAAGGTCAAATGTCAAATCTAAAGTCAGATTTGAAGGTCAAATGTCAAATCTTAAGTCAGATTTGAATTTCTGAGAACATGTAGATGATTTTGAAAAAACATTTAGTCAATGTGAAGCAAGTTGAAAAAAGACCTTTTTGACCTTGAGAAGGTCATTGAAGGTCAAATGTCAAATCTAAAGTCAGATTTGAACTTCTGAGAACATGTAGATGATTTAGAAAAAAATTGAAGTCAGTCTTAACAGTATTTGTTAAAGTGTGCGCCAAAGTTTAAAACTGCGCAGGCGCACCGCTCTCGCTAAACTATATAAAGAGATTGCCCGGTACACGATTCAGAGGTAAGCCAGGAAGGCGAACGATATTCGTCTCGTGATGATTTCCCATATAATCTTAACCAGGGAAGTTTCAACATTGAAATTGAAAATTACTATTAGATATACTTTGTATATGTTATTTATGAAGCTATTTAGTGTTTGCATCAATCAAATGGCTCATTTTGAACATATAAAACGTATTTGTGTTTTGTTTCCCAGGGAATTGTATTGTATGTAGTACACACATAAATAGTGTACATTATACTTGAATAGCCTGGTTTACATAATATTGAAGGGCATGCTGATTACATGTACACGAGTACATGAATGAAGGCCTAATATTGATATACGTAGCTTGCATACCTAAATAAAAAATAAACTCTTCTAATCCCCTAATGTAAACACGGCGGTATACGTAGCCCGATTTATCGGGGACTTTAAGTTATAGGAAGTTGTAAGAAATTGTTACAGACGCCGGACGCCAACCGCCGGACGCCAACCGCCGGACGCCAACCGCCGGACGCCAACCACCAACCGCCGGACGCCGTCGCAAAAAAAAACGGAGACCATAACAATATGTCACCACTTTTGGTGGTGACATAAAAAAATTGAAGTCAGTCTAAACAGTATTTGTTAAGTTATAGGAAGTTGTAAGAAATTGTTACAGACGCCGGACGCCAACCTCCAACCACCAACCGCCGTCGGAAAAAAAACGGAGACCATAACAATATGTAACAATAATAACTGCGCTGATATATCTAACCAATAATCCATACAGTCATTTGTTGAATGGTGGTCAAGGCGACAACTTTACTCTACAGATTGAAACTGATGATTTTCCAACTTGACCTTTGCACAGAATTTTCACTGATAATATGTTCTTTTAGTTATTTCGATTCTTTTTAGGTGATTTCATTTGCAATGTGTGAATATCTAATTTAAGCCCAAGACTTGATGCATTGTGGCTATATTCATCCACTCAGGTGTTTTTTTTCCTAAACTTCACCTTGATGCTGCCCATCTCGTGCAAAGGTTGAAAAAAATAATACCTCTTGGAGGAATGATTCAGTCACATTGTACTAAGTCCAAGGCTTAAATCCTTAAATAAACAAGGCACAGACGTGAACAATATCGTACCTAAAACACAGCAGTGTGACAGTAAAGAATTTAGGACGGAAATCCAAAATGGCCACCTTAAAATTTACCCAGAATGCCCAAAAACTAATCAGTTCTTAACTTTGATACGTAGAAACATCCCTGAAAATTTCAGATGAATCCATCAAATGGTTTGACTGGAAACCTGTAGACAAGTCTTGAAAGTGAAGATTTTAGGATGGAAAATCCAAAATGGCCACCTTAAAATTAACCAAGAATGCCCAAAAACTAATCAGTTGTTAACTTTGATATGTAGAAACATCCCTGTAAATTTCAAATGAATCCATCAAATGGTTTGGCTGGAAACCTGTAGACAAGTCTTGAAAGTGAAGATTTTAGGATGGAAAATCCAAAATGGCCACCTTAAATTTTACCCAGAATGCCAAAAAACTAATCAGTTCTTAAGTTTGATATGTAGAAACATTCCTGAAAATTTCAGATGAATCCGTCAAATGGTTTGGCTGGAAACCTGTAGACAAGTCTTGAAAGTGAATATTTTAGGACGGAAAATCCAAAATGGCCACCTTAAAATTTACCCAGAATGCCCAAAAACTAATCAGTTCTTAACTTTGATACGTAGAAACATTCCTGAAAATTTCAGATGAATCTGTCAAATGGTTTGGCTGGAAACCTGTAGACAAGCTGAAAAGTGAGACGCCGCCCGCCCGCCGCGGGTGGGAAAATCCAAAATGGCCACCTTAAAATTTACCCAGAATGCCCAAAAACTAATCAGTTCTTAACTTTGATACGTAGAAACATTCCTGAAAATTTCAAATGAATCCGTCAAATGGTTTGGCTGGAAACCTGTAGACAAGTCTTGAAAGTGAAGATTTTAGGACGGAAAATCCAAAATGGCCACCTTAAAATTTACCCAGAATGCCCAAAAACTAATCAGTTCTTAACTTTGATACGTAGAAACATTCCTGAAAATTTCAGATGAATCTGTCAAATGGTTTGGCTGGAAACCTGTAGACAAGCTGAAAAGTGAGACGCCGCCCGCCCACCCGCCGCCCGCCCGTCAAGCTGACGACAATATCGTACCTTTATTAGGTACGATAAAAAAGACATTAACATGCAAAATGTCGCCACATGCCATTTGTTGACACCCGTGGAATGCCATCCACAAAAAGAATATCAGAAAAACCATATTTTGATTCCACCTTTTTTCATAACCCCTGTGAACAGAAGGTAAATTGTCCATTAACAATGTAATACTTTAAGTATTGAAATTTGAGATAATTGTGAACAGAAAAAAATACACTACCAGATGCACATTAAAAAATCAAAAGGCAAGTCTTAGTTCGGACTTCGTTCTCCAAACTGAGACTAGTCCTTTGACAGTTAGTTTATTATGATTCACTGCAGGTGTCATTCAAATTCTACACAACCTATTAACATACTGTAAACCTCAGAACAATTTTTAGATATATAATACTAATATATTTTAATTCATTCTTTACTTTAACATTTATTTACAAATAATTTCTACCTGGACCCTGTCATTCTTGCTGTCAGCAATCATCATGTTACCATGGAGATCGATGCTGACACCAGATGGCTCTCTGAACAATCCATGATCTGTGCCAAATCCGCCAAAGTCATAGACGAGCGAACCATTAAAGTTTGTCATGTAAATATGGCTGTGACCTAAAAGATACAATTTCAATTTAATTTCAATTTTATTTATTATACCATCACCCAAATAAAGGGTATTAGGCAAAAGTACATACAGTAAATAAGTATATAACAATTAAGTATTTCATAACAAACATATTTACAATTGCTTCCCAGCCTCATTTAGAAACTTACATAATGCTAACAATACTTTACTACAACAAATGAGCACTTGGAGTAAAGGGAAATACAATGTACTTAAATATTTTTTTTATTACAACTGAATTTTCAAGATATGTCATAAGAAAAATGGGTAGTATTTATACTAAACATTCACTTACCCAAATCACTAACTATCAAATGTTGATCGAAAACATCTAGAAATCTGCACTTTGATCCACGCTTGTGTTCAAGAATTGGAGAAAACAAACTTTGTTGGATGAGCTGACCATCTTGGTTGAATATAAAAAGACTTGGGTCAATTCGCTGTGGGTCAACCGTGACTAGATCTCCAAAGCTGTTCAATGCAATACCTGTTCAAAAAAAATAGCAAGAGTTATTTAATACATGTGTGGAACATATCTGGTACCTCTACAGGGTTTCCCTTAAATATGTTCTAATCCTTAGCTTTAACAGCCATATTATGTCACTTAACTGTCTGCACGATATCTGAATTGTTCTTTATTACATTATAACTAGACTTCATGGGACAATTTTACAAGAGGTTTCAGATGACTACTCAACTAGATGTACTTTTTATGCACAAAAGTTCATGCTGTTGAAATCAAGGGGACAAAAAATCGACACCCTGTATCACCCTGGGTATAGTCTGTCACGTGACTTCATGGATGACGTGTGCGCGAGTGATTCGCATTTTCTTTCGCTTGAGGTTTGTAATCACACTTTTTACATGTTTTAAGATTTTGTATCTCTGTGAAACTTGTCCCGTACCATCAATGTCTGAAGACGATCTAATTCACCAAATATCTCATCCAAGCGTGTCCCGGTTAAAGAGAAATTCGCACTTTTGTGTCTCGCAAAATGACGTGTGCGCGAGTAAATCCAATTTTACGAAGGATGGGTGCGCGAGTCTAAAATATTTTTATTCACTTGAGACAATTCTGCAAGCTAAGGCAGAATACAACTCACGTGACATTTGTTTTTGTCATCTTAAAGTAGTATGTTAAAGAATAGTTTGCTATTTTGTAGATGTTTCATGTATGGCACATACATGTCTACGTTTAATGACAATAAATGTTTTGAAATAGCTTGTAGGGCTGTCCGGCATTGCAGGTGAATTAAAATTTGAACCAAAAATTGAATTAAATTTTTGGCGGTCTCATAAAACCGGCAGCATATTCATTTATTGACATCCCATACAAGGGGGGGGGGGTCAGAGTTGTTATGTGGTTACTCGGCATCCGCCACGATCAGAACCATGTAAGGAATAGTAAGGGGACGCCCATGATACCAAGTAATATCAAATAATTATAGGAGCTTCTAACTTCTTCCGCATCCCCACCCTTGGTATACGCAGCTGACAAAATGGATCGGTACGGGTCAAAAGCTGGACCGGTACGGGTTAACGGTTTTATTTGAATTTAAAACAGCTATAACTTGCTCAATATTGACTTCTTCGTATCTAAGTTGAAATATATGATCCCTCCGAATGATTTTAAGTACCCCCAAAGTTCACCCGTACAGGTCCAGCTTTTGACCCATACCGGTCCATTTCGTCAGCTGCGTATACCAAGGGTGATCCCACATACTTTGTTTTTACAGACTCAGAAATCAATGTTCGCTATAAATGTAGCAATATAATATGAGCTTTCGTGTACTCAGATCCTCCATTTGTAAAAAAACAATTGAAGAACAGCATAATAGAAAGTCAAATACAAAATTGATTTGCGCCCAAAATAGTTTGGGTAATGATTCCCGTCACTACCATGCATTTGTCCCCAAAGCAAGGTATTCAGATGGGTAAAATCTTGATACCTCCCCCTCCCCTACTAGAAATGATTTGAATTTGGTTTAAAAATGTATACCCCAAGAACACTTTAAGGTATCATAAATTATTGAGGTAGTTATTAGTTAGAAAACACCGTGCCCTTATACACCCTTGGTATACGCAGCTAACGAAAATTGACCGGTACGGGTCAAAAGCTGGACCGGTACGGGTTAACGGTTTTATTTGAATTTAAAACAGCCATAACTTGCTCAATATTGACTTCCTCGTGTCTAATTTGAAATATATGATGCCTCCCGATGCTTTTAAGTAACCCAATTTTTTAAAGATTTTTAAACGGACCAAATTCTCTAAATGCGCATTTATGCTCTTTTCTATGGTGTAAATGTCATGCTATTTACCTCTTGTGAGTTTCAATGACGCGCGTTTGATTTTATAAAAAAATGCCAAACTTTGTGACAAAGAATTTCATCCTACTTTCAGCGAGAAGACGGACCGGTTCGGGGCGATAGCATGAACATAATTTAGGAATCTTTATACATGTGTTTAAGTTTGGCATTTTTTATAAAATCAAACGCGCGTCATTGAAACTCACAAGATGTAAATAGCATGTCATTTACATCATACCTTGATGGGGAAAAATAGATCTTACAAGTTAGAAGTACTAAATAAAAGTTATCGTGAAAATGAGACAGTCGTTCTTATATAAATGCGCATTTAGAGAGTTTTGGTCCGTTTAAAAATCTGTAAAAAATTGGGGTACTTAAGAGCATCGGGAGGCATCATATATTTCAAATTAGACACGAGGAAGTCAATATTGAGCAAGTTATGGCTGTTTTAAATTCAAATAAAACCGTTAACCCGTACCGGTCCAGCTTTTGACCCGTACCGGTCAATTTTCGTTAGCTGCGTATACCAAGGGTGTTATAGTATTTATTACAATTCTAGAACCTTGTAACAAAATCAATATTGTGTCTAGCTTGCAGAATTGTTTAAAATGAATATAAATATGTTAGACTCGCGCACCCATCCTTCGTAAAATTCGATTTACTCGCGCACACGTCATTTTGCGAGACACAAAAGTGCGAATTTCTCTTTAACCGGGACACGCTTGGATGAGATATTTGGTGAATTAGATCGTCTTCAGACATTGATGGTACGGGACAAGTTTCACAGAGATACAAAATCTTAAAACATGTAAAAAGTGTGATTACAAACCTCAAGCGAAAGAAAATGCGAATCACTCGCGCACACGTCATCCATGAAGTCACGTGACAGACTATACCCAGGGTGTGTATGTATGTGTATATATTTATTGCCCTTTATATAAAGGAGATAATTAAAAGGTGGTTTAGTTGGGAGATGTTCCACTAACAGAGATTTATGCAACCCTGTGTCAATTAGTCCTGGGTCTCTGAAAATTGTAATCGAGGTGTTTCACTTTACATGTATTGCTGTACAGTATATAACAGTGACGAGATCAATTTGTATCCTAAATACTGTAGCCTATTACTCATGGACACATGTTTACAGGTTTATTAGGTCAAATGTACGGTAATAAGCTTAATTTATTACATATTTTTTTATCTTAATATATCAGCTTCCTATTTCTAGGTTCATTGGTTGTTGCGACAACACAGTAGCCTGAAATTTTTTGGACAAACGATTATATATTACATCATGTCAAAATATTTTACCATAGGGAGACTGCAAAATGTCTTTTCCAAACGACCTCATCTTTTCTCCATTCTTGTTGAAGACTTGAATTGTTTTCATGTCCTTCACAAAGATGTCACCTGCATCATTTGTTACTGCGGCTGATGGCCTCTTAAATACTGCAGTTCCCTAAATATACAGATGTACATGTATGCATTCAGCATATTTATCCTGACCTTTTAAAACTCATTAGCAAGGCACATGGTGAGCATCATCCCTAAATATTAAATGTGGCTCCTTAGAAATTTGTGCAAACGAAATGAGGTACATAGTTTGTCTTGAAATGTGCAGAGAACTACCTGCCTACGAACTGACATATATGCTTTTCTTTGGTCAGATGAGAACAGAGCTTTATCCTTAGCCAACATTTTTTATACAATGGGTGAAAAGTGAACACTAATAAAAAGACACTGTTAGTTAACATTGCTCAAGTCCTACTATCACAAGTATATCTGATGAAACAACTAATATAAATGTACATCAAGAGGCGTAGCCAGCAATTTTTAAGGGGTGTGATTTTTTGGATTTTCATCACTGAAAGTGAAGTGACCCCTAAAAGTGGAAAAGGTGGTACGGGGTTCACCCCTGGAAATGTATATGGCGCATTCCAAGCATTTCAAACTATGATTTGTTCATTTTTTCAACAAATTTTACAAAATCGCTTTTTTTCTTTTTTTGTGGAGGATGTGGGATCGCACCCATCTCATCCCCCCTGGCTACACCCATGACATCATGCAATGTATACTAAAAATACATCAAAATATCTCACTGAGTCTCCCAAGGTGAACTTGTTTGTTCCATCTGGTGTGAAAACTTTTACCATGTCGTTGCCATTATCACAAATTATGACATCACCACTTGGTGCCACGGTAACACCAATAGGGAAGCTCAAACTTTGTGCATCTTTTCCCTTCTGTCCTATTGTATTCACATGTTTGGCAAAAATTGCTTATGAAAAGAAACAAAGCTTATCAAATCACAGTGTACAAAGTTTGATCACAGTATTATTTTATTTATTTAATGTATTAGTGCATAATCTTAAGTTTTTGAAAACAAACCAAAGAAATATTCAGATACAAATATCTAGGTAATAAAAAAGATAAGTTCCAAAATAACAAGACAAAATGGTAATCTAAGATGACTTTTTAATTTAAGAATGCTTAAACGGAAATGTACTCCTGATCTCACCTGGTATTGGTTTGTTGTGGTTACGTTGAGCATGGCAACTCACATGGTTCATAATGGCACTATATTCACCCATAGGTGTCACTCGTCTCTTTGTTGGCTTTGATGGGACATCATTTGACTTGTTCGTGTTTGCTCTCATTTTACCATTATCTGAGGTTCCAGCTGGTACTTTTGAGTTTGTATTTAAATGACTTCCTTGCTCTTTGTTGGTTTCGTTTACTTTCTCTTGCTCGGTAAGTTTGTTACTTGTATTGTCTGTTGATTTGGCAAAGGTGATAATACGTCTATGAGGTTTGTCATCGACAATAAGCGCCCTGCTAGATTTCGTTTTTGTTTGGGCACTGCCCCCCATAATAGTGACTTTTACACTTGCATGTTCATTTGAGGTTACATTCTCAACTGTGTTAATGACCTTCCCTTTGGGTTTGATGGCGGCTGGGTTGTCACTACGAAAGCCCCTGCCTCGCGATCGCCCAAATCTTAAATCGGTTTCTGAACCTTGGCTTGGCACACTTGCTGATCTTGGCCTATCTAATAAGTTTGTGTCACTTTGTGGGGTCTGTTTGGGGACCCCTTCAGCTGAACTGATCAATTCCCTCGCTTGCGTCAGAATTTTTGAAACAGTTTTTTCAGATATCCCTTGATCAGAATCCAATTCTTTATCCTTATTAGTTACTGTCCTTTGAAATTTTCCTGCTATGTTGACACGTATGGCTTTCCCAGAATCTTTCTCAGCAATCCTTTTTGGGCTTGTTGGACTTTGAGGCTTGACTGGAAGATGTGGAGACTCTCCTACCATTTTGCCTTAAAAAATAAGACACACAATGATTAAAATTGTACATCATCGAAGAAAGGTAGAGGAGGATGGAGGATGGGACAAACCAAATGTGAAATATTTAGATTCTAATGAGCACTGATTTCTTGTATGAGTTTTGCTACTTGTAAATATTTTTTGTCTTTGGATCATATGCCCCTTGGGTTGTCTTCCACTATTGTGACTGTACTTGTATTATTTGGAATTTAGGAAATAAATAAAACAACCAAACAAACAAAATGGCTGCAACTTCATTAACCCAGCATGCCCTACCTTGGCACTTCTGCTCTTGCAACTGTAAAATTGTCAAGTTGAGCAGATAAGCAGTTTTCTTGAAATATGGATAACTAGATTTGTGTAATGCCTGCCAACATGCCACATCATCAGCACCAGACGACAAAACAGCACTTTTTCAAAATGCGATAAAAAACAGGATATATTGTATTGCCATTCATTGCAGTAGACTAGCTTCACTGAAAATTCAACTGAGTTTCCGTATTGGTTCAATAAGCTCACAACTGCTTACCTTTATCATCATGGAGCACTTTGCGCCGTTTCAAGGCTTGTTGTGGTGTCTTTGTGGTCCCCATCATCATATTGTCATCCTCATTCAAACCTTTTAACATTGTAGCTGTTTAATTTTATATTTAAGTACAGTACACATAAACATATGGTAAAAATGCATTGGCCTTCAATGTATATCAATACTGGTCCACAACATGGTGATACTAATTGGTGTTAGTACATGTATCATACAATACAGTGGACAAAATTCTTTGGATATTTAACCTTCACATAAATCTGGATTCCAAATACTTAGTTATGCTAACTAATAGAGTTCCGACTGCAAAGACCTACAAAGATTTCTTCTAACATCCCTAAACTTGGAGAAATAATTCAAAACAAGACACATAGTGATAAATATGGCACTTTGAAGACTGAAATGGTCACCATGTAATTACCCAGCATACCCTGAAATGATCACCATGCAATTACCCAGCATACCCTGAAATAGTCACCATGTAATTTACCCAGCATACCCTGAAATAGTCACCATGTAATTACCCAACATACCCAGAACCTTATCAGATCTTGGCACTAATCTGCTCCTGCATTGGCCACTTTTTTTTGTGGTGACAACAAAGTGGTGTACAAAAGCAGTTTTTGAGGTAATTCAAAATGATAACTTTGAAAGTGGAAAACTTGCTATGAGATATTACAAAAAATGCAAAATTGCTATCTTCTCATAGCAGACAAATCTTCCAATCCCGCCCAGTGAGTATATGTACATACCTCCAAACATTGTAGACTTTGGCATGTCTCCACTTCCAAATTTAAATACAGGACTTGTAGATCGTGGTCTGGCATTTTCTGGTTCAGCAAAGTTGTATACACAGGGCTGTACAGGATCACCTGGTTGTGCAGCAGTAGGACTGGTAGACTTTGATCTCTCCTTGTTATTAAATGAAAAGTATATTTACTTTCAATTTTTGAATATCTTAAGTTTACTGTCCATTACTGTAGCAAAACGAGCGTTACGTAACATTTATAATGCGCTATTGTTTGTCAACTCAACCTCACAACAAAATGACTACCTTGTTGAAAAATTAGAAATGGAAAATAAAGATTTATCTCGACATTCATTAAGAAAAATGCAAATACAAGCATCTTAAACAGGCTTATATTCATGTATTTTAAAATCTATTGTTAAGTCTATTGTCTAGTCATGACATCATAAAATACTTACTGGGTGAGTCTGCTGCTCTTGTTCCAATGTGACATCATTTGTGTCCTCAGCACTGGTGTTTTAAAATATATTGTTAAGTCTATTGTCTAGTCATGACATCATAAAATACTTAGTCTGCTGCTCTTGTTCCATCGTGACATCATAAGTGTCCTCAGCACTGGTGTTTTAAAATCTATTGTGAAATCTATTGTCTAGTCATGACATCATAAAATACTTATTGGGCGAGTCTGCTGCTCTTGTTCCATCGTGACATCATTAGTGTCCTCAGCACTGGTGTTTTAAAATCTATTGTGAAATCTATTGTCTAGTTATGACATCATAAAATACTTACTGGGTGAGTCTGCTGCTCTTGTTCCATTGTGACATCATTTGTGCCCTCAGCACTGGTGTTTTAAAATCTATTGTTTAGTCTATTGTCTAGTTATGACATCATAAAATACTTACTGGGTGAGTCTGCTGCTCTTGTTCCATTGTGACATCATTGGTGTCCTCGGCACTGGTGTTTTAAAATATATTGTTTAGTCTATTGTCTAGTTATGACATCATAAAATACTTACTGGGCGAGTCTGCTGCTCTTGTTCCATTGTGACATCATTTGTGACCTCCGCACTGGTGTTTTAAAATCTATTGTTATGTCTATTGTCTAGTTATGACATCATAAAATACTTACTGGGCGAGTCTGCTGCTCTTGTTCCATTGTGACATCATTTGTGCCCTCAGCACTGGTGTTTTAAAATCTATTGTTATGTCTATTGTCTAGTTATGACATCATAAAATACTTACTGGGCGAGTCTGCTGCTCTTGTTCCATTGTGACATCATTTGTGCCCTCAGCACTGGTGTTTTAAAATCTATTGTTATGTCTATTGTCTAGTTATGACATCATAAAATACTTACTGGGTGAGTCTGCTGCTCTTGTTCTATTGTGACATCATTTGTGCCCTCAGCACTGGTGTTTTAAAATCTATTGTTATGTCTATTGTCTAGTTATGACATCATAAAATACTTACTGGGCGAGTCTGCTGCTCTTGTTCCATTGTGACATCATTTGTGCCCTCAGCACTGGTGTTTTAAAATCTATTGTTATGTCTATTGTCTAGTAATGACATCATAAAATACTTACTGGGTGAGTCTGCTGCTCTTGTTCTATTGTGACATCATTTGTGCCCTCAGCACTGGTGTTTTAAAATCTATTGTTATGTCTATTGTCTAGTTATGACATCATAAAATACTTACTGGGCGAGTCTGCTGCTCTTGTTCCATTGTGACATCATTTGTGCCCTCAGCACTGGTGTTTTAAAATCTATTGTTATGTCTATTGTCTAGTTATGACATCATAAAATACTTACTGGGCAAGTCTGCTGCTCTTGTTCCATTGTGACATCATTTGTGCCCTCAGCACTGGTGTTTTAAAATCTATTGTTATGTCAATTGTCTAGTTATGACATCATAAAATACTTACTGGGCGAGTCTGCTGCTCTTGTTCCATTGTGACATCATTTGTGCCCTCAGCACTGGTGTTTTAAAATCTATTGTTATGTCAATTGTCTAGTTATGACATCATAAAATACTTACTGGGCGAGTCTGCTGCTCTTGTTCCATTGTGACATCATTTGTGCCCTCAGCACTGGTGTTTTAAAATCTATTGTTATGTCTATTGTCTAGTTATGACATCATAAATTACTTACTGGGTGAGTCTGCTGCTCTTGTTCCATTGTGACATCATTTGTGCCCTCAGCACTGGTGTTTTAAAATCTATTGTTATGTCTATTGTCTAGTTATGACATCATAAAATACTTACTGGGCGAGTATGCTGCTCTTGTTCCATTGTGACATCATTGGTGTCCTCAGCACTGGTGTTTTAAAATATATTGTGAAATCTATTGTCTAGTTATGACATCATAAAATACTTACTGGGTGAGTCTGCTGCTCCTGTTCCATTGTGACATCATTGGTGTCCTCAGCACTGGTGTTTTAAAATCTATTGTTATGTCTATTGTCTAGTTATGACATCATAAAATACTTACTGGGCGAGTCTGCTGCTCTTGTTCCATCGTGACATCATTAGTGTCCTCAGCACTGGTGTTTTAAAATCTATTGTGAAATCTATTGTCTAGTTATGACATCATGAAATACTTACTGGGTGAGTCTGCTGCTCTTGTTCCATTGTGACATCATTTGTGTCCTCAGCACTGGTGTTTTAAAATCTATTGTTTAGTCTATTGTCTAGTTATGACATCATAAAATACTTACTGGGCGAGTATGCTGCTCTTGTTCCATTGTGACATCATTGGTGTCCTCAGCACTGGTGTTTTAAAATCTATTGTGAAATCTATTGTCTAGTTATGACATCATAAAATACTTACTGGGTGAGTCTGCTGCTCCTGTTCCATTGTGACATCATTTGTGTCCTCAGCACTGGTGTTTTCAAGGCTTTGAAGCTCTGATTGTACCTCTTCCACTTCCTGTTCAATATTATCATTTGAGAGGTTAAGTTAGAATTGATTAAAAGAACATGAAACATATAATAAAATTATGGTTCCCTTAGGTCTATTTTCCCTTCAAAGATTTTCATGATTGCTTCCAAGCCCGCCCTATAATTTATTTTTTGGCAAAATGAAGTCTTACTTTTGATCTTCATAGTATTTCCAATGGATTGATAATTTCTTGATCTTTCATTGGACACCAAGAACAACTCAAACAGACCACACCAGGGTATTAAAAAATGTTTTTGATCAGTCAATTTTTATACGTCAATGAAAGATGGCGATAGTGTTTGCATCACATGATCCATTCATTTTTAGTAGAATATTTACTGATCACACATGAATTGAGCCAAACCCATAATACAATATTAGATATGGTAAATCACCATAGATATATCAGGAAAATAAAAATACCAACAAAACAGAGAAGGCTGAGAAGATGTCAATTGTTTAGAGGTCTGGTATTTTATCATTTTTTAACCTTGCTTTATGTACATTTGGTTTTCTGAAAGTTGCCTTGTATGCATACAATAACCTATAATTGAGTCAATGTAATGTCCATTTTTGAAAATTGAATATTTTGACCTTTGAAAGACAGTGACTGACAACTGACTCGCCATGTGAGCTTAAAAGAAAGAAATAACCTGAATAGTTCATAAGAGAATATTTTAAAGGGGATTCATGGGATAAAAAATAAATAAAATGTTGAGTGTACTAACCTCAGTGACTTTCGTCAAGTTGATATTCATAGGAGGCAATGTCCTATCACTACTGGGAGTACTGAACAATCTGCGTGCTTGGTCTCTAGATGGTTCTGTTATGCTAGTTGTATTCAGCTTCTCACTAATGTCACTCACAGAGTTGGTATTAACATGTTGACTCTCCTCTGCCTCTCTTGCAATTTCTCTATCACTATTGCCTATAATAATTAAATGAATATCAATACATGCAATTTGTCTTTGGGTCATTCTGATATACTAGTTGTGTTCAGCTTCACACTAATGTCACTCACAGAGTTGGTATCAACATCTTCTGCCTCTCTTGTAATTTCTCTATCACTATTGCCTATAATAATTAAATGAATATCAACACATGCAATTTGTGTATGGGTCATTCTGTTATACTAGTTGTGTTCAGCTTCACACTAATGACACTTACAGAGTCGGTATTAACATGGTGACTCTCTTCTGCCTCTCTTGCAATTTCTCTATCACTATTGCCTATAATAATTAAATGAATATCAATACATGCGATTTGTGTAGGGGTCATTCTGATATACTACATTTAGTTGTGTTCAGCTTCTCACTTATGTCACTCACAGAGTTCGTATTAACATGGTGACTCTCTTCTGCCTCTCTTGCAATTTCTCTATCACTATTGCCTATAATAATTAAATGAATATCAATACATGCGATTTGTGTATGGGTCATTCTGATATACTACATTTAGTTGTGTTCAGCTTCTCACTAATGTCACTCACAGAGTTGGTATTAACATGGTGACTCTCTTCTGCTTCTCTTGCAATTTCTCTATCACTATTCCCTATAATAATTAAATGAATATCAATACATGCGATTTGTGTATGGGTCATTCTGATATACTACATTTAGTTGTGTTCAGCTTCTCACTTATGTCACTCACAGAGTTCGTATTAACATGGTGACTCTCTTCTGCCTCTCTTGCAATTTCTCTATCACTATTGCCTATAATAATAATTATGTGAATATCAATACATGGGATTTGTGTATGGGTCATTCTGATATACTACATTTAGTTGTGTTCAGCTTCTCACTTATGTCACTCACAGAGTTGGTATTAACATGGTGACTCTCTTCTGCCTCTCTTGCAATTTCTCTATCACTATTGCCTATAATAATAATTATGTGAATATCAATACATGGGATTTGTGTATCGGTCATTCTGATATACTACATTTAGTTGTGTTCAGCTTCTCACTTATGTCACTCACAGAGTTCGTATTAACATGGTGACTCTCTTCTGCCTCTCTTGCAATTTCTCTATCACTATTGCCTATAATAACTAAATGAATATCAATACATGCGATTTGTCTTTGGGTCATTCTGATATACTACATTTAGTTGTGTTCAGCTTCTCACTTATGTCACTCACAGAGTTGGTATTAACATGGTGACTCTCTTCTGCCTCTCTTGCAATTTCTCTATCACTATTGCCTATAATAATTAAATGAATATCAATACATGCGATTTGTGTAGGGGTCATTCTGATATACTACATTTAGTTGTGTTCAGCTTCTCACTTATGTCACTCACAGAGTTCGTATTAACATGGTGACTCTCTTCTGCCTCTCTTGCAATTTCTCTATCACTATTGCCTATAATAATTAAATGAATATCAATACATGCGATTTGTCTTTGGGTCATTCTGATATACTAGTTGTGTTCAGCTTCTCACTAATGTCACTCACAGAGTTGGTATTAACATGGTGACTCTCCTCTACCTCTCTTGCAATTTCTCTATCACTATTGCCTATAATAATTTAATCATGAATATCAACAGTAAGGGAAGGAAGTTACACCTGGTTAGAAGACAACAAATTAATACAAAGTTAAAGGATCAAATGACACTCATTTCTCCAATCATCAGACAGATCACAAATTATACACCACAAAATAGTATTCTATTTACTCTTTTTGGGTCATTTTGAAATGCTACAGAAACGTAAGACATATATAAGAAAGTAGACAAGAACACAAATGTGTACAATATGTCCCCACCAATGGGTGATCCTGTCAAATGGTTATCCTGAAATGAGTAGACAAGACTTTACTGTTACAATTTTGGGATGGAAAATGCAAGAATTTACCCAGAATGCCAAAAAATTAGTCAGCTCTAGATTTTCATACTAAGAATCATCCCTGAAAATTTGAAATTGATCCGTGAAACAGTAAACCAGAAAACACGTAAACAAGACTTTACAGACAAGATTTTAGGACGGAAAAATCCAAAATGGCTGCCTTGAAATTTACCCAGAATGCCAAAAAACTAATCAGATCTAGATTTTCATAATAAGAATCATCCCTAAAAATTTGAAATTTATCTACCAAATGGTTCACCTGAAAACGCGTAGACTTTACAGACAAGATTTTAGGACGAAAAATCCAAAATGGCTGCCTTGACATTTACCCAGAATGCCAAAAAACTAATCAGTTCTAGATTTTCATACTAAGAATCATCCCTGAAAAGGACAGGTGGCGGTAAACCCCTCTTTTAGCCCCCCTACAAAACAAGTATATATTGACATGGAATTGAAGAGGAAGTATGACTCATTACTTAAAATGTGATTTCTGAGAGTTTTGACATTTGACCTTGACACTAGGGTGGTTTAAAGGTCAACTTTGAGAGTTGCTATTTTTGTCAAAATTTTACTGTTTCTAATCCAAGAAATGAGAGCAGTTGGCTTTATTTTGATTGTGACTGATAAAAAGACATGTGAATAAAAATAAATTTTTTTTTAATAAATTATCACGGGCAATTACCTGAAAATCTTGAGAATAAATACCACTATGGGCATTTTTAGGGGGACTAAAATTTCTTGTTTCAAAAATGATTGCTCTTGTTGCCTTTCGAGACTCTAACAGTATCCTAAGCATGTTTTAAGAGTTGAGATGTGATTATTATTTTAAATGCCCATGGGCAATTTGGATAAAATGACTGAAATTAAATGCACACAAGGGCACTTCAAAAAGAATGAATTTTCTTATTTCAATTGCTTCTCGCCAGTTTTCTAAACATGTTTGCCATATTCTAAATAGTTATAGGGTCACTTTTACTAAATGCCCATTGGCATTTGGCATTTTATTTGGCATTTGAAATTAAAATGTTTGAATGTACACTTACTTTTAAAGTTATGTGCCAATTTGCAGTTCCCATATTTGAAACACAAATAATTCAGAGAAATCCTCTCTCAATATATATCATAAAATATAAGGCAGCATCGTGTATGAATGGCATGACACTCAAAGGATTGCCTAAAATAATTTCTACTTATTCCCTATTTAGAAAAACACTTAGGCCATTCAAATATTTTCTTATAATAATGTCACTAAATTCTATTTTGATGGTAAACATAAAGTGTACCCATATTCAGACAGCCTTGTGATAGGGGTTCTTACTGCCAATTTTTCAAAGAAACTGAGAACTTATGCCACTTTTTGAAATTGCACATCTCAAGAAGAAAGGTTTATCTACAACTTGCAATTGGTTTTAAAAGTAAATGGAAGAATGAGTTTTTCAGAAAAAGTCTAAGTGGACCAATAGTCTGTTAAATGGACCTGTTCTTTGAAATTGATCTACCAAACGGTTCACCTGAAAACGCGTAGACAAGACTTTACAGACAAGATTTTAGGACGGAAAATCCAAAATGGCAGCCCTGACCAGTGTCCTCCCTAATTTTTCAAAAGTGAGTGGTGAAAAAGTTTGAATAAAAATTGATGGGTGGTGGCAAAATTATTAGGGTGGTGATAAGTTTACAAAAACGTGCTTAAAAAAATCGGCGCCGCTTCGCGCCGTTAATTAATCACAATCATTTGCATCAACAGCCAATTGTTATAAATATGCTAAACATTTGTTTTGATGTTATGTAATTACATAACATCAAAACAAATGAAATTTAGCACTGTATAATCATCTACTTTAATGACAATAGGCCATGTTGCAATATAAATGCTCAGAGGTTTGTTTTAATTCAATGTTCAATTTAATATCTATTTCCATAATATAATATAAAGTTTAATATACAAATAATTTTCAGTATGTGGCCACATATTTCTTCAATATAATTCAACTATAATTATTGAGTCCGAAATTCCCGGGAAAATGTGCACACATGTTCATTTTCGTTCAGTGTACTCTTCAAAATCGGAGGCTGTGAGTCCTGACCTAGAAAAACATATTTCATTTCTGTGCAAATCAAACTGTTTTTTATCAAAATAGAAGGTAAATTGAAGATTCTTTAGTGCAAGAAAGGTAAGTACAGACATTTCTTTATCTACATAGAGCATTTTGTATCGTTTTCAAGCAAAACGGGCTGAGATTTTGATGTGATTAAAACTTTGATTTTTTCAATTTCTATTTTCACTTTGGGAAATTTTTGTGTCAAAGTCTAATGCGTGGCGCTGTTAATAAATGTGTGGCGCGCAATAAATCAGCGTGGCGCAGCCACAATAACATAGGCTTTTACAAGAAAGTACATCTGAAATTATTTATAAAGCTACTAAATAGTTAAAGTATGAAAACTCAAAAACACCAATCAATATGATACAAAGTATTATCGCGCGCTAACTTTTCTTAAGACATTAAAAATGGCTGACATGACTGAGCTAACGGGTCCAAAACCTAATCAGATGTAGAATGAAGTATGCTGAACAAGATTTTAAAGTTTTAAAAGCAACCGTGAAGCAGTTTTTCTTAAAGTTTGCAGACAAGGATTTTAGCATTTGACTTCAAAATGGCCGACAGGAAGTAGGTATCGAGCTAAAAATCTTTCGTCCACATCTGTATGCACTCATAAGTTATCCCTGAAAATTTGAAGGTGATATCTGTAGCGGTTTTGGAGAAAACTACCGGACGTACGTACGGACGGACGGACGGACAGACAGACAACCGGACGGAGGCGCCTAGGCCGACAATATGGCCCCACACTATGTAGTAGGGACATAACAAGATACAACGCATTAACATACCAAATATCCCCACCTGCCATTTGTTACAGACTCCGAACACCACTCGCCACACGCCAAACACCATCCACAAAAACAAATCTCAAATTTTAAGGCTAACAATATGTCACCACATGTTGTATTGACATTAAAACCTAATGAGCGAGTTAAAACCTATTAGCAACTTAAACTTCTCTTTGTCATATTCAAACTATTGAATCATCGACAAGGCATTAACATGACAAAATGTCACCACCTAAAACAATTTGGTCAATTTAAAGCAAGTTGAAAAAATACCTCTTTGACTTTTTTTGACATTGAGAAGGTCATTGAAGGTCAAATGTCAAATGTAAAGTCAGATTTGAACTTCTGAGAACATGTAGATGATTTTGAAAAAAAATTAAGTAAATTTGAAGCAAGTTGAAAAAAGACCTTTTTGACCTTGAAAAGGTCATTGAAGGTCAAATGTCAAATCTAAAGTCAGATTTGAACTTCTGAGAACATGTAGATGATTTTGAAAAAAAAATTAGTCAATTTGAAGCAAGTTGAAAAAAGACCTTTTTGACCTTGAGAAGGTCATTGAAGGTCAAAGGTCAAATCTAAAGTCAGATTTGAACTTCTGAGAACTTGTAAAGTCAAATTTGAACTTCTGAAAAGATGTAGATGATTTTGAAAAAAAAATTTGGTCAATTTGAAGCAAGTTGAAAACAGACCTTTTTGACCTTTTTTGACCTTGAGAAGGTCATTAAAGGTCAAATGTCAAATCTAAAGTCAGATTTGAATTTCTGAGAACATGTAGATGATTTTGAAAAAAAAATTAGTCAATTTGAAGCAAGTTGAAAAAAGACCTTTTTGACCTTTTTTGACCTTGAGAAGGTCATTGAAGGTCAAATGTCAAATCTAAAGTCAAATCTAAAGTCATATTTGAATTTCTGAGAACATGTAGATGATTTTGAAAAAAAGATTTAGTCAATTTGAAGCAAGATGAAAAAATACCTTTTTGACCTTTTTTGACATTGAAAAGGTCATTGAAGGTCAAATGTCAAATCTAAAGTCAGATTTGAATTTCTGAGAACATGTAGATGATTTTGAAAAAAGAATTTAGTCAATTTGAAGCAAGTTGAAAAAAGACCTTTTTGACCTTTTTTGACTTTGAGAAGGTCATTGAAGGTCAAATGTCAAATCTAAAGTCAGATTTGAAGGTCAAATGTCAAATCTAAAGTCAGATTTGAATTTCTGAGAACATGTAGATGATTTTGAAAAAAAATTGAGTCAATGTGAAGCAAGTTGAAAAAAGACCTTTTTGACCTTGAGAAGGTCATTGAAGGTCAAATGTCAAATCTTAAGTCAGATTTGAACTTCTGAGAACATGTAGATGATTTAGAAAAAAATTGAAGTCAATCTAAACAGTATTTGTTAAGTTATAGGAAGTTGTAAGAAATTGTTACAGACGCCGGACGCCAACCGCCGGACGCCAACCGCCGGACGCCAACCACCAACCGCCGGACGCCGTCACAAAAAAACGGAGACCATAACAATATGTCACCACCAATCACCACTTTTGGTGGTGACATAAAAATATATATTATTTGATTTTCACTGACCTTGCTGATTTCTTAGATTCTCACTAGATGTCTCCACTTGTCTGTCTCCTCCAGCCTCAATTTCAGATCTCTTGGGCCCCAACTCCTTTTTACGACTTTCTGTTTTGTCATAATAATCATCAATTTGTTCTTCCTTGATTCTGATATCACATGATTTTTTATCAGACCAGGGAGGTTCTATTTTGATGTTTTTGCTTTTGTCATTTAACTGATCCTGCACTTCGTAGCGTTTAAAATCGCTACATGTTTTTCCTGCTAGTTGAGTGAGAGACTTGGTACTAAACTCTGCCTGCATCTGAGTAACAGGGACATTCTCCTTCATACTACGTGCACGCTCTCTATCTTGCTCGGCATTTTCAGATGCATTCTGGGTAACAAGCTTATTTAGATTCGCCAAAATCTTCATTGAGACTTTCTTCTTCTTCCTCTTGGTTTCATTTCCCTTTGCTAACATCCCTTGTTTCGTTGACTCCTTAAGAAAAATCACATCATCATCTTCGACAACATCCTCAGTGTCTGACTCCACCTCTTTGACATTTACAGGGAAAGGACTGTGTGTAATATGCTGACCATATAGCGTAATATCTATGTTGTGTTTGCCTTCACGCAGAGGGACAAACTGTACCATATATTTACCATTCTTCATGTCCCTAATCTGAGTTTCGAGTTTGACACCGTCCTGATCAGTGACTCGAGCATTTAAGTGTTTTATGATGTCTGGTACGTACTCAGAAGCAGCAGTTACATGTACCTCGATTAGTTCATCAATACCTGCAATGATATGAAACATTTACTAAGGATTTAAGGCCATGACTCAGAGCATTCTATGCGCTATGCTGAGTCATTCCACTGAAGGGGATGCTTCAAAGTTTAGGAAACAATGGCTGAGTGAAAAGAAGCAGTCACAATGCATAGATTCTTGGGCTTAAATTCTTTTCACACATTGCAAAATATTTTCCACAAAATCAACTAAAAGATGCAAAATCACTAAACAGGCAAGTGTCAAGTTGGCAAAGCATCAATTTTAATCTCCTCACCCTGACAACCATACAACATATACATTATTGGTTGAACAAGGGAATGCAGTTACATGAAAGAGCGTGTTCTGATTGGCTGGAATTGGATGCATTGCCTGGCTGTGTGAATTATTTTAAATACATGTTCAGTATGCTATATCCATTCATTCTTTCTATGATTATTTTCAACATTGTTTGTTAAGAATTTACACAGTATACACAGCCTATCAGGTTGGTTTCTTCTGCTAGTAATTTGACCATCTTTTTTCATGTAACATCTGATACTTTCACCAAACATTGCTTCATGTATCCAACCATCTCTTTGTGTACATCAAGTCTGTTAGTTGGGATGGAACAAAGTCAAATACAGTTAATGTATATTTTGTGTTACCCTGTATTAAAACACTTACCTATATAAGCCTTGTAGACTATGGTTTGATCAATAGAACATGTCACATCTGATACTTTGACCAAACATGGCTTAATGCAGTGATCTCCCCAGCATTAAAGCAAGTGGGCGCAGCACCCACCTGAGATTTTGAAAATAGGCTTGCACCCACCTGAAAATCCATATGCACCCACTTGAAATGAGAAAAATCATGAAAAATTGGCATATTTTGACCAATTTTGGTCTGAATTGTGAAAATGAAAATTTTGTACCCACCCGAGGAAAAATCCTGGGGAGATCACTGTAATGTATCCGACCATCTCCTTGTGTATCAAGTCTGTTAGTTGAGGGGTCGGAACAAATTCAAATACAGTTAAAGTATTTTTGGGTTACCCTGTATTAAAACACTTACCTATATAAGCCTTGTAGACAATAGTTGGATCAACAGAACATGTCACATCTGATACTTTCACCAAACATGGCTTAATGTATCCGACCATCTCCTTATGTATCAAGTCTTGTTAGCTGAGGGGATGGAACAAAGACAAATACAGTTGAAGTATTTTTGGGCTACCCTGTATTAAAACACTTACCTATATAAGCCTTGTAGACTATAGTTGGATCAACAGAACATATCACATCTGATACTTTGACCAAACATGGCTTGATATATCCAACCATCTCCTAATGAATCGAGTCTGTTAGTTGAGGGGATGGAACAAAGACAAATACAGTTAAAGTATTTTTGGGTTACCCTGTATTAAAACACTTACCTATATAAGCCTTGTAGACTATGGTAGGATCAACAGAACAGGTAACATCTGATACTTTCACCAAACATGGCTTAATATATCCGACCATCTCCTTGTGTATCAAGTCTGTTAGTTGAGGGGATGGAACGAAGTCTAATACTGTTAAAGCATCAAATGCAGGTACTTTAGGCATCTTCATCAACTCTCCCAGCTTGAGACTTATCAATTGGCAATCTTCCTGGAGTTGGTCCTCATGGCCTATTAAAGGGAAAACATGTAACCAGTAATTTCCCTAACATAGGAACAAGGCACAGACGTGAACAATATCGAACCTAAAACACAGCATTGTGGTCTTGTTGACCAAGAAAGCAAGATGGCCGCAGAAAAGTTAATCAGCTCTAGAACTTATCACTGTGTAACATATGTAAAAATTTGAACGGTTTGGCTGGAAACCTGTAGACAAGTCTTGAAAGTGAAGATTTTAGGACGGAAAATCCAAAATGGCCACCTTAAAATTTACCCAGAATGCCCAAAAACCAATCAGTTCTTGACGTTGATATGTAGAAACATCCCTGAAAATTTCAGATGAATCCCTCAAATGGTTTGGCTGAAAATCTGTAGACAAGTCATGAAAGTGAAGATTTTAGGACAGAAAATCCAAAATGGCCACCTTAAAATTTAACTAGAATGCCCAAAAACTAATCAGTTCTTGACGTTGATATGTAGAAACATCCCTGAAAATTTCAGATGAATCCCTCAAAAGGTTTGGCTGGAAACCTGTAGACAAGTCTTGAAAGTAAAGATTTTAGGACGGAAAATCCAAAATGGCCACCTTAAAATTTACCCAGAATGCCCAAAAACTAATCAGTTCTTCACGTTGATATGTAGAAACATCCCTGAAAATTTCAGATGAATCCCTCAAATGGTTTGGCTGAAAACCTGTAGACAAGTCTTTTAAGTGACGATTTTAGGACGCCGCCCGCCCGCCCGTCAAGCTGACTACAATATCGTACCTTTTGTTAGGTACGATAAAGTGTGGATGCATCAACTTCATCCTCCTAAGCAGGTATCCAGAATCCGTACCTCCTTCCCCCTGCTATAACCAATTTGGAAGCGCCAGATTAAACTGAATCACTTGATCTAATTATGCGCAATGACTTATACATGATTTCTGTTGCAGTGTTGGGACAGCCAATCGGATTGTGAGTTCTTGATCGGGGAAATACTAACTGCTTATCACAGGGGGTAAAAAGATATTCTGGGTTTTGAAGCCCTGTGATCGGAGGATGCATCAACTTGAGATTTTCAAAATAGGCTAGCACAAAGGATCAAGCTGAACAACTATAAATTTGCATTCAAATAATTGTGAAACTGATTTTTTTAATTCATTTGATAGAATTGTGAAGATATTTTGTTCAGAACATTGTACACTCAAGAATCTTTTTATAAGTTCTGACAACCAACAAGATGAATGAAAATAGTTGAAAGAATTATAATTTTAACATGAAGACATATTCAGCAATCATTATCAATTAATAATAATAAAAAAAGCAAATTGTGACCTTGAAAATTCTCATTGTCTGCGTCTTATGAAACAAGAGAGTTGGCTTTGAGTGAACACTCATTTTTGCACTCTCAGCTGAACAAATTCTGGAGAACTATAATTATATGCTAAACCAATGAAAACACTGTTATCAATAAGTCCAGAGATCCCCCAAGCTTTGTGGCAGAGCAAATAAACTCATTTGATTCTTTTTTTTTTTTTTTTTTATTATTAAATTAATCATTTGTACAAAGGATACATACAATAATACAGTGTAAGTGGCTGTGCTTTTAGCATTATTAGCCACGTTCTACAATTACAATATACAATGTATTCAATCAATAATATTTGATTAAAATAAATGAGATACAATAAGATAAAAGTTGTTTTGTGGAGGATTTCAGACATTTACACATGGCTCGAAGAAAATGGCACTGCACTTTAAAACAATCAGATTCTCAGCTCTACTTAATGTTTTATCACCATTGAGGATCAGAGAAAGTTTATCACGTTGTGTCTTATATTTACGGGAGTATTGTATATTCATATTTTTTAGTTGGTTTTCTAATTCAGTCCAGAATGTTAATCTCAAGTTACATCGAAAAATCACATGGCTGGTTGTTTCACTGTTAATACCACATGAGCAGATAGGGGAATTTACATTGGTAAAGTTATGCGAGTAAAGGTGAGCCTTGAAAATGAAATCACATCGTACTCTGTTAAATATAATTTCTTGGTTTCTTGAGATGGACAGTTCTGATGAGTTAATGACAGTTTCGTTAAAAATATTTCTTTTAAGGCTTGATTTAAATATGCTTAAGCTAGATGAGTTCTTTATATCAGATGGCAGTAGATTCCATTCTGATATTGTTTTTGAGATACAAGATCTTTCATAAAATTTGGATTTTACTGGTAAAATATAGTCAAGTTGGTGTCTTAGTACATGTGTTTGATTTCTTTTTAGTTCAAGTTCAAATATATAGTTTTAGTTCAAATATCTCAGTAACATAAGAAGGCAGCAAATTGTTGTGAGCTCTATACATAAAGGTAGCTCTATGATATTGGCCCACACTATTTGAGAGTGTGGGCCAATTTAAAGTATTCAACACTTTTGTGGTTGATGTTCCATGCATGGCACCTGAACAAATAAGTGCAGCTTTATAGTAAAGGCGGTCTAAAAGTTGTAGTTTTGTCAAATTTGCACATCCGTAAAGAATATCACAATAATCAAAGAGTGGCAAAATAAAAGACTTAAAAATTGTTTCAAGGTGTTTTCCACTTATTTTCTTACTGAAGACTTTTAACGGATTTACGAGTTTATCTATTCTTGCTACAAGTTCAGTAATGTGATAGTCAAAAGTGAGATTTTTGTCCAAAATCAACCCCAAGTGCTTGTGATTGTTTACTCTTGGTAACTTGTCATTACCAAGGGAAAGATCTGGGGTCAAAATTTCGCGCTTTCTTGGATTAAAAAAAGTCATATCTTTACTTTTACTAGCTTTGAAGTTTAATTTCCATGTATTTGACCATAAGAGAATTTTATTTAGATCCTCTTGTAATTCATTATTCTTAGCAGCTGCTGTTTCAGCTGTGAAGGATTGGTAAAGTGACGTGTCGTCTGCATATATAAAACATTTGGTACTTAAGTTATCAGGTAGATCATTGATATAAATTAAGAACAGGAGGGGGCCTAATATGGAGCCTTGAGGTACTCCTGCGTTTATATGGTTCATCTCAGATAGTTCAGACTCATGGCCATCCAATACAACTTTTACTTGTCTATTTGATAGGTAAGATTTCATTAATTCTATGATGTTATGACCAAAACCATACATTTTCAGTTTTTTTAATAGTAGCCCATGGGGCATTGAATCAAAGGCGGCCGAAATGTCAAGATAAATCCCCCTTACATTGGCCCCATTTTCAATTTCATTAGTTATGACATCAATTATACTTAAAAGCTGTGCCTGGGTGCTGTGACCTGGCAAAAAGCCACTTTGGGGGTTATAAAATAAATTGTTCAAAATGAGATGGTCAAAAAGTCTTTTGAAGATTACGCGTTCTGCAACTTTAGATATACAGCTCAGAAGAGTGATAGGTCTATAATTTTTTACATCTGTTTTGTCTTTACTTTTATGAATTGCTACAACGTGGCCTATCTTCCAAGAATGGGGGTATTTATTAAGAATGAACATTTTGTTTAATAATTTTGATAATATGGGTGAAAGTGATGGTGCTGCCATTTTAAGCATTCTATTGCTTAACATGTCAGGGCCAGTAGCTTTATTTGTATCTAACCCAAGTAAAATGCTATAAACCTCTCTATCATTAGTAGAGAGTAGGTCAAAAGATTGATCAGTTCTTGGAATAAAAGTTTCATTTCCTTCTTGATAGTTTATATGATATTTGTCAATGAAATGAGACAGTAGCAAGTTTGCTTTGTCATGGCTATCAGTGTAACTGTTACCTCTAGCATCACAAAGAAGTGGTATTTTACTATTTTTACATTTTCCCAAAAGCCTACTTACAATTGACCAGTATCCTTTGCTTCCATATCTCTGATTACTTAATTTATAGTACAACCTTGATTCCATTGCCTCTTTGGCCTCACGAATAGCATCATTAACAAGATTACATTGATCAGTATATTTTTTAAAGTATTTGTCATCATGTGTTTTCCTGTACTTTCGATGTAATTTATTTCTTTTATTTATCAAGGTTTTGATATCGCTTGTAAACCATGGCTTATCCGTAGGTTTAATTTCAATGTCAGAGTTTGGAATAAGATCTGTAAAAATTGCAAGTAACCCTCTAGAAAAATTGCTTACTATGTCATCTAAGTCATTACTACTATCTATCAAATGATCAAAGTCTGCTGCTCGAACTGAATTGTTAATTATACTTATATCTGCTTGGTCATATTTCCAAATTTTTCTTGAATAGGGACGGTTTTTAAGAGTTTTAAGAAAACACTCCGTGTTTATTGAGCAATGGTCAATCGGTCCAATCGGAGGAGAGACATAGGCATTTGTTATAATATCAGGGCTATTTGAAATGAGAAGATCGATACATGATCTACTAGTATCATTTGATTCTCTCACCTAACTCAAGCAGACGCTCAGCTTGCATGCTTGCTTTCTTAATCTGGTCCAAATGTTGATTTAGGATTACTTTGTATGTCGCAAGGGACTTTTCTCTCTCTCCCTTTACCTTCCCCAAGTCTTGGATGATCTCCTGCTGCACCTGCGTTGAAAACAAGTTATATTTGGCATGAGGGATTACCATATAAGGGATTATCAGATTTGTTTGCTATGGGGGATTTGTTGAATTTCATGTCTGAATCTGACTGTTGATGTCAAAGACAATTCCTCAGAGGAGACAACAAATTTTAGCATTATTTTTGTAAAACCTGTCTTCGTGAACACCTCTTTCTAGTGAACACCTGTCTCTTGTAGACAACCTTTCTTCACACAAAATTGCAAACAAGCCACAGGGTGAACAGAATCGCACCCTTAAACAGAATACACTTTTCGGGATGGAAAATTCAAAATGGCCACCTTAACATTTACCCAGACTGCCTAAAAACTAATCAGTTCTAAACTTTCCATAGAAGCATATCTAAAATTTTAGGATGAATCCATGAAACCTGTAAACAACCCTCAAGAGACACGTTTTAAGGTATTACTTCAGCTGTGTTCTCCCTGACTGAAAAATGCGTGGCGCTTGCGCCACGCACATTGTGGCTGCGCCACGCTGATTTATTGCGCGCCACACATTTATTAACAGCGCCACGCATTAGACTTTGACAGAAAAATTTCCCAAAGTGAAAATAGAAATTGAAAAAAATCAAAGTTTTAATCACATCAAAATCTCAGCCCGTTTTGCTTGAAAACGATACAAAATGCTCTATGTAGATAAAGAAATGTCTGTACTTACCTTTCTTGCACTAAAGAATCTTCAATTTACCTTCTATTTTGATAAAAAACAGTTTGATTTGCACAGAAATGAAACATGTTTTTTCTGGGTCAGGACTCACAGCCTCCGATTTTGAAGAGTACACTGAACGAAAATGAACAAGTGTGCACATTTTCCCGGGAATTTCGGACTCAATAATTATAGTTGAATTATATATTGAAATATAGTTGAAATATGTGGCCACATACTGAAAATTATTTTGTATATTGAACTTTATATTATATTATGGAAATAAATATTAAATTGAACATTGAATTAAAACAAACCTCTGAGCATTTATATTGCAACATGGCCTATTGTCATTAAAGTAGATGATCATACAGTGCTAAATTTCATTTGTTTTGATGTTATGTAATTACATAACATCAAAACAAATGTTTATATTTATAACAATTGGCTGTTGATGCAAATGATTGTGATTAAGTAACGCCGCGAAGCGGCGCTGATTTTTTTAAGCATGTTTTTGTAAACTCATCACCGCCCTAATAATTTTGCCACCACCCATCAATTTTTATTCAAACTTTTTTACCACTCACTTTTGAAAAATTAGGGAGAACACTGTTCAGTGTATCAGCTTTTTTTCTACAATTCAGATTTTCCTGAAAAAAATCCTGGTAAAAAATATACTGATGTATTATAAAATATGTGAAAATTGGAAAGATTGACTGTTTAGTTATTTCTAAAAAAAAGTTTTAATTTAACATTGCTCTCAATGGGAAATTCTTTTTTATTTTTTAAAACAAGCCTTCACAGACATGATTTTAGGACGAAAAATCCAAAATGACCGCCTTAACATTTACCAAGAATGCCGAAAAACTAATCAGTTCTAAACTTTTATAGGTAGAAACATCCCTGAGAATTTCAAATGAATCCCTCAAATGGTTTGGCTGGAAACCTGTAAAATAAAAAAGCCCAAACTTGAAATAATCAGATTCTTGCTTATAAATAAATTGGAAAGCCACAGATGAAAAAATCAGAAAGTTCTTAAGTTGAAAAATTAGAATGTTCCTGGTTTTTAAAAAAAACGCCTACACTGACTTACAACTCACGGAACAAAAAAAAATCGGAACGGTTCGGTTCGGAACATTTTGCTTCAGATTGAAACAATTTTGGGACGGTTCGGAACAGAGTGACTGCGTGTATAAGATTAAAATAAGTTGATTATCTAGGTCTATTTGGTAGCAAAAAGCTCTTCAAAACTCTTCAATGAGAAGGAGTGAAAAGAATGAACCTCTTTTGGTGCAAAATATTGAAAGAAAATGCTGTTTTGTGGCGATTTAAGGGCCAAAAGTTGTGAAAGGGTAAAATGTACTTGTTCCAGAACCGAACCAAAATTCTCAATTTGTGTTCTGTGTTCCGTTCTGAGGGCATAATTCTGCACATCGGAACAAAATCGGGTAGGGGAAGTCGTCCTATTATCGCACGGGTACTCAGGGAAACTACTGACGATTTCAAATATGATAACTTCAACTTACTTTGAGAATATGAGACGAAAGATCAACCTTTCCTCTAAAATCTAAGTAGTGTTTGACATTTCTCAATCTCCGAACGCTAACACTTTAAGACCCCTTAGACTCGCATGTGCGGTGGTCCTAATTATCGCACAGTCGTCCTAATTATCGCACAGTTGTGTTTCAGATGTCATTTCACGATACTGTATACATTTCTCTGTTTATAACAGATACATACATATGCTGTAATCATTTTTCTATCAGTTTTAGTGTAAAATATCAACAAAATATACATTATAAACTTACTTTTCTGTCTTTATTTGGAGGGGGTCAAAATTTGTCAGACGAATTTCACTTCTTGCGCAAAAGCATTTATGACAATGGCGGAAGTAAACAATTCTTAAAAAATGAAGAGATATTTCTAAATATATGAATAAATCATGAAGATTGGGAGTAATGGGGTTGAACTGTTTTTCGTAACACTGGTTTAAAAGATGGTGGGTGCATATTTTAGCTATTTAGGACAATTGTGCGATAATTAGGACCGTGCGATAATTAGGACCACTTCCCCTATCCATGACACCTCTAAAAATGATTGTGAGTATTATCAACATACCCTGTTCAGTTGATGTAGTAACTGTTGATGAGTGAGCTGTATTCGACTTTTCACCATGTCTGTCTTCATGAGTAGAAGCGTAAATGTTCCATCTATTTTCCTAATATGTTCTTCTATGTAAGGTTTGAAGTCCTTAAGTTCCCTCAATAGAGAACTGACCAGTGCCCTGGGTTCTTCTTTTGGATCTGCCATGATTGCTACCTACATCGGTTTTTCTAAAAAGAAAGGTTGTACAGTTGGGGACATAAATAAATGACAGGTGGATTTGCTGAAGTGAGGATTTCCCATGTTAAAAATAAGAGAATTTACAAGAGGCCATACATCAGTGGATGAGATTATACAAAATGTAAAATATACAAATTTTAAGGGATATATATCTAGACAATATTGGAAATTATGGGCTTTCAGACCACCATAATTAGGAAATGGTGATCGAAAATCGACCTGTCATTTATTTTTGTCCCCAACTGTAATTGCAGGGTTCTCCCCAGAATCTAATTGCATGGCGCTCCCCCCTGCTCACCTAATTTCCCCCCCTGTTCCCCCCCTGCTTGCTTCATCCCCCCTGTTCCCCCCTGCTTGCTTCACCTGCCCAGGGTCCCCAATATAATCATAAATGGGCCATATTATCATGTAGTATTATTAAATAAAAGGTTCTCTAAATGAGATTTGGTGTTTATTTACATTTTGCAACCCTGTAACCATATGCGAGCTGCTGAAGTACATATTGACAAAGTACGCGAGTGATGCAAGCGGCAAAAATTGATACAAAAATCACGCGAGCTAAGAGAGTGGCGAAACTTGTTAAAAAATCCCCCCCTGCTATCAAAAAATCCTGGGGAGATCACTGAATTGTTTTATAGATGTGGTATTCTATATTATTTGGCATACATGTAATTATTTTCGGCCAATTTTCAAATTTTGACCCCCTTTCCAGACTGAAATTCTTTCCAAATTAGATCTATGCAGTTTATCACCATTTTGAGAACTTTGTATTTTTGGGCCAGGGATGTTAGACTTGAACCTCCCCTAAAGTTTGGCCAAACATGGGTTTTCAAGAGGAAGGCCATGATTGCAGTGATATGCCTTATATCAACCTATGGGTATTGAATTAGAGATCATGAATGCAAAAACTGTGGTCAAAACAAAATCTGCTGATTTTTGAAAAAATCTAAAAAAAATTGTTGACAGTTTCATATTTTGTGTTCGAAATTCATGGTTGTTTTGGTAAAAATGGATAACAAAACCTGGTTCAAAATGAAATAATATTATTGAAGATAAAATTGCAGCATACCTTTAACTCTGTTGATCACATATATATGCAGTATTTCAACTTTATTTACAAAGACTTATCTTTTCATAGACTTTTAAGCATGGCGCCGAAATAGCCTCTAAACCGTGACAAAGTGATTGGTTGGAGACTATTTTGGGCGATAATAAAGAATAATTTAGGAGTCGAGAAAAGTTATACTTCGTTTTAACTCTTTCCTTGCCCAAGGACGTCAAAGACAGCGTTGACCAAAGATAGGTAAAATCATATAATAATGATAAGGTTTTATCAAATAATATATCAATCGTAGAGAAACGATAGAAACCTTTACTCAGATCACTGTTGTAAAATAATTCGAAGGAATTGAAGTTTATTTTTCGAATTTGATTTTAGCAGACGACAATAGCCATTCGTTTTCTTGGTTCATAACTTGGCTTATAATGAAAAAATAAGGCCCAAAAACGATCCAAGCCGGCAATGCCCAAACGGAGGCCTTTATTGAGGCCTCGGGGCCGTAGCCAGGATTTACCAGGGGGACTGGCACATTTGCCAAGGGGGGAGTTCGTTTTGCCTTGCCAAAGGAGGGGGGGGGGGCTTTTTGACAGTTTTGGCAAATAATCATACGAAACGTGCTCAGAATGGTGAAAAACTACGTGATTTTGAAAGAATATTCCTCCGCCCCCCCCCCCCCCCCCCATGGCTACGAGCCTGGTCCTGAACCTGGGCCTGTTCATTGGGGTTATATTAGTTTTGCAAGTGGATCCAAGAGACCAAGTGGGCGAGTCAATTATTTTGCAGGGATGGCATGATACACACATTTCAATTTTGTATATAGTGAATTCCCAGCGATTGATTTCAGTACAGTAAAACTGTCATAATGAACACCTCTTTAGTGACTAAGATCTGTGCCCAGTGAACACATGACTCTACTCTATTGAACACCATATCAGATGTTCCCACGCTTTATATCAATGATATAGTTTACATAAGAGAAGTATGACTGTATGAATTCTGGGATATTCCTGTTTTGTTGAGACAGATGAGAATAAAATTAACCCTTTGCAAAATTGATCAAAACTGCCTCCAATCATCCAATAGGTTACTTGGCTCAATCTAAGAGTGACCAAGTGGAGAAAATGGACTACTCATTGAAAAAATCTGTGATCCGGTATTTGTGCATTCTAATATGGTTTTTATTGAATTCGCTTCTGATTTCGGAATTTACAGATCTGATATTTATTGTCTACTAAACTTTTAGATGGTTTTCTTAAATAAGGCAATGTGAGTATGTGGAAATTGATATGTGTATATCCTGCCACCCCTACAAAATAATGGACTTGCCCACTTGGTCTCTTGGATCCACTTGTAAAATATATATAACCGTTCATTGGGCCCGAAAAACTGGGTCCACTCACCCGAGGGTAGCAGGACCCACAGTGACACCCGCGTATGGCGAATATCATTTAGGGAGAAAAATCCACTTGACCATAAATTGATATGAAGAGGAAATAACTTTAGTAGGCCAAGGGCCTGGCCAATGATATACTTTTTACTTCATGATATATTATTTTCAGAATGAGTCACCCTGCTAGCAAAATGTTGTTTGATCTTGAACACACTCGGGATGAAAAACTTAAACAAATTGAGGAGATCTCAAAACAACTGGAAAACATCAAAGAGAATATCAAAACGTCTAGTGGTGAGTCAATTATCAATATCAAAATATTGGAAGACCGTCATACCGTTATACTTCAAGGTATCTTACGGTCCCAGATTTAACAAAACCTAAACTAAAACTTGCCCTCATCGACCTCCCTGCCCTGTCAATTTTCCGAGCTCGGGACGATACTCAGATGCGAGTTGGTAGTTACCAGTTTCGCCACCAGGTGGCTGATTCGGGGGAAATAACATGGCAGGGTATTACAAAATTCCCTTAAACTTGAATATTCATCAGTTTACGTGGTTCACTTTTCATATTACCCTAATGTATCTGATAGTTATACAAATCAAAATATGTCCAGTAAAACACTAAAATATTATCTGCCCAACACAAGAAAAGATAT
Organism: Owenia fusiformis; assembly: GCA_903813345.2. NCBI lineage: Eukaryota > Metazoa > Annelida > Polychaeta > Sabellida > Oweniidae > Owenia > Owenia fusiformis. The sequence continues at coordinate 10,467,327 of CAIIXF020000004.1, forward strand.
TTCCAATTTTGTCACCTTTACAACATGGGGGCTATGGAGAATCTCCCCGACCTAGAAGACATATTTTCAATGAAGAAAATTAAATTTTCAAAGTTGATAAACTCTTTTTAGAACCATATAGATGTAATTTTACATGTAGATTCCAAATATGACATCAGTTTGACTTAATTTTGAATTTTTAATGACGTAAATCAGTATTTCTACTCGCATCTAGGCTATTAAGAACAAGTATGATTACCCGTATCTCAATAGTTCAATTCGCAAGTTGAAGTACATGATCTTTTAAAAGTATACTTTACCTTCATAAAAGTCCTCAATTGACACCCAGATTGACATGCACAAATGCACTTGTAAGTGCGGTCTAGGATGAAGAAGAGACGAGTCAAAGCTAAATGTATACTTAGTGGGACTTGCGTCTCTGGTAAAAGTCACCATAGAATTCTGACACACGATTTACAAAACGCATCAAATAGAAATTAAATCCACCTTGATGCAATTCAATATTCATAAAGCGAACAACAAAATACAACATTCTCGCGTGACGCTTTATGTGCTGCTAAAATATATTTTATACTCTGATGAATTATAAAGAGGGCAGCACCAATCGAAAGATAATTTAGCCTAAGAGCCTCCAACTAGTCCATACTAGAGTATTAGATAAAATAATTTTGTTTCGTAATCTAAGCAATTTAATAATACGAGGTAGCATCACAAAATACATGATAAATGTCATTCAACTCACCCCAACCCAAACCAGATCTGTGAATGACTCCGTTAATCCGTATTTTTTAGGGCAAGTTTAAATATTTTATCATTTTCGTACAGGGTTTCGTCCTTGGTCCAACGCTGAATTTTACTTCTTTGAATTGAAAGAGCGTAAGAAGCCTTTTGATTAATAAGGGGTGACACTCTATCATTTGTTGTATTATTTATAATGCATGCTCAACCTATATTAAAGCTGAGACCATCATGGTCTCAACTTTTTTTACTAGGGTAAAAATATCGATGTATATTTTAAGTAATTGTAAAACATTCAGATGTATATATATAACAGATTAATAAATGGCGTATCAAATGAAGACTTATAGAATATAGCAAGTTTTTAAAATGCTTTGTCTTGTTTATTTCCAGTGAAGCTACACATCCACCAGCTCGATCTAGCGACACAGTATGATCCTGCGATGACAGAACACATCAATCGAACATCAATCAACTGTCAGCAATGTCATGAAAGACTCCAAGAAATTTACTCAAAGGACTAAAAAATCTCAATGATACAGAAATAAGGACACACTCAGGAACGATTTCAGACTTTTACACGAAGGTAATAGAGCTTGCATTGCCAATTGGACATTAAAAGATGCCATGAAAAACTCCTAAGAAAGTTACCCAGGACTAACAAATGTTCAAAAGGAGCTTTGCCCTAAAGTAGTAGCAACTAAGGCTGTATGGCAAGCTTACAATAGATTACCAGATAAGCCAAATATCACAAACACGAATGGAACATTAACAGAGTTACCTCGATCCAAATAAGTGACCTTATTCAGAATTAGAAATGATGATAATGCGATAATGAATATCTTCTGACGAATCCCTTTGATATGGAGGCCTGGGCGGGGAAGAAGAATCCTGGTGTAAAGAAATCAAATCTCAAAACCAAAACTCTATGTTCGTCGTTGACCGTTTTTGAAGGTTAAACTGGTCTCATATATCCATATTCCATATCCATGATATCTGTATATAGTGAATACTAATCGTTTTGGCCTAAGACGATTTTCGAGTGTATAATTAAGTAAACTTTCAATCCTCTTATTGATGTAGTTAGCTGATCCTTTAGACTTGAACAGGTGAAATGATTGTCAGTTTACTGGGCATAGGCGGGTGTGGAACAGTTCAGTTGAGAGAAACTTTGGGCACTAGACTGTCACCCTTGGCTTGGTCTACTATCAGTACTATCCATATATTTTTGAACGTGTGTTTTAGGTCTGGGGGTAGAGGTGCTTAGATAAAACGTTATCCTTTTAGATACTACATGTACTATATATAGTATGTACTTTAATTAATGTATTGTGTTCGTCATTTGCTGTTGATATTGTATTAGAAAATAAAAATTTGAACATGAATATAACTGATATTAAAATGATATCGTTTCATTCTTTTCATTGTGGGATACACAGCCTTGGAATACACCCTTCTCAAGCATACTTGATATTAGGGAGCAAAGCCTGACGATATAATGACTTTTGTAAAATAGTCACCAATTATGGAATTTATATTATTTCATCACTTAATAATGAAATAAAATATTTGCGTCTCAATTTGATCAGATTATTTGTGAGTCACATGAGATGTTCTATGTTTACAGGGTGATACAAAAAATGCAACTCTTAAATCTTATTTGAAATAACTTTATCAATTATGTTGATATTTTAGTGTGTATAGAGTGTTCGACGCAGGAAACAGAGGTATATCAGCATCAGCGATTCGCAATATGGAGAATAGCCGCATTGCGTGCTGGGACTCAACAGCCACCGTGCCTCTGTAAGAAAATGTTCTGCCCTCTACTTTTCCTTTTGCAGAATTTAAACCCATTTCTTTGATGAGTTCCTCATGATTGTTAGCATGCGAGTAGTACTGGGGAGTATCGTGATGCAACAACACCGTGTTGTTGCATCAAGATGGCCAGACTTCCGGTGATAGATTTTCGTACGATATTTTGTTTCCCCAATTAAACCCATTTCTAGGACGAGTTGCTCAATAACCATACACGTGCAGTTAGCGCACGATCTATATTTAAAGAAACTGTCATTAGTATACATGTACCATCACCGTGAAGCAATCAGTTCACGGTTTTAGTTCCTCACTATTGATGCAACAACACCAAACCGAAGATGCAACAACACTCCTCTAGATTTGAGCAATGATGCAGCAACACCAATTAATAGTATAATTTCAGAAGACCATAAATCTCGAGAGGAACAGATTTTTAAATGCTACTATTGCAACACCGTTGCCCATTAGCCTACCCATATTTGTGTTCTTCTCAAGGCATTCAAAATACACGTCCTGCGGGCGAAGATCCTTTATATGTATTTTCAAAAATTTATACTTTTACATATTATAATGTACTGGACGTTGTTCTATAACATAGTTCAATCGCCTTTAACATGGCAAGCTTTAGTAACTCAATCTATTTTCATAAACCACTGTTCCATAGCTTGATCGCCCTGACTCCAGTCAGTATCATTCAAAATGGTGGACAAACATCTTTCGTTCCCCGGGTTTCGTTCTCGGTAAACATGATGAGCTATTGGATATTATCTCCATATTCGTGAGCTTATGTTGATGGGATGATTGCTTCATCTATGATATAATATGACATGATTCTTTATTTCCTACAATTTGGAGAGCCAACGTGTAAAAACGTCTAATCGACTTTATTAGAGAGGCCGTTTAGTTACACGTTTAATGGAAATCATGCACGACGCACATGTAGAATTATTGCTCTCTTTGGATTCCTTCTCTCCGACTGAGTAAAAAGGTAAACAAAAGTGATAAGATTTCAACTCCTATAATCTCAGATTTGGGGGAAGATAAAACGTACTATTGACTGGTCACATGACCTAACTGGTGATTAGTACAATTCATCTTCCCCGAAAGCAGGGATTTAGGACTTTCCAGGGAATTAGTTCATCTATTCCATGTCATGTGACCATGAATAAGCCAATGAGCATCTAGAATACATTTGAGGTATATAATAATACATAATTTTGACCGCTAATCACCCAATCAGAATCGAGTATTTCAACACTAACAATACATTTTGTTGCCCGCTCATCAACCAATCAGAATTGAGTATTTCAATTGAGGTACTAACAACACAAAATGACTGATATCTGTTGTCTTTCCAAAATTATATTAGTTATTTGTAAGCAATTTCCATACGGTAAATCAAGGGCATTTAATTTAGAAAATGTATAATCTTTATTTTTCAGATACAATATCAATGAGATTGCCTCCCGGGGATTCTGTACTTTATTTAGTTTGCCTTGAATATCCTTTTAAGTGTGATATAGACAAAGAAACCAAACAAAATACGTTTCGTTCATGGACCACTGACTCACGCGTTTTATTCATGTCCGACCTACACCTGTAAACAGAACATAAAACAGTTTCTCTTGTTGTTCAATGATACATTATACAGGGTGTCAAATAAGTCCCGTCCCCCCCCCTCTACAGCCAAAACCAAGATATTTGGTACCAAGTGTGATATATCATTGGAAAGGTCTTCCAAAGTTACGTTGATTGGCATATATCTGACACATGTCAATCAATCTCACAAATTTTTACATTGTATCAATTGAGGTGACCATATGCCTAGAAACATGGCAATTTGGCATATTTGGCAGGATTTTAAGAATCGGGTATAAGAAAGGTCAAGGGACCAAAAGATGACTAAATATGTTTATGGCAATGAATTTAACCAATTTCTGGATAGGGTTAGATGTGTAGAAAATAGAGGGGCAAGGAAAGTGCTGAAAACCATTTTGTAACAAGTGGAATGCGAAAAAGATCAACTTTTTGACGTATTTCTGAGGTCATATCCTTGTCATTTTGACGCAAAAAAGCTACTTAAAGGAGGGCACGTAAACTATAAAAGACATCATAAAAATATAGGTAAATTTCATCCAAAATACTTGAGAGTTGGTGAGTTAACATAACTTTGGATGATCTTTCCAATGGTATATCACACTAGGTACCGTCTGTTAAGGCTTTAGCTGTAGCAGGGGGGACGGGACTTATTTGACACCCTGTATTGGCGTTTTTGCATCAGCCCATTGGTGTTGTTGCATCATCGATAAGAAACAGAGTGGTGTTGTTGCATCAATAGTGGGGAATTAAAACCACGAATTTATCGCTTCTTGATGATGCTACATGTATACCAATGACAGTTTTTAAAATATAGATCATGCGCTAACTGCATGTGTATAATTATTGAGCAACTCGTCCTAGAAATGGGTGTAAATTGGGAAAACAAAACATCGTACGAAAATCTATCACCGGAAGTCTGGCCATCTTGATGCAACAACACGGTGTTGTTGCATCACGATACCCCCCAGTGGAAATGTGGACAAATAGTCCATTATGTTTCTCTTCCTCTGCTTTCTCGCTAAAGTCTCAATTACTTACATTTGCTCTCTTGAATCATCTACATCTTACTGCTAATCCCTATATAGTATATATTATGAGGTTATATAATGGTTGATTCCGTATATCGTGTTTATACTCAAGTGAGTATATGATATATTCACGAGTGACTGAAGGGAACGAGTGAATATATCATATACTCACGAGAGTATAACGATATACAGAATCAACCATTATATGATCTTATTATCCCACCCTAATCTTTAGGCTAATCAATAAAAGGTTAATCTAAATTCAGCAGTTGTATATCAAGTCGAAGAGTTGTATACGCTGCCCAGGAGTTGTATACGCTATCCAGGAGTTGTATATCGTTCTCAACAGTTGTATACGACGAGTGTTGGTTTTATATTGCAGTTATACAATGCTATTATACAATCATATAAAGCACTTAGGGTGGGATAAATCCCTATATATATATATATACTGCATATTTCTCTCTATTTTGGGAAGCTACAGACGCCATCAGTAGGGCAACGCTCTGAAGAACAAGCGCTGCTTTTTAAGAACAGTTGTTACAAACATGAGGCTTCTAAAGTTTTCAAATAAAGAATTTGCACAAGTACGCTGCTGTTTCTGAACTCTTGATATACACAAAATAATTCACAAAGATTCAATCTAAGTTATTTTGAAAGTAAGAATATTGCATTTGTTATAGTAATTTGTTATTCAACTTCTTCGTCATATTTACGGAACGCAATGTCCAACTGAAGTCTTCATGACGTATACCTTCGAACCCCCCCCCACTAACCACATTGACCAAACATATCAATACTTTGTTTGCAATTTATTACACTTTTCAAAATTATTTACATATCTGGTCGTTTCTTCCATATCTTCTCTATCAATATCGCCGTATTATTTCTTTCATACAAATGTACAAATACAGTACGGTTTGTGTGATCCCAAAGTAAATTCGAAAATTTCTCAACTGCAAATGCAACTCCTAATTTCCTGTCTTTTCTGTGACGTATTCCACAAGTTTTGTACTCTCCCTTCGGTGCAATCCCAACCATTTTTAATAAGATACCAATATAGGCATCATCGGGGAAAACTAATGGTGTTTTGCATGTGAGGGCGTTAATGTATGCGGCGGAATCACGTGAAAGAAGCATGGCAAATCCAATGTTGTATCTTGGGAGTAAGTTGAATTTGGTCCAGTTGGTTGGGGGCTCGGAATGCATCTCGTATCTCCCTGAGGTTATCGCCATTTGTTCCTCGGGGTAGCTACATCCGTAGTACACTCTATCCATGCTATCGTTTCCCTCTGTTTTGATGATATTGTTGATTTTGTTAATGTTAATTACGATGTCATCTGTTGCGTAAATTACATGTGTCGCTGTTGGACAGTACACGAGCCCCCATCGCAATCCCAGAATCCTTTTCGCAGTCATGGCTCGGTATGAATCGTCAACCTGAATTTGTAGAATATCTTTGTGAATTCTAGACTCTCTGTTGACTTCATCAATGATATGTTGATCAGCTGTGTTGTTAAAATCTCCAATTATAAAAACAACCCTCAGAGCCATCTTTTGGGCATTATTGGCACTTGCATTGCCCCACGTATTACGCACTGCCTGACGCACATTGAAGGATTGTATTGCACTATTACACATGACAAGCACATGGGGTTGGTGGTCACTACATATCATTCTGGGATTCAATATTAGCTTTTTGTAATCCAACTTTGGAGCGTTATCAACATAAGGAAAATCAAAAAAGTTTGGAGGAATTCTCTGTTTGTCATAGTTCGTTTGTTTTACGATAGGTGGCAGCATAGATGGCCATTTATCAGAGATGGCGCTGCATGAGTACATATGGGGGTTCTGTTCTCCACATAATCTCCCCGAAATGTCATATTTACAATCAACTGTGCGCTCAGATGGAATGTGATTAGGGTCAGTCACACGGTTAGTTTTAGTTTGCTCGCCCATGTGGTTCTCTGGAACAAGAGATCCGTTATTTTCATCTTCAATGAAATCCGCAAATTCATAGATTTTATAATTGATGCTGCCAGTCTCATTCCATTTTCTAATATCGTCAAGTTTTGTTTGGTCGACTTCTTTCTCAAATTGCAATTGGGCATAATCATCTTCAATAATGTCTGGAAAGTGACGCATGTCATAATTCATGTTTACAGCGCCATCTGCTTTGATGCAACTATCCGCGAAGCGTTCTCCTGGCATCCGTTTTATCCTCAAAATATTAGTAAGTGTCATGATACATACGATCAAGCATAATGGCCTTATCAAAAACCTCAGCCGCATTTTGATGATGTTCATTGTTTCTTGTTATTTAGGTCTGCTATTTGATTCGTTTGATCATTCTTTCTTGTACATTCTTTGGAAAAGCCGGTAATAATTAATAACTGATAATAATTACTTATTAATTGATAATCAAAACTTCTACCAGTTGTTACAACACTCATTTCTCATTTGTTTATGTAAATCAGATTGTGTTTGTAAATTCAAATGACCGTATGTGCACCTTAAGGTCGTTCCGTATGTTTAGAAATTTCAAAGGGTTTCTCAATTGGAGTCCCACGTTATTTTCAGTCATTAGTCAAGTCATTCCATACATGATAAAGATATTTTAGTTTTACACGATGCAAAGAGTATATAAATGTACCTAGATTACTAGTTGAGGGGTAATAATTTTCTACAGCGTATTAAAATTTATAAAGTTCAGTGACCTACTTTTTGGGTTAAAAGTACAAAAACGTAGGTCATTGAACTTTTTTTCTTCTTATGTATCAATAATATGTATAGGTCTCGGTGAAATGATGCTTTGTACAAAACCGAAAGATGGATAGCATATATGGAATCAGTTATATGTACCTGAAAATGACATAGGACGCCATTAGAATTTCTGAACGTGCGGATATACCTTAAACTCTAATCCGATCATCTCGAACAACATCTTTCTCAGTGCGTCCTTTGTTTAATCCTTTGAGTGCATCGTCATTTTGTAAGAGTTTATTTACGTACCATTTATCCTTTATCATACATGTGATGTAGGTTTCAATGATAAAAACTTGTAATGGTATGGTACAATATGTGAATACTGCACAGAAAATGTCAAACCGAAACCAACCACACGTTTTGTTTTCAAAATAATATGGCGCAGCGAATTATCTAATATTGTATTTCTATCTATAAATCATAAATAGGAGACGCCTGTTTTACAATCTACCATGCCATTTTCATTCGATTTGCGACTTTCAAAAAGTACGATCGTCTGATAGAGTATTTCACTTGAGGGCCGGTAAATGTTTAATCCTAAGATTGGTTTCATTCATTGGTTTGTTGAACGCCGATCCAGGGATTGCATGTCATGATCATAATCTTCTGAATTTTTAAAGAGGCGCATTTATTTTAGTATTAAATACAGGGTGGCCCAGAAAAAATAAACGGAAGGAGGATGGTGGTGGGGGGGGGGGGGGTAGTAGCCGATTTCTGCTAGAAAATCCAAAATAACGAGAAAGTTAACAAATAAATCGCTAAATAATGGTAACATCTGAAAGGTGATTTATGATTTTTTTCTTAACTTCTAGGGTGTGAGATTTTTTATAAAAGGCGCAACGTCACCAATGACTACTTATGCACGATGGTGACGTTGTGTCTTTTTAAATAGAACCAACACCCTGGAAGAGTCTAAAAATCATAGAAAACCTTACAAATTTTACCATATCGTGTTTGTATTCATTCAAATCGATTTATTCGTAAACTTTCTCGTGAAAAATAAAGCTTGCAGATTTGTTGAATTTATAGCAGAAATCGTCTAATAGCCTAAACCATTCGTTCATTTTTTCCAATTTACAGGCGTGTGTGGTGTATATATGAAAGTAGAGGATCATCTTATTTATGTTGGGCTTACTATTTCTCCAGATCCCTTGGCCTATGTCATTCACATTTTGAAACACATCAAAGCAAAGTTCTTTGTCTAGAAAATGATATTTTTTCAAGAGATGTAATGAATAAGTTATTACTATTAGTACGATAGACATATTTTTTACGTTTTATTTTCGGCAGTGCTGGGTAGTGAGTGAAAAATATTGATTAACGCCCACAGACGAAATTAATTACTTAGGCCTAGAGGGTGAGGGTAATAATGCATTACTCTTTTAGCGCATATAATGAAAGAAGAGGATGTCGATCGGGTCACTAATCAGAAAAGTAATTTGTTTTGATAACGCTTACATCAATATATCGACACATTGTTGGACGTTTTAGTAAATATTTGATTTGAGCTGTTTTGGTTTTTTCTTTAAACTATTTAGTGTCTTTAATGTGAGTCAATCCTTACATGACTTTCATATTCCAAAGAAATGGGCGTGGCTCGACAATGGGCTTTAAACCAGAGACATAGCCTATACATGTACATTGGACACAATGATGAATGATAATACATTCAAGTAGTTATTACCATGGAGGACGGAGGTTTACAATAAGATGTCAGTGAGTCAATGATTTTCTGTAGTCAACAAGTCCTAATCACACGATTTAGCCCCTGCACTTTATATATAAAGACAACAAGTTTCTATAGATCGTGTTGATTGGAACAGAGACAATTATCTTAGCTTGCTGTCAGTTTGTGGAGCTAATCAGACAAGTTATCCTCTGAGAATAAACACTTACAGAGGAAAATCAATCACTAAATTAGCCCATTCTGAGACGAGAAAATTGACAGCACAATGAACTCGTCCAAATAAATTCTCCATCCTGATACCCCTGTCAGTGTGACCTTAACAATGGAATCGCCCAAAATGGCGAGTGGAGAAAGTCGAAGTGGAAGTGAATTCCGTGAAAAAATGTCGACTATGACCTCCCAAGACGACTCTTCGGAAAGCGAAGGAGAAACGGAGCCAGCGAAAGCCTTCCACAGGAGAATATCCACAAACAAAGCGATAAAAACATCAGTGAGTACCGTAGTTCCGTATTAAAATCACACCAGATTTTTTCAGAAGTTTTTTCCAGGTTTTCCCCACGCACATTAAAAATCAATGAGGATTCCCCCATCCTAAATAACCTATGAAGTGTTTATGTTACGATTATATGATATAGATGTATTTGTGTCGGTATGAAGTGTTGATTTCTTTATCTTGACTCTTGAAAACCTCTTCGAGAGCACTTGAAAAATACAAATTTGGCAGAACATAAATCAGGCCGATTGCTTCAAAGATGATACATAGATCTACATGTAGTTCAACAAGTTAAACCTAAGATTTTCGACATCTAAAAAGTCACTCGACTTTTTTGCAAAAAAACGTCCATAAAGTAAGTCGCATGAATCCGCCACCTAACTTATGCACCATCGAACTCGGTAATATTGTACACGTAACTATTAATTACGGTATATTCCCATAGAAAACTGGGCTTGCTTTTCCACATTTCAAGCGAAAATTCTCTACGGAGCTTTTGTTTTTCTGACGTAATTTCTTCTAAGAAATCGGTGAGGTGATAGGTTCAGTTCATCTTATTTCGAAAGGGGTGTCATCTATTTAGAATATTTATTTTCATCTTGTCCAGTCTTATATACAACCTGCCCTTATCTTTTTCGCTCGTAAAACCGCGTAGCTATGTTGAAATTATGGAATAGATTCTCTGAGAGTTTCGACATGTCTTCATCTTTACCATCTTGCGTTTGACACCCCTCGTTTTGGGCGAGTCCAAGTATACCGTACATCGGGGTGATTAGAAAATAGACAATTTTGGATTCAACTACAAGAAAAGAATGCTAAAATACCAAGGAATCTATTGAAGTAGGTATCTTAAGTGTAAGGGGCGTAGATAATTCTCCCAAGTTGTAATCGTACAGGCAAAAGATTGCGCTCGGTCCAGGACTATAGTCCTGGCACGGGATAAGATCCCCCTTCTTGGTTGGGATCTCCCTAAACAGGACGTTGTTTTTACATACAGGACTTTTGGGGGCATAATATGTGATGTCAGTCCCATCTGCGATGGTTCAGCTCATCAGAGCCAGACCATAGGGGAAATGGTCCAAATTATCGCATGGTCCTAATTATCGCACGATTGTCCTTAATAGCTAAAATATGCACCCACCATCTTTTAAACCAGCGTTACGAAAAACAGTTCAACACCATTACTCCCAATCTTCATGATTTATTCTTATATTTAGAAATGTCTCTTCATTTTTTAAGTCAGTATCGTCAGTAGTTTTCCAGAGTACTTGTGCGGTGATAGTACCATTTCCCCTATATCTCCTACTCAAGTAATCATAATTTCTCAACTAGTCAGATGTAAATTTACACTCCATTTTATTTTATATTCATAGGGTCTGGGAATGACGGGACGTTTCATTTTCCCCCTGATTTGACCTGTGATTACTAAAGCCATAAGTCAATTTCCATATGATTTAGCCCATAGAAGTGAAATGGTAAAACTATAAACTTTGATGTTTTACTTGAAAGATATTGATGCGAAAATATAATTAAATGTGGAATTAGAAGATAGATTTTGAAGTAGACATTACGATTTGAAATTTTCAAGCTGCCATTGTTTTATTAAAATTTATATCTTTCATATCTTTCTGGTCATAGTTGAAATCAGGACTACATTTCAGAAAAAAGCATGTGGTTGGGTTCTTTGCATCTTCCCCGTCTCAAAGAAGAATTGATAAATTAGTACTTTTCCTTTAGATAATGCATTTGCCTATCATATGGACCTGTTTAAATCCTCAGAAAATAGCCAAAATCCAACATATGACTCTCCGAAATCTGTTGCTATACTTTCCGTCCTCCTTTGGATCAGAGTAATTGTTATGATCTGATGTCAGGGTGACAGGGCTTTAATGGTAACATGACATCATCATTAGCAAATGGCAAGCGTGTCAGTATCCAATTCACCAGAGGTGGCTGTAAACTGACTGTAAATTTATATTAGTGATTGATATTCATTTTTTTCACTAATGAAAATTGTTGGCTTCTATATACAATGTATTTAGAAACTGAAAATGATGTCTTATATGAAAATTCTCAAAATTCTCATCATAATTGTGCAATATAGTGTGTAACCCTTTTTATAAGGGAGGGATAAATTGGTGTTCCCTGTGCATGTAAATACACATGCTTGATTAAGGGTGCAACTGCTGTCTAGCGTATTCACTGGTCTGTATGTTTTTACATGGAGAGTTGTTAGTTGAGGTACTAGTGAAGTTTGCTAGTTGGCGGAAATGACAAGTAGTGTTTTTGGGAACACAGGTAGCAAATCACTACCTTAGCAATGCTAATTTCGAGGCTTGTAAAAGGTGTTCCCTGCTCATGTAAATACACATGCTTGATTAAGGGTGCAACTGCTGTCTAGCGTATTTACTGGTCAGTATCAAGCGAAGTCAACGGCCGTCACCTTCGCATCAAAGATGGCAGACGGGAAGAATCAATTTCGATATTTTTAGTTTTCATCAAATTAGACTACTTTATAGTTGGCATAATACTATGATATTTGAGATAAATCCGACTTATATGACATGGAAACTATGGAGTATGATAATTTGTTAATATATCATACGCGGGCGCCACAGTTCAATGATGTCTTCCACCACTTAAGGGAAGGTAACTGGGATTTTGGTTTCACAGATGATAAGATGACTGGTATGCAGTGATGCGGTAACGTTATGAGAGTTTATAATAGAGAGCTAAGATGTCAAGTTACCGCATATTGAAAACTAACACAACCGTTACCGTATCTTTCATTTCCAGTTAAGATATCGTTAAACTGTGGCACCTATGCATGATATGTGAACAAATTATCATACTCTATAGTTCCCACGACATATACGTCGGATAACATCAACTATAAAGTAGTTTAATTCGATGAAAACTAAAAATATCAAAATCAACACTTCCCGTCCGCCATCTTTGATGCGAAGGTGACGGCCATTACCTTCGCTTGATAATCACCAGTGATATTGCTTGAGATGTCTGCTAGTATGAATCCATGGTGCTCTCCCAGAGATAGTTGGATTTCGTATGTTTCTAAGGCAACAGTATTTCCAGATACTAGAATTCTGTGATTCCGCGTCGTCGCAGAAAGATCACCGATTTTTTGCAGAATTTGATTTTTTGCTCAGAATTCTTTGCAATTTTGTGATAATTCAGATGAAGCCATTGCTTGCAGAATTTATCACAGAATTCCGGATTTCATGCAGAATTTGACTTTTTGGTGCAGAATTTGACTTTTTCATGCAGAATTTCTGTTCAGAATTCGCATTTTTCTCATCCAGAAAAGTAGGATGTGTGAGTAATGGTAAATAAACATTTATAATTCTAATATTTGGACTGTTTTTTTCTTTATCCTTCATATCAGTCCAGGGTTTAGATTGGCGTGGCTTGACGAGGAAATCCTAACAGTGTTTTAATTAGGGATGTCACGGTTTTCAGATTTTATCACGCCCCTCGGGACTTTGGTCTTGAAACAGGATGGGACAACCCCTGTATACTGAACATTTCAGGACAGACCATGTAGTTTTATCAATAAACAGTGTTTCCCTTTGAATTATGCTTTAATTTTAACAATAACAAAGAACTTAATCGGCAAGAAACGTAACAACTTAAAATTAATCTCAGATTAACAAGTTTTGCGCAACATGCGCAACTCTCTTGTGACGTTCAAAAGATCCGTGCTGCACGAGCAAAACTGGAAGTAGACGGAAAATGTAAGTTTTTGATTGTGATTAAGGATTTTATTAATGTCCTGTCCCGTCCCATCCCATCCCATCCCATCCCAAAATGGATAATTCCCATCCCGTCCCGAAATATTTTGTCCTGTGACATCCCTAGTTTTTACACATTTAGACTGACTCAGTTTTCAAAAATTTCCAGGGGGATTCACATTCGACAATTTTGGCACAAATATGGCTAAAATCACTTGAGAAGTGCTCAAAATGTTGAAAAAGTGCATGATTTTGAAATAATTTTTGCCCAGGGGCCGGGGGGGGGGGGGTAGGGCCTGGCCTATGAATACATTGCTGAGAATAGTTTTAAATATGGCAAAACTATCAAATTATGTGTAGTAGGAAGAGGGTTGTATGTTTTTGGGAATGTCATCCAGGGTAAGTTTATTAAAATGGTATGAATATCCTTTTTATTATATTTACCATGAATAGCTCCAGCTGGTTTTAGTTTCGGCTTTATCGATTATCCCGACAAAAAAATGTCGCAAGGGGCACATTTTGAAAAGTCAAATAGAGTGAAAATAGTGAAACTAACGAGGAATAAAATTACCGGGTATATAGCCAGCACTCTAAATTGTCTAAAAATGCAAGAAAAACAGTCACTTCATTCAAATTTTAGAGAGAAATTGAGAGAAATAGGCATGATTGGATGGATTATTTTAGTCTGGTTGATACAGTGATAGTAATTATGGTCTAACGAGAAATCAGAGTTTAATGATGCTTTTATTGAAGATATTTGTCTGCTTACGACCAACTAATAGTAATATATCATATAAGTTTATTGCGGTATTTTTCCATGAAGCCACAGTCAAAAAGCACAATGTTGTTGCGCCATTTCTTGCTTGTAACTCCTTTTTGAGATAATTTTTTTTATTCATATCATACTTTTCGTCATTTATTTAATCAAATAAATAGTGCTATTAAATTTTATTAATTGATTTCAGCATGCTAAATTCAAATGGTTGTGTCCCAACACAATCATCTCTATTAAAAATTTGAATCTTGCACAAATGAAATTAAAAATGTGAAGATTAGCTTGATTCTTCAGTGCTATCAGTAGGTTTGTCCCTGGGATTGATTGATTTTCAAAAAGTGAGTCCCCCTCAAAAAAGTGCATCAGTTCAGTTCTAATCAGTTTTGTTATTTATCGGTACGCGTACTGAAAGCCCCGTTCTTGTATATAATTTCACTTTCTTATATCATTCTAATCCATGATTGCCGTATAAGTTCTTCTTAAGTTGACTAAAGAAAGATCTGGGCTTGTGCTATCCAGGCTTTGATAATGATCCAGGCTCTGAGAGTTATCCAGTCTCTTAGAATGATTTAAGCTTTTAGAATAATTCAGGCTCTTATAATGATTAAGGCTTAAAGAGTGATCCAGACTCTTATAATGATATAGGCTGGAAAAATCTTGGCTATTAGTATTATAATGATTTAGGCTTTAAGAGTTATCCAGGCTCTTATGATGCTTTAGCCTCTAGGAGTTATCTAGGGTTTAATAATAATCTAGGCTTAAGAGTTATCAAGGATCTTATAATGAATCAGGCTTTAAGAGTTATCCAGGCTCTTAAAATTATTTAGGCTTTTAGAGTTATCCAGACTCTTATAATGATTTCAGCTTTAAGAATAATCCAGGCTTTAAGAGGCATCTAATTGATCTAGAGTTTAAGAGGTCTTAATGACTTTACTTTTTAAAAGTTATCATAGACTTTGATTGATCGAGAGTTAAATAAATCTAGGCTTAAAGAGTGATCTCGGCTTAACGAGAGTGATCTAGGCTTTAAAACTGATCTAGTCCTTGAGAGTAATCAAGGCTTTAAGAGTAGTCTAGCACTTTAAGAGTGATCTAGGCTTTAAGAGTGATCTAGGCTTTAATAGTGATCTAGTCCTTAAGAGTAATATAGGCTTTAATAGTAATCTAGTGCTTTAAGAGTGATCTAGGCTTTAAGAGTGATCAGGCTTTGAGAGTGATCTAGTGCTTTAAGAGTAATTTAGGCTTTAAGAGTAATCTAGTGCTTTAAGAGTGATCTAGGCTTTAAGAGTAATCTAGGTTTTAAGAGTAATCTAGTGCTTTAACGAGTGATCAGGCTTTTAAGAGTGATCTAGTGCTTTCATAGTGATTTAGTGCTTTAAGAGTGATCAGGCTTTAAGAGTAATCTAGTGTTTAACGAGTGATCAGGCTTTTAAGAGTGATCTAGTGCTTTCATAGTGATCTAGGCTTTAAAAGTGATTTAGTCCTTAAGAGCAATCTAGTGCTTTAAGAGTGATCTAGGCTTTAAGAGTGATCTAGGCTTTAAGAGTGATCTAGGCTTTAAAAGTGATCTAGTCCTTAAGAGTAATTTAGGCTTTAAGAGTAATCTAGTGCTTTAAGAGTGATCTAGGCTTTAAGAGTAATCTAGGTTTTAAAAGTGATCTAGTCCTTAAGAGTAATATAGGCTTTAATAGTAATCTAGTGCTTTAAGAGTGATCTAGGCTTTAAGAGTAATCTAGGTTTTAAGAGTAATCTAGTGTTTTACGAGTGATCAGGCTTCAAGAGTGATCTAGTGCTTTAAGAGTGATCTAGGCTTTAAAAGTGATCTAGTCCTTAAGAGCAATCTAGTGCTTTAAGAGTAACCTAGGCTTTAAGAGTGATCTAGGCTTTAAGAGTATTCTAGGCTTTAAGAGTAATCAAGCGCTTTAAGAGTAATCAGGCTTTAAGAGTAATCTAGGCTTTAAGAGTGATCTAAGCTTTACGGTGATCTTGACTTTAAGAGTGATCTAGGCTTGATTAAGAGTAATCTAGGCTTTAAGAGTGATCTAGTCCTTAAGAGTAATCAGTAATCTTGTTATTGTGAAATTGGACAACATTCACAAACAAGACAGCCTTGATTATATTGATTTCAAATAATCTATGAATTATTTCAACCTTACCTTAAATGTCAACCTACTCAACTGTACTCCTCATAGGCAATTTTCTCTCATTGGTTTCCACAAGAGGAGATTTCCCAAAGTTCAAAGATGTCATCAAGGTCATTTGGTTGACATGGTTGATTTCATGATGTGTCACATGATCAGGTTATGTAAAATCAACATGTCTTTTTTGATTGTATCTGATATATAATTTTTAATTGCACTTTTTCAAGGTGATTTATTGTGGTTGTTTTGTGCTGCTGGGCATAGTGGTTGGCGCAAAATTACTCTTGTCATCAAAATTTATGAAAACTGCTTACTTAAGTATCTGTTCAACTTGGAACTTTTACAGATGTAAATGCAGACAAGAGCCAAGATCTGATTTGAGCGTGTTTGGTAAATTTTGTGGCCTTGTGATTTATTCAATATTGTCATTGTCTTGCGCTGTTGGGTGTGCGGGTGGGAGGGTGCAAAATAAATCTTGTCATCAAAATTTCAGGAAAACTGCTTATCTGTTCAACTTGAAATTTTAAAAGATGCAAATGCAGAAAAGAGCCAAGAGCCAAGATCTGATTTGAGCGTGCTTGGTAAATTTTGTGGCCTTGTGATTTATTATGTCACCACCAAAAGTGGTGACATATTGTTATGGTCTCCGTTTTTTTGCGACGGCAGTTGGCGTCCGGCGGTTGGAGGTTGGCGTCCGGCGGTTGGCGTCTGTAACAATTTCTTACAACTTCCTATAACTTAACAAATACTGTTTAGACTGACTTCAATTTTTTTCTAAATCATTTACATGTTCTCAGAAGTTCAAATCTGACTTTAGATTTGACATTTGACCTTCAATGACCTTCTCAAGGTCAAAAAGGTCTTTTTTCAACTTGCTTCACATTGACTAAATTTTTTTTCAAAATCAGCTACATGTTCTCAGAAATTCAAATCTGACTTTAGAGTTGACTTTAGATTTGACCTTCAAATCTGACTTTAGATTTGACATTTGACCTTCAATGACCTTCTCAAGGTCAAAAAAGGTCAAAAAGGTCTGTTTTCAACTTGCTTCAAATTGACTAAATTTTTTTTTCAAAATCATCTACATGTTCTCAGAAATTCAAATATGACTTTAGATTTGACTTTAGATTTGACATTTGACCTTCAATGACCTTCTCAAGGTCAAAAAGGTCTTTTTTCAACTTGCTTCAAATTGACTAATTTTTTTTTCAAAATCATCTACATGTTCTCAGAAATTCAAATCTGACTTTAGATTTGACATTTGACCTTTAATGACCTTCTCAAGGTCAAAAAAGGTCAAAAAGGTCTGTTTTCAACTTGCTTCAAATTGACCAAATTTTTTTTTCAAAATCATCTTCATCTTTTCAGAAGTTCAAATTTGACTTTACAAGTTCTCAGAAGTTCAAATCTGACTTTAGATTTGACATTTGACCTTCAATGACCTTTTCAAGGTCAAAAAGGTCTTTTTTCAACTTGCTTCAAATTTACTTAATTTTTTTTTCAAAATCATCTACATGTTCTCAGAAGTTCAAATCTTACTTTACATTTGACCTTCAATGACCTTCTCAATGTCAAAAAAAGTCAAAGAGGTATTTTTTCAACTTGCTTCAAATTGACGAATTTTTTTTTCAAAATCATCTACATGTTCTAAGAAGTTCAAATCAAACCTTCTTAAGGTCAAAAGGTATTTTCCAACTTGCTTTAAATTGACCAAATTGTTTTAGGTGGTGACATTTTGTCATGTTAATGCCTTGTTCAATATTGTCATTGTCTTGCGCTGTTGGGTGTGCGGGTGGGAGGGTGCAAAATAAATCTTGTCATCAAAATTTAAAGAAAACTGCTTACTAGTATCTGTTCAACTTGAAACTTTTAAAGATGTAAGTGCACACAAGAGCCATTCTGATCTAAGCATGCTTAAAGTAAATTTTGTGGCAATTTTGAATTTTTCGTTAAAAAGTGCGATATTTATCACTGTGTTTTGTTTTATCATTAAAATATTTTACTTGGGTTAATTTCATTTTCTTATTACCCCTAACCATTATTTAGTTCCAGTAGTAGTAGGTCTGCAACTATCAGAAAAAAGTTCTTGAATATATATTTTGGCCAATGCAATGACCACATGTGGTGATTTAAGATGATGTGTACTCATTCTACTATACCTAACCCCTAGAAATGCATAAGATACTCTGTCTTATTGTATTGTTCAGTATATTTTTGAAAGTACCTTATCACCATCTAACAGTCATCCTATAAACCATTCATAAGAAACAGACAAATAAAAACAAATAACAAAATCATTATTAATAAGCTAATTGGGTTGCTCATGAACACCAAATGCAAGTTATAGTAGAGTGGAACTGGTAAACAGAAGATTAATTTCTAGGCACTCAGTGATTTCATTAGCAGAAAACATGAAACTATTCCATGTGTTGATTGGAATAAACAACTCATGTTTCCAAGAGCTGGTCAATTCTAATCCTGAAAGGTCAAGACTTCTGTCAGTGGAGTTAGAAATAGTTTTGAGTATCAAAATGGTCTTTTACCCCAGTATTCCATTTTTGCAAAGTGCAGACAGATTTGCCTTGGCCAACCAACACATTTGCAATATCACGGTTCTCTGAAAGTACAATTGTATGGTGAAAAAGCAGCCTTTAGAACCTCTTGTATTGTTTTAGCAACTCTTTCTGGTTGGAATTCACCAAGAGTCCCAAAAATACCAATTTCTTTCACAATTTTTGTCATATTTGTGTTATGTTTTATATGAAACTTCCAATAGGCAAAATAAATAAAAACAACTGGGAAAATGAATGAAAATAAGATATAAAATTATTGGAATCCATAATGTTTTAATATGTAAACACTTCCAAAATTGCTCAAATCAGCAAATAATTTTCGGTAAAACAACCAGAGAAAATTACCCATTGCCAACGTTTAATAGAATTCTTCTTAAGTCAATATTTTGTCTGTAAAAAGCTCACTATGTGTCATCCACCTCTTAGTAATATATTATTACCATATTTGGAAATAAATGAGATGACATTTTATTACCAGGAAATGTCAATGTCCTCATTTGATGGAGTGATGATTCCGGGAAATATGAGTTCATAATGTAATTTTATTTTCTGTTAAAATCCATCGCCTTTTTCTATCTCCGTTCTTCCAGATGCAACTGTGAGAGACATATGAACCCTTTCAGTAGTAGTAGTTTGATTTTTATTCTTTGAAATAAAGCATGATAGATTACCAAAATTGTATCACTGGGTTACCAAAATTACATCACTAGGTTACCAAGATCATATCACTAGGTTACTAAGATCATATCACTAGGTTACCAAGATCATATCACTAGGTTACCAAGATCATATCACTAGGTTACCAAGATCATATCACTAGGTTACCAAGATCATATCACTAGGTTACCAAGATCATATAGGGTGTTAAAAAAAACGCAACCCGAAGAAATCGCTATATCTTGAAAAATACATGTTCAATTATGTTCATATTTTCAGGAAATAAAGAAGAGCCTGTGTATGTACAGCTCCTGTAAATGATTAGTTGTAAAACATGATGCCTTGGGCACCTGCTCAAAAGACAGTTGTACTAGGAAAATACGAAAAACACAGTCAGGGGTGACTGCAACTGCAAAAAAATTGAATAACTTCCTTTAGTTAGTGTTTTGGCTCTTCAAATTTGGCACAAATCATCTTCATTCACTGTGTGGTAAATCTGTAGAGTGAAATCAAAATCACTTCAGGGACTTTACAGTTATGGTTGAAATGCTTTCAAATCACAGTCAAACGCCCTGGTTCAGGGAGACTCAAGAAGCCATTTTGACCTTGACTGTAAAGTCCCTGGAGTGATTTTGATGAAACTCCACAAATTCACCACACATTGAATAATTTGTGCCAAATCTGAAGTGCCAAAACACCATGGTTAGAAAGTTATTTGGTTTTATTGCTGTGGCAGTCACCTCTGACTGCTATACATACACAGTCTCTTCTTTCTTTTCCTGAAAAAATGAACATAATTGAATTAGTATTTTCCAAGATATAGTGATTTTCCATTCACGTTTTTCGTATTTTGCTAGTACAACTGTCTTTTCAGCAAGTGTCCAAGATATCATGTTTTACAACTAACTAACAACAGGGGCTATACATACACAGTCTCTTCTTTCTTTCCTGAAAATATGAACATATTTGGATTAGTATTTTCCAAGATATAGCGATTTCTTTGGGTTGCATTTTTTTGAACACCCTGTATCACTAGGTTACCAAGATCATATCGCTAGGTTACTAAGATCATATCACTAGGTTACCAAGATCATATCACTAGGTTACCAAGATCATATCACTAGGTTACCAAGATCATATCACTAGGTTACCAAGATCATATCACTAGGTTACCAAGATCATATCACTAGGTTACCAAGATCATATCACTAGGTTACCAAGATCATATCACTAGGTTACCAAGATAATATCGCTAGGTTTCCACTGGTTGTGAAGAAACAGTTGGCTTATGCTAATTCTTGGTGGTCTTTCACTATCTGCAAACTACAAATGAAATAACTTGTTAAAGGTTTTATAAGGGATGGGTTGTTATGAGATAGCCACTGCCATAGATCTAGCAGCTCCAGGGGGAGTTGAGGAGGATAGAAGGTGTGATACTAGATGTATGTGCACTCAAGTTGCCTAATGAGTGGGCACTCAAATTGCTTAATGAGTGGGCACTCAAATTGCTTAATGAGTGGACACTCTAATTGCTTAATGAGTGGGCACTTAAATTGCTTAAGGATTGGGTACTCAAATTGCTAAATGAGTGGTCACTTAAATTGCTTAATGAGTGTACACTTAAATTGATTAATGAGTGTACTTAAAATGCTTAAAGGAGTGGGCACTCAAATTGCTTAATGAGTAGGCACTTAAATTTCTTAATTAGTGGGCTGCCCTCAATCAATTATCATATTACTTTTTTAATACTTTAGTAAGAATGTCAAATGGCACATATTTATCACGTCATCAGTGTTCTGTATGTTGAGTGTCTCAATAAATGCCCTGTGGAGTTCTCAGAGTTGCTGAAATAGAATTAACAGGGAAGCTTAGAACAATAAGCATATCTTCTTCATATGCTTTTCATTCAATCTTCATTGAGCTTGAGGATTTCTTTATTTTGTAATCTTTTTATTTTTGCTTTTGTTGTTGTCATTCTCTGTATTTACTTTGTCTTGTTCTTCTATCTTTTTTGTCCTCTTTGCTGCTTTTAGCATTTTCAACTTAATCATTCATCTTGAGGATTCCCTTTTGTTGTTGAATGGTTGGTGTTTGGCATTCAGTGGCTATAACAAATGGTATACATATATTTATAGTCTTCATCTTTTTTTGTGGACGGTATGCAGCGGTTGGTGTTTGGCGTTTGGCAGCTGTAACAAATGTCATTCGGCAGTTGATGCTTGTAACAAATGGCAGGTAGTGACATTTTGCATGTTGATACCTTGTTATTATTACTAGTCATTATATTTTTGGTCTTTAAGACAAATTCTTCTTTTTTGTTCCAAAATATTTTGGTTTGTGCATTGTCCAAACAAACAGATGGAAAATGGACAAATAATCAGACATATGTAGTTTGTACAGCAAACTGATTCAAGAAACTTCTCTGTTTTTTTGGATGGATGGTTGACAGACAGGCGGATGTATATTATTACAATGTGCTGTAATGTCTATGCAATTTCCCTGTTCCAATTTGCTAAAAGGATAGAACAATTCCATGTAACTCAATTAAGACTGTTGGCATTTCCCTATAAATGTCATATACATAGACATGTACCATTTTAAATCATGTTTTATAGCATTCATTTTCATTGATTATCACACATCACATCATTTCTCACCCGAATACCAAGAGCATGGCTCTCCCCAGGAAATATCTAGGTCTAATATCTAGGACCTAATCTAGGTCTGAGAATGATGCCTAATTTTTGGGCTCACACAGTGAGCCTATGGGATCGACCAGGCGTCCGTTGGTCCGTCCGTCCGTCAACATTGGCTGCACAAATTAAAACTGCTATTCGGATTGAGTCATTTCCACATTCATTTTATGCATTTCCATGCCTAATTGACCTATCATCATCGCCATTTCCCAAGTTTGCCCGGTTTCCGAGAAATTGCTGATTTTGACGTCAAAAAGTCAAATTTTCTTAAATACATGTACTAGACACTTTGTTGAAGTAGAACTTTCAAATAACTTGTAGTAGTTGCTGTATATGCAACTTATGTTCTCTGAAGATTTCAAAGCTCTTGAAATTACATTTTTGGTGTTTATTCTATAAAATTTGACAAAAAGTAGGACTTGGTCATTTTTAGGGAACTTTCTCATGTATAAAATCAATCATCATTGGCTGCACAAAACACTGTGTGAGCACAGGACCGTTGGTCCTTTATTTAAGTTCAGATGAAGTCAATCTAGATCAAAGAATGATTCCTAATTCTAAGAGTTCTGATGAAGTCAATCTAGATCTAAGGATGATTCCTAATTTTAAGAGTTTAGATGAAGTCAATCAAGAACAAAGAATGATTCCTAATTTTAAGAGTTGAGATGAAGGCAATCTAGATCTGAGAATGATACCTAATTTTGAAAGTTCAGATGAAGACAATCTAGATCTGTGAATGATTCCTAATTTTAAGAGTTTAGATGAAGTCAATCTAGATCAAAGAATGATTCCTAAATTTAAGAGTTTATAAGAAGTCTATCTAGATCTCATGATGATTTCTAATTTAAGAATTTAGATGAAGTCGATCTAGATCAAAGAACGATTCCTAATTTCAAGAGTTTAGATAAAGTCAATCAATGCATATCTAAGAATGATTCTTGATTTTAAGAGTTCTGATGAAGTCAATCTAGATCAAAGGATGATTCCTAATTTTAAGCGTTTAGATGAAGTCATTCTAGATCTAAGGATGATTCCTAATTTTAAGAGTTTTGTTGAAGTCAATCTAGATCTAAGAATGATTTCTAATTTAAGAATTTAGATGAAGTCATTCTAGATCTAAGGATGATTCCTAATTTTAAGAGTTTTGATGAAGTCAATCTAGATCTCAGGATGATTCCTAATTCAAGTTTTGATAAAGTCAATCTAGATCTAAGAATGTTTCTAATTTAAGAATTTAGATGAAGTCAATCTAGATCAAAGAATGATTTCTAATTTAAGAATTTAGATGAAGTCAATCTAGATCTAAGGATGATTCCTAATTTAAGAGTTTAGAATAGTCAATCTAGATCTAAGAATGATTTCTAATTTAAGAATTTAGATGAAGTCAATCTAGATCAAAGAATGATTCCTAATTTTAAGAGTTTTGATGAAGTCAATCTAGATCTAAGGATGATTCCTAATTCAAGTTTTGATAAAGTCAATCTAGATCTAAGAATGTTTCCCAATTTTAAGAGTTGAGATAAGGGGAATCTAGATTTAAGAATGATTCCTAAATTTAAGAGTTTATAAGAAGTCTATCTAGATCAAAGAATGATTCCTAATTTTAAGAGTTTATAAGAAGTCTATCTAGATCTCATGATGATTTCTAATTTTAAGAGTTCTGATGAAGTCAATCTAGATCAAAGAATGATTCCTAATTTTAAAGGGTTCCGAGCAATATGGCGGCTCCAGGCGAATCAACTGGATCAGTCCATTTTTAAGAAATAAGGGGAGTTCTGTAAAATCCAGTTTATTGAAATTGTCTTTGAGATAAAGTAATCCGTTTATAATGATTTTGAAAACGTTATCCAAAGAGTGATTGGGTTCAAAGAATACATGTACACGGTGCCCATGTCAAGCTGCGCGCCTACTTAGGCGCGCAGTTTGTTTCGATCACAAACTGCGTGCCTAACAACATTGCATCATTTAAGTTGGAGTCTGTAGTTTGAAACGTAACTAAAAGACATTTATCCTGCATTGTTTTCTTGTTCAATGCGTTCATTCTGTGGCGAATATACGAATCTTGGAAATACTAGCAAAAACTATGTGCAAATGAATCTAAGTTTTAAAACATAAGCAGATTAATGGCATTTTTCGTCACTGATTTAACGGGAATTTATACGTAAATCGATCTAGCACTTTAAACATAAATGACAAATACTTTAGACTCGTTTTATATTTAATTCCTTACGCATTTATCATGTATAATTCAAAATATTTCGAGATAAAACAGATAATCAGGAGATTAAAAAGAAATAAACCACAAACTGCGCGCCTATTTTAGCCAGAAATTACAAACTGTGTGCATACACTATTAAAACTACATATTATCATCGGAATTTTTACAGGCACGTAAAGGTGTTTTTCATATAGCTTTGGAAATTTTGCTTTATCGTCAGATTTTATGAGATTTTCATATTGAAAGTCAAAATGTATAATAGAAGTGACAATTAAGTTGGGAACGAAAGAAAGTATTTTATTTTCAGATCACCATCTTGGTGGACGGACTCTCATAGTGTTTCAATTATGGGGTTCTACTATTAGACACATATGTGCCTTACATATGGCGCTTACGTTTTCTAATAATACAAAACAAGCTTGGATAGGCAAGTTTGGAAATATTAGGCACGCAGTTTGGGAAATACATGTGAATATAGGCGCGCAGTTTGACAAGAAAAATGTTTAAATCACGTTTATGGCTTATTATCGTTTTGAACACAAACTATGCTGCTTTAATCAGATAGAATGATCCTATATATTCTAGCATACACAGACACAATGGCTGAATAAACGGCATATGACGATAAAAATACAAAGATATAATTTTACACAGAAAATTTTGAGCACATAAGTTACTTAAGACCCTTATATTGAGATAACTCGGTTAACATCGGGAAAAACATTGAGTACTAAGAGTAAATTAAGTTAATCTTCACAGAATGGTACTATCTTTAGAACGAGACTTACCTTGTATTTTTCGTATTTTGGCTCTTTTTGGGAGTCGTGTCCTCCCCGTCTTACATTTTGAAATATGCGCGCAGTTTGTCAGAGTTTCAAACTGCGTGCCTAGTAGGCACGCTGCTTGACATGGGTATCGTGATGTACAACAGCCAATATAAATCCTTGTATTAGAAACCGGTTTGTCTTGCTTTGTTTCATTTGTAGGATATTTCATATGCCAAGCTGTGTGCTATTACGTTATGGGGAAATTTAGATGCCAATTTTTCCTTATTATACACAAATAGAAGATCCTGAAACTTCACCCATAAATATGGAATTGATTTGTCAAAATAAAAATCACCCTTTTATAAATGTGTGACGATCTATAATATACTTATGCTATATAACGGTTAGAGGTGTTGACACAACGACCTCGAACCTGTGAACCCTTGAGTATTATTCCGGGATCTGGCCTTTTATACTAAACGGTGAGCAACACCAGAAACGAGCGTTCGATTTGCTAAACGATATGCGTCACCCTTTAAGAGTTTAGATAAAGTCAATCTAGATCTAAGAACGATTCCTTAATTTCAAGAGTTGAAATGAAGTCAGATCTAGATCTAAAAACAATTCCTGATTTTAAGAGTTTGAATAAAGTCTTATCTAGATCTAAGAACGATTCCTAATTTTAAGAGTTGAAATGAAGTCTATCTAGATCAAAGAATGATTCCTAATTTCAAGAGTTGAAATGAAGTCAATCTAGATCTAAAAACGATTCCTAATTTTAAGAGTTTAGAATACTCAATCAATGCATATCTAAGAATGATTCCTAATTTTGAGAGTTACAATAAAGGCAAGCTCTTGGAGAGGGTAATCAAGACAGAACAATGATTGAGAATAATGATGTGTCAGAGATACAATAAGAAACCTTAGGGGATGTTCACCCAATGAACTAATGGCAGAGTTGAACCATTCGCTAATTGATTTGTCATCAATGCCTATTAGAATAGAGTACAGATTTTAATTCATTTCTATGATCTCCTTTTTATATACATTTGAATGAAGTATCTGATTTACTCGTATTTCTTAACAATTTAAAGTATTGACTACATGCCTGTTTACTTTATTCTTTGCTGATTTCACTTGTTTCTACTCATTTGCATTTTAAGATGGGTCTGTAATGAATTACATCTTCCAGGTGGTATATAATGAGATAATTACCCTTTGCATTCGTTTCACTTCACTTAAAAGAGATTTTCATCTTCACACTTTCAGTTTACAATAAATCTTTGATCTCACTGAGCCAATCAGAGCTCGTTCTCGAAATACGGACGACTTTCTACATGGTCATTTCCTCTGACATAACGGCTTAGCTAATGAGCACATATTTAGCACGTGTTTCTTCTACTTTGGTGATTGAGAAAGGGTTAGTGTGGAAGATTTGAAATGAAAGGCTGTCACAGGCACCAATTTTTGGGGCAGGGCTGCTAAACTGTAATATAGTCTATACTAGGCAGATAGTAGTTTATAACTAGACTATGTGGGCAGGGTATGATATAATGGTCAAATTGTAATGTACGAAACAGAGCACAAATATTGTAATCAGCAAGGGATAGAATAAACAGGCATGACATCCAGAGGGGGAGGAACACCAGTGTTCAAAGATGACATACGCTTATAATGTAAATCTGTATTGAGATGACATCGTCGCTCATTGGCCAAAAGTCGACAAACAAATTACGTCATCAATGGCGGTTTCAAAATTTTCGAAATACGCTTCGAATAATATTATGTTCATTTCTGGCGTGTTAACCAATATCATAGGTTCTCATTTCACATCAAGATAAGGGAAGGTGTACGGAATATGCCTATGTCAATTAAAACATCCCATCGAAGTGTAATATTTGATAACTAGCCAATGAAAATTCGAACGAACGAAGGCAGTTAAAGCAAGAGAGGTAATTATGTCTGTCATCTTTAAACTCTGGGGCTTTCCCTCCTCTTCATGACATCAATACAATATATGCCCCCTTAATTGTGCATTGTTTACAGGCATATAGCCAGGGGGGGGGGTTGAAATGGTCCCCCTGGCCAAAGATTCTATCAAAATCATGCAGTTTTACACCATTTTGAGCACTTTACTTTGAACCCCCTCGAATTTTTATAAAAAATGAACCCACCTTGGCTAAAGCTCGCTCTGGTCTGCTTTATTCAAAGAAAATGATACTGAATATACAATGGATACTGATATTTTAATCCATTGTTAAGTAACCTGGGAGATGATTAAGCAATATGATTGAAACCCAACACCAATTTATTAATCTCAGAACCTAATCTCTTCGTCTGCTCATGCTTATTTCACTCATTTCTCTCTAAAATTTGAATGAAGTGTTTGATTTTCTGGCAATTCTGTAGCATTCAGAGTGTCTGCCACATGCCTGAAAGCTTTATTTGTGAAAACACATTCTCGTTTTCACTATTTTTCTTGTTTTAAAACAAGACCATGATGATATTTTCTTCATAGGAAACAACCCGGGAGACGTCCATATTAATATGCTATATAATCATAGGTGTAAATATAATCAATGTGATCCAAGTACATTACCCTCAATAGCAGGATATGAATAATAGGCAAACTGAATGAGAACAATAGGGAAAATGAAAGAAAACAACAGGCAAAATAAATGAAAACAACAGGCAAAATGACCATGTTAACGTAAACCATGTCATTGATTGAGAAGATGTATTGCCTTGTGAGCCTTTCAAAGTTTTCATATTTTTGCAATTAGATTCTAAGGAGGAGGGAAAGTATCGCAACAGATTTCTGACAGTCATATGTTGGATTTTGGCTATTTTCTGAGGATTTAAACAGGCTCATATGTTAGACCAATGTATTACCTCCATGAAAAGCACTCCTAGAGTGTCCTGACCTTCTGTACCATGTTAAAGTATGGATGTAACCTGGTATTTTAATGGGAGTTACTAGCAAGTTTGAAATCCCCCTTTAAGAACCTTGTTGGTTAGATGAGTCAAAACCAGAATGAAATAAATGTACCAAGTCATTTTAAGAAAGTATCGGTACTTCCTGAATAGGAGTCCCGCGATTCATCGATACATCGATGCATCGGCTCGTTTGGTTACGAAACAAGCGTTGCTTGTACAATCGTTAGGTAAGTATCGTTTCATAATGTATCGTTGGACCCCTTTACCTGAACCTGTACCGATTCTGTAAAATTTTAGCTTGGCAGTAACTTTTGAATCACCTGCGTTACGTCGGCTTTGCCCATATATGGAATAATGACCATAATGTTAGATAATACACCCATGTGAAATTTATTATGAGTAATAGGGGTGATAATTGATGTGATATGTCGCTCATTGATTTATATCAATTTCAACAAACAGGAAAGCAATTAACCTGACTCAACTCCATTGGTGTAGTTCGTGATTGTATATCTGTTTCATTTCATTTCACTCTTTTTGCTCTAAAATTTGAATGAAGTGTCCGATTTTCTTGCATTTCTTTATAATTTGGAAAGTGTACTACTTATCTTACAGCTATCTTATTTATTGATGTGTCATTATTGTATTATACATCATGATTTGAAATATCACCATGGTGATGTTTTAGTCAGGGATCAATTAACACCCCCCTCCCCCAGTCTTGGATGAACTCTGTTTGACTCACATTCAGTTGTCATGAATATGTTGGTTAGAAATATTGCTGAGTAGGAAACTGAAAAGAAATAGACTTCAGTGGGAAAACTTAAAAGAAAAAAACTTGAGCGGGAAAACTGAAAAGAAATAATTTTGAGTGGGAAAACTGAAAATTTGAGTGGAAAAACTGAAAATAAATTGTTATTTATTGATTGACCCTATGGACACTTTTGGTACTGGTGTTACAAAGATAAATGTGGCCAAATAGGAAATAACATTTATTTGAAATGAAATTACATCTGTTGCCATGGAAATATAGATATGCTATTTATAGATAGAAACATCTGGGTATTAAATTTTATATTCACAGAACAGTTGTATAATCATTATTAATTATTAAATTATCTAATCCCCAAGTGCAAGAATAAAATGTACAAATGATCAATTTTTGCTTTAACTGTCAACCTCTTCAAAAAGAACAATTTCCAAGTAAAACACTTAGATATACCAAAGGTTTTCTACAGATACAAATTTTACTATATTTAGTTGCATCAAGCTTTCCTTGAAAGTTTGGTCTTAAAGTGCTCAGAATTTGTGAAAAATGCATTTTTCCAAAGATCTTTTGTCAACACATTCTGGTGTTATTATATTCCAAGAAAAATATAATCTGCACATGCCTTTCCTCACTAAAAAACAAATACCACTCTAAACCTTTGAATAAAAGCTTCCCAATTTGTAATATAACATAATAATCAAATAAAAGTCTCATTAATAAAAATGTATTAAAATCCTTGACCTGTACTCAGAACCCCTTTTATGGAATGCTCTTAAGGAATTAAGAGTAATTCCCTATAAAGCAAAAACATGTCATATCTTAGAAAACAATCTCCCATCAAACCCAGTGAATCCTTTAAGAACCATAAGAAGGAGTCAAGGAGATTTGATGTTTAATATAAGCCAATAGGTTTTTTATTACAATCATAGGATATAATTTTGTTAAGTTGTTATTGTTTTGTCATTTGTCATTCTATTAAGGTGTTTTGAAGAACTTGATTAACATTGTCATTTTTTCACATTAGTTCGCCATTCCCATTGTACTCTTTATTATGAATTTTTTGCTGTTGTCTTTTTATGTTTCTTTTTTTCCATTTTCTTTTTTGTCTGCTGTAAATAGCATCTTCATTATTCAAAGAATGCAATGTTATTTTATTTGCAGGATGCATTAACACTTTGTGCTTAAATTATATTTTATTCCAAGGCTACAGTGTTTATTTGAATTTTTATTCTAAGGCTACACTGATTTTTTTTATTTCAGAGGCAGCAGTGTTTTTTTTTAAATCTAAGGCTACAATGTTATTTTATTCCCTGGCTAAAGTGTAGTAGTTAATCCAAGGTGACCATAGCACTTCATTCCCGGGCTTCTCTTTCATTAGAGAGATTGTTTAAGACTAAGAAATGATTGGACGATAGAAACCTGAAATTATCCAGAAAGAAATATCATTTGTCTTATATCAACTATTGCTTTTTCATTCTCTATTTCGTTCTCCATAAAATGAAGTTAAGGGAACTTTGTCTTGAATTAGTCTCTACTTGCCCCATTATCTACTTGCCCCATTTTTTACAGGCCCATATCCAGGATTTGCCAAGGGAGGGTTCAGTTTTCAAAAATTTCCAGGGGGGGTTCACTTGAGAAGTGCTCAAAATGGTGAAAACTGCATGATTTTGAAAGAAGGTGGGGGGGGGGTTCACCCGTACCCTTTGAACCCCCCTGGCTACGGGCCTGTTTTACTTGCCCTAAAATCTACTCGTCCCATAATCTGCATTCCCCATCACTTGCTTGCCCCATTATATACTTGCCCCATAATCTACCTGCCCAATTATCTACTTGCCCCATTATCTACTTGCCCACTTATCTACTTGCCCCATTATCTGCTTGCCCAATTATCTACTTGCCCACTTATCTGCATTCCCCATCACTTGCTTGCCCCATTATCTACTTGCCCCATTTTTTACTTGCCCCAAAATCTTCTTGCCCCGTTATCTGCATTCCCCATCACTTGCTTGCCCCATTATATACTTGCCCCATAATCTACCTGCCCAATTATCTACTTGCCCCATTATCTACTTGCCCACTTATCTACTTGCCCCATTATCTGCTTGCCCAATTATCTACTTGCCCAATTATCTACTTGCCCACTTATCTGCATTCCCCATCACTTGCTTGCCCCATTATCTACTTGCCCCATTTTTTACTTGCCCCAAAATCTTCTTGCCCCGTTATCTGCATTCCCCATCACTTGCTTGCCCTATTATATACTTGCCCCATAATATACTTGCCCAATTATCTACTTGCCCCATTATCTACTTGCCCACTTATCTGCATTCCCCATCTCTTGCTTCCCCCATTATCTACTTGCCCCATTTTTTTTACTTGCCCCAAAATATACTTGCCCCGTTATCTGCATTCCCCATCACTTGCTTGCCCTATTATATACTTGCCCCATAATCTACTTGCCCAATTATCTACTTGCCCACTTATCTGCATTTCCCATCACTTGCTTGCCCCATTATCTGCATTCCCCATCACTTGCTTGCCCCATTATCTACTTGCCCCAAAATATACTTGCCCCGTTATCTGCATTCCCCATCACTTGCTTGCCCTATTATATACTTGCCCCATAATCTACTTGCCCAATTATCTAATTGCCCAATTATCTACTTGCCCAATTATCTACTTGCCCAATTATCTGCATTTCCCATCACTTGCTTGCCCCATTATCTGCATTCCCCATCACTTGCTTGCCCTATTATATACTTGCCCCATAATCTACTTGCCCAATTATCTACTTGCCCAATTATCTAATTGCCCAATTATCTACTTGCCCAATTATCTACTTGCCCAATTATCTGCATTTCCCATCACTTGCTTGCCCCATTATCTACTTGCCCCAAAATATACTTGCCCCGTTATCTGCATTCCCCATCACTTGCTTGCCCTATTATATACTTGCCCCATAATCTACTTGCCCAATTATCTACTTGCCCAATTATCTAATTGCCCAATTATCTACTTGCCCAATTATCTACTTGCCCAATTATCTGCATTTCCCATCACTTGCTTGCCCCATTATCTGCAGTCCTTCTCAAATGTAACCCAACTTTCCAACTTCCTGTGGTCAGAAAACTCAACTGGAATAAATAATGAAATATTGAGAAATGAAAATATTTCCAAATTTATCTTTTCGACCAATGATATCAATTTCCATTTGAAAAGTTGAGTTGACGATTATGTAGAGATCTTCCCATAAAACAGGTAACTATTTTCCCTTCTTTGGTAAATTGCGAGGTAGTGATTTGAGAAAATAAAGGAAAACATTGCTACTTCCGCATTGCTAATTTTGAATCCTGTCGCTGAATTTTTATACATTTTGGAAATCTAGGTATATTTGAATATTTTTATGCAAAACTGAAACAAATGGACACAGTCAATCCACATCCACGTGGAACCCATGCCACGAGGATCCTCGTGGAATCCACATGAAATCATTTGAAATCCACATGGATTTTAGATCCATGTGGAAATAGCGTGGATCCTCGTGGAAATTACCAATGTGGATCCGCGTGGTCTTCTCAATCCATGGTGATCCACGTGGGTGAAATCCATGTGGATTCACGCTGTTTTCACATGTATTCCGCGTGGATCGGATTGGGGTGTATAGAATGAGTTAAGTGTACTCGTATATGAAATTAACACATATCAATTAGAAAACATAATTTCTGAACAATAACTGAACATACAGAGTTGCACTGAAAAAATCTTACCAATCTCAAATGAAAATCTCACAGCATTTTTTGTTAGCTTTTGACATTTTATTACATCATAAATAACATTTCAACATATTTTAAAACAATTTTTGTGTAAATTGGATGAAAAATGTTCAAATAAGAGCAATTTTAGTGACTCACTCTGGGTTTCGAGGTCATATCAGAGGTGACGAGAAATCTCATCACTCCGGGTAGTCATGAGATTAATGTCATACAATAACAACATTGCGACATTTACATTGTTGGAAAATATCAAGATTGCATTCTGGGAACCAAACCCCTTTGTGGGGTGAATAAATGAAGCATTTTGATTTCCTGACTTTGAATGGTTATCAGGGAGATTAAAGGATTACATTTAATGGCAGTATACTAAGTACAGAGGTGAATATTAACTTGGCATTCTGATAGTTATTATTGTAGTTAGTGCTTTTATTATAGTTAATCCTCAGGTGTGATAGTCATTAGCTTTCAGCATATTGCATATTTCTGCTATGATGAAAACAAATAATGTCAAAAGACAATTTCTCAAACTAGGGTAGTATTCGCTGTTATTCAACTGTTGAGTGATGGATTAACTACTATTTTTATTGCTCCTTAACTCCTTAAAATATGAATAGAACCTAGTACTATGACATATTCATATTTAAATGAGTTGGCCCTAAAGTAGCGCTTAATCCAACAGCCAGCAGTTCATGAATCCTAGCACATACTACTGACAGATACCAGTGATCTCCCCACAAGTACATTTTCAGTGATCTCTCCAGGATTTTTTCTCAGGTAGGTGCAAAATTCTCATTTTCACAATTCAGACCAAACTTGGTCAAAATATGCCAATTTTTCATGATTTTTCTTATATTCAAGTGGGTGCAAATGGATTTTCAGGTGGGTGCAAGCCTATTTTCAAAATCTCAGGTGGGTGCTACGCACTTGCTTTAATGCTGGGAGAGCACTAATTTTTAAAACAGGCTTGCACCCACCTGAAAATCCAATTGAACCGCTTGAAAATGAGAAAAATCATGAAAAATTAGCTCATTTTGACCATTTTCAGTGTGAATTGTGAAATGAGAATTTTGCACCTTTTGAGCTGTGACTGGAATCTTGAAGGATTCCCGTAGCTCATGGTGTCATACTGTCATCATTTGTAATTAACATCTTCTGTTATTATTTGATCCATATGTGATTAATAGGCTGTTGTAGTATTTGTAATGCCTGTGAAAATTTCAAGATGATATAATTGAAAATGAGTACTTTACCCTTCCTACAGGCCGTTAGACCAATAGAGCCCATTAGAATGAAAAATCATTTCAAGCAATGATCAAGTATGCCAAATATGAAGTAAAACTCATGCTGGATGACTGAGTTATGTACATTTGTTTGGGTTACCTTTTTTGGCTCACCCTGTATATTTGGACAACATAGATATGAGGGACAACTTGGACCCAGGCCATACGGACCCAGGACAACTCGGACCCTGGACAACACGGACCCAAGACATCTCGGACCCAAGACAACTCGGACCACTTTTTGAAATGGTG
The DNA here is from genome assembly GCA_903813345.2 of Owenia fusiformis. Classification (NCBI taxonomy): domain Eukaryota; kingdom Metazoa; phylum Annelida; class Polychaeta; order Sabellida; family Oweniidae; genus Owenia; species Owenia fusiformis. Next base: position 10,502,040 of record CAIIXF020000004.1, read on the forward strand.
ATATTAACATCATAATATGGGGTTTTAATTTTTGTTTTATGTTTAGATGACATATATTATGTACTGTGCATTCATTTATTGTGTTAATTTGATGAAATTGTTTTAAATCAATTTATTATTTGATGATAGTTAAGAAGAAAATATTGAAGCTAAAGACCCAAGACAACTCGGACCACTTTTTGAGATTATGATTTTTACCATGATATGGTTTTTATTTTTTTATTTTATGTTTAGTATGACATATTATATATATTTTGAATTCAAATATTGTATTAATTTTATGTAATTGTTAAAAATGAACTTTATTGGAGAGAATTAAGAAGAAAATATTGAAGCTAAAGATCCAAGACAACTCGGACCACTTTTTAAAATTATGATTTTTATCATGATATGTTTTTTTTTTATTTTATTTTATGTTTAGTCTGACATTTTATACATATTTTTAATTCAAATATGGTGTTATTTGATGTAATTGTTTTTAATCAACTTAATATATTGGTGAGTTTTCATGTTCAGATCGTAATATCAGATCAGGTGTTATATTGAAAAATAAACCCTTTAGGGCTATACAGCTTTCGGACCCCTCACTCCCTTCAGCCATTTTGGGTACAGAACACGTTTATGCCTAGCCCTGCGGGGTTTATTCGTCCATATAACAACTGATGTTCAGTGTATATTTCTTAATTAAATGATTAAAATGAGGATTTACAGAAAACAAACACATTCCTCAATCTTTCTGTGAGATTAAGATTAAATTATCAAAAAAACTTTATGATTAACAGAATACAAACTCTTTCACTGATCTCTATGTGACATAGGTCTTTCAGTGATATTAATAATATGACTTCATGGTGGTGAGTGTAAATGAGATGAGATTAGGATTAAAATTATTATTGTTTTAATTTTCCATATGAGTTGGTATTAACTGTATGAAAAGACTCATTGACACCTCTATATAACAAGTTGTATTCTCAACTCTCATCAAATAAGTTAATTGAAACATCTTGTTCATCTTTACATGTAAACACAAAATATAAATTCACAATATATCTAAACCATGTCATGCTAAACATTTACAAATAATCCCATAGGCCTATCATGAACTAACCTTTCAGAAAGTGGTCCGAGTTCTCTTGGGTTTATAGCTTCAATAGCTTCTACTTAATCTTTATCAAATAAGTCAAATTAAAACATTTTAATCAAATTAGTACAAAATATGTATTCACAATACTGATTTAATAAGCATAAAGCAAAGACTAAAAAACCGTAAACAATGAGAAAAATCATTATTTTAAAAAGTGGTCCGAGTTGTCTTGGGTCCGAGATGTCTTGGGTCCGAGATGTCTTGGGTCCGAGTTGTCCAGGGTCCGACTTGTCCTGGGTCCGAGTTGTCCGGAAACCGATATGAGACCACTTTGTTCAATACTTTTTCTGTCTTCAAGTTTTCCTGATTATTTTCTTAACCAAACATGTTTTATATTTGTATTGTTATATAGTTAATTTTAACAGGGCCAATAATGCCTAGGTGTAGGCCCTGTACTACTGTATTGCACGACTTATTATTATGAAATAAAGAAATCATGAAAAAAACACTTTTTCTTTATTTTTCCAGATTTGCATCAAAGAAGGGTACCTCTTAAAACAGTCAAACTTCCAGGTGAGTTCATTTTTATTTTTTTATTATCCCATCGAACAAAGTTCGGAGGGATATAGGGAACACCGTACGTACGTCCATCCGTATGTAGTCCGTACGTCCGTCCGGGCAATAACTCAAATACCGTTGGCCCGATTTTGTTCATATTTTGTACATATATACCCTATGGGGGTAGAAGTTCTGCTCGAAAGCCGATTTTCAAAATGGCCGCTCATTTCAAAATGCTGGCCATTTTAGTGCCGAATTTACTGTAATTTAGGTGCAATATGTAAAACTGTAATAGTAATATGTTTTAGATGTAAAAAGATTATATAGGACATTAATAAAGCTAAAAATGTAGATATTAAAGAAGCACATGGCAGCCATCTTGAAAAATGGCGGCCTTTACTAGTTATTTTACGATTTTTGCTGTAACTCGAAAAGTAGTAGAGCAATTTTGTTCATATTTGGTATGTGAATACTATAAACATTGCACACTGTCTAATGACACTTTTTGTAGAAGGCGGCCATTTTGAAAAAAAACAGTCAAACTTCCAGGTGAGTTCAGTTTTATTTATTTATTATCCCATCTTAACGTATTTTACTATAACTCGAAAAGTAGTGGAGCGATTTTGTTCATATTTGGTATGTGAATACTATAAGCATGGCACACTGTCTAATGACACTTTTTGTAGAAGGCGGCCATTTTGAAAAAAAACAGTCAAACTTCCAGGTGAGTTCAGTTTTATTTATTTATTATCCCATCTTAACGTATTTTACTATAACTCGAAAAGTAGTGGAGCGATTTTGTTCATATTTAGTATGTGAATACTATAAGCATGCCACACTGTCCTATGACACTTTTGAAAGAAGGCGGCCATTTTGAAAAATGGCCGCCATTTTAACATTTTTTACTATAACTCAAAAAGTAGTGAAGCGATTTTGTTCATATTTGGTATGTGAATACTGTAAGCATGGCACACTGTCTAATGACACTTTTGGTAGAAGGCGGTCATTTTTCAAAATGGCCGCCATTTTAACGTATTTTACTATAACTCGAAAAGTAGTGGAGCGATTTATTTATATTTGGTATGTAAATACTATAAGCACGGCACACTGTCTTGTGGCATTTTTGGTAGAAGGTAGCCATTTTGAAAAATGGCCGCCATTTTAACTTTTTACTATAACTTGAACAGTAGTGGAGCGATTTTGTTCATATTTGGTATATGAATACTATAAGCATGGCACATGGTTTAATGACACTTTTGGTAGAAGGTGGCCATTTTGAAAAATGGCTGCCATTTTTGCTATATACTTTGTTTGTAAAAAGGCCATATTGTTCATATTTGGTATGTGAATACTATAAACATTGCACACTGTCTAAAGACACTTTTTGTTGAAGGCGGCCATTTTGAAAAAAAAACAGTCAAACTTCCAGGTGAGTTCAGTTTTATTTATTTATTATCCCATCTTAACGTATTTTACTATAACTCGAAAAGTAGTGGAGCGATTTTGTTCATATTTGGTATGTATATACTATAAGCATGGCACACTGTCTAATGACACTTTTTGTAGAAGGCGGCCATTTTGAAAAAAAACAGTCAAACTTCCAGGTGAGTTCAGTTTTATTTATTTATTATCCCATCTTAACGTATTTTACTATAACTCGAAAAGTAGTGGAGCGATTTTGTTCATATTTAGTATGTGAATACTATAAGCATGCCACACTGTCCTATGACACTTTTGAAAGAAGGCGGCCATTTTGAAAAATGGCCGCCATTTTAACATTTTTTACTATAACTCCAAAAGTAGTGAAGCGATTTTGTTCATATTTGGTATGTGAATACTGTAAGCATGGCACACTGTCTAATGACACTTTTGGTAGAAGGCGGTCATTTTTCAAAATGGCCGCCATTTTAACGTATTTTACTATAACTCGAAAAGTAGTGGAGCGATTTATTTATATTTGGTATGTAAATACTATAAGCACGGCACACTGTCTTGTGGCATTTTTGGTAGAAGGTAGCCATTTTGAAAAATGGCCGCCATTTTAACTTTTTACTATAACTTGAAAAGTAGTGGAGCGATTTTGTTCATATTTGGTATATGAATACTATAAGCATGGCACATGGTCTAATGACACTTTTGGTAGAAGGTGGCCATTTTGAAAAATGGCTGCCATTTTTGCTATATACTTTGTTTGTAAAAAGGCCATCCATGGCTCTTCGATGGGATTCGCTAGGCTTTGGCGTTGCCGTTGTTCTGGTTTATTTATTTATTTATCCATTTATTTATTCCATTTATCTAGTATTTGTTTATTTATTGATCTACTTACTCATTTATTGTTTTTTATTCATAATTTGATTATTTATTGATTTACTTATTTATTTGTTTATTTGATTTATTTACTTATTTCATTATTTAAGTTTGTACTTTTGTGTTTTAATCATGACCTTCTATGTTATTATCAAGACCTTTTGAACTACAATTACGACCTTTTGTGTTAAAATCATTACCTTTTATGTTAAAATCATTACCTTTTGTGTTAAAATCATTACCTTTAATGTTAAAATCATTACCTTTTATGTTAAAATCATTACCTTTTATGTTAAAATCATTACCTTTTGTGTTAAAATCATTACCTTTAATGTTAAAATCATTACCTTTTATGTTAAAATCATTACCTTTTGTGTTATATTTCCAGAGATGGAGGAGGCGTTACTTCAAATTAAAAGCCCAGGGAAAAAAGCTGTACTATGCAAAAGACACTAAGGTTGGTTTTGAGCTTTAAGGTAGATATAGAAGAAGAATAAATACTTTGACACCTGTTTGCCAACGATGCCTCCAGGCTACCTTATAATTAATAATGTGTCAATATGAGTCCAGAGTCAGCTTTTGTCAAGGGGGTCATTGTAAAAAAATGCAGCTAGGTCACTTGGTGAAAATGGCATGATTATAAAAGCCCATTGAAAAATGCTGTACTATGCAAAAGACATTGAGGTTGCCTCAGGGCTTAAACATAGATCTATTTAAATACTTTGAAATGCAGGGAGATCGCTGAATTAGACAACCCAAAACCAAACTAAAATGTCTACCAGTCAAAAGTTGAATTCTGTTCTCTTCTGATAACTTCTTGCTTGGAACCACTTTAAGATAAATACAAATTAACTTATTACATAACAAAAAGTAATAAGATTTCTCACCAACTCACAAAATAAATTCTACAAAAATAGAGAAATTGTGTTATTTTACAAGAGCACGTTCATAAATCATGACGGACTCATTATTTCTGCGATGAGAACTATTTTTAATGAGTTTCCTGTGGAGTTCTCTGATAGCAAGTCTGCTAAAGAGAACTCAATATCTGTCTGCTCATGTTAATTTCACTCAATTTCTCTCTAAAATTTGAATGAACTGCCCGATTTTTACTCATTTTTATATAATTTTGAGCATTGACTATATGTCTGTTTATTTTATTCCTTGCTAATTACATTATTTTCTGTGTAATTTTGTATTATTCCTTGCTAATAACATTATTTTCTGTGTAACATTGCATTTTGACTTCAAAACGTGACTGCTGAGATGTTTCATTGATGTTTTATTGCAGTCTAATATATAGAATATATGTTGTTTCAGATATTTTCCCTAGAATAATATGGCATCCATGCGATGGTTATGTTTTTCAAAGTGCAATATCCTTGTTCAAGAGTGAAGAATCGATGAGACTATTTCAGATAATCAGCACAATTATTTTTTGGGGAATAATTGCAATTTTTGTTCCATGGATTAAATTGTTTGGTAGATGTTGCCTTTTATTTTGTTGTTCGTCCTAATGATATTACATTTTAAAGTTAGTAAGACTATGGGTCTATTGGACGATTTCATATTTAGTGTTTGTCAGTTATCACCATGACAACCTCTAACTAACCTTAACTCCCATGGGCAATATAACAAGGGGCATCATTACAAGAAAATCTAATATGATATATCAATTAGTTATGGAGAACTAGCGAATAGAAACACATAGAGAAAAACATTTCATGTAGATAATTCACTCTGAAAATTTCGAATCAGACTGTCATGGTTCAGTTCAAAGTTATTGACCACAGTTTAGCAATAAATCCAAAAATCGAATGTTTTAGCAATTCATTCATGGCATGACATTTTTCTATTTGTCCCTAATGTCGCATCAAGACAAGATTTATTTGTAATAGGGTCATAGACTTCTGTGATTTACTGGTAATATTGATTAACTATTCCAAAACTAAAATCATTTAGGCTCCATGTTGAAAAATCAAATGCAAGTCAGAGTACTAAAATAAAGAGGGGTGTCAGCAAGGAACTATAGAGAACAAACATGAACTCATGAAGACATGAACTCAAATGCAACTGTTTCATTGTGAAAATTGTGATTTTCAATAATTCCGCCAGTCATTTCCATCAATTTTGATTGTTGTTTCCATCTTTTTGCTTGTTATTTCCATTCATTTTTCAGAGATTATAATGAAGCCTCTGCATGTGAATAGGAAATGTCAGAAAATTTGAGAACCCTAAATGTTTTTTGAAATATTTGAAAACTCTAAATGTTTTTTAAAATATTTGAAAACTTTAAGAGGATTGAAAACCTTAAATGTTTCCTAAACTATTTAAAATTCCTAAATGAGTAAATATATGACAATTAATGTTTCCCAAAGCATTTGAAAACCAGATACGTTTCCTTGACAATTTGAAAACCCTAAATGAGTTAAATATTTGAAGACTCTAAATGTTTCCCAAAAATTAAAAAATTCTTATTAAAATATTCCTAAAATATTTGAAATCACTCCATATTTCCTAAAAGAGTGATGGCTGTATAGCTATACTTGTTTACTTCACAAGACCCCATTTCAGTCTTTATCATTTCATATAGATGTCTCTTCAGCAGAACATTGTTTTTATTTCTGTCCATTTGTTTATTCTGATAACAAGAAGTAATGCATCATTCAAAATATTGCCTCAGTGATTTCTGAAAATTGCTGCTACACCTAAAAACATTTGGTAGAATATAAAGATGGAGTACTAGTCAATGATGAAGCATATTATGTTTGCATTGTAACTACATATCTGGGTATTTCATATTAACTATCTCTCTCTTAATTTTAGATAACTATTTAGTTTTCTGACATTATAAATGTCGACTTAATCTTGGACACGGGGCATTCTCGGACAATCTTCAGTAATTCTTTGTTTTATCTGATTTCTTTATTGAAACTTCCAATTAGACACATTGTTTTGTCGACGTGGTGATACATGTTGTATTGAGCATAACAATGCCCTGAATTTTCACCTGATGCAAAGGGTTTGTCCAGTAATGCCCCGTGGCCAAGAAAGCCCTTATGTCATTTACATGGGTATTTTCTCTCCTCGCTAATTTCTCTCAATTTTGAATGAAGTGTGATTTTTCTCATTTTTTGTACAATTTAGACTATTGACTGACGTCATGCCGATTTACTTAATTCCTTGTTAATTCCTCCCATTTCTCTTTAAATTTTGAATGAACTGTCTGATTTTCTTGCATTTCTATACAATTTAGAGTATTAACTCCATGCCTGTTTACTTTATTCCTTGCTGGTTCCTCTCTTTTCCACTCTACAGCTCATTTTAAAATGTCACCCCTGTGTCTGATAAGTCATATTTTGTTTTCCAGTCTGTAACATTTGACGAGATTGATCTTATAGATGTCTCTGTAGCAGAATGCAGCACGAAGAATGTCAACCACAGTTTTCAGGTAGGGCGGCCATTTAGTTTTCCGCATCCAACATATAAATCCATAGTCTTGTTTTTTATATGAAATACATATACAAGCTACATACATATAACCTTACAAACAAACAAACAAACAAACAAACAAACAATTAAAATATGTTCAAACAATCTAGTATGCACACAAGGATTGCATTATTTGTCATTAGACTTTTATACCTACCCAGACAAAATTACATGCATCAAATGACCTAGCTTATGATCATCTATAAACATACAGAAAATATGACATACAAACAGCCCAAAAATAAACAAGCAATATGACAAAAAATAAATAGGATAACAATTACAAACAAGCATGGTAACCTTTACAAACAACCTTGAAGTAAGATTACAATCAAAAAAGAAAGGTGACAAACAAGCAGGTGTAAGGTAAAATTTGAGCAAGTAATATTACAAAAAGCAGGTAAGGGTAACAATCAAACAAGGATGATTACAAACAAGGAAGTAGGGTAACATTTGAGCCAGTAAGATTACAAACAAGCAAGTAAGGGTAACAATCAACCAAGGATGATTACAAACAAGGAAGTAGGGTAACATTTGAGCCAGTAAGATTACAAACAAGCAAGTCGGGTAACATTTGATTAAGTAAGATTACAAACAAGGATGTTTGAATCTGTTCTGTACAGTCTGCAAGCTGGGATTCAAAGAATTTTTTGCCCTTCAGGATGTTGATTGCCCTCATGTAACAGGACTCTCTTTAAACTAGTAACATCTTCATCATAAGTACTAAATAAGTTAAACGAAAATAACACATATCGATTTCTTTATTTCAAGAAGCCCACTGTATCAAGCGGTTTTGAAAATCAAAGATAACTGTATAAACGTTTCTATCAACACTAACTGTAAGCTTCCACAATTCCACGAAAAAAAATCTTGCTAGATCTCTGATTTTCTAACATTGAAATATTTAGATGTTTGTCTGCTTATGTTTATTTCTTATCCCATATAATGAAGTGGGGGATACAGAAAATGCCTCTGTCCTTTGAAGTTGTTTCCTGATGGTATCAAACGCTTATTATAATGATGATATAAAAATATCATGTTTACCCTTTGCATTCGTTCGACTTCACTTCTTAAAAGAGAGCTTCGTCTTCACTCTCAGTTTACAATAAATCTCTGATCTCACCGAGCCAATCAGAGTTCATCGTCGATATACAGATGACGTTCTATATGGTCATTTCCTAATAGTATAGTTAATGAGCATGTATTTAGCACATGTTCCTTCCACTTCGCTGGGTTGAGAAAGGGTCAGTGTGGTAGATTTAAAATGATTTATTACCTGGGCTGTCACAGGCACCAATCTTAGGGACTGGACTGCTAAACTGTAATATAGTCTATACTAGGCAGAGGGTAGTTATAACTAGACTATTATGTTATGAGAGGTTTTGGATATGTGGTATATTTGGAGGAAAGTATAGATATCTGAGGGGGATTCAAAGAACACCCCCCCCCCTGTTGCCTCCGAAGGTTGGAGTTGTTTCCTGATCTCATCATATAAAAAAATTGTCATTGGAGGTTTTGGATATATAGTATATTCTGATAAAAATATAGATATCTTACTGATCAAGTTTTCTAACAACACTAACTTGACCTTCCACAATTCCATGAAAAGATAAGCCCTTCTTGCTAAATCTCTGATTTTCAACATTTCTGTAAATATTTAAGATATCTCTCTGCATATGTTTATTAATTGCACTCCAGAGTTTGAAGAAAGTGTAAGCAAGGGTATAGCCAGTATAACTCCGGTGAAGCATTTTTTCGAACCTCTGAATGAACTTGTATCATATTATTCTGCCCCCATTTGACATTGTCAGAGACTTAGGAAGGTCATCTTGAAATTATCAACAGTTGTGAAAAAGTTCATTTCATTGTGGTTTGCCCCCACTTGTTGTCTTCTGGTACAGTGACATCTGTATATCCGAACACTTCTCTAATCCGAACACTTCTTTTATCTGAACACCTCACAATATAAAAATTTTCGCAGTCCCATTTTTTTAGATTTCATTGATTACATGTTTATAAAAACTTAAAATGGGAACACCTGTCAATCTGAACACTTTGGCTGGTTCCAGAGGTGTTTGGATTAGACAGGTTTAACTGGATTAGGTAGGTTTAACTGGATTAGACAGGTTTAACTGGTACGCGCATAATGTTATTTCACATGTCCCACTGACTCACTCTCTGAAAAACAGATGTAATATTTAACATATCCTGGCAACATTATTTTTGTAAACATACACAAAACTTGTCCACATTTCTTGGAAGATATTGTTCTAAAACTGGGCAGTTTTGCTTTTGATTTACCCTTGGAGTAAGTCCTACGTGTCTGTTTGAGGTAATCATGCACTAACAAATGATGACCTTATGTGAAAGCATAAAGGCGATAAGGCGATGATTTGACAAGTTTTCAGCTTGAGACCCCATACATTTTATGATATTACATATTTGAAAAATATGTTCAGCAATAACCCAGATGCGAGTAGAAATAATCTTACTTTACGTCATTAAAAATTCAAAATTCAGTCAAAGTAATATCATATTTGAAATCTACATGTAAAATTACATCTAGAAATATGGTTTTAAAAAGAGTTTATCAACTTTGAAAAATTAATTTTCTTTGAAAATGTGACTTCTAGCTCGGGGAGATTCCCCATAGATCCCATGCTATAAAATCACAAAAAATGAAATATCTTTTCTTTTAGTGGACAGATAATATTTTGCTTTACTGGACATATTTTCATTAGTATAAGTATCAGACGCATAAGGGTTATATGAAAATTGAGCCACTTAAATTGATAATATTCAAGTTTAAGGGAACTTTCTTATATACCTGCCATGTTAATTGACCTGAATCAGCCACCTGGTGGTGAAACTGGTAACTACCTACTCGCATTTGGGTAATTGTCATTTTGCATTGTAAGTTCCTAAAGTAAACTTACATGAACCCTTTTTCTGGTGTAGTATTTTGTTAAACATTGATAAAGTTTTAGTGAATCCAATATTATTTACATTTATAATCACTTGTAATGTTACCTTATAAGACAAATCTGGGTGCCAGGAGATAATGATATGAATTAGACAAACACTGTTTGATTTGGTAAATGTTATATTTTTGAAATATTATAGTTTACCAGGGGTTTCAAGAGCATTATTGAGCCCCCTCCCAATATTTTCTAGAAACAATGACACTCCGAGTAAAGGATTACATGTGACTGATCAGTCAAATATTTTTTAAAGCAACAAACAAATTAGTTTTGCTTGCATTGTGATTGAAGCCAGACTATTGAATTATATTGATGGACTTAAAAGTAAAACAATCCAAATAAAGAAAATGAAAATAGAGATTCTAACCCTAAATAAATTGAAAATGATTAAGTATTTCATGAAAAAGAAAAAAGAAATGTAAGTTCTATTTTACCTTGAATGTGGACAATCTGAGCTGTAACTTTGGTATAAAAGAAAGCTCAATCACAAGCTAAATACCATGTATCAATTTAAAGTTGATTGATCAACAAAATTATTTGGTAGAGCTTAAACCAAATCTGCAAAATTTTCTACAATGGCACGCAACATTGGAGCACTGGCAATAATAGGCAGCCTTCTTATAATCACCATAGCAGCAAGTATGACAAAAATGGAAGAAAAACCTGTCGTGAGTAATGAAGAAGCGAAGAAAAACCTTGAAATGATTGAGTATTATGCTAATAAAACAGAGCTGACACCATACGAAAGTTACATTATAAAAACAGGCATTAAAAGAATGAAACGTGCCGTTGCTCCAGTTGAGGGTGAAAAACTTGAAATAGTTGGAGGGAGAAATGAGTAAGTCTATTTATAATTTTTAATTTTATTTGTTGAGTTTATTCATTTATCATCCGCTGCAAACATTTCATCAAATTTTCCAATTGCCCTATGTGCAGAATTAGGCAGAATCAACAATTGGAAAGTAACATTTTCAGAGTCTAAAATTTCCGAATATTTTCAGCTCGTGTCATTCATAGTCTGACCTCTAAAAGTCTGTAGTAATCAAACTACATTGTTTAACTGTTTATTGTTTGTATGCCTGTCAAAACTGCCTATTGTCTGAACTTATTATGATAATATCTGTTTTAAGAGGGTCTATAACTGTAATTTACCCCATTTGTACCAGGTCCTACTTTTGCACTGTTTTTGAGATTTTTTAACATTATCACCAAGTGTACCCGCAGAATGGTGTCATTTTTCCATTGTGAATCTCATTATTTTCATCTATTTCAGCCATTGGTGTTGTAAGGAGGATCCCGTGGTTGGAAAGAACTACAGCACTCGCAGTGTGGGAGAACTGGTGATGGTCACCAGATCACGTAGAAGATTCACTAGATGTGGTTTCGGTGGCTGGGAAAGATGTTCCGTAGATGTGACTTATTTGAGGTAAGAACTATTATGAGAAATATGGAATTTGAATGTTAAATGATGGAAAGAGGCTTTCAAAAGATACTCTTTGGACGTAAAATTTGTTGAGGATGCTTGACGTTTGTTTACTTTTGTCCGGTTGTACCCATAATTTCTCCTTTTAACATTGTTTTCTTATACGGAAAATTATATTTTGAAAATACAAGTAAAATACTACTCTTAGTAACAGGGTGTCCACAAAAAAGTATACTTCAAAGCCAGGATACTAGAATTCTGAGCATTTTTAAAAAAAAATAAGGGAGCAGTAAAAGGCCTAGTTTGTCTTTCATCCAATACTGAATCTAAACAAGTAGATTCATGTTGGACAGTATTTCTAGAATCCATTTCAATAGAAAGAATAGGGGTCCTATACACAGTACATGCAACTTGCTTTTTAGAAGTTTTTGTTGTCTCTACTGCTCAGGTCTCAGTTGAACCAATTTGCAGGCCCATTTTGGAATAGGTATACTTTTTTTTTGTGGACACTTTGTATTATGCCTTTACCTATTTGGACCTATCCTTACAAAATAACTTATTACTTTTCAGTCAGGAGATGAAGTATAAGTCAGTACTGGACACATTAGAGATCCCCCAGGCCGAATGGGTTCATGGATGTCCCGAAGAAAAACTCTTCTGCTGTAGAGGATTCATTCTAAATGCTGATGTAAAGAACTGCATGAGTGAGTATTTATTGTGCCTCCATTCTATATTGATTTTATTGCATTTTAAGGTTTTGAGCAGAGGTTTTGGTCCTTAAAATTGAGTAGTGGTCCTTGGGACCAGTAAAAATTCATGTAAAGTGGTCCTAAAGAAATGTTAGTCACCAAGTAGGACCACTTCATTTCAATTTTTACTGGTCCCATGAAAAAAAAATCAAGAAATTATTTGTGCCACAAATTGAAGCAGCCTCTTTGCATGATTAAATTGAATTTCTTCTTGAGTGAATAAGCTAGGAATTACTAGAATTAATTAGTAAAATCACATCTACCTCTCTCTGGATCAAAAATGGAGGTCTGCGTCCAGTATCTCGATTTGTACCAGACAAAAGTACTGGACGCGTTTCTACTCCCTGACAGTGTTAATTGACAACACATTTCTTTCCAGCCCAGGCAGAGGTGGATTCCCTGATTACAATGCTTTCAAGACATGGTGGAGAAGCCTTGTGTCTCATGCGCATGTTTGGTGTCTTAGACAGAGAATGTCCACTGCAGAAATAGCAAGAGACTGAAAAAAACATTGTACTATACTTTTCACGCTTTATTGTGCAATATCCAGAATCAAGAATTTCCATTACAGAAATACAATGGACTGCAATATATTTTGTATTGTATTATGTATGTTTTACCCTGTTAAACGGAAAATGTCCATCATAGAAATAGCAATAGACTGCAATAAATATTGAATTATATTATTTATGTTTTAGTGTGTAATATGCAAAACAGAAAATGGCCATTATAGGCACTGGTGGTAGGCTCGCCAATTTGTGGGTCATGTGATCCAGTTAAATCGAAAAAATTGTTCAATCTGATGAATAATGGAGGTCAAATTGAATTGTGACGAATTATGCTCATCTGGATAAATCAAGAGCTAGAAGGCAAAAAATGTATATCTCATGTCTAAGTATGCGAAAGTGTTCATAACTTTGGGTTAAATATCGCAGAAAAATGAAAGTGGTCTATTATGACATTTTTACCATTGAAAATCACTTTTTGGCTATATGTTCAAATAGTTTACCAATAAAATCTAGAAGATTTTTCCAAAATATCTTCCAACTCTCAAAATGGTCATAACACATTATGGACATTTTCTAAAGAATACTTGAATAAGCTGTAAATTGAATAGTGAGAGATAAGCTCAACTGTTGTTTAGCATTGACCTTACTTTCAAACCCCTGTTTACTTGTTACTGACATTTTGTCATAAGTGCTCTAAGAGTCTAGGGACTGTGTGTAAACAAAGTTTGAAAATCCCAAGGATAGAATATCTAAGCAGAAGTGTCAAAGGGAAAGTACCAAAAATAGAGATTCACTCTTGTTCAGGACCTGCTGAAATATGATATGTGCTTTAAGCCAAGTTTCAATAGCAGGGAGAGATAAAAATCTGGATTTTGTTAAGTGATGCAGGTAATAATTGAACTTTTGTATGAAGTTTAATGCTTTGAGGTTTGAGTTCTCCTTAAGGTTGTTACTGAAAAAGTACAACTTTATATTTTTTGAGTTAACCCCTTGGTATATTGACCTTCCTAAATTCTATAAAAAGGATCAGAAGCATGTCTCAGATTTCAAACAAACAAGTTTTTACTTCCTCTTTTCAAGAAATACCTACACTAAGTTGTTTTTCAGTTTTTATTCAGAGTAGATGTGTTTCAAATTCTGATTTGGGGAGGAAACCTTTTAATTGATACCATGCTGTCAAGGTAAATTACAGATGTGTTCAAGATAAATTAACAATTCTTGCAAGTAAAATTATCAATGCCTTCAAAGTAAATTACCAATTACCAGTTGCAAGTAAAACTATTAAATGCTCGCAATTAAAATTACCAATACGTTCAAGATAAATTAACAATTCTTGCAAGTAAAATTATCAATGCCTTCAAAGTAAATTACCAATTACCAGTTGCAAGTAAAACTATTAAATGCTCGCAATTAAAATTACCAATACGTTCAAGACGAATTAGTAATGCTTGCAATTAAAATTAACAATGCTTGCAAGTAAAACATCAATGCTTGCATTGAAATTACCTCTGCTAGCAATTAAATTTGCCAATGCTTACAAGGTAAATTACCAGTGCTTTCGAGTATAATTACCAATGCTTTCAACTACAGCTTTGTAGGTAAAATACTAATGCTTATAAACGGTTTGCATGGTAATATACCACAGTTTGCAAGATAAAATATAAGTGCTTGCAAGGTAAAACACCACAATTTGCAAGGTAAAATGTGCAACTTGCAAGGTAAAACACTTGAATTTTGCATGATAAAATGAATGCTTGCAGAGTAATATACCACTGCTTGCAAGGTACATTCAATTTAGTACAATGCTTGGATAGTAAATACCATTTTATATCACTATTTAGAATTAAAAACGTTTTTTTGTCATAGTTTTTTTGTGACAGGCATTTGTTGTCTGCATTTGACAGTCAACGTTCTGAAACAATTCTATAACAATTGTTGTCAGTTTTATTTTTCAACTTTTGACATCTGTGAGAAATAATAAGTCTGCAGATTTCAGAAATTTGAGTTTTGAAGTTTTTGTCAAGTATTAGTTGACATTCACAGGCACTTGTTTTTAAATTTGAATCCCATATGCCTTACCCTGAAGATGGAATCACTAATTCAATCACAAGCACTTTAACTGTGATTTTACTATTTATCCCACGAACAAAGTTCGGAGGGATATAGGGAACGCCTCCGTCCGTCCGTCCGTCCGTCCGTCTGTACGTACGTCTGTACGTACGTCCGTCCGTCCGTCCGTCCGTCCGTCTGTCTGTCCGTCCGTCCGTCCGTCCGGGCAATAACTCAAATACCGTTGGCCCGATTTTGTTCATATTTTGTACACATATACCCTATGGGGGTAGAAGTTCTGCTCGAAAGCCGATTTTCAAAATGGCCGCTCATTTAAAAATGGCGGCCATTTTAGTGCCGATTTTACTGTAATTTAGGTGCAATATGTAAAACTGTAATAGCAATATGTTTTAAATGTAGATATTAAAGAAATGTAGATATTAAAGAAGCACATGGCAGCCATCTTGAAAAATGGTGGCCTTTACTCGTTATTTTACGATTTTTGCTGTAACTCAAGAAGTAGTGGAGCGATTTTGTTCATATTTGGTATGTGAATACTATAAGCATGGCTCACTGTCTATGACACTTTTGGTAGGAGGCAGCCATTTTGAAAATGGCCACCATTTTGAAAAATGGCCGCCATTTTAACATATTTTACTATAACTCAAAAAGTAGTGGAGCGATTTTGTTCATATTTGGTTTGTGAATACAATTAGCATGGCACACTGTCTAATAACACTTTTGGTAGAAGGCGGCCATTTTGAAAAATGGCTGCCATTTTAACGTATTTTACTTTAACTCGAAAAGTAGGGGAGCGATTTTGTTCATATTTGGTATGTGAATAAAATAAGCATGGCACACTGTCTAATGACACTTTTGGTAGAAGGTGGCCATTTTGAAAAATGGCTGCCATTTTAACGTATTTTACTATAACTTGAAAAGTGGTGGAGCGATTTTGTTCATATTTGGTATGTGAATACTATAAGCATGGTACACTGTCTTATGACACTTTTGGTAGATGGTGACCATTTTGAAAAATGGCCGCCATTTAAACGTATTTTACTCGGCCTTTACTTGTTATTTTACAACTTTTGCTGTAACTTGAAAAGTAGTGGAGCGATTTTGTTCATATTTGGTATGTGAATACTATAAGCATGGCACACTGTCTAATGACACTTTTGGTAGAAGGCGGCCATTCTGAAAAATGGCCACCATTTTAAAGTATTTTACTATAACTCGAAAAGTAGTGGAGCGATTTTGTTCATATTTGGTTGTGAATGCTAGAAAAAAAAGCATATTACTTCTGATGACAACTTGGCTAGTGAGCAACCATTTTTAAAATGGTGGTCTTTCTTATGTATGTTATTTTATGATATTTGCTATATATTATGTATGTAAAAATGCCAGCCATTTTTGTTCGATGGGATTCGCTACGCTTTGGCGTTGCCGTTGTTCTGGTTTGATATTAATAAAATCTTAGTTTTGAATCTCAGCTAATTACCAATAGTGATTTGTCTTTGACCTATGACTGCTGACCTATACTGGCGATTACTAGAGTGCTGCTAACTCGATAAAAGGCTGGCGCTGGCTAGAATTGTCTATGGTTCTAGCCAGGATAAAGATACCAGTTCTTCAACTCGACAATGGGAAGAACTGCTCTACCTAAGTGACTAATATGTCATGATATGACATCTAAAAGAGTCGATAAAAGATATATATATATATGTAGTGTCATTGTTTTCTATCCACGGTCTTATAGTCTGAATTTTTAAGGCTGGATATAAGAGTTGTATTTCAATGAGAGTGAAGAAGAATAGCTTTTGCAAAGGGTATTGTGGATGTGGTATCATTTTTCTAAGAAAAAAGACAAAACATATTATGAGTTTGGTATAAAAGGAACACAGGCATACATCTTTTACCATTCACACCTTGCCATCAACCAAGAATCATCAGCGCACAATCTGCAATCACGAAAAATGGCATGCAAAATTGCAGCATTATCAATATTTGGATGCTTTGTCGTAGTCACCATGGCAGCTGAAATGCGACAAGCAACGGAAAAGGAAAATTTTGTAACTGATGAAGAAGCGAAGAAAAACCTTGAAATGATTGAATATTATGTCAACAAAACAAAGATGACACCATATGATAATTTCATCATTTCGTCTGGTTTAAACAGAATAAAACGTAATGCAGTCCCAGGAAGCAATGAGTAAGTTCTCTTAATATCATTTTACACTGTCGATCCTCTCGATTACGCTGGAACCATTAGGTAGGTACAATTTTTCCTTATTTCACACGTTGTAGGCATTTTTATCACAAACGTGTATCAGTATCATATGTTTAAGATTAAGAAAATGTACACATTTCTGAACAAATAGGTCAGAAGACGGAGGAATCGTTGATTCAATTCCTCACTTAAGTTACATTAACGGTATTTCGAAAAATAGTTTCGGTAACCAGCGTAATCGAGTGGATCACCAGTGTTTTAAGTCCACCCACCAACTTATTCCATATGTCTCAGTCAAAGTAGAATACATATATTCTCATAATAAAAATTGCCATTGAAATTTAATTCAGATCTGGAAATGTGTTCTTTGACATCCATGCGTTACCAATAAGTTTTTTCAAATCCTCTTTTGGATTTAATTTTAGACCCTTCTTTACAATCTTCAAATGATTGCTATAATTTATTTTGGTAACACTTCAACACTTATAATGATTTGTTATACATATAACAATTTCAATACTCTGTCTTAACATGGCTTTTAAAGTTTCATCAATAGTCTTTGAATTCACTTCCATGCATATTTGATATTTCACAATTATTGAAAGTATATTAAAAATGATTTTTAGGTATTTTACCATGTAAAACTGGATCTTGTTTTATGATTTTAAAATGTAATAGCCCATTTCTTCTATGATATAACTCTTTGCCTCAGGCACTGGTGTTGCCAAGAAGACCCTGTGTTTGGTAAGGAGTACAATACTCGAACAGAGGGAGTGTATAAACCAGTCACAAAGATCCGTAGAAGTCAAACTAAATGTGGCTTTGGTGGATGGAAAAGATGTGTAGTAGACAGGACCTATACGACGTAAGAACTATTCAAGATTTTGATTTTCAATTAATATTCCTTTTGTAATATGATATTTTTCTGCCATTTGCAACATGTGATCGCAATTTACATATAATATTTCCAATCAATTTAATATCTAATATTTTATTATCCCATCTAATGGAGTTTTTGGGTGGTATAGAGAAACAACCCTGTCTGTCCATATGTTCCATAGGAAATAACTCAATTTTTTATTATGTTTTATACTTATACTCGTATTCTATATGAGCAAAAGTTTTTTCTTGAAAGCTTACTATGAAACTTATGAATTGTGATATTAATGTTTTAATGCAAAAATAATTCATGGTGTTAAGTCCACTCCACAATCTTAGTATTAAGTTGAAAATGGCAGCCGTTTAACATTTATTGGCCCAATCCCAAAAAGAAGAAGATCAGTTTCATTGATATTTTATATGCAAATATAGTTGGAATCATGACAGATTGTACTGTGTCAATTTGGATAATGTGGTACTCATTTATATTTCTCAGCCTGATTTACTGTTTTGTTCAAATTTGTTTTAACCTTAAATCATTGTTTAGGATGTTGTGTCTTTTTCTAGTGTCTGGTTGTCTGGTTTTATTTTGTAATTTTTCTTACTTGAACTTTTAAATTATTTGCTTTCGTTTTTTTCAGTTTGGAGGTGACCTACAAAAGTGTTATTGACACAAGAGAATTTCGTCAAAGTGAATGGACCCAAGGATGCCCCAGCCTTAAAGTCACTTGCTGTCGGGGTTTCATTTTGAATAAACCTGTTAATCAATGCATGAGTAAGTTCTATTCCATTTTTCATTTTTATATTCATTTGAGTTATGCCACCTCTACAATGCAGTAAAAGAATTTACCCACCAGTGCCAAACCGGCACAGTTCTGATTTTGAAAGTTAATAACTTTTATAGATAAAGAAAGAACAATGAAATAGCATACATCCTAGAAGGAAACTAGCTCCATTGATTTCGCAGGACTATATCTGACACAAGATACAATTTTTGTTCTAATTTTTTAAAGTTTATATTGGTAAGCTTGCCTCTTCTATTTTTCTTTGAATTTTTAGGAACTAAATCTGGCGATTGTGCTGACATATTGTGTTTCTCTTTTCAGCTATTGATGAAATCGAGGCTCTAGGACGAGTGCTAAAACAAAATGGAGGAGAAGCTCTGTGTCTCATGCAGATATTAGGTGGAGGAACATGTCAAATGAATAAAAAATAACTTCCAGATGTAAACTTCTCATTTATGCAATGCTGACTTCTTCTCTCTGCAGATGTTAAAACCTCTCCACCTAGTTGTTTTGTGGCTTGTTACATTTACTGTTGTCATTGCTATGTAATTAACCTTTAGCGTGCTGCCGGCGGACTCGTCCACCGAGACTAAAATGTCTCTCACAACTGCCGGCGGACCCGTACGCCCGATTTCAAACTTTTAAAAACTTTACTTTTTCGCGCCATTCGTATTGTCCAATTAGATTGCCCGATTTATTCAGTGCCTAACATGACTTCCTGTTGACCTAGAAATGGCGATATTTCGAAAAATAATTCTCAATTCAACAATTTAAACAGTGTTTTAGTCGTTTTTAGTGAACGAATCGTACAAAATGGTGGACAAATACGATCACAACGAAAATGTGGAGGAAATAGATTACGATTTCGAGCTCTTTAGGCTCTTGGAAGCCGATAACGGTCATCGAAAATAGAAACTAGAATATTTTCTGAATTGAAAAATTGAACATTCGATCGCTGCAAATTCAGATTTGGATTCTGACCAGACGAAGAGGCGGAGCGGCGGATTCCGGAGGAGTATTCATGGTATATTTATGCCCAGTTGTGTTAATGTACGAAAAAATTCATGAGAACATTTTTTTCATGAGCCAGGCCATTGTATCTTCCCTTTGTGAAAATTTTATCCAGATTCATTCAGTAGTTATTGAGATATTAATTATTTAGTCCAGGTATATCATTTTTTGCACTCTTTGAAAAATAAGCCAGTTGCGTGGGATATATTTGCTGAAATAAGGCAGCATGGTAAAGGTTAATAATGAGTGGAACAAAGCAATTTTGAAATGGTATAAACATATATATTCGGTCTCTATTTTCATTGATCATGTTGCTCTTCAATAAAAGAGATTTAATCATATGTCTGCAGAGAGGAATATAGACCACTGAATGAAACTGCTAGGAGAATGCAAACATAGGCGCACAAAAAGCAACACTGGTGCATTACAGTGCTCCCCCAGGAGGAGGATTGGAGGATTTTGATTTTTTTAGTGCAACAATTTAGCATTTTGTAAATTTTTGTGCAGCATTTTATGATTTTGTAATTTTTTGTGCAACATTTTACGATGTGCAACATATTAGAATTCCTTTATTTTTTATTGTAACATTTCAGAGGCGCATCTAATTGTTGTAATACTAGCTAAGCAAAGGCTATATTTTATGTCCAGTTTGGTAATGAAAACTACAATATACTGCATGTCAATTGTGGTAATATAAATTTAAAATAAATGCTTTGTCGTTTGAGTTATGATACAGTAAAACCTGTGTATATTGAACTTTTTTCAGAGAAAAAGAATTTAGTGTTGGTAGGTGCTCACTACAGAGATAATATAGAAGTCAATTGAGTTTGTTTAGAGGAGAGGTGTCCACTAGAGACAGGTGTTCACTTAGACAGGTTTTACTGTATACATTATACGTCATGTTGTCAGTTGATTGTGGTTTACAAACAAAAAGTTCATTATGTTAAACATTTCGTTTGTATGTTCAAATTACTGTTAGTCATATAGATGGCAGTTCACTATGCAGTTCAATAAATTCTCAAAACCAGTCTTTTGATGTTTACAATAAAACACTGAATTCTTCACCATCTATTGACAATGCCATATATATGACTGTGCATTTAACTTCTTGAATATATCAAACACTATAGGTATCTTAATATGGCTGTTCACTAGGCAGTTCAATAAGTTCTCCAATCCAGTCTTTTGATGTTTACAATAAAACACTGAGTTTTTCGCCATCTATTGAGAATCCTTAATGCCATATACATGAGTGTGCATTTAACTTCTTGAATATATCAAACAATACATCTTAATATGGCTGTTCACTAAGCAGTTCACCAAGCAGTTATCTAAATTCTCCACTTTCCAAAAATCATGTTTTAAAAATGTATTTAATTGGTCGCTAATGACTTATATCATCAAAATGAACATCAAGTAGTGTGTATTTGGATATTAAAGGTACAAAACCTCGGGATTTTTATTATATAATGTAAAATGGATCAATATGTGTAGATAGACCTAATGAAGGTAAATATAGCCTTGAAATACCATAGACTAATCAAGATCAGACTATATTAGCAGCGTGACTAAATGTATTTACTTTGGAAAATGAGGGAATATACCTTATCAATAAACCCTGATCAATTTGATGATTCAAAGAAACCAGGGAATTGAGGCTATATTTATGATGTTATACTTGTACATATTCAGGCAGCAGTGTTTGTAAACAAAGTTGTTTTTGGAAAGTAGCTAGAAGTTATAACCCTATCTCTGCCATTAAACTGTAAGGACATCATAGCAAGTATGTTGCATGATTTACTTGATTGAAGTACGCTCTTATCACATCCTCTGACCACTGGTTTCAAAGATCTCCAAGTATATGTAGCCCTGTGTTTAACCAATTAACTTTGTTATTAACATTGGCAAGCAAGCACAATCTATTCCACCTTCTTTTCTTCAATAGTTTGATTACTCCAACAACTTAAGTTTGATAGGGATATGTTGATGTCATTTGTTAAACAATATATACTACACAAAAAAAAGCTGAGGAGCAGTCCTTTTCCTCAAAGATTTAAATGTTAAACCCCATGTATATTTTCTAAGCCCGAACCGAGGGAAAATGATAATGTAAATGAATAAAATGAATAGGTACCTTGACAAAGGTCACAAAGGTGACACTGGACTTTCAGAGTTGGTGTTTGCAAATTGTTTTTCATCAATATGTACCTTGACAAAGGTCAAAAAGGTGACAATCAGCCTTCAATCACAGTTCTTCAAAATCCAGAAAAATTCTTTCTTTTTTACCCCCTGCGATAAGCAGTTAGCATTTCCCTGATTAAGAACTCGCAATCTAATTGGCTGTCGCAATACTGTGACAGAAATAATGAATAAGTCATTGCGCATAATTAGAACACACAATTCAGTTTAATTGGGTGCTTCCAAATTGGTTATAGCAGGGGGAAGAAGGAGGTACGGATTCTGGATACCTGCTTAGGAGGATGGTGACAATGGACTTTCAGAGATGGTGTTTGCAAATTGTTTTTCATCATATTCAGAGGCAATGTCCCTGCTTTAGCACTTTAATTCCACAAGTTCCAAAACATGACTACTCTGACATTTTTAAGCTGAGATTAGATTGATACAGAATTTTCTCATTAAAAAATCAATCTCAATCTAAAAGAACAGGAGTATTGCCTGTGCAAAAAAATATTCTATAAATGGGACAATTTACAAAAATTACCGTTAAAACCAAAACTTTTATAGGAAATAACACAAACTGACATTTGTTTTATATTTTGCAGTGTGGCCATTTTATAGAATGCAAGAATTTTTCATATGTTTAAAAATATAAAAGGTTTGATATGAATTTTTTCCATGGATCATACCTCTTCAATTTCTATGATAGGAGGTAGAATTATTCAATTTATTTCATGAGATTGTTCCTGGGAGAGTTCCAATCACCTTTCTTTCAATGAATGTCACTGTACAGTAAGTGAAGAAATCAAACATCACTTTTTATATTTATATCAGGGGTGTCCCCAGGATTTTTTCAAGGGGCTGCGTCCACATTTGAAAACAGACTTTATCATCATAGCTTGCACTTAAAGCCAAGCTTCTCCGTCTTTTTTGCTAGAGAATGTTGTTCTCCTTTTCTCCAAATACACTTTTCCTCACTACCATGAATAAAACCTCCATGTATTTGGCTTAAAAAGGGGATTGGATCACACCCAATTTTCTCTTCAGTTGGGTGAAGAGGAATAAATAAAATCTAAAATTCTGGGGACGCCAAAGTAAAGTATTTATGTTCTCAAAAATGTAATTGAGTATGAGTTGTTTCCTCATGTTATCAGGAGCTTAATACAGTGGCATAAAACAATGGTGAGGTTTTAGATATGTGGTATATTCTGATGGAAATATAGATATCTTACCAGGACACGGAGATCTTACTGAACGCCACCTCTTTGAGATGTTATAGAACGTTTTACATGATAATATAATCCCCAATTATTGTAGTATTTTATAACAAATCTTAATTTATTTAATTCATTGAAAAGCTTGTGTCATATCCACCCCCCCTTCAAATTGGTGTTCACAGTCAGGGCTCAGGTCCAGGGCTCTCACCAGGAAATATTTAGGGTGTGGCGCTAACATCTTCAGAATCACTGTTCAGTCGTAATACATCATATTTATGTTATGTTTTATCCTTTTTACATGCTATTATTGTATATTCAGTCAAGTTCAGACTGTGGACACAGTCATGATTTGCCAATAGGGTGCGGAGGGAGCTAAATAGAATGTGGTGCTGCGCCACAGTCTAAAGGCCTGGCGAGAGCCCTGGTCTTTATATTCTGCAAGATTTAATGGCTGACAACTATCTGAAATTGCCTTATTCTAAAAATCTCACATGGTAAATGAGGTTATCTCTTGTTTTGATTCAACCCCCAATTCAAAAGTTTCGATGTTGTATTTTTCTTTTCAAAATTGAGAGAAATTGGATGAATTTTGTAAGATTTAGATTCACAAAATATTTAGATGATTGCCTATATTGTATGAAAATGTATGAAAATCTATTAGTTCATTCAAATTTTTAAGAGGTATTGTTTGAATTTGTTCTTGAGCAGACGGATATTTTGCAGAATAATGAGGCTGCCTCATATGTTTACTGGTCACCTAGCTCTGTTCTCACTTGATAAGATCTGTTTTGAAATGGGAAAGCCATCCGGTTGGTTATTATCCCATCGAACGAAGTTCGGAGGGATATAGGGAACGCCTCCGTCCGTCCGTCCGTCCGTCCGGGCAATAACTCAAATACCGTTGGCCCGATTTTGTTCATATTTTGTACACATATACCCTATGGGGGTAGAAGTTCTGCTCGAAAGCCGATTTTCAAAATGGCCGCTCATTTCAAAATGGTGGCCATTTTAGTGCCGATTTTACAGTAATTTAGGTGCAATATGTAAAACTGTAATAGCAATATGTTTTAAATGTAAAAAAATTATAAAGGACATTAATAAAGCTACAATGTAGATATTAAAAAAGCACATGGCAGCCATCTTGAAAAATGGCGGCCTTTACTCGTTATTTTACGATTTTTGCTGTAACTCGAAAAGTAGTGGAGCGATTTTGTTCATATTTGGTACGTGAATACTATAAACATTGCACACTGTCTATAAGAAACTTTTGGTAGAAGGCGGCCATTTTGAAAAATGGCCGCCATTTTAACGTATTTTACTATAACTCGAAAAGTAGTGGAGCGATTTTTTCATATTTGGTATGTGAATACTATAAGCATGGCACACTGTCCTATGACACTTTTGGTAGAAGGCGGCCATTTTGAAAAAAATTTTGAAAAATGACCGCCATTTTAACGTATTTTACTATAACTCGAAAAGTAGTGGAGCGATTTTGTTCATATTTGATATGTGAATACTCTAAGCATGGCACATTGTCTAATAAAACTTTGGGGAGTAGTCGGCCATCTTCAAAAATGGCCACCATTTTTATGTGTTGTGTGTTATTTTACAAGTACATGTGTGCGATTTTTCAAAAATTTTATAGGCGGCTACTTAAAAGCATATTATTTCTTCTGATGACAACTTGGCTACCATGTTTAAACGTAAACCATGATACCATGGTATACCATGGTTTACCATGGTCTATCATGATCGGCAATGAAATTACCATCAACTCTGACCATGGTGGCAATGATGTTTTTTTGGTCAATTTTTGACCATGGTATACCATGGTATATCATGTTATACCATGTTTCATGGTATTTCATGTCCAAAGTTTGCCATCAAATACCATGGTATTTCATTGCCATGTTCCTGACCATCATTTACCATGGTATTACCATGGTATATGATGGTTGATTGCATTTCATGGCATTTCATTGTAAGATGTGACAATCAAATACCATGGTATTTCAATGCCATGTTCCTGACCATAATTTACCATGGTATATCATGGTTGATGGCATTTCATTATAAGATGTGACAATCAAATACCATGGTCATACCATGGTATTTCATTGCCATGTTCCTGACCATCATTTACCATGGTATTACCATTGTATATCATGGTTGATGGTATTTCATTGTACAATTTGACAATCAAATGTCATGGTCATACCATGATATTTTATTGTTATGTACCTGACCATCATTTACCATGGTATTACCATTGTATATCATGGTTGATGACATTTCATGGCATTTCATTGTACCGTGTGACAATCAATTACCATGGTCATACTATGTCATTTCATTGCCAAAATCATAACTCTCATTTATCATGGTTTTATCATTGCATTTCATGGTTGGTGGTATTTCATGGCATTTTATTGTCAAACCTGACCATCAAATACTATTGTCACACCATGGTATTTCATTGCCATAATCATAACTATCATTTATCATGGCATATCATTGCATTTCGTGGTTGATTGTATTTCATAGCATTTCATTGTCAAACCTGACCATCAAATATCATGGTTATACCATGGTATTTCATTGCTAAAAAGAACTCTACAAGAGTCTCAAGTCTAAAATTGGCCAGAGTTGAAATGGATCATGAAATGCAATGAAATACCACGTTTAACCATGAAATGCAATGAAATACAATGATTGATCATGATATGCAATGAAATGCAATGATCTTTCTTGCAATGCAGTGAAATACAATGAAAGGCCATGTTCAAAAAGTATTTTTTACATGAAATATCTTTATTAATAAATGTTGATTAGATAACCAAATTATTATAATTAGTGATTCTGATATTCATCAAAATCACAACTTTATATACTTTTGTTCCTTTATTTAATAAATTAATTTCTATTATGAATAATTAAGTTAATAACCCTAGAAACAATTTTTTTTTTGTTAAACAAATATGCTTTACTTTTATTTGACTGTTGTCGGTTAAATAGGAGATCAACTTAATATTTTGTAAGTCAAACCTCCAGTCTTCGATTAAACATCTTGACTGTACTTCATTGCATTTGATGGTTTGTAACCATGAAATACTGCAAAATAGCAGTATTTTTAAATGCAAAATTTTAAGTATAGTTTCCACAGTATACCATAGTAGATCGTGATAATTAAATGGCTCCATTGCATATCATGGTTAAATGTCTAGACCATGATATCACTGCATTTGATGGTATTTGACCATGAAATACTGTGAAACGGTGGTATTTTTTAGATACAAAATTACTTGTTAATTGACCATGGTATACCATGGTATATCATGATCGTTAAATGGCACCATTGCATTTCATGGTCAGGAGCGTTTTTTTAACATGGAGTTTCCCATTGAAAAAATACTGCCGTTTCACAGTATTTCATGGTCACAAACCATCAAATGCAATGATATCATGGTCAAGAAACCATCAAATGCAATGATATCATGGCCGAGAACTTGACCATGATATCATTGCATTTGATGGTTTCTGACCATGAAATACTGCGAAACGGCAGTATTTTTTCAATGGAAAACTCCATGTTAAAAATGCACTGTTAACAATGAAATGCAATGGTGCCATTTAACGTTCATGATCGGCCATGGTATTACCATGGTATTTCATTGCATTTCATGGCCATATACCATGGTATACCATGGTCATACCATGGTATACCATGGTCATACCATGGTCCATTTCAACATGGTAGTGAGCAACCATTTTGAAATTGGTGGCCTTTCTGGTGTGTTGTTTTATGATATTTGCTATATATTTTGTTTGTAAAAATGCCAGCCATTTCTATTCGATGGGATTCGCTACGCTTTGGCGTTGCCGTTGTTCTGGTTTATAAAATAAGATACGATATATGATGGAAAAAGTGAAAAAAGCAAGGAAATCAAAAATCTAGTCAATACTCTAGAACCATATAGAAATACCAATATTCAGATACATCATCCAAGTTAGAGAGAAATGGAGAGGAATAGGAAAGGAATAGTGTAAATAGGCATGTAGTTAACACTCTAAATTGTATAAAAATGCCAACAAATCAGATACTTTATTCAAAACCTGTTGAGAAATTAAGG
Organism: Owenia fusiformis; assembly: GCA_903813345.2. Taxonomy (NCBI): domain Eukaryota; kingdom Metazoa; phylum Annelida; class Polychaeta; order Sabellida; family Oweniidae; genus Owenia; species Owenia fusiformis. The sequence goes on from CAIIXF020000004.1 coordinate 10,529,622, forward strand.
GAAATAAGCATAAGTAGACAGACATTTTGTTTACATACAAATTACATCCTCTTCAGACTTTGATTTTTCACAACTTCATAAACTCAGATAATAAGCGCAAGCCAAACGTAATTGACATTTTGACTGCTGTAAATATTACAAATTCTCGTGTGATTTATGCAGTTTCTGCATGGAAGGAAACAGCCCTTGCATAAACTTTCAAGCCAAATTTTATTTAGTGAATAAATTATGCAATAGAAAATAATAAAAATAGATGGAGCTGCATGCTGAATTATAAATTGTGTAATAAAGCAAGAATTTCTGACATTTTGTTTAAATATATTGAAAATTGGTGAAATATTTGAAACAAACATTGTGAATTATTTTTTCGGCTATTCCTGATATTACACCTGTGTTGTTATTGTTGGTGATGGTTTAACATGCAATATCCATCAATTGATCACTGTGTCTGCTTAAACATCAATCTGCTCATGCTTATTCCACTCTATTTCTCTTTAAATCGGAGTAAAACATCCAATTCTCTGTCATTTTTAAAAATGATTTAGAGTGTTGATGTCTACTAAGGTTAGTCCATGCTAATTCCACTCCTTCCACTCTCATTTCTGTTTTCAAGATCATTTATCAAAGCAGTGCCTCTATTTCTTGCAGTTCTGTATGTTATTTGTATCTTACTCTATTTCTTGTTGATTCCTCTCCCTTCTACTCTTATTCACATTTCTAGATATTTCAATTTAGCAATGTTAGGAAATGGCAATTTTTAGAAATTTGGCAATATTAGGAAATTGCCATTTTTAGAAATTTAGAAATATCAGGAAATGGCAATATTTAGCAATGTTAGGAAATGGCAATATTTAGAAATTTAGCAATCTTAGGAAATGGCAATTTTTAGAAATTTGGCAATATTAGGAAATGGCAATATTTAGAAATTTAGCAATGTTAGGAAATGGCAATATTTAGAAATTTAGCAATGTTAGGAAATGGCCAGTTTTAGCTTGACTTGAGCTCAGATTTCAGTTTATTTATAATCTCTTGAGGTTGTTTTTTCTGAATACACTTTTGAGAGGTAGCGCAAGTAGGTGTCTTCTAAATGGTACATTCCATCATTGTCCATGATCTAGGTTCTATCTTAATTATCATTTTCATTATATATTTGTCTCATGTGTCACAAAGGAGTGGTATCGAACAAAAACAGTAATATAAAATATTTCTAAATAATTTTCACATTAAATTGTTGTAAATCAGTCAACATTACATAAAATACCATGTTTTTTTACAGAATGTTTTCAATGATTGGTTTAAGAGAAAAACATTGTTGAATTCAGTTCTCCATATCGATACCACTTCTTTGTAAGAGCTATGGGGAAATATGAGATCTAATCCTGAGGCTCTGAATTGTATAGTTTGCATTGTTTTTTACTCTAGGGGATAATATATTTTTTATGATATGGAATGAACTATAAAAGAGTGAAATTAGCAAGTAATAAAGCAATGGTTGTAGTCAACACTCACATAGTCAACACATATGGAAATGCAAGAAATCCAGACACTTCATTCAGAGTTTAGAGAGAAAAGAGAGGAATTAGCAAGGAATAAAATAAATAGCCATATAGTTAACAATCTAAATTGTATAGAAATGCAAGAAAATCAGACAGTTCATTCAAATTTTAGAGAGAAATTGTACCATATATAGAAAGTCAGCAGACGGAGAATTTGAGAACCATTGGAAGTAATAAGCCAGGGGTTCAGGTGTTTGGTTTTAACTAGTCTCACCAAAGTCAATTGATTTTCCTGGAGTAGTAATCAGCCTGTAAATATAATTCCATATTCATGTTCTCCTTGTGAATTTAAGAGAAAAACAGAGGAATTAGCAAGAAATGAAATTTTCAGGTATATAGCTGACACCATGAAGTGTTCAGAAAAGCCAAAACATGAGAATGCTCATTCAAATTTTAAAGAGAAATGAGTGGATTTTCTGCATGAGCAAACAGATATATTTAGTGTGGTGTATTTTCTTAACATTAGGAAATCAATTGCCCAGAGGGGGTCGGATAGATTTTTAAAGTAAAGCTAAACATTGCCTCACAAGCTCTTCACTTGAGCATTTGAAGAAATAATCATGAAGTCACGTCTTTTCCATTTTATATACCAAACGATATATATTGTTGATAGATAAGCTTTCATTTGATATAAACATGTATAGGATTAATTGGTCTATGATTTATTTAATATGGTGTTGCCATTTTAAAATAGAATTAAACATTCTGCCATTCATCATAATTCCATTTATACTTTAAAGTTGATTTTATGTGACATTATTTTATGTACCAAAATTGAAGTTCACGACTACAACTTTCATTTGATATATAGCATTGATTATCAATTATTTCAATAATGGAACCTATAGTGTTCAAATTAGAGAGGTGTTTGGATATACAGATTTTACTGTTCATTAGTTTCTTTCTTGCAAATGTCAATCTACCCTCATGAGAGGAAACTGATATTTTATTTAAGGCTAATCTGCTCTTTTGAGATACTGCCTATTTGGAGATTTTACCTTTTCTCTGAAATTCTTACAGACCAAATGAAGTAAATGATCAGAAAATATTGTATGATATTTTCTTATATTCTTTACACTGTGCAAATACTTTTTCTTCAAAATTTGAGGATGTTTTGTAATCGTTCATAGAAATATGGTCCAATCGACAAGATTATAACATTTTCTTTGTAGGAATTTTTTGTTTCTACTCCATAAAGCTAGGATAACCTGAGCAAATAAAATAATTATCTTATCCATATTGTGCTGTTTTTCATCAAAATGTTTAATGACAGGCCCAATTTTGTGTAATTTTAGAGTAAATCCACCCCATTTATGTGTAATTGTATTCTTGCTTTTCCTGTTTCATTCTAATATGCCAGGTATAACATTAAAGTGTACTTAGTTATTATACAAGGGTGAATCCTTTAAAAAAATCTCCATCTAGTCATGCTTATTTCACGCCATTTCTCTCTAAAATTTGAATGAACTGTCTGATTTTTTTGCATTTCTATACATTTTAGAGTGTTGACTATATGCCTATTTACTTTATTCCTTGCTAATTCCTCTCTTTTGTTCTGTATTTTCTTTTTTAAAACACGACCATTAAGGAATTTTATGAATGGATGAAAGTGTGTAGGCTGAGGAATGGAAGCAATCAATTACCCTGTGCATCTTTAAGCTATCCAAGCTTCCCTCTGACTTTAATAGATAATTTCCAGTTTTGATACTCATAAAGTCTCAATAATCTTAAATGCAGTTTCATGTCTTCAAATACGAAATAAATAATAGATACATAAATGTTATTCTTTCACTTTCTTTCACATATTTGGATAAGGTAGCCTATGAAATCTATGATGTCACTTATCTTGTTCTAAGAGGAATAGGTGAGTTAAGATATTTTAAAGGGTTTGACTTATTGTGAGGTTCTACAATGATAGGAAAGCTGTGTTCACATAAGTGGTAGGAACATTTTCAATTTGATAAAATAAACAGTTTCTATTCAGACTGGATATTCATTGTTCTTCACAAGAAGTTCATTTGATTCGATTCATGATGGACTAATAATCGGAAAACTCATTATTCGGTAATAGAATTGATACATTCAGACCCGGGTATTGAATTTAATTGAAAATCGGAATTATCAATTCTGCTTGAGAATTTATTGGAATCCACATACTACGGAGCAAATGTGGAGTTTTTTTCTGGATTTTCAACTGATGTATCATCGAACAAATTCTTGACATTCGGAGATTGAGAGGTTGAGTGAGTGTGTATAAAACCTGAATCCGATATAAACAATCTCAGTTTGAAATTCCTCTTGAGCTGCATGCTACAATTCGTGACTGATTACTTGTGATTCGGACCGATGACTTAAGTTTACATATTAAAAGGAGGAGTTTTTTGGGACTAGATTAAATAAATCGAAAACTTTTCATTCGAATATATCATTTCAAGGAATTAAACTGGATAACACAAAGGAAAAGGCGGACATGCCTCGTTTATGTAAAGAGGCGAAAGATGAAGAATCACCAGGGTTACAGGAGGGGCTTTTATCTGTCCTGGGGGTGAGTAATAATTTTCATAGAAAAAGTTTAAGCACAGAAAAATATTTAGGTATTTTTCATAAAATTAGTGATTTTTCAAATTAAGGCTTAATTTTCCTAAATGATTTTAATAATTTAATATTCTTCTTTGAAAGAACCATTTTGCCACAATGAGGCTTAATTTTTGAAATTATGTGCATACCGGTGAATAGAAGCTTTTTGAGATGAAAAGATCATGAACATTTAATGGATTTTTTCGATGATTTAGATGAATGTGGGCCATAATTAACACGATACCTGTAAATAACAATAGGTTACAAATCAAAAGGTTTATCCTAACCACTGGGACGACTCACGCCGATTTGGTGATCAAATTCTTAAAATTTAAAGGTAGATATGGGAAAAGAGTGAATAGAAGAGAATAAATGAGCAAGGAAAAAATATAGAAATAATATCTAGACTGAATGTCAAATTTTATTTAAGAAATTCATGATATTTTGATAATAAGCATTAGCAGAGAGATAACAGTGTGAAAAAGAGAAGAATCAGCAAGGAATAAAATATACAGGCATGTTGCCTGTACACTGTAAATTGCTTACAAAAGTTTTAGAAAATTATGCAACCCTTTTTACATAGAGAAAGGGGATGGAATCGTCAAAACCACTACTTCAGTGTTGTTAGAAATAGTGTCCAATCATTGCCGGTCTTTGAAAAACCAAATTAATTTCGTTTTGGTTTGACTATATTAAAAAATCGACACTATTTACTTTGAGATCATGATTTCCCCCCCCCACCCCCCAGCCCTAGCAAAACTAACTTTGTTTTTCAACAACTTTTGATGATTGGGCACAATTCCTCAAGGACTAATGTTCATTGTCAACACTATTTCCTATGAGACCATCATTTACCCCCTCCCTTACCCCCTAGCAAAACTAATTTTGGCATTCCACAGCTTTTGATGATCGGGCACCATCTCTCAAGGACTTCTGTTCATTGTCATTTATTGACTGCTAAATAATTTGGACAACATCTTCATTTAGCCTAATTGGAATCAAATTACTTTCCCTGCAAGAGTCTTGTGACATGTCTTGTTATACTGTGTAATCAATATTTCTATGTAACATTTCTCAGAAATTTAATGACCTGTGGCCGGATTAATTTTTTCTTGAAATTGCTGGCACCCATCCAGCATATAAAATTAAGAAGACTGTTTTGAAAAAGACTGGATCTACCAAGTACCGTAATCAAATAAATATGATTCTTATGGCTTGTAAAGGTGTCTCAGAAAATTTCTCCAAAATATTTCTGTCCAAAAGACCATGAATCATGTTGATTCTCTGTAGTTGTTGTTCATTAAAGAAAACGTCTTTTCATTAGAGGACACCTCATTAGTACTGGATTAACTTAATTTCACATAAATTGTCACCTTTCAAAATAATTCATTTTGTTCTTAAGAAAACAAACCTGCAGATCATTTTATGTAATCCAATATCGAGGAAAGTAGTGAAATAATCAAGTAATGGAACAATCAGAAGTTTAGATGATACTCCAGGTTATATAAAAATGCGAAAAAGTTGGGTAGTTTATTCAAATTTTAGAGAGAAATAGAGTGAAATAAGCATGAGCAGACATCAATTTTGTCTCCGGTGCTTAGTTAGGATTAATAGAATTTTTCAGAAAACAACTCAAGATCTGCATATAATGATGTTCAATCCTTGAATAACATGACATGTCTGATGCAAATGATATTTTGAAATAAGATGTAGTCTAAGAGTGGAAAAGAAAGACATCAGTAAGTAATAAAAGTAAACAGGCATATGTAAGTCAATTTTATAGAATTGACAAGAAAATCTGATTTATTGAATTGTAAGATATGATGTTATAGAAGAGACAGCTCAAGGGAACTGTTCAAGGTTTAGTAAATATTTTCTGCAGAATAACAATTTTATGGCAGCATATAATTAAATTTTTGTTGATACTAGATCTGATATGGCTGTCTGAGGACATACGTATGTCACTGAGTTCAAGGCTAGAAAATACAAAACAGCCCCCTCCGGAAGGAAGGCCCAGAAAAAAATTTAGAAGTCAAAAGTTAGTGGGCCCTTTGGAGCATTACTGAGCCCAAAAAATTAGAAATATTTTTTTATGGCTTGAAATGTTGCCCTCTTATTAGTTTGCAGATACGTCCCTGGTGGAATACTAAATTCTGATCTTTATGTAATGCTTTTATGTATTTTTATAATGCTCCTAGATATAGTAGAGGCTTGGAAACCCACCATGGAGGACTACCCCCAAGTATTTGAAAATATGATGAAGAAACAAAAGAATTTCCCACTTTTTAGAATTCAATGGTATTCAGCTTCTTCTGACCCACGAAACAAAAGTGATATCACACGCAGGTATATTATATGCAAAAAGCAATTACTTATTTCAGCTTTACTTGCTGATGTTCTCAATTTTCATTTTATATTTATTATTCATCAAGCCTGAGCTAACAACATTGTCACGTTCTATACACAAATCTCTGATATAAAATATCCGTCTGCTTGTGTTTAATTCACAAATTTCTCTCTAAAATTTGAATAAACTGTCTGATTTTCTTGCATTTCTATATAATTTAGAGTGTCAACTATAAATCTGTGTATTTTTCCTGTCTGAATTCGGTATTTTCACTTCATTTGAAATTTTTTTAAAAGGCATCCGTTGTGATGTTCATCTGAGCGCTGGATCATAATCCATCAATTATAATACCAGATGAGTTACCATATTAATATTCTTTGTCTGTTAGGCTTTTCTCCTTGAAAACATCATAAAACATTGTTATGATTAACGTTTTTTTAAACCCCTGAGTCGGGTATGTTTGTTTTCTCCAATACTGTAAATCAGTATCATTTGGTACTTTTTGATTTGGTTTATAATACCCATGAGCACATAGCACAATAGATATTTATCTTTCCAATGATTTTTCAGTAAAAAACTATCTAGAACTGACTCACATTTAGGTTTTGTTGCCTTACTGCAGTTTAAAAATTTATAGTGCTACTGAATAGAAATTCTTATGCCGTAGCTGTAAAAGACTAAGTATTGACCAGTATGCTCACAATTATCACAATATTACTGAACAGAATCACCCTGTTATTTCTCTATTTCGGCCAATATTTAAATTGATGATCATGTATATTACCAATTTACTACATACCCCCCCCCACCCTGTTATATCTTTATTTTTGCCAATGAATTGATGATCATGTATATTGGCAATTTACTACATACTCTGCCCGCCCTGTTATATCTTTATTTTTGCCAATGAATTGATGATCATGTGTATTAGCAATTTACTGAAATTGAAGCAGCATAATATTTCCCTTTTTACAGTAAATGACGCATTTAGATTAGAGGGAATCAAACTTCACTTCATCACCATTTGTTTCCTGGATTGACTGGAATTATTTTCAAATTAAATTGATGAATTCCTAACATTAAAATAATCTATCAATTAGTTCAAGTCATTGGGCATAATCCTGATAAAATGCTTAGTTTAAAAACTAATCCCATGATTCCGTAGCTGGTATTTGTTATTGTGTGTAATGGTGTCTCTCGTCAACCTGGATAAATACGCTTGACAAATGTTTCATAAGATCTCTGGGAAAAGTTGAAAATGATTAACACTAACCCCTAGTTTTCTTTTCAAAATGTAAATACCATAACTAAAAGTTTCTGTTAGTTGAAAAAAGTTTGATTATTTCGAAAGTTTGTTTTGATGTGAAAATTTGATTTCTACATGTGATCAAATGATGAAGTGCCTGACGCCTGACTCCCACTTTGTACAATATTGACATTTAGGTGTCTCTTAGCCTTTTCTATAAACACCCATGCTTTTTAACACAGTTTTTCACTAAAATATGGACTTTGAACTAATTTTGGAATCATTTGGAGAATTGGCTTCATTTGGAGAATTGGCTTCATTTGGAGAATTGGCTTCATGCTTTTTTATTTTATTCCTTGTTACATTGTTTTCTTTTTTTGTGACAATGTTTTGGTGTTGTAACAATTGTTACACTTTCTAAGCCATTTGTAGATAGTACCTTTTTTTAACATGTTAATGCCTCATTGTTACGTTCTCCAAAACTTTTCTGCTTCTGTTTGTTTTGCTGTTTTGCAAGTAAAACCAGGGTTTGGAATATACAAAAGTGTTTTCCCCAGGTAAAACAAGATATTCCAATATCTTAATGTGTAAACCCTGGGGAAATCACCATATAAGTACATCTAAGTGTTTTGTTATTATGACATATGATATACCTGGCATTAGATGCCGTCTGCTTGAGTATTTCACACGGTATTTCTTTAAAATTTGATTGAAGTATATGTTTTTCTTGCTTTTTTGAATAATTTAGAGTTTTGACTACACGTCTGTTTACTTTATATCTCATTTCTCATTCAGTATTTTGAATATTTCTTAATTTAAAATATGACCTCTTTGATTTTTTCAGTCAGGCAGAATTCTATATGAAATCATTTCCAACTAAATGACAGTGTTATCCCCTAGGAAATGAGATAAAACCTTTATTGTGTAATTTCGTGAAAAATTGCTCATTTTGTATCATTATACTTTTATCTATTGGCATAAACAAGAAAAGGGATTGTCTCCAAATGATAAAAACAAGTTAAGGGATTTTGTCCAAATGCTATAGATTAGTTAAGGTATTACATTATATATATGTGTTAAGATATTATATTTCAGCTAATTTCATTGTAAAACATTTTACAAAGAAAATATTAATACATATGTCCAAAATGAATGTGAGATTTAGGTTATTTTTTCTTTCTAATAAGCTACTTTGTAAAATGACAGCAAAGTGTTTTTCTGTTACAAATGCCGACTTTGAGTCTAAGTGAATTGAGCTTCTCAATTAAAGAAGATTAGGAGACAATGAGGTAGCACTAGGCGAGTCAATTATTGCAGAATAGAGAATTATTTGAAGTTCTTTGTCTACTCATCTTTTAGATGTGACAAGGGAGTTGAGTGTAATTTGTTAAAAATTTCTCACTCTTTGAGCGCACATTTTCTTTTAAAGAGGCTCTATGCCATAGGATAGCACAATCAAGACCCCTCTGGACTTTTTTTGCATATTGAGTTTCACCTATCTACTTATCAAGGAAGAAGTCCCAAATCCCCCTCTTTCAGTGTTAATTTTGTGATTGTACTGGCCGATTTAATTATTTTCGAAGAAATTAATTCAATCTGAAGTTTAAATATTCTGGGAAAGTCCTCCTGTTATCTGATTGGTCGTTGAATTTGTTTATCATAAACCTGATTGGCTGCCTGGTTCAAGGCGCTTGTGGGCGCTTGTGTGACTCAATGGGGATTCCCCTCAAATGTACCAATCATGACGTTTCACAGGAGGTTGAATGATGTAGAATTATAAATATTAGCTTTTTAATGTGAAAAGAATAAATGATCGATAAAATAACTGCATCGAATCTTAAGAGTGCAGCTGAGTTTGAGGTTATGAAAGGGTAACATGCAATATAAGGAATGTATAGATCGGCTAATTAGAAATACCAAAATAGCAAATCGCTCAGGTATCTCATTGATGAGGTCATCAGAAATAGCAGATTTCTGGCATGAAATATCCTATTCCAGTCAGTCTTGACATTCATGGGTAACTCCATGTAATAATACCATGAGGCGTTCAGTACATCTTAATTTATAATAAAGGAATAAATAATGATAGGCCATTCAATATAGTGAAATTCAGCACGAGTTTCACAGAATTTCATACAAAGCATGAACCAAAGGTGAAAAGTGAAAGCATTGTTTCAAGAAGGGGAATAGAGGTCTATGAAATAACCAAATTGTTGTTATTTTCGCCATTCCCAATTGTCATGTCACAATACAACACAATACATAGGTCCTCGGATGCAGATTGCATAATGAACAGTCACTCTTCTGTCGAGGATTAGAGAACGGCTGTTCTGCATTCTGATTGGATAAGAGATTTTGACATAACAAGGTCATGTTTGAATTAGTATTTTCTCAAATCTCTGTGATTCAATATGGTGAAATTCAGCATGAGTTGGACAGAATTTCATACAAAGCACGAACCGAAGGTGAAAAGTGAAAGCATTGTTTCAAGAAGGGGAATAGAGGTCTATGAAATAACCAACTTGCTGTTATTTTTGCCATTCCCAATTGTCATGTCACAATACAACACAATACATAGGTTCTCGGATGCAGATTGCATAATGAACAGTCACTCTTCTGTCGAGGATTAGAGAACGGCTGTTCTGCATTCTGATTGGATAAGAGATTTTGACATAACAAGGTCATGTTTGAATTAGTATTTTCTCAAATCTCTGTGATTCAATATGGTGAAATTCAGCATGAGTTGGACAGAATTTCATACAAAGCACGAACCGAAGGTGAAAAGTGAAAGCATTGTTTCAAGAAGGGGAATAGAGGTCTATGAAATAACCAACTTGCTGTTATTTTTGCCATTCCCAATTGTCATGTCACAATACAACACAATACATAGGTTCTCGGATGCAGATTGCATAATGAACAGTCACTCTTCTGTCGAGGATTAGAGAACGGCTGTTCTGCATTCTGATTGGATAAGAGATTTTGACATAACAAGGTCATGTTTGAATTAGTATTTTCTCAAATCTCTGGATTCATCCCTCTAGAAATAGCGAGACAGAGGACAGAGAGGGGGAATAACAAGAAATTGAATTTCTTGAGGGTCATCCCTTCACATAATCATATAGCAGTGAGGAGAACAGATGGGAGAGGGGGTAGGGTTGTGACGTAGCCTTACAAGAGATTGAATCAAGTCCCAAGAGTGGCCCTTCTAAATATAGAGGAGAGGTATATAGGCTAGTGGCAGAGCTTGGTCTCAAGCAAGTCTCAGGACTTCTGTTACTCATATATATTTAGCAGATCATGATAAAAAAGCTAAATCTATGGCAGATATAGTGCAGAATACAACTGAATCCCACAGAGAGAACAAGTGCAATAAGGTTTTGCAAGTGTAATAAGGTTTTATGAATACCACTAATTTTTAAAGGAGTCCCGTCAAATCCCTTTAAATGTCTGTTGTTAAGCTCTAACCCAATCAGCATATGATTCAAGGAGACAGAGTGGTTTGTAGATTAACTCTCTCACCAAGTGATTTGCACTCTAAGTTAAAACCTCCCAAATAAATGCTGGGTAGTATGGTATTTTGAAATGGAAGTAAAGTTAAAATTAGTGGAACCAGCAAGGAATAAAGTAAATAGGCATGTTGCCAGTATTCTTAATTATGCAGAAATGTAAGAAAATCAGACACTTCATTCAAATTTTAGAGAGAAATCAAGCTTAATAAGCGTGACCAATCTGGTTTTTTAGTTATAGGGAAACTCTGATTTATACTGGTTTGATCAGGAAAAAACAAATGAATCAGAATTTTTGGGGGTTGTTTACACCAACTGTAAACTATCTGATGTCCGTCTGCTAATGCTTATTTCACTCTATTTCTCTCTAAAATTTGAATGAACTCTCTGATTTTCTTGCATTTCTATACAATTCGGAGTATTGACAAAATATGTGTATATTTTATTCCTTGCCGATTCCTCTCCACTTTGCTTCATTCTTGATTTTAAAATGATCCTGTTTACGTCCAGTTCATTGATGTTAGCAGGTACCAATTGCTTAATAGTCAATAAGATCATCAACATCCATCAGTCATAAACCATTAGGGAGATTAGACTTAACCCTTGGGAAGAGCTCTACCTTTGTCTTCACTCTTTAATTTGGGCTGTATTTTTAGACATTATTTTTTGACCGTGAGCAAGATTTTAAAGATAAGCTACACTGTGGTTCTAGAATATTCTGGTAGCCAGAAGCCGAAAGTTGCATTTGGGAATACAAGCTAAACTAAACTGTAAAATTATCGTAACTATTCAATGGTTAGTTAAGAACTAAACTCTGCGCTTAGGGTACTAAATAGATGTATCATTTGACGGTAGAATCAATTGTAATAGTAAGAGGAAAGCTTGGTCAGATTTGATTTCAGGGTGCACTTTCTGGTCTGTGGTTCAATGATCCATCAAAATTGATCTACCATTAAGCCTGTTCATCCTATATGCATTCATGACCGACTGTATACATTCTCTAGAAAACAACTTGATTGATGTGAAAACTCGATTCCTCCAACAGATCTCTGTAAAAAATCAGAATTTAATTCAATAAGATTTCTCGCGCATACTAATGAACCTTTAGTGTTTACTGGTAAAAGAACTGATGTGGGAATTAAAATGTGTTATCAAAGAAGAATGGAATATGCAAGGAATGAACATAAAAAAATGTGTAATAAGAAGAGACTGGGGAGAAAACAAGAAATAGATAGATCTAGATGAATAAATAAATAGATAATGATATAGTAAGTAAATGAAATGAATAAATACATCAATAAATATATAGATGAATTAATAGACAAATAAATAATTCAATAATAAATAAATAAATATCTAATGAATAAAAATTATATATTTTATTTGTTTTTTATTTATAGTGGTCAGTCTTACAATTCAGTAATAAAATACAAAAAATGAATTACAATTTTACCCAGCCCACCTTGGGCTTATTAACCACTGTTAACAATAGGAAATACAAAATTAATACACGAAAATCAATATCACATGTATAAATGAATAAATAAATGAAGTAAACAGTCCTGTAGTCAATGTTTTAAATATTCTGTGCTTCTCTTCCTTGAATCACCCCCGATCATAAAGAATTAATCTTTTAGAAGATTACAGTTAATTCTTCGGAAAATTAGGTTGAAATTCTCGAGGTAGAATATCAAAATTAACCAAAAATTTAGATAAATCTTAGTTGGAAGTTTTGTTTTTTAGGAACAATGTGCTTTAACCAAGACAATATTATAGCATTTGATGTAGACACCAGTTTACCTTGAAAACAGTCAGAAGAATAAATAGGTAGCTAATGTTGAGACTAAAAGACTTGATATCTGTGTTTAAAATGTCTATTTGCTTGTTCTTTTTCAAAACATTCTCTCTAAAATTTGAATGAAGTTTCTGGTTTTCTTGTGTTTCTTTACAATTTGGAGTGTTTTCTTGATGTTTACTTATTTTAAATCTATACAACTTCTTTCTTTTTCACTTTATTTCTCATTTTTAAACATCACCGCTGGGTGTTATTTCAAGGAAAACTAAATAAAACTTCCTATAAAAGTATGTGTTTATGTCTAGAAGTATTCTGAGATTGATAACCCCCATGAGGAATTGATAAAAACATCATCATGGCCGTGTTTTAAAATCACAAATTGTGTAAAACTAAGAGAAATTAGCAAGGAATAAAGTTAACAGACGTGTAGTCGACACTTTAAATTATACAAAAATCACTGAACATGTAACACTTCATTCAAATTTTAGAGAGAAACGAGTGAATAAAGTCAAGCATACAGCATTTGTAAAATAGGTAGAGATAAAAATGATTTAGATACCTGAACCAACTAAAGCTTTGGGTTAAATAAAAGTTATCAGGATTCTTCACAATGTCAAGATGATCATAAAGTTTTGAAGCTGTAGGTTGCAAAAATCCAAGAACTTAATTTTCATGATATGTGAAAGAGATGATGGAACAACTTTGTATTTTACAACTGATAACATTTATACTAGATAATCCTTTAAAGGCCCCATATAAAGTTTAAACAGATCAACAATTTTTAATTCCATGATATGTGAAAGAGATGATGGAACAACTTAGTATTTTACAACTGATAACATTTATACTAGATATCCTTTAAAGGCCCTATATAAAGTTTAAACAAATCAACAATTTTAAATTCCATGATATGTGAAAGAGATGATGGAACAACTTAGTATTTTACAACTGATAACATTTATACTAAATATCCTTTAAAGGCCCCATATAAAGTTTGAACAGATCAACAATTTTAAATTCCATGATATGTGAAAGAGATGATGGAACAACTTAGTATTTTACAACTGATAACATTTATACTAAATATCCTTTAAAGGCCCCATATAAAGTTTGAACAGATCAACAATTTTAAATTCCATGATATGTGAAAGAGATGATGGAACAACTTAGTATTTTACAACTGATAACATTTATACTAAATATCCTTTAAAGGCCCCATATAAAGTTTGAACAGATCAACAATTTTTAATTCCATGATATGTGAAAGAGATGATGGAACAACTTAGTATTTTACAACTGATAACATTTATACTAGATATCCTTTAAAGGCCCTATATAAAGTTTAAACAAATCAACAATTTTAAATTCCATGATATGTGAAAGAGATGATGGAACAACTTAGTATTTTACAACTGATAACATTTATACTAAATATCCTTTAAAGGCCCCATATAAAGTTTGAACAGATCAACAATTTTAAATTCCATGATATGTGAAAGAGATGATGGAACAACCTAGTATTTTACAACTGATAACATTTATACTAAATATCCTTTAAAGGCCCCATATAAAGTTTGAACAGATCAACAATTTTAAATTCCATGATATGTGAAAGAGATGATGGAACAACTTAGTATTTTACAACTGATAACATTTATACTAAATATCCTTTAAAGGCCCCATATAAAGTTTGAACAGATCAACAATTTTAAATTCCATGATATGTGAAAGAGATGATGGAACAACTTAGTATTTTACAACTGATAACATTTATACTAAATATCCTTTAAAGGCCCCATATAAAGTTTGAACAGATCAACAATTTTAAATTCCATGATATGTGAAAGAGATGATGGAACAACTTAGTATTTTACAACTGATAACATTTATACTAAATATCCTTTAAAGGCCCCATATAAAGTTTGAACAGATCAACAATTTTAAATTCCATGATATGTGAAAGAGATTATAATGGTTGAGATTTAAACCATGATTAAATTAACTTTGTTTTTTACAACTGATAACATTTTGACTCTATTCCTTGATATCTAATAATACAATAATAACAGTTGTCTGGAAAGCCTATTAATGCAGAAGCATTCTCAAATAGAAAAGAATGTTTAATCTGTGATAGAGTAAATTGAGTGTGCACTGATGTATTAATCCCAGTCAATAATTATAACTGTCTCTTCTGATGGAACTCAAGTGGAAATCTTGAAAAACAAAGCTACCAACTTATTGAACTCCCCGTGTAAATAGAGAAGAATGAATGATGAATCTGAGAACATTATATGCCATTCCCATAATCATTATTTCTTTCTGTTTCACTTGTGGCCTGGGCTTGTGGCATGCCTGGGAGGAAAATGAGATGCCATGGTTTTTCATGATTAGTTGAGTAAACAAATGTCAATAGAATGATGCCATTTCTCCCAATATACCATTGGAAAGTAGAAAGAAATAAGGATATAATCATTTTAGATCTATATACTTCTGATCTCATTATTTCTTTCTTTTCACTTGAAACACATCGTGAGATATCACAGCCTTCTCTCAGTGTCCTTCTAGAATGCCGTGAGTTACTTGGCAATAGCCTTCGATCTGATGGGGGCGTGGCCCGTCCAGATTTCTGCCAAAGTGATATGACGAATCAAATCCGTATTTACAGGTCACGTGACAGTGAGTGGCGGGTGTAAGAACTCCACCAATCAGATCGCTCAGTTTGATAAAAGTAGCGTTGAAATTACTCGTGACATTTATAGGGTCCCGTTGGTCTTGGGGTAGAATCCTCGTTTAGCACGCTGTAAACCCGAGTTCGAATCCCGGCATCGTCTATTTTATTTTTTAAATATATGATTTTTCTTTGTTATTACGCAGAAAAAATTTACTTAAATTTTACATTAGAATTTAGAGCTTGAAAATGTAAAAACATTATAATATGTCAACATATTGCGTTTTGGAGCGATGTGCAGGTTTAATTTTGATCACGTACCCCTCCCTTTTGGCATTTGCGCTTATATATTCAAGAGAAGTGTATACCATTGATAGAAAATAAACAGGTATTCCTTAGTATAAAACTGGAAGCGTGCTACCACGATGATCCCGGAAGTGTTAGAAAGATAGACCGCAAGATAATGGTACCTCGTTAGGAAAAAAAGATTTTTCTAAACTTGTTAAATACACGTTCAAATCGATGGAAAACGGACTAAGTATCGACTACATGTGTAGAAAATGAGATAAAGACGTGATGTAAGTAGATATTTACCCCTCGAGGATCAACAGGTTAGAGAAATCTTTAAAAGTGAAAAAAAATATGTAGGTCATGTCAGACGTCATTTTCGTTTCATAAATTCAACTTCAAATAAGTCGAGTTTAAACGCATGGATTGCCAAGAAACTCGGGTATATATAACTTTGAAGCACAATGGCTGTAGTGAACTACAAATCATGTATAACATCGTGGGGAAAAGGTATATTTTCTAATTTTAGAAATTCATCAACTGTGATTGGTTAGAATTCTGACGTCATTGTATTTATTAATATCATTATAAATCTAGGCCCCGCCCATTCGATCGGCAATCAGTGCAAAGTATATCAGAGCATTCTTGTGCATAGCAGAGATGGTCTGAGTATCAGAATGCTTGAAACATGTGTGAAAAGAAAATGAGATGTCATGGTTTCTATAATAGTTGACCAAACAAAGGTCAATAGAATGACGCCATTGCCATTTTCCCAGGGCTTTGATATACCATTGGAAAGAGGAAAGATTTGGGAATAAAGATATAATCATTTTAGATCTACATATTTCTGATACTCATCATTTCTTTCTTTTCACTTGAAACATGTGTGTAAAGAAAATGAGATGTCATGGTTTTTTATAATAGTTGAACAAACAAAGACATTAGAATGACGCCATTTCTCCCAGGGCTTGAATTTACAATTGGAAAGTGGAAATTATCAGTGATAAGAATATAATCATTTTAGATCTGCATAACCATTCTGATACTTATCGCCTCTTTCTGTTTCACGAGCAATGTGCTCAGATATTAGACGTCATATCCTTTCTCTTGTGATGTAAAGTGTGATGGTTATATCATGTAATTATTGTCGTCAATGTTCATACATTATAGGATAGGCATCAATGGTTTCACCAGAATTTCTCACAACAGGCTAAATAAATAAAAACAACAGGCAAAATTAATGGAAATCATACATTTAACATGGAAAAGTTGAAAAGTCGAAAAGTCTTTAATAAAAACAGGCGATTCTGTAAAAACAACTGGTGAAAATCGCCTGTTGCCTGCTGTTAATGAAACCCCTGGGCATTGTACCATATTGTCTCTGCCATTAGATCACAGACAGACACAGGTGATGTAACCATAATCTCTGTAAGGTCTATGACCCCTGATTAGATATGATATAACTGATCATGAAATGAAGAATCTCAAATCGATTTAATCTCGGCTCTCTTGGATCATGAAATCTCACCCATTATACCACTGCATCTTATAGCTGAGAAGAATTGAGGTGGCATGGTTTATATTCACTCTACATACCTTGCATTTGGTGTTCATGAGCAACCCATTTGGCTTATTAGTAATGATTATGTATTTGTTTTTATTTGTCTGTTCCTTATGAATGGTTTATCGGATGACGTACGATGTTAATAAGGTACTTCAAAAATATACTAAACAATATAATTAGACAAACAAAGTATCTTATGCATTTCTAGGTGTTAGGTATAGTAGACTAGAGTGATATTGTTATGTTTGTATGCCACATCCATGGCAGTGCCTTTCAGAATACACCTTACTACAGTGACATCTATTTTGTAATGAGTGGATTATTTTCATCAAATGAAGATTGCAGAGGACTGAATTGCATATGGCATGATTTTAATTTTCATAAACAACAATTGACACTCAACCTTACATAAGATAATCACATGGCCCATCATTATAAAAAATTGCCCCAACTCAAAACTTTATAAAATGGCCCTTGAGCTATGATAAATCCCCAAACTTGATAATGATACATGTATGCAATGTGTCCGCTGTCCATAAAGTCTCTACATTTTACACACACTTTGTATAGTAATTGTAAAGATACGTAAAAGACAACCTGCCTGTATTTTTGAACTTGCTTTTTTAACCCCAGGCAAGATTTTAATCGCAAAAATCAGCTAGATTGTGGTTATATGTGCCAAATACCGCTGTGTAAAACAAAAGAATCATGCAACTGTATCAAATTCACTTGCACGGCGGTCATACGAAAATATGCCTCCTGTAATTTTTGATAAATTAATCTGTTTACGACTGTGTGTGTATTTTATTTCTCATGATTTATTTTTACTCTTTCCGTGTCTATTATAACTAAATAATGTTTTTTCCTATCTTAATGATATTTGCCATCATGACAGGTTCATATGAGAAACTGATTAGTTTCTGTCACAATATAATTCATTTAACAAAATGTATGTTATATTAATATTGATTGCCTGATTATGTGGTTTATGTAAAAAGAAGGATTTTGATGTATGATAAGTAGATAAACAAACTAGAGTATTATTAGGATTAAGAAATTATAATGATTATTGAAATATGATTAAGAAAATTATAAGGATTAGCAAATTATAGTATTATAAGAAATCATAAGGATTATTGGATCAGGATTAAAAAATTAAGGATTATTGAATTCAAATTGAGGAATTAGAAGGATTTGGAAATTATAATGATTATTGAAATATGATTAAGAAAATAATAAGGATTATCATCTAAATAAGGATTAGTGAATTAGGATTGACAAATTATAAGGGTTATTGAATTAGGATTATTAAAGCATAAGGATTAATACAAATTATAGGGATTAACAAACTAGAAGGATTAATTATAAGTTCACTTCATAAATGATATGAATGATCTAAGAATTATCAATTGGTATTTCATCATTGTTGATTTTTATGTAGTTCTGAACTTATACAGCTGTAACAGTTGGTAGAGATGGTATGTGAATGAATATTCTACTGAACCAGGTAAATATCTACATAGAACGTGGAAAATATAACCAGTATATGATCATTAATAATTGGTGATTGTAGTTATGAAAATTAAGAATTCATATCATTTGGATCAATAAGTGACTACAGAGGTGTTAATTGATATCATAAATGAAAATACAGGAAATGCGTGGGGGAGGTTAATCATAATATATCTGCGGTTTTACTTATGTCACCTTTTGTATATGAACGATGTCATATACTGGTCACCTATAGATAGAAGTTTATTACAAGCATCAGATGTCATTGTATCAGATGTCATTGTAAATATAAGCCTGTATAGCCCACTTTCATGTGTTGTCATGGCATTCTTATGATGTCATTTTTTTTATATTCCTACCAATCTGTGATTGTGCATAAAATATGTCTTGTCATTGATACAAGTCAGGCCCGTAGCCAGGGGGGGTTCGGGGGGTTCGGGCGAACCCCCCTCCCTGGCCAAAATTTCTTTCAAAATCATGCAGTTTTTCACCATTCTGACCATTTTTTGTATGATTTTTGGCCAAATTTGCCAAAGTGAACCCCCCTCCTAGAATTTTTGGGAAAAGTGAACCCCCCTTGGAAAATTCTGGCTACGGGCCTGCAAGTGATATTGAGAATAAAAGTATGTTATCACTCTTCCTAGTCTAGGAGTGTGTAATATTCTGTTTTGTAACTCTGAAATATCTCTTCAAAATGGAAACTTGTAGTACCATCAACAAATGAAGTAAACAGGCGTTAAGTCTTAGCGCTTCAACATCTGCCAGAAAAGTTGCATTCTGTTGATATTATTACTATTGAATGATGTAATTGATTAGTTGAAGATATAAATTGTGGTTTGTATTCACATTTTAAAAAATTATTGTGTCACCACCAAAAAGTGTTGACATATTGTTATTGTCTCCATTTTTTTGTGATGGTGGTTGGCGATCAGCGTTAGGTGTCTGTAACAAATGGTGGTGACATTTGCATGTTAATGTTTTGTTTCTGTTTTGTTTCGATGGCAAGAAGTTTACTGTCCTATGATTTCAAGCATTCAGTAGAAAATAAATGCTTGATAATAGGCCAGATGCGAGTAGAAATAATCTTGATTTATGTCATTAAAAATTCAAAATTCAGTCAAAGTAATATCATATTTGAAATCTACATGTAAAATTACATCTAGAAATGTGGTTTTAAAAAGTGTTTATCAACTTTGAAAAATTAATTTTCTTTGAAAATGTGACTTCTAGCTCGGGGAGATTCCCCATAGACCCCATGCTATAAAATCACAAAAAATGAAATATCTTTTCTTTTAGTAGACAGATAATATTTTGCTTTACTGGACATATTTTCATTAGTATAAGAATCAGACACATAAGGGTT
Source organism: Owenia fusiformis (assembly GCA_903813345.2). NCBI lineage: Eukaryota > Metazoa > Annelida > Polychaeta > Sabellida > Oweniidae > Owenia > Owenia fusiformis. Next base: position 10,550,044 of record CAIIXF020000004.1, read on the forward strand.
ACATGAAAATTGAGCCACTTAAATTGATAATATTCAAGTTTAAGGGAACTTTCTTATATACCTGCCATGTTAATTGACCCGAATCAGCCACCTGGTGGTGAAAATGGTAACTACCTACTCGCATTTGGGTAATTGCACCAATGCAGTAGATAAATGTTTTGTAGTTGCCATAGTAACTGTGTATGAGGAGTTATATACCAGGGGTTCATTGACAGAAACTTCATAAAGTTACAAATTCATAAATCAATTATTTTAACCACGGATATAATGATGTCACAGTAAGAGAAAAATGGACTTTATGAATTTTTTACTTTACAAAGTTTCTGTTAATGGTCTCCAGTATAAAATATTTTCTCTCCCAGTTAACACAAAACAACTTATGTTTATTTGCCTATTTGTCATGGTTACTTGTTTAAACAATCTTGTGTTATTTATATTTCTGTATTCATGAAAACATGCTCTTCAATACAATTTAATTAGTGAAGTTTCTGGTTTTTATGTCATCACCAGAATTGAATACCTATTGTTCTTATATCCAACTTTTTGTGGAATTTGTAACAAATGGCAGGCAGTGACATTTGCATATCAGTGCCTTGTATTAAATGTTGGTACCAGTTAGCTAGTACCTTGAAGTACTTGGAAAATCATGTTCTATTATGAAGATGTTCAACTTCAGATTTTATTGCACTTAGAGGAAAATTAACCCTTGAAATTTATAATTAATAAAGGTCAGTGTGACATTAAATAGAAAAAACAATGCTTTACTCAACAGTTATGAATTACAAACAATTTTATCAGAAAAATTAGTACCTATACAAGGTCAGTTATATAATCAATTCAATTAACATAATAGAGAGATTTCGCACCTAGTGAAAGTACAACTTATAACGTATACTTATACTTATAGGTAAACGTACAAGGTGTTTCATAATGTGATCTTTTCGTCAGGAAAGATCTTCTCTGACCGTAATAAATACAGGTCAAAGGGATGCTATTTGTACTTTCTTGAATTGTAGCATGTTTAGTTGATCCAAATGTGTTTGTCTAGAATAGAATAGGCTCATATATAGTACATATGTTATAGACCCATCTCTTCTCAAATTGACTTTTTTGAGATGCTCGTTATGAAACACCCTGTATGTCATTTGTTGAGCTACTGAATGGGTCGTTTCCAGGAATTGCTAGAACCTACTGGTTTGATTGGTGTTTCAAATTGATGGTTAAAGTATTTGATTGGATACTGTTCCCACTCAGCCAATTAATTTTTAAAAATGCTTGCGGTCAATTGTTCCACACACATGTAGGCAAATCTTTATACGGAGATCCAACTGTATACGTTATCATCTACGTTAATATCCTGTTTTGTAAGTTCATTGAACTTATACTGATCATGAAAACATTGAAATAATCAACTTGTTTATGTAATGACTCACTTTAAAGAATCATGACTCCCTTTAAAGGATCCTGTTTATAATACACTACAACTACAAGGACACGGAAGCAAGCATTTAATTATAATGTGCATAATCTACACACGCAGATGACAGTGCATTCATAGTCTCTAGTTGATGGAGCTTTTCTATAACGGGAATCGTTATGTTCCATTAAGTACAATTTAAAATTGATTTTAGTAAATATAATAGTTCGACATGACCCTTTAAACTATACGTATACGTATAAGTTGTACTTTAACTTATGTGCGAAATCTCTCTAATATCTTATGCATTTTTCATATAAAAATCATTAAACAAATAATTCAACAAATAGTCATCAATGAAATTCATGAATTCAAATACTGTATCAACATTATAAAACTCAAAAAAAACTTTTCATGGCCATTTTAAAAGGCGACCATATGAGGACGAAAAGTACATTTTCCCGTGAGATGTATGTTACATATTCTCATATCTAGTAGGCTTTAAGATATCAGTATTTTATTACAGCTTTTGGAGTAGGTGTTAATTATAATTCATATTTAGTTTTGATTTCTCAAAAAATCAATATTTCTATTTCAAATATTGAGAAATATCCACGATTGCTATGACGATTAAAATCATCTTGTAATAAAGGATATGCATACAACCAGTGATAAGAATATTATTGATGTTGAAATGTGCATGTGTGGGAGGAACAATTGATGCAGATGTGAATATGATAAGTGATTTGATTGGCTAATATTCTCATAAGAGATACAATATATACAGTTTAACTTGCTAAGATTAGACATAACTTTTTTTAAAGCTGGATGCTGAAATTTTCAAGGTATTGTTTTTCCACATTTTATAATGATTACTAACATATAGAGAAACATGTTTTTTAATCATACATCTTTGATATTTTAGATGAGATGTTCATTAGAGAGTTGTCAATTAGAGAGATTTTAACTGGAGAGAGGTGTTCATAAGAGAGATGTCAATTAGAGAGATTTTAACTGGAGAGAGGTGTTCATTAAAGAGATGTCAATTAAAGAGATGTTAATTAGAGAGAGAGGGGTGTTCAATATAGATGTCAATTTAAGAGGTGTTAATAAGAGAGAGAGAGGGGTGTTTATTGAAGAGATGTCAATTTGAAAAATGTTAACTTGGGATTAAAATTAAAATTAAAATTAGAGAGAAGCCAATTAAAGAGAGAGAGAAAGGTTGTTCAATAGAGAGAGGTCAATTAGAGATATGTAAAGGGGTCTTCATTAGAGAGATGCCAATTAAAAAGATGTTAATTAGAGAGAGGGGTCTTCATTAGAAAGATACCAATTAAAAAGATGTTAATTAGAGAGAGGTATGTTCAATACAGGTGTTTATAAGACAGAGGCATCCACTAGAGTGTTAATGTTTACCAAGAGAAACAATTTCTCCAGCTTTACCATTCACTGAGAAAAGTTCTACTGTATAATTGTTAGCAAGTATGTATATGCAAACCCTTTTCTAAAATGTGCATCTACTCATGCTTATTTCACTCAATTTCTCTCTGAAATTTGAATGAAATGTCAGATTTTCTCACATTTCTATACAATTGAGAATGTTAACTACATGCCTATTTACTTTATTCCTTGCTAATTCCTCATTATGTTAGGCTATATATTTTAAGAGATGAATTCTCATGAAATTTTATTTGCAGGATACTTGTATTCAGTATAAATTATTGGCATCATTTCATATTGTTTATGAGCAAATAGTGAGAGACTCATATAAGATTTTAATAAGAATCAGTTTAGGGTTAAAATCGGAGACGTAAAAACCTGTTGAAAAAATTTGATTTCTAAGATTTGAATCCAAGATGTACATTTTTTAAGATTGTACCAATAGGAGGTAAGTAAGATTGTATTGTTAAGAAATGTTGAAATATAAAGTTGAATTGAGTTGAATAGACATGAATAATCAAGAAATAAATTAAACAGGTAAGTCAATTCTAAATTGTATAGATGAAAGAAAATCAGAAAGTGGAGAAATTATTATGAGGGTCGGGTTTTAAAATCAAAAATAGAGGAGAAATGAGAGGGAATTGGCAAGGAATAAAATACACAGGATTCCAGATGACACTCTAAATTGTTTAGAAATGCAAGAAAATCAGACAGTTCATTCAAGTTTCAGAGAGATATGAGTGGAATAAACATTCATTAGCAAATTAACATTTTGAGTAAAGTTGTCTTGTTTTAAACATAAAATACAACACAAATTTAAATTTGTTATACATGTATATGTACAAGTATAATCAATGACTGATTTTTTAAAGGATGAACTTTTTGTTAGATATCATATCAAGCCTTTCAATATTTACAATAGTTTGGATATTTTTTGACAATTTTGATGATTTTTTAAATAGTTTGACTTGGATAAGTTATAGAAAAGGGACATCTGGATTGCCAAACTTATGGAGGGGAGTGTATACTTTAACACATATTCAATCTGTTTATTTATTTCCTCACTTTTTTCAACTTGGTTCATGATGGTGACATTTCTTGGGAATCACCAAATACATTTGGCTGATAAGGAATTGTGCAGTCAATAGTCAAAACTGTTGACTGTTGTGTCACCAATTTAAGTCAGGCATTTAAAATGAAGGCACTAACTATAGTGATACACCTTGAGCATATTGAAATCTTTATTTGAACGGAAACCATCAATATCTGATAAATCCATTATTTAACATATTTCACAATCCAGAAAAATCCAGGCCATAAAAGTTTAGGTGGTTACATTTTTAAATTAATAACAAAATAAGAAAGGTAAAAATCAGAACTAACAGAGTTAAAAAGCCAAAACATATTAAAATATCAGAATTTGTAACGCTTCATTCAAATACTTAAGAGAATTCAAATAAAATTGATGAGATGTCAGAATGATATTTTAAACAATGGAGATTCATTATTCTTTCATAAACTGTTTGCATCGTGCATAAATGTATATTTTCAATCAATAATTCCACTCAGCTTGTTATTGTTATTTCAATTAAGCCTTAATGAAAGCTTATGTAAAACTTCTGATGGCCTCTTATTCCTAGCCATGTGTCACATTTTTTATCCCTCACTCCCCCCCACCCCGCCTGTTATTGTTATTTCAATTAAGCCTTAATGAAAGCTTATGTAAAACTTCTGATGGCCTCTTATTCCCAGCCATGTATCACGCTTGTTATCCCTCATTACCCCCCCCCCACCCTGCCTGTTATTGTTATTTCAATTAAGCCTTAATGAAAGCTTATGTAAAACTTCTGATGGCCTCTTATTCCCAGCCATGTATCACGCTTGTTATCCCTCATTACCCCCCCCCCCCCCACCCTGCCTGTTATTGTTATTTCAATTAAGCCTTAATGAAAGCTTATGTAAAACTTCTGATGGCCTCTTATTCCCAGCCATGTATCACGCTTGTTATCCCTCATTACCCCCCCCCCACCCTGCCTGTTATTGTTATTTCAATTAAGCCTTAATGAAAGCTTATGTAAAACTTCTGATGGCCTCTTATTCCCAGCCATGTATCACGCTTGTTATCCCTCATTACCCCCCCCCCCCCCCCACCCTGCCTGTTATTGTTATTTCAATTAAAGAGAGAATCAGATATAGCGAGCAGGCCAAACAAAAAATGGTTTCATTTTTAGAATATTTTTGGCTCATGTCATTCCTTGTCATGTCTATTTTCTAAAAATCACAAAAGTGCATACTTTATTCCAGGAAAACTAAAGATTTTTACAATAATGTATTATTTTCCTATAAGAATGGTTACCATTCTTATTATTTGGGAGAATTTAAACATTTTTCACTCATTTTTGCACTTTGAATCATTAATAACTTCACCAATTTATAACATATTGTGAATCTTTTGGGAGATATTGTATTTGATATTGTAAGGAATAGATTGGTAGGTCAATTATACATGTTGCTTGTAATTTTGTCACCCCTTATAGATCAGATTCTGCCTTTAAGCCTTAATGAAAGCTTATGTAAAACTTCTGATGGCCTCTTATTCTTAGCCATGTATCATGCTTATTATCCCTCACATTTAAAGAAAAGGTTGAAATGTGAACACATGCTTATCTGACAACATACAATAATCAGCAATTATACAATAATCACCATTAATACAACTATCAGCAATAATTCAATAATACAATAATCATTATCAATATTAAAATAAGCATCATCAATGATATAATACAATGATAATATGATAATCATCAATAATACAATAATCATCAATAATACAACTATCAGCAATAATTCAATAATACAATAATCAGTATCAATATTAAAATAAGCATCATCAATGATATAATACAATGATAATATGATAATCATCAATAATACAATAATCATCAATAATACAATAGTCATCAATGATACAATAATCATCAATAATACAGTAATTAGGTTATGAACAAATTCTGATTATGTAAAACACACAAGGTAAATGCTATACTGGAATTCTCTGTTTAACATAGCGAATATAAAAAGGTGTGATTTTTCAATTGCTTCGAGATCTTTTTTGTGAATAATTATGATGCAATTAGCAATCAATTAACATAAACAAATCCCCAGTTGTCTTCATAATTGTTGCAATATAATTGCATTGTTGTAGTGCATTGCTCTTGATAATTGTTGTCATGTATTGCTCTTGATAATTGTATAATTATATTCTCATCTCAAAAATCATTGTAATTTCTTGTACTCAATAATTGTTGTTATATCCTCATGGCAAAATTGTCTTCATATCTTTGACTCAATAATTGTGGTAATACATTTCTCCTTCATCATCTTTGAAATGATAAAGTGTTAAGAAAGCAAGCAATATTTTGGTTTTCAACTAAATATTATTCTATAATGATGTTTAAGTACTCAATGTCCATACACAATTTTAAAAAATGTGATAAGGTAACATTTTCATGATCAAATATTTCACCGGTGATTCACTCGATTACGCTGGTTACCGAAACGGTTCGTTTTGGTAACAAAATGTCGGAACATCGAAGGTACGATCTTCGACGTTCCGACATTTTGTTACCAAAAAGAACCGTTTTGGTAACCAGTGTAATCGAGCAGATCACCAGTGTATTTGTAATTGAAATCATGAAAATACTCAACATGCAGAACTAGCTTATACCTTGCAAATCATGATATCAATATGTGGGCTGAGGAGCAGCTTCGATTTCCCTCTTCACATGCATTTCTTACACGTGAGGATAGTGTCATTAGAACTCTGCAATTAATGATTAAACTTACACTCCCCTCCATAAGTTTGGCAACCGAAAGTGTTCATTAGATAACATTTCAAAGCCTATCAAAGTTTGAATTGTTATATTTGTTCCCTGATAATTACAAAAGATTAAGATAAATTGGTAAAAGGGATCTAAAAGGGGACTTGTAGTTCTCATACTTATGGAGAGGGTGTACAATTTAAAAGGGGACTTGTAGTTGCTATACTTATGGAGAGGGTGTACAATCTAAAAGGGGACTTGTAGTTCCCATACTTATGGAGAGGAGTGTACAATCTAAAAGGGGACTTGTAGTTCCCATACTTATGGAGGGGAGTGTACAATCTAAAAGGGGACTTGTAGTTCACATACTTATGGAGGAAGTGTACAATCTAAAAGGGGGAGGGAGTGTACAATCTAAAAGGGGACTTGTAGTTGCCATACTTATGGAGAGGGTGTACAATTTAAAAGGGGACTTGTAGTTCCCATACTTATGTAGGGGGAGTGTACAATCTAAAAGTTTGTGAGTGCAGGCTCTGAGGTTACAGTTGCAATGCATTCTCACATGTATTTTTCACATGTGGACACGTGGATAAATAATAAAACACATTTGTTTTTATCTCATAATAAAAATCTGTTTCAAGTAGGTGGGGTTCCTGGTTTGATTTCACCAAGTTCAAGTACTTTCTCACATGTATTTTTCACATGTGAACACATGGACGAAACATATTTGGTGTTAAAGGAATAAGGAACAAAACGATGAAGAAATGGTTGATTAAATACCTTTGTCTGGAGATTCTCCGGAGTCTAATGCCTTTAGGCCCTCTTGCCCCAGAGTCTAAAGTGTTTTTTTCTGGAGTCTAATTTTACATTTTTGATTTGTGGTAAAACTCTTGAGAAAATGCATAAAACTGGACACATACATTTTTTAGAAATGTATATTGTGATAAAAATTGGAAGATAATCTTAAGAAGTATTTTGAAAAGTATACTAATATGATATCTCTGATCTCACATGGAGAGGGGTAGTAGCGTAGTAGTATCGGTAGCGATACCACGAAAAACCTGGAGAACCACGAAAACTTGAAGAACCTTGTGGTCTAACATCTTCTTTAGTGATTCTTAGTTTCAAGAAGGTGAACTCAAAGACCACTGAAACCCATACAAGTAAAAAGGTATGGGCATTTTTAGACCAAGTATAAAGAGATAATTTGGGAGTACATGTAATAGGCATGATTTTTTTAATTATTGCATTTTACATATTTTACACTCTCTTACTTCTGACCCCTTTAATGAGAAGCTTGAGGAACGCATTGACATTTTATACTAGCACCTTTATACTCACATGTTTTGCACACATGTGAAATGAAATGTCATTTAGGATGTTACCCATTTGGATTTAATCTAAGGTCCTTATCAATTAAATGTTTGTTTTACGGATGCTTGCTGCCACAGCCTTATATACAGGGTGGTCCAAAAATGGATACCCTGCATTTTCCTCATATCTTTGTCATTTTAGGTAATCACTCCCTGATATTTGACACATTTGTACATCATTCAATTTCCTACCAGCTTACCATATTCCATGACCATCAGATTGATAGTCACAATGGTACAGCACTTTGAGCAAGATGCCCCTGTGTGGCCACCATCGCGCTATTGGCAAATCTGAACAGGTTGTCAATGATCTAACTACATTTCTCAGCAGGTATGGCTTGAATGACATGGATGATCTCCTTTTTGAGGTCTGCCGTTGTCCTGAGGTTATTTTTGTACACTCTTTTTTGGTGTATCACCCCAGGGTTCAAGTTAGGTAGGGACATTTTGGATGATAGGTGCAGGTTTGACGAAAGTGCAATATTGGCCACAGGAGCATGTTGTTTAAGTGCTGTAACATAATGACTATCAATTGATAGTCATCAAATATGGTAGGCTGGTAATTTCCTCAAATGACAAAGATATGAGGATAATGGTGACAGGATTTCTGTTTTTTGACCACCCTGTATTATCACACTTGTCAACCATTTCCTTGCCTTACTTAAAGAGTTTATTCCCACATTTGAACATTTAAAGCCCAATATCCTAATAAGCAGACAATGATATTGATATACCCTTTTATGGGCATCTAATGACACTGATAAACCCATTTATGGAGTCTAGTATAAATTATGTAGAACTATTATTAGAGACACAAATAATTAGACATACACACTAGAGACACATATTTTTAAATTTGCAAAACTTGAATCTTGTACTTTCAACTTATGGAGGCAAATATGGTAAGTAATTCAATATTATTAGCAGGGCTTGCATTAACGGCGTCCCTTACATGTTAAGGACTCAAAAATAATTTGGAGGACGCAAAAATTGAAAATATTTCCATTTTTTGGACACAAATTTTTTTTAGGTCAATACTACAATGTGTTTACAACAATACCTAACAAAAACAAATAATTATGATCTCTCACCTTTATTTGAATCGTAAATGAAGGCTCAACATGTTCTCTCGAATTTTTTCGACTTTGTTTATTTTTAGATTTGAAACCATGACATGCCACAGTTTTTCCTATTCAGAAACAAATATTAGGTTATTCATGAAATAAAATGTATTCATTGTCGAATGAACGAACATGCATTTATTCAGTCCGTACTTAACGTTTACTTCCATTTTAAATTCGCGGCAAGAAATCAAAAACTGAAAATATGACAAGTAAGGTTAGAACATACATTCCCGAATGGGAAACAGAGTTCGATTGGTTACAGCCAGTTAGGAAAGAAAACTCAAATATTATTATCAGAATGAAGTGTCATTTGTACGCGATGTTCTAAAGGAAACAAATTTGCCCAGCCAAAAAAGGCTAGAAATAGGGGACACACTTTTTTTTCAAAGGACACCCTTTTTAAAAAAAATTGCGTCCTTGGGACTCACAAATTTTCTAACCTAATGCAAGCGCTGTATTAGATATGGGATTTATCTAAAGGATATGATATAAATCCAAACAATTTAACATCAAAAAGTGTTTCATTTAGGAGGTGTACCACATAGTTTCATTTCACATAAAGTTAATGAATAAAACTATGAAAAGTGTTCCTTTAGTTAATTGGGAATAGGACTTTAAGAAGTGTTCTTTGAGTTAATATGGAGCAAGACTAAAATGCTCTTTATTTAAGTTAATGGGGAGCAAGACTTAAATGTTCTTTAAGTTAATGGGGAGCAAGACTTAAATGTTCTTTAAGTTAGGGGGGTTAGGACTTGGAATGTGTTCTAACAATTAAATCCAAGTTACAGGTTTTAATGTATATTTTAATAATGGAAAACAGGTTACCTGTGATACTGTTGTTATTAATGATAGAATAATATTGGATACAGGTTAATATATATTATTAGATTATTAGATACAGATATTGTGATAGGTGAAGTGATATTAGTTAAATTATAGTGTATAGTAGACTTGACACAAATTTGTTTTTGCTAAATCTTATTAAAATAAGGATGCTTACATTGCAAGTTTAAGGGATAGATATGGGATATGGATTTATCCCCTCATTATTAACATATTTTTGTATTTTTATATTTCCAGGTGATAACACCATTCCGTAACTTAGTCTTATGCTCAGATACACGTCGTGAAATGGAGGATTGGATCTCTGCTCTCAAATCAGCCGTTAATAAGGAATTTTACGAGGTAAGAATATCATAAAAGATGACACACATACCTTTCATTATTATCGTCATTGTTAATTTTCTCAGTTTCTGATTGGTCGAACAATCATCATATGACATGAAATATCCCCTGTTATTATATACCCGATATGTAACCCTAATCCTGATTGGTCAATGATGCATAGTCACGAGCCATAAATAGAATTGCTATTTCCCTTTGAAAGTTATATTCCTCTTTGAATTATTGCCAACTTATGTCACTTTTTCCCCTCAAAACGCCTGCACATCGTCACTGCTTTTGTTAGCAGTGGGAAAATATCATACATGCACATAATTAATTAGTTTCAAGCCTTTGTCACTCACTGTAAACAAAAAGAGCATTCACCATTTTCAACCCTCATCAATTTAATAATTTTATTTTATTTATTAGTATGCCGTTGTAGAGTGAAATAGTGAATAGTGAAACAGTAAATAGTGATACATGTAATATCATAATAAATAGCAAGGTGGGTCCTTATGTAGGTCAAAAGGTGAAACCTCACAAAACCCTTGCAAAAAAGTTTCTGGTTGAATTTCATTCGAGTACTATTTAGTAACACTGTGCAAAATATTTTGCAAGATGCGATAAGAAAGTATTGAGGATAATTTGATGCGCTCGTGTATTGTATCCTTTGCATTTGTTTTTTTTCCCTCATTCAAAATTTTTCTTGCAAGGCATATGTAGTTAAAATTGTCTACAATTTTTTTGAGCACTCTTATAAATCCTTTACTGTAGCGAGAAAATCGTATAAAATTAATTATTGTTTTTTTCTTACTTATTTGACACCTCACATTAGATGCTTTGCTGCTTGTCACACTCAATTTAGATGTATTATTTCTTGTCACAGGCAAACGCTCACAGAGACATGTTGTCAGGGCAACATAATTGGTATGCATGTTCTCACGCCAGACCCACATATTGTAATGTATGCAGAGAGGCCCTATCCGGGGTTACATCACATGGCTTATCATGCGAAGGTAATAACCAGTTTTTTAATAAGTCTTTATTTCGGTTTGTAATACCCAGATTTAGTCAAGATTTATTTGCAAATAAGGATAAAAGTTGTATCCAGATGTTATGTTTTTGCAAAATGAAGATTGAAAGTTGTATCCAGATGTCATGTTTTGCAAAATCACCCTATGCAGACAGAGCCTGTGGGAAATATTGGGTGCGGAGCAAATGAGCGGAGGGTGCGGAGCTAACGGTCATTTTTGAATTTAAATTTGGGATATTTCTGAAACTAAGCCGTTTTGGGACTTCAAATATACCAAGATATGTGTATTTGACACCAAATATCAATACAATTGTGAAAATAGTAGCGCAATTCATTCTATAGCGACGCAGTGTGCCTTAAACCTTTCCCAGACCTATATTTTTTGAAATTATCCTTTTAATACTGAGTCCCCAGCATTCATAAAAAATGGTGTTCAATGTACACTATCTATACAAATTATTTTTGCATCTTGGAAGCCAGGCAGTATCTGTGTGATTTTATAAAAATTCGGAATGTTTTTCAGATATTAGCCCCTCTAAATATTGGGTGCGGAGCAGCTCCATAAACGTAGCTCCGCACCCAATATTTAGAGGGGGCTCATATCTGAAGAACATTTCCGAATTTTTATAAAATCACTCAGATACTGCCTGGCTTCCAAGATGCAAAAATAATTTGCATGGGTAGTGTATCTTGAACACCATTTTTATGTCCCCACCACATAGTGTGGGGCCATATTGTCGGCCTAGGCGCGTCCGTCCATCCGTCTGTCCGTCTGTCTGTCTGTCCGTCTGTCCGTCTGTCCGTACGTCCGGCAGTTTTCTCCAAAACCGCTACAGATATCACCTTCAAATTTTCAGGGATAACTTATGAGTGCATACAGATGTGGATGAAAAAAAAATTAACTCGATACCTACTTCCTGTCGGCCATTTTGAAGTCAAATGCTAAAATCCTTGTCTGCAAACTTTAAGAAAAACTGCTTCACAGTTGCTTTTAAAACTTTAATATCTTGTTCAGCTCACTTCATTCTAGATCTGATTAGGTTTTGGACCTGTTAGCTCAGTCATGTCAGCCATTTTGAATGTTTTAAGAAAAGTTAGCGCACGATAATACTTTGTATCATATTGAATGGTGTTTTTCAGTTTTCATACTTAAACTATTTCTTAGCTTTATAAATAATTTCAGGTGTACTTTGTTGTAAAAGCCTATGTTATTGTTAACAGTAGTTATATGTGATAATTTTGTAAAAAGAAATCAGCAAAAACTCATGATCACTTTTTTATTGTCGGCCATTTTGGATTTTTCCATCCTAAAATCTTGTCTGTAAAGTCTTGTCTACGCGTTTTCAGGTCAACCGTTTGGTAGATCAATTTTAAATTTTCAGGGATGATTCTTAGTATGAAAATCTAGATCTGATTAGTTTTTGGGCATTCTGGGTAAATGTCAAGGCAGCCATTTTGGATTTTCCGTCCTAAAATTTTGTCTGTAAAGTCTTGTCTACGCATTTTCAGGTGAACCGTTTGGTAGATCAATTTCAAATTTTCAGGGATGATTCTCCATATGAAAATCTAGATCTGATTAGATTTTGGGCATTCTGGGTAAATGTCAAGGCAGCCATTTTGGATTTTCCGCCCTAAAATCTTGTCTGTAAAGTCTTGTCTACGCATTTCCAGGTGAATCGTTTGGTAGATCAATTTGAAATTTTCAGGGATGATACTCAGTATGAAAATCTAGATCTGATTAGTATTTTGGCATTCTGGATAAATGTCAAGGCAGCCATTTTGGATTTTCCGTCTTAAAATATTGCCCGTAAAGTCTTGTCTACGCGTTTTTAGGTGAACCGTTTGGTAGATCAATTTCAAATTTTCAGGGATGATTCTTAGTATGGAAATCTAGATCTGATTAGTTTTTGGGCATTCTGGATAAATGTCAAGGCAGCCATTTTGGATTTTCTGTCCTCAAATCTTGTCTGTAAAGTCTTGTTTACATGTTTTCTGGTTAACTGTGTGACGGATCAATTTCAAATTTTCAGGGGTGGTTCTTAGTATGAAAATCTAGAACTGACTAATTTTTGGGCATTCTGGGTAAATTTTAAGGCAGCCATTTTGGATTTTCCGTCCTAAAATTGTGTCGGTAAAGTCTTGTCTACTCATTTTTAGGATAACCATTTGACGGGATCACCCATAGGTGGGGACATTTTGTACACATTTGTGTTCTTGTTTATGAATGCTGGGGACGCAGTATTAAAAGGATAGTCTCAAAATATATAGGTCTGGGAAATGTTTAAGGCATACTGCGTCGCTATTAAAGGAATTGCACTACTATTTTCACAATTTTATTGGTATTTGGTGTCAAATACACATATCTTGGTATATTTGAAGTCCCAAAACGGCTTAGTTTCAGAAATATTCCAATTTTAAATTCAAAAATGACCGTTAGCTCCGCACCCTCCGCTCATTTGCGCCGCACCCAATATTTCCCACAGGCTCTGTCTGCATAGGGTGAAAATGAAGATTGAAAGTTGTATTCAGATGTCACGTTTTTGCAAAGAGGATAGAAGTCATTTCTAGATGTCTTCTTTGGGGAATTAGGATAAACCTTATTCAGATATCATGTTTTTGCTAGTGAATATCAAAATTATGTCATGATTTTGCCTAGGATAAACCTTATATCCAGATATCATGCTTTTGCCAGTGAATATCAAAATTAAATCTAGATGTTTTTTCTTTGCCCATTAAGATAAAAGATGTCATGATTTCACAAATGAGGATAAATGTAGTAGATAAATAACAAGGAATGAAGTAATATTTGAGAGGACCATTCTTGGTTTGGAGAATGAAATTCATCGGCTTACTGTACGTCTGGTATTATTCGCTAGATTTAATTTCGCGAATTTTGCGAAAACACGATTTCGTGGCTATTAAATTTTGTGAATTTCACAAGTTTGAAATTCATTACTATTCCAGGAATTCTCGAGCTACTCGTGTGTAAATTAAGTTAGATGTACAGTAATTGCACTTACCTGGTGTCATATTTGGATGAGATTTACAATAACTGGGATCTTTATCATCGGCAAGCTGCATATCAACCTCTATTGCATCGTCATTTTTGATATTAAAGCAAAAGTGCGTGCCTCCCATAATAACTTTACCGTACTTCATACTGTATTTTATCGTATTCGGGGATTCCCCAGTATATGATGTCCATTCAAATTGCAGGCTACGATCACGTGAACAATCGTGCGCACGTGCTCTTTCATTGCCGCGCATGCGCATACTAAAGTCATGGAGTTGCATAGTACTATTGAAGTACTATAACTCGATCCAAACTAGTATAGAAAACTCATAAAGCACGCGAATAATACCGGGCATACAGTATTTCGATGCTATGCAATGTGGCCAACAAACATGTTTAGAGATGGAACAAACTACTTACTACACTTTCAAGTACAATCATACATTACATGTATCTATACTATGTAAGATTTCATTTTGATTAGAGTAAATATCAATTTCGATAGTCTCCTATCTTTAATAATGATGCTGGGGGTTCGCCTTATATTTGTTTTATGAAAGAAATGAAAATATTACCATGATTGAATCTTAGATATGCAAAAGATCACATTTCAATCTACATTATGTAGAAAAATCAAAATTGTTGGTGACATTGGTAACATAGAAATAAACTTTATCCTCCAAACTGAGAACGGTCCTTCGAAATCCATACAATAAGAGTCACAATTTTAAGGATTGTTATTGATAAGAAAATGTTGCCATATTATCATAATTCACAAGTTAATAACAGTTTTATTCATAGCATACAGTATTATACATAGTATAATATTATATCATAAGATGATAATTGTTATGTTATGTATATGTACTCTGTTCGATACACACATGTAGACACATGTTATTTAAAAAGTGAAGTAAACTCGTTGGTTCTTTAAAAACATTATAGTCAACACTCAAGTATATAGAAATAATGAAAAAAAATTCAGAAATGATGAGAAATAGGACTTAATTCCAATTTTAAAAAGAAATTATACAATGAAACAAATAAATTTCATTCATTTAAGAAGGATGAATTTGAACAGGTGATATTTTGTTATTTCAGTGTGTAAGTTTAAAGCTCATAAACGTTGTGCTATTAGAGCAGGGAATTTTTGTAAGTGGACCACACTCGCTTCAGTTGGAGTTGATATTATAGAAGAAGAGGGGGTATGTATCAAAAATATTGTAAATTAATTTACATTTTTGGTGAGATAAATTCCCAAATGAATTTCATTTATTGTGCTGAAAACATTATCAAATTATTTAGTATGCAATATTTCATGATATTGAGTATCAAATTTTTTTACTCATTCAGTAGTTCCAAACATGTTTTTTATTATTCTAGACATCGAGTTTTGTATATTTTCAAACATTGATTTAAATATTTTCAGACATTGAGTATTAAATATTTTCAAACCTTGATTATCAAATATTTTCAGACATTGAGTATGCCTCATCAGTGGCTGGAGGGAAATCTACCTGTCAGTGCAAAATGCAGTGTCTGCGACAAAACTTGTGGTTCAGTTCTCCGCCACCAGGACTGGAAATGTCTCTGGTGTAAAGCTATGGTAAGAAGGCCACCAAAAGGAAGATCGCTGCCACGAATTGGTTGTCATACAGATATGAAATGATTTTCTGAAATATTTCTTGTGTCTCTTGAGATTTTAATCTAATGTCATATTACTTCAGTTTTTTTTATTAATTTTTAACTGATTTCAGTTGTTATATGGGCTCAGTGTCCGCCATAAAGCAAACAGTAAAGTTGTCAATACTCGAAATTGAATAAAAATGTTAGAAAGTCAGAAACTTCAATCAAAATGTGGAGAAAATTCCATGAAAATGAATTGCAGACAACAATTATTTTTGTTTTTCTAGGCACACTCACAATGCAAGGAACTCTTCAGTAAAAAGTGCCCCCTCGGACAATGCAAAGTATCTATACTGCCACCTATATGTGTGAATAACACTGACTGCGATGGCTATTTTGAAGCGTCAAAAAATACTCGTCATAGCCCCCTATTGGTGTTTGTAAACTCTAAAAGTGGAGATAATCAGGTTTGATTCATTAATTTTTGAATTTTGAACATTATGTGAAGTTTTGATTGTAACTGTAAATTTTGTTATGTTGGCTCACGTGTATCATTTTTATTTTGATTCCCAACCCATTTTCGTGAGCAATACCTCATTGAAATTCCCATGTTTTTCATATTTATCACTTGAAGCCAGAAACTCCTCATTGGAGGAGCCCTTTATGTGTTCTTTTATGTGCACCAATACACACTACAGACAAAAGCTGACAATTCAGTGAAACATCCTGAATTACATAATGCACGAACATTTATTTTATCTGAACTGGGAATCAAACTCAGGGATAAAATAATATTCAATATTCAACTAATTTGTTATAAATTCAGTTAAAGATAATATTTTCTATTTTCAGGGAGTCAAAATGTTACGGAAGTTTAAGCAGATCTTGAACCCAGCACAAGTGTTTGACTTGATAAACGGCGGTCCTAAGGCAGGGTAAGGAGGCATTTTTTCAAGATTTCAGACTGTGTCCTGTTTTAAAATGTGAAATTAGGTAAAAAAGAGAAAATACACCTCTTTCGATTTTGGTCTTTCCCATTGGCACTTGGGGATATGTAGTTAATTTGATTAAAGTGGAAATTTTTGTCTGATTTTGTATATCAAAGAATAAAGACAACAAATTTTTTGGACAAAACTATTCCTGAATCAACTGATAATAAACAGTTTCTCCATGACTATCATTGTAACACAATAGTTACTATGGTGACATCACATATAATAGGTATATGGGGGAATTATAATTGCGCATTGGCTTATATCATAAGAAGAAAAACATGTAATAACCAATACAACTGGTAATTGCCATTCAATGTAAGAGATACTAATAATACAGTAATGGCACCTGTATGAGTGTACATGAATATATTCATTTGTGTATTCTTCTTGCAAAAATTCATCATCACTATTTTAAAATTCACCTCATCTGCTCTAATTTTTTAAGGAAAACATGTTTACTTTGTTATTCAAGTAAAGTGAATTGTGACTTATGAAACAATATCCATTATGAAATCGTAGTGTAATTTTTTCAAGGTCTCCATCTTTCAGGTGTCCATTACCAAATGATTGTGTAATTTCTTTCAAGGTCTCTTGATGAGATGTAATTAAGTTGTGATGTAAGAAACATGTTCTTCATGAAATTGTTAGTACAATAACGTCATTTCTAAGGGCGATATAGTGAAATTTCGGCCCTCGGTCCAATATTTCACTATATTGCTCGCAGAAATGACGTTATTAGTATTATTACCACCGTTAACGACCAGGACTGAAACAGCAAGAAAATCTTACGCATTGAACTATATCTAATTTCCCGGGGAAAATTGCCGGTCCAGAATATATTCTAGACCGGTCCATATGGACCACCACTATGACGTCACACATTTCTCAGGTCGATATAGTAAAATAAACGCCTTCTAAACTAGCACTAAAACCCCTAGAACTGGCCCGGCAATGTGGTAATAATGTGTAATATCTTTCAAGGTCTCTTGTTGCGATATAAGTAGGCGTAAATATCAGATAAATATGAATCTGTCGATTCTTCATTACTTCCGTCTCTGGTAGAATATTCCTTTCTGTTCATGCAACTTTTCTTTATTGGAGCATTTGAATGAAGTTTTTTTTATTAGATTTTTGCATTTCTATACAATTGAGAATGGGTAGTTTTTATTCTGTTGTTGTTTTATTTCCTGCTTTATTTATTCTAATTCTGTCATGACAATCATTTTAATAATTGGATATCTAATTTTTTTCTTCCTAGAAGATAATAATGATTGTAAATATTGGCATGATTTTTCTGTATTGGTTTAAATTATTGACCAATCCAGAATCTTTTTCAGGGAATGACCATTTGTAAGAGCTAATTAAGTTCTTTACTCTTGAAAATCATGAATTTTAAATTTTCAGGTTGAGTCTACTTCAAAGATTTGACCATTTAAGAATCTTTTACAGTGAATGACCATTTGTAAAATTTAATTCAGTTCTTTACTCTTAAAAATCATGAATCTTATATTTTCAAGTTGAGACTTTTTCAAAGATTTGACCAATTCAGAATATTTTTCAGTGGGTGACCATTTGTAAGTTCATTGAAAACCATATGAATCTTATATTTTCAGGTTGAGACTATTTCAAAGATTTGATCAATTCAGAATCTTAGTGTGCGGAGGAGATGGTTCAATAGGATGGGTCTTATCAGAAATAGACAAAGCAGGCATGCATAATAAGGTTGGTCATGTTAATTTCGTGAAAAGAGTGGAATATAGAGGAATAAGAGAGACAAATCATTCGAAGATGTAAAAGAAATAAAAAAAGTTTTGTCATTTAAATTTCATCAATAGAAAAAATGAGACATTGATCTCATAGGACAAAATGATTATGAAATGCAAGAAAAAGACAGATCTGTCAGTTAATAAGTAGACAGCCTTTTTAGGAGTAATTGGACAAACAGCTTTTAATAGACAATACTTAGGATTCGAACTCTACAATGTAGACTTAATTTGAGCCTGCAATCCAACAATTGGCCCTAGTACCAAATGCACATGATGAGTTTATTCAAAGTAGAGTTGGGCACTCGAGTGAATAAATAAATACAATTCAAAAAGACATAAAAAGATAAATAGTTTCCTATTCATATTCAAGTTTCATATTTGTATTATAATATCATCTTTTTATTGTAGTGTCAGGTTGGTTTACTACCTCTGGGGACGGGGAATGACCTCGCAAGGGTACTAGGGTGGGGCGCCGCTTTTGATGATGACACTCAAATCCCTACAGTACTTGAAAAACTAGAACACGCACAAATCAAAATGTTGGACAGGTAAATGTGAAATGAAATCACAATTTATGTAATATTTCTTTTGCTTGTATGTTGATTTCATTATTGGGTGTAAAAACATTATTTTAGATATTATAGGAATGTTTTATGAAACGAATCTAAATGTTTTTCGTTTTGAGGAAAGTGGAATATTTTCTCAAGATTTAATGGAATTTTCCCCTTAGAATTTTCACTGCAACGGAATTTTCCATTATGTTTTGTTCTAAATAGATGGAGCATCATGTCCTATGAGGGTCCAAAACTGGCTGGTCCACGGAAGATTTCTCAACAGTTTGATGATCCAATCACAATGTATGAGGATTCGGTCGGTGCTCACTTAACCAAAATCCTCCAATCAGATGACAGTGCCACTGTGATATCTTCAGCGAAGGTTTTATGCGAGACTATAAAAAGTTTTGTAGAAAAAGTTGCATTAAATAAGAATGAGGAAGATACAGAAGATGAGGGGGATGAGACTATATCAGAAAAAGTACATATTTTCATAATTTTTACATACTCTTCATTTCATTCAATCATTTTATATGTTTTCATGTACAATTAATTTGTATATTGGTGAACTTAACTTAAGAAGGAAAGAAGCATAGAAATAAAAA
Organism: Owenia fusiformis; assembly: GCA_903813345.2. Classification (NCBI taxonomy): domain Eukaryota; kingdom Metazoa; phylum Annelida; class Polychaeta; order Sabellida; family Oweniidae; genus Owenia; species Owenia fusiformis. The sequence continues at coordinate 10,569,978 of CAIIXF020000004.1, forward strand.
TAATAAAGAAGTAATAAACATTAAATCAACACTTAAAGGCCCTGTGTAAAGTTTCATGTTTTTTCATCATTTGTCAACTATTTGCCATGACTAAAGAATTTGTTTTATACATTTAAGTTGGCATTGTAAATTTGAATACAGGCACCTTGTAATACTATATTTTATATGAGATATTTAATTACTATTTTCAGTGCGCAGTGTTAAATCAGAAATTGAGCATGTTGCTGCAGACATTAGATGCAGAATCAGAAATTGCCTCTGTGGCTAAACAGGTAAGATGTTTGCAATGGAATTTTCCAGTCATTTAAAGGTTACCCACTTCCATCTGGAATTTTCCACTGCGGCGTTTGTTTTTATCTAGAATGCATAGTGAAATATTTTAAACAAGTCATTAGCCATTTCCCCACGAAAAATTATACTATAACATATATCGAGTATTATATCAATGTATTTTTACTTTTTATTATTCAGTTAGCTGCTGAAGTATCCAGTAAACGACACAAAGAGGAGGAAAATCATGAATTACAGCTAGAAACTTTACAAAATATTCCTCATGTGCAAATAATAATCCCTGATATTACCCATGAATCTCATGATGATGCAGTATTACCTATAGAGCCAGTTGCAATCACATCTACCACATCTACTTCCTTGCAAGTAGATGACACTCAGTCTAGTCTCCTTATTGAAGTGCCTTCTTCAATGGAAAATTCCGTTGAAGTGGATATGGAAAATTCCTCTGGAGTGGAAAATTCCCAAGGAGTGGAAAGTTCCACTGAAGCGGAAAGTTCCATTGAAGTGGAAAAATCCCATGAAGTGGAAATTTCCACAGAAAATGATAAAACAGACTTCACAGACATTGACAATGAATACTCTACCCATGACAACACACTTACTGGAAAAGAAAACAGAAATTGTGAAGAAAAGGAAAAAGACGAGGGAGTGAGCTTTGATCTCGAGGAAGTTGAAAATGACAATATGGGACCATGTCCTTCAAAATCAAAATCGGCAAGGAATTTCCACTCCAGAGAAAAGTTGATGTCTCGAGCTAATAGCTTGAAAAAAGCTGTACGCCATATCATTGAACACACAGAAAAGGGTATGGTATTTGTCAATTTTCTCAGAAAGTTTTTTGTTATCCAAATGAACATGTTTGGCGCACATTATAACATGAACCTAGTCAGATCAGTTTTTCACTATGCTTTATGAGATGATTTCCTCTGCATTTGAGCACACATTATTGCATTGCCCCTCTCAAATGTGTATCCTCTTGAAATAAGAAAAATCCTGAAAACTATTACTTTTTATCAGCTTTTTCATAAAAGTTAAAAATGATTAAAATCACTCTGACTTCAAGAAATACTGCTTTGTAAGCATGATGTTCAGAGCTATTAGGTAACAGACAAATTCAACAACTATTTTTAAGTTTTAATCTGTTATACTTTGTTTGTAGCTGTTGATGACCAAAATGAGCAAACTCAGCAGATGCAACAACTGGGAGATCTTATGGTGCCTAGCAAGTAATAAATTATTTTTGATCATTTTATGATTTGAATGTTTGGTTTCACTGCAGTTAAGAGTTTATCCATATATTTAAAAGATTGTGTGATGATATCAGTGCATGCAACTATTAGATGTTTACTCAATTATTTGTCTTTAAATTGGAAATTTGGCTATTTGTTTCTAGATCCCCATCGTTGTCAAGACAACCACCAATTACAAATTGTTTTACTATTTCTAGATCTCCAACATTGTCAAGGCGACCACCGGTGTCATCGAGTTCAACCAAGAACTACCTTACTGTTCCTGGTGCTTGTCCTGGGTCCACATCCCCCGGTTTCCCACGTTCCCCTCGACTCAAGAAGGGTAAGTTGACTTTGATTTTAATTTGTCTCATAAATTGTCTGGTCAAAAGATTTATTGGGCAGTTTGTACTGCAGACCTCTAGCCAGCTTTAGCCAAGTGGGGGAGGGTTGGTTTTAATAAATTCCAGGGGTTTCATTTTAGCCTAAAATTATTTGGAAAGTGCTCTAAATGGTGAAAAATTGTATGATTTTGAAAGAGCCTCCCCCTGGCTTCAGGTCTCAGTACTTAATGATTTACATGTAAAATAGTTTAAGATATTTGATGAGCTATTATTATTAAATATGTTTTAAGATTAGATATTTACAAAAGGGAAAGATTATTTAAAGAACTTGGAAATTGGTGAAAATGTTATCTCTCTGGTATGACATAAATTAGATTAAAGTATATTTTATTTCATATTTGATTATTTGATTTATAGATCAGTAGATTGTAGCTTCACTCAATATATAAATATGGTCATATTTCAAATCATAATAATGTACTTCCTCATGCTTGATCTTTAGTTTTTTTTATTTTTTGTTCAAATATATGTTTTTCTCTTTTGCCCTATTTTATATATGTATTTTTGCCTTATTTTATATATATATATTTGCATGGTTTTTAATGTATGATCTAATTTTAAAATGCTGTGAAAGTCATGTGACCAAGATGGAAAGCAGTATATGAATATTGTGTTCAGACAAGTTTGCCCCATCTTTTCCTGTTGCACATGAAAAGTGTAACACCATCATCATCTTTTGCTCTTAGGTGCATGCTGGTGTCATGGGAAATCTTGTCAATGAGATAAGATTTCTCACAGAGTAAATGTGAAAATGTAAATGTGAAAAATCATCATCTAATGCTCTTAGGTGCATGCTGGTGTCATGGGAAATCTTGTCAATGAGATAAGATTTCTCACAGAGTAAATGTGAAAAATCATCATCTAATGCTCTTAGGTGCATGCTGGTGTCATGGGAAATCACAAATGTGAAAAATCTTCATTTAGAGGAAATTTGTCTTCCATTTATTCTTTCCCTGCAATTAGCGACCTGATGGTGAAACAAGTAATTAGAGAGCTGGGAAATGGGTAATCAATTATACTGGCATACACTGACAAAAAAGCTGTAGTTACCTCTCAATAAATTAAAACCATCTGGATATGTATGAACAAAATGCAAAAGGTGAAATACCCAATTAAAGAGTATTATAACATAATGCAGGCAGAAATAAAACATCTTTGAGCACAGCTACTCATAAGCCCACTCATAAGGAAGGAAATAAACCCCATAATTCCCAAAAGCACAAAGAAACAATGTCCAACATCCTCTCCCGTCAGAATCACAAGACTATTGGACACTCATTTTATTCAAGTGTACTTAATTTTATAATTGATCAATCCAGAGTTAGGCCTGATAAAATATGGGATCTCTTTAACAGTATTACTTTTGATAACTGATTTTCCTTGATAATTTAAGCATTATTGACTTAAAACATTGTACTCGTCTATTTTGATATCTTTAGTCTGCAAATATGATTAATGTGTAGCTGTTTTTTATTTAATGAATATATTAAAAAATATATGGGATCATCAGTTTATTCAGCACCATGAATTTTGTACTTCGTTTTACGTATCATTCATTTACGTATCATAAAAACTACATCATCCACAAATCAATTATGAATTAAATCTATCCACATTTTTAATTCACAAATATTTTCACAAAAATCAATTTGCATCATATTCACAGATTTTAGTTATTCATAATTTCTGTTTTTACTTCACTCATAAATTGCATGTTTGATTGATTGGTGTTTATTTCACTTTTACTAATAATTTAAAATGTGAATATTCACTGTAATGCTTCTAATCTAAATATGTTATTTTATATTTTTGTTTGATTAATTGATTATTAATTGATTGAGGTATTGATTAATTACTATAATCAATTAATTCACTAATTTCTGTGTGCTTTAGTTATTTTCACAATTTTTAAAAGAAATTAAAATGAATCAGTAAATTATCAACCAATCACATTTTAGCAATGAAATCTCCCATAATCCCACGGGGTCCAAGCAGACGGATTAGTAGTATGGCTTCCAGGGATAAAAGTCCCAGTAGTCGAGGTTCACAGGATGTTAGTCCTTCAATGCCTATTCTAGGTGTACCTTTTGCAGGTAAACAATTTGCAGAATTCAGAAAACAAACTTTTCGCAGAATTTGTAGAGCTAATTTGTCGAGCGAGGATTGAGATTAGTAAAAAAATAGTTGCTATGCGCAATCCAATCCAAAATTAAAATGGATGTCCCAGATATTCTGTTCAATCATCAAATTATGAAATCTCCCACAATACCACAGAATATAAATAACTGGCTAGTTGTATGTACTTGTAATTTTAACCAATCAGCTGTAGCTGATATATCCCATAATGCCACATTGTCATGGCAGACGTATATGTTATGTTATAAAATGTATTTTCAAAATATCTCATAATCCAACAGCTAAGTCCCCAAATGGAACGCAATGACACCATTTATACTGTAAAGGTTCGTATTTGCAAAATTTAAAATGAAATCTCCTACCACTGTGACTGACTGTCATAGCAAATGTATAAATATAAGTAACTGATTGGCATTTGGTTTTTTAAGTACAAGATCATGTGACAAAAGAAATTTTGTCTTATTAATTTTACTCAGGATAAAACTTTATATTTAGCTCATCTATGAGTGTCATTATTGAAAAGTTAGAAGTTATCCCAAGTAACCAGACATAGTGCAAACTGATGTCTATTAAAAACATAAATATTTTTGTTATTTGATTGATGGGGTTAATAGTACAATAACGTCACTTCTAAGGGCAATATAGTGAAATATTGGACCGAGGGCCGAAGGCCCAAGGTCCAATATTTCACTATATTGCTCGCAGAAATGACGTTATTAGTATTATTACCACCGTTAACGACCAGGACTGAAGCAGCAAGAAAATCTTACGCATTGAATGATATCTAATTTCCCGGGGAAAATTGCCGGTCCAGAATATATTCTAGACCGGTCCATATGGACCACCACTATTAGGCGAGTAGGCCAAGCCTTAAAAGTCCATAAATAAAGGAGTTTAATAGTCGGCTGACCCTATGGGATATTTTGGTATCGTTGGAAAGCTGAGATATTGACGTGTAATATGTGATAGATAACTACTTTGAAAATAGGTGACGTTACCATGGAAACGGGCATTGAACAATAGTTATACTTAATAAGAACTAAATACTCATTTCAGGTTTATGTGCACCAAATGATAAAAATATTCTCCTTTTTAATGCGTAAATGGTGAGAATTCAATAGAGATTGGTAAATCTTGAACATTTGTGACTAAATTTGTAGTATAAAACAGTTCTAATTTACATTGTGACATCACAATTGTGAAATTCAAATAGAAAACTGTTTATTTCATTTGATCTCCTTTAATCCAATTCATCGTGTAATTATAATTTAGTTAAAATATCACCTTCATGTATATCAAATGAAAGCTGCTTTTCTTACAAATACGTTGGTATACGAAACAAAAGGATTGGACAATCACCCACTGAGATATAGCATATTTTGCTCTGATGAAGCAATGGCCAGGACTACTGAAATCTACTATAATTGCACAGGTTTAGTACACAGTTTGTGAATTTCAATACCAAAACACATATTAATTGTCTTATAACTTAAAATATCTTTGGCCCTTCGGATTAGTTTTGGTTTCATTTCAATAAAGAGGTATATATCTAAAATGTATGATATTGACTCATTTAAAAAGCATGTATTGTTACCATGGAAACAGATGTTGAATAGGAGATTTCATTATTAAGAATAATGCATTTATATTCATTATTAGTTGGTGATCTAGTGAAATACTGTGAATACAAATGAAGTGATCCTATGTGGATCCTATGGATAAAATTGGTATGTTCGAACAGTTACCACTTTGTTCTTGTAGACATAGGGATAGATTTGGATTATAACTGAAATGGGGTTTGTTGCTATGGAAACGCTTGTCAAACAATATATGTCCGTGATATGAGTAAAATATATAAAACAATTTGTTCGCATAGTTAACATTATGAATGTGTATTCTTTCAGTGCCTAATGTGAGAATATTGGTGGATTTGATTTATATTTACCATTAGTGGCTAGTTAAGTTCAGTAAATTGAAGTGTATATATGTTATATGATGTCACAATGGTGAATTTTGATTAAGATAATTGAAAATCAAAATCAATTACCGCAATTCATTGTGAAATTTCAATTTTATTGGAATGTGACCGTGTTATATATCATATTAAAGCTACTGGTCTATTGATTTCAGTGTTATATAAAAGTAATATGATCAGTTTGATATATGTGGATGTAACCCTTATTTCTTTCTGGTGTATCAGTACTGGCTACAATGGCTAAATTGACCTGCTTTAGCACAAACAGATTCACGAACAAAATGTTTGTTAATACTGAATTATTTAAACTATTGATAAGAATGTGCAGAAAACTATTATTTGAATATTCTCTGCATGTAGATCAAATGAAAACTTATTTTTTCAGAAAAAAACATCCATATATTTTATTTTGCAATAACCTTTTTGTGACTCATGTCACGGCCACTAGATATGGTCAATGGTTCACAACTGTATTTGAAATCATGATTGTCTAATCTGACATATACTGGCATTCAGCGCATTGCCCAAAATGGAACTTGTTTTGCCAAAGTTATTACCATTTGCCAGAAAAATAAATTGTTGTAAAATCTTTAGATCTTCCTGAAATAAAGTATACACTCTGGCAATTTTAGAAAATAGACACTACAAGGAATGATATAAAAAAAATTCTAAAATAGAAACAATTTTTGCTAAGCTTACTCGCTAGATCTGATTGGCCAAAGAAATTATAATATTCGTATGCTATCACAATCATCAATTACCTATGTATTCCATAATATTTTTTATTTTATTTATTTTCATGTTTTTTATGTCATCGCCCGATGATAGTGACCAAAAATGATGCAATTTGATTTTCAACTACTAACAAGTCTTAAAATAGAACGAAAACGTAAAAATCAAGAGAAATCTCAAGGAATAGCTCTGATACTGGATCTGATACTGAATTTTGGCTAATATGGGATTTAGTATGGGATCTGATATTGAATTTTGAGTGATAAGTAGTTGCTGTATTTGCAACTTATGTCCAGTGAAGATTTCAAAGCTCTTAGAATTTCAGTTTTCGATGTTTACTTTAAATTGGCAAAAAGTAGACTTTTTCCATTTTCAAGGAACTTTGTCATGTATAAGGTCAATTACTAAGTAACCAACTCATATCATTTGGACAAAAAAGAAGTTTTTCTGTACAAAGTTATACCTTTCCAAACATAATGTGGTTACAATTCACTGTCTGGACACAGGGCCGAAGGTCCTTAATTCTAGTACCCGGTGGTTGTTTAACAATGAAAATGATAAGTTTCAGTGATTTTTCAATTTATTAAAGAGACTCTATGCCATAGGTTAGAGTAATCAAGATACATTCATGTATGAATCAACATATCAAAATCAAGATAAAAATAAGATTAACATAATTATCATTAGTCTATATATAGGCTTCCAATTCCAAACATGGAAAATGAGTGATAGTGTTAATACAAGTTTATCTCTGAAACTAAATGCAGTTACTTTATGAAACTTCCAAATATTTATATTTTAATGATGTTTCTTTCAGATGACCTAATTTCAAGAATACCCCTTCTTCACTTTAGATTTATTCTATCCAGGTATAACATCGAAATATAACAGTACTAAAACAACTAGAAAAAAAACAGCAACTCCACGGAGTAGCAAATCCCACCGAACAAAACATGTTTTGGTAAATAGCGGCCATATAAAATTTGAGCCAAATCCATCCACTGGTATTTGAATTATCAAAGATTGTGTTTTTATGATACATGGTTGCCAATTCAGCTGTCATCTTTAGATTTCTTCTTTAGCAGAGCTCCTATGTCCCAAGGCATCAGCATATTCAATTTAATCCAAATCCGTCAACTGGTACTTGAGTTATCAAGGATTACATGTTTAATGAAAAATTGTGGAGATTTCGATATATAGCAGCCACCTTGAAAATTTCTTCTCAAGCAGAGCTCCTTTATCTCTAGGCATCAGTATATACAATTTGAAGTAAATACGTCTAATGATATTTGAGTTATCAAGATTACCTTTTTTATGAAATTCAGCTGACGCCTTTGAAATTTCTTCTGAAGCAGATCTCCTATTTCCCTAAACATCAGGATATAAAATTGGAACCAAATCCATCCACTGGTATTTGAGTTATCAATGATTGTGGATTTTTTACGAAAAATGGCGGCCATTTTGAAATTCAGTGGCCATCTTGAAAATGTCTTCTTGAGCAGAACTTCTTTGTCTCTAGGCATCAGCATATAGAATTTATAGAATTTGAACCAAATCAATCAACTGGTATTTGAGTGATCAAAGGTCATGAAGGTTACATTCTTTTATGAAAAATGGCGGCCATTTTGAAATTTAGCTGCCATTTTGAAAATCCCTTCTCGAAACAGAGCTCCTGTGTCCCTAGGCATCAGTATGTAAAAGTTGAACCAATTCCATTCAATGGTATTTGAGTTATCAAAGATCATTTTGAAATATGGTGGCAATCTTGAAAATGTCTTCTTCAGCAAGGCTCCTTTGTACCCGGGCAACAGCATATAAAATTTGAACTAAATCCATCAACTAGTATTTGAGTAATCAAAGATTATATTTTTTCCGAAAAATGGCCGCCATTTTTAATTTAGCAGCCATATTGAAAATTCCTTCTCGAGCAGAGGTCCTACACCCATAAGGCATAAGCCTTTAAAATTTGAATGAAATCCGTCAACCGTTATTTGAGTTATTGCCCGGACACACGAACGGACGGACGGTTTTTTTATATTCCCCTCGAACTTCGTTCGGTGGGATAATCATTTCTCCAAACTTAATACCGTAGAGTTATCTAGTTAAAAGTTCAGCTGCTTAGAACTAGCAATCTACCCATTCGAGTGGGTCACCAAGGGTCTATAACAGCTCCACATGGCAACAGCTCCCATCAAATGCTCGTCTGTATTGATCGTTTGACCTTAATATGACCTTGGCCAAGAAACATTGACTTTGACTTCAGGTCACTTAATCATGAGTCACTGAGGGTTACAGTATCCTTCAAGTAAGTGTCGAACTTTGTTCTTGAGATCTTGACAAATATAATGTTGACCTTAACCCTAAGGTCACTTTGTCATGGATTGCCAAAGATCACAACAGCCCACCAGGCTCTTAAAACACCAAATATCTAGATATCAACCTTTGATCTTGGTATGACCTCAGATCACGTAATCATGGGTCGACAAGGGTCACAATAGCCCTTAAGGTACTTACTTAGATAGCAACCCTCGACCTTGACTTGACTTTGACCTTAGATAATCAATGGTCGTCAAGGGTCACAGCAGCCCCAAGGACCTAACATCACCAAATATCTAGATATTGACCTATGCTCTTGGAATAACCATGACCTCAAGTCACCTAATCATGGGTCAAAGCAGTCCCAAATGCATTAAAACGCCAAATACCAAGGCATTGACCTCTGATCTTGGAATAACCTTGACCCGTAAATATTGACCTTGAACTCAGGTCACCAAATCATTGGTCACCAAGGGTAAAAATAGCCCCAGAAATCTTAAATTTCAAAATACCTAGATATTGATATTTGACCTAGTAATGACCTTTACCTCAGAACACCTTATCATTGGTCGCCAAAGGTCACAACAGCCCCAGATGCATTTGATCTGGGAATGACCTTGCCCCACAAAGTTGACCTTGACCTCCGGGCACCTAATCATTGGTCGTAAGGGTCATGGCACAGATCAAGGGTCTTAAAAAGCCAAATACATAGATATTGACCTTTTACCTTTAAATGACTTTGACCTCTGATCTTCGTAGAATGTCCACCAATCCACTTAGTATGTTGACCAAGTATGGGAGCTCAGAGTCAAACGGTCTAGGCGGAGGAGATGTCTGGACAGACAGAGAATGACAGACAGACCACCATACTTCATACATGCTGACCCGATTTGTACCCTAATAGGTATTAGAGTATTAGTGTTGTGTTTATAGCCCCTAGTGCTCCCTAGTTGGCCTTAGAGAATATCCTTGAAGATCCAAAATAGTGGAACCATAAAAGACTAAAGACAGATCTTCATCTTTTGGTTGAGAGTTGGAACACAGTTGACAAAACTGGGTTTACGAAAAAGACCGACCCCACCGACCACCGACCGGTCGGTGTTTTCCACTGGTAACCTCAAAACAGGGTTTGAAGAAAATGTGTAAAAGACCGACCATATTTGTAGCCTTAAAATATTAATAATTCGATTTTGAATGTCAATCGCAGGCAACGTTTTTTTATCGATTTTGTTCCTTTCAACGAAAGGCTAGCAAACAAATTGGGCATGACCGTCTCCTCTCGATTCAATTGTCCTGCCTTAGATTCCTTCCCTACCATTAACCAACCTATCATTTCTATCTATCCTAATTTTTTACTGAAATCTAACGTACAATTTCGAAATAAAAATGATTTGTTATCGTCATAGCCTAGTGAATTATGAACACGATGTTACGTGCGTTCTCTTATCGGGATTAAAAGTGACTAACTATTTCAGTACACCATTAGAAAGTTTCTTTTGTCATATTGAATCTAGTTTTTACCAGTTGAGGTTGAACAACTGAGAAATCAAACATTACGTTACGACGTGAACACCGACAATGTTAAGTGTGTTTTTGTTAATTGCGTTTCATATTAATGAACTTATGCAATGTTACGTGCGTTTTCTCATCATAATCCAAAGTTACTAACCAGAATGAAATTGGTCTTCTAACAACTGGGACATCACTTAAAAATAAGACATTACACACCACGACGATGTTACGTTTTTCATCGTGATTTGAAATGATTAAATACATTTTTAAATCACGACCTTGTAAAGGTACTATAGTCATTGGATTCAAAGTTTTAGTTTTTCTTCTAATTTTGCATCTTTTTATCTTCATGCAAAAGACCGACAGTCGACCACCGACCACGTGTACCCAACTGTGGAGAGTGACTGGTCGGTGGTCAGTGGTCGGCGGTCGGTGTTTTTCGTAAACCCGACAAAATTCAGTTCTTTTGTATGGTGATGAAGATTTGGATAATTCATTAAATGAAAAATCAATAGAACTAATGAGCCATTTTGTGGATCAAAGTTTGAGCCAAATTGATTGGTTTGGCTAATTTTTGCATGCATGTGTAAACTCATCCCTGGCCCATGGGATTATAGTTTCTTATATGAGTTATAACATTACTTTGATGAATTTTTAAATGTTAATGCATTCCTATTCATATTGTCTAAAATTGCCGCTAATGTTTTTTATAAAACTTTTGCAATCAATTGCATGTCTATAATTGTTAACTAAAGGAATAAATCTATGTAAAAAAAAACAAAACTAGATAACGGCAACTCCGCGGAGTAGCAAATCCCATCGAACAAAATATCAATTACCGAATTACAATCAATTATACTCATTACTTTGGTTGAAAATGAAAAAATTAGATTTTAGAATTGCGAATTCCTGCAAAGCAGCCATTTTGAATTTTCTGAGGTACAAATCTGAAAAATAATACCATAATTGTGATCTACTCCAAAATTCCTTCAATTTGAGTATAATATAGCCATACTTTGAAGGGATCAAAAAATTATTGCGAAATCGTACATTAGACGGCCATTTTGAATTTTACGAGGCTCCAATCAGAAAAAAATACAATATTTGCAATCTACTCTTAATTGCCTTTCATTTGAGTATAATAAAGCTATACTTCAGAAAGATCTAAAAATTAGCGAAAATTTCTGTTTTCCTGTCCCCCCATACATGGCCCCTGGGGGTCAGGATGAAAAACACGGAATATATGTGAAATAGATAAATGTTGTGAATACACTACCAAAATTTCAAACAATAATATTAATTACTTTGGTTTAGAATGAAAAATTTATGATTTTTGCGAAAAAGTCCCGTCATTTTTAAAGCGGCGGCCATCTTGAAAAAAATTTTTTTTGCGTAAAACTATTCACCAATATACATCTTTCCACTAAATATGAAAAAAATCTGTCAACTAGTATTTGAGTTATCTTCCGGACAGACGGACGGATTGACTGACTGACTGACTGACGGACTGACAGACTGACGGACTGACGGACGGACGGACGGAGGGCTTCACTATATCCCTAACGAACTTCGTTCGTTGGGATAAAAACAACAAAGACAGTTCCTTGAAGGAGGGCCTTCGTTTTTTTCAATGATGGAAACATTAGGTCCAAATAAGACCTTAATGATTTCCATACATATGGTGGTGTCTGCATAGAAGGTCCTGATTGGCATTTAGAATTTTTAGAATAAGGGACAGTGGCTTCATAGAAGGCCCGGTACCAGCACAACAGTGATTTCAAGGAAGACTCTTGTAGATTACTACATGGTCATGGTTGTTCAATAGAAGGCCACAGTGGTATCCCGTCAATCCATAGTAGTTCGCATGTTTGTTCCATAAAAGGCCCTATCCCTGGTTGTGCCTTGATAGACATTGTCCTTAGCTCAAATAATTCCCATTTAAAACATAGCAACTCCTTCAAATAGGCGATGCCAGAACCAGAATTTGATTTATATAAACACAGTATTCCTAACTTGATTGAATGATAAATTCTTATGAAATCATTCTTTAAAATTGTTGATTGTATACAAATTAAATTGCTAATTATTTTTAAAGTATATTTCACAATATAAGATTTATACTTATCCAATAGTCGACTACATGAAAAGAATCCTCAAATAATCATGAATTTATTGAAGGAATATTTTTGCAGACTTTTTGAGGTCATGTGACCATGCCGTACAGTATGTGAAGTTATCATGGATGATTGGCTCATGGAGTGCAACATTGATATTTTTGCCATATATGGACATGTCGTGATTTCAAAATTTGAAGGCTGAACCAAAGTAGAAATATGCATTAGTTTCTCATTTGTACGCATTTCAATAACAAAAATATTTATAATCGACTTCACAAAAAATTATCCCTTACAAAGACAGCTCGATGGATTCCGAAAGTGGTATAATTAGTCTTCACAAAATTCATATACGAGGGGGTCCAAAAGTTTTGAACGCCCTGCTATTTCTTTAATGAACATGAAACTTTCAAATCATTAAGAACAATTTATAAGTTTCACCGAAAAATAATTTATTTTGGGTACTTTTCTAAATAGTTTTTAATAAGGAGACAAAGCCAATCGGAATTAATGAATATAATTATTTCTAAATCACGCCCATGTCTAAAATGAGTAAAACAGTTTAGTGCAACTTTAAAAAAGACCAAAAGTTGTAAATCATTTATTATAATGACATCACAATATATAAATTAGTGACTTTAAATGTTTATAAAGCTTTGTCTGATATGAGACATACATGACAACATACCGTATGTACTGAGGAAAACACTTTTCTTGCGACTTTCAGACTCATCGATCAGGATAAAAAGTTGTTCCACCTCTCCCGGGACTAGCATAAAAGATGTTAGTCTCAGACCTCTCATACAGTATTTTGTGTCTATAACCACTGATACCCCAGATTCAAAAGCATGAAACCACGGCATAGCTTGATCTAATCATGTTGATTTACTTATCATAATACTCGTTATTGCACTAGCTTTAATTTGATATCCATAAAGTGCATATTCTTTTGCAATTGTAATCATGGAAGATATCAGTTTCACGGAGACCATGTAAAGCAAACTGTTTCTCATTTGAAATCCGCTATTGTGATGTCACAATAACACTATTAAAAATTTAATATATAGAATCATTTAGTCATTATGGTTCAAGATTGATAAAAATTGGTCATTTCCACACAATTGCTATTAATAAAATATACATATTTGGATCACTGGCTGGAAATGCCCATTCCTATACGTATTTCAATCTTATTAAGGATACCTATTGCTCAATGCCCGTTTCCATGGCAACGGCACCTGTTTAAACACTAATCATATATCACAAATCATAGACAGTTGTCAAAGCTTTGCATTGATACCAACTTTTCTCATAGGGTCAAAATACTACTAAAGTTATGATATCAATAAGAATGTATACAATGGTAGAAATTCGCCAATATTTTGTCATTTGCGATAATGCCGAACTGCTGATAATTTCTGTAACTCAGGCCACAATTTAAATCACCTTATATCATAATATCTCAGACAGTAAATGATCAATGTTTACAATTTATATACCAAAATAATCCTGAGAGCAGTAGCTTTCATTTGATATACATAAAGGTAACATTTGTAAACAATTGAGATTACACAATCTAATGGTGTTATAAATTTCATATGAGGCCAACTGTTTTTCATTCAAAATAGACCATTATGACATCACAATAATCAAAAAAGAGTAGAATATGTATAATTTTGAGTTAAATGTTGAAGATAAACTAAAATTCTTTCAATTCCTTAATTTTCATTCTTTCAAAGTTGCACATTGACTGAACCAGATATCCCTTGCAATGTTGCTGTACTTTTTATTCTTATTAAGGACATCTTTTGTTCAACGCCCGTTTCCATGACAACGTCACCTATTCCAACACAAATTATTTATCACACGACATAGACAATTCTCTGAGCTTTGCTATGATACCAAATTTTCCCATAGGGTCAGTTGAACTATTAAACTCATAATTTATTTATTTGGCCTACTCGCCTATATGACGTCACACATTTCTCAGGTCGATATAGTAAAATGAATGCCTTCTAAACTAGCACTAAAACCCCTAGAACTGGCCCGGCAAGGTGGTAATAAGACCAATTCATGTTCTGTTTTTTGGGTTTATGGGATCTTGGTTATTTGTTTTTAGCATTTGTGTTTTAAAAAGAGAGATATAAAGTAGACAAAACACTAAAAGCTGTAAAATGTAAATAAAGATTTAAACCTGAATCTTGTATAATCAAGCAACAGCTAGAGATTCAGTTCAATTCAGACAAGAATATCAAAACCTTGTTTTGATAAAAATAAATTATTCCCATAATTCAAAGTGATAAAGAATGTCAGTTTCCATATCTCCCATAATGCAATAAAAATCCCCAAACAGCTTTTTTCATAGATGTAGAAGATTCATTTTGTTTTACCTAGAACTTAAGCAAATTCCCTTTTGTGCACAGATGGCAGCAAGAGATGTCTTTCCATATTTACAACAGTCCCTGTATTTTATAGATGGCAGCAGTGTAGAAGTCTTTTTTATTTGAAATACGCAATTCCAGTACGAGCCACCAGACCAGTTTGTATTACAATTGTCTATGAAATAATACCTGTACTTGATATTTCCCATAATGCAATAGCATTAGACAAATCAACCAGACGTATTTATATTAATAGGTGGCAGCAGTGGTATAGGTGCCAGTGGAGGAGGGGGTGGGTTTATAAGTAAAGTCCTGCTAGCAAATGCAGACGCCCTCTGTGCTGCGGCTTCTCCACTTATAGAAGATGAGGTGGCTTTGTAAGTACATGTAATTTATCTATGATTTGAGTTTTTATGTACAATTTTAGGAAGGACAAGAAAAGTGATTTTCATTGAGAAATATTCAGATTTTTGTGTTCGATTTTAGGGATAACTATCAAGAAAAGAGATTTTCATTCAACTTTTCTGTTCGATTTTAGGGACGACTATCAAGAAAAGAGATTTTCATTCAACTTTTTTGTTCGATTTTAGGGACGACTACCAAGAAAAGTGCGTCATGAACAATTATTTTGGTATTGGGCTTGACGCAAAAATTACTTTGGAATTCCACTACAAAAGGGAAGAACATCCTGAGAAGTGCCGTAGTCGAACTAGGAACATCATGTGGTATGGTGTTTTAGGCGGAAAAGAGATCCTACAGAGAACATATAAGAACTTAGAACAGAAAGTTATTTTAGAGTGTGATGGTCAGAGGATTCCTTTACCAAATCTCCAGGGTCTAGTCGTTCTTAACATTCCAAGGTATGTACACCTGATTTTACAGAAATGTCAATATGTCCCATTTTCAAATGTAAAATAAAGTATGAAAAAGTGAAATTAGCAAAGAATGGAGTATACTAGAATGGAGTAGTAGTATACTAGAGTCAACTATACTCTAAATTGTATAGAAATGCAAGAAAATGTGACTGTTTATTCAAATATTGAGAAAATGAAAGGAATTTGAAAGGAATAAGGTAAACAGACATGGAATCAATACTCTAAATTGTATTATGCAAGAAATCAGGCAGAGAAATGGAGTGAAATATTGTGAGCCAAACTGACCGCAATGTAATATTTTTCTGATACTGAATATCAAGATACATGTAAAATTATCATAACAGCATCAGATAATATTTAATAGTCTGTAACTTGTTTTTTATAATCAACCGTTGAAATTACTTTTTAAGCTATATGGGAGGCACGAATTTCTGGGGTGGAAAAAAGGAGGATGAACATTTCACAGCGCCATCTTTTGATGACAAAATCCTGGAAGTAGTTGCCGTATTTGGTAGTGTTCAGATGGCGATGTCACGGGTTATCAATATACAGCATCATAGGATAGCACAGGTGAATTAAAACAAATAAATTATTTAAATAAAAAATGATGCAAATTGTAAAATCTAGTATTTCAACGAGGCTTACACGTGGCTGTCTTAAGTGATTACTTACATACTTTATTGTGGTTCTTGCCAAAATTTTACAAAAAAATATTTATTCAGACATTTTCTTCATTTGAATCTTTAAAAATGAATAAATATGATGGCGTTATTTCATTTTTGCCTCATCAACTCACAATTGTTACTATGATAAATATGCATGTTTTACTGTGTAAATTACATGGCAATCATTTTGAATTTTTCAATGACGTGATATTTAACCCTGTGTATCTTATTTAATATATTTTCAGTGTCGGTCTGTGACAATAACGATCATAGGAGATGAAGGTGTTCCAGTGCAGGTTGATGGAGAGGCCTGGGTGCAACCCCCTGGATTCATCAAGATTGTACATAAGAACCGAGCACAGATGCTAACAAGGGATCGGGTCAGTACCTAAGGGGTTGACACTTCACTCTGTGATAGGCATGCTAGCATTGAGGCTGGAAACTCTTGCCCTAATTTTATGAAATTTTTTTTGAAGATGTTCTTAAGAGAAAAAAAAAATTGTTGCATATTTCAACGAAAACTGAAAAGCTGTGCAATATCCTTTTTGCTTAAGTTTTGCATATATGTGTTTCCGTTTGCATTGCCTATTGTGTGGTCCTAGCTAGGGTTCAACTAATATAGTCCTGGAACAATCGAATCAATCGACAACCTACTCAGGAAATGTTTCTCTTTTACAATGTTACTTTGGCAATATATTACAATAGACCATTTATATTTCAGAGTTTTGAGGAACAACTTCGTCTTTGGTCTGAGAAGCAGAAGTTTGAGCGGCCGACGTCCCTGCAGTTACAGACTTTATCAGATAATGAGGCTGAAATATTACAGAGTTTTGTTGAGGCTACTACTACCCTCATTACAAGGTTTGTAAATGGCAAACATTACATGTATCTGACCAATCACAGTTCAAAACTCATGTTCATGTGACGTTATCTGACCAATCACAGTTCAACTGAAAACTCATATTCATTTGACATTATCTGATCAGTCACAATTCAAAACTCATGTTCATGTGACATTATCTGACCAATCACAGTTTAACTGAAAACTCATATTCAGATGACATTATCTGAGCAATCACAGTTCAAAACTCACATTCATCTGTTATTATCTGACCAATCACAGTTCAAAACTCATATTCATGTGACATTATGTGACCAATCACAGTTCAACTGAAAACTCATATTCAGGTGACATTATCTGACCAGTCACAGTTCAAAAATCATATTCATGTGACGTTATCTGACCAATCACAGTTCAAAACTCATATTCATGTGACATTATATGACTAATCACAGTTCAACTGAAAATTCATATTCAGGTGACATTATATGACCTGTCACAGTTCAAAAATCATATTCATGTGACGTTATCTGACCAATCACAGTTCAACTGAAAACTCATATTCATGTGACATTATCTGACCAGTCACAGTTCAAAACTCACATTCATGTGACATTATCTGACCAATCACAGTTCAACTGAAAACTCATATTCATGTGACATTATCTGACCAATCACAGTTTAAAACTCACATTCATGTGACATTATCTGACCAATCACAGCTCAAAACATCTGATCATATTACACATTCTGACCAATCAAAGTTCACAACTCAAGGTCATGTTATATAACCAAGTACAGTTTTTATCATCTGATCATTAAAGAGAGAATCAGATATAGCGAGCAGTCTAAACAAAAAGTTGTTTCAACTTTGAATATTTTTGGCTCATGTCATTCCTTGTCATGTCTATTTTCTAAAAATCACAAAAGTGCATACTTTATTCCAGGAAAACTAAAGATTTTTACAATAATGTTTTATTTTTCTATAAGAATGGTTACCATTCTTATTATTTGGGAGAATTTAGACATTTTCACTAATTTTTGCACTTTGAATCATTAATAACTTTACCAATTTATAACATATTGTGAATCTTTTGGGGGATATTGTATTTGATTTTGTAAGGAATAGATTGGTAGGTCAATTATACATGTTGCTTGTAATTTTGTCACCCCCTATACTATAGATCAGATTCTGCCTTTAATCTCTTAAAAATGAAAACTTAAATGGATTTTTTCACTGAACTCTCTGGATGTTTCTCCCCCACATACTTTACCCACATTGTCATCATACTTGTAGCATTATGATATGCTTATCATGAGTATAAATGTTTTATACAATAACATGGTAACCAT
The DNA here is from genome assembly GCA_903813345.2 of Owenia fusiformis. Classification (NCBI taxonomy): domain Eukaryota; kingdom Metazoa; phylum Annelida; class Polychaeta; order Sabellida; family Oweniidae; genus Owenia; species Owenia fusiformis. The sequence continues at coordinate 10,588,805 of CAIIXF020000004.1, forward strand.
AGCATCATAATTAATGTTGCTCATAAGTGAGTGCTAAAGAGCGATGATACAATTATTTATAATGATGTGATAGTATTAATCATATAATAATTTTACTTCTTCAATTGTCATGTAAAATTGACTGATAATTTTCTTGTCATAATTTTTTTCAGTGTAAAGGTTGCGTCGATTAGTCACAGTGCCGTTGATAATGAGCTGTCCCATCTTGCTTCTGAGACCTCTGGATATCTAGAAAAGCTTTATCCAAGCGGTAGATTAGCTGAGGTAATTATATTTTCTGGGTATCTTAAAACTTGAAGTAAACTGTAAATTGGCTGATTATTAGTTAATTTAGAAGGTCATGTGACGAAGACGAAATGATTAGCTCTTGAATTAAATTGTATTTTATGATCTATAACAGTACCACAAAAACAGATGAATTTCACAATTCACAAATATTGTTTAAATAAATAAATTTCACCATTTGATAATATTTCTGAAAATTCAATTTTGACATTTTCTACTTTGCAAAACAGGACAATGAAGGAGAGTGTTCACAGGTGCTTATGTCTTCGTTTTCCTTTGTTGTCATAGTGATTGCATTTGTTGTCATAGTGATGAATTGCATGTTCCCCTAGTAGCCATTTGTTTCAGCATGCTCACAGGGTTTAATGATAAAACAAAAAGGAATGCTTAGATTATTTTGCATATGTCATATTTTCTCATTCGTGCTAATATCACTAAATTTATTTACCCCTTTTTAGTCTGCAGTTGAGTATACTCACATAAAATGGCATTTTCCCGTGTTGTTATGATGGGTTTACTCATCAAAAATACATGTTATTTAAAAGGGCAACCTGTGCAAATCCAGTGACTGATATTGTCCCCAAGACCGCATAGATGTTGTATTGGAGTAAATTGTGTGATATGATTCAACAAATTTATTGAGGCATTATCGCTCATGTATCCCCGAAGCAATTCATAGTTGAGGTTTGTTTTCTCACTTCAAAGAATGCATTTCACATCAGTCATGCATATAGAAAGATGTACTTTGTAAGCATGTATTGTGAAATTACATAGTTCATTTTAACCCATTATTATTTTCAGTTTTTAGTATGTTTTCTGTTCTGTTTTATTGTAGTTTTTAGAATATTTTAATTAGAGAATGTTGAATATACTTTCAATGTTGCATGTGTCGATTTGGGTGTTTATATCTTTTATTGACTCTTTGATGACATCACAATGACATGTTAGTCAGTACAGTTTACAATATACAAAAACGTTCTTAACAGCCATTCTCCGTTAAGTGTGAAAAATGGTGTAACTGCTCTTCCTAATGATGTTTATCAAAATATATGCACTTTTTATGGTATAAATGACATTTATTATCAAAAATTATGAAATAGCAGTAAAATTAAATACATATTACATATGCATCATATTGTTTAACTGACTGAGAGGTGTCTGAAGTATGTGGGGGTACCCAAAATGGCCTGTCACCCAAGTGATGAGTGAACATAGAGTTGCTGTTCATTGTATACAAATGGCATACAGTCGCTATATAACATATTATAATGTATCTTCGGTATATATACTTTCATGAAAAATACCTAACCTCACGATCCATCTTTTAGTCTTTCAAAAATTTAACTTTGAATTCTGTCACTCAGTTGTATCTAATTTACGAGTCAGACTATGACACTTCAACCTGGTCTCGTATGTAAGCTTCTTATCAACAAGTTATTGATCGCAAACTAATCACATATTGATACCTGATCCAACAAACAAGGCTTTTTTATGGCAAAGGGTCCATGCAATCAGAAATTCTAGTCCAACTTATGGATTCTAGAATGGAAATTTTAGCCCTAATTTACGGGACTGCCATTTTAAAAGAACATGCAGACATATTATGACAAATCTAATACAACAGATATTTAGGCACGGTGGGTCTCTTTTTAAAACCAGCTATATTCCCGATCATGGTTTCATATTGCTTGTGTTATAATTAGTTGAAATCCCAAATTAATTTACGAGATTAATTTACGGGACACACGCTTTTTGAAAATACGAAAATTAACTTAGATTTTTATATCAATTTACTTGTTAGGATCATGAGATCGATATGCAACCAAGGAAATAAGTACATGTATGTGAAGTACAATATTTGTCATTTTAGCATTTAGAGGTGTCCCGTAAATTAGGTTCGTAAATTAAATGTGTGTAACAGCATACTGTTTATACAATGCGTCATAACTTCTCCAATTTTGATACAAGGCTGGTGAATCTTGGCACTTTTCATCCACAGACCATAGCCATCCATGAATTAAGTAGAGCTAGTATTTTGGTTGAGGTCGAAAAATTAATATTTTGACACCTCAAAAGTCACGCTTAACGGAGAATGAGCATTAAGATTATAACTAACTACAAACTGCAAAAATATAAGACTAACATGACGAATTCAAATGATAATAGAATGTGTTAGAAGCCAAAGTGATTCAGCACCAAGGAGCTTGAATCGAGCAGATTACAAAAAACTATTGAGCTGTGCTCGTGAAATGGTAGTATACATGTATGAGGAAAAAACTTGCACCTCACAAAACTTACATGTCTGTAATGTTATGAAAAAAATCCATTCAGTAGAGAATATTTACTTTATCAAAATTGTATACATTTTTTGGACCACCCTGTACATTAATTCTAAACTCAAAAAATGTTACTACTTAATTCAACACATGTCTTTAATACAAGTTTATGCCTTTTCAGAACACATTAAGAAGCCAAGTGGCAGATCTAGTACAGAGTGTTAGAGTCCTCTGTTCAGAAACTCACACATTCCTTGAACAGAAAGCAAGTAATCTTGTAAGTATGAAATTGATATATATAGATTAATATATTGTGATCCGGTATAATTGATCTTTGTGAGTCAATATAATTTTTTTTGAGTCAAATTTGATCTTTGTGAGTCACTCCCTTTTTCATGTTTCATATTAATTTTATCAAGTTTCTTCATTTGATAACATTGTTGTGCCTGGTGACGGAGGCAGGAGTAGGTGATTTCTGCAAAAAAATCAACAAATCTTGAAGATTTATTTGTCAAGAGAAGTTTAACTATGTAATTGCTAAATGAATAGGCGCTCGTTATGGTAAAATATGTTAGGTCTGCAATTTTTTGGAACCTATATGCCTCTAAGATATGAGATCTATTAGAAAAGAGGCATGGCCACCAATATGCTCAAGTCAATGTTTTACTATATATTCTCATATTTCAATAATTTTTTTATCAATTTGAAGCAATGTTTAATTATTTGTCATTTTAGCATTTGAGGGCAGATCTGGAGCAGAAACTACGGGAATCATTACCCATAATTCAACGTGAACTTGTACGGGTCACTGACATCACCACCAATATTCAGTCACTCCCTCTTGAGGAAGAAGTTGGCACTACTGAGCATAAAAAGAGAAGCAAATTCAACTTGATGCATAAGTTACGTCGGAAAGATAAAGATTCCAAAGATAGAGGATTTTTGTCTCAGATAGGTAAGTTTAAGTATTTGTTTTTGCAGTATTTTACAAAAAGGTATAACTACAGTATTATATTGACTCAAATGAAAATGTGTTTTCAATAATCATTCTTTGTTTGGTCATCGTCCTTAGTGTATTTACTCTTGTGGCATTATCTTAATAATCAATTAATTATTAATTAATTGATCATGTGACATTTTCTGACCAATCACATGTTCTATATTTAGGTATCCCAGTGACTGAGTGGGGTGTAGAGGAGGTTGGCATGTGGCTAGAAGCTCTTGGACTCACAGAGTATAAAGAAGCATTCCAACAGGATGACATAAGAGGGGCAGAGCTTTTGCAGCTTGAGAGGCGGGACCTCAAGGTTAGTAAACTTCAGATGGTAAAGCATCACAACACCAGATGCATTTTGACATCAATGGGATGGGGTATTATGACATCAGAGGGATAGAGCATTATGACATCAGAGGGATTGGCCATTATGACATCAGAGGGATAGCGCATTATGACATCAGAAAGGATGGGCTATTTTTGATATAGGAGGAATGGGGCATATGACATCAAAGGGATAGCACATTGTGACATCAGAGGGATGGGGCATTATGACATTGGAAGGATGGGATATTATGACATCAGAGGGATGGGGCACTATGACATCAGAGGGATAGCAAGTTATGACATCAGAGGGCTGAGATATTTTGATAAAGGAAGGATGGGGCATATGACATCAAAGGGGTAGTGCATTATGACCCCAGATTGATTGTTCATCTACAATTTGAGATGGGGACCTCAATATTCATAGTTTCTTTATTATGGATTAATTTATATATTCATTGTAAACTTTATTGCATAGAACCCTGATGCCATTTGAGGTAAGGAGCAATAAAGTTATTCTCAGTATACTATACCAAAGAGAACATTTTTGGCTTGCGAGCAATTTATGTAATGAATGTACACTTTCTTGCTCTCTCATATTTTCTTGAAAGGAATGTATAACTTTCTGACATTTTTCTCGATTGTTTGAAATGTATGTGTATTTTTGATGTCACACATCTCATTTAGCTTCATGAGATTTCTGAATATTTTTTATGATGCTATTTGTATTTTAGTGAACTTCATATTATTTTTAGGGCTTTGAGATGTTTGTCTTTGTGTACTTCTCTTTGTAGTATCTCATATTTTATGTTTTACATTACTTCATTGTAATTAAAAGAATTATTATAAATAACCCTTTTAAACAATTTCAGGAGCTTGGTGTCACAAAGGTTGGGCATCTTAAGCGAATCCAACAGGGTATCAAAGACATTACACATACTCTTAAGTCACATGGAGATAGGGTTGTCACGGAGAAGATTGTCACAGAAAGAACTACCATTGAAAAGAGTACTGTTTTATGACAACTACAGACGCATTGCAGTCCCGAAGAGAATAGTCATGACACATCACAAAGAAGTTATTCGAGGAATATAAATCATTCAGGTGCGGAGATGTCTCATAAATCAGGTGTGCAGTTTTCAAATTCAACTGGTACTTCTGATAGCAGTCTCGAGGTGAATGGTGGTGACACACCACATGAAAGTTTTACATTTTTGTATTCTAATGTCTCTAAGTCACATGATATTCTATATTAGATATTCTGCACATGTATTTATACTCAAGGGACTGAACCGTTTTGTGGTGCACCATACCAAACATAGTAATAGATTTTACATATCTTGTACAATATTAAACAGTGTTGTTATCCCATTCCAATATATACAGTACTGTAATAATATTTCTGTTAGGATGTTAATAATAATCGGAGTGATGTGTTCTCAGTAGGTGTGATATTTAATATTTTCACACTGTTAAAGGAATAGCAAAGGGTTGAGTGTGTGAATTGTCGGAAGCAATATTTACAAAATCCTCCCAAAAAGAGTCTATATTATTGTTGCAATCCTCATTTTGATATCTAACAAAAATTTGAAGAGATCATTAACGAAAATTTTAAAGGTGCAGAAATATTGTTATTAGAAATTAAAAAGAGGATGCCCACTTCTGAGCTCCTGAGTTTCCCTCGATTCATCCTTAACATTTGCTTTCCCTTTAAAAATCAGCATGTCCTTGTAAACAGTATGCAACTAAAAAAATCAAAACTCACTTTTATAAAGTTATCTCATTTCTATATACAAAGAGTAGGTGTAGTTTTATTTTGATATTTCATTAAGCTCAGCAGCTATGTTTATAAAAAAGTTCATAAGTAAGTAGGTTATTCAGTTGTCAGTGTATGCTGAAAAATAAATTAATGCAATTATAAAGGGAGGAGGACTGCATTGTGCAAAAATAACATATGTTAAATGAGGTTTAATATGGAGTGCAGGCCCGTAGCCAGCTTTTGTCAAGGAGGTTCACATTTTTAAAAATTCCAAGGGGTTCAAATTTGATCATCTTGGCCCATATCACTCAAAATGGTGAAAACTGCATGACTTTGAAATAATTTTCAGGCAAGGGGGGTAGGTTGTACCTCCTGAACCTCCCCTGGCTATGGGCCTCTAGCAAACCTATTGGCATACATCAAAATTAAACATTCATACAGATTAGATATTATTAAGCAAGTGTATATATATACATATTACATGTATGCACTTAATTTTTTTCAAAATGTAACCTTTTGGTCATTCTTGTTCAAAGCCTATAACATTGCATCATGCCAGAAAAAAGGGCACTTTATTGATATTTTAGAGAGAAATAGAGTGGAATAAGCATGAACAGACGGACATTTTGAAAAACGATGTACAGCAACAGCAAATCCCACTATGCACTTGTAATACGCACAAACATGTTGTCTTAACTTCAATAATTGGGTGATTAAGTTAGTAAGTAATACCTTGGACACATTTGCTCCGATTTTGATGACGGCGACCGGCCGATTAAGTTTTTTGTTCAAAATTGAATACAATATTGAACAAAACACTCATGCGGCCGGGCGCCGACGGATTGATGGGAGCATATGTGACCCAGGCATTAGTCGATTGGGGTATTTTTCATCAAAGTATGCAACGTTAATGAGAGGGGAGATGGGGAGGGTGTGGGGTCAGATTTGAGAACAGCGCTCACTTGTTTTAGTCAGGAACTTATATGAACATTTCTAACAGCACTGTGGGGAATATGATCAAACAGATAAATCAGCACAGGTACATTATCACATGAATATTTAAATGTAAATTTTCTGATATTAAAAACAAAATTTGCGACATAATTTGAATATGCAATTGCAATTTGCCGCTAGGGTATGTGACATATATTCCAAAAAGTTGTAGGGGAATTTTAGCAAGGTAATTTTAGTTATTTATAAATCAGATTTCATTCTAGATGATCTCTTCATTATTTTCATGATGAGGATCATGCAATGATATTATATTTTACTTTACATAAACAGCCTTATTTAACCCAATCTTTCAGAAGCATCTAGCTCCCATAATTCAACGATCAAAGGAGGTCTTACTAGGAATTATGGGAAATGTACAGAATTATTTTTGTAAATTTAGTTTTTTCATGTATTTTTCAAAATAGCCAGGTGCTATTTGGTGCTCATGGATTTTGATTTGAGTTTTTATAATATTGAAGTACAGATGTACACTTCTATTAAACGGATCTTTTACAATGGTCTAAATTCAATGAAGTGCAAATTCAACAGATTTGTGGTACAATACAATAAAGTGTGGTACAATACAATAAAGTATGGTACAATACATCTGATGTTAAACACAAAACATAATGTTTCATTTAAATGTAACAAGATGCTAACATGTTGATATAATTGTAATGTTCTATTAAGCTAATTTTGCAAATGAAATGTACCATGAAACTAATGTTGCAAATGAAATGTACCATGGAACTAATGTTGCAAATAAAATGTACCATGAAACTAAAGTTGCTAATTTAATGTACCTGGAAATCTAATTTTCGAAATGAAATGTACCATGGATCCGATGTAATGTACCAGAAAGTGAATGTTGCAAACAAAATGTACCACAAAGCTATATAGTATGTTGCAAATGGAATGTACTAGAAAGCAAATGTTGCAAATGTTGTGTTACAGTTAAATATACTGATTCAAATGTTGAATCACCTCCACATAAAAAGGGTATACATTCTTACGTTTTACTCATTTGATGTTATAATGTAAAAAATATTGTTTTGTAAAATATTTGTAATGCAAGTTCTTAAATAAATCTGAAATGTGAATGTTAAATAATGCTGTTCTTATGCATATCTAGTCCGTACCTAAGGGTTATGCACTGAGAGGTTTTGGATACACGGAATATCCCTCGTGCATAACTGTTGTAAAGCATGTTTCCAATCCGCTAGACAGCTTTGAGGCGAGAATACGTGACAAGTATTGTCAAACACAATGCCAACAAGTTGCCTTTAGGTGTGTTCGTTTTCTGTGATCACTATGAATTCATCAATCTCACTGTACTAACTTCGACCTTTAATTTGAATTTTTGACCGCATTGTTTTTTCTTGTTTCATTCAAAGCATAACAAAAATGCCTTTCTGTTGGTACATTATTCTGTTAAACAGCGGTATTTTGGTCCTCAGCTGTTAGAAGCCCTCCTCCCTTTAAAACGCTGCTAAACAAGATACAATAAAGCAATGAACCGACAGAAAGGCGGAATGAATGGAATGGAACAAGTTTGTTGAAAAATGGTTCAGTATGAGACTCACAATCCTTGATTTTCAAACATCTGATAGTTCAATAATTCAAATTTAGCTAAGTTCACACCAACGGCGCTTTGATGGTGCTTTAAAGCAGATTTGCACGGCGCTTTAAAGAGCCCTCAAAGCGCCGTTGGTTTGAACTTAGCATTAGCTTAAAGCTACGTTCACACCAATGGCGCTTCAAAGCGGCTTGTAAAGCGGCAATAAAGCGTAACAAAGTTTGATTAAAGCGTCGGGGTCGCAATAGGTAGTAGAACAGCTCGGAGTTAAGCGGGATATTCGGCAAGAGCACTAAAAATGCAAACTGTTCAAGCTCCGTTCGCACCAACGGCGCTTTGATGGCGCTTTAAAGTGGCTTGTTAAAGTGTGCGCCTGACCCGGCTACGTATAGCACAGAGTTTATACTGGCGGATTAGACTAGTTCATTTTTTGTATGTGTGTGAAAGCTTTCTCTTATTTGCGTTTTTTCGTTTAGTACGGTTCTGTTATAATTGCCGAGGTCATATAACCGGGATAAAACAATGATTATCGTTGACTGCCCACACACAAAACATACGTTGAGTGAACAGTGTTATTACAAACAACAGGCTTTAGAATACAAAGCGTAGTGTGATAATAAGCTGTACACTACCACTGCTGCATGTACATATTACTAATTTACTAGGGCTCTCAAAGAGTGGATAGGGAGGTTGTGTTTGTCACTTTTAAATTTTACATTTCAAAATTGTCATTTTACATGTCATAATTTGTTGGTTTCATTCGTTTAGCCAATCAAAACATTGTAAAACAATAAATTGTCTGTTACGTACAATGAATTTTGTTCAGTTTTGATTAGTTGTCAGAATAAAGTTACGTTCATCTGAATACATGTATCAAAACAAAAATCCTATTTTCACTTCAAAATACTTCAGTGAGATGAAGGCTCGGAATTGTCACATGCAATAACTTATTGTCGTATTCGTTATTTTATCTTCTCGATAGTAGCATTTAGTCGCACATTTGATGCCAGGTCACCTTGTCGCGTACCTCTTGGGGAACCCCACATTTATGTGTGTACTCATGGAAGTAAATTCCCCGGTGTAGCCGAGAGCCACAAACTTTTCAACAGGTTCGAAATGACCAATTTCTCTCATATATACTCTAAATATTTTATTATTTAGCACCTACAAAGTATTGCTAATAACCATATGTAATTTCAATAAGGAAACTTATCTGGCTACATGTAAATTCAATATCAACACTAGCTGTTCTCTCAACACGTCCTGGCTTACCTTGTGGTGACAAACCCTGGATTTTCGCTATTTATAGTTTATCAACACCTGGACGCATGCGCATTTTATAGTTTATCGGGCACTTTAAGCGGCACCAAAGCGTAACAAAGCTTGATTAAAGCGTCTGGGTCGTAATAGGTCGTAAAAAAGCTCGGAGTAAAGCGGGATAATCGGCAAGAGCGCCAAAAAATTTTAAACTGTTTAAAAGTTTTGGGCCGAAGCGCCGAAGCGCCGAGAGCGTATCAAAGCTTAACAAACCGTAACAAAGCTCAACAAATCTTGACTCAAAGCTTAGGAAAGCTTACAGAGCTTGGTTCAAAGCGGGGACCCCATTCTATTGACGGTCTGTTACCACCTGACACGCTTCGTTGAGATGTCTCAAGATTTGCTACGATCTGGCATGAAGATCTGACACGGGGTCAGACGCTATCATCAATATCTGCCACTCTTTGTTACACTTTCATGAAGGACTCTCAGGCTTTCCAACGAATTGAGACGCTTTAATCAAGGATTAAAACGCTTTGCTAGGCTTTGTTACGCTTGACAAGTTTCCACACGCTATATCACGCCGTACGACAAACGTCATGTCTTCTTCAGATAGGTCATGCTCTGGTCCATCTGGAATTTCTGGATCTCGTTGTTCTGCCTTCGTGTTCTCGAGTTAAAGATGCAATGGTTTTATGGATCTACTGCATCTTTATATAGTCATTGGATCAAAAGCGGCATGAAATCGGCGACCTCGACATTTTCCAATGCGTGACAGAGCTTAACAGAGCATTACAATGCACAACAGAGTTTTGCAATCGTATCAGAGCCTGATTTAAAGCGTCATAATCGCATCAAAGCGTAATAATGCTTATCAAAGCTTACCAAAGCGTGATTTCAAGCGTAACAAAGCCTGATCAAAGCGGGATCAAAGCGTGAGGAACCATCAAAGCGGGATCAAAGCGTGAGGAACCTATAAGAGCTATGTTAAGTTTTCTTATGCTTTGTATCAAGCTTTTCTGAGCTTTGTTACGGTTTGTCAAGCTTTGATACGCCGTTGGTATGAAGAAAAATGACAAAAATGACAGCGCTTTGCTCGCCGATTTAAAGCGTGGCATTCGCCGTTGGTGTGAACGTAGCTTTAACAAAAAATGACAGGCGCTTTGCTCGCCAATTTAAAGCTACACTGTAAGTTCACGCCACCGGCGCTTTGATGGCATTCGCCGTTGGTGTGAAAACAGGTTTTCACGGATTATACAAAAAAGATTTCAAACGTAAAGCTAAGTTCACACCAACGGCGCTTTAATGTCCATTTGTACGCCGCATTAAAGCGCCATCAAAACGCCGTTGGTGTGAACTTAGCTTAACAAGTAATTCAACGGGAACGTTAGAGTAGACAACCTATTGGATTGTGACAAGCTAAATAACTAAACAAAACACCCTCACATTTTAGTAAAACACCACATGTGTGTATTTACTTTATTGCAATTCAGTACAGTATAATATAATTCTCTCATAACGTCTGTAGTAACTGGCCTCTTTATTTCCGTGTGGCCATTTTCTTTAGAATCAGTCACTGGTTACTTCTGTTGATCCGCAAACCTGAAGAGAATGAAAAAAACCTTGAATGTGCTACATTTAAGCCTGAGTCGCATTTGTTCAGATTCATACGCCGTCGCCAGGTCGATTGAGTATTTTGTTCAGAAAAACGAGTAAAGTGGTCACACAAAGTCATGAAAGATTTAAATCCCTCTAATGATATCTACAACGTGCTTACAAGTGCAAAAGAATCTCCAAATGAAAAATACTACATTTATAGTAAAATGAATGTCTTCGTGATGCCTTGGTCACATTTGCTCCGATTTTCACTACGGCGCCCGGCCGATTGAGTATTTTGTTCAAAATTGAATACAATATTGAACAAAACACTCAATCGGCCGGGCGCCGGCCGATGGATCGGAGCAAATGTGACCAAGGCATTACAAGTGAGCCAAGTCTTCATTTCATTGATATAAAGCAGACAGTGTCTTCGGTTCCTTAGCGAAGAAATTGATTAGTAAATATCCAAAAGTATGTCTAAAAGGCAACAATACATTTCGAAACCGGAACCTACGCTCTATACATGCGTGGTAATGTTTAGTTGAAAGGAGGATAAATTTGATAAAATCGGGAAAACAAAAATATCGCACGAAATGTTGCTTCCAAAGGTTCGACTCTGTTGAAACGAAGACATAATTTCTTCTTTTCCAGTTGTTCCTCAGAGCTCAGATCCTTTGTAGTTGTATTCTGTAGAGTATTTTTCCTTAGTTTGTCTACTCTGTATTTGAAATGGTCGATGTCACGGGCGTTAAGTGCACATATTCAACTTTGGGTACTAGATTCACATACGCAATATGCATGATTCAAAACTGGATCTCAGAGAAGCATACTTACACTTCGTGGGTCTCGCAAATTCTATCTCTAATTTGTTTTAACAGTGAAACTGGTGATCCAAGTTGCATTTTTGCACCGAAGTTTTCTACTTGAATGACATCTCTGGCAAAGTCCTTAACCAAACTTCTGTAAAATTTGTTGTCCTCATCTGAAAAAGCGTTGGGATTTAAAATAATGAAACACAAGTGGACAGAGACGGACACTACATAAACCGTATTGTTAGACTTTTGTACTTTCCTTTCCGGACGTCATCTCAAAATGGGTCAAAATACCTTCGGCAAATGAGAAAGACTTTGCGCATATTCTTGGCTGTCTGTATGCTAAATTTAAAAGAAAGATATAATGGGGGAGGAGGGTGCCAATTACCAATAAATATAGAACAAATATGAGAAAGAAGAAGAGCTTTAAAATGCTTTTTATTGAAGCTTCTAGCTCAATTTTGAAGGAAATTGCATCAATTTTTGTAAAATTCAAAATAAATCTTATTTTTTTGGCTTGTTTATGCCAAAATCGCAAAACCGAATGAAAACTGAAAACCGAATCTTTTTTGGCGATCGCACCCCCTGGCCCAAAGCTGGCTACGCCCCGGTATGATGAGTAGCATAATGCTATTAATCTGAATTTGAATCTGAATTCTGAACTATTTGTTCGTAAACATGTACATCTTAATCATATGATACTGAAACACATTTGTGATAAAACATGGCATGAGAATTCCGCCTACAACGTGTGAAATAAGAAAAATCGTACTTTCGAGGTTCCGGGTTGATTCTAAGGTTCTGGGCTGTTTGCTTTAGAAAGCCTAACTTTTGATGAATAGTCTACATATTTGACCTTGATCACTCCCATATAGTAGCTTCATTTTTTGTAAATATAAACCATGAATTCAAAAATTAGCAAAGGCGATCTGGTTACCATAGCAACACAACAACAGGGTATGTAGAGCTGGATAAGATTAAAATTAAGACTAAGCTCCTTATTTTGAAGTTAAAATCATCCTTTTGATACTCCTGACTCATCAAAATGGCAAACAATGGTCACACGATCATGCAAGCGGTATAGCATGTTGTGATCACACAGTTGCCAACTTACTATAGCATGTAAGCCACCCCATCATTCATATAGTATTGGTCTAATTGAAAAAAATAATTTTATTGACAAGCATGACTTACATCTCTGAAATCAATATGGTACCCTTTTAATGTCAATTTTTCCAGCTCTACAATATGTCGCACTGTTGTTCCATATACCATGTTGTCATATTACTATGGTAAAAGACATCCATGTTCTTGTCAATTTTACTGCTTATTTTTGCACACAATGAAACTACTTTATATGGGGTGGTTGAGGCAAAATATAAACATTATTCATAAAGTATTATGATTTTTAGAGCAAACGGTGCAGAACCTTATTTTTTATTAATCAATTATCTTTATTTTATCATATAATAATTAATTATGGGCAGCTTTACATCCTTCGGCGTGGCATAGAATCTAAGTAATAAAAAGTCTGAAAAATGTCCCACCAAGCTGTTTTTTGATACTGCTTACTCAATGAGATTTTAAGAATGAATTCAAGGCATTAACATGAAAAAATGTCACCACCTAGTTACTCACAATATTATTAGTTCCAACTTAAGTCAGATTTGAATTTCTGAGAGCTCTGTGGATGATTTTGAAAAATGGTCAATTTGAAACAAGTTTCTTGACCCTGAGAATGTCATTGAAGGTGAAATCTCAAATCTAAAGTCAGATTTGAACTTCTGAGAACTTGAAGATGATTTTGAAAAAAATTGATCAATTTGAAGCAAGGTGAAAAAAGACCTTTTGACCTTGAGAAGTTCATTGAAGGTCAAATCTTTTTTGACCTTGAAAATGTCAATGAAGGTCAAATCTATATTCAGATTTGAACTTTTGAAAATTTGTAGATGATTTTGAAAAATGGTCAATTTGAAGAAAGTTTAAAAAACTTTTTAACCTTTTTGACCTTGAAAAGGTCATCGAAGGTCAAATCTTAATTCTAGTGTCCGATTTGAATTTTTGAAAACTTGTAGATGATTTTGAAAAGAATTGAAGTCAGTCTAAACAGTATTTGTCAACTTATTGGAAGTTGTAAGAAATAGTTACAGACGCCGATCGCCAACCACCAACCGCCAAAAATGAAGACCATAACAATATGTCACCACTTTTTGGTGGTGACATAATAAAATGAATGTAGTTCATAATTGCCCTGCCTTGTTATTGAAGTTTATATAAGACACCATTGCACTTACCATTGCTTTCTTTTGATGGCTTTTTGGGTTGTGTTAATGCCAGAATAATGAAATCTGACCCTTTTTCCTTTATGTCGTTCGCAACATTTTTCGCCCTCTATAAGAAAATATATGGATGCATAATATGTCTAGCACTTAACCCTTACAGTGGGGGTGAACCAATCGTTGGTACGAATGATACGATGTTCTTAAGTCATTTCTCAGGCTTGCCTCGCTCGCGAAGAGCCATAATAAACAAATGTATAATATTTTAGGGGAACCAGTCATTTACCCCAAATGGCTCTTTTTGATGATGAATTGGCTAAGCTATTCAATTATTTGCAAATTGCTCATGCATAATTCTAGTCAGTTGTACACTTGTACAGAAGTAACTAAAATATTAATTCCACATATACAAATAATGGTTCAATCAAGCTAACAGACTCCTTCATGTTGAAGTACTAAACTGGCTCCATGCTAACTTATCTTATTCAACAGCGTATTGCTTATTTTTGTGTTGAAAAAGTTGTTATGCTAAATAAATTGATTATCGATTTAACGTTTCAAACTGTCGATCGACGTGCACGGTTCACGGTACAAGCCATGGCTTTATATTTGTTTCATCTTTTAAATCGTGCTGTGTTTAAGAGATAAATTCACTAACTTTGTAGTTGAAACCCTTAAATTGTTATTAAACGTGTTGAGTAAAAGCTAAGAAGAGATTTGTACCGCATGATTTAAACATTTAAGGACTTACTTCAATTGCATCTAATTTTGTTAAACAATCGGCAGCTCTCGCAGCACATAAATCAGGTGGATTTTTCCAGTCTTTGCAACATTTACTTTCACAACAGGGTACAATGGCGCCGTCCGTAGCTAAGAAAACCAATGTTGGAATTTCTGGTCTCCATCCATTTTCCACTTTTAATGTACTAAAAACACAATGACGATTTAGAGTTTTCTTTAATAGGCCTACATAACTTGTTGTACAATTTGTTATTAAGAAGCAAAATATGTTTCTTCAGATGTAATTAATCTTCTCATTTTATATTTAGCTCAAACCCAACAGCCCTGTTAAGTATCGATATAGTATCGATTTACAGTAACCAAGTCGGTGTCGGGTAATTTGCAACAACCCTAACACAAGGTTTTCAATAACTATAACATTCAAAACTTGAATGTTTATTGAAATAATTAATTCTTCATGTGATGGGGTGTGGATCATGCAACAAGTTTAGAAAGTTAAAAATGACCCTTGTTCTAGTTAAAGTTAAAACATTTAAAATATAAAATTACATTTTCTAGTCATAGAAAATTTTTCTTAGAAAGAATTTTCTAATCATAATACAGAACATTTTTTGTAACAATACAAAAAATGTTGTTTCTAGTCAATACAGATTAATTGTTTGTTCATCTTGCCCTGTGTTTAGTTTTCATTTTCATTTGAGTTACATATCTCACACAGACACCATAGGGCATATACGTGTGGTAGATAGGATAATGTAACCTGATATCCTAAGGTAGAAACAGCTCCCCGTATTAATCTGACAGGAGCTGGTATATCTTTATCCTGGCTAGAACCATAGACAGTTCAAGCCAGCACAGGCCTTTTATCGAGTTAGTATATCACTCTAGTAATCAACTTCTATGGTGTACTAGTTAGCATGAGCTGGCTCCTGTCGCCGCAAGCTGGGATTGAACCCAGGCTTCACCCAGTCATTTCTCTCATGAATATGCTTAATACATGTAGATTGTAATTCATTCATGAAATAAATGTGTCTACATTGCATTAATGGTTTTAGAGTAGGTCGGAATATTTCCCAGCCTAGGTATTATTTCCTAAGTAAAATAAATTGACCTAATTCGTAATTTCACACTATAAATAAATAAAAATTATAGAATGTTTTGTGGTGCAATACGGCATATATTGTGATCTCAATAATCTGTATTGTCAATACAGAATTTCTCTAGCTCAATAAATGCCGTATTGTACATCAAATCATTCAAAAACACTATAGTGTAGAGTGTAACATGTATATTTGCGATAGGCTTAAAACTAACTAAAACTAAAACCTTACTGCTAAAATGACCGGGAGTCATATTCATCTTTTTTCAAAATTTTGATTGGGCCCTTTGGCTTTAACAATCCAAAAGGAAGAATTGACAGAAGGGAAAATTCAGCTTGGGAACGAAACTCATGTCATTTGTATAAAAAGCATTGACTTTGAAAATACAAAATAATGTGGTTAAAAATAGCGAAAACTTATCGTACTCTTCATACACTTTCGCCAATGCTTTATCTGTCCTTGTTCCAGCCCCAGTCCAGTCCTGTGCCTTATTAATGATAGCATCTTTTGTCTTCTCGAGACTTATAGTGTCTTTAAATTGTTGTATCACACGGACTTCTTCATCAAATGTCAAAATAGCTACGCGTGTAGCATCAATGTCTGTACATAAATAGAAAGCAAAAGTGTGATTAAATTCGAAAAATATACTTACTCCCCATCTTTATTCATGGAAAAAGTATACGTATGTAGTTAATTCCTGATCGAACGTATTTTCCCAACTATTATATAATAAAATTAATATTTCTGTAACCTTATTACCTTTTCAGGCAGGTATTCATTTTTCAGAAATAGTATGTCAAATCGAGGTCAACATGACCTAGTTTTTTAGCTTTTGAAAAAGAAATTTTCTTTCGAAATAAAATATGTTGGTGCCACGCTCTCTCAACGAATAATCTACTATTTTTCAAATAAAACAAGGATCAATGTAAAAGCTTTTCTACAACTGAACTTACATACTTTCAAAGATAGCAGATGTAGCGATATTCCATTGAAATCAATGGAATGCGTCATTGAATATTCAACATCATTATATCACTATCTAGCTAGCGACAGTATGATTGGTCAAAACCGGGTCACATGTCGTGGGATATCTGGCGATATTCAATGGCAATGCTAATCAGATAAGACAACCGTGAGGTATCCAGCGATATCCCACGCTCCCGGGAATATTCAAAGAATTTGTTTTCGTTCAGTGTAAATAATTTAGTTTAGTGTAAGTCAAAATGGCAGACGAACCGAGTAGATTCGTAAAAAAATCTGAAGACTTAATGACTTAATAATATTAGGGATGTTTAGCTAGACAGTGATAAAATAAAACAAATATTTCACTCTATTTTCGCTGAATACCTGTAGCACTTTCACAAGGTGATATTCCACTTGCCCTCCGGGCTTCGTGGAATATCACTTGTGAAAGATGTACAGGTATTCACCTCAATAGAGTGAAATATTTCTTCAATATCACGTGATAACTTGTTTTCGTCTTTAACATTCATTTTTCAAGATGTACTTCGAATAAAAATCAGTGATATAGTTGAGAAAGAGTCGAAGGCAAATATACAAAGCCGGCTTTCAAAGCCGGCTTTTAAAGCCGGCTTCTACAGTACATCAGAAGCCGGCTTCTGGCGTCACCAAGAAGCCGGCTTTTAAAAACCGGCTTCGAATGACTTACAGAAGCCGGCTTCTGCTGTTACCAAGAAGCCAGTTTTAAAAGCCAGATTCTCTCTCTCAATCATTTTGTTGTGCATTATACATCTTATTCTCGTATAATTAGCATGGAAATGAGAAAAAAATTGTAACATATTGCAAGATTTTTTGCAAAAAGTAATTTCAAACCAAAACTATTGGGGAAATTTAATTCTAAGTAAAAATATCGATGAATTAAATCATGTTCGTTAAATAAGAGTAGATTATGCATTGCATTTCTGTTTGATAAAAACGCATCGCTCATTTTACAAAACTGGCTCCAACTTGGAGCCAGTTTGCAAATCAGCTCGCTTCATCTTACACAAGCTATGTAGGGGCAATCTAGCAACTGGGAATCACGGGATACTGTTTCATGATAATTGTTATGTGCATTATGCATCTTATTCTCGTATAATTTGCATGAAAATGAGAAAAAACTGAAAAATACGTAAAATTATTACATATTTCAAGATTTTTGGGAAAAAGTCATTTCAAGCCAAAACTATGAGAGAAAACTTATTTCTTAGTAAAAATATCGATGAATTAGATCACGTTCACTATATCAGAACAGATTATGCATTGCATTTCCGTTAAATAAAAACGCACCGCTCATTCTTCAAAACTGGCTCCAACTTGGAGCCAGTTTACAAATCAGCTCGCTGCATCTTACACAAGCTATGTAGGGGCAATCTAGCAACTGGGAATCACGAGATACTGTCTAACAATTATTTTTATGTGAATTATGCATCTTATTCTTGTATAATTGGCCTGAAAATGAGAAAAAACTGAAAAATACGTTAAATTGTAACTTATTTCAAGATTTTTTGCAAAAAGTCATTTCAAGTCAAAACTATATGAGAAAATTGAAGTCTGAGTAAAAAAATCGATGAATTAGATCACGTTTTCTAAATCAGAACAGATTATGCATTGCATTTCCGTTTAATAAAAACGCACCGCTCATTTTTCAAAACTGGCTCCAACTTGGAGCCAGTTTACAAATCAGCTCGCTCCATCTTACACAAGCTATGTAGGGACAATCTAACAACTTGGAATCACGGGATACTGTCTCACGATCATTTCTATGTGCATTATGCATCTTATTCTCGTATAATTTGCATGAAAATGAGAAAAAACTGAAAAATACGTAAAATTGTAACTTATTTCAAGATTTTTTGCAAAAATTCATTTCAAGCCAAAACTAAGAGAGAAAATTTATTTCTAAGTAAAAATATCGATGAATTAGATCACGTTCACTAAATCAGAACAGATTATGCATTGCATTTCCGTTAAATAAAAACGCACCGCTCATTTTTCAAAACTGGCTCCAACTTGGAGCCAGTTTACAAATCAGCTCGCTCCATCTTACACAAGCTATGTAGGGGCAATCTAGCAACTGGGAATCACGGGATACTGTCTAACGATTATTTTTAAGTGAATTATGCATCTTATTCTCGTATAATTGGCCTGAAAATGATAAAAAAAACTGAAAAATACGTTAAATTGTAACTTATTTCAAGATTTTTTGCAAAAAGTCATTTCAAGCCAAAACTGTGAGAGAAAATTCATTTCTAAGTAAAAATATCGATGAATTAGATCAAGTTCACTAAATCAGAATAGATTATGCATTGCATTTCCGTTTAATAAAAACGCACCGCTCATTTTTCAAAACTGGCTCCAACTTGGAGCCAGTTTACAAATCAGCTCGCTCCATCTTACACAAGCTATGTAGGGACAATCTAGCAACTGGGAATCACGAAATACTGTCTCACGATCATTTCTATGTGCATTATGCATCATATTCTCGTATAATTTGCATGAAAATTAGAAAAAAATGAAAAATACGTAAAACCGTAACTTATTTCAAGATTTTTTGCAAAAAGTCATTTCAAGCCAAAACTATGAGAGAAAATTTATAGGTAATTAGTAATTATACGAGAATAAGATGCACAATGCACATAGAAATGATCGTGAGACAGTATCCCGTGATTCCCAGTTGCTAGATTGTCCCTACATAGCTTGTGTAAGATGGAGCGAGCTGATTTGTAAACTGGCTCCAAGTTGGAGCCAGTTTTGAAAAATGAGCGGTGCATTTTTATTAAACGAAAATGCAATGCATAATCTGTTCTGATTTAGTGAACGTGATCTAATTCATCGATATTTTTACTCAGACTTCAATTTTCTCTTATAGTTTTGACTTGAAATGACTTTTTGCAAAAATCTTGAAATAAGTTACAATTTTATGTATTTTCAGTTTTTTTCTCATTTTCATGCAAATTATACGAGAATAAGATGCATAATGCACATAGAAATGATCGTGAGACAGTATTTCGTGATTCCCAGTTGCTAGATTGTCCCTACATAGCTTGTGTAAGATGGAGCGAGCTGATTTGTAAACTGGCTCCAAGTTGGAGCCAGTTTTGAAAAATGAGCGGTGCGTTTTTATTAAACGGAAATGCAATGCATAATCTATTCTGATTTAGTGAACGTGATCTAATTCATCGATATTTTTACTCAGACTTCAATTTTCTCTTATAGTTTTGACTTGAAATGACTTCTTGCAAAAAATCTTGAAATAAGTTACAATTTAACGTATTTTAAAGTTTTTTCTCATTTTCAAGCCAATTATACGAGAATAAGATGCATAATTCACATAAAAATAATCGTTAGACAGTATCTCGTGATTCCCATTTGCTAGATTGCCCCTACATAGCTTGTGTAAGATGGAGCGAGCTGATTTGTAAACTGGCTCCAAATTGGAGCCAGTTTTGAAAAATGAGCGGTGCAGTTTTATTTTACGGAAATGCAATGCATAATCTGTTCTGATTTAGTGAACGTGATCTAATTCATCGATATTTTTACTTAGAAATAAATTTTCTCTCATAGTTTTGGCTTGAAATGAATTTTTGCAAAAAATCTTGAAATAAGTTACAATTTTACGTATTTTTCAGTTTTTTCTCATTTTCATGCAAATTATACGAGAATAAGATGCATAATGCACATAGAAATGATCGTGAGACAGTACCCCGTGATTCTCAGTTGCTAGATTGTCCCTACATAGCTTGTGTAAGATGGAGCGAGCTGATTTGTAAACTGGCTCCAAGTTGGAGCCAGTTTTGAAAAACGAGCGGTGCGTTTTTATTAAACGGAAATGCAATGCATTATCTGTTCTGATTTAGTGAACGTGATCTAATTCATCGATATTTTTACTTAGAAATAAATTTCCTCTCATAGTTTTGGCTTGAAATGAATTTTTGCAAAAAATCTTGAAATAAGTTACAATTTTACGTATTTTTCAGTTTTTTCTCATTTTCATGCAAATTATACGAGAATAAGATGCATAATGCACATAGAAATGATCGTGAGACAGTACCCCGTGATTCTCAGTTGCTAGATTGTCCCTACATAGCTTGTGTAAGATGGAGCGAGCTGATTTGTAAACTGGCTCCAAGTTGGAGCCAGTTTTGAAAAATGAGCGGTGCGTTTTTATTAAACGGAAATGCAATGCATTATCTATTCTGATTTAGTGATCGTGATCTAATTCATCGATATTTTTACTTAGAAATGAATTTTCTCTCATAGTTTTGGCTTGAAATGACTTATTGCAAAAATCTTGAAATAAGTTACAATTTAACGTATTTTTCAGTTTTTTATCATTTTCAGGCCAATTATACGAGAATAAGATGCATAATTCACATAAAAATAATTGTAAGACAGTATCCCGTGATTCCCAGTTGCTAGATTGCCCCTACATAGCTTGTGTAAGATGGAGCGAGCTGATTTGTAAACTGGCTCCAAGTTGGAGCCAGTTTTGAAAAATGAGCGGTGCGTTTTTATTTAACGGAAATGCAATGCATAATCTATTCTGATTTAGTGAACGTGATCTAATTCATCGATATTTTTACTAAGGAATAAATTTTCTCTCATAGTTTTGGCTTGAAATGACTTTTTGCAAAAAATCTTGAAATAAGTTACAATTTTACGTATTTTTCAGTTTTTTCTCATTTTCATGCAAATTATACGAGAATAAGATGCATAATACACATAGAAATGATCGTGAGACAGTATCCCGTGAATCCCAGTTGCTAGATTGTCCCTACATAGCTTGTGTAAGATGGAGCGAGCTGATTTGTAAACTGGCTCCAAGTTGGAGCCAGTTTTGAAAAATGAGCAGTGCGTTTTTATAAAACGGAAATGCAGTGCATAATCTGTTCTGATTTAGTGAACATGATCTAATTCATCGATATTTTTACCTAGACTTCAATTTTCTCTCATAGTTTTGACTTTAAATGAATTTTTGCAAAAAATCTTGAATTATGTTATAATTTTACATATTTTTCAGTTTTTCCTTATTTTCATGCAGATTATACGAGAATAAGATGCATAATCCACATCAAAATGATCGGGAGACAGTATCTCGTGATTCCCAGTGGCTAGATTGTCCGTTAATAGCTTGTGTTTAATGGTGCGAGCTGATTTGAAAACTGGCTCCAAATTGGAGCCAGTTTTGAAAAATGAGCGGTGCGTTTTTATTAAACAGAAATACAATGCATAATATTTTTGGAATTGATGAACGTGATCAAATTCATCGATATCCATGCTTAGAATTCAATTTACCCATATAGTTTTGCAAAAATATGACAATACAAACTATATTCAAAAGCCATCTTCCGCAGTACGTCAGTAAGTAAGAAGCCAGTTTTAAAAGCCGGCTTCTTGGTGACTCCAGAAGCCGGCTTCTGTTGTCCTTCAGAAGCCGGTTTTTAAAAGCCGGCTTTTTGTTGACTGTAGAAGCCGGCTTCTGTAATACGTAAGAAGCCAGTTTGTAAAAGCCGGCTTCTTGGTGACTCCAGAAGCCGGCTTCTGTTGTCCTTCAGAAGCCGGCTTTTAAAAGCCGGCTTCTGTAGTACGTAAGAAGCCAGTTTGTAAAAGCGGTTTTTGCCTTCGAGTACTTCTGATATAGTTAGAGAATAGATACTTGACTTAAGTTAATGCTTGACGTTGCAGAATATTATCACTATTGATCTGTTTCATGGAAAGTCATTTAGCAAATCGTATTTCATTTTTATATCATGCACCCTGGAATAGCCTGACAACGGTAAAGTCAGATACCGTTGTCACAAATGGCGGACATAACCGTCACTTCTGTTAGATTTTCATGAACTGTATGTTTAATAGAGCACCTAGACTAAATTCCTTTGGAACATCAATCAATCAAAGTGGTTTAATACTCATTGTACAATTAATAATGTTCTACCATTGAAATAAAGTCTTTAATTTAACCGATCAAAATGAGATACGGGACAACGGACACTGTAATAACCATATGCCGTTGTCTTTCTTAATCATAGAAATTCAGATTCCGTTGTCATTGACGATATCGAAGACACTATATTGTGGCGATTCACGACCTAATTTGATCGAAAATGGGATTTCATATGATACATTATCACAAGAGCTTAATGCATGCACAGAATTAGCGACGATAAAATCCCATGAAATGAGGACCAAGTGATTAAACAGTTGAAGCGACGGTTATGTCCGCCATTTGTGACAACGGTATCTGGCCTGACAACGGTAAAGTCAGATACCGTTGTCACAAATGGCGGACATTACCGTCACTTAAATTAGATTTTCATGAACTGTATATTTAATAGAGCACCTAGACTAAATTCCTTTGGAACAACAATCAATCAAAGTGGTTTAATACTCATTGTACAATTAATAATGTTCTACCATTGAAATAAAGTCTTTAATTTAACCGATCAAAATGAGATACGGGACAACGGACACTGTAATAACCATATGCCGTTGTCTTTCTTAATCACCGAAATTCAGATTCCGTTGTCATTGACGATATCGAAGACACTATGTTGTGGCGATTCACGACCCGATTTGATCGACAATGGGATTTCATATGATACATTATCACAAGAGCTTAATGCATGCACAGAATTAGCGACGATAAAATCCCATGAAATGAGGACCAAGTGATTAAACAGTTGAAGCGACGGTTATGTCCGCCATTTGTGAAAACGGTATCTGGCTTTACTGCAGTCAGGCTATTCCGGTATGTCATGGTTCATTCATGAAAATCAATCTCTATTGAGTGTCTTATTATTCTTAAAGATAAAGTACAGTTTATCGTGAATCGCGTTATCTTTACGAATTTGAGATTTCTTTCTTTTCAAGAACTACTTAATGAATACAATTGAATTTTTGCACATTTCTAAATATCTGTGCAAAATTCGGTAACGTATTTAGGATGATAACCCTATCCATACTCTAGATATAATTCCCCCTCCACCGATTTTCCAATTTCACTAACAATTCGTTGCTCGGTTGTTACTAGAATGGACCCAATCATGGACAAAAATTATATTTGAATAATACCAAGTCAAGCATTAATTATATATTTTCTTACTACTGACTAGTATTTTATCAAACGAAAGCCTCCAGGAAGAGAGAGAGAGAGAGTTGTTACATTTTGACGAGCACCCAAGAGACTTGTATCAAAATAATCATTCATACCTTACAAAACAATTTATGGGATTTACCGAGATCAACGGGGTGTCGAAAGGCACTAATTACGATTCATTTATATAGCATTCCTCATTTCTTAATTATGGATATCTGCCGTAAGTTTTTTGTTTCTTGACAATAAAAGAATTAATTTCAATAATTATCAAATGTAATAGATATGCGCGAAACAAACAAAAAAGGCCAAAATGTCAATAAAAAACTTTTGATGGGGTCATGTCGTAATCATGAACATATCGGAACAGCCAAACGCTGAACCATACGTAAGAAATGAAGAGTGAAAATGAACATGGAAATAGACGACTTTGCAATATTTTGGTGAGCTGTCCATCGGAATATAGACAAAGGGTTTCGATTTCCTCTGCCTTCGGTCGTTCGAGGTACATTAAACAATTGTGCCCAGCCCTGTGGTATGTATTCGTTAATATTACATCTGCTCTTCGGTCTATATTTCTTAAATAATATATTTGCGTTTCTCATAAAATATGTTTTATCGATTTATTCATCAAAAATGAATAGCCCTTTTTGCTTAATTGCTTTTAGTGTATTTTTGCTTATAGTGTATTTTTGCTTATAGTGCAGACTGTTTATGATATAACGTTGTGCAAAGTTTCGATGTAATTCCTCACCAATAACTTGAAACAAAAATTACGAATAACTTACTAATATTTAAATCATCAAGCAGTTCTGTTGTAAATTCCTTAACCTTCACTAGTTGTGATATTGCAACAGTTTTTCGATGCTCGAAACCTTTAGTTTTAAATGTTCTCCTTATAGTGCCATCTGCCAAACTTTGTGTAGTGTCGAAGATAAGAACCAGATTAAAATCACGTTCACATTGTGGTATTGTTGTAGTAGTTGGTAATGTGGTAGTAGTCTGTACTGTGGTAGTCGTAGTTGGTGCTACAATCAAAACTCAATTTAAAATGTGGGCAGTGCCTCGAACTTTTTCGAGGACCTAAATATTGACCAAATGATGGGGCGGGGTGACGGACAATTTTCTTCTTTGTAAAGTAAGGGCTCTTTTCGCCCAAGTTGATACGTGGTTTCCTTGGGATTGGAGCCTATTCGTGATAATAATAAGAATTGAGAATTTGAGAGTAATTCCTGAAATAGAGACTAACAATATTTTTTACCCTCCGTGCAGAGTCTAGTTAAACTACAGAAGACGAAACTCTCTAAATTAAGAAGTGAAGTAAAAGGAATGCAAAGGGTAAATGTTTTTGAGTATTATCATTTAATATTTGATACTAATATGGACATTTCTTACCATCTGTAATAGGAGTACCACCAGTGACAATTTCGGTTAGTGGTTCAGTGGTAGTTGTAGGAGTTGGTGTGGTTGTAGGTTCAGGAGTTGTTGTATATGGGCAAGGAGTATAATCGTTTATCAAGAGAGAGACTTTTTCTGCTAGATCCGTGTCGTTAATATGGAACACACGTTCAGTTTGGCCTCCCACGAAATTATACATCTCAGTTTCTCCCTCTTTGCCCCATCTATGGACAGAATATTGCGATGTTAATATTTTACTTGTTTTCTTAATTCAAATTGATGTACCAATTTGTTAATTGATGAAAACGTACCTGTTGTCCAATTTTATCGAATATATATCCGCCCCTGTGTCTGCTATCTCCCAAGACTTATAGATCGCAGCTAGAATAAGAAACAATATGAGAAAATAATTTCCCTTTCGAAGAATTGAAAAATATTGTATTCTTGTATTAAAAAGTGGAAACATGTAATTTACAAAGGTATAACAATTGTCAAATGTTGTTCCTGACTCAGGCATTTTGGAATAATGTTTACTTAAGTTTGGATAAAAAATCAATTTTAAAATTCAACTTTTTTTATCTTTCAAAGGTCACTGAAGGCCAATTCTCATTTAAAGTCAGATTCGAACTTCTAAGAACAACTATGTACATACAAGTGCTAAAGGGGAAGGACAAAAACTGTTACAGAACCAAACACGAAAAAGAAAACATCTAAGTGTACACCAGTCATAAAAAACAAACACCAACTATTCCACACAATAATTAATGCAAACTAAAATGAAACAATGTCGAATACTTCTTCCCCCATCATCCAAGTTCCATTAATACAATCCAGGAACTAAATTTGAAAAATGGTGAATTAGAAGCAAGTTGAAAAAGACCCCTTTTCACATTGAATATCAACTATTTGTTGCCTTGGTAACAGTTACAAGTAGAACTGTGTTGAAAGTCAATACATGTCATCATATATGTGACAGAAAATATTTAAAGTCATCGATCAGTCAGTACCAACCAAGTTAATGAAAGTTGTAAGAATTTGTTACAGACGCCGATATTTGGAAACCATAACAGTATGTTACAACTTCTGTTGGTGACGGGACATTTACTTATTATGACAGATTTAAAACCTTGTATATGGTGGTTGATATGTCAGAAACATCCGAAAAATTGAAGCCAGTTTACAATCATGATGCATTTGCTATGTAGTTCCCATATATCAAACACGAACAACTTAAATGGTTCAAAAAGATGCACATTGTGTGACCTTTGCGAAACTGAAACAATTAAACATTTTACATTAAGATTCATCTTATCCTTTTATATTGTATCTTAAATGTAAACTATATTATACCAAAATGTATTCTCTCATATAAATGAGGCAATAAATATACAATACAATAAAGAAAGAAAGAGTTTTACTTTTGATAAAAGTGGTTATAATGATTTATTCAAGTATTAGAAAGGATTTCATCATGAGTCAAAAAGATAGTTACAAACAAAAAAGGAAAAGTAGTCAATTTTTTTTAAAAGATGCATACGTCAACTAAGGAATTTTAAAATACTCACGCCATCTGCCACCATACGGGAACGTCCTGCCGTCTGAGACAATAAATACTATATCTTTAGAAAGTGGTAGTTTTCGTACACCATACCGACTACGCATATAGCGACTTAGGAAAAATCTGAAATAATAATAAGACTTAGGTGAGGAGCTATATACCATGTCATAACTTTGATATTCAAATATGAGCAGTTTTAATGAACTTGATTATGTTGAACAATAAACCGATTTATTTGCAAAACCAAGTCACAGATTTATATATAGCCATGTGCAGGTAAACATGCCGAGAGTTTCCGAATGATCCGCAACCCGTTTCAATGATGCGATAATACTTTTACCTTTTAAATTGCATAGAGTTAGCTGTAGTACAATGACGAGCGGCAAATCGTTTCGTTTCAAATAGGAACATGCACAATGTCCGGTGTAAAAGGGTAGGAGGTCCTATCAAATTATGGTCCTACTTTCCATTGATTTATATGGTGACCTAAATACAACGCTTTCCCTCGTTACCTTATACGCAATCGGGGCCAGTAAGGGCCGTTAACAATGGGGACCATAATCCCTGGGGGACCATCATTTCTTTCACACCGGGTCATACTTGCTCCGAAAAATACTCAAAAATACTCAATCTTCCGGGCGCCACGTAGTGAAAACCCCTGGCCAAAGATTCTTTCAAAATCATGCAGTTTTTCACCATTTTGAGCTCTTCTCAAGTGATTTTAGCCATATTTGGGCCAAAATTGTCAAATGTGAACCCCCCTGGAAATTTTTGAAAACTGACTCCCCCCTTGGGAAATCCTGGCTACGGGCCTGTGTGACCAAGGCATAACTGGAAAACTTGTTCTGATCCCGGTTGTTTTGTGGAGTCACCATTCACATTTATGCGTGCGCGCGCAGCTCATCCACTGAACGAAACGCCACTTCCCGCAGAAATCACCGGGTATTGAATTTTCCCTTGTTCAAACTGAGCTGAGACAAACTTTAGACAGTAGATATCGAGTGCTTGGGTTAAGTGAAAGTGACTAGAATTATCCATACTTTGAAAACGATATCAATCAGATTTGGACTCACTGACACTGAGGCTGTATTTTTGTATGCCCGCGGTGCTAGTGAATTGCGTGATGTTTTAAGACCTGCAGTGCTCATCTGTTTTCAAAAACAATAAGCTCATTCAAGTGTACTAACACACACATAATTATTTTGAAAGACATCATGGTTTATTGCAATTAATCTTCTGTGGTGCACTAGCAACAAGCAGCTGTGAAAGAAATTATGGTCCCCGAGGGATTATGGTCCCCTTTCTTAACGGCCCTTACTGGCCCTGATTGCGCATAAGATAATGAGGGAAAGAGCTGTATTTAGGTCACCATATAAATCAATGGAGAGTAGGACCATGATTTGATAGAACCTCCTACCCTTTTACACCGGCGCGATTGACACGTATGGCATTATTTTTGTTTCTTTATTCATTAAATTCAATATATTATTCGATATATGAAATATTGATTTTCGCTAAATTATTTTCCATTCGGTAAAAACGTTTATATGTTTGTTACAGCAAATTAAGTTTTAAAAATAGCCAATCACTTAATACTATGTGCATTATATTACACATAATATGCACAATATTGAATTTCAATTTTGAACCCTACCAAAATAAGTTTGCCTATATTTACCGAATGGTTAATTTTTCTATGACATAGTTAATGCATTTTACCGTAAGCTAATTTGCTATTTACCGAATGCAATAAAGTAATATTCGATAACTTTCGTTGTTGTTCGATATTTTGTCACGTGACCTCGAGATTTGCAAAATTGCCGCGCAGCTATTCTACATTGTTCAAATATATCACTTGACTGAAAGTCTCGTAAAGTATCGAAAAATAACGAAATTTATCGAATGTGGCATTCGGTATTTACCGAATATAAATAATTTAAATACCGAATGTACAAATAATTAATTGAATTATACGTGCGTTAAGACAAATAGATTCGCTGCATCACACAAATACATGTACACTGTGTATAAATATCAAATGTGAATGCCAACACAAAGAACAAGTGAAACTATTTTGCGAATATAAATTTATAGATTATTACATTCGATAAAACAAAAAAACATTCGATAGATTTGGTAAATTGTTTGTTTTATTTGGTATTTATGGAATATTTAATGTACCGAATAAAGAAGCAGTTTAAACACCATAGACATACGCGAGCAGCCGACAAGGATGCCACAGCGTAATTAGCGTTTTGATGCAGGAAATATTATCCCTTTGAATATAAAATATATCTCCCCTTTGTTCATTCGGGCCTTTTGGGAGATGTGTATATAGATATTATCCTATATGAGGTTCAGGATATTTGGATTATCCCGAGGCCAATGGAATATATCTGCCCAAGTCATACCAATCTAGGTCGTGTCATTATGGTGTAATGGATAGCACTTCGGACTCGTGTCCTCTAGGCCTGGGTTCGAGTCTAGTCGTTTCAAAACATTTGTTTTTTATTTTTGCTTTATGTCATATTCATCCACAATTAAAGGAGCAGGTGGGTTATCGCAAACAATTTCAGAAGGTTATATCTTGGATTATGACCATTTTCTGACAATGAAGACAAGTTTATCTTTTAGATCAATTCATTATCCCAAAGAAAATCATGCACAGTAATAATAAATTCAAACAAACTCGGAGATATTTAACTAGCAATTAACCCATGCAATCATTTTTTACAATGTTTAACGCTGTTAAACAATGTAAAACTTTATTGCATTAAATTAAGTGTTCCCGATGTTATTTCTCCATTGAAAAATCTCATGCTATCCATTGGTTTCAGTTCATTTTTGTCATCCAAATTGAATATCTTTAAAGTCCCTTGAGCAATTAAATTTTCCTTTTAGGAAATCGAACATGTCTCAAAGCACATTCTAATTATACATTCAACAATATAATAATAGGTTGCATTTTTGGTGAAAATTAGGTCAACATTTTTGAAAAAGTATGTTGATTGGTCCATTGCCCCTCTAATATCACTTAGGTCTGATTAACTAAATTATCATTATATATACTTTTCTTGAAGATAATGAATGGATCTAAAAGATACACCCATGTTCATGATCAGAAAATATTCATAATTCAAGTTAGAATCGTTTGAAATTGTTTGCGATAACCTACGTGCTCCTTTCCCCCAGTATCACTTTTTTGCTCATATCAAGGGCGGACGTAATACAAAGAATATGCCTCGTTTGCAAATCAAATATAAATCAGTATACATATTGTACTAAGCCCCGGGTATCAAATCGGCCCTGTCTATTCATATTGTACGGAATGAAACAAAACGATCACATTTGAAGTTGTCATTTACCCATTAAAATGTATTCATTTTTCCAATTAAGGATTGGGGTTTACCAATATAACAAGCAAGATTGTCTGTATCAAATATGGGCTCCGGGCCATCCTAGGACATGGCTAAAATCAATCACGTAATTAGCGATGTGTAATCACTCATCCACACGTATAAACCTGTAACTTTCACGCTTACCTGTAGAAAGTAGACTAATCCGACGTCATTTTCCTGCGCGCGCATAGAAGTACACGTTCATGCTTTGTTGAATACGCGTCTGTAAATTGCACGAATATGATAATCTCATGTAAAAAAAACGTAAACTTTACGCTGGCCCACAGGAAATAAACAAATCTGATGTCATTTTTATGCGCGCGAATTGAAGTTCACGTTCAAGTTTTGTTAAATACGTGTAGCTTAACCTCTCTATTGGCCCGCCACTATGACGCGTCACATATTACTTAGATCGGACGGCTTGAGATACAGGCTTTATCCCTCGGATTATGGGTATCTCGAACCCTGGAACCCTAGAGAATTTCACATATATTTCAATGGATAGACCCTTCATCTAAAACCTCCTGGTATTTTACCCTTTTATTTACCTTTCTTTCAACTCAGAGAGGGCTCGGGATGTCCTCGTTTCACATATTTCAGTTTGACCAATTGGTATGTCATTCAAAAGTCTTATCGTCTCTGCATTACTCGTTGTATCCCTTGCATAAAAGTTGTAATACGGCTCTCTATCGAACCTAAATAAATATAACCAAGATTAGCAATCGTACAAATCTTTTACATAAAAAGCTGTAAGGTGGATATTCATTACACCTAAATGAATATAACCAAATCAACTTCCTATTTGGTTTGTACTTATTTTAAATGAGAAATTATGATTATAACTACAGGGTGGTCCAAAAATGGGACACTTGTATTTCAAAAATAAATATTGATTTTCTTAATGGAAACATGCCAAATCATGTATCAGTGGATATGGAATAAACTTATCATTTCGTTTCAAAACGGGTTTTCTGAAACTCGCAAAAAACATTTTTGTCAACTTTATTTATATAAACAGGCATTCAATATGTCCACCATTTTGATCATTATATCCCTCCAGAGTTGACCTTAACTGTTCAAAAGCATCATTGATATGCTGTTGAGGCAATGAATTCCACTTCTCAACAATTCTATTCTTAATAAGGGACTGAGTAGACGTTATGGGTTCATGGTGAACCAATTCTGTTTGGACCAACCCGTATACGAGGGTATATCATAAAGTTCTCATAATATCTCTCTATTTTTTATTTTTCATTATATTCTGAATGTATAGAATAGAATGCTGTATTAATCTATCAAAAAAATATTCGGTATAACAGAACTATTATTTAAGAAATGGTTGCCCTAGTAACCGGAAATCAAGGCACCCGGGGCAAATACAAAATTGTGCAAGAATAGGCCCAAGTTCACCATGTTTAAAAGTATAATAAGTTATCAAATAAGCTATGAAACACATCAAATTGTTAAATACCATGTATACTTTACTGTTTTGAACTATTATTATGGTTGTGTGAATTGTGCGATCTCATAATAAATAATTGTAACGCTAATCGACCACACATAGGATGTAATTTTGTTGATATCTTTGCAACATATTTGTTTTAGATCATCTTTAGTAAGAGCAAAGGATTTTTCGAACTAAACTAAACCTTTTATTAGTATGAATACTAGTTTTGATCCCTGCGTCTATGTATCATCTTTAATACTTGGTCATTTCTGATCATTAAGCTTTGACTCTCAGAATCCGGTATCTCATCTAATGAAGCATGTAAGCATACCCTATGACATCACACAATTCACATGATTAATTTAGTTTATAGTAAAAGCAATGTTATAGTAAAATATATATATATTTCATTTATACCAAATATATATTGATAGATTGGTACAGTGTTCTATACTGCAGATTCTATAAAATTTCATTAGAATATATTGAAAAATAAAAAAACTTAGAGAGATATTATGAGAACTTTATGGTATACCCTCGTATACCCGTTTTAGCAGCGTCATTTTAATAAGTCACATCTTTTATAAACTTTATACTCACTTTTTACAACGGCAAGACAAATAAGGTTCGACTATATAATTACTTTGAAGTATTGTTCATTGTATACTCACTTTAACAGCGACACGACTATAATAGTAGTTGTGACGCTGATACGATGTGTGTTTAGTTACAATTAGCTGAAAGCAACGGCTATAATACAGAGATACTAGAATTCGGATTATCCGCGCAGCAGCAGAAAAATGCAGAATTCCCCTAATTTGTAAGGAACACCTAATGTGAGTTACGAAATATGTTGCCGCGACAAAATGTAGAATTTTTTCAGAATTTTCACATTTTAGCTTGCAGAATTTTGATTTTTCATGAAGAATTTTGCAATTTGTAGTGCAGAATTCTAGTATCTGTGAAACTCTATATATACTTACTTTACTTTAGTAGCGTCATGGCTACTAAGTCCCAGTTATTATAAATAAACAACATACTCACTTTAACAACGTTTCTACTAAGTTAAAGCCATCATACATCTTTTATCACTTAAACGGCGTCATGCCTACCAATTTACGGCTGGCTAATTATAACATAAATTCACTTGAACAGCGTCAATACTAGCAAATTGCGACCAATTATTTTCCAATACTCACCTTGACAGCGATCATCAATTTACGGCTAACCATAACTATATACTTACTTCATCAGCGTCATGACTACAGAGTTACGACCAATAATAACTTTATCTGTGACATCAAGAAGCATTTGTTTTACTTCATCCATTTGTTCAAACACTGAACAACTTTGATCAATTACCCAAAAGACATTCATACAAGCTGGAATGAAATATTCAGGAAATTAAGTACCGAAGCCAATTAAGCGATGAAGTTTAAAGGGACTCGATAAAATTTGCTACATTGACCAAAGTGTTAAAATTTTCGAATTAGAAGGGCTTATTCGTTTTGAAGTTCCTAAATGCTTGCGACTTGACTGTCCCGTTGCTTTCGTAATCTTGGTTAGTTGGTCTGTTGGCAGAGTAGTCCTTCAGGGACGGCACGTCGCGGGTTCGATTCCTGAAGGATTATATCTGTTTTACTTTTTTGGTCGTAGGCGCGTTTGATATTACGCAGAAATAAACACGTATCAGAGTACTTTAGCCAGATGATGTCAGTTTTATAAAATATGTAAAATTAGTGTTTCATTCCGTTTTCGATACATGTGTGGGACATTTTGGTTATCTTGAGATGTAGCATTTCACAGTCCACCAATATATAGTACATACAATGTATTGTACAGGGCGTTCAATAAGTATTGCTAATTTTGTTATAACTTTTGTTATCTTGCATATTTCTTCATGAAACTTTTACAACATAAGCAACACATATCTGACCTTATTCTATCCAAATTTTTGGACAACCGACTTAGTATTGACAAAGTTATGGTTACTAGGGTAACCGTTGTCATGGATACGCAGGGCAACCTTAAGGGTTTACATGATGAATTATTGTTATACATCAAATAAACACGTTGATGAATAAACTGTTGATATGGTCAAATCTTGATGTTGTCAGTTTGAATTATATGTATTATCTAACAGCGGTGAAAATAGATCTGAGAGGAATATCGCACTAGAATCTCAATCAGCGGATGTCTGCAGTGAACACTGCATATCCCTAGCCACACACTTCAACGTCCTCAAAGAGCAATATCGACCTATACGGTCCACCGGGATAATGGCCCTGCTCACAGATCCTCTATTCTCCTAAATACAATAACAGAGCTTGGCATGGAAGCATTGCTTGGATTTCCCTAGCAACACATTGTATCTGATGCTACTTCTCAATTGTTGTTTCATTTCATTGTTCATTTTGCTTCCATTGGCAATCCTGGCAGCCATGATTTTGATGATGTCATGGAGCAGTGTCTGATGGATCATTCTGGATCATTCCATCTGTTGTATCATCTGTCTGTGATGTCATAGACTACTGTTGCCATGGTATCATATTTGTGTATGTTGTTGTTATGTTTGTCGTGACTTTCAGCCATAGCAAACAAAGACATATGCAGCATTAATCTTAATAACAGGATCTTAAGAGGTTCTGGACAAATCATTTGATTCTGGACTTGACATATTTTTTTTCCAACGAAATCACATCCAAGGGTTGAATTTTTATTGGATATTTAGAGAGCGAGTCCTGTATTGATTTCAATAAAAAGGTTAAAATAGAACGCTATTTGAGAGTTAATCTTATACTTTCATTACATTGATAAATTAAGGCAAATTCTGAAAAATTTTAAAGTGCATTTTTTATGAAATATTATCCAAGTATTTAGATGAAACGGTCTTATTTAAATACAAATCATAACATGATGATATTTTTTCATAAAATATTTCTTCAAGAAATTCAATTGAAGGCTCAAGATAAAACGAGCTAATTTAGGTGAAGACCCTTACATGATGATGTGTTTTCATGACTTCTTTCATAAAATTCCATCAAGGGGTGAAAATAAAATGATCGAATTTAAGTGATTTAAGGATCATGAGGATAGGTTTTCTTGGATATTTTCTATGAAATCCCATCCAGTGGTCAAGGTAAAATTTTTATTTGGTATATTTGGTCACGTGTTCGAACCCATAGAACCATATAGGAACGTCATTTTGAATGTTACGTGATAAATCCATATAAGGCTTTTAGAACAATGTGGGGAAAGATGAGGGGAAACCCCTGACACCTGTTCACGATTTTATCCGAACGTTCATCGGATCATTTCGGTTTTTATGCACTTCATTATTTTACCGAAGTTTGCCGATTCGATTCGTCGTATTTCGGAATATTGGGGACAATTTTATACTCCATTGGGAGTATTTTTAATCTACTTCTTATTACGAAGATTCCCGAACCTTGTTCGGATTAATCCGGATTTTCTGACCTACTTCATCTACCGAGATTTAACGAGTTTACATTCGGCTCATTTCGGAATCCTGGTGACAATTTTATACTCCATTGGAGTATTTTTGATCTACTTCTCTGGATTTTTGATCTACTTCTTATGACGAAGATTCCCGAATCAGTTCGGATTAATCCGGATTTTCTGACCTACTTTATCTACCGAGATTTAACGAGTTAACATTCGTCTCATTTCGGAATCCTGGTGACAATTTTATACTCCATTGGAGTATTTTTGATCTACTTTTTCTGGATTTTGCCCTACTTATTATAAGTTGACAGCAAGCAAATCAAAAAGTTCGCCATGAACGGGTTTCGATCGACTAACCTAGAGAGTTGAAGCTAAACACGCTAGCCATGAGGCTAACGTTCACCTGTGTGAGATGATAAAAGTATCATATATTTATACCGAGCGTCAATTTAGAATGATCTTCGCTTTTGACTCCACTTAGATACAACTCGTCAGTTGTATCCAGAATAGGTGAACGCCTATGGTGTTAGTGAATAACCAAATCCCAGGCGAGTGGTTCGTATCCCACCGTGATATGTTATTTTTGCTTTATTAATACGACAGAAAGGAGCAAGGTGTAGGTTTGGAAACAAGACGTACGTTTATTTCAATACAGTTTTAGAAACATTAACCTCTGATAATTGAAGGATTTCCACTTCTGAAGCGCGACTAGATCTAAGAAGTTCATTAATCAAGACAGTGTAAACCTTTTAGATATATGTTAGACAATGTACACGCCCCGTGTGGAATCAACTAAATGTTACATTTTGGATTTCATTGAGATCCTGTCATAGTCCTAAAATTTATTTTTCTGGAACATCATTTTTTCAACACTGATACAAATTTCCCTGACATTTCCATGACATGTCTACAGTTTCAAAATTCCCGGACTCTTTGGCCCTTTTTGACCTTATTTTAAAATTCTCTGACATTTCAGGCACTTGGAAAATTAAATCAAAACCCTGACATTTCCAGGTGTGTACGAACGCTGGAATTATTCTTAGAATATCCTTCAAACAAAAGGGGAAAATGCTATGCACAAATACTCTAATTTAGTTTGTATTGTAATGCGTTGTATTACATTGCATTGCATTGTATTGTGTATTTATTTGAGTGTCCGTTGACGGTAAAGAAGGCATTTAAAAGTTATTTGTGAAACTTAATAAACTTAATAAACAATACTTTAACAGTATTCTGTTATGGCAAAGTATATTTCATTTTTTCTCTTGTTCTCTACAATCTGCGTTGAGGACACTGAAGCATATGTCTGTATTTTGTTGGTGGGGAACAGCGTATCCTATCGTTCACGGAGCAAATTCAACTCTCGTTCACGAGTACCTTGTTTTTGGGCTCTTGTCCCAAAGATAACGATTGTATAAGGTTGCATAATCAGGATTATGAGCTTTCATGTTCTCATAGTTACATCTGTTGTAAAACGAATCTTGTCGCAACCTCTGCGAATCACGACAGCATAACATTTGAATCACGTTGACATCATTGCAAAATTAGGCTAAATATGCTAAGTCAAGACGTTAATTAGCCCACGAAAGTTCATGGGTAACTTGAGAACTACAAAATACAACCAAATACTTTTCGAACGTACAATAGCAATATTTCTCACCTAACGTCTTCATAGTTTTAGGAACGTATTTTAAACGCATGATAGCCAAATATATCAAGATACTATATCTGCCTAAATGAAGTTATCTAGTGTTTACAAAGTTTTGAAATATATTATATCCAGATCCATCAGAAATTAACTTATCCATTTACATTACTTTACTAGTTCTAGTATCTTGCATGACTCGTTCATAAGAATTCTTTAATTCTACCTCGTTCCCAATACGTCCTCAGACAGACAAGAAATTGAAGTCACACCCGTTTGTTTGCATGGCATATTTATACGTATACGCACTTTCTCTGATTATTGTCAAACAAATACATTTCAGGAGAAGAACATAAAAAAAATGCCTGAAACGAATGCCGAAACATAAATCCCAAGTGATTAAGTATAGAATGTTTTATTCTTTTACGATTTGATAAGAGACCGAGACTAAGAAATTAAATGCGACGAAATATTTTGACAACGTAATTTGTATACTGTTTTATTCTTAAAGTTCTATGCGATAAATTATTTTATCTGTTTCAAAATGTTTCATTTTATTTTGCCTATATAAAAGAGATTGAAGAAGATAAGATAAACTGTTCCGTAATATATATTGTGTTTTAATAACCTTTTTTTAGAATCACAATGTAAAATAAATCTCCCGTTCCTGCCATTCTGGTAACGCCATGCAATGGATGCAATTCAAAGTGAGAGAGAGATCTATGAATAACAGAATGCGTCCATGCCATTAATTTGGCCAAATACATGGCATGAAACTGACGTAAGTTTAAGTAAGCTACGCCCCCCGCTTTCTCTGGTAAATTATGACTTTATTTTTCGGAGTAATGGGTTTCGGACAACTGGGTTTCGGAGAACTGGGGTGTACCCGATTACGCTTTGCACGCCGCTTTAAAATCCCGATGTCTCCAGAGGTAGTTTAATCCGGTAGCCGACAGGCGTTTCTTGCATTATTGAATACAAGCTAACCTTATATTCGCGAATGCAACTAACGCCTTCCGGCTACCGGATTAACCCAGTATAATATGACCAAGTCATTTAAATATGAATGGAATAGTGGCAGGTACTATTCGTATTGACATGAGTTTCCAGTAAAATAATAGGTTAATCCGGTAGCCGACAGGCGTTAGTTGCATTTGCGAAAACAAGCTAAGACTATGATTTGGGAATGGAAGATTTCAACTTCCGGATTAACCTACCATTCTATGGGCGACTCATTTAAATATGAAAAGAACCTGACAATATTCCATTGATATTTTAATGAATTGCCCATAAAATAGTAAAGTAGGTTTATCCGATAGCCGACAGGCGTTAGCGGCATTCGCGAATACAAGCTCCTTTATTTAATAATTTGGGAAATATATATTTTCACAATATTGAAATAG
This sequence comes from Owenia fusiformis, assembly GCA_903813345.2. Taxonomy (NCBI): domain Eukaryota; kingdom Metazoa; phylum Annelida; class Polychaeta; order Sabellida; family Oweniidae; genus Owenia; species Owenia fusiformis. Next base: position 10,627,209 of record CAIIXF020000004.1, read on the forward strand.
ATGGTGGTTCAAAGTGGAATACATATCATACAAGTGTCACAGATATTTTTAGTGCATATATGGTCTGTCTTTGCATGACTTTGTAGAACATATCAAAACCCTGGGATCCACAGGGTAACAGTAAGTACATTTCGTTAGATCTTCCGAAGTTCATGCTTCAAAGTTGTCAAAGTTGTAAAAGGGTAATCCTTTTTTGAGTACGAAAGCGTACTTTTTGTTCAATAGCCTTTCCCAGCTGCTAATCTTTTGAGTGCATCGTGCATTCAACGAATTGTATTCACTTATTAACCAATCAGTGCCAGGAACAAAATGCACGCTTACTTTTTGGGCTAAGTTTAGTGTTTTATGAAGCATGCTACATACAAATGTTACGCTTTTACTCATTTACTTTGAGAACTATCTATAGGTACACATTACCAATTGACTCCTAGATTTGAGTGAACAAGTATCTCGTATTTTTCATTTTTCGATATTTTGAGATTTGTTGGCTGATGAGTAACTTGATATTTTATGTCTAAATATATTAAAGTGGTTAATAGTAATAGTTTTATTGTACACCATAAACTGTTAACGTTTTAGAATTGGGACACAATATATGATTTGATAATAGAACAATACATGTATATGTCTTACTCTAAACTCGGTGGTTTGTTTGTTAGTATGTTTTCTTAACAGCTCAATAACTGTTGTATTAATAAGGCGTTATACTATGAAAAAAAGATTGAACGATGTAGGCATAGGCAGAGGGAGTATCACACTACCCTACCACGTGAACACATTTAAAAAGAATACAGGGTACAGTTAAGTTGCAAATAGAGCGGGTATTCTTTGTCCTTTTCCATAGGACTTTTCTGGTGATAGTGCGTTGCAAACTGCTCGATGAATCTATACAATGTAAAATCTAGTATTCCTCCAGAACTATGGAAATAAACAAAGGTCCTCCATTTGCAACTTCACTGTAGCCTGTATTCCTTTTAAAGAAATACGGGCTACAGTATTGGGGTATAGTAGTTTGATTTTTCAATATATCACTAATCTAGCTTCTTTCCTTGAAAAAACATGAGTTTTGATGTACGTATATCAAACATGGGCCACTGCACTATATTGAACCAGGGTGCCGGTGTTACATAATGTGATTTTATGAGCCATCATACAACCACCTCTTGCCCACTTTATTCATGTTTTGGATTACAGTTTATACACAATGCATAAACAGCATGAAACAATCATTTCTACTTGTGGATTAGATTTGTATACATCTCTTTGTGAACTGAGTGTTATGTTCAATATGTGAAAATATCATGGACTTAAATTGTACTTATATTTATAACCTGACCACATTTGCATATGTTCAACAACTGACTGAGTGATCGAGTTCATCAAACAATGTTCGTAATAGAGGTCATGGACTTTGCTTTATTCATAATCCTATTTCTGCAACTGACTCATATTATGCATCTTATTATATAATATTATATGATTTATTTTGATTAACAGTGTCTCATTAGCCATTGGTGGCTCGAGGCTTTTTGGATGATTGTACAGATGTATATGTATGAAATTAAGCATGCGACACTTAAATAAAAAACAATACAATATTAAGCTTATAAACTTGCTGATCATATGATTTTAATATTTTAATACTACATGATACTCATATCAAAATACCAATGTATTTGTGAACAACTCTTACGTTTGATATTGTACGAATTTTCTGATTTGCTGTAGTAGTCGTAAATGCAACATATAACAATGTTATGTTACTTTGTGTCATATGAAAAATAAATTCGTACAAAGATGAGTTTTATTTCGTTTGTTATTCAATGTAGAATACACGTTGTACATTATTTCATGTATAGGATATTGACAATAATCAGACTATCGTATTACAATACAGAAGAATAAAAGAGATAATGATATATGCATTCTAATTTGAGATTGACATGCGTAAAGGTATCAGTATTTTATCTAGTATTTCATTTTATCCCTCCCATCCCATCCCACCCGCTCATCAGCAATCCCCAGAAAAATCGTTCGGTGCTTTTAAATGTTAATAGTTCGGTTGGGTTTTAAAAATAAATCTTAAGCACTTTAAATCTAGATAAAATATTCATGATTTGATTGTGATTATCATTTCTAATTATTACATGACGGTTCCATTACATTCAATGCGTATCTAATCCTCATAGTTTATACTCGATTTTCGACAGGTAAAGGTAATATATCAACCCTCGGTCCCTACTATTTCTCGTGTAGATATATTGCATAACTTTCTCAGATATATCCTGTATATTAAATACATTAAATAACATTATATATGTTAGTCTCAGCCTAGACAGTATATATATCAATTTTATTGGATAATGCCATGGGCTTTCCCACGATAATGCGTAAATTCGAATGAACTTGAAATGAAATTCAACATCCAAAATGTGTTAATTTGATCATCCACCGTGTAACTAAAAGCATATTCATGGCCTATTTGCCTTAAAATACGATTGTGATTATGATTTCGAATTCTGTTCTCCATATGTAAAATCTAGAAACATAACAGAGTTAAGTTACACGAAATTCAGCCAACTTGAACATGAAGTCTTGTCAATTTACTTAATCGTTGATTGATTTCTAAGTTTATTAGAATTAAAAGAACGAACGTTTCATCAAACGAGTCCTATATTCAATATCTATTCGTTGGGCCCATTCTTTAAATGTAACTATATTCTTTTAACTTTAAAAGTATCTGTTTAGTGCTACTTTAACATATATTCATTATTTTTATCCGCACAACAGTATCAAACGTTAATGCACAACTAGCCATGCCAAGACATGGCCACTACCCTCGTCCAAAGTAAAATACAAGGTCCTCATTCTTTAATGATTATGTTTCAATTGATTTAGTTTAGTGATTTAAATGTAGGAAAATGAGTCGCTGTGATGTCATATCTGGCGCAGCAATTTCAGAGTCACTGCAAAAAATTGAAACATCAGTCGGATCATAAGACTAAATAAAAAAGCTATTTAGGGATGAATAACATTCGGTGAAATCCGTGATATCGTTATATCATTCGTTAATTGTCAAAGCTGCGCCCATTTCTCGGTGCAGGCAGATATAAGGCGGCCAGACTGGGCATACACAAAATGTATTGTATGTGCTCCTTACCCCCCTATCACACCAAACTAGTTCTTACCCGTTCTTGCCAGTCCTACGAAAACGTCGTAAAACGGGCTCAATCTGGCTGTGGTCGGGAAATATGTCTGAAATAATTAGCTTCTTCGTTCTTAAACAGTCTTCAATACGTCCATCTCGTTTGCAGTTCGTTCAGGTCGCACCACGTCGGTGTGCAACGTAGTAGAACGCGTCCCTTAGTCTAGAAGGTCAACATGACCTGATTACAGAACGGTATGGTCGCCATCGAATTTTGAATCGATTCAAAATTCTAAAATCACATTCCCGTCTGAGAACGTTCATAAAGTTCGTAAATAGACCTTAGAAAAATGCAGCTACGTTCATTCCGTTCGCACACAGTTTAAAACCAGTTTTGAAGAACGTAGTGGCAACTTGTTTGGTGTGATAGCTATATTTTTGCTAACTCGTTCATAAGCAGTGTTAAATACGTTCTAAATCAGTTTAAACCCGTTTGCAATTAGTTCTACCTCGTTCTCAACACGTCCTCAGACAGTTCAACTCGTTGTTAAAACGTCCCTAGTAGGATTGAAGTACGACGGCTCCGTTCGTAGTACGTCCAGCTCGTCGATAGTACGTTGTCACTCGTTCTAATTGTAGAACGTGACGACCACGAGAACATTTTGAGCATTGTCTAAGTTCTAGAGGACCTACCCGTTCGAGTACATTCGATGAAGTTTGTAAATAGATCCCAAACGGTTCTTAGTAGGTCCAGTCCGTTCGTACACAGTTGAAGCCCGTTTTCGAGAACGTAGTGAGAACTAGTTTGGTGTGATAGTAGGGTTAGGTTGCACTCGGGTGCTATCAACATCGAACACACACACGTTTAAGATACACAGAGATAATTAAGGGATGAGTGACAAAGGGATGTTAAAAACAGGTGGCTATTGCAATTGATATTTTAATGTAACTTTAGTATGTAAGAATCTTTTCATCAATAAAAATAACATCTTAGATATTACAGCTACATGTACAATGTGAGTGTATTTAAAAATGTAGTACATAGCTAGTTCCATCTATAAAGATGTCTGATGACAAAAAGCTCAATTTTCCTTGATGTCGTGGTCAATGGGACTTTAACACGTGAACTAATGTTTTTTATTTTTTTGTTTTAAAGTCACTTATAGCAAACCTAATCTAACAATTATCTCACTATATGCTTATGACATATTCATGTATACGTTGTTTGTCTTTTTTTCAAATCAACCCACGGAAATATGCAATACACCAAGTTAAAAAAGTGGTACGAATCATAAAAGCGACGTTGGGTGTTTCACTAGTAATTTTTATATGAAAAATCTAGAAATATTACCCAAATTAAACTATGACTATTCAAAAGAAGACATTCAAATCTATATTATGTAAAAAAATCAAATTTGTCCGAAGCAGGGATAACGCTCAATTAGAGTGACGAACTTTGTTCTCCAAACCGAGAATGGTCTTTTATGAAAAAAAGTTATGAAAACACATCACCAGATCATGTAAAGCTGTTTTACCTAAAAGATCGTTTTATCTTCACCCTTCGATTGGATTTCATGAAAAAATATTTTTATGAAAAAATAGGATTTGTAGGATATCGACGCTCTAACATGTAGTTTTAATCACACGCAGGTATCTGGTTTTATTGCGTGTAGAATGTATCGATATCAGGACCGCTACATGCCAGTGACCTTGCTCCTTTCTGTCGTATTAAAAAAGCAAAAATAACATATCACGGTGGGGTGCGAACCACTCGCCTGGGACTTGGTTATTCACTAGTACCATAGGCGTTCATCTATTCTGGATACAACTGACGAGTTGTATTTACGTGCAGTCAAAAGTGAAGATCATTTTGAATTGACGCTCGGTATAAATATATAATACTTTTATCCTTTCGTATCGGTTGCACGTTAGCCTCATGGCTAACGTGCCTAGCTTCCATGCTCAAGGTTAGTCGATCGAGACCCGTTCATGGCGAATTTTTTGATTTGCTTGTTGTAAAGATATAATAAGTAGGGCAAAATCCAGAAAAAGTAGATCAAAAATACTCCAATGGAGTATAAAATTGTCACCAGGATTCCGAAATGAGACGAATGTAAACTCGTTAAATCTCGGTAGATGAAGTAGGTCAGAAAATCCGGATTAATCCGAACAAGGTTCGGAAATCTTCGTCATAAGAAGTAGATCAAAAATACTCCAATGGAGTATAAAATTGTCACCAGGATTCCGAAATGAGCCGAATGTAAACTCGTTAAATCTCGGTAGATGAAGTAGGTCAGAAAATCCGGATTAATCCGAACAAGGTTCGGGAATCTTCGTAATAAGAAGTAGATTAAAAATACTCCCAATGGAGTATAAAATTGTCCCCAATATTCCGAAATACGACGAATCGAATCGGCAAACTTCGGTAAAATAATGAAGTGCATAAAAACCGAAATGATCCGATGAACGTTCGGATAAAATCGTGAACAGGTGCCAGGGGTTTCCCCTCATCTTTCCCCACATTGTTCTAAAAGCCTTATATGGATTTATCACGTAACATTCAAAATGACGTTCCTATATGGTTCTATGGGTTCGAACACGTGACCAAATATACCAAATAAAAATTTTACCTTGACCACTGGATGGGATTTCATAGAAAATATCCAAGAAAACCTATCCTCGTGATCCTTAAATCACTTAAATTCGATCATTTTATTTTCACCCCTTGATGGAATTTTATGAAAGAAGTCATGAAAACACATCATCATGTAAGGGTTTTCACCTAAATTAGCTCGTTTTATCTTGAGCCTTCAATTGAATTTCTTGAAGAAATATTTTATGAAAAAATATCATCATGTTATGATTTGTATTTAAATAAGACCGTTTCATCTAAATACTTGGATAATATTTCATAAAAAATGCACTTTAAAATTTTTCAGAATTTGCCTTAATTTATCAATGTAATGAAAGTATAAGATTAACTCTCAAATAGCGTTCTATTTTAACCTTTTTATTGAAATCAATACAGGACTCGCTCTCTAAATATCCAATAAAAATTCAACCCTTGGATGTGATTTCGTTGGGAAAAAAATATGTCAAGTCCAGAATCAAATGATTTGTCCAGAACCTCTTAAGATCCTGTTTAATCAATTTCATTGCATTATAACATTTTTATTAAAGTAAGAAATTGCTCCGCAGAACCCGTATTCACGTTACTATGACAACCATTGTTTTGCCATTATTCATCATATCTTATTTAATTTTTCAGGGTTGTTAGAAGAATGTCAAATACTTCTTCACTGAAAATTTGAAAGATAAATGACAAAAAAAAAAGTTTGAGAGCAAAATTAGCTTTACTTACTGAACGCCCTGTACAAATTTGGCTGAATGTAAGTTAACATGAGATTTTCTACTTGACATAATAGTTTCAAACAGTTTATCTGGATCCTTGTGTTTCAGATCAGATTTTAAAGTTTCAAGTAAAAGTACCCCACATTCACTACACAACCTTTCACTTGTGTGTTTTGGCTTAAGATTCCGAGAAGGAAGTGTACGCGATCAATAAGGACAGTATACGAGGTGTATGGCAAGAACCTTTATATCTTTTTTTACCAACGCACTATAGTACCCCACACAAGTTTTTGATAATAACTTTGACCCGTGATTTGAACACTCTATCCTTAACTATTTGTAATTTACCACACATAAACTAGAGAAGATTTCCAACATTGGATTTTTTTTATTAAGCCATATGATTAATAATGGTTAAATGGCAGTAAGTTCAAAATGCTACACAGTTACAAGTGTTTTACCAAATTGCTACATTGTTTGAATGACTATGACGTTATAGCTGTACAGTACATTTACTTGTATAGAGTTAAGTTCACTAGAGTCTTCTGAGTACAGAAATGAAAGGATTTGCAAGTGATGAGGCTAACCGAAGTAAAACATATTCTCAATCTAAATCAAAGGAGATTAAGAAGAGGAAAAGAAACAGTACAAAATCATATACACCACGGAGGCGGATAAGATAATGAGATTCAAGTCAATAAAATTGTTAAAATGAACAATTCATAGAATGATTTTATGACGTCAATTTGGTGAAAACCCATTAATGACACCCTTGATTTGATTACTTGTAATTTTATTGTTATTGAAGTAAAATAAAAACAAAAAATGTCCAATGTTGGAAATTTCCTCTGGTTTATGTGTGCTTAATTTTATAACAAATAGTCAAGGATAGAGTGTTCAAATCACGGGTCAAAGTTATTATCAAAAACTTGTGTGGGGTACTATGTACATCTAATATCATAGTAATCATGGCGCACACTAAATATGAATACAGAAACATGTCTATATTAAGTCTCTTACATTCTTTTAAGTCGTCAACTGGCGGACCATCGTCTATCCTCATACGTGGTGTCAGAAAACTGCGTTTAACCTCACGTTCATTTAATCTTTGTACGGGCCTACTAAGACCATCGAGAATTGGATTTCCATCGGATCCTAACAGTCTTCGAAAAGCTTCAAACTAAACCGAACAATTTATGATTAACAGGGAAAGACCTATTATAGCTTCAAATTGTCATTGATTTTGAAGAAAACAAACATGCAAGTCATGATACAGTCATCCTCCGATCACAGGGCTTCAAAATCCAGAATATCTTCTTTCTTTTTACCCCCTGCTTTAACCAAGTTGGACGCGCCCGATTAAACTGAATCACGTGATCTTATTATGCGCCGATGACGTATACATGATTTTTGTCGCAGTGTTGCGACAGCCAATCAAATTGCGAGTTCTTAATCGGGGAAATGCTAACTGCTTATAGCAGGGGGAAGAAGGAGGTACGGATTCTGGACACCTGCTTAGGAGGATGTGATACAGTGAGCCCACATCATTAAAACAAGAACAATACCATTTTGAAAGAAACAATTACCTGGGCCTTAGACATTTGGATTTTGTCTGCAAATACGATTCGAAGAACATTTTCATCACAGGGTGGGGAAGAGAAACTCCCCTTGTATTGGTAGTATCTGTAATTAAAACAATGAGACCATTGACATATACTTCGTAAAGTTGAAAGTTCCCGAAGGTTTTTAGGGCATACATCTTGTAAGCCCATTTCAAGCTTGATATTGTTTTAACTTTAACAATGTATACTAACTATATATTGCAAAACATAGAAAGTGTTTCGATGTGTTCATCACCAGTGGGCTTAATTAAATCATTTGAGATTTCATTTCAAACGATTTTCAGCTTACATAATTAAGTAGTCATTGTGCATCAAAATCATTCGAAAATAAAGGCATTCTTACAACTAGATTTTACAAAAATAAGTATTAAGGTGTATTCTTGTATGACCACCTAGGCAAGTAAATTGCGTAATATTTGAACGAGTTTTCTCCAAAGATATCGTGAATAAAACAAAAAGCCCCCGCTGTGCAAATTACATGGTCATATGTTTTTAACAAAAACAGCGCTACACATACACTCCCTAATATCGCTGTGTCAAAATTGCCAATCACACTCTTGCCGGATAGTCGCTTATGCACCACGGGAGTTCAATTGCAAGTAGCCTAAATGTCTTTCAAAATAATTCACTCTACTAAACCTTGCATTTAGTGTTCATGAGCATTCCATTTGGCTTAATAGTAATGATTATGTTATTTGTTTTTATTTGTCTGTTCCTTATGAATGGTTTATCGGAAGACTGATAGATGTTAATAAGGTACTTGCAAAGATAAACTAAACAATACAATTAGACAAACAGAGTATCTTATGCATTTCTAGGGGTTAGGTGTAGTAGAGTGAATTATGTGTGTGTAAGTACGCTTGGATGAACTAATTTTGTTGAAAACACGTGAGTATGTTTGCACTGCTGGGCTTATTTTAATTATTAGTGATGATTTAGGGAGAAGATTAATCAAAATATTATGCAACTCACTTGCTCCCCTGACAAGTACATTGTACATATTCCCATGTTTATGATAAAATAAAATGAGATAGAGGGTAGCTCAATAAAAATGTTACAAGCATAAAAAGCTTAACATTTTTTTTATAATCTTAGCTCTCAGTCTAAAATATATATTTCAGTTCTTGTAGAATAAGCTCTCTCTATTAAATTGACGTCGGCAGATTCAAAATCCTTCCATTGTTGATTGCATAGGACGAATTGTATTAATTCATGTGAAATCTGACTTGCGTCAATTTCTCATTGGTTGAAGATGTCATGGCTTCCTGGATGACATCCTAAGCTTCCAAAGCCATTTATTTCCGGCATGATGTGGAGTTAACAGGACAGCACCTCTGCTCCAAAGGTAAATGGCTGTGACAGAACTCTTTGGAAATCGGATCATAGCATTGACTATCCTAGCCGAGTGGCCCACAAGGTCACCCGACTTAACCTCCTGTATTTCCTCTTGTGGGACAAAGGTCTTCAAAGCAATCCCAAATGATCCGAATGAACCTTATCAAAGAATAATTGATAAGGTCAGTGTGGTACGACAAGAAAGGGAGATATTTTCACACGAGATTGTAGGGACATGTTGAAGCAAGGACTTGTTTGCATGGATAGGCACAGCAGTCATTTTACGAAAGACAGTAGGACAATTGCAAAATGAATCACTGAAATGTGAATCTTTAACTGTGAATGGGATTTAAATGTTAAAGGAATGTTTCGTTTTCGTTTGTCCTTTGTTCTTTTTAACCACTGAGTAGTTGGCGCAAGTCAACCATGGAAGGGTAAATGCCAAAATTATTAAATATATTGATCATTCTTTGCACATGTTTGCATGGATAGGCACATCAGTCATTTTACGAAAGACAGTAGAAAATTGCAGATTGGATCAGTAATATGTGAATCTTTAACTGGTTTCCTCCCTGTCCTTCGTTCCATTTAACCACTGAGAAGTTTATGCAAGTCAGATTCCACATGAGTCAATAAAATCTATCTTGTGTAGTCAACCATGGAAGGGTAAATGCCAAAATTATAAAATATATTGACCATTTTTATTGAGACACTCTGTATACGATGTACATGTTCTTCATCAAATAGTTCATTGTTTTCTTATTGTCATGCCACGATATACCTATATACATATGCCAAATAATTGACACAACGTTTTAACTAATGGAAAATATTACCTATTTCTTCTTAGGCTAGGTATAATGTAACGTAACTTTAATGCATTGGCATTACTAGGTAGGTCAGCAACGTCACCTGAATAACAGAAGTCAATTTTCCTAATTATTGTTGACATAAATATTGAAACTTGTCAATGGATTTGAAAACAAACAAAAATCAAATCCTTGTCGGATTCATAATAGCAGCCTCCAAAACATGTTCAAAGACGTCATCAAGCAATGGGAACATATTTTCATAAGGGTTAGATATAAGCAACTGCATATCGAAACTTGTTCATTTTGATAAAAACTATAAGCAAATTAAATATAGAATTTAAAAAGCACTCTGGTATTTTCATCACTTGTTGTTCTGCTTTATCATATCATTGCCAGAAATCGTGTGATTTGAAAAGCTGATTTAGTACCATGTGATCAAAAATACCATAGCGTTTTTAAAAATTCCCTCTGACAATTTTCTTTAAAAAAGACGAATTGCCTAGCGTATTGCCCGTCCTGGAATTCTGACAACTGCACTGGACGAAAATAAAAATGTTCTTTAATATGATACTTGTACGTAATTATGTTATTTCATTGGTTATTGATATACTAAATGATTTAAGTAAGTGTCTACGGGTTAATATTCTATGTTTCTTTGAAATGCAAAGTGATCGTAGAGAATGTCTAGTATGGTAAGAATGCTTTTCGCAGCAATTTTTGCGGGCAATACATACTAAAAATCATTGAAAGATGAACAGGTATTGCTATCCACATCCATAGAAAAAAATGTTTGCCTAATACGCATTGGTACTGCACTCTTTAAACTAGTTACCAAAACGGATCCGATTCGGTAACAGAATATCGGAACTTCGAAGGTACGATTTTTCTTAATTCCTTATTTCACGTGTTTTATCACGACATTTTTATCACAAACATGTGCCTGTATCAAATGTTTAAGAAAATCTACACATTTGCGAACATATAGTTCAGAAGACACAGAATCGTCGATTTAATCATTCAATATTGTTACGTAAACGGAACGGGTTAAAAGTGCAGATCTTTACTTTTCTTGTTCTTTTTCTTCCATTGGATGAGTAATATTCTCTTTTACTGGACATCTATAGAGGAACATGTTGTCATACGCTGAAGAGAAACGCTAACTAGAAACTCCTATGTCGCGTTTTAGACATGCATCACTAACCTGTATTGGTAATTGAGTATAAGGTTTTGTTTAATTTCATTAATCGTTGTAGAAATGCTAACTGAGAACTCCGTCAACACGTTTCAAGGCATCATACAATACTAACCTGTATTGGTAATTGAGTATAAAGTTTTGTTTAATTTCATTAATCGTTGTAGAAATGCTAACTGAGAACTCCGTCAACACGTTTCAAGGCATCATACAATACTAACCTGGATTGGTAATTGAGTATAAAGTTTTGTTTAATTTCATTAATCGTTGTAGAAATGCTAACTGAGAACTCCGTCAACACGTTTCAAGGCATCATACAATACTAACCTGAATTGGTAATTGAGTACAAAGTTTTGTTTAATTTCATTAATCGTTGTAGACATGCTAACTGAGAACTCCTGCGACACGTTTCAAGGCATCATACAATACTAACCTGGATTGGGAATTGAGTATAAGGTTTTGTTTAATGCTTGTAAGTTAGGGTTATCCTTCTCCATTCCCGATTCTGCGACATCTAAAACCTAAAACAAATCAGGGGTTTTGAAAATGACGTTGGGACAGTATATTTTGATTGAAAGTTATATCCATTTCACAGCAAAATAAAAACTAAAGAAACAGGCATAACAGCAACTTGTTAAGTCATAAGATAATTTACGTCAACGTGTTATGTAATAAACTTCAGGTACTGTCCCTCTCACTTTTTTTCAGGTACGGTCTAATATATAACATTTTTCCTCAAAATTCTTAATTTGACAAGTAAATCAACGAAGTAGAAAACCTTTAGGACCTTAATTTTACACGTTCACATATAAGTTCTGTTAAAAAGACGTGGGTAAAGCTCTCCGCTATCGAAAAAGATACATTTTTGAAAAATATCTCAAATTGTTTTTCATGTCACGAAAAGTAATATTTGCATCACTTAATTATGTTTATAACTGAACAAGAGGTCTATAAAAAGGCGTGGCTTTACCTCCCCACTACCGACATTTAGCAAACTGCTACTAAAATATTATTGCAAATAACGTTTAACTTACCGAAAACAGAACGCTAAATATGGCTATCCCATCAGGTTTTCCCACGGCGTCGGTATAGTTATCGTACAATAGTCCATTCCAAGTAACAATTTGCAACTGTAAAATGTAAAATGAATACTTCGATCACAGTATCACTCGGAAAAGTCGTGATGCAAAAACAGTATTTTTGTATCAAAATGGCAAGCCTTCCGGTGACAGATTTTCGAATGATATTTTGTTTCCCAAATTTAAGCCCTTTTCTTGGATTAGTTTCATCTCTATCATGTTGCATACCTACAGTTAGCGCACGATCTACAATTTAAAACAAGACATTAACACTACAAATCTCACCAACTAGTTGCTCACAAAATTATGAGTTCAATCTCAAGTTGTAGATAAGTTTAAATGTATAAGCACTAGTGCCAAAGGGAAAGGACCAAAAATTGTAATGGAACTTAGCAAGAAAAAGCAAACTCTAAGTGCATACCAGTCAAGAAAAACAAACCCCATATAGCCCAAAACCATGATCTAACGTGAAAAGAAACAATGTCTAATGCCCCCTTTCCCCCCACCATTCAAGAACCAATATCACAATCCAAGACCAGAAGACCAAGGGACATTTCATTCATACTGAAGTCATTACAATACATGTTGAAGAAAAAATTAGAAATTGATAGTCAATACTCATAACCTCAAAAATATGTGTAGATACAAGTACTCATTCAAGATAGAGCACTCAGTCTCAAATGATGTGGGATAGATAAAATCTATAGGCCTTTCAAAGGGTCAACACCCATTCACAAAAGCCATCGCCATAATCCATAAAACACAATAATTCACAATGGTGAATTTAAAATAGTCAATTTGAAGCAATTGGAAAAAGACCCTTTCGACCTTAAGAAGGTATTTGAAAAAGTTGAAAAAGACGTATTATCACCACCTTGCCGAGTCTGTTCTAGAAGTATCAGTGCAAGTTTAGAAGGCATTTATTTTACCGTATTACATAAACCTAGCGAACCATTCGTATGGAAGTCAATGGAGCCGAAGGTCGGCAATATATTCCTGTATACCCGCCAAACTTTGTTACCATGACAATTTTATGACGTCATAACATGTAAACAAAGCGATTTCGATTTGAATCGTGTAAAACTTCGGTCTTTCGATCCCCATTTCTTCATATTATCTTCATGAAATGTTATGTAAATGTACTTTAGGTATGTAATACAACAATTATGTCCGTATCATTGAATATATCCGTCGTCAATATAAGCCTCGCAAGCTCGGGCTGTATTGACGTCAGACTTCAGGCATATATTGAAAGGGACATAATCAGTGGACAGAAACGCGTCGAGTATTTTCGTCTGGTACAACTTGAAATACTGGACCAGACCTCCATTTTTGATAGGTAGGTTTAATTTTACTCGGTAGCCTGTGATCGTTTCACAGGGTTTCCTAACCTAAAAATAGGCTCATCAAATTCCGAGTACATTTGGGAACATCCAATTCTTATAAAATAACAGCTATCCATCTAGTTTATTTGTGATGTGGGATTGAGCAAAGAAATATTTTGATTTTCAGGAAATACACGAATCGGGGTAAGTGTGTACTGTGTATTGAGGATGGGGGCCCCTTTGATCATTTATTTTAACTTTCAAGGTAAGACGTCATAACTTTATAGCCTGGTATTTCATTTTTGGACCATACTTTTTATTTTTAGCGTTATGTTGTTAATACTAAAGGTATTACATTGAAACTTTTAGGTCTTAGAGGCAATATGATGAAGTTATAATACTTCTATACTATTCATAGTTTCTGAGATATTAACTCTCAAAGTTCGTGACGTTTTTTATCCATCCGATATATCTTTTTATTTTACCATTTCGTTGACAAGATATGCATTTTTCCTGTATATGAACTAACAATACAGCCTCCAATCTGCAACTTTTAGCTTAAGGTGCTATGGAAGTGAACAGGAAATGACGAAACAGGAAATGACAATTTTTTTGCATTTTTAGATATTTTTTGAATAAAGATAACAGGGTTCTGGTTTGACCTCCACATATCATTTACATGACCAGGATCACAATGTGCATGGTCAGAATGACCCTAAACATGATGATATAACCTTTTTAGCCCTTTGAAAGTGTGACTGAAAAAAGCTAAGAGTAGGAGCGTAGGGATAGTCACTGAACAGAATATTTTGAATTTTTCAGAAAATGTGCCCAATATAATGCTTTAACTGATACAATCTTTGAAATTTTAGAAAATTGTCTGAAACAAAAATGGCGGTCATAAAAAGGAAAATTGATCGCTTTTCAAATCAGTTTTTTCCTTTTTTCCTTTTTCTATGAATGATATCAAATTTTCAAAGATTGTATCGTTTAGAGCAATATATTGGGCACATTTTCTGAAAAATTCAAAATTAAGTGCGTATAAGAATGGTCATAAGAAGCCCGTGAAGGGTCATGAATGAAAGAAAGCCCTCTGAAATTCCGTCAAAATTGCAGGTTATTTCTTCATTTTTTGCTAAAATTACATGATTTTGAGGGCCCATATCTCACTGAAATTGCTACAATGTAGCGATTTTTCATTTTTACAGGCTAGATACTCGTGCAAGGTCAACAGAAACAGTAAGCATGTGTGAATGTTAAATTGCTACGTTGTAGCAATATTTATTTAAAAATACAGCTGTGGGGGAAACTGCTATTTACTTAGATTTGGGCGAAAATGGCCTAATTTCAGTCAAAATCCTCGGGACACAGGGCCTTTGTCGTAGATTTAGTCAATGATGCAACTCTTAGTAGAAGGTGTGCCATGTAGGGAATGAAAGCTGTTTGTCAGAGGTATGATTTTCTTGAATAAACTCAGAGATAGTCAGGTTAGATTTGTGACGTCACAGTGGCAAAGATATACTAGCATATTCAGACGTATTTGGGGTAGGGCAAATTAACCCTTTCTAGCCTAAATGGATAAATTTTTCTCATATTCAGCCAGTTCCAACGTTTTTATGCATTTTTGAACTAAAAATGATATTTTCTGCCAAAAAAAGTTGCAGAGACAAAAATCAGCTTGATGTCATAAAACATTAAGGTATGAGGTTCCATATCCATCCGCCAAAAGGTATGACCCCTTTATAGTCCATTTAAAAACTTGTGGTTTGTTCTAGATAATCCCATAGTATGCCACTATTTGGTATCAAAATAAAGAGGAGGAGTTCAACTTTCATTTGAATTACGAAAATGGCGATGTAGGTCAAAATAGTTCCGACCTTGAGCATGTTTACTACGCGTTTGCCCGTCATCTCAGAATTGAGGAAATGGTAGCAAACGCGAGTTACAATTAATGGACGCTGATATCTCAAAAAGTAACCTGACTCCCTATAATATGATGTAGATCAATCGAACCCCTATATAAACAGGTACATAACACTATTGGGGGTAAGCGTTTTATAGTTGATCACGAACGCCATATGTGCAAAGTATTGTTCTGAATTTTCAAATTTGGTGTTGGATTACGGTACTCAAACCATAATCTATAACCGGAAGTCTGGCCATCTTTATGCATCACGATACCCCTCCCCCAGTGAGTATGACGTTCATGCATTGCCTGTTGTGTCTATTTGACTTATAAGATAATAAGACAGTTCCCATTCTATTCGCGATTTCTGATACTCAACTTCAACATCCATTCTTAAATCTAAAATTGAAATCAAAATACAAATCATAGCAACAAAACTAGACGCTATAATCGATTGAAATCTTTCGTATTGTAGAATTGGTTACTGCGATTACATTCGGATTACTAGTAGTAAGAATTTTACCTCAAGTTTTGCCTGGTCGCCATCTATGATATGTTCTGCAGGCAAGTTAAATTTGGCGTCGTGTACCAAAAAAACTCCAGGTAGGTTACCGTCGGAAAAATCCAGGTGATACCTTCTTGGAATGTTAATCCGAACTGAATATAGAAATTAAGAATTCAGTGAACATTTGAAATATTAGCTTGGTTTTCCTGTTATATGTTACTTCATTTTTTAAAAATTGGTCGTAATCACAGCTTCTTTTATCAATGACGGTATGTCTTTTGATCGATTTCGACACATTGAATACTATTATCCATAACCTTTTTGGCCAAACAAGGAAAATGGGAATTTTTGCACAACCTTGGAAATTCATGAATGCTTAAATTCGAAAACCAAGACACTCGTGACTGTTACCACACTTTGAATGAGAACAATAAGGATAGCGTTGACTTTTTAAAGCCATTAGCTTTACTCACCAGCATTTCCAATATTCTCTAATGTAGAATTTCGCAATCTGCTATCTAAACCCCAACTAAATAACTGACTCTCAAGTAGGGCGATGTCTAGTTCAGTATCCTGTGTTGTTATATCGATCGGCGATTGGTTCTGGCCATCGCATAATGGATAGTCATCTTTCCAGTTAGAAGGACCTGTTTGAAAATGTATTTGTTTATTTGTTTTCTGTTTATGCCGCCCTTTAAGATTTTGGAAACTGGAATTTCAATTTCAGATCTCGAGTGAAAGCCCGTTTGTGTGCCATGAATCTTATAAAAACGCCAAAGAGCATAAATCTTACCCGAAGGTGAACTTGGATCATAACTAAAATCTGAAAATGCAAATAATAAACGGTGTAGTAAGTAATTAAAATGAATATCAAGTATTACAGCTAAATGTTCAAAAACAGACTGCTCGGGGCTCACACGACTATTCCAAGGGTATTGGACGCATCGAGAGGGAACTTTTCTTAACTCCAGGCCGTCTCGGACCATAGCCTACAAGGAGTAGAGGACCCACTTGAAGTGGAATAATGTTAAAGCGAGACCGTTTCGGCATTGGGAGCCCATTGCCCATTTCATTGGACTCAAAATTTTGAACCTTTTTTGTGCACTTCACTTCACTTTGGAAATACATTTTTATCAAATCAAGTGAAGTACCACGAAAACCATAAAAATACCATTTTTGAATTAGAATTTTGTTGTCAATACTGTCAAATGCCTTGGAGAAATAAAAAAATACAGACCAATGGCCTTAAGGACTGTCAATAGATGGCGAAAAATTCAGTAGGTTTAATAGCATACTTTAACATGTAAAAAATCCTCCAAAAATCTCCAAAGATAAATTTTATTGAAAATATCCAAAACTTCTAATTTTGAATCTTAAAACATGTTTGTAAATAATGATGAAGGAAAATATGATATTTATTAGATATATCTAAAGAATTTGAAGTTTCAAAACAGGAATATTTACACATTAACCAATGGGCCAGTTGTGGAGAACAACCTAGTAGTTAACTGCCATCTATACGAGTTCTGGCTCCCATTGAGTACTCTCCTTGTTCAAAAGATTTCCCTGTTTTTTCGACAAAATTAAGGATAGCCATAAAAGTTGATTTTTTCTCTAAAACCGAATTGATTGATAATAAAATTTCCATTTTGTCAATAAAAGCAGAGAATCTTTAAAGTTGTTTTAGAAAAAAAACAGGACGATGATAGGACAAGGATTAGTGAACAATTTCTTTTTTTTTGTAAAAAGGAATGACTTTTGCAACTTTTAGATGATCAGTAAAACACCATTACTAAAAAATAAATTAAAAATATACAGAAGGGGTTGTAAAAGTGTGATAGTGGAATAAATAAT
Organism: Owenia fusiformis; assembly: GCA_903813345.2. Taxonomy (NCBI): domain Eukaryota; kingdom Metazoa; phylum Annelida; class Polychaeta; order Sabellida; family Oweniidae; genus Owenia; species Owenia fusiformis. The sequence continues at coordinate 10,645,335 of CAIIXF020000004.1, forward strand.
GACTTGTATATTGGATTGAGTACATTTTCTGAATATAAGGAATGGCATTTTGTCCAACTCCAATAAAAAACCAAGGTCCCTCGGAGTGATTTATTCCAAAACCAATAGTAACAAATTATATAATTTTTGTCTTGACTCACTTATTCATGTAAGAATGTATTGTAGAATTGTTTACTGCATTATATATCAATATTAATATCTATGATTTAAATTTAACTTCAAATGCATATCTCACTTATCACCAGTATACATTTTTTATTTTGAAACACATTTAGGGCAAAACCATTTACACATCTATGACAAATCCAAGATGGCTGTCACAATTTCAGATGCTTGCACATTTGAATAAGTTAAAAATAATAAATGGTCCGCAAACAATATTTAGCCAAACTTAAATAGTAGTAGTCAAACCCCAGAGAATCCGGAAATATGTTCTGTTGAAGAACCCCATTTCTTATTACTTGGAACTTTTAGTATTGATATTGTTCACTGATTACTGTTTTCCAAAGCAAATCGCCCGTTTTTTTAATCATGGAGGGTTTTAGCAACAGGCGATTCTCAAGAATTCTTTTCGAAAATGTTCAAAATATATGTTTCTACAGTATATTCATTGACATTAAATACTTATGAGGAACGCAATGATGCCAGACAGAATTAAACATACAAAATAAAGGTAGTCAAATGATGTAATCAGATAAGATATATCTTACCTATCTTATCTCACCCCCAAAATGCAATCTGATTTCGGCGTCGTTTTGGTGCCAAATTTCGGTGCCGTTTCGGCACCATATAATAAAACCTTCATTTTCCTTTTTTCTATGATTTTTACACTGGTTTTCATCACATTTTCTCTTTTTAATCTTTGACCTTCCTTCTAGTCATGAGAACATCTTCATATTTTGGTGGTGACTCAAAAATTATTTCAATCTAGAGGGTAGTAAATGAGGCCGAATGTCCTTTTTTAAGAACTATATGATATCCAATTATGGTTTATTGTTATTTGTTCTCCGTGGACATATGCATTTAAAGTCGGACCAGTCAAATAGAAAATGCGAACATAACCGTTACCTTGTCCATATGCAAGGAGAGGTAGTAGTAGTAAGATCAACATCATGTAGGTCCTGAAAAGTGAACATGAAATAATGCTTATAAGCACCGCTATAAATGTAAAGGAAACATAGATAGACGTTAGTTGCATTCGCGAATACAAGCTAAGTGACTTGCAAACAACATGACCATGGCTGCGTTTTTGAACTGAATGTGGTGCTAGTAAATTGCATAATGTTTAATAAGTTTAACCCTAGGTATCACAAAAAAGAACAATAAGCCCCTCTGTGCAAATTACATTTTCACACGTTTTCAACAAAAACAGTTCATCCAAGTGCACTTACACCGCTAATTACGATGTATCAATTTTGTCGGCTGACCGCATGTGTCAACTGCGCCGGCTCGTTGCTAGTGCACCACAGGAGTTTGATTGAAATAAACCACGGTGTCTTTCACAAGAATTATGTGAGCGTTAATGTGCTTGGATGTGGTATTTTTTAAAAAACATATGAGCATGTAATGAGCACTACAGGGCTTATTGTTCTTTTTAGTGATATCTGGGGAGAACATCAATTACAATATTACGTAATTCACTAGCACCTCGGGCATACGGGACAATTTACGATAATTGATATTTTAAAAATCTGTTGTTGTACTAGAGACTGCGACATATATGTTGATTTCATGGACATGCAATGTGTTATTTTTTGTTGACCAGACTTTAAGCAATCATTACCACAAGGTACCTGTTTTGAATATTGCTGATCTTTTTAAAAAATATCACTTCAATGATGGATTTTTTGACAATTGAGAAATATTTTATTTTTTCGGCAAATATAATCTCGAGTTTCTTAACATAAAATGTATCGATTGCGTTGATATTTTTGAGCAAGTTAATAAAATGTATGTGCTACCAACTCTTGAAAGCGGGATGTTTGATATGTCTTGGTCACATAATTAAGTATGTTTTACTATATGTATACGATTTGTCAAATATTTGTATCCTCCAACTCATCGGTCATATTAATATACAATATTGATGCATTATATTGGTGAAAGCTATGCCACAAGGTACATTTTGATGACACATCTTCGATTGCAGATAATGGAGATATATGATTGGGTGTACGTATTTCTGTCGTGAATTCAAGTTGTCTAGATGAGGCTGTCCAATAATTTGTATCCTCCAAATATTAAAATATCATCTTTGGGAAAAAAAACTTTTAGATTATTATTTTGAGAAATGAAAGTACTTAATAAAAGTATTTAGATCATCATTATTTAATTTTTGAATTATTTGAATTGTCTTTGTAAAACTTTATTAAGTATGTGTTGGAGGATACAAAATGACTTTAAAATTATTTGAAATATAAACGTTCAATCGAAAGTCAGTTGTATTCATATTTTTATGTTTATATTTAAATAACAGCAAAGAATGAGTCATTGCCAAACCAAGAAACATTATATTCCACTCTCAGTTTCACATGTGATCATCTTATAACTTTGTGGGAATAGCGATGCTTGTAACCTTTACATTTCTATTCAACAAGCTATGCTTTCTTTTTATTTCCATGACCGACACATAACCATACAACTTTGAATGATGTTTCTCATTCCCTCATTGCCCACGCTGCATGTTTTTTCATGATATTATATTTTGAATGCCGTTTGTCGTTCCCTATGATGAATGTTGTTTGGCCTTTACCCGAAATGAAAAATGTTGCTTGCACATCTTAGTCATTGTAAGTGCCAGAATACTTTTATATCGATTCCAATGAAAATGACTGCATCCATTGCAATCTGTAATACTTCACATGCAATATGAGCAAGCCAGCTTTTAGTAAGGGGGGGGGGGTCGAACCCATCCCCCTGCCCACACATAAACATTTTCCACGCTAAAGCAATACCATGTGCGATCCTGAAAATTCAGAGGGTGGGAGACGAAAACAAGGCATTAACATGACGAAATGTCACCACCTAGTTGCTCACAATATTATTAGTTCAATCTTAAGTCAGATTTGAATTTCTGAAAAAAGAGATTTTTTGACCCTGACAAGGTCATTGAAGGTGAAATCTAAAATCTAAAATCAGAGTTGAACTTCTGAGAACTTAAAGATGATTTTGAAAAAAATAATTGATCAATTTGTGGCAAGTTGAAAAAAGAACTTTTTGACCTCGAGAAGGTCAAATATTGTTTTGACCTTGAGAATGTCATTGAAGGTCAAATCTATAGTCAGATTTGAAGTTTTGAGAACTTCAAGATGATTTTGAAAAAGGAATTGGTCAATTTGAAACAAGTTGAAAAAATATCTTTTTGACCCTTTTGGACATTGAGAAGGTCAATGAAGGTCGAATCTCAAATCTAAAGTCAGATTTGAACTTCTGATAACTTGTAGATGATTTGAAAAAAAAGAATTGGTCAATTGAAGCAAGTTGAAAAATATCTTTTTGACCTTGAAAAGGTCACCGAATGTCAAATCTTGAAGATCATATAGAAAGAATGCCGTTCAAGATCGCACGAGCATCCAATCCCCCCGCCCCAACATACACAGCCTGGCTAAGGGCCTGAGTAATATAAAGAAGGACTTCAGACAAAAATGTGCGTGCGTGTTATTTGGAAAAATAAATTACCCCAGTAACTTAAATTCATGATGGTCATTTCGAAAAAAAGCTCTTTTAGATTAGACGTAATCAAAAGCTACGAAAACAAAATTTAGTCTCCTGTTTAAAAAGCCCTATTCTTCACTAAATTGGTTAGATTCTAGGTTTGCTCTGTGACATATTTCACCTTCTAACGAGAATGACCAGAATAGTGGAACCAATTCTAAAAAAATATTAAAAGATACTTCTGGTGGAATGCGCATCGGTTTCTATACGAAAACTAAGACTTTTCTTTATCGTTTAGCTTAGACACATCTTATTTTGCTCGTACAGTACTAGGTTTTAATTTTATTAAGCAAAAGGTAACGGTTAAAAATAGAAAATGGAATTCCATTGCTTCACAAAAAAACGTTGTAGAAACGAACGTTTGATTAATACAATACAATACAATACAATACAATACAATATTTCAGGATGTCAAAATCCACCTGATTCTAAAAAAGGTCTAAATTCCATGATGATCACTTAGGCGACAAAAAAGTTTGGACCCGGTCCAATTACTTTCAAAATTAAACTAATTGGAAGACTTAACAAATACAACAAGGCGAAAGGAATATATTACATTAAAATACCTTAAAGCATATAAAAGAGTAAAATGAATAAATAGTTTGCTTTCCAATATTATTTATAATGTATAATGTTATAAAGTAGGCCATGTCATAGTAAAAGGGGTACTCTTGGAATGATTAATGAAGTCTAATATAAATGTATCATCCAAAACAGATGTGTATTGGAGGATTCATGATTATTAGACACCCTTTTCTGGAAAAAACAAAATAAATGAAGCCACGAACTTTGTCCTATAGCGAGGGCATCGGAGAAGAACTGTACATGTAAAATTGTATGAACGTATCTTGCCCATTTCTTAAGTTATCGCTTTTGACAGAGGGGTCGTTCAAAATAATTTGCGGCTAATAATTTCAAACGATAACGTTGACTTTATTTACATTTTTATTTTTACAATGCAATACTAATATCCAAGGAAGCATGTTTATTGTTTGTTTGACAAACACAAATGTGATAAATAATATCTTATTTTAAATTAAACCAGACTTTTTGAACGATTAACGAAAATATATTCATTCTTTATTTCTTTGAAAATTGCTCGGTTACGAAATGCCAATATAGTTCCAATGATGCCGCTTACGAATTTATAAAATATAATGTGTTTCCTCTGCAATTCGAGCAAAATCAATCGTCATATGAATATTTTAATTTTCGAATTTTGTATTTTTTGAAATATCAATTATCGTAAATTGGCCAATACACAAATACAGCCTATACATAACTGACACACTAAATTAAAAAATAATTGACTAAGGGAATTAAACTGTTAAAGAGACCTGTTCAAATAAATAAGGAAAAAATTAGGATTGATCAGTATGAAATATATTTTATGAGGCTGTAGTGTTTTTAGTACATGCGCTCTTAGACAGGCAAAAGTAAAAGGAACAAAACTTAACAGGTTTGTGGTTGGCTATATAATATAATGACGTAATTTTATTATAAATTACATAATGTTATATAACAATACTTTTTGCCGATAGGGCTAATAAAGCCTGGTTACACAGAATTCGTATTTTCTTTATTGAAATGTATGATCAACATTACTTTTGAAATAATTTGAATTGTTGAATGTTAACTTACCCAGTGTCGAGCCTGGTGTTCCCGGTAGTTGAATGATTGGCCTCACGATATCCGGTATACATATATAATATCCATCCCTGACGTAATGGTCCGTGAATTGCTAATTACTTTTGAATTTCAGATAAAACATCATTTCATGTCATCATGTAATTAATTTCACATTACAAAATATGTTTAGACATCTCACCCTATGTGACTTCATATTATAAGACAAATGCATGATCTTTTGGAAAAAGCAATTTTTATTATTTATTTTATTAGAATCAGTGTAACATATTTACCGGCTATAGTCGCTTCAAGCCCCAAATGCTAGTAGTAGGTGCAACATAATGGTTTTTACAATGATTTGTAACGTATTATGAGAAATGTACAAATATATGATAGTGTTTGTAATGGAAAAAATTGTTTTAATGGGCGCATGGTTAAAATCTCTGCTTTAATAACAGGATCGTTTTTTATATATATATTTTTCATTATTTTTGAATGGGCTAAGTATAAAAAATTCAGATGAACCCCTCTCGGTTTATGGATATCAATAGGAACCAGCATTGGAAAGCTTATTGAAACTAGTGAGGAATTATTGGTCTACAAAAGTGTTTCGGGTCGGATTGAACTACAAGTAAAATGTTTCGCATTTTGGCGTTTTTTCTTTTTTATAATATTATATTTATTCATGTTTTTATTTATTCAAATATGACAAAGGTGCAGTTGACAACCAGGCTCAAATATCACCGCACCGATTCCATAATTATTTCTCGCGGAAGGAATTGACGATCTTTTCGCTTTTTGAATATGTTTTATTCATCTTTTTGTTATTTCAGACATGGTATTTGTTCGTTTTACAAAGCAGGCAATATTTGTCGTCACCTCTGTTCATCCAGTCATTTTTTTCGAAATGAATCTTGTCCATGTCGCACTGGATTCATTTGTTCAAATGTGTAAATAATTGTGATTGTACAAGTACATTAGGTAATTAATAGACAATTAATCAAGGAAAACACAATCCAGTCTCATTACTCAATGGCAATTTGAAAGCATGAGTTCACGCAATCGCGCACTTTACGTATGAATGTTGACCCTTTGAATTGCCTAGTGACTTCGAAACTTGAATTTGCCACATTATTTATCAGTGTTGACCCGTACATGCTAGATGGCAATAGAATCAATACATTGATGTTTAGCAATGTTAGTACAAGACATCTAATTGATTACAATACATGCTACATACGTTAAAAAGTTGTTGTAGACCTACATGTAAGTTGAATATTAATATTTTCGAATCTTAGCTGGTCGTATTCAATAAAACAAAAATAAATAATGTGTCAAGTTCAAATTATTGCTATTTATTAGGGGCAATACTTCACCAAAATGGCAGTTTAAACCTGCATACGATGTTTTGTTCTCAAAAGCCTCAAAGGCCAAATATGCAGTGAAAAGTATTGTAATTGTAAAAGCAAATGAAAGCTCATAATATCAATTTGACAGTTGGGGAAAACTATTAATAGTACAACGGCTCTGGGTCCAATATTTCACTATATTGCCCTGCGAAGTTACGTTATTAGTATTAATACCACCGTTAATGACCAGGACTGGAACAGCAAGAACATCTTACGCACTGAACGATATCTAATTTCCCGGGGAAAATTGCCGGTCATTATTTTCATTATTGACCGGCAATATCCACCGCCGCTAGGACGTCACATATTTGTCAGGTCGATATAGTGCCTTCCTAAACTAGCACAAAAACCCCTAGAACTGACCTGAGAAGGTGGTAATGATAGTAAATATTGCAACGAGACGGAAAGCTAGTAGGTGTAAATAAAGGTCAAACAGTCGAATTTTTTATTTTTTTTATTTATATAGTATTTTAGTCAGTGGCTCGCTCAACTTGACATTATGGGCCATTTTTAACAGAAATATAGGAGTTGACGTACATCGGTGTTACATAGTTGAAGGTATACAGCCAAGTGAGGCTCGCACGACTAATAGTATGTTGTTGGTGCTCCAAAGAATGACTCAGCTGGTAGAAAATGCCATGTCTAGATATTTCAGCAAATGATTTGATGATACATGAATTTTCATCTTTATTACAGAGATGATGACCAAAAAGTAAAGTGTTAGCCTTATTGTTATTGGCTCGTGTTAGAGAGTTAAATTTTTATCATTGGATATTCACGTGTTATTTTATCGTTAAGCAACTCGAAATCATCTACATAGAGGGGGCATCTGAAAAGAAAATGGTTGTGTGTTTCTGATTCCAGTTCGCAAGCGCACATTGGGGAATAAACATTATTTAAATCATGTGAGTGTAGTTGCGCTTTGAGGACTAGGTCGCATCGAAGTTGGTTCAAGAGTTTTTCCCGATGTCTGGTAAGATTTAATGAAAAACTTGCTATTATAGGAGTCGGTAGTGATTTTGAGGCCATTTACGTTTAAATGTATAAAGTGTGTTTGATTGTTAGATTTGCAGATGTAGATCATTATTTTATACTTCTGAAAACACATGATTTTTTAGTTTCAAGCGGTAACCAGTTCAGGCACTTGAGGACTTTGACTGAGCTAGATCCTGAAATGGTACCGGATATGATAATACCAGCTTTGTACAATAGTGAGTCTAGGGATTTTAATTTGTTTATATTTGCGCATCCATAGATTATATCACAAAAAGGTGTGGCCTTATGTAGGTATTGTGGATGTTTAATAGGTGGATACCATTAATTTTTGATTTTAAGACGTTCAGGGGATTGATTAATTTGTCGAATTTATCATTACTGCACAAAGTAATTTGCAACGTGTAAAAAATGTATGTACATTACTAAATCAATTGAAGGCGAGTTGATCCAATTGTGTCAAACACTCCATCCTTGCAATCAAGGCTTTCACCTTTTATTCACAGCAATTTGAAAAAGCTGCTGGTAAAGATGTACATTACATGGCGTTTATAAAATCTCACTCCTGAAAACAAATTACACCAGATGAAAATTATCTGGCTGATGATGTGTTCTCCATCACAATTGATGTCTTTTAGGCAGATCATGGGTCATGCAACCAATGTTTTCAACGTTGGCAGTCAATTTGTTGCATATGTTAATGTATAAACAGGAATAGGGAAGAAGAAAAATGGTCATATAGTTCAGGTGAAGCCGCCCAACTATTAACTTAAGAAATTAAGTCAAATGTATTTGAATTACTCCCTTGGCCCAAATGGCCCTCGTGGCTACTTGTTTACCCCGACTTTTTTAAACCTGGTCAAGCTCCTGCTTCTCAATGACTATTGCAAAAAATGAAAACCAAACGGCTGTGTCCACAACTGTACACAACTGCCAATGGGTGTGTAATTTATTATATTGCGACGTATTAAGCATTAGATATCTCTTCTAACCATAGCATTTGAAATTGCCGCTTTTATACACAATTTACTGCCTTCATTCACTATTCGAAATAGGGATGACCCATGGGTACAAATTATATTAGCCGTCTGAAAATCAAAATAATTATGTCAAGTTTTATGGAAAAAAACTGGCTATATTTATCGGTGTTGATAACCTCAATAAACAGAGAAAGGAGGGGGAGTTGTTTGCTATGAATCGGGGGAGTTTTTTCATGCATCTCGCTTATACTTTTCATCCAAAAAACATCAATGTACTTTAAAACATGTTATTGACTGTACGATTGCACCATATAATCCAAAATATATTTCTCATTTTTAAGGATTATCTCTGGATTAACACCCAGGGATTTTCATTTTTCAAACTTCGGAGGACTGGGAATCATAAATCATATTCGCTTTTGAATAGTGTAACTGCTGTTAATATAAATATAGCTTTCATGTATGCCAATTGCTTCTCAAATTGTGTAAATGGTACACTTCTTAATCCCTATAATTTTCACTTTGAGATCCCATAGAAATCCAATAGTACAGGTCCAAGCAGATTTTGAGATAACAGGAAAGTAAACCTTAAATAGACACCTTATTGGGTTGTTTTGGTTTAATTCGCAACCGAAAAAGGTGTGTTTTAAAGATTTTCTTTAGTATATAACTTCAATACATGGACGTGGATCACTGCAGAGGGTTCAATCAAATAAATCCTTGCATCACCGACAATTTCAAAATTCTGACGTGGATATTGATGACGCTTATTTCCCTTTGCCCGAAACTCATCGTAGTCACTTTATATACAAAATATTATTTGAATGAACTTATAATTTGAGTGACACTTTTGCAGGCCTGATATTGAAATGTCTTTTTTCTAGACTCACTTGACGCGTTAAATGTTAATTTGTCCATGTGACCCTTTTCATGTATATTCGATATCAGATCCTAGCTGATCTTCAATCTAAGGCCCATTGGTTATATTTCTCAAAGCATGGTCATAAATCCCTGCAAAACATATAAACAAGAATGGCTGATATGAATATGTGACATTTTTGTAAATGTCACAAAAGTCACGATAGGGTAATAGTCACATTCACTCAGTCACGCCATTGATCCGACTCCCATTGGTCCGAATCAAAATCGTCCGAATTTTAATCTCCAAAATCCAATGGTCCAAATTTCATTGACTTTAATGGTTTCGAACCGTTTGGTGTCGGACTAATGGGATTCGGATCATTGGATTTCGGTCGTTAGAGTTCTAACCAATAGGAATCGAACAATTTGGTTAAAGCCTAATACGATTTAGACAATTGGGATTTGGAAATTGGATTTCGGACCATTTGGCATCCAGACCATTTGGATTCCGACATTGGGGTTTTAGAACAACAGAGCAGGAGCAATGGGATTAGGACAAAAATAATCCAGGCTGTCGGGATTCGAACGATATAGTTTCTGACCAGTGGGATTTAGACCAATGGGATTCAAACCATTGGATTTCAGACCAATGGGTTTTGGACCATTGTGCTTCAGACCAATGGAAATCAGTCCATTGGCATTTTGACCATTGGGTTTTGCATCAATGGGATTCGGACGATTGAGTTTCAGATCAATGGGTTCCTGATCATTTGCATTCGGACCACTCATGATGTGTGTATGTATTTCCAAAATTAATCGAACCCTTGACGCATGTCCTTTAGACATACATTATGCAGGACTTCATAAAACAATGTATTTCGAAAAACAATTTAATCGTTAATATCAATATGCGTTGCCATATCCTAAAATCGGAAGATGTTAAGTTTAATCAAACATTGATATTTCATACTCACTTTACTTATGTTTAACTTTCATATAATTATGATTAAGTACGGAAATAACATATCTCATGTTAAATCGTTACTGTTAAAATGTCATCAATTTCAATATTTTGACTGTAAGCTGTTATCTTTGGTTAATTGAGCAGTATGTATCATTTTAGATAAACTACTAGCTAAAAACTTAATATATTTGTAATTAACAAAAAGTTTCATCTTCCAAAAGTAATCCGTCAGAATCCTTTTAAACCTATGAGAATATTATGATACAAGAGTGCATTCCTGGAATACTTTTATTCATTCGATATGAGAGGTTAAGCACGATAATGATAATTGTGATCGCCTCACTGAACGAATATAGAAGAGATGAGAGATTTTTTTGTTCGTTCATTCGCGATCGTTCATCCGTTCGCCAGCCTGACCGTTTTTTAGTCCGGCGCGGGCTACGGATTTGATTCAAATTACATACTAGGCTTGTGCTTTATGGATGTAGGACCTCTCCTCGATAACGAATGAATTTGATAATTGAAATACTTTTTTCAATTATCTTTTTATTCAAATTTTATAAGCTGATAGCAAGAACATAACCAAAATGTAATGCTGTAAGGCCAGAATATAATTATTGGGTTACCATTTTCAGTAATCGATATACAGTTTAACAAAGGCATTTCAATCAACTCCTTGTGTAATAATGAATAATATTGCGGTGCTCTTTCCACAAGAATTTCTTTTTGTGAAGTTCAATCAATCAAAAATATTTATTTGGCTATTGGAATGCGTGCAAATGTGGAACTAATGTATATTTATACTGTAGCCTTTATAGTAGTTTACAACAACAACTTCTCGATTTAGCGCCAGAATAACTTGGCACACGCTACCATGGTCAGGTGACCTTAAAAAGAGCGCAAAAATAACAACATTTCAGAGGTTGACAGTATTATCTTAATAATTCGTGTTGTATGGGAAATATCACAAGCTTTGTAGTCAAAATAACAAAAGGGATGTTATTTGTACTAAATACAGGATAATAAGAGATTCTGAAATTGGTTTTAGTACAACTTAAAAACTGATATAATACATATAAAAAACATGTATGCATACTGGTATATGGAAAATGGATGAGAGTAAACTACAGGATTAGAAAACAAATAACTACTACATACTTAACATATCGATTGTTATGGAAAATGTTGCAGCGTCCTTGTAACGTCATTGATTTCAGTTCAGTTATCATTTGTACTCATGGTGAATAAGTTTAAACATATGAACGCCCGGGAAAGTGTCTGATGTTGCGTCGAAAAGTCGTGAGGAATATAAAATTTCACTGAAAATACAGTTTTCAAATTGCGACTTGTAAATCTCTGGAAATATTACATTATTATTTAAATGATCTAAAACTGTTAAAAAATTGATTCAACCCTGCTTGGACAAACAATTTCCAAAATCAACATGTAGTTATCTCGGTATTTACCCAAACAAATTATGAGTAAAATTAATTTTAATTATATGCAACTATCCGCCGGTATATAATTAAACATGTATTTTTCCACTTAAAATTCAAATTTGTCTTTTCAAAAACTCTTCTATTTTCAGGAGTCGTAGAACCTGTCACTATATGTGGAGTCATTCATAGCAGTAGTAATACTATTGCCTCTTTCTGATAGATATATAATATTACCTTACCCATGGCAATCTATTTTATAAAACCTAAAAGATGAATTCATAATTTTAATTTGCCCTTCAAGAGCTAAATTATGCATTTTGTTCGTTATGTATTTTCTAAACTACCATAAAATATTCTTTGTTGAACTAAGGACAAATACAAATCACTTATGTTCGATCTCTCAAGTTCAATAAATAATACGAAGCAGCCTGACCCGGCCGTTGTTTTTGAAAAAGGAAATATGCTAGACAAATAGTAATTAAAACTACATTAATTTGTTCACGGTTGTTTTGTATGTTTTCATTTCCTAAATAATATGAACTCGTGTTGTTCTAAACTTTTCTTGTTAACGACCTTCGTTTTTATTGGCAAAAACCTTAGTGGTTGAAAATGAGTATTGATATAAACAGGAAATGCATAATGAAATTGCCATCTACAGGGTGTCAAAAAACAACGACAGCCCGCTCTACAGCAAAAAAACTTTATGTTTTATGGTGTGTCATTCCATTTTAAAGATGATTCAATTCCGGAGTTACCTGGAAAGTCTCACGTGATAAAACTCTATATTGGGAAAGCTACATAGTTTTAAAGTTTGCTGCTTCAGTACTTAGTTTGCTACTTTTTATTGGTTAAGGGTCAAATCTTGGAAATGATGAATATGTATGAAATAGCCCAGATCTCAACTGCACTGAACATAAAGGGTTCAATTGTTAATTTCAGGGTACAGGAATTTTTGAAACAGATACAAAAAGGATATAATTCCTAAAAATGTTGTCATATATGTATATTTATATAGTGGTGTGAGACCTTAATCGATAACTGTGGAGGTATAACATACATGTGTGACATCCGGTTTAAAGAATATAGAACAATTTAAAGTTGTAACTGCTGTTTTCCCTGCTATTCATTATTGATTATTTACAAAGTAAATAGTTGTTAATAGCGTAGCGACATTTTTATTATCTTACTATAACTTATTATTAGCGCATGCGTATTTTCATCCGATTTACACTTGTTAGTCATAGTTGAGTAAAGATTTTTGAAATCATATCCATCCAATTACGCTGCTGTTCGGTCAGTAAGTGGTGATTTTAAAAACTACTAAAAAATCAGTTGTAAATCTATGAGATTATATGATACAAAAAAGCTGGAATAGCTCAGGTAACTCGAGAATCAAATTGTCCTTAAAATGAGATATGACACACCATGTAACATTAATTACTTTTCCCTGTAGAGGGGGTGCCATTGTTTTTTTGACACCCAGTATATTCAGAAATTAGGTAGGTGTATTTTGTCGTCTGTGAACGTTTTAGTACTTCAATATTTAATACATGGCAATAGACTCATCACATTTCCAGTATACTGGTCAGTACAAGGGCCGCTCAAAAAGTTGTCCTTTTATCATGCGAAGGTTATGGCCGTCACCTTCGCATTCAAGATGGCGGAGGAGAAGTGGCGATTTCGGTCGTTTTAGTTTCAATGGAATTAAAGCATTTCATAGTTGATGCAGTGCCAGGGAAACTATATCTTCAAGTATTCTAGTATGATCAATAGTTCATATTTTGTGCGTATGCGCCATAATTCAACGATATCTTCCACCGTTTACTTAGAAGTAGCACAAGACAAATAAGTAAAATAAAGTAAAACTAAATGAAGTAAAAATGATTTTTGGAAATCCTGTCTGTCCAGAGAAAGCTATATGAGATCGTACAGGGTGTTAAAAAAAACGCAACCCAAAGAAATCGCTCTATCTTGAAAAATACTGGTTCAATTATGTTCATATTTTCAGGAAATAAAGAGGAGACTGTGTATGTATAGATCTTGTAAATAGTTAGTTGTAAAACATGATGCCTTGGACACCTGCTCAAAAGATAGCTGTACTAGGAAAATAGGAAAAACGCAGTCAGGGGTGACTGCAACCGCAAAAAAATTAAATAACTTCCTAGCCATAGTATTTTGGCTCTTCAAATTTGGCACAAATCATCTTCATTCACTGTATGGCAAATCTGTAGAGTGAAATTAAAATCACTTCAGGGACTTTACAGTCATGGTTGAAATGCCTTCAAATCGCAGTCAAACGCCCTGGTTCAGGGAGACTTAAGAAGGCATTTTGACCATGACTGTAAAGTCCCCCTGGAGCGGTTTTGATGAAACTTCACAAATTCATCACACATTGAATGAGAATAATTTGTGCCAAATCTGAAGTGCCAAAACACCATGGTTAGAAAGTAATTTGGTTTTATTGCTGTGGCAGTCACCTCTGACTGGGTTTTCATATTTTCCTAGTACAATTGCCATTTGAGCAGGTGTCCAAAACATCATGTTTAACAAATAACTGACAACAGGAGCTATACATGCACAGTCTCTTCTTTCTTTTCCTGAAAAAAATGTACATAATTGAATTTGTATTTTCCAAGATATAGTGATTTTCCATTCGCGTTTTTCGTGTCCAAGACATCATGTTTTACAACTAACTAACAACAGAGGCTATACACAAACAGTCTCCTCTTTATTTCCTGAAAATCTGAACATAATTGAAGTAGTATTTTCCAAGATATAGCGATTTCTTTGGGTTGCGTTTTTTTTGAACACCCTGTACTTGTGGCATAGAAGATCATTATAGTGCTTGATTAGCACAGCCATTAATGAAATTAAACAAATTAACAATGTTTCAATGTCTTTTAAACCTAAGATTAATACTTTGCTGGGTAAAAAGAGAATATCATTTTCACCCAAAATTCACCCAACACCATATATAATGTCTCTCTCGACTGACTATATAAAATCGTGAACTTATTCAGGCATTACTGATACTTATTGTAAAATTATCGGTTCGGATATTATCCTGAAATCTTGATATTTTGCTGTGTGTTAATGCGTGATGAGTCAATCTATATGTCTATTTTCTTATAACATACATCCTGGAACATAGATCCTGGAACGTCATCCATTACATATGAAGTTGATATGTCAAAATATAAATCTCCCTTTTATAAATGTGTGACGATCTATGGTATACTATTGCTACATTTTTTTTTTTTTTTTTTTTTTTTATAAAATCAAACTTTATTAATAAACATATTTTACATTACATGCATACAATAAGATAAAATACAATTATAGAAATTTCAAGTTACATTACATCTTTCTGATCATTATTTCATTATCAAAAATAGCTTTTACATTACTAGCTGTATTGACCCTTTTTTTAAAATCATGTATAGCTTTTTTAATTACCAATGTTTTAAGTAAATCTTCTTTTTTAACCATTGCATTTCCAATTCTTTGATCATTTGTAACATTCACATCATCCCAAATTGATTTAATACAGTCACAATTGATAAAGAAGTGGTCAATGTCATCTTTTACATGTGCGTTACAAAAGTTACAGATGTCAGAGTTTTCAATGTTACATTTCTTCAAATAAATATTTTGAGGGTAAATACCATGTAAAATTTTCCATTGAATTACCAAAAGGGTAGTATCGGTTGTACATTCAAAAAATTGAGACCAGACTTTATCGTTTAGAATCTCACCATTAAATTTTATGTCACACTTTCTCTCTAAAACAATTTTTGTTCTCACAATTCTTGTGTTTAAAAGATGGCTCTCAATGCCTTTAAAAAATAATTTTTTTGTACAGGGTGTTTCCATTTCATATTTGATAAGGAGATCTTGTGTTAAACATGCTTTGAGTGCATTATATTGAAGAATTGTTTGGCCATTTCTCCCTATTTTCTGGACAATGTTATCATATGCTAACATTTCCCTATCCTGGACAACATCTGAAATATATGTAATACCCTTTTCAATCCAGTTTTCAAAAAATAATGGAGAATTATTGAGAGTTACACTTTCATTGTTCCAAATAATGCTCTCATTTTTAAAATCATTGTGTTTTAACCATACATGTAATACATTTTTATAAAAATTACTCAAGTTATGCAAACCTTTAATTCTATCAAAATCTATGTTTGAATTAAAAATACTGAGTCCATTACCCATTTTTCCATACATGTACATGGGTAAGCCTCTCCAGTGACCATTGCCTCTTTCTTGCAACTTTTTAACCCATTGTGTTGTATAAGCTATTTGTAAATCTTTAGCATTTATCATTTTTAACCCTCCATATTTATATTCTTGTACCATTACATCCCTTTTCACTTTGTCAGGAATCTTTTTCAATTCATCCTCTTTAAATCTGCCTTTTGCCCAAATAAATTTAAACATCATTGTATTAATTCTATTCAAAAGTTTGTCAGGTAGAATGAAGGCTTGCATGAGATAGGAAAATTGTGATAAAAGTAAAGATTTCACTATAACAACCTTTCCCATAATTGTTAAGTACCTTCCAGACCACGATTTCATAATGTTTTCACATTTTACAAATTTTGACTCAAAATTCAAGTCATTATCAATAACATGAGTTGAGGTACTAAATGTTACACCTAACAGCTTTATACAGTTATGAGGCATTATTTTCCATTGCACATCTCCATGTTTTTCTCTCCTATTTTTCCATTTTCCTAACCACATTGCCTCTGTTTTCTTTGTGTTGATTTTAAGGCTTGATAAACCATAAAATGTGTTAAAAATTTCAAGTACATTATTAAAAGACTTAATGTCATGCACAAAAACAGTTGTGTCATCTGCATATTGTAAAACTTTGGTTTCATCATGATTTCCAGGGGCTTTGATACCTTTAACCTCACTGGATTGTCTTAGTTTACAAGATAAAAGCTCACATGCTATTAGGTAAATCATCGGAGATAAGGGGCAGCCCTGCCGAATGCCACGCCCTAATTTGATGTCACCTATAAGCCAGCCATTGTTAAAAATATGATTATGTCCATTTGTATTAATGACCTCAATCCATTTTATAAATTGGGGACCAAATCCAAAATATTCTAAAGAGTATAACATGAACTCCTTTGAGATTGAATCAAAACATTTTTCGTAATCAATTGCAAGCATAATGCCCTGTAGGTTATTTGAATCTATATATACCATTAAATCATCAATACCTCTTAAAATAGTAGCTGCACTACGTTTCTTTATAAATCCTGACTGGTCTTCATGTACTATTTCAGAAATGACCAATCTCAATCTGTTAGCTAACACTTTGGCCAGTATTTTGTAATCTACATTTGTTAATGTTAAAGGGCGCCAGTTTTTAAGGTCATCCCTAGGTAAATCTTTTTTTGGAATTAAAACCATCAATCCAGTTTTTTGAGAACATGATAATTCACCTTTTAGAAAACCCTCATTCAGTGAATCTACGACTAAATTGCCAATCTTATTAAAAAATACCTTATAGAAAGCAGCTGTAATACCATCCAGTCCAGGGCTGGCTTCATTTTTCATATTTTTCAATGCTGCTGTACATTCCTGGTGTGTTACAAGACCTTCACAAGTTAATCTATTTTCATCATTAAGTTTCTGAATATTTACATCATGTAAAAAATCATCAAGATTTGCTTTCCTAAATACAATTTTCTTTTCATATAATGCATTATAAAACCTGTTTATTTCTTCTACAATCTGGTTCTGGTTACTTACATTTTGACCATTAATTTTCAATGAATTTATGTTCTTTTTATTTCCCCTAGCTTTCTCTAATTGCAAGAAGTATTTGGTACTTTTTTCCCCTTGTTCATACCACTGTACCTTGGACCTTATCTGAGCCCCTTTAGCTTCAACTGTTGACAAAATTTCAAATAACAATTTGCATTCATTAACTCTCTGATTCAAAATATTATCATTAGGATTTTTACTTAAAACCTTACATGCTTGATCTAACTTCTGTTTCGCAGTTTTGATTTTACACTTATTTACATGGGCTAGATGTTTACTATAACCAATAGAGAAATCTTTAATCTGTGTTTTACAATAATCCCAGAGTATTTGTTTATCTAGATTGTTAACATTAATTAATACCCTGTCAACAATTTGGTTTATTTCATTTACATAAGTTTGGTCAGTGAGTAAGCTATTGTTTAACTTCCAGTAGGAAGGACCCTTCTCATTTTTATCCCATGTTACAGTAGTAGTAACACCTCTATGGTCAGATGTGGGCATATCTGTAATATTGGAGCACATAATTTTATCAAATACACAATCATTAGAAAAAATATAATCAATACGCCTCATAATGCTTTTACTTTTATGCTTCCAAGTGTAGCTTTTTTCATTAATGTTATACAATCGCCATACATCATTCAAATCATTATTCTCAACAAATTGTTTAAAAGCGTAAATATCATTTTTGTTGTGACTTTCTCCAGCTAAGTTATCATTTTTCTCATTCAACACACAGTTAAAATCACCACAAATTATTAAATTCATATCATCTTTATTAACATTTTTAACGACATTCTGAAGTTCTTGATAGAATATAACCTTATCCTTTGATTTGTTCGGTGCATAAATGCAACCAACCACGAACACCTCATTCTCATACGTGAATTCCACAAATAAAAGTCTGTCTTGTTTTACAATAACCTGTATATCTTCAATTCCACAATGTTTATCTATTAATATTATTTCTCCCTTACTGTGCTTGGTTCCGGGGTTTGCAAATATTTTGCCTCCCCATTCTTTTGCCCATGTATCTATATCATTTTGTGTTATATATGATTCCTGCAAGCAGGCAATGTCCATTTTAGCATTTTTAAGATATCTAAAAAATGCATGTCGCGTCATCCTATTCCGAAGTCCTTGTACATTTCCTTGGTATATGTTAAGCATAGAGTGTTTATATTATCTATTGGTATATCATGCTTAGTCCTTGTCATCTGGCGCTGCATTTATGATCTCACTCTGTATAATTGCTGAGTTGTTCACTGGTGAAATAGAACCTAGTTTGTGTTTCTTATCTTCATTTGGGTCAATAGGGGGGCTTGCTGCTGACCTCTTCAGGTTAAAGTTAGGCAGAGAACCTGACTTCTTAAGAGGATTCATAACTTGTCTTTTTCTTGCTTTTACTGCAGCGGTACCTGGTTTTGTGAATTGTGGTTTCACGTTGTTAGGTGCTGCTGCTGATACTGCCTGAGTCCCGGATGTAGAGGGTTCTGGTTTACTCATATTATTAGCCGCATCCTTTGGGGCTGGATCAGTGGGTTGTTGTGGGCCTAACTCAGTCGCAACCTGTGCAGATTCAGGGCAGTCAATTTGGCGATGCCCTACGATGCCACATTTCCAACAGGTGGTGTCGCGCTTCTTACTCCTTGGACACTCAGATTTCCTGTGGCCCTGGATGCCACATCCGAAGCAGGTTATAACAGATCGAGAGGGACACTGCTGTGTATCATGGTCCTTACGACATATACGACAGTTGATCGGTTGATTATCATGGTATATCACAATGTTTACATCAATCAGCGACCCATCTAATGGGTCAGCCATAGAGTAGGTTGTGTATCGATTCTGTGGTGAAGTAATGTTCTTGGCGTAACAAAATCTATGTCCTGTTAACAGCCCATTTGTTTGGTCTTTCGGGCCTCTTGAACGTTTGTGCCATTGCACTTCAGATGCCCGTTCAGCAAATGTATTTACCCATGCTTCAATCTCCTGGTTTGACACATGAAGGGGGATACCATGAATCGAAATGCGTGTGTGTTTTCTGTGTTTGTATTCGAGAGATTCCTTTTCCATTTTGAAGTCGCTCAGGCCATATTGCCTATTATTTACAGTTGCATAACCCATTGAGACAAGTTTAAGCTTTGTAGCTTGGGAGTCAGTGTAGATGATATATGCATTCTGGTAAAGTTGTATTCCAAGAATGTTATTTACACTGATTTTTCCACTGCCCAAGTTTAGTTCACAGCTTTTTAAGATTGCATCTCTCAAATCCAGTTCAGTTATTCTACCAATGCCTTTCGACTCCAGTTTGATCCATAAATCAATATCACTCACTTTATCTTGAATATCCATAATTGCGTTTTTGAGATGGTCCCTAAGCTATATTGCTCAGCACTAGTCTTACTGTACTGTGTATTGCTAACTATGTCACCACTGTTCAATACAGGTAAGGCTAATCACTGACTCTATACATGAACAATAGAGCCAGCATATAAAAGCACATATAAAAATGTCAGCTCAAAAATAATACAGCAGTGCAGGAAAAGTTTAGATTGATATTCACCTTTATCCACACTGTATGTCCTCACAAAATTCGCACAATGCGGCCACTGACTATTTATAAACAATATCCTACAGTTATATCCTATATAGTCAATATATTTCATGAGAATTTTGCACTATTTTGAAGACAGATCTTTCCTACATTTTTTCCTCCTTAGGGGGTCATCTCTTGAATGATACTATTGCTACATTATTAGGTAGTGGTCTTACTGCCTGGGTTACATTTGCTCCGATCCATCGGCCGGCACCCGGCCGATTGAGTGTCTTGTTCAATATTGTATTCAGTTTTGAACAAAATACTCAATTGCAATCGGCCGGGCGCCGTAGTGAAAATCTGAGCAAATGTGACCAAGGCATTGCACAAGGATCTCAAACCTGTTTTTTTAATAGAGACGGTTATGTCCTATCGTTATTTCATATGAACATTGTTTTGGAAGTTGTTCAATCACTTATGTGGATCTCCAAGTAAGGTGAATCGCTTAGCCAGGGCAGCTTGACCTGGCCTTGAATTTGAGGTTTAACCCTAATGTGTTTATTCATAACAACTCGTAAGGGGGTGATTTGGCCTACCCATCTGCGATTTTAATAAACTTTATTCGAATAACTTTGCAGAAAATATTAAATTTTTCAGAAAATAGGCCATCAAAGCACAAATCGAGGTCAATTTTATCCTAGTACTTTTTGCAATTTTTTTTAATCTCGAACATAGAGAAACTTATATAACACAGTTTGTTTATGACCTAATTTGATGACCTTGTCCTTTAACCTTAAAAATTCACTTTTCAGACCTCAGTAGATCTTTAGTTATATGGCTGGCCTAAATTTGAATCCAAAAGTCAACCTATTTAAAACGTTGACCTTATTTCCGAGTAGGCTGGTCATATATCCTAACTGATGATATGATCAGATTTACCCAAAGTATTCTAGTTACTGAAAAAACATGATGAGTTGAGGATAAGAATACAGGCAAAAGCAATACAACTTGCAATCGAGAGTCTAATAACAGCAAAGGTGATTATTTATGTATGTAATATAGTCAATCCTAATTAAGACTTGCACAAAAACACTGCCATTGGTTAAAGAGATACAAAATGTACCCCATCCGCTTATAATATATCGACTAATAGCTGTGTGCTTGCAGCTAGTAAAGATAGAACGCTTAACATTAGAACTATACTAGACAGTTTAGCAGAACACGTTGCAATTGATATTCATATTAACAAAAAAAAATTAAAATTAATAAATGACTTTCATTGAAAATCTGTTTGAAAGAGAATAAAAATGTTTAATAGCTTAATAAACGATAAAAAATTCCAAACGATACACTTGGTGACAAAGAGCGCTGTTTTAGATTAACCTTTAAGAAAAAATAAAAACAGTGGACTTAGTATGACTAAATGGACGCAAAGATTACAATAATGAACGACTAATGGTACATATGGTACGTTATTACCAATATGTATAAATACCTGGTATAATTCAAATTTGCATTTACACTTAGGCGTATCCTCGTAGATTTAGAGTGATGTATAGTTATCAACATATGATTTGTTCACTATGGTGGCGCGTTCTCGAACGGGAAAGAAGGTATGTTTAAAGAATTGTGTACTTACACATATTATTTTTGACATGTTGAACATGCAATTGAGTTTGAATATTATCCAAATGATTTATGTATTGATGGTTCAAATGCTCAATTATGTGATTTTGTTTATTCTATACTTCATAAATGTATGTACTCTATAAAGAAATGCATTTTTAACACATTGATGGCATCTTATCGGGATTTAAATGTATTTGGCTAATCAAACTCATGTGATCCCTTTGTTCTTTCATACAAACAGGGATTTTGGACTTTGGGGGTATTTGATAAAAAGAGGAAAATTGATTGAATGTTCCCCTATAATCAATAACAATGCATCGTTTTCTAGGAGGAGGTCCTTGATTATACTCCTCAGAAAGCCAAGGACCAGTCTTTTTCCTCATAGGTTTACATGTTAAACCCCATATTTTTTCAAACTCTATTTTCTAAGCCCGAAACGAAAGAAAAACTAATAATGTAAATCGATATGTACCTTGACTCTATTCTCTATATTTCAGGAAGTTTTCAATTCAATCTCTATTACAATAGGTCAAAAAATGATGTCAAAGTTGAGGAATTCAAAAATGGCAGAAGCCATGTAACCAAGGGGAAATGGTGGGTTAGGGGCAAATCAGATTTTTGGATATCTATTCGGTTAAACATTTATTAATAATAATTTCTGAGTAGACAATTGAATTGTTTCACTTTCTGCATGTTTAGTGTTATACTTACTTTGTGAGAATCACCGATATAGAGCATCAACTCATTTTGACCCCCTGTGTTATTTCAATGTGAGGTTTATTGAGAACTGATTGAAATGAAATGATGTAAAACCTGGAGAAACAAATCAATCAACCCTTGTAAGATGCCACCATTGATTTACAATTCAAGGTAGTTAAAATGTAATCGGTTTTTTCGCCTAAACTTTTCATCACTGTGTAATTCAGGTGCTGCATAGGAAAATTCTCAAAAATATGGTAACTATTCCGTTGCGATGATAAAAAGAAAAGCGGTAGAGGTAAAGACGCATTGTGTGACAAAACATACAATTGACTGTAATGAGCAAAATAACAAAACGCAATTAGTATTTGACCACATCATTAATGATAATGGAACATCCAATGATAAATACTGATACAATGGCCGATGGAGAAAACGCAATGCAGATTGTAAAAGCTGATGTTGAGAGAAATGCTGACAATATAAATATGGAAGACACAGAATTCGTAACGCAGACTGGTAAATTTGATGATAAGAAAAATACTGACAATACAAATAGAGCAGACATAGACAGAGTAACGCAGGCTGTAAATGTTGATAGAAGTAACGTCAAAGAATCGAGTACTTTCAAAAAGATTGGAAGCCCGGGCATGGTAATTGCTGTTGACATAGATGGGCCAAATATTGAGAGAGCAACAGAAGGCACGATAACTGAACAGGCTCTAAATGATGAACACATTGTGAACGATAGGATGAATATTGAAGAATTGATGTCGGACACGCCAATAGTAACTGACCAGACTCAATATAACGACACGATTGCTGATGCCTGGGAATTCAAATATAATTCGCTGAAGAAGCAAGTATCGAAATTTTGCGCAAGTCACCTCCATTCAGAGTCTTCTCCAGGTCCGCAATGCTAAATCTGTGATCGTTCGAATGATTTGGTTTCTCATAACCCTGTTTGTTAGTAGCCTAACGATAAAAGGAGTCCTTGAAATCACTCAGATGTACCTCGGTTATCCCAGTGAAGATATTCTGTATAGCAGGGAGGAATTGGTAACATTTCCATCAGTTACAGTTTGTGGGGTAAAACCTGTTTTCACAGTTGGGCATATTGGAAAACACTATCGTCCTTCAACACAAACGGGCGATACCGACAGTGCTTGGATATATCATGATTACCGTCTAAAAATGTTGGAATCTCGAGCTTTTTCAGATGAAAAGGAGAAAGATCAGGAATGCATTAATGCTGTTATGCGAAGAATAGTTTCCAAAGAAAGATATATAGAAAACCTTCACGACTGGAACAATTATCGACTCAGAATGTATGACGACCTCATTTTAGAATGTCGCTTTAAAGGGAAACCATGTGACAAAAGAGATTTTAAACAAGTACTGCTTGGACGCTATGGCAACTGTTTTATGTTCCAACCAAATTCCAAAGATGGCAGGGATATCTTAAGTGAACCTGGGCCAGATGTTGGTTTGAACCTAATGTTGTTCACAAACGGCTACTCGCCTCTGGATGAATTTACAGCTTCAGATACATTTAAAGTTTTTAGACTGACAACCTCTACTGACTCATCAATACTTGACGAATTCAACAGTGAATTTTCAACAGCAAGCGATGGAATCAGGTTATTCATTCATGCTCCTGGGACTATGCCTGATCCTGAAAAGGATGGAATTGACCTTTCCGCTGGAACATTCAGTTCTATTGGTCTCGCACAAGATGTACGCACTTTATTGGAACCCCCACATGGACATTGCACAAAAGAACGATTCAACAAACACACAACCTACACGTATACTCAGAACATGTGCCTCAGACAATGTCAGCAGATTGAAACAATAAAAAGATGTAAATGCATGAATCCAAAACTCCCTTTACCACCACATGCCGAGAAAGCACATACAATCCAATATTGCGGATACAAAATGAGACAGGAATACGTAAAGGAATCTACAAGGGAACAAACTTATGGTAAATATTTCGAATCAGAAGAAGTCCAATTTGACTGGAAAATATTCAATGAAAACTTTCAATTGTATGAGTGTGAAAAGGAAGTAGCAGAACTGTTTTCTCTTGGTGGAAAGAACTGTGGTTGTAAGCGAGAATGTAAAAGCACGGTGTATTATCACTTAAAACACTCGATTCCATGGCCAAATGAAAAATATTATAAAGGTCTCAAACAAAGAAATTTCATATCGTTCCTGAGAAACCATCCAAAAGTAGGTCAATTTCTGAACAAAACTTATTGGTCAGGGACAGGACTAAGTCGTCTAAATATTTGTTTGACGGGACATAACTTGTTTTCAACTGAAACTTATGATTCCGCCGTGCAAAATGGTGAGTATCCATATCTCACTTGTCCACGGCCCACTTGCAACTTTGAAGAACTTCTGTCGTTGGACAGATGTTCCCCCATTATAAACTGGTACCCATTTTTCAACAAATTCATTGAAACAAACTTCTTGAAAGTTAACGTATATTTTAGTACTTTAAATGTGAACAGAATTGCTGCAGAGCCTAGCTACCCATTCAATAAATGGTTATCTGATTTTGGGGGTATCATCGGGATGAACATGGGTATGTCAGTTGTGTCTCTTGTAGAGTTAGGATACCTAATGGTATCAATGGCCTTTATTCTTTACTGCAAGCATAAAAGGGGCAGGTAGACATCACTTTAGTGTTTGATATCGATTGATCAGACATTATATGTCTTTTGCAAAAGGGTATATGCAGTATGGTTTCCGAAATGATGTACCCTATCCAAAAGAAAAGGTCAACAAACATTATTCGGCATGAAAACAATACATACATATATATTATCAATAATATCCACGTGCTCTTTTTGTAATATCCGACACTAAGTATCACACGTGCAGATGACTTGTGATATGTATTTTTTATTTTCATCGTTCATTTCCATTTGTACAATTATTTCACATACATACAATCATTTGGAAATCCTTTTAGCTATAAAATGTCCTTACATATACAGCTCCTGTTCAAGTAAGCACGCTTTTGGGATGTTGTCAACATTATAACTTTTTTATGGGCACAGTATTATTTACGCAATTTCAATATTTGTTTCTTAATTGTATATATAGAGGATATCCTATGATTTATGAGTGATATCTAAGTTCAGTAATATTTTGAATCTTTTCATAATATTTGACCAATTGATTGATATTCATTATTCCGTCTTTGAACAGCTCACGGTGTAACATATTAATTCCCAAGAAGAAATAGGTCGTGTTATGATATCTTTTTCACATTTATAATTCTCTACAAAGTCGCGGAGTTATTTAACTCAGAAATCAATTGTTTATGATTTTTTTGAATGTGATCTCTTTTACTTAAACTTTCAGAATAAAATATCATACTAGCTAATATAGTAACATCGAAGTAAGAACTATTTTTGTGTTCCTATACTATTGGAGATATGTTCCCGATACAGAAGAAATGTTATTGGAGATTGAATTGGATTTGGAATTCAAAAGTGTAAATTTTATCAACCATGATACGTGATATCCTCATTTTGAGACTCGATCATAGCCCGCATTTACCTGTTATTTGCATGTGCATGGACTATGATAGATCTCTTTGTAAGGCACCTACAGTCGTATTCCTTCAATTTTGTTCATCGTAATATTCCGCGAACTTTAATTACTAATGACAGGTTCCTGGGTTACCATGACGTATTGTAATTCCGAAAAGTAGATAAAATAATTGCAAAGATGATTACTCATGTACATTATAAGTGATACGAACTACAACACGCGCTAAACCTACTCCTACCCATTAAATAGAGTGAAAATGGTAATAAAAACAAAATGTATCACCGTTTTAAATAATTGGGCTTGCTAAGTAACCCTGATGTAATGTTATTCCAAAAATAGATACAAAAACACAAATGTATACAACATGTCTCAATCAATGGGTGATCCTATATACTGCAAATTTTTCATCCTGAATGCCCCAGACTAATTAGTTGAAAATACAATATTTTAAGAGAAAAAGTCAATGTGGCCGCCTTAAGATTTAGCAGGACTGCCCAAAGACTAAGTGGTTTGGGATTTTTAATACAAAGAATCATTCGATCTGTGAACTGTTTTGCCAGGAAACATGTAGATATGACTTTACAGAGAGGATTTCAGGATGGAAAATCCAAAATGGCCACCTTAGAATTTACCCAGAATGCGGAAAAACTAATCGGTTCCAAGATTTTCATACTAAGAATCATCCTTGAAATTGATCCATCAAACAGTAAACCTGAAAACGCAAAGACAAGACTTTACAGACACGATTTTAGGAGGGAAAATCCAAAATGGTTGCCTTATTATTTACCCAGAATGCTGATAAACTAGTTAGCTCTAGATTTTCATATTATAAATCATTCCTTAAAATTTGAAATCGATCCGTCAAACTATTATCCTGAAAATGGGCAGACAAGCCTTCACGACACGATTTTAGGACGAAAAACCTGAGTGGCTAACTTAAAATTTACGTATAATGACGAAAAAAGTAATCAGTTCTAGATTTTGGATTCAAACATGACCGTGCTCTATTCGAATTTCTCAACCAATCAGAATGCAGCATAATCAATATAGAACGTTCTCTAATTCTCCATAGATGCACGACCATGCTCTATTCAATCTGCAATTTGCATTGTTTTGAGTGACGTCACATCTCAGCTGCACATCTGGGTTTTTCCGGCCGACTTCAGAATCTTGACAGCATGCGTATTCTTCCTTCATGCCCGTTCCACAGACACGGCTTTTACTAATTTTTATGTTTGAATCGGAATAAATAATGATAGGCCATTCAATATGGTGAAATTCAGCACTCGTTGGACAGAATGTTAGTACAAATGCACTCACCTTCGGTTCGTGCTTTGTACAACATTCTGTCCAACTCGTGCTGAATTTCACCATATTGAATGGCCTATCATTATTTATTCCTTAAATAGATCCCTCAAACAGTTAGCCTGAAAATGCATAGACAAGACATTACAGACACGATTTTAGGACGGAAAATCCAAAATGGCTGCCTAACACCCACCAAGGATGTAGAAAAACTAATCACATCTAGATTTTCATACTAAAAATCATCCCTAAAAATTTGAAATTGATCCGTCAAATGGTAAATGAGAAGACAATACTTTACCGACACAATTTTAGGACGGAAAATCCAAAATGGCCACCTTAAAGTTTACCCAGAATGCCCAAAAGGAGTCAGTTCTACATTATCGTACTAAGAACCATCGCTGAAAATTGAAATTGATCCGTCAAATTGTTAACCAGAAAATGCGTAGACTAGACTTTACAGACAAGATTTTATGACGGAAATCCAAAATGGCTGCCTTGACATTTCCCCAAAATGCCAAAGAACTAATCAGATCTAGAGTTTTATAGTAAGAATCATCCCTGAAAATGATCTACCCAACGGTTCACCTGAAAACACGTACGTGAGACTCTACGACAAGATTCTAGGATGGAAAAATCCAAAATGGCCGACAATAAAAAAGGGATAATATATTTTTGCTGAATTATTTTTACAAAATTATCGCATATAACTACTGTTGACAATAAAACAGGCTTTTACAACAAAGTATACCTGCAATTATTTATAAAGATACTAAATAATTAACGTATGAAAACTCAAACAAAGTATTATCGCGCGCTTACTTTTAAGACATTCAAAATGGCTGCCATGACTGAGCTAACAGGTCCAAAACCTAGTCAGATGTAGAATGAAGTAAGCTGAACAAGATGTTAACGTTTTTTGTATGCACTAAAAAGTTATCTCTGTAGTGGTTTTGGAGAAAACCGCCGGACGAACGTACGTACGTACGGACGGACGGACCCGCCTAGGCCGACAATATGGCCCCACCCTAAGTTGTGAGGACATAAAAACTAGATCGCTTAAATTGAACTAAGTTCAATTCTAGACTCCATATTCCAGATTTTTTATTAAAAAGTGATTTTGACATCTGATATCGATTAATAAATGAGAAAAAGTATGTGTATATTCTATTCTTACTAAGTTTATAAAAGCAAAATCTTGTACCTTTTCGGGAGATAAAGTCATGAATAAACAGTTTTTAGTATAAAAACAAAATATTTAAATGAACAAAAGATAATCCCTCATTAAATTCCATTTCTTGCATTTTCATGAGGCCTGGAAAGTCCCGTTGAAAACGTTTGATACGGTAACAGATATCATAACACAACATTTATTCCACTTAAACTCTCTTTTCCTTGAAGAAATGACATTTCCCAAGAGAAACTGTAAACGAAGCATAGAAAAGAGTAATTTTAACGTATGATTTTCAATTCGTTTTCGGTTTTCATATATATCGGGTGTCTTAAAAAATATACCCAATGTATATCAACAACACAGATAAACCAATCAATATTTCTAAAATATTTTTGCATGGTCATGTAGCCAAAACATAAAAGTTTTCTCCACAATACACCATTTGTATTTCAGTCTTGCCTTTCGGATGCATAAACTCTTTACCCTTTTACACCGCATAATCAACTTAACTGCATTAAAACACTCCTTCAAATAGCCACAGAGAAGGATGTTTAAGGATGACGATGGCAGAATAAACACAGAGAATCAGGTCAATTGTCGGCAAAGGAGTTCGGGAGTTAGCCTTGAGACCACGGTGGTCTCAAATTGATTGAGCCCCTTTACACAACAAAACACAACAAAAGCTATTAATACTAGAAGCCAAACCAATGCGGTTTCTGGAAGGTCTGACCTCTAGAGGCTATAGGAAATTGCGAGGGCCTCCCTAGTGACCAAACTTGACGGCCTATACTTTTTTCTCCGGGGCTGTTTGAAGGACCATTTTTATACTAAACCCAAGCTAAGAGAACTAGAACAACTTAAGACCAGCAATTGAACAAAAATCAAAAGATCCCACCAGAAATATAAAATGTGATGAACAATGTAGCTGTAAGGATGCAGAATGTCATCGAAATTATGAGGTTGCATTGATTATGTGGTATTAAAGGTGAAGGGTTAAAGTATCAAAAAGGCAAAAGTGAATTAAAAACTGTGTATAGGGAAAAAAAACTTACATCTTTTGACGACGTGACCATGCAAAAATGTCTGAAAATATTAATTGGTTTGTCTATGCTGTTGATTCACTTTTGGGTACATTTTTGAGCCTCCCTATATTGCACTCTGTCTTTGTTACAAATTGTAATAATCGAATCCTTGGCATTCAATTAATTTAGAGCTGTTGACATAAGTGAAACACCTGCTCCACATAATGAAAATTGTCAATATATTAATATATTGGTATCACAACAATAACTTTTAACAATGATATGAAATTCAGGTGCTTTTTCACGTAATATCCATTAGACTAATTATCAAGACTACAGATGAGTTTTAATTACCTTTCATGTTGTCGGTTAGGGATTTAATTCATGTTTCAGTTTGTTCAGAAAAAAGAACCAACTGCTTTAAATTTGTAATTAATAACATTTTATTTAGTTCCCTTGAATAAACTCATTTACCGTTTTAGAACAAAAAACTGCTTTTGCAAAGTGTTAATATTCCAGATTTTGGGGCAACTGTGTACTTATATACGTCAGTACACTCATCAGTGTTGGTGTAGTGTTACGAACGTCACAGTGTAAAGTTAATGATAAACATAATTATTGTTTTTGTCTAAAAGATAATTACCGTCTACAATGTGCTCCATGTATTCCAAGCATCTAAAACAAATGTTGATGTTATACGATTGCTGTGGATTTTATTGTGTGGCATAATCACCACTTCCATTTTGTTTAATTGTGACATTATTCGTGGTTTTGGTAGACAATAGAGAGATTTCGCACATACGTAAAATACAACTTATAACGTATATACTTATACTTATAAGAAAACATACAAGGTGTTTCATAATGTGGGCTTTTCGTCAAGAAAGATCTTCTCGGACTGTAATAAATAAAAGTCAAAGGGATGCCATTTGTACTTTCTTGAATTGTAGCATGTTTAGTTGATCTAAATGTGTTTGTCTAGAATAAAATAGGCTCATATATAATACATACATATAGACCCATCTCTTCTCAAATTGACTTTTTGGAGATGCTCGTTATGAAACACCCTGTATGTCATTTGTTGAGCTACTGAATGGGTCGTTTCCAGGAATTGCTAGAATCTACTGGTTTGATTGGTGTTTCAAATTGATGGTTAAAGTATTTGATTGGATACTGTTCCTACTCAGCCAATTAATTTTAAAAAATGCTTGCGGTCAACTGTTCCACACACATGTAGGTAAAGCTTTATACGGAGATCCAACTGTATACGTTTATCATCTACGTGTATATACAATTTTGTAAGTTCATTGAACTTATACTGATCATGAAAACTTTGAAATAATCAACTTGTTTATGTAATGACTCATTTGAAAGGATCATGACTCACTTTAAAGGGACCCAACACCTTACAAAACTTCTTAACGGAGAGGAATAAGGAAAAATGCTTGCCGGATTCTGAATCTGTGTATTTTTAATGATTTTTCACCGTCTTAGAATTTCAATTGTTTTCTTTTGAAAAAATGAGATTTGCATTGTTTTCCAATTAGAAAAATGAGTAAACATGAATAGCTCGAAATTTAACGGTGAGATTTTGTTTTAAAAAATCATGGATATCAAGGCTAAATATAGCTATACATTAAACATAAAAAGCAATGCTTGGACTCTTCATATTCACACAAAAAATTAATTAGTAAATGAGGTTTGATATTTGTGAGAATAAGTTGTACAAGTCGCAATGCTCTATAAACACCAGACTACAGGGTGGATTAGGATCAATGACACACATAAAAATTAATTTAAAAA
Source organism: Owenia fusiformis (assembly GCA_903813345.2). NCBI lineage: Eukaryota > Metazoa > Annelida > Polychaeta > Sabellida > Oweniidae > Owenia > Owenia fusiformis. The sequence continues at coordinate 10,676,861 of CAIIXF020000004.1, forward strand.
TATTTCATGATAATTATCTCAAACAAAAGCAGTTAGCGAAGGATACATTTCATTACACTCAATAAATAGTTATCACTTTTGACTATATATACATATCTCATGGGAATGTATTTCCATCTGCTCAAGATATCATATTTTAGCTTCGAAAATCACAATCGTTGGATAATACATTTGTCTCAGAATGATAGGCCACCCTGTAGCAATGTAGCTTTCACTTGAAGTGTACCCTTGAGAATAATGAACTTACTTTCAAATTGGTCTTGCTTTTGTGGTGTATGTGGCTTTTTAGCAAATCTGCCACGCTCATTTCTTTCCAGAACCATCTTGTTCACATGTAACACTAGGCTATACGCGCATGTATAGACAGATGACATAGATATACATATAAATTATATATTGCACCTGTATTTACTTACATGGGAATATTCCCTTTGGAAAAATGCAAATGCATGAACATATATTTTCATCTTATATATGACTTCAAGCTAACATATTATTTCATATTTATATTTTCATAGTTAGTCTAACATAAATAATAGATCCATGAGAACAATATTCTTTGTTTTCTTAAAAATTGATGGGTTTACTGTGAATTCAATAAATTACAATTTGCAAGGGGTAAGTATACTGTATGACCTTAGTTGCAAAGTATGTACTGTTTATATATGCAGCTCAATAGCATAAAATATGTTGAATGAAGCATATGGTATGGATTAGTCGTGTGACACACAAACTGACCAATACATGAGGGTATTAGCTACTTTTCACAGAAACCAAAGGAGGACAGTGCTTTTATTTCAACTGGGAGCTTACCTCCACACGACTGATCATGTGACCATGGTGGTGGGTCCCTTTAAAGGATCGTGTTTAGAATACACTACAACTACTAGGACTACTAGGAAGCAAGCATTTAATTATAATGTGCATAGTCTACACGTGCAGATGACAGTGCATTCACAGTCTCTGGTTGATGGAGCTTTTCTATATCGGGAATAGTTATGTTCCATTAAGTACAATTTAAAATTGATTTCAGTAAATATAATAGTTCGACATGACCCTTTAAACTATACGTATACGTATAAGTTGTACTTTCACTTATGTGCGAAATCTCTCTAATGATTGACTTGCAATAACGCATATGCGAGTAGGTAGTTACCAGTTTCACCACCAGGTGGCTCGTCCGGGTCAGATAGCATGGCGGGTATAGTAGAAAGTTCCATTTAACTTAAATTAAATTTGTTTTAGTAGTTCAATTTTCATATAACCCTTATGCATCCAACAGTTATGCAAATTAGAATTTGTTCAGAAAAAGAAAATGTTATCAGTCCAATACAAGAAAATATATTTCTCTTTTTGTGATTTTGTAACACGGGGAATCAACCCGAACTAGAAGTCACATTTTCAAAAAAATTAAATTTTTGAAAGTTGATGAACAATTTTCGAAACCATATTTCTTGATGTACTTTTACATGTAGATTTCAAATATGACATCATTTTGAATGAATTTTAAATATTAAATGACGTAAATCAAGATTATTTCTACTCGCATCTAGTCTATTGGGCATAGTCAAAAGCTGCATTCATTACTCACACATTTTCATTCTAAATTCCATCTGGTAGTAGGCGATTTTTGGGGTTTTTGAATATTATGTCCCCACCACATAGTGTGGGGCCATATTGTCGGCCTAGGCGCGTCCGTCTGTCTGTCCGTCTGTCTGTCCGTCTGTCCGTCTGTCCGTACGTCCGGCAGTTTTCTCCAAAACCACTACAGATATCACCTTCAAATTTTCAGGGAAAACTAATGAGTGCATACAGATGTGGATGAACAAAAATTAACTCGATACCTACTTCCTGTCGGCCATTTTGAAGTCAAATGCTAAAATCCTTGTCTGCAAACTTTAAGAAAAACTGCTTCACAGTTGCTTTTAAAACTTTAACATCTTGTTCAGCTCACTTCATTCTAGATCTGATTAGGTTTTGGACCTGCTAGCTCAGTCATGTCAGCCATTTTGAATGTCTTAAGAAAAGTTAGCGCGCGATAATACTTTGTATCATATTGAATGGTGTTTTTGAGTTTTCATACTTTAACTATTTAGTAGCTTTATAAATAATTTCAGATGTACTTTGCTGTAAAAGCCTACTTTATTGTTAACAGTAGTTATATGTGATAATTTTGTAAAAAGAAATCAGCAAAAACTCATAAGGACTTTTTCATTGTCGGCCATTTTGGATTTTTCGGTCCTAAAATCTTGTCTGTGAAGTCTTGTCTGTGCGTTTTCAGGTGAACCGTTTGGTGGATCAATTTCAAATTTTCAGGGATGATTCTTAGTATAAAAATCTAGATCTCATTAGTTTTTTGGCATTCTGGGTAAATGTCAAGGCAGCCATTTTGGATTTTCCGTCCTAAAATCTTGTCTGTAAAGTCTTGTCTACTCGTTTTCAGGTGAACTGTTTCGTAGATCAATTTCAAATTTTCAGGAATGATTCTTAGTATGAAAATCTAGAACTGATTAGTTTTTTTGCATTCTGGGTAAATGTTAAGGCAGCCATTTTGGATTTTCTGTCCTAAAATCTTGTCTGTAAAGTCTTGTCTACCCGTTTTCAGGTGAACCGTTTGGTAGATCAATTTCATATTTTCAGGGATGATTCTTAGTATGAAAATCTACAAACAGATTAGTTTTTTGACATTCTTGGTAAATGTCAAGGCAGCCATTTTGGATTTTCCATCCTGAAATCTTGTCTGTAAAGTCTTGTTTACATGTTTTCTGGTTAACTGTGTGACGGATCAATTTCAAATTTTCAGGGGTGGTTCATAGTATGAAAATCTAGAACTGACTAAATCTTTGGCATTCTGGGTAAATTTTAAGGTGGCCACTTTGGATTTTCCGTCCTCAAATTGTGTTGGTAAAGTCTTGTCTACTCATTTTCAGGATAACCATTTCACGGGATCACCACTTGGTGGGGACATTTTGTACACATTTGTGTTCTTGTTGTTATTTGTTAACAATTATTCATGACTTTGAGAAGTTGATGATAGTTTAAAATTATGGTAAGAATATGACTACTTTTGAACGCATATAAGACGGTGATCACATATGGATGTTAATAAATGTATTTCTGTGAAACATATTAAAAGGAATTTATTCATGTAATCTTTAACATATATAATCAATGTTGTTATAACTATTCTAGAAATATATGTTAATTGGTAAAAATTCAACTATTGTTGCTTTATTGTACTTAAAAGGGTGATAGCTTTAATTTTCCCAGGTTACAACCACGTATTTCTCCATTTTTCTTTGTTGATATAGCTAAAATACCATCATGACTTCTAAGCTCTCTTTTTGTCATCTGTATTTTGTGAGTTTACAACCCATGGGTCACATTTCCATATCCATTAATTTCCGCGAAAATAATCAGTGCAATCACAAAATAGGGCAAATAAAAAGCGGGGATGGGGACTTCTTTGTCGGTAATTAGGTGAATTATATCACCCTATTGAAAAGGACCCTGAGCCTTTATTAATTACATCCCATGTCATCAGTTTAACGTGCTTTTTGGCACAAACATTAAAACGTATTTCCCAGTACAGTATGTATAGGTTTTGGAAACAGTTGACGTGGTACTCTAACAACACAAAATGTCATAATATTTTCAAACGATAAAGCATGGGCTTTCAACTACAAGGGTTGATCCAAAAGTTTCGAAATGTTTTCTCTTAAAATCTTAATACTATTGTATATTGTTCATATTAGGTCACAACCACCCCATATACGAGGGTTGTCCCAGAAGTAATGCACTACATGCTCTAACTTTCTTTAATACTCTTCAATACAGCAGAAATTTTGTGTATTTAATAATTAAAGTTTTATCTATTATATACTAAAGTTTCAGCATCAAACATGAATATTAAATCTAAATATGGTTGCTATAGCAACATGGGGGTAGGGGTGGGCGGGGCAGGTACCAATTTCTCTAATTATAAAATATCAAAAGTGTTTCTATTAATATTTCTTTCTTTTAAATGATCAAAATGTTTCGGGAATTGTTAGATTTGTTCAGCATCATGCTGTTAACCAAATACAAATAATGACATTTAGCACTGTCATGTCATAATACCACAGTTCAATAGTCTCAAATTCAATTACAGTCACAGTCAAGAAATTGCAAAAATGGCTGCAATTCTCACCTGATAACAGAAGGCCTTGCGTTTGGTGGCCTAATTTCATACTTCACTTAAAACTCACAGCCACGCAAAACTGATGCTACTAAAGTATAAAAGGAGTATGTACCAGATAGAACTACAATTATGAGGTGGCAAAAGAGATTTAAAAGAGATGGCTGGACCCTGGATGACAACTCCAAACATCGAAGGCAAAAACTCTTCAAGTCACAGTGGAAGAAATTGCCAAGTGTGTTTGACCTGACAGGCATCAAAAGTACATAACATGCAAAGGGCAATCTTTTGAGAAAATATGTAATTGGACACTGCAATATACATCCATTAAATCTTGGATGTGCTCAAATTAATTTAGTATCTTAAAATGTGTTTTTAAGCATACTTCTTCTTAGCTACACAAAATGGTATTTGTTGAATAATTATTTCATATTTTCAATTTCTATTCCTTTTGACATGACTGTATAACCTGCCCCACCCACTCTACCGAAACTCACCAACTTCAGTCCCCAAACAAACACAAACGATAGACCGTTCCATCAATCCAGATTCATCAACCAGCTGCCAGAACGGATGTATACAAGTTTAGACTGTCCAAGGACAATAGTAAAATTGAACTAGTGATATTTTAGACAGTGATAACTTATCCAGTTTTAAATCTTCTGTCAGCAAGCATTTTAACAATTGAGCTCAGTTGTATAGGTATATGGTAAAGTTTTAAAATGATTAATGCAGACTGTCCGAGTGCACATAAACTCGCTTGTACTACTGGTTAGGAGGAGCATTGTCAACGCGGTAGACTGAGATAATTCGAAGCAAGAGATTTATTGCAATATCCGGATGACAATTTTGACTCAATTCTTATAGCAACGGATACAACCGTGAACACAATTTACAATCCTCCAATCAGATATCCCAATTTCCCGCCTTTTGTCCCCTCATTGCAACGTCAAATTGATCCTCTTACTTTAATGGGGCAACTTTTCCGAATGTGCACGCAGTTTATAGGATTTGAAAATATATACGATTTCACCAACCCATCGCAGACTTGTAAGGACTGGTTATGCAAAAATGATGTCATCTGATATCACAGGAAGTGGAAATAATTAAGCATATTTGAAGGGAGACAATAAGAGCTAAAAATCGTTCAAAATCCATTGAACCCTGGCATTGAAGCCTTTATTTAGAAATGTTTTCTCAAATACAATACCCTCTGTAAAGAAAAAGGGTGCTCTGTTCTTTACCAATCATATCTTTTTATTTTTCATTATTATCAGACCAAACATTCAGATTATAATGCATGGATACTTTGACCAAAATGGAGAAAATTTCGTAAATAGTTAGAAAGGATAGAATAGAACAACTCCCTTTTTGCCATACGTTGACGTCATAAATATGAGAAATCCTATATCCAGCAATATGCTCAATAATCTTCTGAAACATGATGTTGAATTGTTAGTTACATTTAGAGGAATACACCATTTTAAAAAGTTTTTAGTCCAATAAAACTGTTAAAAATATCAGTTATAGAATGAAAGTCTGATTAATTACAAGATTTTGTGATAAAATTTGAGGTACTTTCCTTCAGATTCAGAGGTCTCTTATCAGTTCAAAATAAGAGATAGAGGTTACATATGTAACTAACTTGAAATTCTAAGATAATTATAACCCTAATCTTTCCCAATGACCAATAAATATGTTATGTATCCTATACTGAGCTTATACATACCAACATGTATGTCAGATGTGATATATAAATTTGTTTATAAAGTAAGATGGTTACATACTTTCCCCAAATGCACTGCTTTTTAAGGCGTAAAATCGTCTTTTGGCACTAACATAATTTTCTGTTAGTGTTTATTTCAAACCTGTCAGTTATAACCAGTTTGGGACGGGCTTTACAGTGGTATGGAGAATATAACATTTAGATAATGATGTCCCAGCAGGCTTAGAGGAAATCGCATGACACTGTATAATATAAAATTGTAATTTATAACATAATTTAAAGGAAAATGTCACATTAGTGAGTTTGTGAGTTTATTTAACCATTGCTAGTTTCTTTAAAATGTTCATCTTATTCTTTAAAAATTATACCAGTTATGCAAAATAACTCCACCACCTGGTGCCAAGAGTTTAGTAATATTATGCAAAATATTGAAAATGTCATGACTGATAAGGGACCATGCGCATTTTTTCTTTATAGAGGGTACGTAATAATGGTTGTTTTATTTTTGAAATAAAAAATGATTCGTAAAAATCGATTTGCCTTCACATACTATAACATGGAAAGATGTTATGTTTGATCACTCCGTTATTTCAAACTCGCATTATTTATGATTAACATAACTATAATCATGTTAACGTACGGAAGTAACATATTTCATGCTCTATTATCATTGATAAAATGACATAATTTCCAATACTTCAAGTGTTATATTCGAATTACGGCATGTGGATTACTTTTATATTTTCTCGACTAATTACCCATTGGACATACATTGGCATTGAATCACATCATGTGTATGACAGTATTTATACAGTATTTATATTAATTCCTAATTTTTATCGCACTTTGATAGAGTGCTATATTGCCGGCGTTTTGTGCTTATGGTTGGATGGGCGTACGTTTGGATGGACGTGTGGACGGGGGCCATCTAAACTCAAGTCTTGTCATCAAATGTCATCAAATGTCCAGGATAACCATTTACCTGTTCAACTTGCCTTTTTAAAGATGCAAGGACATACTACTGTCAAGATCTTATTAGGTTTTGGGTATGCTGGGTAAATTGAATGGCGGCCATTTTGGTCTTAAACGTGCGATATTTATCACTGTTTGTCTTGTAACTTTTACATCTAACCTTATAACATATGGCACTTATCAATCAGGTCTAAGTCAATGCATTAAGAATGAGCATATTTGCTAATAATTTACAATCAATTTTTTTCATCAACAAAATAGCAACATATTGCAAACGGTATGCCTCTGTCCCGAATGAATTTGTGACCCCGTGATTTTTTCTTTCCAATTAGAATTTAACATGGTGTAAATTAACTCTTTCCATCTAAAAGATTTCAGTTGGTGATTGCCTATCTACAGGGTGACCGGAAAAAGGAGACCATTTAAGTAGGCAACATATCTTTAACTAGACAAGTGCCTTAAATGAAATTTTGCACACACTAAAACAGTTCTATGTAAATGTGTTACTGCAAGTTTCAATACAACAAATGGTCTAGGAGCTAGCATCTAGATTACATGCTCCAAGAAGCCGCAACTGAGACCAAGGCGGAGCTGGATTCATATGGCAAATACCCTTACTTATTAAGCCCTTGTTATGGCAATATTATAGCATAACATATAGCATTGATTGCTTTCTTTAGGTCACCAATTATTTGATGATTGTTTTGGTATAAATTGTCTTTCAAATAGGCTGTATGGCAATGAAGGGCTATCAATGGCTTTTTGATCATGTTGCCAAAGTGTTGATTTAGCCAATCTATTTTCTATGATTTTTCAAATTTTGGACAATTATTTTGTAAAGTCAACAAAACTTAAGTTTGTGATTATAACTTCACTTACACGTATTTATTACAGGTCGTGTAGATCATTATTGGCAATGCATGATTTAGAGCAAAACGTTGATTTGTGCACGTTAGCTATTTATTTACCAATTGAACTGTAAACTTTCTCTTGAAAAATAATTCGTCCAGATGTGTTGATTTTCTAGCCGAAATCGCTGCATCCCCCCTTTCTTCCATTTTCCCGATCACCAGGCGTGGGTGGTATCTTCTTAACATACTCTTTATCGTGCCATCACACAGAATCTATGCAACATCTGATTTCAATACCGACACTGAACCCTAGTGCTGCTTTCGCGGTACTTGTGCTAATACCGTGATGCATGACTAATTTGTGTTTTGACACATTGTCAATGTCTTATGAGGATTTTATGATTCAATTGGGATGAAGTTGAAAACAATATTCGATATATAATTTTGCCTGAAGGACAACTCTTGCTGTCCGTTATTTTCAGCTAGTTCCTGGTCATTCAAAATTGTTATCTGAAAAACCTCTGTATGAATCATATTTTCCTCTTAAGCCACTAATAATATTTAAAAACACAACAATTTGGAGCGTCTGCGATATTTGGATCAAGATGGTTTTTCATTCCTTGGAATGAAACTAATTTTGAATGGTCAATCATGGAAAAAGAACTGTATCCAATAGTAGCGGCTATTTTGACGTGGGGTGATAGTCTAACAAACTTAAAGATAACGTTCTTTTGTGATAATATGTCAGTTTGTGATGCAATCAATAAAACCTCTTCTAAAAATAAAACAACAATGGGCCTCATACGCCAATTAGTTCTGGTTTGTCTTAATAATAATATTCTGTTTAGGGCAAAACACATTATTGGAAAACACAATGTTTTACCAGATAAAATATCCCGATTGCAGGTAGAAAGGGCACGAGAAATAGCGCCTTGGCTAAACGAACTTCCCGACGACCCGATTCTGCCACGCTGCATTCCACAATAACAATGCTGATCGAAAACTCTATAACAAAGTCAACTAGGACTTCATATCAAAAAGCATGGGAAAAGTATATCGCCTTTGCTAAAGAGCATGTTAATACTACAAACAAGAAGTTGTTTCCGGTATCTGTAAAAAACTTATCAATGTTTATTGCTCACCTTACTGAAAAAAACTATTCAGGGGCTTCAATAACGACTATAATTTCAGGTATTTCTTTTTTCCATAAACTAGTTGGTCGAAAGAATCCGTCAGATAATTTTTTCATCAGAAAACTGTTAAAAGGTGCGTCAAAAATAAAACCATCAAAAGAATCACGATTGCCGATAACAGAGAGCATATTATTGAAATTGCTGAAGATTTTACCACTTATACATAGTTCTAAATATGAAGTGGCTTTATACGCTTCTATGTTTACTCTTGCATTTCATGGTTTTCTCCGAGTTTCGGAAATAGCATTTTGTAAAGATACCAACCACACCATATTAATGGAAAACGTTAGGTGCAAAAAAGATGTACTTGAAATATCTCTGGTGAATTATAAGCACAAAAAGCATTCACAGCCAACTGTTATAACAATTCCACGCTCATCCAAAAAGGAGATATGTGCAGTTCGAGCTGCAAAAAGATTTATTAAGCACAGGGGATTATCTCCCGGTGGTTTTTTCGTGAAAAACGACAATTTTCTAGTAACGAAATCGCAATTCGCGAAAACACTTTCACAAACAGTACGGGCAGCACATTTAAAAAATGAAAAATGTTACACTCCACACTCAACAGGATCTTAAGAGGTTCTGGACAAATCATTTGATTCTGGACTTGACATATTTTTTTCCAACGAAATCACATCCAAGGGTTGAATTTTTATTGGATATTTAGAGAGCGAGTCCTGTATTGATTTCAATAAAAAGGTTAAAATAGAACGCTATTTGAGAGTTAATCTTATACTTTCATTACATTGATAAATTAAGGCAAATTCCGAAAAATTTTAAAGTGCATTTTTATGAAATATTATCCAAGTATTTAGATGAAACGGTCTTATTTAAATACAAATCATAACATGATAATATTTTTTCATAAAATATTTCTTCAAGAAATTCAATTGAAGGCTCAAGATAAAACGAGTTAATTTAGGTGAAAACCCTTACATGATGATGTGTTTTCATGACTTCTTTCATAAAATTCCATCAAGGGGTGAAAATAAAATGATCGAATTTAAGTGATTTAAGGATCACGAGGATAGGTTTTCTTGGATATTTTCTATGAAATCCCATCCAGTGGTCAAGGTAAAATTTTTATTTGGTATATTTGGTCACGTGTTCGAACCCATAGAACCATATAGGAACGTCATTTTGAATGTTACGTGATAAATCCATATAAGGCTTTTAGAACTATGTGGGGAAAGATGAGGGGAAACCCCTGACACCTGTTCACGATTTTATCCGAACGTTCATCGGATCATTTCGGTTTTTATGCACTTCATTATTTTACCGAAGTTTGCCGATTCGATTCGTCGTATTTCGGAATATTGGGGACAATTTTATACTCCATTGGGAGTATTTTTAATCTACTTCTTATTACGAAGATTCCCGAACCTTGTTCGGATTAATCCGGATTTTCTGACCTACTTCATCTACCGAGATTTAACGAGTTTACATTCGGCTCATTTCGGAATCCTGGTGACAATTTTATACTCCATTGGAGTATTTTTGATCTACTTCTTATGACGAAGATTTCCGAACCTTGTTCGGATTAATCCGGATTTTCTGACCTACTTCATCTACCGAGATTTAACGAGTTTAAATTCGTCTCATTTCGGAATCCTGGTGACAATTTTATACTCCATTGGAGTATTTTTGATCTACTTTTTCTGGATTTTGCCCTACTTATTATATCTTTACAACAAGCAAATCAAAAAATTCGCCATGAACGGGTCTCGATCGACTAACCTAGAGCATGGAAGCTAGGCACGTTAGCCATGAGGCTAACGTGCAACCGATACGAAAGGATAAAAGTATTATATATTTATACCGAGCGTCAATTCAAAATGATCTTCACTTTTGACTGCACGTAAATACAACTCGTCAGTTGTATCCAGAATAGATGAACGCCTATGGTACTAGTGAATAACCAAGTCCCAGGCGAGTGGTTCGCACCCCACCGTGATATGTTATTTTTGCTTTTTTAATACGACAGAAAGGAGCAAGGTCACTGGCATGTAGCGGTCCTGATATCGATACATTCTACACGCAATAAAACCAGATACCTGCGTGTGATTAAAACTACATGTTAGAGCGTCGATATCCTACAAATCCTATTTTTTCATAAAAATATTTTTTCATGAAATCCAATCGAAGGGTGGAGATAAAACGATATTTTAGGTAAAACAGCTTTACATGATCTGCCGATGTGTTTTCATAACTTTTTTCATAAAAGACCATTCTCGGTTTGGAGAACAAAGTTCGTCACTCTAATTGAGCGTTATCCCTGCTTCGGACAAATTTGATTTTTTTACATAATATAGATTTGAATGTCTTCTTTTGAATAGTCATAGTTTAATTTGGGTAATATTTCTAGATTTTTCATATAAAAATTACTAGTGAAACACCCAACGTCGCTTTTATGATTCGTACCACTTTTTTAACTTGGTGTATTGCATATTTCCGTGGGTTGATTTGAAAAAAAGACAAACAACGTATACATGAATATGTCATAAGCATATAGTGAGATAATTGTTAGATTAGGTTTGCTATAAGTGACTTTAAAACAAAAAAATAAAAAACATTACTTCACGTGTTAAAGTCCCATTGACCACGACATCAAGGAAAATTGAGCTTTTTGTCATCAGACATCTTTATAGATAGAATTAGCTATGTACTACATTTTTAAATACACTCACATTGTACATGTAGCTGTAATATCTAAGATGTTATTTTTATTGATGAAAAGATTCTTACATACTAAAGTTACATTAAAATATCAATTGCAATAGCCACCTGTTTTTAACATCCCTTTGTCACTCATCCCTTAATTATCTCTGTGTATCTTAAACGTGTGTGTGTTCGATGTTGATAGCACCCGAGTGCAACCTAAGGAGCACATACAATACATTTTGTGTATGCCCAGTCTGGCCGCCTTATATCTGCCTGCACCGAGAAATGGGCGCAGCTTTGACAATTAACGAATGATATAACGATATCACGGATTTCACCGAATGTTATTCATCCCTAAATAGCTTTTTTATTTAGTCTTATGATCCGACTGATGTTTCAATTTTTTGCAGTGACTCTGAAATTGCTGCGCCAGATATGACATCACAGCGACTCATTTTCCTACATTTAAATCACTAAACTAAATCAATTGAAACATAATCATTAAAGAATGAGGACCTTGTATTTTACTTTGGACGAGGGTAGTGGCCATGTCTTGGCATGGCTAGTTGTGCATTAACGTTTGATACTGTTGTGCGGATAAAAATAATGAATATATGTTAAAGTAGCACTAAACAGATACTTTTAAAGTTAAAAGAATATAGTTACATTTAAAGAATGGGCCCAACGAATAGATATTGAATATAGGACTCGTTTGATGAAACGTTCGTTCTTTTAATTCTAATAAACCTAGAAATCAATCAACGATTAAGTAAATTGACAAGACTTCATGTTCAAGTTGGCTGAATTTCGTGTAACTTAACTCTGTTATGTTTCTAGATTTTACATATGGAGAACAGAATTCGAAATCATAATCACAATCGTATTTTAAGGCAAATAGGCCATGAATATGCTTTTAGTTACACGGTGGATGATCAAATTAACACATTTTGGATGTTGAATTTCATTTCAAGTTCATTCGAATTTACGCATTATCGTGGGAAAGCCCATGGCATTATCCAATAAAATTGATATATATACTGTCTAGGCTGAGACTAACATATATAATGTTATTTAATGTATTTAATATACAGGATATATCTGAGAAAGTTATGCAATATATCTACACGAGAAATAGTAGGGACCGAGGGTTGATATATTACCTTTACCTGTCGAAAATCGAGTATAAACTATGAGGATTAGATACGCATTGAATGTAATGGAACCGTCATGTAATAATTAGAAATGATAATCACAATCAAATCATGAATATTTTATCTAGATTTAAAGTGCTTAAGATTTATTTTTAAAACTCAACCGAACTATTAACATTTAAAAGCACCGAACGAATTTTCTGGGGATTGCTGATGAGCGGGTGGGATGGGATGGGAGGGATAAAATGAAATACTAGATAAAATATTGATACCTTTACGCATGTCAATCTCAAATTAGAATGCATAAATCATTATCTCTTTTATTCTTCTGTATTGTAATACGATAGTCTGATTATTGTCAATATCCTATACATGAAATAATGTACAACGTGTATTCTACATTGAATAACAAACGAAATAAAACTCATCTTTGTACGAATTTATTTTTCATATGACACAAAGTAACATAACATTGTTATATGTTGCATTTACGACTACTACAGCAAATCAGAAAATTCGTACAATATCAAACGTAAGAGTTGTTCACAAATACATTGGTATTTTGATATGAGTATCATGTAGTATTAAAATATTAAAATCATATGATCAGCAAGTTTATAAGCTTAATATTGTATTGTTTTTTATTTAAGTGTCGCATGCTTAATTTCATACATATACATCTGTACAATCATCCAAAAAGCCTCGAGCCACCAATGGCTAATGAGACACTGCTAATCAAAATAAATCATATAATATTATATAATAAGATGCATAATATGAGTCAGTTGCAGAAATAGGATTATGAATAAAGCAAAGTTCATGACCTCTATTACGAACATTGTTTGATGAACTCGATCACTCAGTCAGTTGTTGAACATATGCAAATGTGGTCAGGTTATAAATATAAGTACAATTTAAGTCCATGATATTTTCACATATTGAACATAACACTCAGTTCACAAAGAGATGTATACAAATCTAATCCACAAGTAGAAATGATTGTTTCATGCTGTTTATGCATTGTGTATAAACTGTAATCCAAAACATGAATAAAGTGGGCAAGAGGTGGTTGTATGATGGCCCATAAAATCACATTATGTAACACCGGCACCCTGGTTCAATATAGTGCAGTGGCCCATGTTTGATATACGTACATCAAAACTCATGTTTTTTCAAGGAAAGAAGCTAGATTAGTGATATATTGAAAAATCAAACTACTATACCCCAATACTGTAGCCCGTATTTCTTTAAAAGGAATACAGGCTACAGTGAAGTTGCAAATGGAGGACCTTTGTTTATTTCCATAGTTCTGGAGGAATACTAGATTTTACATTGTATAGATTCATCGAGCAGTTTGCAACGCACTATCACCAGAAAAGTCCTATGGAAAAGGACAAAGAATACCCGCTCTATTTGCAACTTAACTGTACCCTGTATTCTTTTTAAATGTGTTCACGTGGTAGGGTAGTGTGATACTCCCTCTGCCTATGCCTACATCGTTCAATCTTTTTTTCATAGTATAACGCCTTATTAATACAACAGTTATTGAGCTGTTAAGAAAACATACTAACAAACAAACCACCGAGTTTAGAGTAAGACATATACATGTATTGTTCTATTATCAAATCATATATTGTGTCCCAATTCTAAAACGTTAACAGTTTATGGTGTACAATAAAACTATTACTATTAACCACTTTAATATATTTAGACATAAAATATCAAGTTACTCATCAGCCAACAAATCTCAAAATATCGAAAAATGAAAAATACGAGGTACTTGTTCACTCAAATCTAGGAGTCAATTGGTAATGTGTACCTATAGATAGTTCTCAAAGTAAATGAGCAAAAGCGTAACATTTGTATGTAGCATGCTTCATAAAACACTAAACTTAGCCCAAAAAGTAAGCGTGCATTTTGTTCCTGGCACTGATTGGTTAATAAGTGAATACAATTCGTTGAATGCACGATGCACTCAAAAGATTAGCAGCTGGGAAAGGCTATTGAACAAAAAGTACGCTTTCGTACTCAAAAAAGGATTACCCTTTTACAACTTTGACAACTTTGAAGCATGAACTTCGGAAGATCTAACGAAATGTACTTACTGTTACCCTGTGGATCCCAGGGTTTTGATATGTTCTACAAAGTCATGCAAAGACAGACCATATATGCACTAAAAATATCTGTGACACTTGTATGATATGTATTCCACTTTGAACCACCATCTATTTAAATATTGTGAAAATATATATTTCCCAAATTATGAAATAAAGGAGCTTGTATTCGCGAATGCCGCTAACGCCTGTCGGCTACCGGATAAACCTACTTTACTATTTTATGGGCAATTCATTAAAATATCAATGGAATATTGTCAGGTTCTTTTCATATTTAAATGAGTCGCCTATAGAATGGTAGGTTAATCCGGAAGCTGAAATCTTCCATTCCCAAATCATAGTCTTAGCTTGTATTCGCAAATGCAACGCCTGTCGGCTACCGGATTAACCTATTATTTTACTGGAAACTCATGTCAATACGAATAGTACCTGCCACTATTCCATTCATATTTAAATGACTTGGTCATATTATACTGGGTTAATCAGGTAGCCGGAAGGCGTTAGTTGCATTCGCGAATATAAGGTTAGCTTGTATTCAATAATGCAAGAAACGCCTGTCGGCTACCGGATTAAACTACCTCTGGAGACATCGGGATTTTAAAGCGGCGTGCAAAGCGTAATCGGGTACACCCCAGTTCTCCGAAACCCAGTTGTCCGAAACCCATTACTCCGAAAAATAAAGTCATAATTTACCAGAGAAAGCGGGGGGCGTAGCTTACTTAAACTTACGTCAGTTTCATGCAATGTATTTGGCCAAATTAATGGCATGGACGCATTCTGTTATTCATAGATCTCTCTCTCACTTTGAATTGCAGCCATTGCATGGCGTTACCAGAATGGCAGGAACGGGAGATTTATTTTACATTGTGATTCTAAAAAAAGGTTATTAAAACACAATATATATTACGGAACAGTTTATCTTATCTTCTTCAATCTCTTTTATATAGGCAAAATAAAATGAAACATTTTGAAACAGATAAAATAATTTATCGCATAGAACTTTAAGAATAAAACAGTATACAAATTACGTTGTCAAAATATTTCGTCGCATTTAATTTCTTAGTCTCGGTCTCTTATCAAATCGTAAAAGAATAAAACATTCTATACTTAATCACTTGGGATTTATGTTTCGGCATTCGTTTCAGGCATTTGTTTTTTATGTTCTTCTCCTGAAATGTATTTGTTTGACAATAATCAGAGAAAGTGCGTATACGTATAAATATGCCACGCAAACAAACGGGTGTGACTTCAATTTCTTGTCTGTCTGAGGACGTATTGGGAACGAGGTAGAATTAAAGAATTCTTATGAACGAGTCATGCAAGATACTAGAACTAGTAAAGTAATGTAAATGGATAAGTTAATTTCTGATGGATCTGGATATAATATATTTCAAAACTTTGTAAACACTAGATAACTTCATTTAGGCAGATATAGTATCTTGATATATTTGGCTATCATGCGTTTAAAATACGTTCCTAAAACTATGAAGACGTTAGGTGAGAAATATTGCTATTGTACGTTCGAAAAGTATTTGGTTGTATTTTGTAGTTCTCAAGTTACCCATGAACTTTCGTGGCCTAATTAACGTCTTGACTTAGCATATTTAGCCTAATTTTGCAATGATGTCAACGTGATTCAAATGTTATGCTGTCGTGATTCGCAGAGGTTGCGACAAGATTCGTTTTACAACAGATGTAACTATGAGAACATGAAAGCTCATAATCCTGATTATGCAACCTTATACAATCGTTATCTTTGGGACAAGAGCCCAAAAACAAGGTACTCGTGAACGAGAGTTGAATTTGCTCCGTGAACGATAGGATACGCTGTTCCCCACCAACAAAATACAGACATATGCTTCAGTGTCCTCAACGCAGATTGTAGAGAACAAGAGAAAAAATGAAATATACTTTGCCATAACAGAATACTGTTAAAGTATTGTTTATTAAGTTTATTAAGTTTCACAAATAACTTTTAAATGCCTTCTTTACCGTCAACGGACACTCAAATAAATACACAATACAATGCAATGCAATGTAATACAACGCATTACAATACAAACTAAATTAGAGTATTTGTGCATAGCATTTTCCCCTTTTGTTTGAAGGATATTTTAAGAATAATTCCAGCGTTCGTACACACCTGGAAATGTCAGGGTTTTGATTTAATTTTCCAAGTGCCTGAAATGTCAGAGAATTTCAAAATAAGGTCAAAAAGGGCCAAAGAGTCCGGGAATTTTGAAACTGTAGACATGTCATGGAAATGTCAGGGAAATTTGTATCAGTGTTGAAAAAATGATGTTCCAGAAAAATAAATTTTAGGACTATGACAGGATCTCAATGAAATCCAAAATGTAACATTTAGTTGATTCCACACGGGGCGTGTACATTGTCTAACATATATCTAAAAGGTTTACACTGTCTTGATTAATGAACTTCTTAGATCTAGTCGCGCTTCAGAAGTGGAAATCCTTCAATTATCAGAGGTTAATGTTTCTAAAACTGTATTGAAATAAACGTACGTTTTGTTTTCAAACCTACACCTTGCTCCTTTCTGTCGTATTAATAAAGCAAAAATAACATATCACGGTGGGATACGAACCACTCGCCTGGGATTTGGTTATTCACTAACACCATAGGCGTTCACCTATTCTGGATACAACTGACGAGTTGTATCTAAGTGGAGTCAAAAGCGAAGATCATTCTAAATTGACGCTCGGTATAAATATATGATACTTTTATCATCTCACACAGGTGAACGTTAGCCTCATGGCTAGCGTGTTTAGCTTCCACTCTCTAGGTTAGTCGATCGAAACCCGTTCATGGCGAACTTTTTGATTTGCTTGCTGTCAACTTATAATAAGTAGGGCAAAATCCAGAAAAAGTAGATCAAAAATACTCCAATGGAGTATAAAATTGTCACCAGGATTCCGAAATGAGACGAATGTTAACTCGTTAAATCTCGGTAGATAAAGTAGGTCAGAAAATCCGGATTAATCCGAACTGATTCGGGAATCTTCGTCATAAGAAGTAGATCAAAAATCCAGAGAAGTAGATCAAAAATACTCCAATGGAGTATAAAATTGTCACCAGGATTCCGAAATGAGCCGAATGTAAACTCGTTAAATCTCGGTAGATGAAGTAGGTCAGAAAATCCGGATTAATCCGAACAAGGTTCGGGAATCTTCGTAATAAGAAGTAGATTAAAAATACTCCCAATGGAGTATAAAATTGTCCCCAATATTCCGAAATACGACGAATCGAATCGGCAAACTTCGGTAAAATAATGAAGTGCATAAAAACCGAAATGATCTGATGAACGTTCGGATAAAATCGTGAACAGGTGTCAGGGGTTTCCCCTCATCTTTCCCCACATAGTTCTAAAAGCCTTATATGGATTTATCACGTAACATTCAAAATGACGTTCCTATATGGTTCTATGGGTTCGAACACGTGACCAAATATACCAAATAAAAATTTTACCTTGACCACTGGATGGGATTTCATAGAAAATATCCAAGAAAACCTATCCTCGTGATCCTTAAATCACTTAAATTCGATCATTTTATTTTCACCCCTTGATGGAATTTTATGAAAGAAGTCATGAAAACACATCATCATGTAAGGGTTTTCACCTAAATTAGCTCGTTTTATCTTGAGCCTTCAATTGAATTTCTTGAAGAAATATTTTATGAAAAAATATCATCATGTTATGATTTGTATTTAAATAAGACCGTTTCATCTAAATACTTGGATAATATTTCATAAAAAATGCACTTTAAAATTTTTCAGAATTTGCCTTAATTTATCAATGTAATGAAAGTATAAGATAAACTCTCAAATAGCGTTCTATTTTAACCTTTTTATTGAAATCAATACAGGACTCGCTCTCTAAATATCCAATAAAAATTCAACCCTTGGATGTGATTTCGTTGGAAAAAAAATATGTCAAGTCCAGAATCAAATGATTTGTCCAGAACCTCTTAAGATCCTGTTACTCATTTAGAATAGGAAAAGCAACGGAATGTGCGCATGCTAATATACCAAATGAAACAATACAGAAATGGGGGAGATGGAATTCAAATAATGCGTTAAAAAACTATATTCGCATTCAGAATGTAAACCATGTTATACAGAATTAAGATGACATAAAAGGTCAGTGCTCTTGACTGGTATTTTACCTTCAAGAATAATGTCTCTGAGTATATAATAACAAGACGTTTAGAATAATCGGATCCTTAAAAGTTAATTGACATCCCCCATTCGAAGATATACAAAAATGGACTAGTATTTTACTTTCCATGATAATTTGCGAATTTCCACAATTGTGAATTGAAAGAAGTGCGATTGATGCATATGGACTAGTATTTTACTTTCCATTGTATCTTGATGAACATTAATGCCTGATAACGATGTGCATTTAAATTCGTAGAGAGACTAATGATGTATTTAACATTATTCTCATAGTCATTATTAGTATTTGTAAAACGAAGTGGCTCATAGACTTGTAGATTAGGACTCTTTATTGTAGACATTATAATCTGATCATTGGTCATTGATCAGTTACGGTGTGGTTCACATCATTTATATTGCATTTGATCTTTATCAAATTGTTTGTGTAATCGTTTGAAGTTTGGTGCTATATGGATGGGGCTCGCTTTGCGATGGGTGTTTTTAGCCCCATATTATATAATATTACATAATATTGTTTTTGTATTTGACTATACACATGTATGTTGTAAAATATATGTATACATGTAATATATTATTTGTGAAAAATTAATACAAGCAAATTGAGCCACCAACCGCATTGTTACATGTTGTTCTTTCTAATTGGGTAACGTCATAGTATCACATGACAGCAACGTGACATAAATTTCGATAATGACAATTATCTTATTTATAGCACTGCTTCATCTTCTTTTGGAGTTTGAATGGGCAGTCCTTCGGATCTAGCCAATCCACCAATCATAATAATTCACAGATTTAGTTCATTATAATAATCAACTTTGTAGATAGCCCTCCCTTGAGGATACATTTTACATACTGCTTATTAGATGAGAACACGTGTATTTATAGATATATCTGATAGTGATACGTTTTCTCAATATTAACTGTGTTCTACGATAAATGTAACATAAATATTATAATTTAACCTCCACATCCCCTCCTCCACCCTGTTTTTAGCCCCATATTATATAATATTACATAATATTGTTTTTGTATTTGACTATACACATGTATGTTGTAAAATATATGTATACATGTAATATATTATTTGTGAAAAATTAATACAAGCAAATTGAGCCACCGACCGCATTGTTACATGTTGTTCTTTCTAATTGGGTAACGTCATAGTATCACATGACAGCAACGTGACATAAAAAAACACAACCTATTCATGTATAAAACATTGAAAACCAGATGGGGAAGTGAGTGAAAATGAGGAAATCATTTCAGAAAAAAGTGCCCCGTCCCCTTCCCCTTGGCTACGGGCCTGTCAGTTGACCTCATATTAGAAGAAAGATTATATTTATTTTTAGCACTTCAGAACATGAGATAAAATTGATTAGTTGAAGGGATTAGTTCCATTATCTTATATGACTTCTGTTTTATTCATAATTGGAATGGGAAAATATTTCTGAAGAAGATGGGAGTGGTTACTTAGATCATGTCTTAAGACATCACCCGTTATGAACACGCATCATGACACATCCTGATGCGAGCTGTGTCAAATGATGAGCCTCGTTAATGGGACTTGGGAGACAAATTAAGTCCAGTGTCTAAGTTTCCCCGAACCACTGTCAATGGTTATGCGACAGAAAGATTATATTTAATTGAGCATAGGATGATAACATTGGTGTATCATTTCCTAATGTTATTTTTATAGAGAAAAGCAGCACATTTCGATCCTGTATGGGATCTGTCGAGACTCGATCAACTCGAGTTCTTCTGAAAAAATGAGGATTTGAGCAATTGATTTAACAATGTGATTCAATTGACTTTACCCTGCAAATCTACGGTAAATACACAGGATAAAATCAATTGCATCCCAATACTAAGGTCGATTTAGTATTTTGTTTAGAACTGAATACAATTCTGAACAAAACAGTCAATCAACCGGGCTCCGGCCGAAGAATTGGTGCAAATGTAAATCGTAAATAAGTCAATGGCACCCTTGCTGAAATCATCATTTTCTCAGAAGAACTCAAGTTGATCGAATCTCATCGAGTAGATTCAAGTGGGAGATTATTGCTAGAATCCATTCTTAATAGTAAGAACAGGGGTTCCGAAACAGGACATAGAAGCTTAACTAAGTCCATTTTGAATTTTTGTTGAGAAACTACTAAGCGTGTTTGCAACGTATTAATGGGACATGCGATATATGTATTCAGTAAAGTGACAAATTAATTCATCTGCGATTTATCAAAATAATTACTCATTTAAAATTAAAAGCACAATATTTGTGTATCTGCTTTATTACTCAATTCAGTCAACTTATTGCAAATTTGAAAACGTACAACATATAACATCATCAATCTAGTGGATATATTTAGCTTCCTTGATATGCCAAAAGATTGCAGGGTTCATCGGAAAGGTCTATCATATCTATTTTCTAGTATCTAATGGTATTTCGACCATTGGACTCGTTTCTAATTCCACTCGTGCACGTGCCGCGGCAAACCTGGAGAAAATAGTACAACGAATTGAAATGTATTACTTTAAGTCATGCATCTTGAATGACACGATGCGATCAAATAATAATTCAATGTAGATGTAGATGACCAATGCATGACGCTGATCCAATTAGTTATACAACGCATGTAGCCATGAACTTAGTGACGTAACATTCTTTACACGATATGAAAGGTGCCTGTATTTCCTCCATGAACATATTTGGTTTCAGATAGAAGATACACAATGGACATGATGCTAAACAGGATCTAACTGAAGCATACTTACACTTTGTGGGTTTCGCAAATTCTCTTCTGAGTTTTTAAAAACACGTAATGTGCTTTAAGTTCTATATGCTCGAAGTTAATCAACGGGATGACGTCTGTTCTGAGGTTTTGTAAAATTTGTTCGCATCGTCTGAAAAAGTCTGGATCTGGTACTTCTCTTTTTATGATATTTCATCGAGTCCATTGACTTAACACAAAAAAGAGAAATTAAATACAATGTTTGTGTTTGGAATAGGAAATTGGCTAGACAAGTCTTTATGAAAAAGATAAACCTTTGTTAACGGTTAAACTGTTAATATTAATTAACAATAAATATTAAAGCGGCTCTAAGGTCTGTGGAGAGAAAAATGGAGAAATTTTACCTTTTCTGAGCTATCGGGGTGAAGTTTGGTCCAACATCTTCTTCCTTATTCCTATTTTATAAAAATGTATGCATATGGCAATATTCATCAACCAGTAGAACTGGCAAATCGTTTAGAATCTACAATTCCATACAAGGAGTCCCACTCATAGATTTTTCAAATTCTTTCCAAGTCGACGTCGAAACACCTAGCGGGTGAAATTGAAACTAATTTTTCTGGCTGCTCGAATCGATAAAATCTCTGATAGTGTGAGTCTTTTTATGAAATCTTTCTGATAGAAAACACTTAATTAATATTAGAAAGCATTAAATGTTGAATCCGAAGCGTAATCTGAAATAAAAGTGAAAAAACATTGCGCGGACGTCAGAGAAAAACTTCCGGTTTAATAAAAAATGGCGGACGTCGAAGGAGAAATTATGACGAAGAATTAGAGGATTTTCCTTTGCCATTATCGATCGTTATAAGGTATGTGCACAAATTCTAGTAGCATACATGGAAAATAGATACATTTTTAAAGGCAACAACATATTCAAAGCTTTCATTTTACGATAGGCCCAGGATCATTGGATACGACTCGGCAATCGATACTCCCACTTTAATTGTTTGTACACAATGTGTTTAAACGTCAATGCAAGGCTATGAAACTAATAGACGTCTAGTTAATAGTTTGCAGTAATATTTCCGTGTAAGTGCGCCATACAGCGTTGTAAATACCAAGATATGAGCTAATGGCCTTGCTGCTAACTCAATTGCATCATGCATGTAATGCCTTGGTTACATTTGCTCCGATTTTTAATACGGCACTCGGGCGATTGAGTAATTTGTCCAAAATTGAAAACATGTATTGAAGAAAACACTCAATCGACCGGGCGGATGGATCGGAGCAAATGTGACCAATAGATGAGTAGCCAGATCTCATAAAGTCTTCAAATAAAGAAGTTTAAACCTCCAAAAGGTTACCGCCTAATCTTGGTACCGTTGGAAAGCTATAAGGGAATCACTAAGGGCTATCAAGAAACTAATCAGGGCTATTCAAGCACAACCAGAGCATACTAGGAATCACTAAGGGCTATTAAGAAATCAATTGGACATTTTAAGCAGAACCTGAGCATATAAGGGAATCACTAGGGGCTATTAAGAGCCAATCTAGAGGATACAAAGGAATCACTAAGGGCTATTAAGAACCAATCTACATGATACAAGGGAATCACTAAGGGCTATTGAGAAACCAATCTGGGATATTTAAGCACAACCCGAGCATATAAGGAAATCTCATACGAGGGGATCACTAAGGGCTATTAATGAGCCAATATTGACTGGTTAAAGCACTTATTATCGCCATTTCTGTAAGGTAGGGTCGCCATTTTTACTGAAATCTGATATGTTCCTGGGAAATGTAAACAAAGTCAGGCTGTGATCAATTGATAGTGGTGTTAATATAATATGAAAATTAGCTTATTTGAATACTGTTTTCATAAAAACATCAGAAATATTTTTTTGCTTTCATAGGGTACCAATATTAATTCAATCAACAACGTTGTAGCATGAATAATGAACCATAAAGTAATAGTCTTCAAATATGTCATTTGAAGAATGTAATCCTATTTTCTTTATTTTATTGCTATTTTTACTGTTAATGAAAATTGTATGTTGTATGTTGTAAATTGTATGTTTGGCCCTAAAAGGCAATCGGTACTAATAAATCCTATTATATATATATATTAACTCAATTGGACAAGAACAACTGAGATATGCCCATTCTGCACTATGCTGTTATCTCTGAATATATAGAAAATATTAAATGGTTACTATGGAACCGAGCGCTTTAAGTAAATCTCACCCTAAAGTCTCAATTAAATATCTATACTTTTCTTGCCTGACATACTGATACATACATGTACATGTACATGTACATGTTGTTTTTAGAAGCTTTTTATCATAATTTTACATATAAGTACCATATGCCTCCAGAAACACTTGGGACATATTATAACATTTGGTAGAAATCACTAAAAAAACTAAGATATGTGTTTATGATGGGGTTGTGGAATTATCCTTTCGACGATGTATCGAACGTGACATATTGCTGAAGCTTTTCAAATTATCTTAAGATTTCTCCAAATTTATCCGAATATGTCAAAAATCCCGATATATTTGAAATATACCTTTATCTAAAAGTTTTGAATTATGTACTTGTATGAATTATGTCAAAATCACCAAAAATCAAGCGTTTTTATTTATATGACATCACAATGAGCCCAAAACCCCGGAAAATATGTATTTTCAACAAGTTTGTTAAATTACCTTTACAATGAAACTTTAAACATGATATATGGTCAAAACGTTCCCTAGATATCTTCAAAAGCATATTTATGGACTTTAATAGTGACAACATTGCAGTTACCATGGAAACCATCATTTTAAAAAATGTTCTCACCTGTTTTGATTTAGTTTAGGGATTAGGCATGTTAACACAGATGCTAAACTTTCCAACGGTACCATGATTAGCCAGTAACATTTTCATCGATATATTTAACATGACATTATATTGTTGAGGATTTTTTAAATTATCATTGAAAATGTATAAAATGTATAAATGCTTCAAATATATCTTAATTTGTCAAAAATCTCGATATTAGATATTTGAACTAGGCCTCTATCTCTTTGCATTATGACATCACAATCATAGTGATATTGATTGTTCGATATATTAATACTATATGTTGTGTTAAGTCACTTAAAGACAAAACATAGTTTACTTTAAGTATTGTAGCTTACAGAAGCATATGATACATGTTTAGATTCTGTCAAAATCACCGAAAATTCAGCCGTTTCTAGTTCTATGACATCACAATGAGCCCAATAATTCAAAAAATACATTTTTCCAAAAGGTTTGTTAAATTACCTTTACAGTGATACTTTTATCAAGACATATGGTCAAAGTGTTCTCTAGATATGTTCAAAAGTATATTCATGGGCCTTAATGGTGACAACATTGCAGTTACCATGGAAACCAGCATTTTAAAGAATTTTCTCACCTGTTCCGAATTGTTTTAGTCATCAAACATTTTAGTGCAGATGCTAAGCTTTCCAACGGTACCATGATTTGCCAGTAACCTTTTCATCGATATATTAAACATAACATTATATTGTTGAGGATTTTTTAAATTAACATTGAAAATGTATAGATGCCTCAAATATATCTTGATTTGTCAAAAATCTCGATATTAGATATTTAAATTAGGCCTCTATCTCTTTGTATTATGACATCACAATCATAGTGATATTTTTTTCGATATACTAATATTATGTGTTGTGTTAAGTCACTTAAATACAAAAAATAGTTTACTTTAAGTATTGTAGCTTACAGAAGCATATGATACATGTTTAGATTCTGTCAAAATCACCGAAAATTCAGCCGTTTCTAGTTCTATGACATCACAATGTGCCCAATAATTCAAAAATACATTTTTCCAAAAAGTTTGTTAAATTACCTTTACAGTGATACTTTTATCAAGACATATGGTCAAAGTGTTCTCTAGATATGTTCAAAAGTATATTCATGGGCCTTAATGGTGACAACATTGCAGTTACCATGGAAACCAGCATTTTAAAGAATTTTCTCACCTGTTCCGAATTGTTTTAGTCGTCAAACATATTAGTGCAGATGCTAAGCTTTCCAACGGTACCATGATTTGCCAGTAACCTTTTCATCGATATATTAAACATAACATTATATTGTTGAGGATTTTTTAAATTATCATTGAAAATGTATAGATGCCTCAAATATATCTTGATTTGTCAAAAATCTCGATATTAGATATTTAAATTAGGCCTCTATCTCTTTGTATTATGACATCACAATCATAGTGATATTTTTTTCGATATACTAATATTATGTGTTGTCTTAAGTCACTTAAAGACAAAAAATAGTTTACTTTAAGTATTGTAGCTTACAGAAGCATATGACACATGTTTAGATTCTGTCAAAATCACCGAAAAATCAGCCGTTTTCAGTTCTATGACATCACAATGAGTCCAATAATCCCAAAAATACATTTTTTCAAAAACTGTGTCAAATTATCTTTACAGTGATACTTTTATCAAGACATATGGTCAAAGCGTTATCTAGATATGTTCAAAAGTATATTCATGGGCCTTAATAGTGACAACTTTGCAGTTACCATGGAAACCAGCATTTTTAAGAACTTTTCCACCTGTTCTGAATGTTTTTAGTCATCAAGCATGTTAGTGCAGAAGTTCAGCTTTCCAATGGTACCAAGATTAGCCAGTAACCTTTCGGAGGTTTAATCTCTTCAAATATTGCCGGCTGCTACTCATCTACAAGGCATTAGTGTTAATTTTTAAATATTAACATATTTAAGCAGCCATGTCACATTGTCTTATGTGGTATTTTAAGATTAAGATGAGATTGAATATTTTTTGAACATTATATTCCCGGAATGTATACTTTACGGATTCATATGTTTGCAATTTATCTTCTGGACAATGCCTGTGTCACATTTGATGCGATTCATCGCCCGGCGCCAGGCCCATTAATTTTTTTGTTCAACATAGAATATATTTCTGAACAAAATACTCAATCGACCGGGCGCCGTAGTGAACATCGGAGCAAATGTGACCAAGGCATTCGGCATTTTCTAGTTTTAAATTTTTTCTATTTACATGAAGACTTTTTGATATCGTTCGGCATCTATGAGTGTTCATTGGAGCAATATCATCTTTAGACGGATTGTATTTACGCGAATCCTTGTATCATATGATGACCTCTCTAACTCAGCAACAAACATGGCGTTACGTCATCATTAAATTGGAAAATGTGAACATGTGGAGTGACGGAAAATAAAGTCAGGTAACAAGTCTTACTCTCCCCTTCCGTTCACTCCGTTAAATATGAATTATTTCCAATATATTCACTGTACAAAAAAGCTACATGTATATAGTAAAAGCATCTCCTGTTAACTATTAGTCCATGGTATGAAATTTCTAGGACGTCTAATTAAGGAGTTGGTGACATGATATACGCGCAGCGATATTTGACCTTATATTTAGATACCTTTTTATTTTTGTATAGCTGTGATAAATACGACGGGCTTTTTGGCCGAATTATGCATGGCATTAGAAGGGATCAAAAAACATTTAAAAAGTATTTCGTATTTTTCACAATTTAAAGTACAAACATTGAAAGAAAATCATATGAAAATATATTTAATATATACATCAAGTTTCTTAGATATAGTTTTGCGTATGTGTTCCTTAAAATACCTTTACGTACCAGGTCGTTCAATAAGTTCACGGAAAAAATGCTCTCATTTCAAGGATTTTTGATATTTTCTCACGAAATTTTCACACACTGTATAAAAAATACTTTCTGATTGATCCTCAAAATATCAGCATCTCTTATTTGATTGGTCAAAAATGAGGGTTACTATGGTAACTTGACTTTTGGGTAGGCGGGGCACTTTTTACGTCATATTATTCATTAGAAAAACAACAGAATAGTTGGCAATTTATGAGTATATCACATGAATTTATTCTCCGCTTTCTACTTGTACATGGTATTACTTAATGTAATAAAAATAACAACTATTGTCCCATGAGGTTTTAGAAATATTCTCCCTCATGTTTAGTGCACAGTAGGTTGCATTCAAGCCATTGACGAGACAATGCTCTGAAGCCATCTCGAAAACTTGTTTGAAGGGCAATCTGGACTGCAGTTGAAAGTAGTTTCATTGTTTCATAAAGTGCACCTCTTAGCTGATCCTTCATCCTAGTAAAAACAGCAAAATCAAAGTCTGGAGAGTATGTAACTTGGGGCAGCTTTGCCATCTACTTTGCAAGTTATGTGATGGTTTCCTGCACAACATTAGCAGTGTGATTGGCTGCATTATTCTGATGGAAAAATTTAGAGTTTGGCTGTATGGAATATATAATCAACTTACCATAGCAATGATTTCCTGGTCCACTGGTACAGCAGTGACTAGCACGATTTCAGAAATTTTCCCTCAAAATTACAAATATACATATACGATTGTTTTGGTTTATATCACAAGCCAATTTGGGAATTATGGTTTTCCAAAAGTGTACAATTTATTAATTAATAGTCTATGAGCGCCAATGATATCGTTTAAAAATATGCCATAAATCGGTGTTCCTGCATAACCGTGAATTTATTGCTTCTCTCTGATGTTAGATGAATACAAGGAGGATTGGCAGCAAGAGTTCAACATCGATATTTTCCAACACAGCTTCCGTCAGTCCTGGAGAAAATTTGAATCGCAAGTTTAACTCTTAGTTCACAAATAGTTATAAACTATTTTGAATGCTAAAATATTACTAGGTAAATATAGACAATAATGACACCATATGTGTTGGATAATATCGTTCATTCGCCCCGCAGCGGTAGAAATATACAGGCACGATCGGCAATGTCGCATTCCTTTGAGATTAAAGAATATCGAGTTGGAACTTTGGCTCCTTTGATAAATAATAATAACATTTTCAAATCGTAGATCGTACCCTACTACACTTATACGATAGTTGAGGAACACATCCAAAAATGAATTTAAATTGGGAAAAATGAAATATCTTTCGAAAATCTTCAGTATTACCGGTAGGGTGGCCATAAAAGAGAGGTTTCGGTAAACGTTTTCAGGTAAACTTAAACTGCAACTTCAACTTTAAAATGACGAAAACCCCACTGGGAGGATATTTCTCGAAAAAACGACATAAGAATTTTCCCTTGTTTCCTAATCGAAGGAATTGATTTATGAATATCAAATTCGTATACCATTTGCAACTTTAAAACTGTATTTATTGTAACATGTGTCAAATATCTTGGTCTAAAATAAAATACTTATATGATAGGGATATTTTATTCTCAAATTGACTTTGGAGATGGTTATTATAAAACAACCTGAACAAATACTGGAGGGAGAGCTTGTTATGCAGCCAATGCAAATGGCTTGCGCCATGCATCGCTAATGCCTGAGTCACATTTACTCCGATCCATCGGCCAGCATCCGACCGATTAAGTATTTTGTTCAATATTTTATTAAAATTTGAACAAAATACTCAATCGGCCGGGCGCCGTTGTGAAAATCGGATCAAATGTGACCAATACATTACACAGATTAGATTGATTAGTTTATCAAAATTGTAGTCAAAGTGTTTGATCGAATACTTTACACATTCAGTCTATTAACTATAGATAGTGTTAACGGTCACTTGGTCGACACACACATGAGTATATTTTGGTTAACGTGTAGGTCCAATTGCATAAGTTTACCATCATCGTGTATATGGCTTTTTGCATCAAGATACAGTACCCCCTAGTGACGTACAGGAAGAATTAACAAAATCGGAATCGGTGACCATGAATCCTTAATATCTATTTATTCCCGAAATGGCGGCTTTTGTGAGAAGTGGAATTTGTTGTCTTAAACAGCGAAATAAATGATGCTTTTGAGCAGTTTAAGTCACGTTTTAGGGCTATAATTGATCAAAATGGTGGACATATTGAACATACTAAACAAATCCCTGTTTTGAATACTCATAAACAGTATTATAGACAGCAACTGCTTTCTTAGATTAAGCGGCATGATTTTGAGTTGTGTTGGGTTATAGTGAAGTTATTATCCAGGGGCATGAGCATCTGAACATCTAACTTGTAAATTGTTTATTTTCTATTTTTTGGTATATACTAATTTTGTTTGAAGGAAAACAATCAATGATATTCACTTTTTATTTTCAGAATTGTATAACACAATTAAATATACCCAGACATTGTTTATGCATATCAAGATAGTCTTTTGTAATATGTATTATCGTATTAATATGTTTTTCGACATTGTCATGCGTTCCAAGTGTTAAATGTTTTTAACAAATGAATATAATGTGTAAAGATTTCTTTACCCATTTTTTATAATCCTTGAAACCGTCTCTTGTTGGAATTCTACCTAACTCCAAAAAACTTCAATCAAAAAAACTTAAATTGAAATCTGTAGAGCAATATCAATATAAAAAAAATAATACTAAGTGTTCCAAGTAATAAAACGTATTGTTCTTCAACAGGACATATTGAGGGATTATCTGTTTTTTAGGATGATAAGAGTACTTCAAACGTATCTGACCGATCTATATATAAATTAAGTGTAATGAGGAATTAATCTAACTGCGGTTATATAACAGAACAACATCATCTTTTTTTAAAGTAAAAGTGCCACATTATTGTATTTACATTATTTCAATCCGGTATAGTAAAACTGTGATAAACATTTTCGATAAGCCCTGCAAGCCTTTGATACATCATCGAAATCAACTAGATTGATCACTCAGTTAGTTGTAGGTAACAACCTTCCAAAGCACAATAGTCTTATGTATTGTTAATTTGAATAGGACACAATATGCACAGAATCGCTTGCCTAGAATAGACAGTTTGTGGGACAGAAAATCCAAATTGGCCATCTACAAATTTACCAAGACTGCCATAAGACAACATTCCAAAAATATTCAGATGAATCCATGATATGCTTTGGCTTAGCCTACCAGCCTTGCAAACTGATCAGAACAAAACACCAAAGGATGCGATAAAAAGTACAATCTATGAGATGAACAATCCAGCCAATATTTCATAGCTTCGTTGATGAAACAAAAAGTGGCAGGGCTAATTGAAACGGTCTCTCATTTCAACTACATCCCCTTCTGTCTCTGTGGCCATTTCGTTCAATTTCAGTCAAGGATTAATTGCATCCGCAAAACTGAAGACAAAAACAAAAATTATATATGGTGTATTGAATCTTACTGCTTGCATGACATGATGTTATAAAATAAAAGTTCAAAAAAGTGGATAAGTAGACAATGAGCGAATTGTTGTTATGGTGCACATCCTAAAATAGTGACATTAATTTTGTTGACACGATATGTAATATGCAAATATTTTGTTCGGTTCAAACAACTAATTTTAGGTGGTAGATACACAATCGGCATGATGCTAAACTGGATCTGAGTGAAGCATACTTACACTTCATGAGTTCTGCAAATTCTATCTTTTATTTTAACAAACAGGTCATCTACATCATACTTCATTTCCGCAACAAAGTCCGTTGTGCTGATGACATCTCTTTTATAGTTCTGATCTCCGACCAATCCTCTGTAAAATTCGTCTTTTTTACCTAAAACAGTAATGGGATTTAAATACAAATGGGATTCATGAGAACGTTGATGCACACTAAACACCCGTACGTTCCATTAAGTTTTTACATATATTCATATAAAACGAACATGTTAAACGAACTTTTAATGATGTATGATACTCCTATTTGCAATAAGAGTTCAGGTGGTAATTTACATAAATATCTCCCACGATGAATCACTTTGGAAGGGACAAATTTTCATTGGCCCGCCGAACATGTCGATTACTCTGAACGTTTCTCAGCTTATGATCTTCCATCAGCCCTAAAGCATTGTTATATGATCCAATCTATTCAGTAATCCGACAGATAATCGGAGATTCAAAATAACATTATTTATATTATTTCGATCTTCGATGGCGTCTGAGCAATTTCTTGGATATCAGTGACGTCACCTGAATTGGACGGCATTTTCAACTACAGATTTCCTCGGATTTGGGGATTATAGTTCAAAAAGCCTTGTCATATATCTTAATTACATACATACCCATCGTTTGTGCAAATTAACCTCTACATATAAATGTTTAACAAAGTCACAGTGTGGCATTAATAACAATGGCATTTATAACAATGTGTGCAAGTTTTGGGAATTTTTCTCGTCCAAAGAACTCTTCACAGTCCAGGCCCCAAAATATTGATAATCAGAAATTGGTTGTTGGCTAATAAGTATGTAAGCACAAGTGCCAGGGAAGGGATCAGTATCTGTGAGGAAATCTAGCAAGAATGCTAACCTGTCATTACATCAAAAATAGCTGTAGATACTCTAGTACTCATAGAAGAATCTGTCACTATTAGTGTCACTATAAATAACTTACTGTATAAATCAAATGTATGAACATGTGTTCAATTCTTATGAAATAATAAAGGTAATAGTGTTAACTCACTGATGACATACTTATTTTGAAATAAAATCAACCCAAGAATATGTTATCAGGCAATTCCAAAAGTGTACCATTTCTTTGCCAAATTTGTGTATTTTTCTTTGAGTTATCATTTTTCTGAGGTTTAAGAAAATATTCACATTCAATATTTTTATTTTATAAAGATTTATGCATACCTTGACGTTTGTGAAATCCCGCATCAGACAGCCATTTTGAATTTTTTGAGGCCCGAATAAAAAAAAACGCTACAATATTTGCAATCTACTTTAAATTGCTTTTCATTTGAGTATAATAAAGCTACACTTCAAAAACATCTCAAAATAAATGCATATAAATAATAAATTTAAGTTTTCCCAACCCCCCCCCATTTACGACCCCTGGGGGTCAGGGTGAAAAATCCAGGATATATGTGAAATAGATAGATATTGTTAATATACTACCAATATTTCAAATAATAATGTTTCTTATTTTGGTTTGAAATGAAAAACGTAAGATTTTTGCGAAAAATTCCCAGCATTTTTAAACTGGCGGCCATCTTGAATTTTTTTCTTATAACTGTTCACCAATATACATCTTTCCACCAAATATGAAGAAAACCCGTCTACTAGTATTCAAGTTATCTTCTGGACAGACGGACGGATGGACTGCCTGACTGACGGACGGAGGGTTTCACTATATCCCTACTGAACTTCGTTCGATGGTATAATAAACTTTCCAAAAGCCGATTAATGGGTAGATAATCTTTGTAAACTTCAAAAATATTAAAATCTAATATTTTTGTTGACCCCTGTTAAACCCCTCAATAATAAGTAAACGGTAATGTTGACAGGTCCTCAACAGGTGAAAATGTATGTAGTAATATATGTTTTATCATTTAAACATATCAAAACAATTGGCGGATCAACAAAAAACAAGATGATGTTAAAAGAAAGTGAACTAAATGGAACCATTATTTGTAATCATTTTGAATGTAAAATATAATCAGACAAACGATCTTATTTTCAATTAAACAGATAAAATCAATAGGTCATGCTAATAAGCTTCCCAAAACCGATTCATAAGTAGATAATCCGTTGTAAACTTCAAGAATATCAAAATCTAATATTTTTTATTTTTGTGAACCCCAGTCAAACCCCTCAATAATAAGTAAATGGTAATGTTGACAAGTGCTCAACATGTGAAAACGTATGTAGGAATACACGTTTCATCATTTAAAGTCATCAAAACAATTGCAGGATGAACAGGAGGAAACAGCTTAATTAAGGCTTATCTGAAAAATTCCTTTATCCCTAAACTCGCAATCTGGTTGGCTGTCGCAGAAATCATGTATAAGTCATTGCGCATAATTAGATCACGTGATTCAGTTTAATCGGGCGCTTCCAAATTGGCTTTAGCAGGGGGAAGAAGGAGGTACGGATTCTGGATACCTGCTTAGGAGGATGAATTTCTCAAGACAAGAGCAACTATACAACAACACATTACAATTGATACAAACATAAACTAGACATTCATAAATTAAGAAATAAACACTGAATTTTTTATAAAGGTTCAGGGTGCGTATATATGAAATAAAAACTTGAATTAAAATTGATCACAAACATCAAGAGCTGCAAAACCTGCACAAGTTGACTCACCGGGCTAAGTTTCGGACACAAAAATTACTAAGGTGGTGCACAATTGCATTGTCCGGTCATTTTGTAGCTGATGTAAAGATACATGAGCACTTACGTTTTTCCTCATCATTTTTTTTAGTTTTCCTTTTTGGTTGCTCTAATGCCAGAATAATGAAATCTGCTTTTTTGTCCTCTTTAATTCGGTCGCCCCAATATGTTGCACTCTGTAAGATAATTTCATAAATACCATGTATCACATTAGGTAATGTTAGGCACTGTCGTAAAGTACATTATAAATGGTTAATAACTAAATATATATATATTTTAGAAGAACAAGTCCATTCTCCCTAATAATTCTAGTATTTTTGTCTGAAGAACTTTAGACTAGTACATACACTGTGGAGGAACTCGTAAAGCGAGTTACGTTAGCGGATCAGTTTTCGTAACCGAATTGCGCAAATGATTTCGATACGTTTTTTCCATGATTTCGCGTGATATAAGCAGAATCACCACTACCTTTTTTGCACAAACATGTGTCTTACGTTTCAGAAAATCCAAGCTTTCGCGAACGTATTTCCTTGCAAGACTGCAAAATCATCAACATACTTCATCACTTAAGTTACTTAAATGAATGGTATAGAAAGTGCAGCAATTACGAAAACGATAAAAATTATATGTTATGTTAACGAATTGCACCATGATCATTCTCTGGTAGAGTTATGTTTACACGCTCAGTTGTCACTGATTGACAACAATTCAATGCCGAAATAATTTATATATATTTTATATACTGTTATTGTTAACATTTTTGTTTATAGTGCAATTGTTTTTTGTTCCTTTTTACCATTTCTTGAGAATGAAATAAAATATCTTTAAGAAACTTGTTTGGACAAAATAGCATGTACAACATTTTCTTAGACTTCCCAATATTATAGTTGTAAAAACGAAAGGACGATTCTCGGTTTGGAGAACAGTCTCATGGGCTAATAATTTTTTTCATGAAAAATATAGAAATATTACCCAAATAAAACTATGAATATTCAAAAGAGGACATTTAAATCTACAAGATGTAAAAATAACAAATTGGTCTGAAGCAGGGATAACGCTCAATTAGACCAATAAAATACAAGTCTCGATTTGGGGAAAGAAGTTCGTCAGTGTACTGCGCTAATATTTTTTTGCAAAAAATCTAGAAATATTACCAAAATTAAATTATGACTATTCAAGAGGACATTCAAATCTATATTATGTAAAAAAATCGAATTTTTTAAAATGTTGAAATCGTTTATTTGGAGATATTACGAACGAAACTGACATGTTCGGTTCGTGAAAGACTAAAGTATCTGTCGCTAGCAAGTGGAATCGGTTTCAACAGATTTAGATTTCAAAAGTTATGACAACTTTTGTCATTTTTTCACGTTTTTGTAAATGTAAACAAAGGAGGTTGGGGCCCTAAGGCTTTTTTATGATTCTATCGACAGAGATGTGTTTGGTGTCTATAAAAAGTAGAATCAATTCCCCAGAGCATGTGCTATACAGTATCGCCGTGCGAACTTGCTGTGAAACAGAATCTCAATTTCCGTAGGACAAGGTCACCATTTTTCATGAAATGGTATGATTTATTCCGTATTAATGTCAATGCAACCACTTATACGGAACAGTCTAAACGACACCGTGTTATGTATTGGGTATAATCAAACAAAATCACAAACGTACGTTGTCAACTCTACTGTACGGTGCCAGTGCAATTAAAATTCACGAGATGTAATATTAAACAATGCAATAATTCTATTTCAAAATCCATTCAGGTTTTTTATGAGTTACAAGTTATGTTTAACTAACATGTTCAAAAATCCCTAATACATATGTTGCTAAAGATAAGATAAATGTGATTTTTAGATCATGTTAAAGTGTCTCACATATTCGATCAAAATTTGCCATGGAAACATGTTAGTCTACTTTACTGGCCCCCCCCGCTGTAACAAGGAACCCAAAACACATTAAAACGTAAACATAACCAATTAGTCACTTCACTTTGAAAGTGGGGGTGTTAGCAAATGTGTATTAGGCCATAAGAAGTAGATTCTTTGTTTTGCGTCCTGGCAAAATCCAAATCATGCAAGGGTACAAGGAAAACAAACACAAACTCAAGAAAAAAACACAAACTTGTTTGCTGAGAAATGTATACATTTTATGGGCATAAAAAGGGACGACATACCAATTTGCAGTGATTACAAACACATATCTATACATTTTATACAATATATTTAAACTTCAAGGGTAAAAAATAAGAAAATGCACAATGTATGCCAAAATAATTATAACACTGTCAATTTTGACGCGCATCAAATTATCCGCCATTACGTCTGATTCTGATTAAACGAAATGTAATGGTACTTTCAGACCCTTGTGATTGCTATTTTGATGTGTTTGTTTTTTCTGATTTACTCAAAATCGTGCAAGCAAGGGGACGCAAAGCAAAGAATCTACTTCTTATGGCCTTAGCAGAATACGCTGTGTGCATGGACTAACACAATATCAGTGGTCATTTACTGTGTCAACTTAGTAACCCTTGCATATCGTGCTCACTCAAGTATTGAATAATTTTTTTATGATCTAAATGTTTGTGGTTTATAAAAAAAATGTGATATATTTTAGTTAGAAATACATTAATTAATATATTCATTCAAACAGCACTAGCACGCGAGAAGAAAGAGCAATGGTGACAAAATGCAGACAGAATTTTCCGTAAGGGTTTCAAACATTTCTGAACACAATCATACATGTGCTTTATGTGTACTGTTATTTTTTGTGCTGTATTTATAGATATAATTTCACGTATTAAAATCATATTTTCCAGACGTGTCGCAAAAAGGTGGCGCATTTGTTTTTTAGGGGTATCGCGTGAATGTAACTTTGATTCCCCGGATTATAAAATAATATTCTAATTAAAGTTGTATATCATTTTAAAGCTGTTTCGATGAAGTTTTTAGATCAACTACAGTCCGTTCACAATTCTTGCGCGTTCTTTTTTAAAAAAGAGTTTTTTACCAAAACATCTGGCAAATATTCCCTGTTGACACGTTACATTTTGAATTATTTTTCGTCTTTAAACGCTCATAACTCAAACAATATATGACCATTATACTTATTTATCGTCTTGATAAAGGTAGATAGAAGTTTTATTTCAAAGGATGAATTTTAGTAAGCGTCCCATATTGTGACGTCATAGAGTTTGAAAAATAGAATCTGTTGACAGCGACCTTTTCTGCTCATTTTTTTGTTCCTTCAACTTTTCAGGTGTACATTAAACAAAAAATACGAGATCAATTTTTAATAAATCATACATGATTATTTTGCTCCTAAACTCTAGTTTATTAATAAATAGTTGATTTTGTTCGCAAAAGTATGTGTTTTCTGTTGTATGTGGAAAAGTGGAGGACGAAAGGTTTTCAAAATTCATCAAAATAGGGCTAATTTACGCCATTCGCCTATTTTGAAGCACAGCAACACGTATATTTATTTCACTTAAAATATCAATTGATTCGTGTTTTATGATGCTCCTAGCCCATTAACAATATATATATGATATCAGAGTTATTCGTCTAAAATGTTTTGAGATAGAGAGGTAAATGTGGAGGACGAAAGGATTTTCATTTGTGTACATTTTTCTCAAAAACGTCACATTCTACCATGTTAAAAGCGAGGATCCTCTTGATTACGCCACAAAATGTGTAACAATGCGTGCGCGAGCTTTTTGCGATACATCCCAGCAATGACTTCAAATTCGGAACCACACCCATATCACATTTTCTTCAATAACTCCAAACATGTGTAAACATTGACCATGAGCATATAAATTCAGATTTCACGAGCTCTTTCCTATTCGAGTACCTCATACACCCCTGCATGGATTTGAGTTGGATTCGCCTTTTATACGTGAGCCGACACACTCGCAAACGCTGATTGGATAAAGATTGCGAGAATCTTTAAATGCTATTTAATTTTTTTTGAGAGTGTTGATGTGAAGATTAATATGTGACCACGGGGTGTTAGCTTCCAACCTCTTGATCATTTGGCGTCTGTACATTTAAGATATCATAATTATCTAATCGAAAACGACATTTTAAAATCCCGTTCATGCTATAAAAAGCGGAAAGTGCAGAGGTTCAATTGTTCAATTGTTGAAGTAATACTTGGTGGATTTACACTAGCGCGCTAAGACGTCTTAGCTAAAACGTTTTAGCGTTAAAACGTCTTACAAATGCAATGTAAATCCAGATTTACCCAAGAGCTCTCGGCTAAGAGCGCTTAGCTAAAACGTTTTAGGACCCTAGTCATAGCCAAGACGTCTTAGCGTTAACACGTTTTACAAGCAAGTGTAAATCCATCGGTTTTAGCTAAGAGCTCTTAGCCCGGTGTTTTGCGTTGCGCCGAACGAAACATTTGAAACTTTCCATTTACATATGTCGCATGGTCCTTTATTTTGCCTTATCCCTTGTTCTCTATATCATCCCAAAATTATTGAGAAGAACTTATTTGCCTGGCGATTTATCATAATCCTAATTTATGCATAAAATCTTCCTGCTCTCTTTCATGCTTTTAACAATGCTGGCTTTAGGACATATTTATCTGAAACCGATGCATTCTTTATTACAAAGTCGGGTACAAAGTATAGAAGCGGGAAAGGAATAGCTACATTGACTGAACTGTCCTTCAACCAGTATACTTAACTGTTTTTTTTTCATTTTACATGTTTACCTACATATCTCTAAGACGTTTTAGGAAAACAGGTGTAAACTCGATCTTATTTCCTAAGACGTCTTGAAAATGGTAATGTAAACTCAACTTAATTTTTCTAAAACGTTTTAGCCAAAACGTCTTGAAATGCTGCGCGTAGTGTAAATTGGGCTACTGACATTGTTCAGTTTCAGTTTTAAATATATTTGACCCCCCTGTCAGTTATTATTATGAGAAATACTTTGCCTACATTAGGGTTACCTATGAATTGATATAGATAAGTTCGATGGGACAACGTACATCGAGTTGACAACGTACACGAATGATATTTATATGGTAGCCAAAACGTAAATATTCATTTAAGGTCCACGTGCAGTATAGCAAGTGATTTCACCATGAGTACTTTCTGGGCATAAATACAATATGGTTTTCATTATTTAACAATATGCTTTGGGAATTATGATAAAAATATCAATCAAACAATTCGAAAAACTATAAATAAGGACCCAAGGTCAACATTTTTTTTCAAATTGTTGAATTTATTTGCTCAAAAGAGGATCTTCTTTTTCTGATTTTTATTGCATGAAAAGATTATCCATCAAGGGGTCTAAAACATATTCAAAAGTAGAATGGTTTTGAAAGTCTAGTTCTGAAGTTAACAATTTTCGATGACCAAAATCATGATGAAAACAATGGATATCATGAGTTTTCCCTATGGAAAAATATCATAAGTAATGTGGTTTTTAACTTTATCGCATTTCAATACCGATCCCATTTTCAGAAGTTATTAATATAGTGTAGAAGAAACTTTTGATATATTTAAATTGAGAAAAACAAGATCCTATTTTTAGAAAATAAGCCTTACATTTTTAAAAAAGTGACAAGGTGGGTCCGACTCCATAACTTTTCAAAGAGTTGGATTGATATTTTACAGTCATGGGAATTTCACTTTTAAGAAAACATATTGTTTTAATGAAAACCACTGTATGTATATCCAGAAGTACTCATGGTGAAAGATATGGCTGTCTAAAATACTTGCCATACTGCACATGGACCTTTTCAACCGACCTTAATTGTGTAACTTAGAGAAACATATTCGCATAAAAATAATGGACACTCTTAGGCGACAGGGAATAACATGATCAAAGGAAATGTGAAAAAAACATTTTCCAACCGATCAACTTTTGTGGGAAATTTACTACTGAAAAAATTGAGCACTGCTAGAAAACCTTTTAATATGATCGGAATACTAAAAGTCTTCTCTACTGAATACACATGAAATTAAACGAGAAATCCTTTGTGTATTCCTCAGATTAATTGGGTAAAACCTAAATCACACCTACATCATAGTTTTCGATTCAAATCAGTTAATAGCATCCAAAGTGTACAGCGGTATATTTTGGCACCGTGCGTTGTCGATGGTCAGGCGTGATTATCTTTTCATTTCTCGTGATTCTAGCAGGAACTTGCTCGTGGTGTTTAAATCAAAGCGGGGCTTTGGAACATACCAATGATTATTACACGTACGTAAACAAACCTAGGTTCGAGAAGCTATGAGTGACCTTTTTAACCAAGTCAACATTTGACATACACCAGATTAAAACCTACAGTCACGACTTTATGTATTATTGTATTAGCTATCACAGTTTCCTCATTTCTGATAATTTAAAAAGCATCACTCAGCGACACGTTATAAACGTACTTAATCAATTCAAAATTCATATAATAGTACTCGAAGTTACAAACAATATTGGCGGCCAAGCCAATCAAATCGAGACTTTCTGCATCGCGTTTTAACCTGTATTATATGGCATATTCCGCAGTTGAGTATGATATATTCCGCAGGTGAGTAACGGGTATTCAGTGAAATAATGTATGGCATATTTACTGCGAAATACACCATACTCATTGCAGAAACGCCATATACCATAGGTGAATATGAAATATTCACCCGTATCACAAATGCCGCACAACCATGAATGTATGCCATATTCCGCGAAACAATATAATTTAAAACTCACGAGGTGTATCAAAATCTTCTAAAGTAGGTCAAATGATGTCAAAACTAGATTATAATAGCATAGGAGGGGGTTAAGTTTTGTTGGATTAAAACAACATTTAATATTTTCTAAGCAAAAAAGTTATATTTGCACAATTTCAATTGATTTCTCTGAAGAATATTCAGCAAAAAGTCAACATATTCAAAATGTCACATTTTCTTTTTTTTATATAATATACCGATAGAGAAATAAAAAGTGCAGAGAAAATACTTTCTACTCATTTTTGTCCTTCATCGTGTTTTTACATTTGACAATCATACTAAATTGTTGTTTTGTGTGGTGAAGTTGAGATAAGAAGAGATTTTTTCAATGCCATTTTGGTAGATTAAGTAGTACTTACTTTTATTGCTTCTTCCGTTGTTATACAATCTTTAGCTCTCTTTCTACATTCGTCTTCTGGGTATTTCCATTTAGGGCAACATTTATCATTACAACAGGAAAAAGTGAAGCCGTCCGTAGCTAAGAAAACCAATGTTGGAATATCGGGCCTCCATCCATTTTCCTCTGTCAATATTCTGAAAACACAATTAAGATTAAAGCAAACATTGTCATTGATGTCGTTTTCATCCAATGGGTCGATTGGCCTATATCACGAGACTCGGTATCTTCTCAAAATGTTTAACAAGACCCAGAGTGAACTGAGAGGGAACAGAATTGCCACCTTGAATAGAATACAGTTTTCGGGACGGAAAATTCAAAAAGGTCACTTACATTATTTATAAAGACTGCCAAAAAATCTATCTATTTATCCAGTTCAAGATTTTCATACAAAGAGTCACCCCTAAAAATCTGAAATTGAGACGTCACATGGTTCGCCTGGAAATTACTTTACAAATATA
Source organism: Owenia fusiformis (assembly GCA_903813345.2). Classification (NCBI taxonomy): domain Eukaryota; kingdom Metazoa; phylum Annelida; class Polychaeta; order Sabellida; family Oweniidae; genus Owenia; species Owenia fusiformis. The sequence goes on from CAIIXF020000004.1 coordinate 10,718,375, forward strand.
AATTCAAAGACGGAAAATGGCCACCTTAACATTCACTCAGAATACTCAAAGCTTTATAAGTTCCAGATGTCTGTACTATGAGTCATCTCTGAAAATTAGAAATTGATCTGTTAAACAATATGCCTGAAAAGTTTAAATGCCCAACACTTATCAGTTCTTGATATCGATGTCAAAGAATAATCCCTGAAAATATGAAACTTGTCCATCTATTAGTTCGCCTGGAAACACGTAGACAAGACTTAACAGACAAGATTAAGGACGGCAAATCCTAAATTGAATTTTTTTTATTAAATCAACCGTGTATAGATACATACATACTTACCTCTTAAATAATTTACCAGTCCAACGCCCCTTTTAAATGAATAGAATAATGAACTTCATATTCATGTATCTTTTTTCATATTAAATTGTGACTATTCAAAACATGATCATTAAATTGATGATATGTAAAACTTTCACATTTTTTTGATAAACAATTTAGAGAAACATTTGTTTAATTCACTTCGCCATATCGATACCAATCCCTTGGATGTTGTTGGTAGAAAAAAGCATTGCCAAAATACAAACGTGGTAAGAGGATAGTAATTTATCTTACTCATCATGTACCACTTTCAATGCTCGATCTGTCCTTGTTCCAGCGCCTGTCCAGTTCTGCGCCTTATTCATGATCGAGAATTTTGTGTTATCAAAACTTATAGTATCCTTTAGTTGCTGTATCACCTTGACATATTCGTCAAACGTCAAAACAGCCACACGCGAAGCATCATTGTCTACACAAAGAGAAAGAAAATGTGATGAAATTTTAAATTGCATGTACATATCACACATTCGTTTATATCTTCTACAAAAGTGAATCAACATTGTAAATCACAGTCACGTAGTCCCAGCGTAACAGGGGCAGCAGTCCGCTTGGGCTTGGCTATTATTTCTAGAAACGTAACCTCCGATTGGTTGTCCTAGTCGGACGTATGTTCCCAACCATAATATTTATAAACTGTTACAATAAAACCGACGTCTTTTCCAGACGGACTTCCATTTCTGCGAGAGGAGGATAGGAGAATGAAGTAATGAATTATATGACTAAACCCGATTTTGTGACCTGATTTCGTCGGAAAAACTTGAAATATAAGAGTTACGTGGATTTTAGGAGTCTTATTTACCCTCTCTAGGTTAGAACAAACATTTCAATTAAACCCGATTACATTCGCGCGTCAATCAAAGAACATTTACCACAATATCCAAGAAGTTCCGAAAGTTTCGATAATATAAATTACATGATATTTGTGAAAATTAAATGTTTGTTCGTTGATTTTATAATTTACAAGTGTGTGTATTCTTCTATACTTTGGTCCAAATTAAAAAACATCACGAACGGGTCCTACTGTATAAATACACTGATACAACAGACGACCCAATTATACTTTCGGCGCAGAATTTCATTCAGACCAATAGCTCAACTGTGGATCATGCAGTTTCTTCTATCTTAGAACAAGCCATTCTCCTCTACTCTGTCCTAAACTCGTCTACAAACGACCGCAAAAAATTCTTTAATATTCTAATTATTTTCACTTCAGACATGGTTTGACGATATGCCATAAAATCAAAGTTCAAGGTCAATACATTATTTCGTGATAGGGGCAACGGCTTCCCAGAAGTAAACACGAGGAAAATTGAAAAGTCCAAATAAAGGACCCACGGTCCTGTGCTCACACAGGTTGGAACCTTCAGAGGAATTTATATCCTGACTTTCAAACAAAAATATTGATTTGGATTTGTAGTCTCGAACTTTGAGAAACTTAGATAGCATAGTTGTGTGACCTAGTTTGATGACCTTTGACCTTGACCTTTTTGACCTTTCGAAGGTCACTGAAGGTCAAGTAAAGGTCAAATCCTAAAACTAATGTCAGATTTGAACTCCTGGCAACTTGTAGATGATTTTCAAAAAAAAGATTTGGTCAAATTGAAGCAAGTTGAAAAATAACTTATTTTTACTGTTTTTAGACGTCAAATATCTCAAAAACAGTAAAAATTTGATGCTGACATATATTGAGAAATATGTAGGGAATGCTTAAATCTATTAATGATGTAATTTATTCCAGGAAATGATCAAGTATAAGGCTAACTTTAAGAATCTTGTCAATCACAAAACCTGCCATTGACTTTATACATGAGAAAGTTTCCTGAAAATGACTAAGTCCTACTTTTTTTCAAATTTTATAGAGTAAACACCAAAAACCGTAATTCCAAGAGCTTTGAAATCTTCAGAGGACATAAGTTGCATATACACCAACTACTAAAAGTTATTTGAAAGTTCCACTTCAACAAAGTGTCTAGTATTTACAGAAAATTTGACTTTTTGACGTCAAAATCCGCAATTTCTCGGAAACCGGGCGAACTTGGGAAATGGCGATGATAGGTCAAATAGGCATTATGGATATGCATAAAATTAATGTGGATATGACTCAATCCGAATAGCAGTTTTAATTTGTGCGGCCAATGTTGACGGACGGACGGACGGAAGGAAATAACATGGGGTATCTGGCGCGTGCCACGCGCCTTTTACCCCATAATGGGGTATTAGGCGCGTGGACATGGGGTATCTGGCGCGTGGATGGGATATTTTGTACTTTTTGTCCGTCCATTTTTCAGAATGGGGTATTTGGATCTCGTGAGGGGTAACAGAGGACGGACGGCTCATTTTCGGATTTTACCGCGTATTCGTTCCATTAGGCAATTAAGTTAGAAAATTAACGAATTTAACGTATTTTTACGAAAAATAGCGCTAGTTTTATTATATCATGCAATTCTCAACTTTTAAAGGGCTTTTATCGTTTAATAATGTAGATATTTCGAAAGCCATCTTATTTTCAATGATACCTAATAGGAGACTGCAGATCGACATTAGCAGGAGGTGGTGTACTTTTGCCAGACAATCGAATTTAAAGATAATTATTATTTTGTTGAATCTAAAATAAGAGATACATGTAAGTCTAACTTGCTCCAACAACTAAAAGCATTCATTAGGTTCATTATTACGGCGTCACAATAATTACTAAAATACATTAACGTCGTGTTAAAAGACGATTCTGTTCTAATTCTGTTCAACTTAATATGTGAAATAAAATATTTCAGTGAACTGAAAAATGAAATATGCAAAATATATGCTCTGAAATTGCTCAGAATGCATCAAATGATGTTTGATTTTCGAAATTTTCTGGAACCAGAGACCCCACTATTTTGCGCTCGTTCCTGGCTAACTCGACGCGGTTCACTTCACTCATAGCCATTATCAAGCACCCCTCCCCCAACATAAAATCCTTTAAGATAAGCTGTGATGCAAAAGGACTTCTCCTAGGGGAACAAATTAATACTAACAGTAACTATAAAGCTTCCTTGAGGAGACAAAATTAGAAATGTTTTTCGTTTAAGAGATAAAATCATACAAGACATACACTTACATAAGGTGACGTTTTACTAAGGGCAAATAAAAAGATACTAAAGTGTTCGGAGGTTACAAATATTTACTAGCTTTAGAAATCATATCTCCAGGGGGAGTAACTAGAAATGTTTACCCTGAAGGGTACATACAGTATTAAAACCTCGTACCAGAAAGGTTTCTCTCAACAATAAACACAGTATGGCTAGATACTTCCTTGGTCACATTTGCACATCAAATCACAACTTGAAGGCATTAGGGGGAAGAGTTGCCAATATTAGAGATTTAAAATGTATACAGGGAATGGCCTTTCAGAGGGAGACAAGTGAAGCTAGATATCTGCTCAGGGAGATAAACTGATAGACTAATTACTAGACTAATAGTAGATTGATTCCTCCTTATAGTCTATCAAGGAGTACTACTGTACTTATAAGTGACTACACCATAAGATTTTTTTTAAAGTTCACAAAAACACAAACTGAAATAAATTAGATGATTGGGTAAAATGCATATTTTTATTTGTTCAAGTTTCACATTTCATTACAAATAACAATTCAACATTTGTAACAATTTCAAAACATTTAGTATTTTTATACAGTATAGCTAAAAGATATTCACTGAGATGTTAACCAAATATTGGCAAGATTAGAAAATCTAAATCCCTAATCTACAGGGTGGGCCAAAGAAAATTGGAACGTCTTTTCCATTCATTGTAAATTTATTGTTAGTCATGTATTATCTTCAATACATGTACTTGTAGGAAATTGAAAACAATTTATTGTCAACACCTTGTGGAAAAATGAATATACAAGCTTAAAACATTTAATCATTCAATGCAAGGGTTTCCTGAACATGTCCTCCACCCACCTGAACAATCAGCCTGAGCAGTTTTTGACATACATGGCTTAAATGATAGGTTTTGGTACATTTTGTGCCAGTTTTGAAAAAACTGAGGTCAGTTAAGCTAAATAACCCAAGGAGGGCATGTCTAGCTACTCCTAAAGATAACTACATATGTTTAATTGATGGACATTGTGTTGAGACTACATGTATTTCCAGCAGTGACGTCTCAAGCAGAGAAAATTGGAAACTTTCCATGACCATTAACTGATTTTTGTGTAATATTAAAGAAAATATTAAAGAAAATTGAGTAAATAGAAAAATGGTCCAATTTTATTGGCCCACCCTGTAAAGTGATGAAATTATTAGAATACACTTTAATCTGGTCTTATACATGTATTGTTCTGATTGGATAGGAGGCTCGGTAAATACATTAATTGTGTTGAATATTCTGTATTGCCATACATGTAGCTCTGGTGAAAATAATATGGCGTCTCCTTTCGGAAATATTCTTTTTTAAAAAGCATATTTTTTGAAATCCACCAAATATTTTCCTTACTATAAAATATGTAAGCTTTACTCAAAATATCTAAATTGAACAAGGTGCAAACTGTATAAGAGAACAATCGATTTTTCAAGAAAGGTCTGAACAGAATTTATCAGAATTATAGTTCCATGAAAAAAATAAATCAGATGATTTGCTTTCATAAGATATTGTGATATGGTTCATTCCATTGATAGTGAACATTGGTGTACTGGTGAAGTTCCAGCAATTTGATTTGTCCATAAAATAAAAATTGATTAATAAAAATGTATTTTTAAATTTTGCAGTGAATAACAGTCATGGTATACCATCATACAGGGCAATACAAATATCTAAAAACACTTAATGAACCATTACTTGTATCTGAATCTAATTCACAGAACACTACACAAAGGTTAAAGGAAAGGATTTGAATAAGACTTGAGAAAGTACATGTATTTGTGAGCTTGGCCCAAGTGCCCAATCCTCTCCGACCTCCATGTAGCCCTGATGCTATCCCAAATTGCGCACCGTTCATTTACTTTGAATTGAAAGCCCTCAATGACACATGCCCCAAAACTCCAGGCTAGTAAAAAAAAGCTGTACAGAAATAATTAAACATGATGTTAGATGCATAGAACACCAGCAGAAAATAAAGTTATTGAAATTCCAATAAACAAACATTGAAAGGATCAAATTAAAATAATTGATTTGAATGTCAATCAATGACACTCCAATTGCTAAGATTCCTGAGCTAGAATATTTGGAATGTATAGTACAGGTATCCCCAAATTATAGGAGTCTCATTAAAAGACTTTATATCCATTTTAAGACACTTTCATTACTTGAACTTCACATATTTGGTAAATTACAGTATTCCTTAAGAATGTGTCCATTGCTTAATAATCATTACAATTATTACATTTGTCACTAGCATTAGCCTCCTAGTGCGAGGCAGTGTAGCCTCTTTTTCTTTGCATTTTAAAGGTTTCTGTACCATTCAGTTTTAAATTTGCCATATATCCATCATTCAGCAGAAGCTATACTTGATTGTTTTGCAAGAAGTCTATTTCTGTTGGCTTATGTAATACAAAACAATGTTTTTTTCACTTGGCCCTACACCAGACTGGATTTATTGGCCATATATCCAATACAGTATATTTGATGAATCAGCACTATGCTTGATTGTTCACCTGGTTCTACAGGTAGTTGTATAATAATTAGTTTTCTTTGAGCTAGATCTGTTGATTCATATATTTGTAGGTTCATATGGTCCCATATTTCCTGGTTCAACTCTTTGCTGACTTGTATATTCTTTTGTTAATATGGCTCTGTACCTTATTAACTTTGCTGAAAATAAAAAGTTTCATATTAATGTTTGCAGATGAGATAAGTCAGATTTAACACTCTAGTAGCTGAGCCCATTTTCTTGCAAAATGTTTAGTTGGAATTTGAGTTGATAAATGTTCGGTAGACATGTTCAAGTGTATCATGACAAGGGAGAATCAAGAAGAAGTCACTTCTATTTCATTTCTATTTTTAAAGTAGCCCCACATATGTAATTAACCTCTTTTTTTTTAAATAGCTTTTCATTGTCAAAAACTTTTTCACCTCAATTTGAAAATAATTTATTTAATTTTTCATAACAAAATTACAACATTATACAGACTTTTGACAACCCAGGGGATGTATAATGGCCCATAATTAATTTTACAATATAAATGAACAATTGTGAGCATTCAAAGTGGTACATACATATTCTATACAATGGTATAATGCAATATAATGGTTTATTTCTAAAATCCTCATAAATGGAATTCCATATATCCAAACCATGAACCTAATATAATTTATTGAAGACATTTCCAAATTCACACTTCAACTGATATTGTTTCCCAGTGTTCATTAAATAAACAATTTGGGCATGGTTTCAGTTCATATATATAATATTTAGTAGAAATGATCATCTTACTGTAAAACACCAAAGTGGTAAGAAATAGTTTTTATTATTTAATATAGTGATACCCCCATCAAATTCCAAAATGAAGGATTTTTTTAAATGTCGATGTGCAATGGCAGAGCTATATGACATTATCATATTTGTTTGAAATTCCCTGAGATTTGGGTCATATCATATTTGTTTGAAATTCCCTGAGATTTGGGTCATTTGTGCTATACATTGGGAGCATTCTTTTTTTTTAATCAGAAGTGCTCCCTAATTTTGTGTGCCCCGTCACATATTTTTGTATCACTGTGCTTTATTAAACATTTTGTAGGTATTTCCGTCCATCTATGTTTAGCTTAGATTGTCTAATAAATCTTGAACACAAAATATATATGCAATGATGGTAAGAAATATTTTTTATGAATTTGTGATATAAAACGGATGCTTTATTTGTTATTTTAAAGTAAGTGCCCCCTAACCCTTCATGGTTAACTATCTGTGAGGTTAACCTACCATCAGGACCTATATGATTGACTCTCAGGGAGAGAAACTACCCTTGGGACACTATCAGTGAGGTTGACCTACCCTCAGGGGCTATATGATTGACTCTCAAGGAGAGGAACTACCCTCAGGACCTTCATGGTTAACTATCAGTGAGGTTGACCTACCCTCAGGACCTATATGATTGACTCTGAGGGAGAGAAACTACCCTTGGGACACTATCAGTGAGGTTGACCTACCCTCAGGACCTATATGATTGACTCTCAAGGAGAGGAACTACCCTCAGGACCTTTATGGTTACTGTCAGTGAGGTTGACCTACCCCCAGGACCTATATGATTGACTCTTGGTGAGAGGAACTACCCTTGGGACCTTTATGGTTATTGTCAGTGAGGTTGACCTACCCTCGGGACCTATATGATTGACTCTCAAAGAGAGGAACTACCCTCAGGACCTTCATGGTTATTGTCAGTGAGGTTGACCTACCCTCAGGACATTCATGGTTAACTATCAATGAGGTTGACCTACCCTCAGGACCTATATGATTGACTCTCAAGAAGAGGAACTACCCTCAGGACCTTCATGGTTATTGTCAGTGAGGTTGACCTACCCTCAGGACATTCATGGTTAACTATCAATGAGGTTGACCTACCCTAAGGACCTATATGATTGACTCTCAAGAAGAGGAACTACCCTCAGGACCTTCATTGTTATTGTCAGTGAGGTTGACCTACCCTCAGGGCATTCGTGGTTAACTATCAATGAGGTTGACACACCCTGAGGACCTATATGGCTGACTCTCAAGAAGAGGAACTACCTCAGGACCTTCATGGTTATTGTCAGTGAGGTTGACCTACCCTCAGGACCTTCATGGTTAACTATCAGTGAGGTTGACCTACCCTTAAGACCTATATGATTGACTCTCAGGGAGAGAAACTACCCTTGGGACATTATCAGTGAGGTTGACCTACCCTCAGGACCTATATGATTGACTCTTGGGGAGAGAAACTACCCTCAGGACTTTCATGGTTAACTATCAGTGAGGTTGACCTACCCTTAAGACCTATATGATTGGCTCTCAGGGAGAGAAACTACCCTTGGGACATTATCAGTGAGGTTGACGTACCCTTAAGACCTATATGATTGACTCTTGGTGAGAGGAACTACCCTTGGGACCTTTATGGTTATTTTCAGTGAGGTTGACCTACCCTTAAGACCTATATGATTGACTCTTGGTGAGAGGAACTACCCTTGGGACCTTTATGGTTATTTTCAGTGAGGTTGACCTACCCATAGAACCTATATGATTGACTCTCAAGAAGAGGAACTACCCTCAGGATCTTCATGGTTATTGTCAGTGAGGTTGACCTACCCTCAGGACATCCATGGTTAACTATTAATGAAGTTGACCTACCCCCAGGACCTATATGATTGACTCTCAAGTAGAGGAACTACCCTCAGGCCCTTTATGGTTACTGTCAGTGAGGTTGACCTACCCTCAGGACCTATATGATTGATTCTTGGTGAGAGGAACTACCCTTGGGACCTTTATGGTATTGTCAGTGAAGTTGACCTACACTCGGGATATATAAGACTGACTCTCAAGGAGAGAAACTACCCTCAGGACCTTCATGGTTAACTATCAGTGAGGTGGACCTACCCTCAGGACCTATATGATTGACTCTTGGTGAGAGGAACTACCCTTGGGACCTTTATGGTTATTTTCAGTGAGGTTGACCTACCCATAGAACCTATATGATTGACTCTCAAGAAGAGGAACTACCCTCAGGATCTTCATGGTTATTGTCAGTGAGGTTGACCTACCCTCAGGACATCCATGGTTAACTATTAATGAAGTTGACCTACCCCCAGGACCTATATGATTGACTCTCAAGTAGAGGAACTACCCTCAGGCCCTTTATGGTTACTGTCAGTGAGGTTGACCTACCCTCAGGACCTATATGATTGATTCTTGGTGAGAGGAACTACCCTTGGGACCTTTATGGTATTGTCAGTGAAGTTGACCTACACTCGGGATATATAAGACTGACTCTCAAGGAGAGAAACTACCCTCAGGACCTTCATGGTTAACTATCAGTGAGGTTGACCTACCCTCAGGACCTATATGATTGACTCTCAAGAAGAGGAACTACCCTCAGGACCTTCATGGTTATTGTCAGTGAGGTTGACCTACCCTCAGGACCTTCATGGTTAACTATCAGTGAGGTTGACGTACCCTTAAGACCTATATGATTGACTCTCAGGGAGAGAAACTACCCTTGGGACATTATCAGTGAGGTTGACCTACCCTCAGGACCTAAATGATTGACTCTTTGGGAGAGAAACTACTATCTGGACCTTCATGGTTACTGTCAGTGAAGTTGACCTACCCTCAAGACCTATATGGTTGACTCTTGGTGAGAGGAACTACCCTTGGGACCTTTATGGTTATTTTCAGATTTGTTCATTTTTCTACCAGAAATTGCTTGCTCCCCCTCCGTCCCATTTTCACGATCACCGGGTGTGAACAAGTTCCAGTCATTAATAATTCTTTGACTGAAGGAGTTTTTCCTCATGTCAAGTCTAAGACATTGTTTATATAGTTTCTTTGGATGACCCCTGGTGGTGGATTAATTCTCAATAAAGAAAGAACTGGATTCAATTCTAACATAGGCTAGTCATTGAAAATTTTGTAAACTTCAATCATATCACCTCTCCTTCTGTATTTCAGGGAGAATAAATTGAGTTTCCTAAGTCGTTCTGGATAACTCAAGTCTTTAATTGAATTATCATGTTTAGTAGCTTTACATTGGACTCTCTCTATTTTGATACTGTCCAATACATATCTTGGATGCCATATGATATTTCCATATTCTATTAATGGTCTTATAAGTGTTTATAGCACTAAAATAATCATGGAACCTATTTTATGCATTGTAGTTCGTTATGAAGTGAGATACATTGATTACTGCTTCAAACACGTTTTGCAGAGAAACTTAGTTGAAATTTTGCCATAATCCATACAGAATATTCCATTATTTCCTCTTCTGGTGTCTGTAATTGCATTATATGCCATTTAAAATGTCAGTTAAGTTAAGTTATAGAAGAACAACATTATTATTGCCCATTTCATGATAACTTTAGCCTTAAATTAAAGGCATTGTCTCAAAATGACTTGAAAATGAGTAAAGATTCAACTATTTGATGCAGACTTTACTACATTGTTTAGACTACATTACCGATACCTGTCATAATGGTAAAAGACACCCAATAATATTGTTACAGTTACAGGCTCAGCAAATTGTTTTGACAACTTGATATAAAGAAATCTGTCTCAATTAATAAGTCAAGTTATAAAAATGGCCTGGTAGCACTTGACTGAGGATTATTTACAGAAGAAATGGTACTCTTCAATGAGATACTCAAAATATCTTATTCACTATCAGTGAGGTTACCTACCTACAAGACCTACCTAATTCACTATCAGTGATGTCCCTGAGATGACCTATAGGCAGACCTACCTTAGAATGTTTTAGTGAGGTGACCTATTCCAAAAACCTACATAATTCACAGTGAGGTGAGCTTCCCAGAATATCTACCTGAGATAAAATATGTGTACCTCCAAGACCTAACGTATTCCCTATCAGTGAGGTGAGCTATCCAAAGAAATCTACATTGATCACCAATAGTGAGGTGGGCTATTAAGAAGACCCACCATTTTTACTTTCAATGTGGTCAGCTATCTATAAAACATACCATATTCATTATCAGTGAGATGAGTTACATTTACAAAATATACATCACCATATCAGTGAGCTGAGTTACCAAGAAAACCTACCTTAATCACCATCAGTGAGGTGAGTTACCAAGAAGGCTAACATTTTTCCCTATCAATTAGGTAAACTACCAACAAGATCTACCTTAGTCACTTTCAGTGAGGTGAGCTTCCAAGAAGGCCAATATTATTCACTACCAATGGGGTTAGCTACAAGAACCTACAAGAGCTTTCTTATTTACTATCAGTAAGGAGAGTTACCTACCAGTCCTATCATAGTCATTATCAGTGAGGGTAGCTACCTAAAAGACCTACCTTAATCATTATCTTTGAGGTGAACTACCTCCAAGACCAGTAGCTCATATCTGTGGAGGTATGTGTTAGGGTCATCAATAACTTTGCTTGAGAATCCAGGTCTACCTGCAAAGAAAAGTGCACCTAATATTCTAGTCTACAGAATACATTATTCCCTTTCAGTATTATGCAACATTATGTGGGTGACATTATTTGTTTGCTACCATTTGTTTCACCCTGGACAATTTCATTTACTGTTTTCATTTAGGTGACTATGTTTGTCCTAATTTCAAATTATGATGTAAATTGTAACAGAAATATTATATTGCACTCACTGGCTATAAAACACTACATCAATCCAAATTGTTAATTATGAAGTATATCTTTTTCAAAAATCTGATATCTTATAATGCAAATATGGCCTCATAATGGAGGTATTGTCAATAATTAACATACCAATTACCTCATTTCAAAGGGCAACAAAGTGTCATTAGTATCACCATGGGCATGTGAACATTAAATGCTCATATGGGCAATTTCTATGGAAACTGAGTAATTTGTTTTAAATTTAGCTTTTTTAGGAAGACTTGGAGCATGATTTTTTTACCAAGAAATATTAATTATTTTGCATTGTTTTTAACTTAATAAACTACCCCCTGCATTGGCTAAATCAATAATTCTTTTTGCAGGAATTACGTTCAAAACCAGTTCGGATCAAATACAAGGTTATTGAAAATGACACACACAAATGTCCTATACTCCAAAAGATCATTTTTCTATATTTTAACTTTTACATTGTTTAAAACAAGACTTTTTAAAATATCCAGGATAGCCTTCATACTGATGAAAATATATGTTATTTCAAAGGACCAGGTTTAGTATGGAAAATGATTTTAGATGGTCACATCTTTCATTTTGAGTACTTTCTAGGAGTAATTTTAAATATGACATTTTCCTATTAACACAATATGTTATCTTTCAAGTAAATTCTCAAAGATAATAAAAAATATCAATCAAACCATTCCAAAAATTATGAATAGGGACCCCATGTCAACATTTCTTCACAAAATGTTGAACCTATCTACTCCAAAGAGTATCTTCTTTTCAAATGTTTATTGCAAGAAAAGATTATCAATCGAACAAGGGGTCTAAAACTTCTACAGAAATAAAATGGATTGAAAGGCTAGTTTTGGAGATATCAATTTTCAATGACCAAAATTATGCTGAAAACAATGGATAGCATGAGTTTTCCCTATAGAAAATAAGATTGGATTTGAGGTTTTCACTTTATCACATTTCAATCCCAATCCCCTTTTCAGAAGTTGTAAATACAGTTGTAAAGAAACTTCTGAACATAGATTTTTTACTTGTCCAAGGCTCAATGAGGGAAAGTGAACGTTTATGATTGTACATGTATTAAGAATAGACTACCACTTTATAATTATTTCAAGACATGTATTCCTGATAATGGTCTAAAATGGGTGCTGGGGGATGTGGCCTATGCCATCTTGGGTCAAGAATTAGGTAATATTTTCGATTCACTATATTATATTCAAATCATTCTATTAATGTCACATTGTGATATATCAATATAAACCGTATTCCAAAAAATTACTTTGAGACACTTTGAATCCAAAATAACTTCACCAATAGCTTATCAAAACCGTTTGATATGTGTTGTTAAGACATATAAATCATTTACATGTATATATACAGGTCATTTTTTGATTCTAGTGAAACTAATGAATCTGATCAATTTCACAGTAGAGTAAAAATTTATATAAAGTATCATAGGGAATAACAAGCTATGCACTTATTCAGGTCTTTCTGCTAATAGTCAAGTTTCATAGGAGCTTTCTCTATAAATCTTTATTTAAATGGTTTATCAATGTCATTACTACAGGGCGTATCAAAAAAACGCAACAAGTTGTTATCTCGTAAAATCACAAAACTAGTAATGACTACATCAATTTCATTTAATGTACCATAAAGCCATGTCTCTCCTCTTTGCAATGATATGTCATTCATTCACATGTGGTAATGGTTGGGTGAGAAATCCTTCCATTTGCACAGTGGTCAAAATCTGCTCTGCGCCAAGTTTTAGATATTGAAAAAATCAGTGCAAGGGCTAAGTGCCAATGGAAGTTCCCCTGACTTTAATTGTTGTGACTTTTTCTTTTGGAGCTATCTCAGGAGCATCTGTGCTCATAATTCCTCCACCAGATATTGCAAAACCTCGAGAGAGATTTGCCCATGGGCTGCTTTTCTTTGCTTTAACCCACACATGATTCAGGGCTGAACCATGCATGACGTGGACAGATGAGCGCATCTTTATGTGCAAGGAAGTGGTGGCAATTTGGAGGGGTATAGGATGTATTCTTGCAAGAGTATGAGTATGAACACTTTACTGTCTATGCCATACCTGTCACACCTTCTTCCAATAGCCTCTATGCCCCTTGTACTGACTTTTGCAATGTTTTAAACTTGGGTCCGAGCTGAATTTTGCCCCACTTTGCAAAATTAGTGATTATTCGGCCAGAGATGACTCCCTGTGAATGAATGATATTCCATTGCAAAGAGGAGCAATTTGACTTTTTGGTACATTGAATTAAAAGGATGCAGTCAGCATTGGTTTATGTTTTCGTTCAATATTGCATCAGGCTCCGTACACTGACTTTTGCAATGTTTATAACTTGTCCCGAAGCTAATTTTGGCCCACTTTGCAAATGGAATGATTACTCGCCCAACCATGACCAAATATCAATGAATGATATATCATTGTAAAGAGGAGATACATGGCTTTATGGTGCATTGAATGAAATCAATGCTGTTATCACTGGTTTTGTGCTTTTCCAAGATAACAATCTGTTTTTTTTTATACGCACTGTATGTTTGTCATATATAAAAATTGCCCCCAGTAGTGAGGTTAACTCACTTCAGTACACACTTGAAGGATCATGTGTATTGTAAGACCTGAAGAGAGATCACCAGAAATATCAGGACCATTTCTCTGGAGGAATGTGTTAGGGTCTTCAAGAACTTTGCCTGTAGAATCCAGGGTGCCTGCAAAGGAATGGACAACATTTAGAGCACATCTTCAAAGTGTATCTACAGTTGAGATTGTTATTTGGAACTTCTTGTCGAGTTGCTCCATGGTGCCTAGTTTTAATGTACTAAAAAAGTCAGAAATCGTTCAGATAAAAATGTTATGAAACATTATCTAAGCGATCTGTGGCAGTAGGTGAATATCTTTATTTATACTATGAATTACTATGAAATATGTATATACAGAGCATAATTAAATTATCAATCAATAAACTTTATAATTAATTAATTCAAATTCTTTAAGTTAAAGTAAGTAAGTAAAATGTATTCGGAGATCATAAAAATTACAAAGTGAGGGTGTTTATCAAATGCTGGATTTGGCCATATATGGTATTGAATAAATTGGTGATGAGCTAGATTCAATTTAAATATATACAAACAAAATTGGTTTGTATAATAGAATTTTTACATTTTTTCCTTTTTAAAATTTGAAGTTAACATAATTATACGTAGATCCTTCAAGGAACAACAATATCATGTTGAATAACCCAGATGCGAGTAGAAATAACCTTGATTAACGTCATTAAAAATTCAAAATTCAATCAAAGTAATATCATATTCGAAATCTACATGTAAAATTGCATCTAGAAATGTGGTTTTAAAAAGTGTTTTTCAACTTTGAAAAATCAATTTTCTTTGAAAATGGGACTTCTAGCTCGGGGAGATTCCCCATAGACCCCATGCTATAAAATCACAAAAAATGAAATATCTTTTCTTTTAGTGGACAGATAATATTTTGCTTTACTGGACATATTTTCATTAGTATAAGTATCAGACACATAAGGGTTATATGAAAATTGAGCCACTTAAATTGATAATATTGAAGTTTAAGGGAACTTTCTTATATACCTGCCATGTTAATTGACCCGAATCAGCCACCTGGTGGTGAAACTGGTAACTACCTACTCGCATTTGGGTAATTGTACTTTAAGCAATATAATATTTGAGTTGTGCTGTGACCTTGAACTTATGTACCTGTTTAACTTTCATCAGAATACAGTTCATAGAGATGCCAAATAAATGTTTATCTAGAGAAATGTGATAAGATATATTGCAGGTTTTTGTGAATACTTAGGTATACATTAGGTATTTTAATGAAATTGAATCTATTGGCCAATTGATAAATACTGTATAGCAATAATATCAGTCTTTTTTCTTCATCCTTGCATTTCCTCACCAACAATTTAAATGAGTAAAATACATAAAACAGTCATATCTGATATTTCTGCATTGTTTTAGTTATGTGGTAATTTTGTTTTCTTGACATAACTTCTTAACATAAAATTATTTGAAGACAGTTTCTTAAGTTTTATATATAGCCATCTTGACATTAATGACATTAAAGAGAGAATCAGATCTAGTGAGCAGCCAAACAAAAAATTGTTTCAATTTTAGAATCTTCCTGGCTTATGTCATTCCTTTTCATGTCTATTTTCTAAAAATCCCCAAAGTGCACACTTTATTTCAGGAAAACTAAAGATTTTTATAATAATGTACCATTTTTCTATAAGAATGGTTACCATTATTATTATTTGGGAAAATTTAAACATTTTTCACCCATTTTTGCACTTTAAATCCTCAATAACTTTACCAGTTTATAACATATCGTGAATCTTTTGGGAGATATTGTATTTGAGATTGTAAGGAATAGATTGGTAGATCAATTTTACATATTGCTTGTAATTTTGTCACCCCCATAGATCTGATTCTGCCTTTAATTGACATTATTATATTATGTTCCTGAAATGAGAATCTGTATATCAAAGAATATGAAAGTGATAACTATATATGAAGTGTAGCATCCGTAATAGAGACCAAGTAAATAAATTGTCATGGGAAACATATATACTGGAAAAAAATAAAAGATCTATACTGGTGCATGATACTATGTGAATACATACTGGGGTAAGTGTCATGGGTAAAATATACACTCCCCTCCATAAGTTTGGCAACCTTAGCTCCCCCATTGAACTACGTGTTAAAGCCTCTCTACATTTGAATTTTTATTTACTTTATACTATTGATGGAAACGTAATTTGACTTCATATCCAATACCTCCAAATTTTCTCTATTTTTTCCTCAATTAAAATAAGTCGAAAATTGATGAATTTTTGAAAATCAACATTCCCATATTAACCAATGGGAAATGGTAGGTTTGCTGCAAGTCATATGACAGAATATCCATCCATCCGAGTCCTTGCAAAAAATATGAGTTAGCCAGGCAATTAAATTTGCTAACTTTATTTAACAAAATAAATGATATGTTTCTTCAGGTTAAACAAAGTTATAGAGCTTTAAAGTCAAAATTGTTTTTCAAAAAACCTCTCCCATTGAAATAACACAGGACTTTGAAGCGCTCTAACTTTAGTATTCACCAAATAAACTAAACACTTAGTGTACAAAAAGGTAGACAATTCAATTTTCTATATAAAGATATTTTTGGCTGAATCTTTTACTGAAAAGATATCCTGATTTCTCATTTTCCCCTGAACCCTCCATTTCCCATTGGATTACATGGGAATGAAGATTTTCAAAAATTAAACAATTTTATCATCAATTTTCGACCTACTGTACGAGGAAAAAATTGAGAAAATTTGGAGGTATTGGAAATGAAATCAAGTTACGTTTCCATTAATATTATAAGTTATTACATCGCTGGTTAAGTAAATAAAAATCCAAATGTAAAGAGGCTTTAACACGTAGTTCAATGGAGGAGCTAAGGTTGCCAAACTTATGGAGGGGAGTGTATACTGGAATAAATAAAAGAACATCAAAAATTCAACTTTATCATCAATTTTCGACCTATTGTAATTGAGGAAAAAATTGAGAAAATTTGGAGGTATTGGAAATGAAGTCAAGTTACGTTTCCATTAAAATTATAAGTTATCACATTGCTGGTTGAGTAAATAAATATTCAAACGTAAAGAGGCTTGAACACGTAATTCAATGGGGGAGCTAAGTTTGCCAAACTTATGGAGGGGAGTGTATACTGGAATAAATAAAAGAACCATACTGGTGAAAGATTCAAATTACAATCTGAATACTGGAGTAATGGATGATATAACAAGGCATTAACGTGCAAAATGTCACAACCTGCTATCTGTTACAGACGCCAATCTTGAAATTTTTTTCGATTTTTAATAAAATATGTGTCACTACCTTAATATCAATCAGAATAATTTTTACCACTTTGACACATTTTTATGTTTAACATTTACTACATGATCTGGACTGTACATTGCTTAATAGGTGATGTCACTTACTTATTGATGAATATAAAAAATATTTCTTATTATTTTGGCACATAATGCTCTACCATTGCAAGTTGAGATTTAAAAAAAAGAATTTGTAGAAAAAGCCTAACTTTGGCATTTAGTAGGTGATGTCACTATATCAATTAATAAAAATATAACTTACCATTTTAGCACACAACTTTCAAAGTTCAACATTTATTAAAGGATCTGAACTAAACATAAATGAAGGAAAACCTCATACAAAATGTTTAATGAAAAATATGAGAAAGGGGAACAAAAATAGGGGGGGGGGGGGGGGTTTGGGGGCGCTTTTGGATAAATAACAAATAATGCACCCAATGTATAGTACAATGTACAGGGTGTTCCAAAAGTAACAGGACTGGTGCTGGCATTTTGTCTATTCTGAACTGAGTACTTTGAAGTATTGCAACTAAAATTGTTATCAAGGGGACTCATCTCTGACCTAACTGATTTTTTGGTGTCCTGAATGTTCTGTTTCTGTTTGATTTTTGTATTAACGGATATCCGCACCGCTTGCTTAGAGGTAGCACATTTTCATTTAATGTATCAAATTTTGTATAAAATGACAAAGAAACCTTTCAACTTTCAAAATGCAAATATAATTTGTATTGATATGTCATTTGATCACCAATATTGAATGAATGCTGTTAACGCTATGTAACAGCTGCAATTTCACATTATTTCCACAATAATTTACGCACTGCTTGTTTTCGTATAGCACAGTCTGCATAGGGTGATCAAGGGAAATTGGTCTCAATTGATCCTAAATTTGCAGCTCATTAAGGGGACTCATCTCTAACCTAACTGATTTTTGGGTGTCCTGAATGTTCTGTTTGATTTTTTCAGAAGGGGATCATATATACTTTCATTATATATAAAGTAAATTAGATCTTCACTGTGAAAATATTTCAGTACATCGTCTTAAAGATTACAGGAGTATGACGTTCCGGAAAAAAAACGCCTCAATTTACCCGCTTTGCTTGAACAGGCTTGCTTTAAAAGCGACACATTCTTAATTTAGCGATGCAAGCTAAGGAAAATCGTCATACGGTCAACAAGATTGTTTTTAATTTACGGCATTTGATAAGCTGAAGTGTTTTGGTGCCAATTATTTTTCATGAGTACTAATAAAGCATAGCAATAACAGGATAGATATAGGATTTTGACTCCTTACCCAAGTTCGGCAGTACAATTGACGCCATTTCAAATTTTAATTGACTTTCAATTTTCATAAACTTTGACATTTTTGAGAAAAAACTAGAAAATTGACATATCGTTTTTATTGTTTTAAACAAGTTAGATCATGTACCCCTGAAAAAATTTGAAAATATAAAAAGGTTCCACCGTCAATTTTTTCTGTTAGTTATTTATAACCAGAGTTTTGCTTTTTTCTGACATTTTTAGAATTTCATTAAATATATTTATTTCAATAAACTTTGATATTCTTTGAGATAGGTGGAACCTTTTTTATTTTTAAGTGTTATTAAGGAGTTCACTTACTACACAATCTTGCTGCCCATTCCATATAATGATTTTCTTATACATCTAATCAGAGACATATAAAACTAGAACTATAATGCGGAAAACAAAATATTTTTTTCTCATGCTAATGGCATTTAGCAGAAAAAGCAAGTTACATGATAGGGTTGTCATATGACTCATAATGTCTGTAAAACATTTGCAAACATATGTAGATTCTGCTGGAATATAATGAATGAAATTGAAACAACTTAGGAAAACAAATAAAAGCAATGTTCCAAATTATGCAATGGGATTTGAAAAATCAGTGACGTATATTTCGTTTGTTTGTTTAATTGTTGATGGGGCAATGTGTCACTGATGTCACAGATAATGGTACCATAATCCGAGAATTTGTAAACAAGAGCGTTATATCACGTCATGATAAAACAATGCTGAGGGGCTCATAGTTGCTATGAGTTACTATGTCGTAAAACGTCATTGACATTTAATATAGAACACTCGTAAAATGTGAAGTTAACAAACAAGCTTTTCCTAGAGATGTTTATTCTCAGTATTTCTTCACTTGGCAAATATATCACCATTGTCGTAAGGATTAGAGATGAGTCCCCTCAATACATAGTATGGACATTAATGCAATCATGGGCTTCCAATTCCCATGATTCAATCCACCTATCAAAATTCAGATTAAGAATTAAGCCTTATTGAACCAGTCTTGAAGTTTCAAAAAGTCAATGAACACAGGGGTTTGTGTAAAATCCGGGTTACTGGGTAACTGGGTACCCAGTCGACCGGGTACCTAACGTTCCTAGCAGGGTTACCAACTTTCAAAGTTCCACATTTCCCCCGATATATAGTAGCGAATTGACTTGACAGACTTAGCCTACCGAGTGTACTGCTGTTCGATATTTTTACCATATACGAGACAGAGCACTTTTTAAAATAATCGATCCATCAAACAATGACGTCCATGTCACGTTGCTCATAAGTAGCATATAAGTTCCTAGAAGACGTTGCACATTTTCGTTCTTTACACACAAGGCAACGTAAACATGAGACATCTATTGATGGTATAAAAAGAACGTTGTTGTAACGTGTCCGTAAAGTTCGTTAGTGTGGAAAACATAACAAACAGGAACGTTTGATTTTTTACTATATTGGTCCATATGTGACGTAACTCAAACGTTAAAACATGACAAAAACTTTGTGTTCTCACTAAGTCGGTTCATTTCCAACGTGTTGTTAACGTTAAAATTTAACGTTTCGATTTGAAATAAACTAAAAATGTGACGTCAATAATGACGTTCATGGACCGTATTGATCTGACGTTATTTAAATATTCAGTTAAACGTCGATGGATGGTTGAATTTCAACATTGTGGAAATGGCTTCAAATTATTTGTGAGTAAAGGAAACGTTACAAAGATGTCAATATGTTCTCACTAAACAGGTTCATTACCGACGTTATTTTAACGTTAAAAGTTAACGTTGTCAAAACGTTCTTACGATGTGAAATAACCTCAAAACGTGACGTCGAAAATAACGTACATGTATCGTCCAGATCCAAAGTTATAAATAAAAAAAATCCTAACCCTGCTAGGAATGTTAAGTACCCGGTTACCCAGTTATCCGTTTTTTTACACAAACCCATGAACACAGTCCTGAAATTCCACTTTGATTTGAGCCCAAGACCAAATCAGTTTTACTATTCCAAGTCCTTGGCTATTCTAATCTTCCTCATCTTTAGTTAGAATAAATTGAAAGCCCAAATCAAACTGGGGTCTAGGCCTATAGGCCTAGTCTATTGAGTCGACGCCACAGGCCGAAAAGTGATTGACGGGGAATAAGACTCTAGACTAATTATTTTACAATACAGAGGTTACAAAACCAGCATTTACATACAATTAATTTATTACAATAATATCTTATAAGGTAGAGCACAACGACTGCATTTATAATATCACAACATCTCCAAAATGATTCAACTTGAATTTGAATTGAACTTACCAGATTTCTCAACTTTAACTCCTGGCTCGATTACGCGATCCCTCTGAACGAAACAAATAAAGAATTCCCGGGATGTAGTTCCTCAAGTGTAGCTTAAATGCGTAACGCTTCCTTGTTTGTAGGAAACATGGTGATAATGGTGCCAACGTACTATGCTCTAAAATGTACCTTTTCTTGACATTTAATGACATGATATAGTGATATGCTAATATCTGCATTAATGTAATATATCTAATATGTTTTCAGCTAACAGTTTCAAGACCAGTAGCCTAATGGGTGGCCTTCAGACTGTTAGCTGAAAACATATTATATCTTTTGTAATGTTTTGAGTTTTGTCCACCGTTGTTGAGACACTATATATTCTATCATTTACTGAAACAAATTTGTTTAGAAATTAGAGATAGTGGATCTCAAAGTTCACCAAACCATTCAAGCAGGGATTTTTGTGTGGATGATAACTCCAATACCTGTTATCAGATTTATTTGAAATTTCAAGCGTTATCTGGATAACAAGACCATGTATTTGTGTGCCAATTATACAACCAATTAATAATTAGAGAGATTAAGTTCAGGTTTACATAGATAACGTAGCTTTTATTAATAGGTAGATTAAATGTGACATTTGATTTCTTTAAAAAATAGGTTGTTTTGCTGTGCCAAATTATATACAATGTAAGGAAACAGTAGGTTTTTGGATACGTATTTACAACCGATATGTTTTAAACTCTTCAATAATCGTGAAACCAAAGTACAATTATGAATAATTTACTTCTAATAGATAAAATTAAATAATACAGATATGTGTTCAAAATCAACGGACGGGCACCATTCGTAATCTTAAAATAGGCCTAGCGCTTTCATCAATTGAGCATCTTATGTATAATTTTTCTTAAATGCGTGTCTTTATTGTATAAACATATTTACAAATGTATATTGGGGCTATTTTTCGATAATATGATTATACAACAAAAAAATCAAAAAATAAATAAACGATGAAAAACGCTCGTAACTTGGGGTAAAGTACGCGTAGACGGGCAAGCATTTCTTAATCTAGCGTATTCATTAACGTACTGTGTTCTGGCAAAGTACATCAGAAGTTTGTATTTTATTAGCCATGATTTATTTAATGTATTTATACAGGTATAATATAATGTTTTGAGACTTTAATCTAAACAATTATCGTTTTACGAAAAACGCTCGTAACATGGGGTAAAAGGAGCGTAAATATCAATCTCGATTACATCAATTTTCTCAAAATATATTTTAATGTGGATAAATTCCTGTCAAGGAGATGTTCCTTAGACTATATTCTCAAATCTGACGAAGTTTTAGCGGAAGAATCGAGCGAGAAAGATATTAAAAATAATTTCCATCAATTTTCTGATCTCATGAAAGATAGGTCAGAATGTTACAACAAGATAGGTTGCATTTTTTCGGTGGACGGAGGAAACCGTATTCTATACGTCATTGTTTTTATGTGTGATCAGAACCATAAAATAGGGATTCAAAAACGCTTTCCATTGGTGTATACGGCTATTTCCAGCGATGTTAGGAACAATGTTTTTGAGCCACGCGCCTGATACCCCAGTCAAAAAATTTTGAAAGGTAATAACTTGCGCTTAAATCATTGTTGCTGCTCAAATTGCCGTTTATAGGTGCGTGGGGATATATTCTATTGTATCTGATTGTTAAAACTACATTTTAAAACAAAATAATTGAAATATTGCAAAAAAAGTTTTTTCCGAAAAGTGGACGGAGAAAACATGGGGTATTGTATTGAGGGACGGACGGACCAACGGACGGACGGACGCCTGGTCAATCCCATAGGCTCACTGTGTGAGCCAAAAAGTATTTACACACATTTAAATCAAGTACTGTGCTTATGCTTCATTATGAACAAAACAAAGCTGACATGATGTCATTAAAATGCGTGTTCTAACCTCTAGAATCGTTTGAAGTGATCTCACCGTAGCATCATTTGAAGCAATAGTTAAAGAGGAGCATATGTCTTGATTAGTTTAAAATACCATTGCTGAAAAAACTCCCGGCTTTCGGATCGAAGAATGTATTTCATCACCAGGGGTCAAAAAGTAAATATTTTGATTCGAACATTTATACATTTTATAAGACACAGACCATCATTCTGAACATACGAGCAAAAATGGATGATCATAATGTAAAAATATACTATACTTTTACTGTAGATGTCGGTGTTTAATTAGTGTAATTATGCAAGTGTGTTTTTCAGATTTTGTTTGATTTTTCAAATATGAGCCAAGTCTATTCAACCAAATTGTGTGAAATATTTAGGTAATTTATGATTGGGAATATATTAGCTTTCTTACTATTTAAAACATTTTATGACAAATATAATATACAAATTGTGGCTCACTCATGGCGGAATTCCAAAATTCCAATTCCAATTTGTGAAAAAATAGCTGACCAGTTCATTAGTTTTACCGCTGATTTTCGAAAAGCTGATGCAATTCCATGTAGTTTTTGAAGAAAACTTATTGTTTAAACTGCACAGAGTAAAATATATTAATTCAGATACAAGCTTTATATACAAATTATTACATACGTTAAAAAGGCATTGTCAACTATATAAGAAAACTGTGTGTAAAATTGACTGGCAAAATTAGATATTTTTTACTGTAGCGCCTTTAGCGAGAGAAGGACGAGTTAACGGGAGATCGCTTGTGATGTGTTTGACCCGAGTATGTTCTAAACAACTTTAATCGAAAGCTCTGTATTATTCGTTTGATTTGTATTTCGTATTTGAATCTGCTGCCCCACGCTAGACAAAATATTAAACATTATTCATGAAAAAATTAAACCGACCCTATAATCTAGCTTGGTAATACCTTCAGATTTATGACGAGAACATATGTGAATACAATGTCACAAAAATCTAAAAAGAAATGCTACATGATACTTTAGCGCCGTTTTCAAAAGCGTTGCTCCTAAAGTTATCGCACTACAAACAGATTATATCCAAATGATTAAAATTTCAGTAACATTACTTAAAATTTTGAAATATTGTTGGTAGACCTAGTGATTCCTGATCAATAACGCGATAAGAAATGCTAATAACTTACAAATCTCGAACTCGGCAACCAGCGCAGCTGTGAATGCTTTAACCGTTTGTAGTTCTTCTATAGGGGTACGTTTGCGCTCTTCAAACGATATAGATGAAAACGATCTCATTACAGCCAGTTTACTTAGGCTCTGTGTAGTGTCGAAGACAAGAACCAGATTAACTTTACGTTCACAAGGTGGTACGGTTACAGTGGTTGGTACTTCAGTAGTCGTAGATTGTGCTACAATCAAATATCATTTAAAATATGTGCAATGCCTGGAACTATAAGATGATCTAGATATCGATGTTGTTAACTGCACTTGAGCGTTTTGAGATAGTTGCATTTTTAGATTGCCCTTTTTTATTGCCAAGTACCATTGCCATTGCCATTGCCAAATATAAATAGCTGGCAAGAAAATGAACGAAAGATCTAGAAGGGATAGACGGACGGACGTGTGGTTTCTCTATACCCCCTCGAATTTCGTTCGATTGGAACATTTTAAAGATGTGCTGGTCCCTATCCCTTTAGGCACGGCAGTCACATGGTAAACTAATGACGTAGTCATGGTGTCTTTTCAGGTCGTAGTTTTGGTTTTACTGCAACAATTACTTTTTCTTAAAACTTAAATGAATAAACACAATACAAGCAGCCCACGCGTCTCAAACTCACAAGGTACACAGTATACAAATAAAATGTCTGGTACTTACTAATCATTGAAACGTATATGAACCGTTCTTACCATCTGTAATAGGAGTAGCACCAGTGACGGTTTCGGTAAGTGGTTCAGTGGTAGTTGTAGGTTTAGATGTGGTTGTGGTACTATCCACACACGGCTTAAAATGGTTTATCACAAGGGTGAGAAAATGATCGACTGATTCTACGCTAGCGTCGAGCCTACGTCCGAATCTGTTTCCTAAATAGCCCTGAATCTCGGTCTCTCCCTCCTTTCCCCATCTATGGACAAAATATCAAAATGTATATATTTCACTTGCTTTCCCAATTCAAATCGAGGTATAGTACTACTTTTTAATTAATTGGCCAACACCTACTTGTTATCTAATTTTATCACATATAGATCCGTTGTTTTTTGTATTGCCTGAGCCTCAAGGATCGTACCTAAAAGAAAATAATTTAAAAAATAAGTCCTCTTTCGAAGGATTGAAAAAATATTGAAACACTTTTATTTGAAAAGAGAAAACAATCGCTGGATACCATGGTCCTTTTTTCTTACATCATAGATTGCTATGGCATTTGGCTAATAAAGGCACTTTTGATTTAGAATTGGTGAAATCGACGGACGAATCAATTTTTTTTAACAAACATGTGATTTAAACGTCACATCTCAAAAGGAAATCTCTTAGCAACGGTATAATAAACACTATCCAATTGACAAGGTCAATTCATGGCAACGTTCTATAAGTATTCACTTATTTCTAACAGTTCCTATGAACTATTATATATTTTTCATACGAATGAATTCTTATACCATTAGAAATAAACATTTAATAAATTGTGAATTTAAACGGAAGGAAATACGAAGATTCTTTAAAAAAGTACGTCAACTTTTTACAAGAGTAAACCCCCCGGGAATTTTAAGATTCTATGGAAAGCCCCGACTACTCTATCAGTGGGATTGGCACGGAAAATCAGAGATACTGAACACAGACAGGTTTTTAGGAACGATGTGTATCGGAATCGTGGAAAACATGTATTTTGTTATTAAAATTCATTTTTTCAATGTGTTTTTTATAAAAATAACCTTGCCATTGCCGAAAAATCATTTACATTCGTATTTCTGTGTGAGTGACTGAGTATTTCTGTGAATGAGTGTTCAAAATCTGAATAAATAGGCAGACGAGTCGTTTTTTGAATATGTTTGAAACTATTTTTCGCCGTGTCACTTTTTTCCCCTGGTTACGTCACTAAAAGATTCTTTTGTCAATAGACGTATTTTAAAATACTCACGCCTTCTGCCACCATATGGGAAAGTCCTGCCGTCTGTGAAAATAATCACTACATCTGTTGACTCTGGTAGTTTTCGTATACCATACTCAAGACGCGAAAGGCGACTTTCGAAAAATCTGAAATAATAATTATTTCTAAAAAGCATGCATATTATATGGAACGGGTGGAGCTTTTGTTTTCGTAATGTCAGAGTTGTCTTCCATGGATGACTAATTGACAATAGATTTCGATTTCCGAAAGTCATCGTGACGTTAGATTTAAGCGGACGGTTTCCGAACATTTTCTTGGTGTGAGAGTTGACGTTAGAGGTTTATTGAATCCTTCTTACTATGTCATCGCCTTCTAGAATCCAAGACCCATTCAAACGCGAGTATGGTATCATATGACGATGGCGATTGCACTGAGGAAATACGAGATTTTCTACACCCCCACATTTCCCGCGCCCCTGCACCTCCTATAGGATATCACCTATCAATGATTCTCGAACGTTCTACATCCCCTCAGCTCCAACGTCCCCACACAAGTATTATTATAAGGTGCCCTGATTGGTCGAATGATTTCCAGAGTGACATAAGTGTGAATTACCTGTGATAGGACGCTCTGATTGGTCAAATACAAATGACGCAGTTTAATAAAAGTAAATCGATTCTCCTACGTTCAGATGATTTCCGAATGTTTTTGTGACATCAATTGTCCGTGGATGACTGATACTCCGATCGGCCAATTCATTTTCAGAGACGATTGATAAAATTACTAGATTGGTGAAAGTTCAATTTAAGACTCCAGATTTCAGATTTTCTATTAAAAATATGATTTTGACGTCTGATATTGATGAATAAATGAGAAACAAAATGTATATGTTCTATCCTACCCAAATTGAAACCAGAATATTAGACTTTTATAATCGTCGAAAAATAATAAACCATACCAAGGATAATTGACGGAATGTAATTTTGTCATAGATTTGGACCTTTGAACTAGATAAAAATTTGAAGTAATTTCCGAGAGACTTGGTCATATACCATTCTAGTTACTCAGAAAACGTACAAAGAAAAATAACTAGTTTGGTAAAATTGAACAAAGTTCAAATGAAGACTCCAGAATCAATTTTTTCTTTGTGTAAAAACAATTTTGAGATCTGATATTAATGAGAAAAAGAAAATGTTTATTACATTTTCCTCGCACAAAAATATTTTTCTCACAAAGTTAAAAGCAAAAGAAGGACGGAAAGTATGGCATTATATTTCAGAGAGTTGTATGTTGGATTTTGGCTATTTTCTGAGGATTTTAAGGTGCATATGTAAGGCTAATACATTTCATCCAGGAAAATCACTCATAGAGATGATTAAAATGTTTCGAGTTTGAGACTGGGTAGATGGAAACAACCTTTCATCCCTCCTTTTTCAATTTTTATTGAATCGATATGTTGAGTTTAGAGACAAAGTTAAACCCCGACAAGACTCGGCCTTACTACTTATACGTAGAACTGGACAAACAAATAACAATATAATGCTGTTGTTTTTTATATACAGTACTATGTTCCCTAAAACATACTTACCACTTCGAAAAAACTGTTTTTTCTGTACATTGAACCTAAACTTGATAAGGTTACAATATCAACCCCAGTGCATATTAAAAAAATAATAATAACGAAAATGTCCGGAAATCGTCGGAGGACGCAACGTCCACGCCAGGGTCATGCTAGCGTTAGGGAGCATGTCATACTCAAACTATACATACATTTAGTGACCCATTCTTTTAACATTAACCTAAATCCACTGTAACTAAGGCGATTTCGTGAACTGGTAATATAATGATCTGGGAAACACCCAATTAACTGCGTTAATTTTCATAAAATCTTTTTTTTATAAAATACCATTCAAGGATCAAGATAAATGAATTCCAAATCAAATGCATTAAATGTCCGGAAAATCTTTATCTAAAAATCTAAAATCTTTTTTTTTATAAAATACCATTTACCGGATTTTCTCGCATATAAGCCCTGGGCGTATAACTGAAAGAAGGGGTAATTTCGTCTGTTATTTTACCTCTTATTTTTCGCCCATGGGCGTATAAGTGTACTACTTTCGATTTTTGGCCCAGTGGGCGTTAAGGTGAGAAGAGCAGATGAATACCGTACCTACTGTTGTAGTCCTACCGCATGTTTTGTAAGAATTATAAAGGAAATGTCACCTACAACCTTGGACTTAACGTTGAAACAAAGTAACAACAGAACGATCCACCGCTGCTACTTACATGACTTACGGCACAGCGTTGAACTTAATGTTAAAACAAAGTAACGACAGAACGATCTACCAGTGACAAAATACTCTTGAATTTATTGAAAAAAACATTAAATAGTCATTTTTTATACGCCCATGGGCGTATAAGCGTACTACATTCGATTTTTGGCCCGTGGGCCTAAAGGATCTTGTACACCTGCCATTATGATCTCCCCATGAACAAAATGAATCATTTTAGGTGTGATATAAAGAATACAATGTTACATAATACTTTGGAAAACATTTAAGCGTTTGGCCCCACATGGGCTGAGGTTGGGGTCATTAAGTTCAGCAAGGGTGTATTGACTTGACATTGGATGTGTTCTATTGACTTAACATGTGGATACCATCAGATTCCAATGGAGGCCATTGGTTTTTATTGATTTTCACAAAAATACCTAAAATACACTATGACCTGAATCGATTGCAAATTAAATAATTTCACAGTATGACACAAATGGTATTTCAGATCAGATGTGCAAATATAAAGTTTGCAATCGATTCAGGTCATACTTCAAATTAAAAGATTATTCATTTTTTTCATCATTTTTTTCCTACAAAATGGCTATAGAAAAATGCTTCAAAAGCAACTTTTACACTTATGAAATCCCATACAACTTTGTAAATCCAAAGATTATACTGTTATGATTCATTAATTAATAACATATTTTGATAAGATGTAGGGATGTGTAGGATGCAAATGGATTTTGACAGACACAAAAAGACTTCCTGGTTTGGCATCTCTACCCCTGTACACTTTATGATTGAATATTGCCCTAAAAAGTGGCCCATTCATCAATACAGTGCTGAATATTATAGGTCAACAAGATACTAGTGTACATATAAATGTAATAATAAAAGCAGTATATTTATTTTGAAAAATCAGATGAATTTATTTTTGTTCATGGGGAGATCATAATGGCAGGTGTACAAGATCCTTTAGGGGGGCGTATATGCGAGAAAATCCGGAATTCCAAATCAAATGCATTTTCTAGAATAAGACTTCAAATCCCTTGACTTTAATCCCTTCCAGTAAACAACCTTAATATCTTACCGTTTTCTCACATCAAAGAGGGCTCTGCCTGTCCTAGTTTCGCAAGTTTCATTTTGACCAATCTGTGTATTACTTATTAGTTTTTTCGTCACTTCATTATTTGTTGTGTCTCTTGCATAAAATTCGAAATATGGGTTTCTATCATATCTAAATAAATATAACAAAGATTTGTAATCGTATAAAATATTCAAGCCCAAATAAATATAACCAAATCAATTTAATTTTGGATTGTACTGTTTTCATGTTTGCATGACATGGGTTAATCATAAATTTCCGGGCACTAAGTAATTTGATTGGCTTTTTCGGTTTACAGTTCTTTCAATATGTTACATATAATATGAGATGTTCTGATTATTATCAGGTACTCAACGCAGTGGATTAAAATTGATCAATTTGCATTCATAAAACAAATTGAGTGGATCATCACATTGCAGGCATGTCAAGTAAATCAATCAATCAAAATGCCCATATTCACTTTAACATTGTCTTCACTACCAATTTACGGCTAATTATAACATACTCACTTTACCAGCGTCATTAGAACGGAGTCACGACCAATTATAACTTTTTCTGTGACGTTGAGAAGTAATTGTTTTACTCTATCCATTTGATCATAAACTGAACAACTTTGATCTATTACCCAAAAGACATTCGTGCAAGCTGAAATAAAATGTTTTAAAATCAAGTACTAAAGCTTTGATTTTTAAGAAATTCAACTCTAAGGGTTTTCTTTAAAAAAAGATGACAAGTTCAGAATCAAATAATTTGTCCAAATCCTTTAAAGATCCCGTTTCTCTATTATACTCATAGCACTTGCTAATGTTACCTTAACTTTCCTCAATAATAATTTTCAAATAATTCGATCTTTTTTTGAGAATATGCTCGTTAAAACAGCTATTTTTGGGACAGTCAATATAATTTATTTCTAAAATGTGTTAATATCAAAGTTTCTTACATTTCTTCAGTGGGTCATGTAGATCATCAAAACGGGGATACCATTGTAACTCAAAATTCCGTGTTACCTCGCGTTCATTCAGGCTCTGTACGGGCCTACTGAGACCATCAAGAGTTGGACTTCCATCGGATCCTTTAAGCCTTCGGAAAGCCTCAAACTAAAACTCCAAACATTTTAATTATGATATGAAGGACGATTATAGATTCAAATTGTCATTTAAAATTAACATAAAAAAGCCACATGGTGTACAGAATCGCACCCTTGAACAGAATACACTTTTCGGGATGAAAAATCCAAAAGTGCCACCTTAACATTTACCCAGAATGCCGAAAAACTAATCAGTTATAAACTTTCACACTAGGTAGAAACATCCCTGAGAATTTCAAATTAATCCCTCAAACGGTTTGGCTGGAAACCTGTAGACAAGCCTTGACAGACACGATTTTAGGATGAAAAATCCAAAATGGCCACCTTAACATTTACCAAGAATACCGAAAAACTAATCAATTCTAAACTTTTATAGGTAGAAACATCCCTGAGAATTTCAAAAGAATCCCTCAAACGGTCTGGCTGGAAACCTGTAGACAAGCCTTGACAGACAAGATTTTAGGACGGAAAATCCAAAATGGCCGTCTTAACATTTACCCAGAATGCCGAAAAACGAATCAGTTCTAAACTTTCAAAGGTAGAAACATCCCTGAGAATTTCAAATGAATCCCTCAAACGGTTTGGCTGGAAACCTGTAGACAAGCCTTGACAGACAAGAATTTAGGACGGAAAATCCAAAATGGCCGCCTTAACATTTACCCAGAATGCCGAAAAACTAATCAATTCTTAACTTTCATGGGTAGAAACATCCCTGAGAATTTCAAATGAATCCCTGAAACGGTTTGGCTGGAAACCTGTAGACAAGCCTTCAAAAACAAGATTTTAGGATGGAAAATCCAAAATGACCGCCTTAACGTTTACCCAGAATGCCGAAAAACTAATCAGTTCTAAACTATCACAGTCTGAAACATCCCTAAGAATTTAAATTGAATCCCTCAAACGGTTTGGCTGGAAACCCGTAGACAAGATTACTCGGGACGCCGGCCTGCCGGGCAAACTGATTACAATATAGCACCTAAGGGTGCGATAAATATGAAGCAAGTCTCTATCATTAAATTTGAAGAAATAAAATCTGAAAGAACCATTCACCTGAATATCGGCTATAAATCTATTTTCCTTAAATACGATTCGAAGAATACCTTCATCACAGGATGGTGAAGAGAGACTTCCGTTGTATCGATAATATCTGTAATAATATAGTTATTAACGGATACTTCGGAAAGTTGTGAACCCCTCAAATCCACTGTACTATTGCAATGAATATACATGTATCATGATTTAGAAATAAGATTTAGGAACACAAGGGTTCTCGGATGATCTTGATTTGACTTTGCGGTACAGAAATGTTAATTTAACTGTGGCTCCAAAAATAATTAAAAGGATTATAGGCCATCTTAAAAAGATTTAAAGAAATGGCCTCCGTTATTCGCACTAAATATATCCTTTGAATCATACTTATCTCATTTTCCCCGCCGATTCAAATTTACCTAGCCTATTAACTTTTTTATCATCGAATTTGCCACTGACATTGATCGTATTCCTTTTATATTTGACTCTATGTATAGACCAATCAAACTAATGAAACAATAAACAAATTGCAATAGCTTTCAAATTAGGTTAGTTGATTACATGAATTAACCTTGAGATGCACACTAAAAATCTACCAAAATTAAAAATGATGGAACAATTTAAAAAAAATAATCAAATACACCCCCTACCCCACCCCCTTCAATTTATGAGTGTATTACTAAAAATACATATTTCTTAAAGTCGAGGTCTTATTTCTACATACTTTAGCTTGACCACGACTGGATATTGTTTTTCCGAGATAATAAAATTGTTTTAAGAAAAATATCATTTGTCTTCTTTTTAACCCTTACAAACCCAGAAAAAAACAGAAAAAACTTAAATTACACATATACTAATTGAAAGGTGTGTTTTTTATTACTTGAACCTTCTAGAAAATGTTCTATGATTTATAAAGATGGACCAGCATTATAAACTTATTATTCCCATGTAATATTGAAATGATAAGTTTATTGAGTCTTGAGAAATATATTTCTTGATACCGTGTGGTTAGGCTACTAGAATGAAGGACAGAAAATGCGATTTATACAAACGAGAAGAAAGGGAAGAATAAGGTAATGTTGGCGTTTCATATTTCTTGTCACCACGATTCAAGGAAAACCACTTTATGGATTTAGTTCAAATTTTAACACTTATTACATAAAAGAGGGTTCTAGAGTTGATTAACTTTCGGTGGCCATCTTGAATTATGGTGGCCATCTTGTAAGTTTTGAAGATAAATATTATCATCACGATTTGAGGAAAGCCGATCAATGGATTTATTTAAAATTTCTTCATATGTTACATTGTAGGAAGTACAAGAGATGATAATATTTTCAGCAGCCATCTTGTTTTCTGGCGGCAATTTTGGAAGTTTTTTTAATCTTGCCGTCACTATTCCAGGAAAACCACTGGCCGGAATTACATCAAATTTAACATATGTAATTACATGATGAGATGTTCTACAGCTGGTTAAACATTATGGTTGCCATCTAGCTTTCTGGGTAAACAAGCCCTTACTGTTATTTTTTGGGTACTATATTGTTTATCCTGTGCCTTGTTCTACATAGTACTCATATATTTAGACACATTGTTGATTGGTATGGTAAAAGTTACTATAAGACTATGACTGCAATATGTAAGCACGAGTGCTGAAGGGTACGGACCGAAAAATGATCAGGACACAATAAGAAAAATAAAACATTTAAGTATACATCAATCAGATGACACCCCAACTTTCTCAAACCATAAAAATGTACATTTGAGGTTCCGACATTTTGTTAACAAACAAACCATTTCGGTAATCAGCTTAATCGAGTGGATCACCAGTGAGATACACTGAATACAATATTAATTAAATTTACTGAAAGCACATTAATCGATGAAAACATGCCATATTATATACCGGTGGAAAGGGGGTTTACTCATCTTTAATTTGGTAATTCATAAGTTCAAATCAATTATAACGTCTATCAACTAGCGCCAATAATATAAATGGCGCCATTTTCGTTCCAAAACGGGTTTTGCAAAACTTGCAAAAACACGTTTTTTGTCAACTTTATTTACATAAACAGAGCATTATTTTGTCCACCATCTTGATCAATTGTAGAGCTAAATTTTTGCCTTAGCTGGTCAATACCACCATTGATATGCTGTTGAGACAATGAATTTCACTTCAGAACAATTCTGTCCTCGCATATTTATGGTACACCAATTTTGTTAGTTCTCCCCATACGTGGTAGTAACAGACGTTGGGCGATCAGGTAATCTAGGGATTTGACACTCTTGTGGGATCTATTGCTTGGAGCCCGATCTTGTTGAAAATGTAATAATTTAAAGAATGATCTCATATTTAAGTGGTCAAAAAACAACATCATTGGATCATCTCATGGTGTACCATGACCTGACATTTATTTAGTCCCTTGAGGATAGGTTGTTGAGAAGTGAAACCCATCGTCTCAACAGCATATTAATAATGCTATTAACCAGTTTTGGCTAACATTGAGGACTATAATTGATCAAAATAGTGGACATATTGAACGTCTGTTTATGTAAATAAAGTTGACAAAAACTTGATTTTTGTAATTTTTGGAAAACCCATTTTGAAACTATGAAGGACCCACGGTCCTGTGCTCACACAGTTTGGAACCTTCAGAGGAATGTATATCCTGACTTTCAAACAAAAAATTGATTTGGATTTGTAGTCTCGAACTTTGAGAAACTTAGATGGCACAGTTGTGTGACCTAGTTTGATGACCTTTGACCTTGAAAAGTTACTTATTCAGAGCTCAGTAAGGTATTTTGTGATTAAGCTGATCAAAATTTACATCCAAAAATCAATTTGAAATCTCAACTTTTTTTACCTTTCCAAGGTCACTGAAGGTCAAGTAAAGGTCAAATCCTAAATCTGATGTCAGATTTGAACTCCTGGCAACTTGTAGATGATTTTCAAAAAAGAATTGGTCAAATTCAAGCAAGTTGAAAAATAACTTATTTTTCTTTTTTTGACGTCAAATATCTCAAAAACGGTAAACATTTGATGCTGGCATATATTGAGCAATATGTAAGGAATGCTTAAAGCTAGTAGTGATGTAATTTATTGCAAGAAATTATCAAGTATAAGGCAAACTTTAAGAAACTTGTCAATCCCAAAACCTGCCATTGACGTTACATGTATACATGACAACGTTTCCTGATAATGAGTCCTACTTTTTGTCAAATTTTATAGAGTAAACACCAAAAACTGTAATTCCAAGAGCTTTGAAATCTTCAGAGGACATAAGTTGCATATACAGCATCTACTAAAAGTTATTTGAAAGA
Organism: Owenia fusiformis; assembly: GCA_903813345.2. Classification (NCBI taxonomy): domain Eukaryota; kingdom Metazoa; phylum Annelida; class Polychaeta; order Sabellida; family Oweniidae; genus Owenia; species Owenia fusiformis. The sequence goes on from CAIIXF020000004.1 coordinate 10,753,383, forward strand.
TCTGCTTCAACAAAGTGTCTAGTATTTACAGAAAATTTGACTTTTTGACGTCAAAATCCGCAATTTCTCTGAAACCGGGCGAACTTGGGAAATGGCGATGATAGGTCAAATAGGCATTATGGATTTGCATAAAATGAATGTGGATATGACTCAATCCGAATAGCAGTTTGAATTTGTGCGGCCAATGTTGACGGACGGACCAACAGACTGACGGACGCCTGGTCAATCCCATAGGCTCACTGTGTGAGCCAAAAATTACGTCATTTATATTATTGACAGACATTATAATAAATCTCAACTTATGATATACCAAATTGAGGATAAGTAAATTCCCTATCCACAGGTATATATTGACATTTTTCTATCAAGAAAAACAATATCTATTTTTGAAATACGAGTATCCCCATTTTGGACCACCCTGTCCTTTTGAAATATGTGCGGTAAGTAAGCCAAAAACAAAAAATCCAAAATGCAACGTTTGAGGTGTCAAAATAATGGCAAATTTCTGAAGTCAGAATTCAAATCCGACTTCCCGTTGTGATTCTTTGATGTTTTGAAATCTCGAAAAGTGCATATGATGAAATCCTCTTTTTCGAAATTCAATGGTGCGAACTTGGTCAGCAACCAACTAAGCTACTAATTTAGCTTCTTACACAGCTACCTACTAAGCTTGTTACTTAGCTACCTATATCATATGTAAAGTGTACATAATATTTAATCAGATTTCAAGTACACAATGGTGAGTACTGGTCTCGATTTGCAAAGTGATTTGAAAATAAGTGAAGGCCTACCCCTATTTTTCATTTTCATTTTTCATTTTTTAAATGACTTTTTATATATTTATATCATATATTTGATTTTTTCTTCAAGTCCTCAGGGGCTAGTGATCTAAATTCTCCCAAAGATTTAAACATAAGTGAAGCGAATAAAAGTCTATCTCTAATTTTTTTAACATTTTCGAAAGTTATGGTTTTTTCTCAACAACTAATAAATGTACAATTATCTTGCTTTGCAAACATATAGGGTACACAACAAGGTACAAATTGGACTTTTGATACACGGTTTATTACTTTTGAAATATAATTGTGTTCACGTAAATTACTGTGTGCATTTAATGCAAAATTTCAGATGAATAAGGGTTCAAAACATTCACTCTTAATTCCAAAGTTAAAGAGATACACAGATGGGATTTCGTATTATATATATCACGGTGTATAACCCAAACGCTCCTACATGCACGACGGAGCGTTTCATTTACGCGGAAACGCTCCGAAGAGAAATAAAATGGCGGCTAATGAAGATTCCACTATGACCGTAAGTATTGTTTCTCTCGTTTCTCTTACATATCATATGTTATGGTGAAATATTATGTACCATTCGATGAACAATACCGTGAGCAAAGATCTTATTTATTCAACTTCTGGTGGTAAACTGTTATTTGCTTGATCAAAGCTCCGTAGTGTAGATCGAACGAATCTGAAGATGACGATTTGACCACAAATTACGAATTAAACTAGTATTTCTATGAAAACGTTAATATTTCTGTTAAAGTAGTAGATCACAAACCTGTATATTCTCATTTCTTAAAATCCCAGTCCAAATCCATTACTTGTTCTCAAGAAATCGATTGTTTTCCTCGAAACGCTCCGTCGATTTAGAACACAATTTTAGAAACGCTCTTACCATTTTGTTTTGATATCATTTTCAGATTATTAGAGAAGAGTTCCGAATCGAATCTATCCTTCAAAAACGTGTTGTACTTGTTAGGCAAATTGAAACATCTGAACCTGGTGGTGCTAAACGTGCAACTAGCTGATTTAAGCCTACATTAGATGATGTCATGCCTACATGTGTGCTAGATCATAAAACTATAGAAAAAAACGAAAATTATTATGTTAATTAATCTTTCTTCTTTTGATGTCAAGGGGTATAATAGATCTTAATTTCTTTCTCTTCCTGAAAAGGAAAGGCAAGCTATATATTTCCTAAACAGATCTAGACTACCGGAGCGTTTCCAGTTCACTGTGTTAACCAGATCGGAGCGTTTCTTGAATATGAGAATGTCATCATTTTTAAGACTGGATTTTCGGTCATCAAATCACTATTACGATAATGTATGGTGCGTTGAAGCAATGGAATTTGACTAAAATATACGTTGGTGCTCTAATCTTGGCTCAACTAATCACATGTATCGACAAAATGGGTTTTGACCGGTAGAATGACAAATACGTTTTTGGATTTCGTTAACTTTACTGCTTCGTACAGCTCTTCCTAATTGCTTCAAACGTCAACAGCCAGCCAAGTACAACATGAATATCACACCCATCGAATGGTATACTCGAAATATGTAACTCATACCTCTTGTTCCCATTATTGAGGAAATCGTCAGACGGCTCATCATTCCCGCCAGCCAGTTTTCCTACTCTGGAGCGTTTCTTTGTTTAATTTCAGTAATGAAACGCTCCGTCGTGCATGTAGGAGCGTTTGGGTTATACACCGTGTATATATATATCTTTTATTGACCCTTTAGATGTCATATCATGACATATTAGTCACTAAGGTAGAGCAGTTCTTTCCATTGTCGAGTTGAAGAACTGGTATCTTTATCCTGGCTAGAACCATAGACAATTCTAGCCAGCGCCAGCCTTTTATCGAGTTAGCAGCACTCTACACTGCGTGAAATATGGGATTCCAACTCTTGACACGTCTAGAAACTGGTCTTTACACGCCGGGTTTCTAGACGTGCCAATTATTTACACCTCTTGACACGCGATGAATTCAACTCTTTACACCTCTTTGCACTTCTTGGCACACGCAGTGCAAAGACGTGTAAAGACCATGTCAAAAAGTCTTTACACGCCCTGTGACAATAAATGGAATCTCTTGACACGCTCTTGGCACACTGAACAACATAATTATGTGTAAACAACTAACCCAATTACCAATAGCAATACATACAGTATTTTAACGATTGCAAGTATTTTCTCTGATACTTTTAATTGATATATTTTTAATCATTCTTTCGCAGACTGTTTGGAACAAGTACATGTAGCAAATATTAAACAGACTATTTTGTATGTACGCTGACACATTGACTTATTTAAACATTTTGGCAATTTCATGCCGCCTTTTGAAAATATAAATCAGTTACAGGCAATGCTAATCGACGCATTGATCCTAAAGGAAATACATATCATGATAAGAAAAAGAAAGGCGTTTCAAGGATAAAACGTGCAATAAACTTTGAAAACACTGATACATCAGGCCTATTTATATATTTATTTTGTATTAGCTTAATATAAAGATAACCTTACTTTTCGATGAGTATTTGGATTTCGGAGTAATTTGTTTCAAGTTAAGTCAATACAAATTATCGCCGACTTAACTTGTGACCATACATATGATAAATGAGGGGCATTTTAATACACAATTGGGCAAAACAAGCATATTCAATCGAATGTACCATTCTCTCTACTGTTTTTTCCCAGCCTATCCATAAACAGACAGGTACAAGTTATCATAGTTTTCGCAACATCTAATTCTATGATCAATTGCTAGACACAGCAAATATACTAATTAATTGTCTGATTGTGATTCGGGAACGTAGGGTTTTTACATAAACAGGATACTTGGCTGTACATAGCCTGAGAACACTGGATTGACCCCCCCCCCCAATCGACGCCTAGGCGCTGCTTATGTTTTAATAAGAAACATTCCCTTGTAAAGAATTATCGGGATATGAATTGATACAAGGTCAAGTATTCTGCCCCTTTTGTGTGATAAAAATATGTATTTAAATGGTGCTTTAACTTTTTGAACAAAGAAATGAAATAATCGCACTGAATGTCTCAACATAAATCAGTGATGTTTAATTAATAAATGACACTATTATGTCAGTCTACGCACTTCATGGACATGGACGGGGGGGGGTGAGTTACCCATTCTAAAATGGTTAAATTTTGTATTAAAGAGTAATCAATAGGTCGTGAACTCCGATTGATAACCAACTGCAGCATACTGCTTAATTTGTTTGACTATTGATATTAACAAGACACACAGTGATAAATATCGCACTTTGAAGAGCAAACTGGCCACCATGCAATTTACCCAGCATGGCCAAAACCTAATCAGACCTTGGCACTAGTCTGCTCTTGCATCTGTAAACATTTCAAGTTGACAAGGTTAGCGGTTTTCCTGCAATTTTGATGACAAGAATTTATTTGTAGTCTGGAACTTTGGGAAAATTTAGATAACATCGTTTGTGACCTAATTTGATGACCTTCGACCTTGAAAATTTAACTTTTTCAGACCTCAGTAGGTGTTTTGTAATTAAGCTGACCTAAATTTAAATCCAAAATATCAATTTAGAAAATCAACTTTTTTGACCTTTTCAAGGTCACTGAAGGTGAATGAAAGGTCAAATCTGAAATCTAAGGTCAGATTTCAACTTCTGAGAACTTGTAGATGTTTTTAAAAAAAAAATTTGGTCAATTTGGAGCAAGTTGAAAAATTCAAAATGGCCGCCAAATTGAAAAATTCAAAATGGCCACCATGTAATTCAGCCAGCATACCCAAAACCTAATCAGATCTTGGCAAAAGTCTGCTCTTGCATCTGTAAAAATTTCAAGTTGAACGGATAAGTGGTTTTCCTGGAATTTTGATGACAAGATTTGTTGAAAAATTTAAAATGGCCGCCACATAGTTTACCCAGCATGCCCTAAACCTAATCAGATCTTGGCACTTGTCTGCTATTGCATGTGTAAAAATTTCAAGTTGAACAGGTTAGCGGTTTTCTTGGAATTTTGATGACAAGAATTGATTTGTATTCTCAAACTTTGAGAAACTTGGATAACATCATTTGTGACCTAGTTTAATGACCTTGACCTTCGACCTTGAAAATTTAACTTTTTCAGACCTCAGTAGGTGTTTTGTAATTAAGCTGACCTAAATTTAAATCCAAAATATCAATTTAGAAAATCAACTTTTTTGACATTTTCAAGGTCACTAAAGGTTAATGAAAGGTCAAATCTGAAATCTAAGGTCAGATTTGAACTTCTGAGAATTTGTAGATGTTTTTTTTAAAAAAATTGGGTCAATTTGGAGCAAGTTGAAAAATTCAAAATGGCCGCCAAATTGAAAAATTCAAAATGGCCACCATGTAATTCAGCCAGCATACCAAAAACCTAATCAGATCTTGGCAATAGTCTGCTCTTGCATCTGTAAAAATTTCAAGTTGAACGGATAAGTGGTTTTCCTGGAATTTTGATGACAAGATTTGTTGAAAAATTCAAAATGGCCGCCACGTAGTTCACCCTGCATGCCCTTAACCTAATCAGATCTTGGTACTAGTCTGCTCTTGCATCTGTAAAAATTTCAAGTTGAACAGGTAAGCAGTTATCCTGGAAATTTGATGACAAGATTTGGTTTATGTCCCGCACGCCCGCACACCCGCACGCCCGCCCGCCCAACAGCACAAGACGACGGCAATATAGCACTTTTTCAAAGTGCGATAAAAAGGAGTGCAAGTGAATTTATGATATTGATAGAGGTACATTGTATTGGTATTAATATAATAATGATATTGGGGACCATAAACCACTTTGTTTCGCAAGTAGCTTTAGGATCGCGGTTTTATCTTCACATGTTGCCCTTTGTGCAATTCGAAAATGAAATATTTTAATCTATAATTTATATACCATTTGCAAAATAAATGTAATTAAGAGACATGGGGGAGGGGGGGGGGTTAACGGCCAGAATTTGGAATGTCCCGAGTCTGCATCTGTTTTTCATGCTTCCGATCCACCTTTGGGATAGAGAGAATAGATGTAGATTTGTAATTTGGGGGGGGGGTGGCATTAAATGTGTTCTCATACAAACTAAAATAAACCCCAAAAAGCCATATCAAATGTCCAAACACAAGACCAATGCCATGTCAAACATCCAAATATAGAACCAATGCCATACCCCCGGGTACCAAATATCCAGAATATAAGACCAAGGCCATTCGAAATATCGAATGCCCCGAGAAGAAGGCAGATCTTTGAGTAAAATGACCATAAAACAACCTCAAATGAAGGATATGTGTAACAACTAGACCAATGCCCCGGGACCAATGCCGTACCACAATTGAGGGGTAACATATTTTCCACACCGATTCTTATACCTGAAAATGGAAAAATCTGTCTTAAAATGTGGGTCCATTGGCTTGACATACCAAATGTAAAAAAGGTACCCCACCTGAGCCGAGTGTGAACCCCCGGGGTGAATGGTGAACACACGGGGCAAGGAATTCTTCGATTTTGATTCAAGTAATTTTTTTATAAAATTCATACTCATGTTAATAGCGGACGCCTTGGCCAAATAATCTTTCAAATCATGCACTTTCCAAGTGATTTTGTAGCAAAATTGTGATAATATATGAACCCCTTGGAATTATTCAAAGACGGACCCCCGCCAGCCCATCCCCCATTCTTACCTATGCTAAACACTAAGATAAACATATAGAATGGTATCTTACACTTTTTTCTAAATGTTGATATCCAAAAAACATATCTTTTTGGTTTATCAACACATACCGCTCACAATATAACAAGTATACAGATTGTAACATAGATAAGCGAATTGGGGAAAATTACAATCCCTTTGATCAAATTATCATAAGATTTAATCTCCAGCTGAGGTGCAATCAAAATGTTGATACACATAATTAGCAGTCAGAAAGATGCTCTTACCACTGTAGTTTTCAATATTCCCTTTGTTGTAACATCTTATTTCAAAAGAATGGATATTGATGGTTGTATGGAAGTATTCATATCAAACATTCACATTATAGTTTACAGTGGAATTCCCTCCATAAATGCAACATATTTACCATTTAAGATTTCATATTGGACTTTCCGCATAATGATAAAATGTTGACGATATAGTTTTCGATAAAACCCCAGGGCCGTAGCCAGCTTTCAGTCGGGGGGAGGGGTGATGCAATCACCAAAATATTTTAGGTTTTCAGTCGGGGGGTGCGATCGTGACATAAATGAGGCAAAAAAAATTTGTTTTGAATTTTTACGAAAATGATGCAACTTCCTTCAAACCTGAGCTAGAAGCTTCAAACAAAAAATCAATTTAATGCTCTTTTCTTCCTCTACCTTATGGTACCTTTTATTGCTTGTAGGAGGGGGTGCGAACCCACCGCTTCTCCTCGTTACGCTTATAAACCCAATAACGTATTCCCAAGGAATCGACTTTATTAATTTATATGTGAAAAATGAGCTTGCATTTACAAATTGCATCGTATGCAAACCTTCCCCTGACCGACCCGGTCATGTTTATGTCTTTTGAATGATGTCTACCCCTTGATGCATGCATCCTTTAATAAGTGGTGTTAAGAATATTGGTGTAGGCCCTGGTGAAGGGATATGTCATAAAGATTTCACGTTATCGCAATATACATGTAGCCGCGTCCCCTTTGTCTTTATCCTTCCAAACGCAAACGGCAGATAAGAGGGGTTCTTAGTGATTGATCTGATGCTTAATAAGCCACTTACAAGATACAGTTTTAAATATTGATATTGTGTAAAGTTTTAACACATAGGCGTAACCAGGGGGGGGGGGGTGCGATTCGTGAATGATCGCACCCCCCCCCCCCTGCTTAACCAATAGAGAAGGAAGAAGAAAGGAGCTTTGAATGGCTTTCATTTGAAACTTCTAGTTCAATTTTGAAGGAATTTGCAATGTCTGGTTCACATTTGCTCAAATTCATCGTCCGGCCTCCGGCCGATTGTGCATTTTGTTTAGAATTGTTTTCATGTTTGAAAAAACACTCAATCGGCCGGCCCCCGGCCGATGAATCGGAGCAAATATGACCCAGGCATATGAGGGGCAACATTTTAGATATAGTATTGTTTGAAATCCTGGGAAAATGCACTCCCCCAATTTTGCAAATCTGGTCTGCGGTGCTAATGAACCCTCTAATTTGTTTCCGTTTACATGAGCAACTAACAGATATGTTTATTCTCATTCTGTCTCAGCTTGATTTTAATTAAATTTTACCCCCACCCTTCGAACGTCTTTGTCTCTCTCATTTTTGCAACCCTACATTCAGTTTCTTTTTAAACCAAATCAAGAAATATCCGTCCACATATCAGATATTAAACCAATAGTTGTTCATTATAAGAACAACCATATATTATATTTATAGATCATAAGCTATTTTTAATTTCAGCTATAAAATTAGTCCTCTCTCCCCTCCTCTATCTCTAGATACGCAGAGTTTCTAGACCGGCTAAGCACGTCTAAAAATTACTAGAAATTCCACAATTTATACAGTGATATGGATTTCATGTTTCTATTGAATCCCTTATTTTGAAGTCTAGCTAAATAATCGAGTTTGATTTTAAACGTTTTCGGGGATCCGGGCAGAACTCAGGATATAGTACTTGAGTACATTTGCATTCAAAATAATTCAAAATTGCAAATATCATGGAAGTTGATTGCAATTATGTTCGATGATCGTCAACATGAAAGAACAATATGTCTGAATAATTAGCTATTAAACATCTTTATCAAAACTTTCCTACACTTTTAAATGTTGATCTTGTCAAAGAGTACTCTCCATCTGAGATTCAGATGTAGATCGAAAATCAAATTGATTTCAAAGGTATTTATAGATGGTTTACATGAGGGGTTCTGTCCATGGTGTATTCCTTTCATAACAAAGAGTTGTTTTGCCTCCGGGGTCCTTAATTATTCAATTTTAAATAGTAACTAATAAGATTAAACAGATCAAAAAGACTCGGGGCACTGCCGTCGCCCCATCATGATCAATACAGGTGACAATAAGCGACACATGTTTCAGCGTCATGATAGTAAACCATGACATCTCAAATCTTCCCAGCCCTTGATTTTTGAGATCTTTCATCCCAGCTCATATTTAATCTAATTGGGGTCATAAAACTTGTGTAACTGTGCCTGTTGCATCCTCGCTGGAAGGGTATTTTACAAGTATAAATGAAGTCCTTTGAAGAAGGATGTGCCTGTTGTTAAATACATGTACAATGCCTTACTACATTATGTAATGTATTGACATTAAGGTAGATGATTACATGATAACAATCACACTTATTGACATTCATAACTCTTCCCATCTGACATGCTCAGATCACAGAATATGCCTCATTATATCAGAGCATGTTTCAGGCGTTTCAGACCCATAGCCAGGATTTGCCAAGGGGTGGGTTACTTTTTTAAGAAATTCCAGGGGGAGTTTACTTTTGGCAATGTTAGTTCATAAATGAGCAAAATAATTTAAAAGGTGCTCAGTATGGGGTAAAAAATGCAATTTTGGTCACGGAGGGGGGGGGGGTCGCTAGAACCAATCTATCCCCCTGTATTCGGGCCTGCATGTGCTATCTACATATTTGACAATTTGATTGACACGGTTCAAAGTGGACTTTGTTAATTATTCAAACTGTTTTGATATCTAGGGATATGCGTCCAAGTTAAAATCACTCGAAATCAGGGTAGATAAACCTAAGAAAAACACATTTCTTGTTTTCATTTGATCTTTAACATGATCCTGTAAAAATGTCAGATTTAGCAAAATACATAGGCGATCTCCATCTGCACACATCTACTCATTTCGACTAAGCTATTGCCTATACTTACACGCACACGCATACTTTTAAATTAATTTTATTTTGATAATGATTTAAAAAACACAAATTATTATTAACACGAAATTAAAATGATTGTTATATTCCAATCCTAGTAAAGTATAATCAAGCGCGACTATAGGGCATAACAACATATGGCCGATCTAATTATACTGTTTGTTTTGATAAGGCTGTGCAAAGAGATATCAAAACTCTTGACACGCTCTTTACACGCGAGGTCTTTGCACCTCTTGACACGTCTTGGAATCTCTAGATACGCGGAGTTCCTAGACTATCTTTGCACGTCTAGAAATTGCTTGGAATTTCACATTTGACGCAGTGCTAGTAATCGCCGGTATAGGTCAGCAGTCATAGGTCAAAGACAAATCACAAGAGGTGCTGTGACCTGGGTTTGAACCCAAGACCTCTACTTTTCAGCCTGAAGCCAGACTCCCTGCTTTTATAGACCAATGCCTTAACCACTAGGCCAACCCGGCGACCACAGACGTATTCCAATCAAGAAATTGTAAATTTAAATTTCTTTAAAAAAATTCAGATATTTGAAAAATAATGTTTCCCCGGGAGAGGTCTATTTTCCAAGGGAGGTGGTACCAAAATGATTTTTTTTCATGTTCCACTATAGATTTTGGTCGATTTTTAGTATGTTATTTCATATGCATATATGTATTGAAAAACAACATTTAATTACTATTGCAATTAGTTTTGGGTCAAATGTTACTTTGACGGGACTAATAATGAAAAATATTATGTTGGTTTACTACTTTATGTACATCGATGTAAGTGCATGCATTTAAATTAATTGAATTGACACAACTCAAAAATTTAATGTAATGGAAAATAATACCTATCTTTGAAATAGTCAGGTGCTGGCATGCTGTTCCTTAACTCGTATGTGCTGTCGAATAAATGCCACGAATTAAAGGTAGTGAAAATATGGATTTTCAATGTAATTAAACCCCACTTTGGTAACAACATGACATGATAAACTGTTAACTATCTTAAAAGAACAGTGAACTATTTTATTTTTGTTTTAAAAATTCATGAATCATGAGCCATTTACCTTTCATGAGAAATATCGTGAGGTTTAAGTTAAATAAACAATTCGTATTGGATCTTAGAAGAACTAGTAGCCTCGGGCCAAGGCCGTCGACTATTTTCCTCCTAAAACCAGATGCGCATGGTTTATTCATATCTGAAATAATCAGTACAAGCTTTTTTACTTAATAAATTAGTGAAATATTACCACTTAGCCACATTACAGTACTTGCATTTTGAAGGATGCAATTGGTTTGTATATGTCATTTTAACTTCTAGCCGTCCCATGATTGAATGTTAGATTTCCTTTGAAATTTAAATAACGTAAAATTGATACCCCTGATATCCTCTTTGACCGAGTCGTGGATATCATATACGATCACTTGCTTTGACTTGGTTGCAGCTCGCGGGAAGATCTGACTTATAAATCCAGGTATATCCTCGAATTATCAGCGTAATTCCTGCGTGTTCATTTCTATTATCCATCATTATGACACATCATTAATGGAATTGTTAGTAATGTAATGCAATTTAGAATGCCTCGTAATCTGGTATGAAATCATTTTTAAAATTGTTTGTGAAAACGTCGAAGAAAATGACATTGTAATGATTCCTAATGAATTTTATGAAATGGTATAACTCTCATAAACTAGAGTAAAGGTTGATTTGAAGTTGTTATAAAATCAGCTTTGAAAATATTCTTACCAAGCCGACCATAGGCTTAAGTTTTATTGACATTGTTAGTAATATATTATGAACTAACAGTTCTTTGTAAAATGTGATTTATATGAAAGAATAACCTTGAAGAATTGTTTTTGAAAAATTCAAGGGAAATAACATCGTCATAATTCCACTCGGATGTAATGAAATTTTAACATGTCTTATGAACTTGATGTCAGATTATGATGAAATTGTAATGAAATCCAAAGTATATGAGAAAATTCATCTTGTTGTGATACCCATTAGATGTAATGCAATCCTAAATTGCCTCAGAGTCTGGATTTTGAAAACATCAAAAGAATAACATTGTATTGATTTTCATTGGATGTTATGAAATGTCAAATGCCTCATAATCCAGAGCCAAGATTGAAATTAAATTGAAATGAATTCAACTTTGTAGATAACATTGAAATTAGTTGTAATGAACTTTTCAAACGTCTCTAAATCTGAATTAAAGATTGTTAAAAAGTTGTAGTTAAATTAATTTGGAAGAATTGGAATCAATCGAATAAAAATAACATTGCAATGATTCTTATTTGATGTTTAAATTATAATCTTCCTCGTAATCTCAATTCAAGTGATTTTGTAGTGAAATTGTAATGAATCGACCTAGAAATGGCATATGAAAATAACAATGGACTTCAAAATGTTAGTTCTCTAATCACTAATAGGCAGTGTGTAAAGTATAAAAAGCGTGTACATATATTTCAGTACAATTAAAAATCCAAATTTCTAATACCCCCCTAGCTTGACATAGGTGTTGCTGTCGTCATCTATCTGAGCTTCGTCGCCTTGATAACATAAAAGTCAAAATTTAGGATATTACAACATCACTTAATGCTTATAAAGGTTATATTATACATTACTAAAATTTATGTTAGCAAATAGGGTAAAAAAAAGTAAATGTCCAAAACATAATTTCCGACATTACGTATATAACGTGTGTACACCAATGAAACAATTCTGTGTAAAAAGCCTCAAAAACACGTTCAATGATTAGATTGGCTTTCACAAACCATCATGTAATAACAATGTTTTTGTAAGATCCTTCCAATAAGCAAAATATGTTGATTTCGACATTGAAAATCACATTTGAAATAAAACACATACGCTTAACGTATCACATTTACCATTTCGTTAGATACTAAAATGATAATTAAATGAATGGTACTTCGATCAAAAAATTGTGCTTTTTATATAGAAAATGCAATTTAACAGCTAAAAGATCCCACTTAAGCTGCTTCTTTCTTTTGAATAGAGACCATTATGTTATACTTTCGATTATTCATTTCTTCAAATCCAATCTCCAGATCTAGGGAAAATATAAGCCCACGGTTTTTGTCCTAAAAATGTATATCTTATGATGTTAATCTACCACATGCATACCCTTTATGGTAAACAAAAACAATGTGTTGTTTTTTATAGGAAAGTAAAAAATGCATTAAGAAGTCTTCGTCGTGCTACCTTGACCTACTTTTGACCCATTCGACCTATTTTTGAGATCCGACTGCCCCACTATCCATTAGTGTTATAAATACGGTATCCACATTAAGGCAAAAAGTACAACAACGAATTCGTTTTGCGATAATAATAATGGCCCTTATGAGTATCTATTACAGGTCACGTAATCCATTGTTGCCTGATTTATAGCAAAAAACATTGACTTTTGCAGGCCGGTGACGATGCGCTTTTTAATAGATCTAATATATTAGAAGCAAATGGGTAAAAATAAAATTGATACCATACCATACGCCTATTCGTTTAACAATTAAATAGTAAAGCATTTTTTGAAAACATAGATCTGCCAGATTATTTGCAAAAACTTCCCACTCAACTCCCTTCGTCTAATAACCATAATGCGTTTTAAGGCATGTGCATTACTTACCTGGATTTGTTATTGAGTATAAAGTTGTGTTTAATTTCTTTAATCCGTCATCAAGATATAACCTCGGCGATTCCATGTGGTTGTAAACCTGAAAGGAATCATTGGTTTCATAAAAAACACGTTTCGACCCTTAGTTTCAAAGTTAGATAATTCTCAATTACTTCAGCTAGTGTTATATTCACAAATACAATTAATATAATTCTATACCGTACATAAACAAACAACAAGGACCACCATGTCTAAAATGCAATAATTGCTATGTAACATCGACCTCCTCATAGAAATCTTAAGTTAAACGTAATTATTTGCTAACACATTCACAAAAGAAACCTACTATTACTTCTCATATCTAAAATGTATTAAAATGTAATGCAGCAATTATAAGAAATATAGTTTATTTGAATCAATACATTTGTAAAAAAACTTCCAAATTCAGACTGAACCTTTCTTCATCTTGTGGCAAAAATTACAGGTCGCTGAATGGATTGAAGAGCCATATGGCTCTGACCCATGGTCTAAAATATTTTGTCCACATCTTACAGAAAATGTCAAAATATGATTTAACTTGACTCTTCTCGTGACATTGTAATATAATAAAAATAAAAAAAAATATCGTAGATTATATAGCATATTATCTATTTATTGGCTTTGAATATGAGAACTGTAATTCTAAATCCCTGGAGAGACTATCACTTTTCCTGTCTAGGCATGCTCTTCGTGAAATCATCCAGATATGTTCGAAAATACAATTTTCTATCATCGGAACTTAGCCATTTTTGCTTTCTCATATTAATAATATGGCATATTTGTCCATTTTTCGTAAATAGTTTTGTCAAAGGTCCTTGTGCAGTATGGCAAGTGATTTTAGGCAGTCATATATTTCACCTTGAGTACTTTCTCGCCATAAATACAATGTTTTTTTTTTATTAAAACAAAATGTTTTCTTTCAAGTAAAGTCCCCGTGATAGTAAAATATAAATCCAACTCTTTAAAAAAGGTTATGGATTATGGTCCCAGCACCTTGGCACTTTTTAAAAAATGCTAGGCTTATTTTCTAATAAAAAGAGGATCTCGTTTTTCTCAATTTAAACATATCAAAAGTTTATTCTACACTATATTAACAATTTCTGAAAAGGGGATGCGTATTGAAATGCGTTAAAGTTAAGAACTGCATACCCCATGTTATTTTCCCGTAGGGAAAACTCGTGCTATCCATTGTTTTCAGCATCATTTTGTTAATCGAAATTGATATCTTCAAAACTAGCATTTCAATACCACTATAATTTTGAAGATGTTTCGATCCCTTGTTGAATTATCTTTTCATGCAATAAAAGTCAGAAAAATAAGATCCTCTTTTGAGTAAATAGGTTCAATTGGTTAAAAAATGTTGTCATCTCTATTCATAATTTTTCGAATTGTTTGATATTTTTATCATCATGGGTAATTCACTTGAAAGAAAACATATTGTTTTAATAAAAAAACAATATATTTATGCCCAGAAAGTACTCATAGTGAAAGACGTGACTGTCTAAAATCACTTGCCATACTGCACGTGGTCTTTCGATGTACTGACTGGTTTATTAGGTAAATTCCAAGAAACACAGATTTTTTTATTATAGTTTTGAATGATTTTATGTTGGAGAATGTCTCCAAGGAAAATGATATATCTCTTAGTTTCCAAAGTTGATGCTATGCAAGCATAGTAATTTTTTCTCCATTGAACATTCCTTAATTTTTGAGAGAGTTATTCCAAAATTAGTAGGTGGCATTTTTGTGTCACCCTGTACGATATTTGTTGAATTTTCAGCAGCCATTTTGAGAAGAAGACTTGAAAAATACAGTATACATAGAAAGCAAATGCTCGATAAACTTGAATCACACGGCAATCCAATTAAACACCTTTTCAACATGGAGGACGATTCCTTTTTTTCCATTATTGTATGTCTTGTGAAAATAATGTATGTATCTTTATTTCCCACATATATGTGGATTTCATATAAACTTATATTACAGGCGCATTGACACTAGTATTCTGCTAGCGTCATTAATAATAACATCACAATTTTAAAGGTACAAGGTTAAATAAGAAAACAATACAATCATGTGGTTAATTTTGTGCAGTGTTCGGAAATGGAGGTACCAATGATACATTATTTTCCCTTATCAATCAATCAACATAGTGTAAATACTCTGTAACTACAGTTGTTGAGATCTCTGTGTTTGAGTATGGTGGTTTGCAGATCATAGCACTGACGTTCGGTAAACGACTGAATTCTTCATCTTGGTTTAAGTTGAGGGCTCTGATTACTTTCTCTCTTTGCGAGTTGTGGTTGGCGCACTCTTGAAGAATATGTGAAATAGTGTCATTGTAAAGCATTCCACATTTTTCACACAAAGATTCCCTATTTTCGAGTGGCATTGATATCACCTTCGCCATTGTTAATGATTCTCTCAGTATCGTATGGTCCTTTAGAGCAGTTTTCCATAATTGGTGTTCTCTTAATCTGTTTGTTGGTATCCGTGCATCTGTTCTGTTTGCTCTATTTTCAGAGCATATTTGTGTCTGTTTTACCTGATATCTGCAGATTTTATTCCATAGCTTGTTTGGTGGAAAGTATCCATTGTCAAGATAGTTCAACAATAGTCTTCAAGGTTGTGCTTTTCGAGCACATTCCATATATCCGGTATATAACCTTTCTGTACAATTTTATTGGTTTTTAGATGATTTGAATGTGCTCTGAATAAGAAAACGTCCTTAGTTATTGAGGTTTGATTCATGTTGCATAGCCTTCCCAGGAACGAAAGTTTCCTACTGTGCTTTCAATGGGCATGGTGTCTGTGAGGCCATGAACATCATCTGTTCTGGTTGTTTTACTCAATTCTAGGAGATTTTTAAGTACTAGCCTTTGGGCTCTCTCTAGTTCAAGTATATTGCTGTTAGTTAGATTGTGCCAGAGTTCACATCCATAAAGCGCAGACGGTATGCAAATTGAATTTATCAGTTTGAGACCAGTTAGCGGATTAAGACCCTTGGGATGTACCCCTATGCCAACTAGGGACGCAAACGAGCCTCTCATCTTCTGACACGCATTGGTGATAGTGCGTTGGCGCTCTAGTGTTGATTGAAACAAGTTTTCAAGATGTTTCATTTTTTCCGTTTCATTCATCTCCCCTATTTCTGTTGTCCATCTTCGAGTTAGGCGTAATTTTTCATTTGTCTGTTTTGATTCTCCAAAAGTCATAATTGATGGTTTTCCTACTTTGAAATTAAAACGCCATTGTTTGGAGTAATCAATGACTATTGACATCATGCGATCTAATGCTTGTTTGGTGTTAGCTATTAGAGCAATGTCGTCCGCATATGTCGCAATGCAGCAACGGATGTCGTGCATCATTGTTCCGTAACCTGAGTTTTCTATCATAATCAGGAGTTCGTCAATGTAAATGGTATACAGCCAGCCAGATAGAATTCCGCCCTGCCTCACAGATTGTTCAATTGGAAACCACTCTGACTGATACCCTTTAAATACTATAGCACCCGTGTTTATATTGTTCATCAAGGATGTTCCAGAAGCGCCCGCGGATTCCTAGATGATGCAGCTTTAGAAACAGACCAGAGTGATACACGGTATCGTAGGCTTTGGCGCTGTCAAAACAGGAAATAAACGTTTTTTGACCGCGTTCTTTGTTATAATATATTGTCTCCAGAATGTTAAAATTACATGAGTATCACAATCACCATGCATGTGCTCATACATGATACATATTTATTTGTTCATTTATTTACTTATTTATTTATTATGAAGTATTAACTGTGTGTGTTGTTATATACTGTTTTCTGTTGTATATTGTAAAATTAGTGTTTACTTTGTTTACACTTAACCCTTTATGGGTATGCATGTGTAATAAAGTTCATGAATCTAAATCTATGTGAGAACTACAGACCATTAATTTTCTATTAATTTTCCATTGCTTTTTGAAAATAATATTATTATATTGTTTGAATCACTATTACTATCACTATATTTTAAAAGCCCTAACGAAATTTATGGACCCGTGACTTCTATTTTAGCTAAGAATCGTTTCCTTAGGCTCTAGGTCAGATATGGTCACGCGTAGGCATCCGAAAGGGGAGGGATACGTTTCTATTTTTAAGTCGCGGAATTTGTCCATACATGAAGCTTAGAAAAAATGACACTCGAAGGAAAAAAGATTGTGCTCTGGCGAAAGAGTTTTCGAAGTCACTTTAACGGGTGGTCTAGCTACACGCCCTTGTGACACCATTAGGAAATGAGTTAGAGAAGTGAATGATTAAATCCATCTGTTTTCAACTAAAAAAAAAATTAATTTCATGAAAGATATATGGTTTTAAATGGACTATTGACTAAACAAAATACCTTCATACTTTTCTGTTAAAGTTGACTACGAAAGGGAGTGCAAAGTGTACCATAATTTTACTGCTTCCCGTATAAGTCATCTCACAAGGTGTTGCCTGATCAGCCAACTACTGACAATGCGCCTCAAACCATTCGTGCCAATAACATGTCACTTACCGTAAAAAGAACGCTAAATATAGCTCTCCCATTAGGTTTTCCCACCGCGTCCTTGTATTCGACATACATATTTGTATTCCATGTCATAATTTGCAACTGTAAAATATGAAAGTAATACTACATGACGTTAATCAGACATAAAATTTAAGTAAATACACTCGCATTTAGAGAGGTTTCGCACAAGGGTTAGCACCCGTATCTCGTTGCGTTTATGGATACGTATTTCAATAAATTTCGGTTCGCAGTATTTTTGGAAATATGAATTAGAAATGCATCTCAATCTGCGACGAATAGTAGTCCGAACAAGAGTCAAATAAATGATTTCATCTGCATTAAGATTTCACAATGTGCAGATTAAACATAGGGATACGACCTATGACGTACATTTTCTGCATCGGTTTTCTGAAGCAACGGCCGTCGAAGAGAAAAATTATTGTAAGCTTAAAATGCGCAGTAACACTAGCTTGTGTTCTTAACTCTTCCAACACGGAGCCACAAGTGACCAAAGGTCAAGGCCGAAAGTGTATAAAAATCGAAGTAAGATAAATAGCCATATATGATTGCAACCGGTTAGTATGAAAGTAAACATATGATTAAACTTATGAAGAATTGCTATCTTGTTACAAATACATTCGGATAAGTAAACATTTTACCTCAAGTGGTTTTTGTTCGCCATCTATGATGTGCTCTGCAGGCCACTTAAATATGGACTCATGTACCCTGTACTGTCCGGGCAGGGCACCAAGGTCGTAAAACACCAAATAATGCTTCGTTGGAATCGTCATTAGAACTGAAGTATAGAAAATGAGAACGTAGTGATCATTTTAAATGTGTATATTTTATATATTATGTGTTACTATAATTTTATAATAGAGTCGTTAAAACAGCTTCCTTTGATGAGGGCTGTCAAGGTCCATACATAACGGCTGTACATAATAGATGTATTCAATACCAGCGAGTTCCATCAATCCTATACCTTTTATATGTTGTATATGATCTTAAGGTCAGACTTGATTTTCTCGAACGATTTTCTTTTTTTGTTATTTCACGAGTTGTAAGCAGAATTCCCAAGACATTTGTATCACAAACCTGTCATATATTCTAGAAAAGCTACAAGTTTGCGAACAAATAGTTCAAGTTCAACGGAATTGTCGATTTTATACTTCACTTAGACAGCGAAGCATTTTTGGCACTCAAAAATTTATTGTGAAAGATAATTGACAATTTACCATATAATGTCAAAAATATACCTCCCTAGGTCACGTTAACCTCAATTTGTTGACCTTTGTTGACCTCATTAAAAAAACTTTCTTGGGTAGGTTGAATGGTTTATAGAAATACCAGCAATATTGAAATCAGACAAGTGATAAAAAGCCAGAGGGGGGGGGGTCAGAATGACTTCATAAAGGTTAAAAAGAAAGTTAATCGACAATTATTCGCGAATCGCGTTCTCTTCACGAATTTTAGAAAAACGTTTAATTAAAAAACTACTTGAGGGACGAAGAAAATTACATTTTAATTAATTGTCTAATTAGTGTATTTTGGCACCTTGTTTATCATGTAAAATCTCATTAATCTTTTGTTATATATAAGTGATTATTTTGATATAGGTCTCTTGCCTGCTCGTTAAAATATAAGTGCGTTTACTCTTATAATCATATTGCTCTAGTCTAGAAATATAGTTCGAAGATATTCATTAAAAACAAAATATTGAACAGTTGTGTGATTAATGTGAAAATTAAAGAAAATGACCTGGACTTTGATCTTGACCTTTGACGCTAAAAACTCTTATATAGTCAACTGACCTTTTAAGATCTTCTTGGATTGATGTATCTTATTTTATATAGTTAAAATGACGATCTTGCAGGCAGCAGGCAGGCAGGCGGGCGGGTAAGTGTGTAGAGCAGGGGCGTGCAGGCATTTATTTTCGATATTGTCTTCTTGACTCTTGACTTTGTATCAGGATATAATCATATTCATATTTTATAATTTTGAAATTTGGCTTAGAATCTGAACCAGAAATCTGAACTCTTCATTACTGGAATCCTGAGACTTTGTCAAGATGTTTGTAAAACATTTTTGGTCAAATTGAAGCAAGTTCAAATTGGCCTATGTTACCGTTTTTGCGTCAACTAACCTTCGAGGTCATTTTGTATAGCAAACGCTCATTACTGTATTTTATTTGCATTCAACCTGTATTTCATATTTTTACAATCCATAATTTTCTTTGGTCCCACTGACTTAACATGGGATACCATAAAATAGCGCTTTTTCATATTTCGAAACAACACAACACCTAAACGGGAAATCAGATCGAAATTAAGTTTTCATATTCGGATTCCTGAGAAAATAGTACACCTTTTCATAACTCACACGTTAAATTTAGAGAAGTTTGTTTTGCACTTCATTTTGCACACCATACCTAAAATTCTGGTCAAAATACTGTCTGACGCCAAAGGCCAAATCCTATTAACATACCCTTGGCTATCGGTATACTAAATGTCGAAGACTGTCATTAACACTGTTCCACAGCTGGATGACTGCAACTGCAGTTAGAGTCACGCTGAAATCCTTTCGTTTTCAATAAACCTCCGATTCCGATTCTAACCTACAGTGGGGATCATAAAGAATTGCAAAAGCTATGAAAATTACATGCTGTCGCACATGTAATAAATTCTTACCTCAGTGTATTCAGTGCTCTATTTTCTCCGTCTTAGTAAGTCCAAATATAGTGGAATTTGTGTCCCTAATGACAAATAAGAACTTCAAAAGTCGAATTGGATATTCACATGTTATGCCGACTCTTCAAATGTTGAGGTGATTTTGTCGCCCGATTGCGCCGGAACAGAGGATTGGCTCCCAGAATGCAACATGACACGTGCCAGCTTTCAAAATGCTGTTCCGCCATTTTGAAACCTGTCATGAGTAAATATGGTTAACTGATGTTGCATTCTGGGAGTCAACCGTCTTTGGATAACAAACATGGCGATTCATGAAAACATTCATTCGATTTGGTAGGGATTTATCCATTATTTGCAGGTATGAAGCTTTGGATTCATTTATTGTGCTACTTTAGTGAACGGGAATTATTTTTCTACCGCTTGGGAGAGTTTGAGACACGAAACTTGGAAATAAGCTCATTGTGACAACTTGTGAACGTTGAGTTTTATTTTTGTCCCCCACTGTAAGTAGAATCCGGATTCCAAAAGCCACGATTGTAAATAACCACAAATAAATGCTCAAACAACCGCAATATTGGAGAATTTTAAAGGAAATGGCTTCACTTAGAATAACTCTAACTGACGTTGATGATGGCGTAATCATGACGTAGCTAATCAAATTCAATTAGAGTCATTCTCATTGAAGCCGTTTTTAAAATTCCAGTTTCCAGTCTGTATCTCGTATTTCACAAGTCATGATTTTCGTAAGCCTCGGTCCGTTGTCTTAACATTGGAAATCATTGAGATTTCAAAACGCTTTAAGTTCCGAATCAGAAGTCGAATCGAATTTTGGTTTGCATATTTATATTCCTGGTGAGTCTTACAACTTTTGCATAACTCATAAATTAAATGTGGAGATATTTTTGTTTACCTTCTTTTTGACACTGTTTTTTCATTAAACGGTACGAGTTATTTACCCTCCGGACTGAGTTTTTTTGGAAGAAACATGATGGCAAAAACAGAGCAAAAACATTAAAGGACAACTGATAAATGTGGTCAAATAGTAAAAAGTCAAGATTTGATCTAGTTCTTGAAAAAGAAGAAGAAGAAGAAGAAGAAGAAGAAGAAAAAGAAGGAGGAGGAGAAGAAGAAGAAAAAGACGAAGAAAGAGGGGAATGAGAAGAAGAAGAAGAAGAAGAAGAAGAAGAAGAGGGAGGAGAAGAAGAAGGAAAATACGAAGAAAGAGGGGAATGAGATGAAGAAGAAGAAGAAGAAGAAGGAGAAGAAGAAGGAAAACACGAAGAAAGAGGGGAATGAGAAGAAGAAGAAGAAGAAGAAGAAGAAGAAGAAGAAGAAGGAGGAGGATGCCTAGGAGAAGAAGAAAAAAAGACGAAGAAGAAGAAGAAGGACGAGAAAGAGAAGGAGGAGGAGAAGAAGAAGAAGAAGAAGAAGAAGAAGAAGAAGGAGGAGAAAGAGAATGAGAAAGAGAAGGAGAAGAAGAAGAAGAAAAAGAAGAAGAAGAAGAAGAAGAAGAAGGAGTATGAAGAGAAAGAGAAGGAGGAGAAGAAGAAGAAGAAGAAGAAGAAGGAGAAGGAGGAGGAGGAGGAGGAGGAGGAGGAGGAGAGGAAGAGGAGAGGGGGAGGAGGAGGAGAAGAAGAAGAAGAAGAAGAAGAAGAAGAAGAAGAAGGAGGGGGAGAAGAAGGAGAATAATAAGAAGAAAAAGAAGAAGGAGGAGGAGGAGGAGGAGAAGGAGAAGAAGAAGACGAAGAAATGATGATATTGTGAAAATAAACATGACTCCATCTGTCGATCAAAAAATATTTTAAGTGTTTGTAAATATTCAAATCTAGCTGAAAAGCTGAAAACAGCTGAAAACTCCGGAAAAGTGTATAGTTTATTTCTACAAAATACCAAAGCAGTCCCTGGTCAACCCTTGTAGTACATGCCAGTTATGCAATCGTGATCCAAATGACAATTTGTAATGCAACGATATACCAGTGGTTATATGATAGATGTTTAATGGTCCAATTTTCATCGTTGGTCAATGCTTATTTTCAACATAACGGGCGGTAGAATTCTCATAGTTATGTAATAAATCACCCTGCCCACTCCGACACAGACTTGCATTGCTATATATACAACTTAAAGGACTATTAGTATATTCGATCAATAAATATTATTTATTTCGTTACTGACCTCCGTCACCAATGTTCGTCAATGTAGCTCCTGTTAATCGTTTTCTATCATTTAAAAGAAATAACGGGGTGCGGTTGGGGTCTATCAAAGTGTCCATTGCTCTTATTTCTATTGGTGATTGGTTCTGGCCGCCGCATGTTGGATACTTCTCTTTCCAGTTAGCGGGACCTGTAAAATAAAATTTGTTTACGTCTACTATTTACACTCTCCTCTAAAAGCTTGTCAACTAGACGTTCAATTTTAGATCATGAGTCATTTAAAGACCATTCATATTCCATGAATTAACCTTTATTACAATGACACATTGTAACATCAATATTCAATGCATCTTTTGAATTAAAACCATTTTCGTATAAGAATTACAACGTAACAATGTGCCATTTTAATACCTCTAGATTGTAATAAGCCATACGCCCCCTGGCGTGTCTTTATCACTTTTATGTAAATATGTCACATGATTTTGTTAAAAAAGATGAATAAAAATTGTCAAGCGGCACAAATCTTACCCAATGGTGAAGTTGGATCGTAATTCCAATCTGAAAATGCAAATATCAAACATGTCTTAACTAATGCAAATGGTATTACAACCTAAAAATAAAACTAGAACGTTTCGGGCTCACCAAACAATGAAGGGCGCCTTGGACGCAAAGTAACCAACCCGAACATATTTGAATTCTACCCTGTGTGCAGAGTCTAGTTATGAGCTCTACCAAGTATACAGGGCTTCATGATGACCGTCTCCACATCCATTGCCCATCCAGGCAATACTAGATCACATGCTTCAATAATCCATATACCGTAATAAATTCTGGACCAAAACTTAGCATGCCTGATTTTTAGGACATAATTTATGAACTTGAATTCGGTAGTCACTTATCTCCTCAATTTGCTTGTTTTATGTCTACTATTCCTGATGAATTTAAAGAGAGGAGTAGAATGCTATATAATCCATTATATCATCTAGTGCTCTCTGGTCATTTCTATGAAATATTTAATACTTTTGTCTTTCAAATATCATTAAGATATATCCTAAGCATTATACATTACTATTGATATTTGTATATATATTGCATTGAGGCATGGTTACCATAGCGATTAGCAGGACACATGGCCAATATTGGAAAAAAATGGTTTTCAGATTATTTGTAAAAACCGTAGAGCTTCATCAAAGTTGTTTCAATAAGTCCAGAATTGAACGAGCTTTCATATGATGTATAACATATGTGGGTCTGCTATTTAGGATTGGTGCTTGATGAGGGGGAAGGTCAAATTATGAAACACCCTGTAGACTATGTTACAGTTAAGCAGCCCAGTAATACTATAGTCAAAGGGAATATTACTGTACTTTGTACATTGACCTAGTGTGCCTTTGGATAGAAGGGTTAAAAACCTGAAACCCAGCATATTCCTATTGGGCAAAATCCCAATTGCCCAATCAAGTCCCACCGTGCCCCATACAGCCCCATAATATCCCTGACACCTTGCTAGCTTCTCCCAATGGAGTCTCATCGAGTCCTACCATACATTTTCGCTGATACATTGTACATGGCATTCCGATTGCCTCTAAGACCCCGAATGCTAAAAGGGTCTGATTTGTAATCCATTAGTTTAGAATTTCAGATTGTACATAATGGAAAATATGAAATCAATTAGACTGATATAAATAGCAAACTAGATAAACATATCAAAATGCATGCTAACACGTGTAAAATTCAAGATTAAAACTTTTAACATCGGGTGGATAAGATGGAAGAAGAAAACATTACCTTTTCCATATGCTAGGAGAGGTAGTAGTAAAAAGACCAACATCCTGTAGGTCCTAAAAGTGAACATGAAGTTACATAATGCTATGGGCACCCCAGTTCATGTAAAGAAACACTAACACCCCAGTCACATTTGTCGCACGGCGGCCGCAAGTCCACCGCAGATCAATTAAATCGGTAAATTTCTGCGGCGAGCGTAGAAAAACTACGCTCGCCTTGCGGCCTCCGTACGGCTAATGCAGATTTTTACAGGCCGCAGGGAAGGCGTAGAAATTATAACTCGGAGTTATAATATTCGTTCATTTCTGAGGTCCCCGTAGAAATCAACTGGCTCAACAAGATTGAATCATTATTTATCAATGTTTCACGATCACTTTTCATTTGATATTACATCCTAGCACTATGAATAACATTTTTAAATTGTCCTGATGTAAATAAAATGAAAAAAGTATTATTTATCGACAGAAATTTAAAATTCACCGTGCGGCTGCCGTGGGAAATGTGAATGCAAAAGTATGAGAGCGCAGAAATTCTGCGGCGAGCGTAGAAAAGCAATGATAGACCGCAAGGTCGCCGTAGGAAATGTGACTGGGGTGTTAGTTGGCTATTTAGATTCATCGACTTAGATCTACCAAATCAATCAAATTCTCCCAATAAGCTTTCTGTGAAAGATTTACTTTCAAAAAATAACTGACTTAATCACCTACTATTACGCACATCACCCTCCTAGACCAATCTTTTTAAGACTTCCGAACTTTTTAATTCAAAAGCAAAAATTCGAGTGAAAGCTTACACCCCAGTCACATTTCCTACGGTAGGTGGTAGGTGTACCATCTAAAAGCATCAAAACTGACTTAAAAACTCATTAATTATTTTGCCTTCTTAAAAGTGAATTCAAAAAAGGTAAAGACCAATCCGTCAAAGACTCCATAATTTTCAATTCAATAGCAAAATATTTCTTTAGAGT
This sequence comes from Owenia fusiformis, assembly GCA_903813345.2. Taxonomy (NCBI): domain Eukaryota; kingdom Metazoa; phylum Annelida; class Polychaeta; order Sabellida; family Oweniidae; genus Owenia; species Owenia fusiformis. The sequence goes on from CAIIXF020000004.1 coordinate 10,778,833, forward strand.
CGACATTTCTGTTGTGTACTTCTTTGTCGATATAAATTTCAGATTAACAACGCGCATTATAATTACAAAGTTACAGATACAAAGTAAAATTTAACAAGGTTGTACAATTATTTCCCTTTACCTCCCTCAATAAAGTTTATACTTTAAAAAAGGATTAATGTAAAATTAATTAAAATACATTTCAAAAATAGTAAAATCAAAACTAACAGAATTCGCATTTTCTACATTTAAATATACTGTCTACATTACTTTGGAAAATAATAAGTTTACTAGTTAATCATATCTGTACTTACCCAGACTCAGGCCTGTAGTCCCTGGTAGATGAATGCATCACATGCAGATTCATGACACATACATTAATATAATCACCCTTGATGTAAGGTACTGGGTAATATAAATAACTATTAATTTCAAATAAAGCATTGTTAAGTGCCATTTATGTCATATTGTATTGAATTATACATTACTTAATATGTCTACACATCTCACTCTAGCCTAATGATCCGTAGAAAACATTAGTCGACTTTGCTCTAAGGCGGAAGTAGCACATTAAAACCATTTTATTTTTTATTTCATGTGATACCATAAAAAATAGATATGAAAATATTGATAGACTAAGTGTAATTGACACATTAAAAATTAGTCAAATGAACAAAAATATATGACATATGATGATTATGTACATTTTTACCTTGATCTATATTAATATGGAGGCCGTGGACAATATTAACAAGTTGATTTACTGGATTGTGTTTTCCCAGTAACACCCCAGTCACATTTCCTACGGCGACCTTGCGGTCTATCATTTATGCGGCCAGTAGCTTTTCTACGCTCGCCGAAGAATTTCTGCGCTCTCATACTTTTGCAGTCACATTTCCCACGGCAGCCGCACGGTGAATTTTAAATTTATATTGATAAATAATTAATTAATTAAAAATATTTTATTCGTCTATAAGTTTTACATACATTATATTAATACAATTGGACGAAATGGATCGGACAAGAGGCTTTCGCCTATTCTAAGTCCTCTCCTTATATTGATAAATAATAGTTTTTTTTCATTTTATTTACATCAGGACAATTTATAAATGTTATTCAAAGTGCTAGGATGTAATATCAAATGAAAAGTGATCGTGAAACATTGACAAATAATGATTCAATCTTGTTGAGCCAAGACCGGGGACCTCAGAAATGAACAAATATTATAACTCCAAGTTATAATTTCTACGCCTTCCCTGCGGCCTGTAAAAATCTGCATACGCCGTACGGAGGCCGCAAGGCGAGCGTAGTTTTTCTACGCTCGCCGCAGAAATTCACCGATTTAATTGTTCTGCGGTCGACTTGCGGCCGCCGTGCGACAAATGTGACTGGGGTGTTACACCCCAGTCACAGTCACATTTCCTACGGCGACCTTGCGGTCTATCATTTCTGCGGCCAGTAACATTTCTACGCTCGCCGTGGAATTTCTGCGCTCTCATACTTTTGCAGTCACATTTCCCGCGGCAGCCACACGGTGAATTTTAAATTTCTGTTGAAAAATAATACTTTTTTCATTTTATTTACATCGGAACAATTTATAAATGTTATTCATAGTGCTAGGATGTAATATCAAATGAAAAGTGATCGTGAAACATTGACAAATAATGATTCAATCTTGTTGAGCCAGTTGATTTCTACGGGGACCTCAGAAATGAACAAATATTATAACTCCGAGTTATAATTTCTACGCCTTCCCTGCGGCCTGTAAAAATCTGCATTCGCCGTACAGAGGCCGCAACGCGAGCGTAGTTTTTCTACGCTCGCCGCAGAAATTCACCAATTTAATTGATCTGCGGTCGACTTGCGGTCGCCGTGCGACAAATGTGACTGGGGTGTTAATAATACTTTTTTCATTTTATTTACATCGGGACAATTTATAAATGTTATTCATAGTGTTAGGGTGTAATATCAAATGAAAAGTGATCGTGAAACATTGACAAATAATGATTCAATCTTGTTTAGCCAGTTAATTTCTACGGGGACCTCAGAAATGAACAAAAATTATAACTCCGAGTTTTAATTTCCACGCCTTCCCTGCGGCCTGTAAAAATCTGCATACGCCATACGGAGGCCGAAAGGCGAGCGTAGTTTTTCTACGCTCGCCGCAGAAATTCACCGATTTTATTGATCTGCAGTCGACTTGCGGCCGCCGTGCGACAAATGTGACTGGGTTGTAAGCCACTCTGAAATTTATACAAAAGGTTACTGTCTAACAAGTGAAAAAGAAGTATTTTTATGAATACTTTCCTAGATATTAGAAAAGGTGCATAATAGGATGATTGGTATATTAAAGGTAAGTAAATCTCCCTTTTCTTAAATATTGGAGTTACATAATATGTCAAATGAGGAGATCTGTGAGGATACCAAATGTTCAGCTTGAAGCACAATGAGATTGGAGGGGGAAAATAATTCAGATGGAAATGTCCTGTTCAAACTGAACCGTTTTCTTTGAATTACGATGTTTGTAAACGTTTCAGCATAAATACAGTAGACTGTTGACAGTCAGTTAAAAAGCTGTAAATGATTATCATCGTAAAATCCTTCAAATGCACAGTCACTCCCAGCATATATACAAATGTCGTGTAGCTTCCAAGTCGAGGTCTCAGCAACGTATCACAGCAAAACAAAACTGACTGAACATCATAACATGTTTCTATCTCTCTCCTTAATCGACCATATCAGTTCTTATTTACAGGACATAACTATAATGTATTGCCCATCACTCAACAATCAGTATAAAGGTAGTCCCATGTAACATTTTTGAAAGGTTATGCTCCATGGGTAAAGATACTCTACTGTACCTAACACTTAAGATACGATACTTTGTTTGTCTACTTTGTATTTTTAGTATATTTTTGAAAGTGCCTTGGTAACATCTATCATTTAACCGATAAACCATTAATAAGGAACACACAAAAAAATACATAATCATTACTTATAAGCCAAATGGGTTGCACGTGAACACCAAATGCAAGGTATCGTAGAGTGAAAGAGAGTGGAAGCACTGCGTGTGATTCCATTGAACGCAGTTCGAAGACATCACTCAGAAGGTGCAGCAAGAACCTTTGACTGCTAATGTTTTGCTAATTGATTGTTAGCATAATTGCGAAACTTAGTTGTCTCCTTACAGTTTATATTATAAAAATAACATGTTACATCATTTATTATTGATATACCAAGGTGAATGACAAGGCTAACCTGACCTGGCTTTGCAATTCAGTTTGAAAAGATCAGTCGATATTCAACTTAAGTATATTAAGTACAAATAACACTGTGACCATGCTTCTTACGCTAATTACGGGAAATAGACACAAAGGAAATAAACATAATCTTTTTTTGAAAAATGAGGCTAGACAAGTATTTTTAACGGTTGTCTGGTGTGTGCTCATTTGACTTCTAATATTAATTAATAATAAATTGTTTGTACACAGTGTGTTAAAATGTCAAGGCTATGAAACGAATAGACCAGCTCGTTAATAAATTGCAGTGATATTTCCTTGTGATTGCGCCAGCATTGCAAATGGCAAATTCATATTAGATAACAATCGTGTGATCTAATGGCCTTGCAACTCTATAATTGCATCCTGCATTTTTGCATGTTAGTATTTTTAAATACTAGTATATTAGAACAACCATATCACAATGATTACATTGTTCTTAAGATTACGTTATCCTCAGATTTGCTTTTTTTCTTTGAACATTGGATTCCCGGAATGCATACTATACCTTAAAGGACTCATAGGTTTACAATCAATCATCTGAATAAAGTATCTACTATTTTTTGAATATATTTCTAGCGTACCCAAAAAAGATACCATATTGCCGTCGGCTTGGCGGGCGGCGAGCGGCGTCTAACTTTCTTGTAATTCACAATTCCAGGAAAACCACTCCACGGATTTACTTCAAATGTTCACACATGTTACACGGTAAGAAGTTCAAGAGCTGATCAACTTTTAAACAGCCATCTTGCATTCTGGCGGCCATCTTGGCAGTTTTTAGATAAATCTTGTTACCGTGATTCCAGGAATCTATTTGACGGATTTACTTCAAAGGATGGGTATCGATATTATGACCTTTTTGAACAGACGTTTCTCTTAAATCAGTCATCAACAAATGATAAAAATCGTTCCCATTGTCAATTTAATGCTCATCTTTTGAATGGTAACAATATAATTTGAAATAGATATATACAGGGTGGTCCAAATAAAGTGGACCCTTGCAACCGGCTATCTTTCCCTTATAACCTGCAGGAATCCTTTCATAGTTTCACATGTTGTAGGGGAAGGTCTAACATTTTTGTTGGTTCTATACATTTTTTTAGTATTGACATTTTCAGAAATCATAAGCTCTAAAGAAACATCACTGAAAATGCGTCAAATGTGATCTTCAATATCTGCGATTTTTTTTTATTTCAGTTTATCAAGTACAGTTATACAATAGTTTTACATACATATAGTACACAATAGTTTCACATGACTTTTCTTATATATAGCTCTTGTACCAATAAGTATTCTAAATTTGGATGTTGTCCATATTTATACTTGCTAATACAGTTTTTTTGTTATTAATACAATATTATTAACATAATTCTCAATACATGTTTTCTTATTTGTATATTTAAGCAAAATTTCCATTTTTGTTAATTTTATAGAGCATCCGAATTTTGCATTTATTTTGTTCATTATTTCTTTCCATATATGTTTTACCTTTTTACAAGAGATGAAGAAATGAACATATGAGTCTTCTTCATTTCTGCAAAATTTACAATTGTTTGAGTTTGTCCCTTCAATTTTCCATTTAAATAGATGAATATTTGTGGGATATACCCTATACAATATTTTGTACTGTAAGCTCTTTAATCTCGGTTCAGCAATATTTTCATTTTCCAAATATCAGACCAATTAATATTTTGATATTCATTATTCCATCGTTGACAAGCTCCTGGTATGATATTTTCATTTTTAATAATTAATTGTTTAAAATCTTTCGACTTTGATGTTTTTATAATGATGTTATTGTACAATGTTTTATTCTGACCAAGTGCAATTGTCTTGTTTTTCAATGCATTTTGAATGACAAAATATTCAAGCGTGATATCTGCATTGTTAGGCATCATTTGTTTGAAGATATTTATATTCTTTAGTTTCTGTTGATTGTCCACTACATCATTTACCAAGTTGATACCTGCATTTTTCCAATTTTTAAAAAATATAACTTTTCCCTTGTAAGTTATGTTTAGATTGTTCCAAATATAGCTATTATCAAATATGACATCATCACATGTTTTATATTTGAACCAAGTTTTCAACAGGAATTCATAGAAGATGGTTGTATTCCCCCAAACAATGTGAGGTATTATACATTTTAAGTCTGAATTGAAATGAAATATACTGAAATCAAATCCAATCTTTGATAACATCATTTTACTCATGGTTTTCCAAATTGAGTTTTCATCCTCGATAAAACGCCTGACCCAGGACATAATAAGTGCCGCTTGATTAACAAATACATCAACCATGTTGATTCCACCTTTTAAGTAAGGCTGTCTCAACACTCTACGTTTTATTTTCTGAGCCTTTACCAGATTTACTCAATATAAATTTGTGTATTTTTGAATTAACCTGTTTTAAATATTTGTCTGGACATTTAAAAACCATTAACATATGCAACAATTGTGATACAATCAAATTTTTAACAACACAGACTTTACCAACCAGTGACAAGTTGCGTTTACTCCGATTTTTCATTAAACATTCCATCTTATCAATTTTTCAGTCCAATTTGATTCTATTAAATTTGCTGGTTTGTGGTTTGAAAAGAATGTCCCCAGTATTTTTATTTTAGCATTTTCTTAAAATATCTGCGATTCTTCAACCCTTCAACAATCTTCCCATGGAAATCTTTTAAGCTGGGGTCAGGAAAGCCTAATGTTTTCTGACGATATGATGTGAAATTAGCATCCTACCTCTGTTAGTTGCTAAGTTATTGTGATCAAAAGAAGTGTTCAATGTTCCCAAAGACGAGAACATCATCCAGTGAAATTGCAACATAACCCTATATTGTCTTAAAATGTCAATATATTCATTAATCATGGACCAAGTCTAATGAAATATGGCTCAAAACACTGAATATGAGATATCCTGTTGATTTTTGTAAGATTTTATATGAAGGGCTTCTCAGAATTTGGGTCATAAGGGGTAACTTTGCCCCCCTCTACCTGTTTGTGCCTCTAAATTGTTGAATGGTTAAAACAGCTTCAAAATGGTCAATGAAAGTGTGAAATGGTTTTCCGCTCAAACAGTGTCCCATTTGTCATTTGGTAGGGTTTAAACGTATAATCTCTCACTGAAAGCTTTTCATCTAATATTTATCAACAATTTCCGTCAAAAATTTGCACAAAATCTTATTTGAGGCATGTTTGTCAAAGTCTTGTAATTTCTTCGGAATTCAAGACTGAGAATAACAAAAATGTTAGACTTTCCTCTACAAGATGTGATTATATGAGCAAATTCATGCGTGTATTAGGGAAAATATAGCCTGTTGCAGGGGTTCACTTTTTGGACCACCCTGTATTATTTTCCCTATATTGTTTAAGAAAACACATCAGACACTTCCTTTTTTCTTGGTATCATATGTTCGGAATGAAATCAAACATCTATCCTAATCTTATTTGAACAAAATGACATGAACAAAACGTGTTTAGGTCTCTCAATATTTTAATTGTACAAAGGAAAGTGTGGTTGATCAAAAAAGTATCTTGAAAATGAAATAAAGGTTTATCTTATTTTTTATCTATTTTGAGGGGTTTGTTTTAATTTTTGAATACTATTTGTTAAATCAACCAACATTTCCTTTGTATAACTATAATATTAAGAGGTCAAAAAATATTGTATGTGCCATTTTGTTCCAACAAGCTTCGGGAAGATATTTTGTTTCATGCTCAAGAGTCGGTAAAAAGGAACAAAAACGATTGCACCAAAAGCCAAAAAATGTTAACAAAAAACAGTTATATAAAATAAATATTAATTATTTTTGCATTTAATTGTTGTCAATTAGTCAACATTACAGGAAGGACCGTTTTTCTTTACAGAATGTTTTCAATATTTTTTTTTAAGAGAAAAACATTGTTGAATTCAGTTCACCATATCGACACCAATTCCTTTCACACAAGTTACATGGTAAGAACTTCTAAAGCTGATCAACATATCGGAAGCCATCCTGCAAATTTGAAGGTTTTAGATAAATTTTGTCATTGCAATTCCAGCAAAATCACTTGTCGAATTCACTTCAAATTTGCACACATGCTACATATAGCTGATCAACTTTTCGGCTGCCATATTAGATTTTGGCAACCGTCTTGGAAGTCTTGGAAGTTTTAAGTATAATTTTGTCATCGCGATTCCAGGAAAACCACTTAACGAATTTTTCACTCATTTTGCATGGTAAGAAGTTCTAGAACTGATTAACTGTTCGCCAACCATAGTCCATGGTATGAAGTCTCTAGGACGTCTAATAGAGGAGCTGGTAGCACACTATAGCGCAGCGATATTTGACTTAACATTAACATACCTACACATGTTCCCTAATATTTCTTATTATAACCGTTAAATATACTTCCTGCTTTTAGACTGAATTATGCCTGGAATTAGAGGAGGTCAAATAATTCCCAAAAAATAATTAGGAGCACACAATGCATCAGATAATAATACAAATTAAATGATTTTAAATATATGATATAGGTTTCTAAGCTATAAGTTTGAGGTTATTTTTCTTATCAATACCGACAAATTATCTTAGCAGTGTATCGACGTGTTTTTTTCCAGGTATTAGTAAGGTAAATCCTAAAAAGTGAATCATTTTATATTAGAATGACAAAATGGGTCTAATACGTTTTGAGATATGTCGTTTTATTCAACGGTGAACATTATCAAAAAGGAGGGCCTATTGCTCTTCCTTCACTAATTGGGACTACAGCTGAAATTCTATTTCTCGTAGTTAGATATAGCTCAGTTGCTTATAAAACAACCATCAAGTCTTGGTCGAATTTCTGAATAATTGAGAAAAATCGTTATCATTGTCTTCTTAGAATTTGATTGTATCCAGCAGAAAGGTCAAAGAAGAAACAACCATCAGAATACTTTTAATGATAGCCAGCAGTAACGGCGAGGAAGAATTCATTATACATTTATTTCAAATTATATTGCAGTAAAAAAGTTACACAGGTCGCTGCCTAGCGCAATGTGCATTACAGGCTAGCGTTTTGGAATGAACATAAATCAAATTAATTGAGTGAGTTATACAATACAATTGTGCAAACTTTTCATTTTTTATTTATTTATTTATTTATTTATTAATTATCCTCATTCATTACATAACATTTACAAAATCTTCAATCGCCAAATACATGCATGGCATTATAGAAGATTTGATGGAACTTAATGAAATATAATATAAGGAGCAATGTTAACAGTAGTTTTGGGGTTGTGTGTGTGGGGGGGGGGTGCTTGGCGTGGGAAACAGTTACTGGAGATAAAAGATGTTTAAGGAGGGAAAATCATATATTGGCTTTTATAAAGGAAGCTAGCCTGGTCATCATTTTCGAATTAAGTTCGATAGAGATTTCAGTTGAGCCATATTTCAGAACTTCAAGATATTTATGCTGAGAGATTTGCCTGTCAAAAATTTCAGGGATCAGGTTTTTCAGGTATTGATTAAATTCATCCCTGGCATGTGTCAAATGAGCACAGTGGAAAAAGAAGTGTTTAACTGTTTGTGGATGTCAACATGAACAGTTTGGGTTGTCAATATTGCTAAAGTTATGAGCATATAGTTGGGCCTTAAATAAAAAGTCGGCCCTGAATTTATTTACTATTATCTCATGGCTCCTTGTGAGGTTCAGTTTGCTGGTTGTGATGACATTTATTGGATTTTTGAAAAGCAGTTTTTGATGTTTCTTGAAATTCTGGATAGTAGCTTTACTCTTTAATGTATTTGGCAGGGCTAACCAGTTGGAGATTGCAGATACTCGGGGTGGAAGGTGTGAGAATAGTGCAAGAAATGACTTTGTGAGCTGGATGGAGTTTCTCTGTATTTTTCATTTTATTAGGGTTTCCTGCATAAGGGATTTCGCCTGCGAAGCATAGAACTCTTGCGAACATATCTAAATACTGGTCCGAAGAAGACATACCTTGAATTTTTTAGAAAAATATGGCTAAAAATGGAAACTACAAAAGTCAAAATGTTCAACTCAAACAAAACTCTATAGCCATTTAATATTAACACTATGTATTATTTAATGTTTTTCAGATGTTTCAGGACCTTCATTAGTGTACTAGTGTCTAGAAATAAGATAATTAAGGACAAAATTTGGCATTTTTGATCATTTTCGCTTTCAGCAGTAACATATAGTTCCTTATATCTTGAGTTTAATGCTGACTGGTTGTTGCAATTTTGATCAAATCTGTTCTTGTACATGTATTCTTCCATTTAAGATACAAAAAATGTATATTGGACCACCAATGGTCATATTAGAGCTTTCAGATCTCCCCTACCCCATTTATTATGAAAAATTACCGAAACATATGAAAAAGTAAAATAACTTGAATTTATAAACTTAAACAATCTTTTAGCTATTCTATATCAATATTATGTGTTATTTAGTGTTTTTCAAATATATCAGAACCTTTATTGGTATACAAGTGCCTAGAAATGAGACATTTAAGGACAAAACTTTGCATTTTTTAATCATTTTAGCTTTCAGCACTAACATATAGTTCCTCATATATAGAGTTTTATGCTTACTCGTTGTTGCAATTTTTATCAAATCTGTTCTTGTACATGTCTTCTTCTATTTAAGGTATAGAAAATGTATATTGGACCGCCATTGGTCACATTAGAGCTTTCAGATCTCCCCTACCCCATTTATCATGAAAAATTAAAGAAAAATATGAAAATATAATATAACTTGAAATTATAAACAACTTTAACAAAGATGTAGCTATTTTATATCAATATTATGTGTAATTTAATGTTTTTAAGATATTTCAGAACCTTTATTGATAAATTAGTGCCTAGAAATGAGACATTTAAGGACAAAACGTGGCATTTTTTTACCATTTTCGCTTTCAGCAATAACGTATAGGTCCATATATCTTGAGTTTCATGCTGACTGGTTGGTGCATTCTTGGTCAAATCTGTTCTTGTACATGTCTTCTTCCATTTAGGATATAATTAATATATAATGGATGACCAATGCTCATCATAGAGCTTTCAGATCTCCCCTACCCCATTTATTAGGAAAATAGACCGGAAAATATTAAAAAGTAAAATAACTTCAAATTATGAACTTTTACAAAGTTGTTCCTATTTTATGTCAATACTTTGTATTATTTAATGTTTTCTGATGTTTCAGGACCTTCATTAGTATTCTAATGCCTAGAAATAAGACATTTAAGGACAAAACTTGGCATTTTTTCATTATCGCTTTTAGCAATAACGTATATGTATTTAGTTTATGCTGACTGGTTGGTGCATTCTTGGTCAAATCTGTTCTTGTACATGTCTTCTTCCATTTAGGATATAAAAAATGTATATTGGACAACCAATGTTCATATTAGAGCTTTCATATCTCCCCTACCCCATTTATAATGTAAATGAAAAAGTAATTTCAAAACATAAACTTTAACAAAATTGTAGCTATTCTCTATCAATACTATGAATTATTTAATGTATCCTTCATTTGATTACATTTGTCTTAGGTTTATGGACAAAATTTGGCATTTTTAGCATTCTGCTTTTAGCAGTAGCATATAATTTTCTACAATTATAATTCTTTGATGAGAGTTGATATATGTTTTTTATTGAATCTCTCTTCTTTGATTTAAGTTATAGAAAATGTATGGAAAAGATCTCCCCTCCACGATTTAATAAGAAAACCAACAAAAATGTTATTATTATTGCATGTTAATATTCTTAAAGGTGCATTATACCAAAGGTTTCTCCCCCAGACAATCTATGATGTCCTATTGTTCTTGCTCATATAATATTAAATAATATATTAATAATATTAATAATATTTATTGACACAACCTCATGTACATGTACAGTGTGGTATCGTCAGGCTAACTAAGTATAAGGAAATACATAGAAAATATATATATATATATATGATACAGTGTGTACATTTTTAATATTTTACAGGTTATTGGATATGAATTTCATTATGTCAGTCATGTTTGTTTTATAAGACATGATGTGGAGAAATTGCTGTACATCTGTCATGGAATAAAATGTTGAACATGATTTAGATATTTTTTCGAATAAGATGTTCCTTGTTACAGAATATTTGTTACATTTCATGACAAAATGAAATTCATCTTCAATAGGTTTGTCAGAGTTGTTGCATTTAGTACAGTGACGATTTTCAAATTTGACATGTTTGCGACGTCCTTTTTCCACCTCAAGATTATGGTCACTTATACAAAGCTTTGTGAATTTTACTCTACTATATACATTTTGTGTTGAAGTTAAGTATTTTTCTAAAGTCAGTTCTGGTTTAAATTTAACATAAGTCCTTAGTTTGTTATTAAATCGTGGATTTTGACTAGATGAAGATTTTGATTTCCATTGTGATTTGATCTTTAATGATAACTTTTGCTCCACCAGTTTTATGAAACGATTCTTAGAGTTTAGGTCAGTCAATTGTATCGTATCAATATCTAAGTCAATATTATCAAGGATATGTTTAATGTGAGTGTACCATTTACTCTTTGACTTTGTGTGAAGAAACACCTTTTTGACTAATCTCTCATCTGATAAAGTTTGAATATGAGCCCAATATTTTAACATGCTGAGTTGAATAAAGTATGACATAGGTAATCTTCCCAGTTCACCTAGAATAGCTAAGTTGCTACATGTTCTCGAGACTAATATAATATCTAACATACCATGGATATATCTTGAGAATAACTTTTGGGCATATTATTGCCGAAATATTGAAATAATCCACAGAACAACCAACCTTCAGAATTAAACACAATCTATTCCTCGGCTAGCGAGGGAAATCCCCATTGAGTCACACAAGCGCCCACAAGCGCCTTGAACCAGGCAGCCAATCAGGTTCATGATAAACAAATCCAATGACCAATCAGATAACAGGAGGACTTTCCCAGTATATTCAAACTTCAGATTGAATTAATTTCTGCCAAAATAATTAGATCGGCCAGCACAATCGCAAAAATTTACAATGAAAGAGGGCGATTTGGGACTTCTTCTTTGGTAAGTAGATGGGTGAATATGTGTTGAAACTCAATATGCAAAAAAGTCCAGAGGGGTCTTGATTGTGCTATCCTATGGTATATTGACTCTTTATAGTGACTCTTTTCACTTTCAGCAATAGTTGTTTATATTTTTAGTTGAATGGTGATTAGTTGATATATTTTAGATCATACAGGGTGTCCCGAAAGTATGGGCCCCCCCCTAGGCAGACATATTCCAGTGTCCTCATAGTATGTGTCATATATCATTTTAAAGCTTTTCCAAAGTTACATTGATTTGCCAAGTATCATGGTTTAAATCCCAAATGGGAAAAAGTTACAGTCATTTTAAAAGTTAGTGTTTTGTCAAAATAAAGTTCAATTTTACACCATATTACTAGTCAATGTGTCCCCCCTTGGCCATGTTAACAGCAGCAATTATTTTCAGATATGACCTTAAAAGCCCTTCAAATAGGGGTGTGGAATTTTATAACCCTCTTAAAACCTGTTAAGGGACTTTAGAAGAGTTTCCTTAGAGTTTCTACCCTCACCGTTCTCTTTTTCCAACTCAATATCCCTCCGACCCGAAAAGAATTGCTGCTATTAAGATGGCCCGGGAGGACACATTGACTAGTGATTTGGTGTAAAATTGAACTTAATTTTGACCAAACACTAAATTTTGAAATGCCTGTAATTTTTTCACATTTGAGAGTTGAACCATGATACTTGGCGAATCAATGTAACTTTGTTTAAGTTTTAAAATGATGTATGATACATACTATGATGACACTGGTATATGTCTGCCTAGGGGGGGGGGGGGCTATACTTTCGGGACACCCTGTATATATTCAATTATGTGTCTTATTATCTTCAAAGCATAGACAATGTGTTTTAACACAAATGTACATATTAAAGATAACTACACTACCTAATTTTTAAAAGATTACTCAAAAATAGAATAGTGCGAAATAATTTTGTAATTTCACATTTTACTCTCATATGAATCAAAGAATATGTCTATATATAAACATGATTGTTCACAACTCTCGAACCTAATCCAGCAACAGCCTGAGTAGTATTGATCTACAATAGCGACAACTTTGTTAAAGTCTATACTTTGAAATTGTTTGGTTTTTATATTTCTGGTAATTTTTTCAAAATAAATGGGCTAGGGGAGATATGTAAGCTCTAATATAATGACAGGCTGTCCAATATACATGTTTAAAAACCTTAAAGCAAAGTAGGCAGGCAAAAGAACAGATTTGTTCAAGAATCCACCAACCAATCAGCATAAAACTCAAGATAATTAGAGGTTATGTCACTATCGTGGCATATATGCCCGAGGTCTCAGTGATATATGGCCCGACCTTGGGAGGGACATTGATCTCTGAGAACCGAGGGCATATGTGCCACGATAGTGATATAAACGATTTATAACATACCTATGATGATGTAGACTGGTCAGAGAGTACCGTTTTCTTACAGAATTGACAAACAAATTTGTTTGAAAATGATTGAAATGAGTTTAGAAAAATTGCTCGCGCAGTTTTATCTTCGATTGATTGGTTATGACGTCAGCGCCTTGACCATTCAGAAAGTTGGCGGGCGCGGGCTTTTCAAAACTTATATTGGCCCGCTGTCTTGTGTACACTTTGCACTATACATCATCATAGGTATGTTATAATTAGAGGTTATGTCACTATCGTGGCATATATGCCCGAGGTCTCAGTGATATATGGCCCGACCTTGGGAGGGACATTGATCTCTGAGAACCGAGGGCATATGTGCCACAATAGTGACATAAACGATTTATAACATACCTATGATGATGTAGACTGGTCAGAGAGTACCGTTTTCTTATAGAATTGACAAACAAATGGTTTGAAAATGATTGAAATGAGTTTAGAAAAATTGCTCGCGCAGTTTTATCTTCGATTGATTGGTTATGACGTCGGCGCCTTGACCAATCAGAAAGTTAGCGGGCGCGGGCTTTTCAAAACTCATATTGGCCCGCTGTCTTGTGTACACTTTGCACTATACATCATCATAGGTATGTTATAAAAAGAAATACAGTATATGTTATTGATAAAAGTGAAAATGATGATCAATTGATGAAAAATGCCAAATTTTGTTATTAAATGTCTAATTTTAGACACTAGTATATTAATGAAGGTCCTGAAACAGTAATTATACCATTCAATAACATATAAAGAATGGCTTCATCTTTGTTAAAGTTAATACTGGTAATTTTAAGTTATTTTTTATATTTTCCGGTCATCTTCCCTGATAAATGGGGTAGGGGAGATCTGAAAGCTCTAATATGAACATTGTTTGTCCACTATACATTATCAATACCTTAAATGGAAGAAGACATGTACAAGAACAGATTTAATCAAAAATGCATCAACCAGTCAGCATAAAACTCAAGATATAAGGATCTATATGTTATTGCTGAAAGCAGCATTGATTAAAAAATGCCAAGTTTTGTCCTTAAATGTCTCATTTCTAGCCACTTGAATACCAATAAAGGTTTTTAAAAATCTTAAAAACATTAAATAACATATAATATTGATATAGAACAGCTACAACTTTATTAAAGTTTATAATTTCAAGTTATTTTATTTTTTCATATTTCTCGTTTATTTTCCATAATAGATGGGGTAGGGGATATCTGTAAGCTCTAATATGAACATTGTTTGTCCACTATACATTTTCTATATCTTAAATGGAGAAAGACATGCACAAGTACAGATATGATTGAAAATGAAACAATCAGACAGCATAATACTCAAGATATGAGGAACTATATATTACTGCTGAAAGCAAAAATGATAAAAAATGCAAAGTTTTGTCCTTAAATGTCTCATTTCTAGCCACTTGTATACTGATAAAGGTTCTGAAATATCTTAAAAACATTAAATAACACATAATATTGATATAGAATAGCTACAACTTTGTTAAAGTTTATAATTTCAAGTTATTCTATTTTTTCATATTTTTCGGTAGTTTTGCATAATAAATGGGGTAGGGGAGATCTGAAAGCTCTCATACGAACATTGGTTGTCCACTATACATTTTCTATACCTTAAATGGAAGAACACATGTATAAGCACACATTTAATCAAAATTGCAACAACCAGTAAGCATTAAACTCAAGATATAAGGAACTATAGGTTAATGCTGAAAGCGATAATGATTAAAGAATGCCAAATTTTGTCCTTAAATGTCACATTTCTTGACACAAGTATACTAATGAAGGTCCTGAAACATCTGAGAAACCTTACATAACACATAATATTGATATAGAATAGCTACAACTTTGTTTGAGTTGAACATTTTGACTTTTTGTAGTTTCCATTTTTAGCCAATTCTTTTCTAAAAATTTCAAGGTATGTCTTCTTCGGACCAGTATTTAGATATGTTCGCAAGAGTTATATGCTTCGCAGGCGAAATCCCTTATGCAGGACACCCTAATAGAATAAAAAATACACAGAAATTCCATCCAGCTCAAAAAGTCATTTTTTCCTTAACGGAGCCTCTTAGAAAATTTTCCACCCCGAGTAAGAGGGTACCGCTGAATTTCTGTACCGTTCAGAGCATTTTGGTATAATGAACTCATCAGTGTTACGCAAGTTTCGAGTTTCTGGTTTTTTTAACTCATCAAATATGTCATCAAGAAATTTAGGGTTAGGACCATGTACTATTTTGTACATAAAGTTGTTTATAAACATTTTTCTTCTAGTGTCAAGAGATGGCCATTGAAGTAGCGTTAGTACTTTATCTGTGCTGCTCCCGTGAATACAACCTGAGCAGTAGATAGCAGCTTTATAATATAATCTATCGAGCCTTTGAAGTAGATATTTGGAAGAACTATTGTAAATGATGGTACCATAATCAAAATGGGGCAATAGGAAGGAGTTGAAGATTGTCTCCAAATGACTAGATCCTATTTTGTTTTTGAGTTTTTTAAATGGATTCAACATTTTTGTTACGTTATCATAGATGTTACTTATATGGTGCTTGTGTGTTAAGCAGGGATCAAACGTGAAGGCGTAAGGCGTTCGATTCCATATGACTCTAATTGATTATTAGACATGCCCTTGGAATATATGAGCATTCCAATACCTCTGTAAAATGTAATAAGATATAAATCTTACCTTTGTTATTGTATTATGAAAACATGAACAACAATTTGTTGTTTGACCCCTTGCGTTTATATGGAAAAATTCTGGTAATAAAATGTTTTAAATGGTTAGAAAACTAATATGTTTCCAATCATAAGAAAATTACCTAAACATTCCACACAATTTTGTTGAATTGGCTTGGCTCATATTTGAAAAGTCAAACAAAATCTGAAAAACACACTTGCGTAATTACACTAATAAAACACCGACATATACGGTAAACTTATAGTATATTTTACAGGGTGTTAAAAACGCAATCCAGGGAAACGCTATATCTTTGAAAATACTAATTCCTTTATGTTGATTTCCAGGAAAGAAAGAAGAGACTGCGTATGTATAGCTCCCGTTGTTAGTTCTTTGCAAACCATGATGCATTGGACACCTGCGCAAACTACATTTGTACCAGAAAAATACAAAATGCACAGTCAGGGGAGACTACCAAGCGCAAAAAATACTGAACAAGAGATCATTTTAAAAAATGAAGGCTCTTGTGAAGGAGATGTTTGCAGTGTTGTAATGAATTGTATTGATAAATAGGGATACAGTCTGGAAAATTGATATTTTATGCATATTTTGAAAGACGTTCTATAACTTGTGGAGCAGGTGTTCCTTACAGAAGAGTGTTTTCTAAGTAAAGTTTCACTGTATAAGTAAATTGCCAAGCTTACTTTTAAGGCGGTTGTGATTTACTGAACGGCAAAAGTAGAAAAAATCCGAACATTTTGAACTGATTGAGATCTTTAAATTGAACTCATCCAAACACATCAAAAAGTGAAGATGGGTCAATTTGATTCTCGTTCTCCGAAGATATTAATAAAATAATTAAATGTTCTGGTTTTTTTTAATGCTGTAAATTGTTCACAATTCTAAATCAAGAAGTCGCTCGTATTTCTGTCGTATCTAGGAAATCATGTTGCCGAAAATAAGTGCACAGTGTTCATGGTGTTGTTGTAAAATATTCGTATATGTCGTTTGAAACCCTCTCTAACGCAATTTTATTATTAACTAACACCTTAGGGTTAAACTATTGCTCGAGGAATTAACTAATTGTCATCATAAATATTAACCCATCAGGTTTTCTACTAGTAAACTAACGTTTAATCCTCAGTCCAAGTGAGATATGGCTCTTGCCTCAGCACGAGCCAATAACTTAACGCAACTAACTTAACCATAGTGTTTTGGATCTTCAAATTTGGCGTAATTCATCTTCATTCAATGTATGGTAAATATGTTGAGTTACTTTAAAATCACCCTAGGGACTTCACAGTCATGGTCGACATGCTTTAAAAACACAGTCCCATACAGTCGTGGGGTTTGGGTAAAAAGCTTTGGGCGTGGGGTCAACAGGGTGTTCAAAAATGGTTTGGGTAAAAACCGTTGGGTGTTGTATTTAGCAGAACAGCGCGCCTTTGGATATTTGATTGTAAAGGCTACCATTTTTTGGCTTATTCACAAATAGCTAAGAAAAATAATAAAGACCCTACCTTGGTCGCCTGTCCATCTGCCTGCAAAATACAGAGTGCAGGCTCACAAAAATTGTTTGGTTTTCAAATCTCCAATCGCATCTCATTGCACTTCAATTTTCTCACTTGAGAATAAATGAAAGCTATACTACTAAATCACATTTGAACGTACTTCCCGCGCCTTTTTACCCAAAACATTTTTGAACACCCTGTAGACCCCACGCCCAACTCCCAACGCCTTTTTTACCCAAACCCTTTTTTCGTATTTCTAACGCTAATGTGTTTTGAGCAGATGTCCAAGGCATCGGGTTTTACAACTAAATAACAACAGGAGATGTGCATACATAGTCTTTTCTTTTGTCCTGAAAATGAACACAATTGGATGAGTATATTCCAAGACATAGCGATTTATTTAAATTGCGTTTTTTGTGCAGACCATTCAGTAAGCAAATCACTTAAGGTTGAAATTCGACGTCGATTGCACTTTTTACTATAATTCAGATGAAAAAATAGGTGAAAATATATTGATGTATAACATAATATGTGAAAATTAAAAAGATTGACCGTTTGATTATTCCTAAAAAAATATTCTTATTATTTGTCATAAATTGTCTACCTTTAGTTATTGTTGAAAAGATTGAGAAAAAGTGTAGGTATTAGAAATCATGTCAATTTATCTTTCCAGCTCTTGGAGTATTTTCACATATTTTGCAAATTAGAATTCAAACAGTAAAAGCACCACATGCTAGCATTCATTTTATTGCAATTCAGTACAATACAATGCCATTCTCGCATATCTATTACAATTCGTGGTATCTTTGTCAATTTATGACCATTCTGTTTAGATTCAGTCAAGGGTTACCTTCGGCAGCAAACCTGAAGGAAATAAAACGAAGTTGGGTTAATCATTACATAAAATTCATATTCTCGCTTTTTCACAAATCGCAGTATTAATGCGACGGAACAGTAAAAAAATGGATTGTTGATTTGTGCGTTATTTTTCTCAGCTTTAAATTAGAGGTTATATTTCTCATAAATACAGAAAAATTATGTAAGCAATTTATTAACACTTCGCATTGTTTATCAAATGTTGATGAAACAAATCGAAATGACTCACTTTTACATTATAATGTTGAATTCTAAAACTATACTTGCATGATATGATATGTGATAAAATAAAAGTGCAATGTAGAGGCGATGACCCAATTGGTATTATGACGCACATCCTGAACTTCGTGGACGTGGACATTCTTAACATGATATGTAAGATGCACCTATTTCGCTCAGTGCAAATAATAAATCCTAAGGCATGATGCTAAATTGAATGAAGCATACTTACACTTTGTGGGTTTCACAAATTCTATCTTTGATCCTTTCAAACAGGTTATTTGTTCCAAGTTTCATTTCCTGATTGATGTCGTTTGTCTCGATCACATCTGTTTCAAAGTTCTTAACCAATATTTTGTAAAAGTCTCTAGCTGCCGCTGAAACAGCATATGTTTTAAAGTAATAATTAAAAAGTACACTAATTTACCAGTATAACAAACGAAAACCCTTCCGGTTATATACTTATTATGAACTTTGAAAGGTTACTATTGTTACAGGGGATACATGTTCAGAGTTAACATTTATTCTGAATACGCCGTGAAAGTGTCGTGTGTAAATCAGACACAGGAGATAAAGAGTAATCACAATACGCTCAGGGGACGGCAAAATTTGCACAAAATGGCAACTTCATCAAAAACTGACGAACGAGCAAAGGCGATTAGAATATAGAATCCGTGTAAGCTTACATGCTTGTTACTTATAAAAGAGTATTGGTGATTTCGCTGACAAAGTTGGTGTACAGTAGTTGAACATTGTCTTGAATATTAAAATTACAATATACAGAAACCGAAAAGTATTTATGAATTATTGATGCGTGCGCACTTACTTCTTTTCGCGTGAGTAGTTTTGGCTTGAGATAATGCAAGAATGATGAAATCAGAGTTTTTCTCATCCTGTATACGGTTTCCGTAAGTTTTCGCTCTCTGAAAGAAAACATATGGATGCATACAATGCATTTCGTTCATAGTGGAAATGAATACATTATGCTTTTTAATCAATCTTCGGATTCAATAATATTTCATGTTGTCTCGGGCCAATCCCCGAAGAGCCACGATAAATAACTTAAGACATCTGAAAAGCGGGGCTCAATACCCCTTTTTTACAGGGTATGATATTATACTATAAATATTTCAAACAATATAAAATAAATGAAAATAACCGACTGCCTCACTAACATCTATTGCATCTGCCATCTGTACTCTCTTATCCGTACTAACACAATTGTCAGGCGTCGATCGAGCAGCACATGTGTCTGCTGGATAGTTCTGGGTTAAGCAACAGCTACCACAGCATGGAAAGGTGACGCCATCTGTAGCTAAGAAAACCAACGTAGGAATATCAGGCCTCCATCCATTTGCCTCTGTTAATATTCTGAAAACACAATTTCAGCGCTCTATAAAAGTTTCAACCACATTGACTCATAGTGTAGTATTATCCCATGTTATTAAATTGTGATATTTGCAACTTTTTGTTAAATTCTAAAAGCCCCCGGGAAAAGTTAAAATTACTTACAAATGGTTGTTGTTTTAAATCGCGAAAAAAGTGAATTTAGTTGAAACAAAATTCTAGCTATTAGAGTTCCTAAGCTAATTACACTAACGGAAGTTCATAAGGGTGGGTACAAAGATAGTAGAGAGTGACCATACGTCTCAAGATGCTTAATTTACCTATCGATTTATATTGCCTGATTACATCTTGTTTTATTGGGAGTGCATTGATGTATACTTTGATAAGTTATCTACTTTATAATAGGAGGGATACATTGTCTCGTTTCTTTTAATTAATGGTGTCTTTATGTATTTTGACCATTGCATCGAATAGGTTGATGTACAATGCAATCAACAAATTGAAGATAATTAGTAGACCACCATATGATTTTTACAAGAAATCATTCATATATCATTAGGAGCACCCACGTGACAAAACAGGCAAAAACAATGTTCACTTCAAACTAACCAACTCAGTACCCCTCATATTTTACATCATTTTACATGTTTTGTGATAAAATACAATTGGTTGAAAATGATAGAGATATAAAATCTTACGCACAACAGTGGATATTAAGATAAAAAAAATAAGAACCAAATTTCAAAGAAAACAATGGAGAAGAAATATTTCAGAAATAAACTTATTTCAAAATGAGTCAGGTTAGCACCATATAGCCATATTTTGAAGGCTTGGCACATTTGAGAAAGATTGAATAATTTTGAAAATAAGTTAACACCCTGATATACATACAGTGTAACCTGACATTAACGATTTTTAAATAAAAAAAGTAACCATTGAATAATATTACGCTGTTTTTTTATATTTAAACCTAAAACAACCCCAACGTCAAAAGAAAATTCCATTAAAGGAGACAAATATTGCTGTCATTTATAAAGTAGGCAATTTACTCTGAAATTACAAATTTTTGAAAATGGCGAAAATTTACTTACTCGTCATAAACAACCTTCAATGCTTTATCAGTCCTTGTTCCAGCGCCAGTCCAGTTCTGTGCCTTGTTGTTGATCGATAAAAGAGTATTATCAAGACTATTCGTATTCCCAAACTGTTGTATCACCTTGACGTCTTCGTCAAAAGTAACAATAGCTACACGTGTAGCATCATTGCCTGTACACAAAAACGAAACAAAATGCGAAGAAATTTAGAAAGCTCATACACGCCCCATATTGTAGGCGACTCACTCTAATATTACATGCTCTCGGAAAATAGGAACATTAAGAGTCCAAGAGGTAACTTGTCGAAAGTCAAATGTAGAATCTAGGTACATCATACCTTACAAAGATCCCAAATTCTTAAACAAACTTAAGGTACTAGGCAGTTTTTTGGTCTTAAAGTTTGCGAGATTTTCAAAAAAATTGAAAAAAGAAAATGTGAAAAATAATTTTGAAAAAAAAATTGAAAAAAATGTGACGAAAATTAATTTGGAAAAAAAATTGGAAACATTTTTTCAGGAGCGGGACTGGTATGGATACAGCGTGTATCCATCCCGTCACATTTGTATCCTCCAGTCACATTTGTCGCACGGAGGCCGTGCGTCGACCGCAGATCAATTAAATCAGTGTATTTCTGCGGCGAGCGTAGAAAAACTACGCTCGCCTTGCGGCCTCCGTACGGCGTATCCAGTTTTTTACAGGCCCCAGGGTCGCCGTAGAAATTATAACTCGGAGTTATAATATTTGTTCAATTCTGAGGTCCCCGTAGAAATCAAATGGCTCAACAAGATTGAATCATTATTTGTCAATGTTTCACGATCACTTTTCATTGGATATTACATCCTAGCACTATGAATAACATTTATAAATTGTCCCGATGTAAATAAAATGAAAAAAGTATTATTTATCAACAGAAATTTAAAATTCACCGTGCGGCTGCCGTGGGAAATGTGACTGCAAAAGTATGAGAGCGCAGAAATTACACGGCGAGCGTAGAAATGTTACTGGCCGCAGAAATGATAGACCGCAAGGTCGCCGTAGGTAATGTGACTGGGGTGTTATGTACCTAGAACCTCAGTAGGTATGAAATACATATAACTATACGTCCCACCTTATAAACAAAGAATTTGGAGGGGAAAAACGTTCTTGGTGAAAATAACATTAGAATTGATTGATAACATTGACATTTGTATTATATAAGAACATATGTTTACGAAACGCCAAAATTCAATTAACTTATATTTATAACGTATACGTTACGTTACGTGCCGTTTGATTTTTTGACGACTGGAGGCGAGTTACCAGTCCAGTTCACCATGCATATAAACAATCAATTTCTTATATCATTTGACTGAACAACACGATACAAGAACAGGAAAACTTACTGATATCAAATTCAGAAACCAGTCCAGACGTGAACTGCTTAACCAACCTTAGAGCTTCTATAGGGGTACTTATGCGCTTTTCGTATGGTGCCCTTCGAAGTACTTTGTTTTCAACATCACTATTCAAGCTCTGTGTGGTGTCATAAACAAGCACCAGGTTCATATCTTGTCCACATGGTGGTTCTGTTGTAGTAGTTGGTACTGTGGTAGTAGTTGTAGTTGGTGCTACAATCACAGCTCATTTAAAATGTGGGCAGTGCCTCGAATTTTTGTGGAGGTCCTTGGTATTGACAAATGGAGGGGTCGGTATGACAGACAAGTTTCCTTTTTTGTAACACCGGGTGCCATTTTGGCCACAATAGGCAACCCTATTACATAATTACAATATTGGATCTATTAAAAACAATAAGGTCCGAAGTGTTAACTATTTATTATTCCTTAAGCAGTTGACCCCCCACCCTATTTCCGGCAGCTATATGGTGAACTATCTCTCTAAAGAAACCCTAATATATACAATTTAGAACACAATTTTGCAGGTGAAATTACTTTTACGCTTACTATAAAATTGGAATTAATACACACAGTTCTTACCCATAGTTGTAGGAACAGTAGCATCGGTAACAGGTTCCGTTGGTGGTCCTGTTGTAGTTGTAGGTTTGGGTGTGGTTGTGGCTTTTTCTTCGCAAGGCTTATAATTATTTATTACACTAGATACTTTGTCAACAAGATCAGTGTCGTTAATGTGGAATGCACGTTCAGTTTGGCCTCCTACGAAACCATAAATCTCAGTTTCTCCCTCTTTGCCCCATCTATGGACAGAAAATCATAATGTATAGTACTATATTTTACTTTTTTTCTTTATTCATATTGATGCACTGTTATTTTTAATTGACGAAAATCTACCTGTTGTCCAGTTTTATCGAATATATATCCGCCCCTGTATCTGCTATTGCCTCAGCCTCGTATATCGCAGCTGAAACAATAAACATATTTTGAGAAAGAGTTTGACAGGCAACCAAAACAGTGCATAACTAATGCAAAGAAATTACAGAGAGTTTTATTTTTACGAAAAGTGGTTATAATGATTGCAATTTGTTATTATAAATCAAGAACATAATTATAAACAACAAAATTAAAAAAAAGTCAAAATCGTATAAAGGGTATATTCGTCAAGAAACACATTTTGAAATACTCACGCCATCTGCCACCATATGGGAAAGTCCTGCCGTCTGAGACAATAAATACTATATCTTTAGAGCGTGGTAATCTACGTACGCCATACTGTATACGCAACACACGACTTTCGAAAAATCTGAAATAAGAATTAGAATTTGGTGAGGAGATCTGTACCATATAGACTAATAATATAACTTTAATTTTAATTTTGAGCGGTCTTATGGACTTGATTTTGAAGAACAATACATCAATTATTTTTTGCAAAACTAAGTAAATTTGTATTAAGCCATTTGCTGGTAAACAAACTGATAATTTCCGAACGATATGCAATAGATTTAATTCGATACGTGAAGGACAATTGTTTCATTTAACATATTTTGTCATATTGCAGCACGGAACTATTTTAACTTGGCTGGCTGCACAAAAAGTCTTGTCATGCGCTTACATTTGCACAATATGTTACAGTCTTTTGGATACACTTGGCCAAACATGTACGGCGAACCTTGTCTAATGTGTAAGGACGCAATGCTTCAGTTTAGTTAGGGTTTTACATTTCGGTGTAAAATAATGCATGTTGTCCAGCAGAGACTTGTATCCTAGTTGTGATGACAATAGATGCGAGGGGAATATTGTTTACACCATATTGATAAGTTTTACAGTTTTTTGCTGGCCGAGTACTCGACCGTTTCTTAAGGTGAGAACTATGCATATTTTTAATTGTACCATGTAGCTGATTCTGTTCATTTTGCTCATAAATAAACGATGTCACGTCGAACAAATTTGTGTTTTTGTTGTTGTTGTTCATATTTTCCTTTATTTATTCGGTGGACTGAGACTAATCGTATCTTAAACAAATATTACTTTTAACATTTTACTTTCAATTGACATTATCATATGTAAATTATATCCATTAAATTACTAATAGGTTCATTGGTTCATTTAATAAGAAATAACAAATAGCACGTAGATACCATCATAAGCAATGATATCATTAATTCAGAAGTAATTGTTATGTAATGTCCAATCATGATGATGGTCATGATTCTCGTGTCACAAAAACATATAGTATTTTGACATCGGACAAAAATTGACTTCTGACAAACGATGAATTATCTGAAAGGTGATCGTTTCTCAATATTTTGATACATCTGTCACATCGACAAGTTATGGACTGTCCCGAGTGGGTGCAGACGATAGAATCTACCTGGAAGCTACACTCGTTATTATATAAATATACAGTGTATATGGAGCGGGGTTAATATTTTTGTTTTTCCCATGATATTATTCTTTTCGGTGAATTACACTCGGGAATATTCTTAATATTAAAAGCAATCGTATTGTACCGTCCAACCCTGCTCACGAAAATCGTATTCACCTTCCGTATTTTTTTCCAAAACAAAGCGTCCTATTACTTCAGTTGGACCGATATAACGTGCTTCAATGGTGTTCTTATCTGAGAAACGATGTTTTCCAAACAAAATTGAAAATAGAGATTTTAAATTGTGAAAAGCGTTAAGATTGTTAGCCTGTTAAGTTTAACATATTGTAATTCCATCATCATGCTTTGACTCGGACAGTCATTTTGATATGTTTATGTTATACAATTTAATTTTTACATTTCAAAATGTCAAAAGGTCATATTTTGTTTCATATAAAAATCCGATATTGGTTTTGAACTTAAATGTGTTTATAAAGAGTCGTGAATAACACGGGATAAAAAGCCTGGTTTATAATTACTGGTCGGGATTAAATATAAGTTTATTCCTGTTTACAATATGATATTTTTCCCTCGCCCTCTGGACAATCGGAAAATTGTATTGTCCCACGGAACAAAATCCATATTAAATCCCTCCCAGTGAATAACCTCTATATCTATCCTACAATCGCTACAGTATTTCCTTCGAGATGAACCTTTTATCTTAAACCTCCGAGTATATTTAATCTAAATTATATATTACCTTTGTTTCAACTCACGGAGGGCCCAAAAAGTTCTTGTTTTGCAGTTTTCGGTTTGACCAATTGGTTTATCATTCAAAAGTTGTTTCGTCACTTCATTACTTGTTGTGTCTCTTGCATAGAAGTTATAATATGGTTGGTCATCGAACCTAATAAATATAATCAAGATTAGCAATCGTACAAATCAATATCAATAGAGATTGTAAAGTTAGTGAATGATACAATGGATATGTTGTATATAT
The DNA here is from genome assembly GCA_903813345.2 of Owenia fusiformis. NCBI lineage: Eukaryota > Metazoa > Annelida > Polychaeta > Sabellida > Oweniidae > Owenia > Owenia fusiformis. The sequence goes on from CAIIXF020000004.1 coordinate 10,805,077, forward strand.
ATATATTAAATGTATATCTCTATTGAACTCTGGCAGCGTCATTCCAAATGAAGGTCAATTTGCATACTCAATTTAACAGAGTCATGACTACCATGGTAGTTCATATCATAACTATTTATTTACTCAATTTTTAAATAAAGATGGCATGGTAATCGATCTGTGTTTATTTATAAATATTCTCTTACTGGACTCTGTTTGTGCTGCCATCTTTATATCGGCTAAGAACCTATGCAAATTACTGTTAAATATAACTTTATGCTCACCAAGACTGTGTCGTGACTACGAAATAAGACTAATTGAAATTATATACTCACTTCAACAGCGTCATGACTACTGAGTTACGACCAATTATAACTTTATCTGTGACATCGAGAAGCATTTGTTTTACTTGTTCCATTTGTTCATACACCGAACAACTTTGATCAATTACCCAAAATACATTCTTGCAAGCTAAAATAAATATGTTCTGCAAAGTCAGAGCTGTAGCCATGTTTTCGCGTTGCAAATCAATGTCAGAGTGTTTCAGTGGTTATAACATGAATTTTGAAGATACCCATACGTATATACTATTATACGTAGCTTTATACCAGTACAGGATAACAATATATAAAGTACAACCAGAATTCAGTTCAAATGAACCTCTCAACCATAGTGGAATTTTCTTGATTATTTTTATACCGATTTAGTGTATTCAATTGATGTAACAGAGATACAGATATGTAGCATTAACAGTTTTTGATAAAGAGAATTTTATTCTTTTTTTTATTCATAGAATTTATTTTACAAATACATAAAGTACATAACATTATACACTTGTAGTGGCTTTGCTGAAGGCATTATCAGCCACTTGATTAATAATTGCAGGGTGAAGAAAAAAGAAAAATTTAAATAAAGAGAAATAAATGTTCCGTTGAGTAGTTTAGGTGCATAGCACTAAAAATCGTCCAAAGTATAATTTTCGGGATTTACGATTTGTGTCATTTCAATCATTTAAGTCATTTCATGCTGCATGTATCACTAACATAGTTTAGTAAATCATTTATATCGCATCCCTGCATCTGTCATTATGAATTGAATAAGAAATATTTACAAATTAGTTTTTTAACTTGCAATGCAAGTGAACTGGCTATCGAGCATACGTCCCTGAGTTCTTAAGAGTCGTTGATGCCATGCGCATCAACTATACAACTGTTCAACGCATAGAATACATTATAGATTTACCCCAGAAATTCCATGGCGAATTCATCATAAATGAAAACTGTATTCCACAGGAGAGACACTCTTTATATTACTTCGTATTATTTGGAAGTATTTTTCTATCTATAGAGGAGCGAAGTGTAGTGTAGTGTAAGGTAGTGTAATGCAGGTAATGCAGTGCTATATAGTGCAAAGTTGTTAATTGAGCAATACGTTTTCAAAATCTTTTGTTCGGTTCGGTGACTCCATCGAATTGCACAATTAAATTCTGCTATGATTTTAAGGATATTGATTGGAAGAGTTGCCATCCATGGTGGAGCATGTTTTTTTTCATAATGATAAAACAGAGAGTAGCATACTTTGTGAATATTTTGAATTGATTTTTTTAAATGATCGTGACCTTCTTTTGTCTAATAAGGAAGAATAAAAAAACGAAAAAATGTTATTCAAATTGTTGAATTAACATTAAACATTTGTGAAAATTGTTATGAATGAATTTGGAGTTCAAATGTTCAAATTTTCATAAAGTTGTAACGATGGCAGTGCGATCAGTATGTCATTATTTGGATAGTTACTCTGAGTGCTCCGATCTATGAAGAGAAATAAAGTTCAATAAAACTGAAAACATTTTATAACATAATATCTTACACTCTTTAAACGGGTCAACTGGAGCATCTGGATCGTATAACTCAAAACTGCGTTTAATCTCGCGTTCATTCAAGCTCTGCACAGGCCTACTAAAACCATCAAGAGTTGGACTTCCATCGGATCCAATGAGCCTTCGGTAAGCCTCAAACTAAAAACAAAGGTGCAGGAAAAGACCGAAATAATTAAATTTTGAATCAAAAATATATTATGTTATTACTATAATTTAAATTACATCTAAGACACTGGGTGGGTCTTTCATTGAGCGACAAACCTTCACTTCTAATAACCTGATTTCTATGTATCAAAATATATACAGGGTGGGCCAAAATACGCCACTTTTGAAGATGCAGCTTACAACTTCTGCACTTACTTTAGAATGCTATAAATAAATCTTCCTTTTTAAGAAAGTCTATGCACAGAATTCTGAATTCAAATATACAGTAAACATAGCAAAAGTGGAGAGATCTATTTACCTGAGTCTTGGACATTGTGATGCTATCTGCAAACACGATTCGAATAACATTTTCATCACAGGATGGGGATGAGAAACTTCCCATATATTGGTAGTATCTGTAAAAACAATCATAGAGTCATAAACATCATTCTCTAAATATGAGATTTGATATAGTATATCTTAACTCGGCAAGTCCATTGTTCTTTTAATATGAGATTATTATATCCATGATAACAATGATCGATTTATGATATCTCAACTCCCCTCCCAAGTCTACAGTTCTCTTGATATAATGTCATTATATCCATGATTATAACAACTGATTTTGGATATCTTAACTCTAAAGTCCATTGTTCTATTGATATGACGTCATTATATCAATGGTTACAACAACTGATCGAGGATATCTTAACTGTAAAGTCCATTATTCTTTTTATATGACGTCATTATATCCATGATTACAACAACTGATTTAGGAAATCTTTACTCCAAAGTCTATTTTTCTATTGATGTGACGTCATCATCGCCATTGTAACAACACTTGATCTCGGATATCTTAACTCTAAAGTCCACTATTCTTTTGATTCGACGTAATTATATCCATGAGTACAACAATTGATTTAAGATATCATAACTTAAGTCCATTGTTCTCTTGATATGACGTCATTAAATCCATAATTACGACAATTGATCTCGGATATCTTAACGTTAAAGTCCATTATTCTTTTGATATGACGTCATTATATCCCTGATAACAACAATTGATTAAGGGTATCTTAACTCTAAAGTCATAGACTCCATAGTCCATCTTACCAAGTGACGTCTCTATTAATTATTTGAAATTCAGATTCCATTTTCACAGGCGATATCTAAAACGGTACATAGAGTCAGCCATTATTGACTTTACCGTTGTCATGGTGTCCAAATGTGATAATTGGCACAACCCCCATGCTTGAAGTTGTACAAAACATTACCTATTTCTCCTTAGGTCGGGTACGACGTCACTTAATGACAATCCATTATCAGCCATCTGAGCCACGTCGCCTTAACAAAGACAAAATTTAGGAGACAATCAAAATTATGTTTACAGGAAATGTATATTATCAACAAACATTATTCGAAACATCCACGCCCGTAAAACGAACAAAATGATTGGGGTGGGGGATACCTGTAGTGCGATTCATGCTAGGAAATTCAATGAATCTGCAAGATTCATGAGAAGCTTTACTAAATATATTCCTTATGAATAAGCTCATTGTTTGTTGAAGTCTATTTGGTGTTTTTCTTATTGTTTATTTTAAACATTTTGAAGCTTATGAAACAGCAAGGACAATGTACTACACTTCAGATAGGCACATTAACTGTGAACTCCCGTTATGCATTTTGAGGCATATGACCCTAACCTGGATTGGTAATTGAGTATAAGGTTTTGTTTAATCCTTGTAAGTTAGGGTTATTCTTCTCCATACCCGACTCAGGGACATCTAAGACCTAAAACAAATCAGGGGTTTCGTAAAATCATGCTTATTAACGTGTCTACTCGAAGGCCTCTAAATACTCTTTTGACTAGCAAAAGCCAAAAAATCAATGGCAATTCTCTCGTTTCAAAAATGTTTAATGTAAGCAATTCAACAACAATATGTCAAGGCAAACTTATGAGACATGCCGAAAAATAACTGGTCTAGTTACACTTTCATAAGAGAACTTGCACGTCAACGCGTGGTGTTATCAATCTGAAGGACTACTGTCCATTTCTCGATATGTTTCCAGGGATAACCTAAATACGACTGTTTTTCTCATACTACTCAATTTGTAGGTAAATTCTAAGAAGGAGAGAATTCAGAGGACAATGATTTCACCCGTTCAAATACAAGTTCTCGTAAGGTTTGGTTACCTTCCCTCTATCGACAATAAGCGAACCGCCTCTAAACAATTCTTAATAACGTGTAACTTACTGAAAAAAGAACGCTAAATATGGCTATCCCATCAGGTTTTCCCACAGCTTCCTCGTAGTTTTCATACAAATCCTTATTCCAAGCAACAATTTGCAACTGTAAAAATATGAAATTAACACTAAAAACAACATGTCAAAAATTATACGTATAATTACGTTTCATACAATATATCTGATTTAAAAACAACATGTCGAAAATAATTACATTTAATACAATCTGATTTAAAAACAACATGTCGAAAACCATACGTATAATTACGTTCAACACAATATATATGATTTTTCAAGTCAATATTATTTTTGAAATCGTGAAGGTATATGCTCCAAACCATACGATGGCAGTGTTAGGTTCTAAGTCTACAATAACCGTAGTCATCGTCGATATCTTTGATTATTAAAAGGGATGTATGCTCATTCCCTTCTTAAAACCATCAAACAGATCGCGATTGTCTGCGTTTTCTCCATTGTCGTTTACAGTAAGTATGCTAACGTTACAAAAAATGAACCAATATGCAAACGGCGATTATGACATAGCGGGCATATATACTATATATGCCCGCTCGGAGCGGGACGTAAAGCTACATCTGCCCGCTGATGAAAATATAAGTTTGTACAAACCGGCGTTATGTACCTGTTACACGTTACAAGTATAGGAAAAAGTTACATATACAAATATTTCAGATTTCTGAAACGATGAAAACATCTGTTTGCTCAAATTGCATCACCCCGTGGTGTGCCTTACCCCGCGCGTTTAACTATTACGCTTAAGTTGGTACGTATCCTGTACTGCACGTGGTTTAGTGAAAATCTTACCTCGAGTTTTGCCTGTGCGCCATCTATAACATGTTCACCAGGCCAGTTAAATATGGCCTCTTGTACTCTAAATTCTCCAGGTAGGTTTCCATGGTAAAACACCAATAGATGCTTCTTTGGAATGTTAATACGAACTGAAATGAAGAAATAAAGAATGTTAAGCGCATTAAAAATATGCACATATTTTGTGCTATTTTTGGTTAATATTACTTCGAAATGGCGCCATTACTTCAGTTACCCTTACTAATTGCTTGACGTTTTTCATCGATTTTGATACTTAAAATTATTATCAAATGAGTTCATTTCTACCATTTTGATAATTCGTAGATGCTTGTATGGAAATTACTCGTGTCTGATACCACACACTATGTTTCGAATGAATAGGAAAGTATTTATATGAGAAATTAGCTGACTTACTGACCTGCATTCCCAATGTTCTCCAATGTAGTTCGTCGTAAATGTTTATTTGCATTCAACAGAAATAACTGAGAAAGACTGTCATCTAATACAGCGGACTCTGTTGTTATTTCTATAGGTGATTGGTTCTGGCCGCCGCATGATGGATAATTCTCGTTCCAGTTTGAGGGACCTGCGAAACAAATATTTTTCTTCACTCGTTTTGACTCCATTTAACAAGTTTGGAAGCGAGATTTCGGACCGTTGGTTGATGTTACTTGATGTTCCTTGATTTTAACAACAAATACATACTGTTCCAATATTATAATGTTCAGGAAATGACAATAATTGTTCATGGTAGAGTTTTGAAGTTCCTTTCCTTTTATCATTTTCAACATATGTTGTTATCACTTTATGGCCTAGTCACATAGCCCGGCCGATGAGGTTACGATGAGCCAGCGATGCAATTTTCACCGAACTCGGCCGAACACCGGCCGGACACCGGTCGGACATCCGTGGCGTTTGTTGCTTAAAACCGCATCGGTGGTAACTCGGTGAAATTTTTACTTCAGAGCCGATGTGGGACAGAGCATCGGCCGGTCACTGTTCAAAGCCCGTTAACAACCCGGCCGGCGATCGCACGGTGTCCTGTTACCTGCTCGGGTACCGGCCGTATTCCTGCCGATGTCCGGCCGACCTCCGGGCGTTAGTTGCTGCCACATCGGCAGAAAAAACTACCATTTCGAGACAGACTCCGTACGGTCACCGGCCGGTGTTCGGTCGGTCGCCTGAAGATGTCCGGACGGAGTCCGTTCACGTCACCGAGCTCTGCTTCCGATGAGGAGAGCTCGGTGGCACAAAAAAAATCCACCGAGCTCTACCGATGCCGGACATCGGCCGGGCTATGTGACTAGGCCATTAGCATAGCTGTCATGTAATTATTAAAGTGTTGTGTCTATAATGATTTCCAAATGATGTTTGGGGTGGGGGTTCATTTGACAGACAGCATCTTATGACTTACCAGATGGTGAGCTTGGATCGTAATTCCAATCTGAAAATGAATGCAAACATTATATGACATATTATTATATATATAAAAGATATTTAATGTAATGCAAAATATCAATAACTTGATATTTGTTAAAGCCAGACCGTTCCAGACTACAACCGAAATAGATGACGCATTGGGAGTTAATGTAAGAGCAAGACTGTTCCAGACTACATCCATAATAGAGAGCGCATGCGCATGCATTTAGAGTGGACTTAAATGTGAAAGCCAGACCGTTCCAGACTATATACCCAGAATAGAAGACAATTGGTTGGCGAAAACCGTATGATTTACGATCATTCGGCTTGGACTGTTTTTATTACTCAACTTACAATGATTCATTATATGTTTACAATAAAATACCATATTCTGTTATTTGGAAAAATAATTTATCTACACCATTTTTGTTGCATCATTGTAAACGAGCAGAGACAAGTTTTGTGTTTGTAGTTCTAGTACACAAAAAGTTAAACTTAAAGTCTAAAGAAACGGCAAACATTACCTTGTCCATATGCTAGGACGGGTAGCAGCAGCGTGAAGACCAACATCCTTTAGGTCCTAAAAGAGAAAATGATAGTGCCCAATGCTAATAGAAAATAGAAAACGCTTTTGAGACATGTCGACTACAATCGAATTCGAACCTCATGTACAATACGTTTCTGAACAAGAAAAACGTCACCTTCTAAAATTTATTGAAACTCTTTCCATTTTTAACTTACAGTTTATGTTTTGTTATCGAAATAATTTTGATTAGGTTGAAATGGAAAAAATGCATCACAGTGCCACTCGATCGACAAATGTAAACAAGCTGTTTTATGAATTCGTTAACTTGTTTACATAGTTGTTGGCCTAAACAATTTAGATTCTGAGCATGTATTTTTCTACATTACAGTTAATAAATAGAATACAACATATTAATATCAAAACTAACAGAATTCGCATTTTTTAAATTTAAATGTATGCTTAACACTACTGTGAATATGAAAAAAATGTTTTTATCTACTTACCAAGAGTTGGGCCTGAGGTTCCAAGTAGGCGATTGTGAATGCTTGATACCAAGATACACGGACCATATATAGTACTCCGCTACTGAACTTAAAGTCGGGTTGATGCTAATTACTTATTTATTTCAAATAAACAACATTCGTTTCATATCATCGAGTCTTGAATTATGCATTACTAAACAAATAGGAAGGCAGGACATCTCATGCATAAGCTACACGCCAATCGGTATAAACTTAATGTATGCTCTTTAGTTTATGAACGGGTAAATGGGTAGGGGAGCTCTAATGACCCATCTCTTGGCGAGGTGTGTGTTAGCTCATGAAATATTTGTTTATACTTCTAGAAAACGAGTTAATGATTTAGTAAGGAAATACAATCCCATTCGGGTTAGAAATGAGTCAGATATATGATAGATTATTGATTCAAAAATGTTTCTCGAGTTGTACTTTAAATTTTGCATATATCAATGAAGTTTTAGCTTGCTAGAATAGTTCAGGCAGTCGATGTCTCCAGTTTTACCTGTCTACGTTCAGATAGACTTTCTTCAGTGAAACCAGCAAATTCAAATGCTATTAAGACCAACAAAAAGGTTTCGGATCTGCAGATAACCATAATGCAAGTCCGTCGAAGTATGTGGGACCGTAGGACGTAGAAGTATGTGGGACCGTAGAACGAAAAAGCGTTCATCTTGAGTGGTATTTTCTGTCTGATAGATAGGTTTTACTGTATGTGTATCTATGAGACATCGTACGATTTTAACCATCCATTTGTGATAATAAATAGATTCATTTAATTTCAATTTAATCTCATCTTCACAATGTTAATTTAAAACGCATTAAAACAATAAGTAGGAATGCTAAATATTTTAATGGGCCTCATTTCATTAGTTTGATTTGCTTCAATGGTAATTTAATTCACAGCCGTAAAGTTAATACTTTTTAAGCTCATCGTGTGCTGTATTGATGATACAGTGATGATCAAACGGGAATATCAAACTTAATTGTTATACAATGTTATTTTAATTGCATATTAAAATAATGACAAATAATAACCGCATAACAGATATTAAGGGTACTTAAAAAGAATTTACAATTTTGCTAAGTAGACATAAAACAATATCAGTGTCAATAAATCCAGGTATAACAGGGAACATTAATGCTGGAATATTTTAATTAATTTTCATTTCATTATGTGATATTGTTTTTACATCATAGTATGATCAATAGCAAGTCCCTGGTGTCCTAGTATGTATCACAATGTATGTAGCTCTTTGTAACGTTCTATGGAACAAAATCCGAACTGTGCTGACTCGAAGTAGTAATTTCATGGTTATCTTTAATAGGACTTTAACTGACCATCATAATTATAAAACAACGATTTCTTGTAGATTTCCTGCAATAAACCCTGAAAAAATATATTTAAGTATAGTAATAGCTCACTTAAGTACAAATTATCTTAAATTACCTGAGTGGTTTCGTCCTTGTGTCGTCGATTTATCATTCACGATACATCAGATTTGTCTTTTTAATTCATCATCATATTCATTTCAAAGGTGCTGTTTCAATTGACATTATTTTACATTGTACATTACTTCGAACCTATATGTTATTATTTATCTCGACGACCTACTACAGGCATCCTAGACGTCCACTTACTCTGTCGTCAGTTCTGATCTCGCTGACCACGTTCATCACAATCGAACCACGTTCTTCCATCGTGAATTAAGTCTTGAGTCGCGAATCTCCGGTTCCTCTCCTCCAGACATATTTCTCCACCCAAGCGCATCGAGTTTCCACATCACGAACCACACAACTTAGCGAAGTCGGAATTGACGACCGCATGTTGGTTAGAGTTGGTTTAACACCTCAATCTAGCTCAATCTCGGAATCAAATCAAGAAGAGTCGACTGTTAATTTACACTACCCTCTAAGAATTTGGCAATCTGAAGCTTTCATTTTGCGGCGTGTAAAATCCTGTCATTGAACTGTTGAACTTTTATTTTTCCTTTATTACATGTACATTACTTCGGAATCTCTGGTTTTGATGATTATATTCAAATCACCAACGATAAACAAGCTTTATGAAGCTATTCAGAAAGATAATTTGTTTATTGAATCAAACATGAATAATACATTTAACAAGGCAAATATGAAATATTAAACCACTTTCACAACACCTCTTTTCATTCAGACATTCGCAACAGTCATACCCAAAAGCTCTGGTATATATAAAAACATATTATTTTCAAATTGAATCACGTCCAAGTTTGGATTTACCTCATTTAAATTTTTTGCATATATATAATATTTGATTGCTTGTGATAGCCTATTTATCAAAATGTTTACATTATTTACAGGTCTTCCGAACACCATATCATGGGCATTAAAATCAAGATTTACATTACATAATTTCTCTAAGTTCTCTTAAAGATACTTCCTATTGCTGAATGTTTGAAGGGAAAGTTATATAGGGCATCGGCAAGGTTATATGTATACATGTTAATACTTTGCTTGACATAGAAAGACGGCTTTGGAAAATGAGTTTCGTAATTGTATCAGAAAAAATGAACTATTTGTTAATATTTGCTAAAGTTGCTTGCGCGTCATGAATGCATAACATAGCTAAATAATTTATCCTGGAATCTTTGGGATATAATTGCCCTGCGTATTATATTGCTCACAGAGCGACATCCATTGAAATTCACATTTTCGTTCACGAGTCAATACATGTTCTTCTTTTGGCGCTTTTATCTCAAAGATTTATGATTTTACTATGTTGTATAATCATGCTGAGACGCCCTGTAATATCAATATGACCATTGGGAAATGTGAATTGACCTGTACTGACATCTCCAATGAGGGTTGTAGCAACACGCGTGAGCAAAAATAAGGGATGGCACAAGTCAAGTCAAAACGCATCATAGAGGCTACTGAATAATTCCAAGTTCTCGCAGGCGTTCAGGCAAATGGAGTTATGTCATGAAGCGACAACAAAACATTTTGGTGATATCGTTCTGTCCCCATTATTAAACTCCATATGTGGTGCATCGAGTTAAATAAAATACGTTTAAGCAAAAGGTCAATTGCGGATGGCCAATTAGCTGATATCAGCGTTTAAACATTAGTTTTTTATGAATGTCAAAGCATTTAGTTTCTATAAAACGTTGATGCACCGACATATTGTGTTCTTTATGTTCTCCTCGACTCTTTTTATAGTTCATAATATTATTGAGGAAACAGAAAATATTGGCCTTTTAAAAGGTTCTGTCATAAAATGTAAATGTCGCAGGGACCAAATGGATATGGATTGTATCTGAAGACAAAACAGCTCTTCGCACGTTTTGATTTGTCATGTACTTCTAAACTAATTAAAACAGTGATAAAAACTGTGTCTACAAAGCAAGTAAAGCTTATTTAGTTAAAGAGAGAATTAGATCTATCGAGCAGGCTAAACAAACAATTGTTTCAATTTTAAAATATTTTTGGCTCGTGTCTTTCCTTGTCATGTCAATTTTCTAAAAATCGCAAACGTGCAAACTTTATTCCAGGAAAACTAAAGAATTTTACAATAATGTATTATTTTTCTCTAAAAGTGGTTACCATTCTTATTATTTGGAAAATTTTAAACATTTTTCGCCCATTTTTGCACTTTGAATCATTAATAACTTGACCATTATAACATATTGTGAATCTTTTTTTGGGAGATATTGTATTTATATTTAAGGATATTGTAAGAAATATTAGTGTATTGTACAATTGGTACAATACACTATTTGTAGGTCAATTATGCATGTTGCTTGTAATTCTGTCACCCCCTATAGATCAGATTCTGCCATTAACTATTAGTGATGATGTATTATATTACAGTACTATTATATATTATTATATTATATTATAATTATTAAACTATACATTGTAAAGCTGTATTTTCTCATCTCTAAAACGCCAGTATTACTTTATAAAATAGAGATATTACTAGTACTGTAGTTCATCCTAACTAGTGTACGGTGAATACATTTGTTAAGCTACGTTCACACCAACGGCGCTTTGATGGCTCTTAAAAAGCGGCTTGTAAAGCGGCACCAAAGCGTAACAAAGCTTGATTAAAGCGTCGGGGTCGTAATAGGTCGTAGAAAAACGTGGAGTATAGCGGGATATTCGGCAAGAGCGCCAAACATTTTTAAAGCTACGTTCACACCAACGGCGAATGCCACGCTTTGAATCGGCGATCAGAGCGCCGTCATTTTTGTTTACTTTTCCAAAAATATAAGTAATGTTACGCTCAGATAAGCTCTGATACGCTCTGATTTCCCGACTTGTTACGGTTCCTCACGCTATGATCCCGCTTCGACCAGGCTTTGTTACGCTTAAAATTAAGCTTTGATAAGCTTTGGTAAGCATTATTACGCTTTGATGCGATTATGACGCTTTAATCAGGCTCTGATACGATTGCCAAGCTCTGTTGTGCATTTTCGAGATTTGGCGTTAAAAAGCTTGAGAGTCCTTCATGAAAGCGTAACAAAGAGTGTCAAATATTGATGAAAGCGCCATCAAAGCGCCGTCGGTGTAAACGTAGCTTTAAATGATGACAAACAACAAGCGTTGTGGTACATACAGGCATATAAGAAAACCCGTTCACTGTAACTCAGTTCACCTAATCTTCTACGTCAAAATCCAGAAAAAAATACTCCAATGGAGTATAAAATTGTCACCAGGATTCCGAAATGAGACGAATGTTAACTCGTGAAATCTCGGTAGATAAAGTAGGTCAGAAAATCTGGATTAATCCGAACAAGGGTCGGGAATTTTCGTCATAAGAAGTAGATCAAAAATACTCCAATTGGAGTATAAAATTGTCACCAGGATTCCGAAATACGACGAATCGAATCGGCAAACTTCGGTACAATAATGAAGTGCATAAAAACCGAAATGATCCGAACAACGTTCGGATAAAATCGTGAAACAGGTGTCAGGGGCTTCCCCTCATCTTTCCCGACATGGTTCTAAAAGCCTTATATGGATCTGTCATGTGACATTCGAAATGACGTCCCTATATGGTTCGATGGGCCTTATATGGATCTTTCGAACACGTGGCCTATTACCAAATCAAAATTTTACCTTGACCATTGGATGGGATTTCATAGAAAATATCCAAGAAAACATATTCTCGTGATCCTTAAATCACTTAAATTCGATCATTTTATCTTCACCATTTGATGGAATTTTATGAAAGAAGTTATGAAAACACATCATCATGTAAGGGTTTTCACCTAAATTAGCTCGTTTTATCTTGACCCTTCAATTGAATTTCATTGAAAAATGTTTCATGAAAAATATCATCATGTTATGATTTGTATTTAAATAAGATTGTTTCATCTAAATACTTGCTGGATAATATTTCATAAAAAATGCACTTTAAAAATATTTCAGGATTTGCCTTAATTTATCAATGTAATGTATGTTAAGTATTAGATTGACTCTCAAATAGGGTTCTATTTTAACTTTTTTATTGAAATTAATACTAGGCAGGACTCACTCTCTAAATAGGTAATAAAAATTCAAAAAAAATATGACAAGTCCAGAATCAAATGATTTGTCCAAAACCTCTTAAGATCCTATTATGTACCTATGCTAGATTGTACATTTTGATTCGCATTGATAATGTGTGTGTATGCAGCTCTATAAATAGCATATAAAGAACAGAAATGTTAATCGATGGCTTAATTAATTGTGCATTTTCATGGACTAATACTTACAAGACATGCTGTTGTCATATACAAACTAGTGAGAAAAAAAGTACTCGACTTCATTCAGTGCCAAATTCAGTTCATTACAGACACCTTTTTTAATATGATTCAAAGGATTTAATGTTCATCGTTCCAGTGATTCCACCGACTATATTCCAAGGGCACCCTCTCTCTCCCAAGAAAATACATGTATATAGTAAGATTAGCTTCATTTTAGGCAGCTGGACAAAAAACATTAAAAGTGATGTAAAATCCTAAAGAAAGAAGAGAAATCAGCGTCAAAATGGAAACTATCTAATTTCATATCTATTTCTGTCGTTTTTGATATAATGCCTAGGTCACCGCCGGTGCCGCCGATGAGTAGTCATCTGCCGATTTCTAAATCGACCGTGCGCCGTTGACTGATCCCGATGTATTGATTTCGCCATGAGTATGGTCACATTAGTACAGGCACCGTACGGCGCCCGCAATCAATTAAATCTGAAGGATATCACATGGGCATCGCAAGGCTACCTGCAAATGACCGTACGGCAACCGCCAGGACATCTGTCGATCTACAGGACACCACGGAGCCTCTACAGCTATACATATACAAAGGCCGCTCCAGAATTTCTAATAAAAATGCTGTATCTTTTGCTTAAGAATAGGAAATCACTTGAAATGTTTACACAATTTACATAATTCATATGGCTATACAGCAGGATATTTCCAGAATGATTAAAACATTTGTAATGAATTAGTAAAATGGTTTAAGAGATAAATGGCATCAAATACCAACACTACAAACATTATTAAAACCAGGCTATAAATTGCATTTCCCAATTGGTTTGTCTGTCAGCAATTATTTCACTTGTGTTTTACATGCTGTTAACTAATGGAATACAGATATCTATACCATCAGTCTATTGTATTATGTAGCATAGCAACCATGGAATACGAAGGTCATTCAATAAATGCTCGATTTTACAAATGCTCTCAATTCCATGTTTACGAAGGAATTGATTAGAAGTTTTCATGGACCGAACTCGATGTGTATGACTATGGAATACTTGGCCTCTGTAATCACACTTTATGTCGGAATCACAAATCACACTTTTCCTATCCCATGATAGGGGAACTTGGTCCAGGATTTGAGCTCATATTGACATCATAACTCATATTGAAAATCCAAATAACTAAATCCAACTGTACAATCCCATTTGAGGTAAACTCATCAAAAATACTCAAAATATTGTCCTTCGGCATTAATACACTACATTAATACACTCTGGTATCTATCCATCCGCTGTTTGTATACACCTTTTCAATTCTAGTGAGGTGGCAACAGCATCTTGATTTCAACAAATGTTCTTAAATATGAGACACTCGTATCCTCCTCTATAGGGCCGGTCCAAAGTCCGAACAGGGGTGCAAACAAAGTCCAGAAGGGCATTATCTGGGAAGTATGGTGAATGCCCTAATATCCTTCTGTCCTAATACCTACATATTTAACTTGTTGCTGATGATATTGTAGATCATGCCAGATTTTTGACATGACGTGTTGTCTGAGGCAAACATGATTGAATCTTTGGCTCTATTTGGTCGCTTTTTTCTGAATTGCTTTACGTTGTTGAACTGAAAGCAATTTGTGTGTTTATCACTTGTCTTATGTATCATACAGGGTTCGTGTTTTCTCTATCAAACAGGATTTATAAAGGTTTCACACTTATGAGAAGAGGATATTAAAGAAATGTTTATGAGACTTCTCCGTGGTATTTTTTCTTTATTCATTTTTGTTTTGAATTTTTACACTATAACATAAACTAACTACTCAATATGCAACTTTTCACCACGTAGAATTTTAAAATATTCCATTTTTATAATGGAGCTCAATGGGAAAAACTACATAATTTTTATTTTTTAAATTTTTTTTATCAGTTTTATTATATTAAACTTAATTATCAATTAAACACTACTTGTGATGACATCTCGCGAAAACATTGTGTTGTCTATATTAGATTGAGTTGTATTTTATCATATTTTATTGTTTTGCATTTTATCATAATACATTCTTTTGTATACCATTGTATTGTATTGTAATGTTTAACTATACAGTGCGTATAAAAAACGCAGCAGCTTGTTATCTTGGAAAAGCACAAAACTAGTGATAACAGCATTGATTTCATTCAATGCACCATAAAGCCGTGTGTCTCCTCTTTACAATGATATATCATTCATTGATATTTGGTCATAGTTGGGCGAGTAATCATTCCATTTAATTTGCAAAGTGGGCCAAAACATTAAACCAATGCTGACTGGCTTTTTGGTACATTAAATTAAAAGGATACAAATTACTCCTCTTTGCAATGGAATATCATTCATTCACAGGGAGTCATCTATGGTCAAATAATCATTAATTTTGCAAAGTGGGGTAAAATTCAGCTCGGACACAAGTTTAAAACATTGCAAAAGTCAGTACAAGGGGCATGGGGGCTATTGGAAGAAGGTGTGACAGGTATGGCATAGACAGTAAAGTGTTCATACTCCTACTCTTGCAAAAATACATCCTATACCCCTCCAAATTGCCACCACTTCCTCGCACATAAAGATGCGCTCATCTGTCCAATGTCATGCATGGTTCAGCCCTGAATCATGTGTGGGTTAAAGCAAATAAAAGCAGCCCATGGGCAAATCTTTCTCGAGGTTTTGCAATATCTGTTGGAGGAATTGTGAGCACAGATGCTCCTGAGATAGCTCCAAAAAAAGTCACAACAATTCAAGTCAGGGGAACTTCCATTGGCACTTAGCCCTTGCACTGATTTTTTCAATATCTAAAACTTGGTGCAGAGCCGATTTTGACCCACTGTGCAAATGGAAGGATTTCTAACCCAACCATTACCACGTGTGAATGAATGACATATCATTGCAAAGAAGAGAGACATGGCTTTATGGTACATTAAATGAAATAGATGTAGTCACCACTAGTTTTGTGATTTTACGAGATAACTACTTGTTGCGATTTTTGATACGTCCTGTATTATACTGTACTGTGGTCACTATAAAATATGAAGGCATGTGTTAATTTCCTTGCTTTTTTTCAGGAAAGTATCATTACATTGTCTTCTTTTAGTATATCTGGTAAGAGGTCAATGGGAACGCCAGGAAATTCTGATATTTCACACTTTCTATTTTTCCAAGTTGTCTTTCAAAGTTTCCAGACAACACAGGAGATACCATTGATCTGTTTCCAGGTTTACTAAAAGTAGACAATGTAATGATACTTTCCTGATAAAAAGCAAGGAGATATACACATGCCTTCATACTTAATTTTGTACCAGAAAATAACATGTGCAGGTATAGCAACATTTACCAAAATGTTACTTTCCAGCTGAACCTTAAGCATTTTCCAGTCACAACTTCAGAGAGCTGAAAAGTCTCAAATGATGTTTTGAGTCATTCTGAGTATGATCATTGTGATCCTGGTCTTGTAAATGATATGTGAGAGTAGTGAAACTGATTGATGGGCAAAACAGAACTCTATTCATTTTTAAAAAAATCGAATATCCACGTGTTTTTTCATTTCCTGTTTTGTTGTAAATTTCTGATAACTTCTTCCTTAACCAACACCGGAGAAAGTACAAACTGTTAGTTTATACACCCTGAAGAATAGAGAAAATATGAGTTCAACGTTTGAGATGTTTGATCTATACATACTGAAAAATCATACAAACTAGAGAGACTATGAGAATATTGATTAATCCAATCTGAGTAATATGATAGATAGTTGGTTCTTCAAAATAAGAGGTTTACTTGCTTAGATTTTGAATATCAATATAGACTTTTATCAAGTGTTATAAACAATCTGATCAAGTGATCAAGAAAGTACTTTGCAAGCTCCCGCCAAGTTATATAGGAAGAAGCCAGAGCATTTTCATTCTGATACACATCGCATCTAAAAACTTGTCTGTGTCTATGATGCAAGAAGAGAGGGCCATGGTATTTCATGATGGAGCATTTTCGAAACCCTTCTTTATAAAATGTGTAAACAATTCTTAGAAATTGCTATACTGAAAATGGGCTACCGGTATGCACTGTGTACAAGTAATGCCGATTGCTTTGATTTTCACTACGGCGCCCTGCCGATTGAGTATTTTGTTCAAAATTGAATACAATTTTTAACAAACGGAACAAATGTGACGCAGGCATCAGTGTAGTATGAATTTATTTTGTTAGGATACCAGTACTAAGTTTGCAAACATGCATGTCAACCATGGCCAATCAGAAGAGTGCACCCCTTCTATATGATAATATAAACCCTTCCTACACCTTGGTTTAGCTTTGGATCACTATGCTGTCACTATGTGGCAGAAATGCATTCTGATTGGATATACATGATCACATGACCTTAGTTCACCTTAGTTCACCAAGGTATCAGGAGATGGCATGCCAAAATGTAAAATCTCTTGTTGCAAAGATATTGTGATCCAAAGAAATGTACTAAGTTTCCATAGACGAAAGTTTTTCCCAGTGAAATCGCAACATATCCTTATATGATCTTGAAATCTCAATATCTTCATCAATCATGGACCAATTCTAATGAATTATGGCTCAAAACATTGAATATTAGATTTCTTTTGATTTTCTAAAGATATATTTGATAAAGGGCTTCTCAGATTCCTAGTCACAGGGGGCAACTTTGCCCCCCTCTAACCATTTGTTCGGGTAACATGCCCCTTAACTGTTGAACAGTTAAAACTGCTTCAAAATGATCAATGAACATGTGAAATGTGTTTTCTGCTCAATAGTATCCCATTTGTCATATGGTAGGGTTTTTAACTTGTATCTCTAACTGAAAGCTGTTTTAAGAATACCTAACGTGTTTCAACAATTTCCATGAACTACATTGGTAAAATTCTGCACAATCCAATTTTCAGGCATGTTTGTTTAAGTCTTGTAATTCCTTCAAAACAAAAACTTTATACCTTTCTCTACAACATGAGATAATATGAGGCAATTCATGCAAGTATTAAAGAAAATATAGCCTGTTGCAGGGGTTCATTTTTTTTGGACCACCCTGTATATTTGAAATATATTTGTATTTTTGTTTATGAAATATTGAAATATAAAAGTCGACTTTATTCTATTGATTCAATTAACTTATACAACATTTTTCAACATGATGACTGAGTGCAACGTACGTTAAATTCCATTTCTGATAGTATTTTGTAGGATTTTATAAGTACAGATGCCCTTCTAGGGCCAAACGTACATCCGATATACAATTTTCAATAACAGTAAACATAGCAATAAAGTAAAGAAAATAGACTTACATTCTTAAAATTACATAAAAATGCTACTTTAATATATGAATCCTGTCTCTACCAATCATTAGATAATTTAGCATGCTAGCAGATTCTTTTAACATGATCACCTCACTCGTGAATAGAAAAATTGTCTTTTGATGGTCTTTCATATTTTAAAATTACTACACAGATTTTCAATATGAGATTTTCTGATATACTCCAATTGTTTACATTTGAATAAAAAGTGTGTTCCATCTTCTATAACCGAGTCCTTACATATTTTACAAAATCAACTAATAAGATCAGTAATGGGTCTTGTATTCGGCCTCTATCTCTAGATTATGGGCCTCTCTCTAACTCTAGATTGTGGGTGCTTATATGTAATTAATAAATGTTTAGCGTTTGAAAGTGTCGCTTCTGACAGGTAGTATTCAAATCCAAAGTGCCATTTTAGTTGTTTAAATAACCTAAGTTTTCCCCCTTTCCCACTTATCAGATTCTTCCAATATACTTGATATCTCTCTATTAATTTTTTGACTTTAATTGGAAGCCTTTTTGTGCTCTTCTCTATGTTAACCTTATCTTCAAGATTTTATTCATCAGACATTTTTATTTTAATATGGCACAGTATATATTTTTTAGTTGTTTGTGCCATGTAAATGTGTTATTTGTTAAAAAATGTTTTACTCATAATTAATGAATTGTTTAGTAAACTCCCATTTGAACTCAACTCTAAATGACCGTGGTATTTAATCTGTCTTTTTATAATATCAACTACCAAAGGTATTCTTCCCAATTATCCTCTTACTGCCATGTTTGTGGCGTCCGATACAAGTATAACAAGGCATTAACATGACAAAATGTCACCACCTAAAACAATTTGGTCAATTTAAAGCAAGTTGAAAAAATACCTCTTTGACTTTTTTTGACATTGAGAAGATCATTGAAGGTCAAATGTAAAGTCAGATTTGACCTTCTGAGAACATGTAGATGATTTTGAAAAAAAAATTAAGTAAATTTGAAGCAAGTTGAAAAAAGACCTTTTTGACCTTGAAAAGGTCATTGAAGGTCAAATGTCAAATCTAAAGTCAGATTTGAACTTCTGAGAACATGATGATTTTGAAAAAAAATTAGTCAATTTGAAGCAAGTTGAAAAAAGACCTTTTTGACCTTGAGAAGGTCATTGAAGGTCAAAGGTCAAATCTAAAGTCAGATTTGAACTTCTGAGAACTTGTAAAGTCAAATTTGAACTTCTGAAAAGATGTAGATGATTTTGAAAAAATATTTGGTCAATTTGAAGCAAGTTGAAAACAGACCTTTTTGACCTTTTTTGACCTTGAGAAGGTCATTGAAGGTCAAATGTCAAATCTAAAGTCAGATTTGAATTTCTGAGAAATGTAGATGATTTTGAAAAAAAGAATTAGTCAATTTGAAGCAAGTTGAAAAAAGACCTTTTTGACCTTTTTTGACCTTGAGAAGGTCATTGAAGGTCAAATGTCAAATCTAAAGTCAAATCTAAAGTCATATTTGAATTTCTGAGAACATGTAGATGATTTTGAAAATTTTTTTTAGTCAATTTGAAGCAAGATGAAAAAATACCTTTTTGACCTTTTTTGACATTGAGAAGGTCATTGAAGGTCAAATGTCAAATCTAAAGTCAGATTTGAATTTCTGAGAACATGAAGATGATTTTGAAAAAAAAATTTAGTCAATTTGAAGGAAGTTGAAAAAAGACCTTTTTGACCTTGAGAAGGTCATTGAAGGTCAAAGGTCAAATCTTAAGTCAGATTTGAACTTCTGAGAACTTGTAAAGTCAAATTTGAACTTCTGAAAAGATGTAGATGATTTTGAAATTTTTTTTTGTCAATTTGAAGCAAGTTGAAAACAGACCTTTTTGACCTTTTTTGACATTGAGAAGGTCATTAAAGGTCAAATGTCAAATCTAAAGTCAGATTTGAATTTCTGAGAACATGTAGATGATTTTGAAAAAAAATTAGTCAATTTGAAGCAAGTTGAAAAAAGACCTTTTTGACCTTTTTTGACCTTGAGAAGGTCATTGAAGGTCAAATGTCAAATCTAAAGTAAAATCTAAAGTCATATTTGAATTTCTGAGAACATGTAGATGATTTTGAAAAAAAAAATTAAGTCAATTTTAAGCAAGATGAAAAAATACCTTTTTGACCTTTTTTGACATTGAGAAGGTCATTGAAGGTCAAATGTCAAATCTAAAGTCAGATTTGAATTTCTGAGAACATGTAGATGATTTTGAAAAAAAAAATTAGTCAATTATTTTGTTAGGATACCAGTACTAAGTTTGCAAACATGCATGTCAACCATGGCCAATCAGAAGAGTGCACCCCTTCTATATGATAATATAAACCCTTCCTACACCTTGGTTTAGCTTTGGATCACTATGCTGTCACTATGTGGCAGAAATGCATTCTGATTGGATATACATGATCACATGACCTTAGTTCACCTTAGTTCACCAAGGTATCAGGAGATGGCATGCCAAAATGTAAAATCTCTTGTTGCAAAGATATTGTGATCCAAAGAAATGTACTAAGTTTCCATAGACGAAAGTTTTTCCCAGTGAAATCGCAACATATCCTTATATGATCTTGAAATCTCAATATCTTCATCAATCATGGATCAATTCTAATGAATTATGGCTCAAAACATTGAATATTAGATTTCTTTTGATTTTCTAAAGATATATTTGATAAAGGGCTTCTCAGATTCCTAGTCACAGGGGGCAACTTTGCCCCCCTCTAACCATTTGTTCGGGTAACATGCCCCTTAACTGTTGAACAGTTAAAACTGCTTCAAAATGATCAATGAACATGTGAAATGTGTTTTCTGCTCAATAGTATCCCATTTGTCATATGGTAGGGTTTTTAACTTGTATCTCTAACTGAAAGCTGTTTTAAGAATACCTAACGTGTTTCAACAATTTCCATGAACTACATTGGTAAAATTCTGCACAATCCAATTTTCAGGCATGTTTGTTTAAGTCTTGTAATTCCTTCAAAACAAAAACTTTATACCTTTCTCTACAACATGAGATAATATGAGGCAATTCATGCAAGTATTAAAGAAAATATAGCCTGTTGCAGGGGTTCATTTTTTTGGACCACCCTGTATATTTGAAATATATTTGTATTTTTGTTTATGAAATATTGAAATATAAAAGTCGACTTTATTCTATTGATTCAATTAACTTATACAACATTTTTCAACATGATGACTGAGTGCAACGTACGTTAAATTCCATTTCTGATAGTATTTTGTAGGATTTTATAAGTACAGATGCCCTTCTAGGGCCAAACGTACATCCGATATACAATTTTCAATAACAGTAAACATAGCAATAAAGTAAAGAAAATAGACTTACATTCTTAAAATTACATAAAAATGCTACTTTAATATATGAATCCTGTCTCTACCAATCATTAGATAATTAAGCATGCTAGCAGATTCTTTTAACATGATCACCTCACTCGTGAATAGAAAAATTGTCTTTTGATGGTCTTTCATATTTTAAAATTACTACACAGATTTTCAATATGAGATTTTCTGATATACTCCAATTGTTTACATTTGAATAAAAAGTGTGTTCCATCTTCTATAACCGAGTCCTTACATATTTTACAAAATCAACTAATAAGATCAGTAATGGGTCTTGTATTCGGCCTCTATCTCTAGATTATGGGCCTCTCTCTAACTCTAGATTGTGGGTGCTTATATGTAATTAATAAATGTTTAGCGTTTGAAAGTGTCGCTTCTGACAGGTAGTATTCAAATCCAAAGTGCCATTTTAGTTGTTTAAATAACCTAAGTTTTCCCCCTTTCCCACTTATCAGATTCTTCCAATATACTTTGATATCTCTCTATTAATTTTTTTGACTTCAATAGCAAGCCTTTTTGTGTTCTTCTCTATGTTAATCTTATCTTCAAGATTTTATTCATCATACATTTTTATATTTTAATATGGCACAGTATATTTTTAGTTGTTTGTGCCATGTAAATGTGTTATTTGTTAAAAAATGTTTTACTCATAATTAATGTATTGTTTAGTAAACTCCCATTTGAACTCAACTCTAAATGAACGAGCTATTTAATTTGTCTTTTTTTATAATATCAACTACCAAAGGTATTCTTCCCAATTCTGCTCTTACTGCCATGTTTGTGGCGTCCGATACAAGTATAAAAATCATTTGCCTTTGCCTTAGTGAGCTACTCTATATAGTTTACTTTAATTTAACTATTGTTGTATGTATTTTGGTCGATATTGAGGCAGTAGGGTAAACAAGATGTAGATGCATGAGAATTGGGAATATCTAGCATTAACAATTTTATTATAGTTTGAGCTTAAAGTGTGCGCCAAAGTTTAAAACTGCGCAGGCGCAGCGCTCTCGCTAACCTATATAAAGAGATTACAGGGTACAGGCTTCAGAGGTAAGCCAGGAAGGTGTACAACTATCGTCTCGTGTTGATTTCCCGTATAATCGTAACCAAGCAAGTTTCACCATTGGAATTGAAAATGACTATTAGATATACTTTGTAGATGTTTATATATGAGTGTATGCATCAATCAAATGACTCATTTTGAACATATAAAAAGTATTTGTGTTTTGTTTCCCAGGGAATTGTATTCCCATGTATACACACATAAATAGTGTACATTATGTTGTACTTGAATAGCCTGGCTTATATAATATTGAAGGGCATGCTGATTGTACACACTAGTACATGCATGAAGGCCTAATATTGATATTGCTTGCATACCTAAGTAAAAATAAACTCTTCTAATCCCGTAATGTAAACACGGCGGTATACGTAGCCCGATTTATCGGGGGCTTTAACTTGACAATATACTGTTAAATATATATCACCAAGAACAGCTTTTTATTACAAATTTTATTGAACAGTTTTTGTGATTAATTGAAACAACGCTATCAAAACAATTTGAAAACGGTCCATTCTATCCACTTTACGAAATTAATTCCTATTTGAATAATCCTAATTGAATGCACGAATAAACGATGAGTAATTAAATCGAGATATACAACCCCATGTAGTACCTTGATGTAAAAGTAATTGATTCCAAAAAAGTATAATTATACTAAATAGCCAATCCGTCAACCATATTTATACCAATGAGCTATGATAAAGCATTTGATAAAAAATTAGATGAGATATAAAAAAGAGAATTCATCGATTACTCTCAGTTTTTCCCAGGCACAATTTTATTATTTGGATACATTCAATTGTTTTTTTTAACTTACTGGAGACCTATAATGTTTTATAACTCAACAGACGGCACGAGGTTGCACAACTTTTATTTAAAATAGTTAAGAACAAGTATTAAGACGTCAACCGTTCAGAAACTTTGCTTTACTCTTACAAAGACAAATCGAGTAACATAATGGAAACATTCAAGTTCGGATCAATTTTTCTCTTTTACTTTGGATTCTACGTCAATCTTATAACCTGCAACCAATGGACAACTGGGGTATTTGCGACCCCAAAAATGAATGTTAAATTAATTGACCAACCGACTAATACAATAATGAACATTTCCACATGGAATCATTGTCTACTGATGTGCGCGCACGGAAAAAAATTCAAGGGATTTAACTACCACACCGGGTCATCCAAATGTGAGTTATTTGAAACAGTAAACTGTACGAGACTCGACAAGTCAGCTGGTTGGAAATTTGGTTTGATTAAATCAGGTGGGACTTTTTGATCGTTATGTTTTGATTTTCTAGTATTCTTTAGTAGACTCTGTGAAAATAGGTAACATTCTGAATTCAGAGGAAACATATACTTGCATATGTTCATGTTATGAGTGCGCTTAGTTAATGCGCGAGTTCTGTTCCAGTTACTGCGTCTATCTGAGAAATAGTGCATATTAGTATTATTGTACACAATAAAACTTTTTATTCTAGGCGCTTATCAGTGTTTCATAAACTTTTTAAACCTTTCAGATTTAAAAGATTTACAAAGAAACGCAAACATAGCGGTAAATAAACCGACATTTCAAGCAACCACCCATAGCGATTACGTATCTGGAAATGCCGTAGATGGTAATACAAACGGGAATTTATACACACACGAATCGTGTTCTCATACAGCTCAGTATACGGCCGTGCAGCCATGGTGGATAGTTGACCTGGAAAAGTCATATAAATTGCGCCAGATCGTCATATGGAATCGTCTCGATTGCTGTAGTAAGTAAGACTCCCATCCTCCATAATAATCTTGGCAGACAGGTAAATACCTGTTGATATTTAAATCTCCAGTGTTGGAATTTTGCTGGATGAATGCATTACATCTTTTACAAACGAATGAAATTTTATTATAAGAAGAATTGTTAAATACCCCACTAATTTTAGACCATATATAATTAGCTTATTCTTTATATCACCTTCAAAAGGTCATAGACTTCACGATTTCGCAATCGAAGTCGACTGGCAGTTTGATGGAGAAAATGCGAATAGCCTATCTTGGTCTAGAGCATATCTGCACGCTGGGACGCCGGAAAGCAACCCGACAACGATTTCATTTCCAGAGTCCTCTTTTGGAAGATTCATCAAAATAAACAATGCAGCTGTCAATAAGTCTGTGAATTCGAATGATGACATATTGTGCCTGTGTGAAGTGGAAGTATATGTCGAAAGTACTGATGAGGACTGTGAATGTGAACTAGGGAAGCTCTAATATTGAAGTTAACAGTAACCGTGTTGAGGTAGTACTGCAGTGTGGAACATTTTTCTACAATGAGGATTTTCATGAAAAACAGCTGAAAAATAATATATGTGAAAATCAGAAAGTGTCTGGTTATTTCGAGAAAGAATATTTCAATTTACAACATAGCTTTCAATTAGAAATTGAAAATTTTTGCAAATCTACATGTAAAATTACATTTAGAAATGAGCAAATTTTCATGAAAAATTATCCTCATTTTATGAAAAACCAAAAATTTGAAATATTTATGAAAACTCAATGTTCAGATATTTTTCTGATGAAGTCAATATTATGGAAAATATCAACACAGCTAACACTGAAAAATAAGGTAAACGTTCTACCAAAGTATTAAACGATCTGGTCAGTAGAACATGGAACAATGGCGACTAACAAAATGAGATGTAAACTAAGTGCAAGAAATGAGAAATAGGGTAGGGAACACTGCAAAAATACCAATAACGATTTATCATGGTAAAATTAAACATAACACATTAAAAAATCGCATATATCGTAAGGCTATGATGGGTTTTGAGTAATGTTTTTTTGCACTTGAATGAAATTCCGAACACAAAATTACGTCTAGATATAATTTTTTGAATATAAAACTTCGTCCATCTATATGTAGATTATAAATATGTATTATCTATTTAAGGCTTTGAAAGGTTTTGAAGAATGCCGCCAGTGTAATAAAGTTTGTTCTTTATGCACTTTAATGGAACTCATGACAGCAAAATTACGTCTAGACATGATTTTTTAGAATATGAAACGTCATCCATCGACATGTAGATTGTAAATATGTGTTATGTATATAATGGCTATGAAAGGTTTTGAAGAATGCCGCCAGTGTAATAAGTTCTGCTATTTATGCACTTGCTAGTACCAAACTAGATATGATATGATTTTAAGAACAAGTAATTTCATCCATATAAATGTAAATCGTAAATATGTATTATGAATATAAAGGCTATATAAGGTTTAGGAGAATGCCGCAAGTGTAATAAAGTTCGCTCTATGCACTTTCAAGAATGGAACTCATGACAGCAAAATTACGTCTAGATATGATTTTTAGAATATGAAACGTCATCCATCTATATGTAGATTGTAAACATGTGCTATGTATATAAGGCTATAAAAGGTTTTGAAGAATGCCGCTGTAATAGATCTAAGTGTCCCCAGTGGCCAGTGTCCGTGGGACAGCCAACCCCAAGTTTTAAGTGTCCCCCTTGAAGTTTTGAATGTCCCCTTGGGGACACTAAAAACCAGCATCATTCGAAAGCTAGTTTTTAATGCCCCCCCCCCTTTATTTATGTATTAACTAATAATGCGTTTTATCATTAATAAATCATCGAGCACTACTCTGTCACGTTAAATATAGACCAAATATAACACAATTCACAAAATGTAAGTATATTATTGCTTTTATTTGCATAGACATCAAGTGAGCCTACATTAACCGTAATGACTCTGCATCACTGTCCTCTACTACTAATGAACATAGGTCACATTTTATTGCGTATATGTACTCCTAAATACAAGGGTCGTTCGAATAGTTTTGATGATCTTAAAAAATGTTTTGTCAATTTGAAGCAAGTTGAAATTTAGTCTTGAAAAGTTTCGAAATTTGACCTTTTTTCAGTTTTTGATGTCTAATATCTCAAAACTGTCGCACAATTTTAATGGATAGTCAATAGCTTATATGTGTAAAACCTTTAGTGGAATATATATTCTGTCTTTCATCAAAAATATTGATTTGTAATCATCAACTTTGATAAACTAAGAAAACACAGTTTGTGATTTAGTTTGATGACCTTAACATTTGACCTTGCAAAGGAGTGGTATCGATATGATGAACTTTTTGAACACGCGTTTCTCTTAAACCAGTCATCAAAACATTCTGAAAATTTTACACATCGTCCATTTAATGGTCATATTTTGGATGGTAACATTACAATTTGAATTATATATATGGACTTTTCTCTATATTGTTTTAGAAAAACACATCAGACACTTTTTTCGTTCTTGGTATCATATATTCGGAATGAAATGAAATATCTATCCGAACCTCATTGGAACAAAACGACATATAAACACAACGTGTTTAGCTCTCTCAATATTGCAATTGTACAAAGGAAAGTTTGGTTGATTTTAAATAAGTATCTTGTTAATGAAATGAAAGGTTTATCTTAATTTTTATCTATTTTAGGGGTTTTGTTTTAAGTTTTTGGATACTTTTTGTTAAAACAACCCAAATTTTCTTTGTATAACTATAATATTGAGAGGTCTAAGAAAATGTTGTTTATGCTATTTTGTTCCAACAAGGTTCGGAAAGACATTTTATTTCATTCTCAAGAATTCGTAAAAAGGAACAAAAAACAATTACATAAAACAATGTTAACAAAAACAGTTATAGAAAATATATATACATTATTTTTGCATTAAATTGTTGCCAATCAGTCAACATTACATAAAGGACCGTGTTTTTTACAGAATGTTTCCTATAAATGGTTTAAGAGAAAAACATTGTTGAATTCAGTTCACCATATCGATACTTATCCTTTGACTTTCTTAGACATCAGTGGGTCTTTTTGTGATTAAATAAACCTAAATTTGAACCCAGAAGGTCAAAAGAAAGATCAGATTTGAGTTCCCGGGGACTTGTAGATGATTCTTAAAAATAAATTGGTCAATTTGAAGCAATATGACCAATTTTTTTACGTCAATTATCTCAAAAACGGTAAAAATTTAACGCAAACATATAGTAAGCAATTTGTAGAGAATGCTTATCTAGTTACATTTTAATTCATTGCAAGAAATAATCATGAAATATTAAGACGAAATCTGAGAAACTTAAAAAAACTCTGATTTGACCTAGATTTGGCCTTTGACCTTGACCTAGATAAAAATTCCTTCCCTGCCAAGTGCAGCTCAGGTCCTTAGTAGAAGCATATCAGAGTTATCTCAGACCTAGCTAGAAGTAGGAGAAAAGTGGTTAGGAGGAATAAATTAAAAAATAAATAAAGAATATCTATAAAAACTGGTGGTATCCTTTGAAAATGAAAAAAAATGGGCACCAATAATAATAGGCTACAATATAGAATACTACAATCTATTGAAACAATATAACATACGATACAATATAAACGGTGCAGACGGTTAATATATTTACACATGATATATCAATGCAGGATTCGAACCTGGAACCTAATAAATACAAACACAATTAATACACATTATGCCAACGCTTATACCGTTACGCCACAGTGGGAGAGATGCCGATATCCGATTTCGACTACACTATAACTTGGATCCTAGTAACTACAAGTATTAAATCCTATCAACGGGGGACATCACAATCTGTTACTGCTGTGACAGATCTGCGAGTCTCCCCAGTTATAAATGTCTCCCCATTTTACCCTTGTTAATATAGGAAATAAAACCTGTTTTTCAATGTCCTCCGATGGACAGCCAACCCTAGGGATCGGGGTCCTACGGACCCCGATCCCTAGGGTTGGCTGTCCCACGGACACTGACCACCGGGGGACACTTAAATCTGTTACACCGCCAGTGTAATAAAGTTTGCTCTTTATGCACTTGAATGGAACTCCTGACAGCAAAATTACGTCTAGATATGCTTTTTTAGAACGTCATCCATCTATATGTAGATTATAAACATGTATTATGTATATAAGGCTATGACAGGTTTTGAAAAATGCCGCCAGTGTAATTAAGTTTGCTCTTTTTGCACTTGAATGGAACTCCTGACAGCAAAATTACGTCTAGATATGCTTTTTTAGAATATGAAACGTCATCCATCTATATGTAGATTATAAACATGTATTATGTATATAAGGCTATGACAGGTTTTGAAAAATGCCGCCAGTGTAATAAAGTTTGCTCTTTATGCACTTGAATGGAACTCATGACAGCAAAATTATGTCTAGATATGATTTTTAGAATATGAAACGTCATCCATCTATATGTAGATTATAAACATGTATTATGTATATAAGACTATGACAGGTTTTGAAAAATGCCGCCAGTGTAATAAAGTTTGCTCTTTATGCACTTGAATGGAACTCATGACAGCAAAATTATGTCTAGATATGATTTTTAGAATATGAAACGTCATCCATCCATATGTAGATTATAAACATGTATTATGTATATAAGGCTATGACAGGTTTTGAAAAATGCCGCCAGTGTAATAAAGTTTGCTCTTTATGCACTTGAATGGAACTCCTGACAGCAAAATTACGTCTAGATATGCTTTTTTAGAATATGAAACGTCATCCATCTATATGTAGATTATAAACATGTATTATGTATATAAGACTATGACAGGTTTTGAAAAATGCCGTCAGTGTAATAAAGTTTGCTCTTTATGCACTTGAATGGAACTCCTGACAGCAAAATTACGTCTAGATATGATTTTTTAGAATATTAAACGTCATCCATCCACATGTAGATTATAAACATGTATTATGTATATAAGGCTATGACAGATTTTGAAAAATGCCGCAAGTGTAATAAAGTTTGCTCTTTATGCACTTGAATGGAACTCCTGACAGCAAAATTACGTCTAGATATGCTTTTTTTAGAATATGAAACGTCATCCATCTACATGTAGATTATAATAAACATGTATTATGTATATAAGGCTATGACAGGTTTTGAAAAATGCCGCCAGTGTAATAAAGTTTGCTCTTTATGCACTTGAATGGAACTCATGACAGCAAAATTATGTCTAGATATGATTTTTAGATTATGAAACGTCATCCATCTATTTGTAGATTATAAACATGTACTATGTATATAAGGCTATGACAGGTTTTGAAAAATGCCGCCAGTGTAATTAAGTTTGCTCTTTATGCACTTGAATGGAACTCCTGACAGCAAAATTACGTCTAGATATGATTTTTTAGAATATTAAACGTCATCCATCCACATGTAGATTATAAACATGTATTATGTATATAAGGCTATGAAAGGTTTTGAAAAATGCCGCCAGTGTAATAAAGTTTGGTCTTTATGACACGTCGCAAAAAGTTCGCGCACATATTGTTACACATTTTTGCTTTTTAACACCAAAGAATGTGACGTTTTTTTTTTGAGAAAAGTGTACACATATGGAAATCCTTTCGTCCTCCACATTTACCTGTTTATTTCAAAATATTTAAGGCGAATAACTCTGATATCGAATATGTATAAACAATGAGTTGGGGGCATCATAAAACACGAATCAATTGTTATTTCAGGTGAATTAAATATATGTGCTGCTGTGTTTGAAAAAAGGTGACCGGTATAAATTCGCCATATTTTAATGAATTTTGAAAACCTTTCGTACTCCACTTTTCCACATACAACAGAAAACACATACGTTTGCGAACAAAATCAACTATTTATTGATAAACTAAAGTTTAATCATGTATGACATATTAAAAATTGGTCTCCTATTTTTGTTTAATGTACACCTGAAAAGGTAAAGGTAAAAAAATGAGCAAAAAAGGTCGCTGTCGACAGATTCTATTTTTCAAACTATATGACGTCACAATATGGGACGCTCACTTGAATTCATCCTTTGAAATTACACTTCCTTCTACCTTCATCAAGATGACAATAAAGCAAAATAGTCAAATATTGTTTGACTTGTATGCGTTTAAAGACGAAAAATAATTCAAAATGTAATGTGTCGACAGCGGATATTTGGCCGATATTGCGGTAAAAAACTCTTTTTTAAAAAGAATGCGCAAGAAAGAAAGAAGTGTACTTGATTTGAAAACTTTAACAAAGCAGCTTTAAAATGATATATAATTTTAATAAGAATATTATCTTATATTCCGAAGAATTAAAGTTACATTCATGCGATACCCTAAAAACACAAGTGCGCCAGCTTTTTGCGACGTGTCTATGCACTTGAATGGAACTCATGACAGCAAATTTACGTCTAGATATGATTTTTTAGAATATGAAACTTTACAACCTATATGTACAGGGCGTTCAATAAGTATTGCTAATTTTGCTATAACTTTTGTTCTATTTGTCTTTTCCTTATGAAACTTTTACAACATAAGGTACATATATCTGACTTGATTCCATAACGATTATAAGACAATCAATTCAGTATTAACAAAGTTATGGTTACTACGGTAACCGGTGTCATGGATATGCGGGGCAAAGTTTTGACGTCACTTTGGACGACATTTTGAGTGTTGAAAGCAGTATCATTAATACTGTTAAACTCTTGGGATATGCAGTGCAGTTACAAATAATCCATTCCAGGGTCACTTAATGATCCATATTGACTTCATGAGGTGCTCAAAGTAGGCACCCTTAGCTTCAAAGCACAGTTACTGTCTGGCGACTAACTCGTGGCCTACACATTTTTGAAGCCATCCTCATAGTGTGTGGCTAGAGAGGTGTTCACTGCAGACGTCAGCTGATTGAGATTCTGATGCAATAATCCTCTCAGATCTCTTTTATCCCAGGGGCGAATACAGCAAAACCAATTTGGGCCTTATCTGGGGAAAATGCTGCGTGGGGCAATGTTTCCATACCAAGTTCTGTTATTGTATTTTGGACAATTATAGAGGATCTGTGAGCAGGGGCGTTAACCTGGTGGAACCCATGGGTCGCTATTGACTTTGAGGATGTTGGAGTTTGTGGCTAGGGAGGTGTTCACTGCAGACATCAACTCATCGAGATTCTGTTGCAATATTCCTCTCAGATCTCTTGTCACCGTTGTTAGAAAATACATATAATTCAAACTGACAACATCAAGTTTCGACCATATCAACAGTTTTTATTCATCAAAGTTTTTATTTAATAATTCATCATGTAAACCCTTAAAGTTGCCCCGCGTACCCGTGACAATGGTTACCATAGTAACCATAACTTTGTCAATACTGAGTCGGTTGTCTGGAAATTTGGATAGAATAAGGTCAGATATGTGTCCCTTATTTTATTATAGTTTCATGGGGAAAAAAGCAAGATACCAAAAGTTACAACAAAATTAGCAATACCTATTGAACGCCCTGTATATTGTAAACGTGTATGTGTGTAAGGGTATTAATGGTTTTGATGAATAGTGCCAGTGTAATAAACTTTGCTCTTCATGCACTTGAATGGAACTCCCAAAAGCAAAATTACGTTTAGATATGGTTTTTAGAATATGCAACTTCCTCCACCTATATGTAGAAGTGAATCCATTTGAATTGCCTAAGGACTTGAAGACAAGATTCCATGTTTTCCATATGATTTGAGACTGAATGCTCCAGTTTTTATGAGTATAAGCATTCTTCTTGAGAGTGAATATCAGCTGAATGCATATAAACATACAACTTATAAACGATTAAAGTAAAATTTAATTAAATTTTGAGATAATTACAGTAACAGCATACCAAATAATAAGAAAATTATGCCGTAAATGTATCTGATTTGGTGGGTTGTTACAATATCAACATCAAGGACTAGAACACCAAGGAACTTTTTAGACTGAAGTCATTTCAAATTGAAAAAAATTGAGGCCAATATTCATAACATTAAAAAAGTTGTAGATACTAGCATAGGCTTTCAATTATTAGAGTTATAATTCAATTCTAGTTGAAAGCCCATGATACTTGTACAGGGTGACCCAAAAAATGCAACCCATGCAAAGTGGATTTCATATTATAGTACTAGTTTATATTATAAAAATAGTGTTGCTGTTTAATAGCATTGAAGTTTAAAAGTATGAAAGATATTTTTACAAAAAGCCAACTACATTTCATTGAGGGTAGATATATGTTTAGCTACTTATGTTCTGTTTAATGGAAGTCCGATAAACATGTTACTTCCCTTTATAAATTGATCAATAAAAGGCTACATACATACCAACTTTCGTCGTGTTATCTATGTTGAGGTCTGATGGTCTGCAGATCAAAGGACTAATGTTAGGTAGTTGTATCAAATCAGTTCATTCTTGGTTCATGGACCTTATGATTTCTTCTCTATACAAGTTAAAGTTGGTGCATTGAGTAATATGTGTTAAAGCGTTTTATTCCACATTTCTCAAAGAGGGAATCTCTCTTTCTTGAAATGACATTGATATAACTTTCGCCATTGTTCATGATTGTTTCAGTATTGTTTCAACTGGGTATTTTTGTTTCGTCTCCCATAACTGGCGTCTCTTAGTTGCTTTGTTGGAATTCTAGTTTGTACGGGTCTGTCGATCGGAGTCTAGTTGCATCTGATTGATTTGTTGTTTGCAAACTTTACTCCACAGACTGCTTGGTGGGAAATAACCATTGCATGTGGAGGTAAAACGATAATAATTTTCGAAGATTATATTTTCAAAGACATTCCAAATGTCCAGGGTAAGAAGCCCCTTTGTTTTAAATTGTTTGTTTTTACGTTATTTGAATGAGTTCTAAATTGAAATATTTCCTTCGTTATTGCAGTACATTTAATACACTCCTGCTCCATAAGTAAAATGGTGCTCCTTTAGATGTTAATAGTCACATGAATTTGTTAAAAAAATGTACAGCTTTATTTAACTCCCTCCCACAGCCCCCGAAGTTAGACGATTTTGGTGAAAACAAGCAAAAATTAAAATAGTTCAAATAAAAAATACAATGGAATGCAACACAAAATTTCAAAACTGTTCAGGGCTAGCATTGCATGTTAACAATGTGACTTATGACGTTATAACAGAGATTCGTGAAAGGTTGAAAATCAAAGAATAGCCGTTTAAAAGCAAACTGATCCATATAACCAGCATGAATCCTTGTTTGCCTTAAATGATTTCCATGTGTGTATTGCAAAACTCCTAGCTATCCTGATTACTCAAGAACAATTAATTGCTCTGAATGGTGTTGTTTACAATTTTATACATTGGTAAATTATTAATAGTGTTATTATGTAATATGGTAGAAGACGTATTGTTAGAGCTACAGAAATCATGAATTTGATAGATTAAATTGGTTATTAAAATGTCTATACCGCAAATTGTTTGATACATCACACAACTACCACAACTGGAGTATGAAATGGTGAACATGTGAACATACGTCAAAAGTTCAGAAATTTCGCTATTTTGGAAAAACACATTGGCTGACAAAATGGAAACATCCATCTTCAGATTGATATTTCTATTTTTCTTTGGATTCTATGTCAAGATTATTACCTGCAACCAATGGACAACAGGAATGTTTGCCACACCCAAAATAAATGTTAAACTAATTGATCAACCAATTGATATTATTCTGGACATTATTACATGGAATCATTGTCTACTGATGTGCGCAGTCGCAACAACATGTAAAGGATTTAACTACAATGTTGAATCCCCTAGATGTGAGTTATTTGAAACTGTGAATTGCACTCAACTTGAGAGTTCAGCTGGATGGCGATTTGGTCAGATTAAAACAGGTGAGATTTTTTTATAATATGCTATTCCTTTTTATCATATAGCAGAAAATTGAATACAGAAAAAACAGAAAGCTTACCGTAGAAATAATCCGGCGTTAATCCTGCGTTTTGCTCTGTTCTGACTTATTATTTAGGAGATATACAATTATAGGATTTTGAAGATATCTTATGCTAGGAATATGACTGTAAAAATGTAACATAAAAATACTTATACTCTTCTAGGGTTTCATTTGTATTTTTTAACCTTCATCATTTTTTCAGATAATTTAAAAATGATGAACAACCAAAATATAGCGGTAAATAGACCAACCTATCAATCGACCACGTACGAATATTTTCAATTAAGTAAATCTGGAAACGCTGTAGATGGTAATACAGACGGGGATTACATGAAAGGATCGTGTACAGCTACTGCAGAAGATACAAACGTGAAACCATGGTGGGTCATTGATTTGGGAAAGTCATATACATTGCTCCAGATTGTCGTATGGAATCGTATGGATGACGTTAGTAAGTAATATCTGTGTCAATTTATATCATACGTAGAATATGCACTACATGAAAGTTTCACTTTACACCATACTCCATGTTTTTTTTGCAATACGGAATATAGAATAATATTTATTCATTTGACTGTAGTCATTCCATAGCTACATGAAATGACATTTTCATTACAATTTGATTAATTCACCCATGCAAACTTAATTATTTGTTTCCGGTCATGTGCGTTGCAGAATTTTAAACATTACTGTGAAATGTCGTAGCTTTTTGGTTTCTTATCATCGAAGACAGGTAGTTTCATGATTTATTTTTACATGAATTGAGAGTGGCAGTCAGAGGCAAACAAACCCAGGATTTTCCAAAAGGGTGGGTCTCAACTACAAATAGCAGAACATATCGCTTTTGTTTCATCCAAGTCATATATTCTCTATATTCTCCTCAGCAACATTAACGAAATTCCCGGGGATTGAATCGATATTGTTTTCAAATCGCACCAATTCTTAATTTAAATTATGTATGTATATATATGATATAAGAGTATTAAATTGTTTATTGGACTTACCAGGTACCTGTTAAGGACAAGTACTCACCTGTCAAATCCCGATTTAGATCGGAAGAAAATCCCAGATTTTCTATTGATCATCCGGATTTATTTTTCAAAATCCCGATTTTAACCAGATTTTCGGGAAATATTCCGACTTTTTGTATAATATCCCGATTTTAAGAGAATATTGCGATTTTTGTAAATCCTGATTTTGTTCATAAAATATCCCGATTTTGTGTTCAAAAATCCAGATTTGTTATTGAGCCATCTCGATTTTTCAGTGAAAACTCGCGATTTTTAAATGGTACCCTTCGATTTTCGTTCAAAACTTCCGATTTGTTAATGACGGATGCCCTCGCAAAAAAAGAAACTATACGACAGATTTTGTGATAAAACAGTAGCTACGTGTAACTACACATGCAAATACACTTGTAAAGCTCTTTCATCTTCTTTTAAACCGATGTAAACCCCAATTTCCTCCCGATTTTTATTGTAAACTCCCCATTTTCACCTGATTATCGTAATCAATCCCAATTTTTGATAACCACACTTTCCTCCCGATTGTCATTGCAAATTCGCGATTTCTCCCGATTATCCTAAGCCATTCCGATTTTCCCCTAATTTTTTTTTATAGAAATACCGATTTTCTTTAAAAATTCCGACGTCTCCTGATTTTTAAAACAAAAATATCCCGATTTTTACTTTTAACTTGACAGGTATGCAAGTATCAAGACGTCAACAGTTCAGAAACTTGACCCTGTTAAACCATGAGATTGGTACTACAATAACGTCATTTCGAAGGGCAATAAAGTGAATTCGAACATGATTGTATATACGCCTTCTATAAATTGTTAACAAAGTCAATATTTCAGCTGGGATATATTCGCGATCAATACCCCTGGTAATATTTGAAATGCGTGACGTCGTTGAATTCACCCCTTAGGGCTAGGCACAAAAGATTTCGAACCCCTCACTCTCTTCGGTCGTTCGGGGTACAGAAAACGTTTGTTCCTAGCCCTGCGGGATGTATTCGACAATATTACCCCTGCTTTTCGGTCTATATTTCTTAAATATTGGACCGAGGGCCGAATGCTCAAGGTCCGATATTTCATTATATTACCCGAAGAAATGATGTTATTAGTATAATACCGAGGGCTGAAATAAAAAGAAAAGCTTACGCACTGAATATCTAATTTCCCGGGAAAAATTGCCGGGCGTTAATGAAAAATCCCGATGCGTTAATGCATTATTAGCCCTATGGCCCGCCACTATGACGTCACATATTGCTCAGGTCGATATAGTAAAATAAATGCCTTCTAAACTAGCACGAATACCCCTAATACAGACCCGGCGAGGTGGTAATAAGAAGTTTTTTTAAGACAAAAGTTATGCTTGGGATAATGGTGAACGTCAATACAGGTAGGACACGAGTTACTTTTAGTTATTGTAAATGTCCAAGTAATTCTATGCAATAGAATAACATGCTAAAATTAATTATTTACTTTGAAAGGTTATCGACTTCATGATTTCGCAATCGAAGTCGACTGTGAATTTGACGGATCAAACACCGATAGCCCATCCTGGTCTAGAACATACCTTTACACTGGGACGCCGGAAAGCAATCCGACAACGATTTCACTCCCACAGCCCTCTGTTGGACGATTCGTAAAGGTACAAAATGCAGTGATTAGTAAGTCTGAAGATTCAAATGATGATCTTTTGACGCTGTGTGAAGTGGAAGTATATGTCGAGAGTGCCGATGAAGATTGTGAATGTGAACTAGGAAAGTTCTAATTTCAAACGTATTATGTTAAGCTTCATCTAGTGAACTCCTTAAATATTAACCATGGTATAATGAACTATCCTCTCCCCATATAATGTAGTCTGTGTTTATTTAACTTTATTTTGCTGTATTTATTACTTCCGAATAGGTGCATATCATATATTACATAGAATCGCATTTTTATTAGATATATTTACTGATTTATTGAAAATAATTCAATGTAAATAGAGCTAACCGAGATGGTGAAACATTAGTGATTATATTGGAATTTACTCTTAATTACTTGTTTGTTACATACTTCAAATCATTCTATAAAACTGATAAAGATATGGATGTAACTTTGCAAACATCTGACAGACATGTTCAGGACATTTTAAAAAATTGTCGTGGATATATGACAACCAGATTTTAAATTCTACTACAATTACTTGGATCAAAACGCGGGCTGCGGCCTCAATGTAATATTGAAAACGATGTATCCAGGTCAATAAAAATCTTGTAATATGGCTTGATTGAAAGTGTATTCACTAATACTACAGGGTGTCCCGAAAGTATGGGGGCCCCATAGGCAGACATATACCAATGTCTCAATAGTATTTGTCATATATCATTTTAAAGCTCATTCAAAGTTACATTGATTTGCCAAATATCATCGTTCAACTCACAAATGGGAAAAAGTTACAGGTATTTCAAAATTTTGGGTTAAACCAAAATTTAAGTCAGTTTTAAACCAAAATAATAGTCGATATTTCTCCCTAGGCCATGTTAACAACAGCAATGCTTTCCATATATGACCTTAAATGCGCTTCAAATAGGTATGTGGCATTTTGCAATCCTTATAAAACCTTTTAAGGCATTTTTGAAGTTTCAACACAATATCCATCCCATCTTCGACAATAGCACCCATATTTTAGGTCACATTCAGGTCAGGGCTGTTTCAATAAAACTGAATTTAACTAAATTTTTGGCCAAACGCTAAGTTTTGAAATGCCTGTAACTTTTTACCATATGTGAGTTGAACCATGATACTTGGCAAATCAATGTAACTTTGGATAAGCTTTAAAATGAGTTATGACACATACCATGGAGACATTGGTATATGTCTGCCCAGGGGGAGGGGCATACAGTACGGCCCACGAGTAACTTTCATGTAAGGCCATGCTTCAGCGCACCTATAAAATTGGCGCACTGCATGGAGAAACTCTCTGTGTTGAAACTCTCTCAGCGACTCAGCGCGACGCTGTTTGCGACTCAGAGCATAGATACTCGCGCTATGTTATGAATAGCATTGCGCCATGGCCAATTTATGCCTGTCCCGTGTTACTATTAATTACCACTGGTCAATCAGAGAGCGTTGTGGCGTGCTGTACTAATACTCGGTCTTCAGCGCAAGTAATAACTTTAATTCAAACATCTAATGTATCACAAATCGTGTTTGCTTGTATC
Organism: Owenia fusiformis; assembly: GCA_903813345.2. NCBI lineage: Eukaryota > Metazoa > Annelida > Polychaeta > Sabellida > Oweniidae > Owenia > Owenia fusiformis. The sequence continues at coordinate 10,844,052 of CAIIXF020000004.1, forward strand.
AATTTTTAAAGTAAGTCTAGATTTAAAAAATATCCTATTTACAGTACTGTAGATAATCAAAACACAGCACCTCTTTAGAAATCGCATTCAGTGCAAACTGCACCTAAAGTGTAAGGCTTATTTCAACATGAAAAGGCTAGATCACAACAATTTTCTGAGTCTACTAAGAAAAATAATATAAATAATATAATAAATAAAATAATATAAATGAATTGGCAACAAGCTATGATGTCACTGGCGAATCTAGAGTGGGGCGGGAGTAGTAAGGGGACATCTCCAAGGTGGTTCCGAAGCTGGAATTGCCAGACATTTACAAATGAAGGGATATAATCCTTTTTTATTGTGATACACATCCGCAGCTATAAAAACAAGGAAGTGAACGAATGGCGTAATCACGGGATGTCATCGTCTTATTTGGTCAATGTTAGGGAGCAGGTCGTTTTTACAAGATATTTCAGGATTTTCACACAATATGCCTTATTAGTTTAGGCTTAGGTTTAACCTTATTTTCACACAAACGGGTCTTTTATTGCCGAAAAGATCTGCGCAGAAATGTTTCAAGATCCAAAAAGAAGACAGTTTGTTTCAGAGTATGTCCTACCCTCCTTGCCAATGTCTAAGTCCGCCCCCGTGAACCACCTTGATAATGTCCCCTCCCGAATGTCCCCTTGTCACCCCACCCCATTCAGATCCACCAATTGTTTTAAACCTTGCCTATTAACATTATCATATAATCAAAACTGGCATCCGTTTTATTTTCTAACCATGCATGCTATGAAGGATGTAACAAATATACAGTGTAGAATGGTATATTGAACTTTTTTCTAAATGTTGATCTCAAAAAAATTTTTTGGGGTTTTTCAACACATACCGTTGACACAATAATGAATACACATTGTAACATAGAAAATTGGGGAAAATGACAATCCCTTTGATCAAATTATAAAGATTTAATCTCCCGCTTATGTGCAATTAAAGTGTTGATACACATAATTAGCAATCAGAAAGATGCATGCTCTAACCACTGCAGTTTATTAGATTAATGATTGAGTAAGATTAAAGTTTTCAATTGCCTTTGTTGTAACATCTTATTTCAAAAGAATGGATATTGAGAATTCGAATATGGTTGTATGGATGAAACATTCACATTACAGTTAACAGTGTTATTCCTTCAATAAATGCAACATATTTACCATTTTAGATTACATATTGGACTTTCTGCACAATGATAAATGTTGATAATATAGTTTTCGATGAAACCCCAGGGCCGTAGCCAACATGGCTTTCAGTTGGGGGGGGGGGGGGGTGCAATCGCCAAAATATTTTCGGTTTTCAATCAGGGGGTGCGATCGTGACATAAGTGAGGTATTTGTAGCTAGAAGCTTCAAATAAAAATCATTTTAACGTTTTCTTCCTCTACCTAATGGTTGTCTTTTATTTGTTGTGGTGGAGGGAGTGCGTTTGCACCTTTCGCCCCCCATCTTGCTACGCTTGTAAATCCAATTACAATTTCCAAGAAATCAACTTTATTAATTATGTGTACATATGTGAAAATGAGCTTGCATGTAGAAATTGCATTGTATGCAAACCTTCCTCCGACAGACCCAGTCGTGTTTATGTCTTTTGAATGATGTCAACCCCTTGATGCATGCATCTGTTAATAAGTGACGTTAAGAATATTGGTGGAGGGAAATGTCATAAAGATTTGACGTACATCGCGATATAGCCGCGCCCCATTTGTCTTTATCCTTCCAAACGCAAACGGCAGATAAGAGGGGCTCTCGCGTACCAGAATCTTTGACGTAGGGTTAACATGAATTGATTGATTGAAGTGATTGATCATTATTGATCTGATGTTTAATAAGCCACTTACAAGCTATAATTTTAAATATAGTTGATATCATGTTAATATAAAGTATGTTTTATCTCATAGGGAACTGACTTTTGTTATTTCAAAATTGAAATATGCCAAATTCCTATGAAATAATCAAATTACCACGCGATCTATTTCCCTGGATTTTACTCTATTTTAGATTTACTAGAAACATGTTTATTTGATATTATGATGATTGCGTTTGTTTCTCACGAGTTCATTGAAAAGTTCAGTAAAACTTCAGAGATCAAAAGACTAATTAGGCACCTGATTGCGAAAGTTTGATTGCATTTCGATCGCCGGGATTTTACAAGGGAAGCGTATTGTTTAAGTAGCGATCGTGTTCTTGGGATCTTGATAACTTCCTATTTTAATATAATTTGCATAAACATACCAGTTTTATATTGCAAAAAGAACTGTAATATATTAATAGCCTACATAAAAGCATCATGATAAACCATGACATCTCATGTCTGCTCAGCATGTTTCAGGTGAAACAGAAAGATGCTATGAGTATCAGAATGACATAAAAGGGTTTTGTTTGGTATTCAAAATAATTGTAAATAATATTTAATTCATTATACAATTGAATAATTATGATGCATCAATTAATACAATGTATATGAAATTTGTCTGCTTAATATAATATCCTTTTTACAGGATAGCGGGATGCTACGAGAGGGATAGCAGGAAGAGAGGCAAGGCCGAAGGGGTTGGTGCAAGCCTTCACTACAGACAGGAGTTAATGCATTATGGGATTCGACGCATTCGTTGAAGTTCTGAAAAATATTTGTTTATAATTAATTCAATGAATGCATTCGACCATTTGCAACCACAACTGACTTTCGAATCACAAGAGTCAGTGGGTTACTTGGCGTTCATACATGTTAATTTGCAGTTGTTTGTTTCACTGTTTATATTTGAAAGTTAATAATTAAGGGTTTGCGTTATCTTTCAGATATAAGAGAGATTCAGCTACACGCATTTAGCAAAACTTGAACGTGTGATATTGTGACCCTAAGCAACATTTTTCCCCCATCCAACGGTTTATAATAATAACAACTTACCTAAGATCTTTATACTAAACTAGTCAAATTTAAAGACAACTTTGAGAGATATACCCCCAGGGAAAAATAAGTTTTACGCGTTCACCTAAAGAACGTGTACATGGTGTAGCTTTATTACAGTTGGCGGCGATCGTGACAATTTCGAAGACAAAAAGCTCTATATTAGCAATATTGAAATAGATTTATTGTTTTTGGATATTACATAATATAAGCTTATATTGTTACAGTTTATAGTATGCTCTTTTATTAATTTTGATATAAAAATGTTTCACTGCTGCCGCTGCAGATGTTTATTTCTTATGAATATTTAGCAAATATATCATCCTATATTGTGGTGAATACCTGTACATCTTTCACAAGTGATACTAGTATTCCACGAGTCCCCCTGGCAAATCCTGGCTACGGGCCTGGGTATTAACCGAAAATAAATGAAATATTTGTTTTATTATATGACTGTCCAGCTTACATCCTCAATAATACCTTGGGAAGACAAGATTAATCTGAAAAATGTATTGAGCGTTTTGTGAAGAGAGAAAATTGGATATTAAATTATGATATAAACCACCCTATCAGTACAAAATAATTTCATGCAATGTTTTATTGCATTATAAAATTGAAGATTGTCAGTAATGGAACTGAATGGGGGGAGGTGAGATTCAGGCCCATGGTCAGTTTTTCTACATTTTGAGCAGTGAACACGTGCTTTTGGGCGAAAGTTGTCATTGTTAAATGTGACCCTGGAATTTTTCAAAAAGTGACCCCCTTGATATTTCTGCCGGACCTGACCTTCCAAAGAATTCTACCCTAGACGCACCGAGAAATGCTTCGCAGATGATTGACAGAACAAAATTAAGATTCCAAATGGCACCAGAACGATGAATTGTTATGCAACACGTTTTGGTGTTAAAGAGATGATCGGACGCTTATAATGTTCTCCTCTCCACGAAATTGTGGGGTTAAAAGTATGTATCTGATTCATGTACATTTTACTTTACCAATCTTTACATGATTTGCAAATCTCTAACACTCAACATGTACATGTATTAGCTGTAACTACAATGCAACATTTCAGTCCCCGAGTCAAATGATCAAAAATAATTATGTTTTCATTTACGCCTTCCTGCTTTACAGTATGTATGTAGGCTGCTATTGAAGAATATACCAATAAACTCATTTCAGCGGGTACCTTAGTCACAGTACTCTGTCCACAAACCGTAGCCTGTATTTCTTTAAAAAGAATACAGGCTGCAGTAAAGTTGCAAATGGAGGACGTTCGTTTATTTCCATATTTCTGATTTACTACTAGTACATGTATATATCAAATATATTCATCAAGCAGTTTGTATTTTATTATAACCAGAAAATCCCATAGACAAAGATAAAGAATACCTCTCCATTTGCATCTTCACTGCAGCTTGTATTCCTTTGAAAAAATACAGGCTACAGTATGGGGGCAGGGTAGTCTGATGGTGGATTATTGGACCGCCCGAGGACGGATTCTGGGGGAGATGACTTAGAAAATGTCTTGAGACATCACCAGTTATGTACACGCATTGTTTTATCGGTTTTTGGAAGGTTAATATAGGTACGGGTTAACATGTTTTGTGGTTTCCATACACGTTCATATGTCTCATACGTTATGGTAATCCGGAAAAACATAAATATAGGGTGTTCTGGGATTGATAATTTCTAGTACACGTAATAGTTTGTGAGACGATAATAAGGTTAGCTTGTATGTGGGTGGTTCCGTTGTCTGGTTTGTTATTTTGGTTGTTTATCGGTGTGTATTTGCTTGGCATATTTCTTGTACGTGTGGTGATTCATTTCGACTTTGTTGTAAGTGTTAGGGCCGGAGAGTTGTCTTATTGCCTCTGTTTGGTAGTTTGATTTGTTTTGAACAGTGACGGCTCCTCCTTTATCTTTGTTTGTTGTTTTTTAATTGTTTTAAAGCTGTTTGTTGTGGTTTGGATAGATTATTTTGGTAGGTGGGTATATTGATTTGTTTAATTTCCCTCTCTATATTGTTGATATATTTCTCTAGTTTGGGTCAAGTAGAGACAGGAGGTATGAATGTGCTTTTGTTTTGGAATGGGTGTTTTGAGCGTTTGTTGTTGTGAAACATCAATTTTAATCTCAATCTTCTAGTAAAATCTGAGATGTCAGCGAGGTAATGTTGTACATTTTTTGGGTCGGGTGTGGGTATGAACTTCAGTCCTTTAGTGAGGACTGACATTTCTGATTTAGATAGTTGTTGGTCTGATATGTTTACAACCAGTTTGGTTTTGGATGCTTGTTTCTTACGAATTATGCTTGTGTTCCTATGTTTGATATAGGATCTATGTAGTTTGTGATTTCTTTTTCTAGGCATATATGGCAAGTGTTGCTATAATATGAATGATTGTGGAGTTGTTGTTGGTGGTGTGTATTGTTCTCTGAGATGTTTTGTATTAAGCGAAAGCAGCTGCGTTGGAATCATGGGATCAGTGATTTGGAACTCGCTAATGATATGCAGTGTTAGCGGTGTAATTGTAGAGATGGTATCTCTATTGTTATGTAAGTTGGTTTGTGAAGTGTGAATAGGTGAACTATTTTTAGTTTGTATGGCGTTATGTTTAACGTTTTAGATGAGGTTTAAGGGGCGTTTTGGAGTTGTTTTCTGTTCTTCATCAGCGGCTTGGGGGCAACCAAACTCTTCAATTACAAACTTTAAAACCAAACAACACTTCTACTACTAGTGCCAACCAAAACACACCAAACACCACCGTTCTCCCTTCCCCCTCCCCGTTCCCCAAGTCGCTGATGAAGAACACGTCAAAAGAGTATTCACGAGTGTATCATGAGCTTTCGAGAAATCAATGACAATATTTACCCTTTCAGGCCCGAAGCTACCCTTTGCATTCGTTTGACTTCACTTCTTAAAAAAGAGCTTCGTTTAACTTAGTTTAACTAGACTCTGCACGCAGGGTAGCCCGAAGCCATTTTCCAGAGTGATGGGGGCAGCGGGTCCACATTAAACAACATTGGTCAACACTTAAGTTAAAAGAGCTCAGAATTATGAAAAACTGCACGATTTTAAATAAACTTTGGAGAAAGGCGTGCTTGAACCCCCCCCCCCCTCTCTGACTACAGGTCTGACTTTGTCAAATGCCATGGAGGTCGATTGCAATGATATTCGAGGGTCGCCATTTGAATGAGAGAAAGGCATAGATTAAATATTAAAACTTTCCCACATTTTCACGTCTTTGCCTCTCTATGTTTGATTTTTTATTTTATTATCCTTCAGGAAAAAGCTAAATATATAAGGATATGTGACTTGATCCTATACCTCCAAAGGTCTCAACAATTTAAAATTATTTTTGAAAAACCTCTCCCACAGAAATAATACCGGAGGAGGTGGAAATGACTTCGAAGCCCTGCAAATTAATGTTACCAAAGTCCGGGACCAAAGTACACGCACGTTTGCGTATATGGATTGAATACTTCACGTGGCAAAAGTTCTAAACTAACTATGAAAAAAATTATATTGGCGATCCTGCCACATGCACTCTTCGAGAGCGTTGCCATTTCTATTGAATCAATTATCAGCAAACTTTATGAATAAAATCAATTGTCATCATGATATACCATGACATCTCATTTCTTCTTAGCCCTGGTGAAACAGAAAGATGCTATGAGTATCAAAATGATCGATTGTACGCTACATGGAATTCCTTGTAGGCTAACTCCTGTTAAAATTAGTGTTAATAAAACACAGAGATAAAACCAAAAGTCGGTTTGAAAAGTATATCAAAATGAAAAATCGATGGATTAATAAATATTGCAAACATATAAATCCGCTTATTAAGGAATAACAATTAACAGAACTTGAAAAAATGTTCATGCCTTATAATCAGCCATCTCGATGCAGATAAAATCCATCTAGAACAAGTAACAATAACAAAAACAATTAACAGATTTGTGCCAATTAATTAATTATCGGACTATGCATGGATTTTTCATAGTTTATGCTTGCTTCAAGTTGCAAGCAACTGCGTACCCCTCTCTTGTCAGTAAACATAGGTCGGAAGAAATCATCATGAGATTTTGACATTGTACTTGAGGCAATTTTCATGAACTATAAAATAAACACCACCGTGTTAAATTCTTGACGACTCATTTAATCTGCGATATATTGACTGTGTTGTTGTAACCAATTTCAAGGGGAACCCGTAAAACAGAATACAAATATATTATACAATATATATAAGAACCGAATGTTAAAGTATGAAAATTCCCCTCATTCGTGATCCGGAATCGAGTCTTAATAGGAAAACAGATATGATAGATAATTCTACTTGAATTAAAGTGGAAAGTTAACTATCCAACCTCGGAATTCAAGAATTCACTTTCCGTGCTGATTTTATTTGCCAGTCACATAAGGCTCAGGACGCATGGGCTCTGTCACATCATCTTATCTAATGAAATGTGTGTTTGAAATCTAATTATTACAATTAAGGTTTAGGTCTTCAAAATTATTCACGTTACATTTCAAAATGTATCTCTTATAAAAATCATATTTGTCCCCGATTTCTCCTGTCATTCTGATTTCCAGTGTCGGGAGATGAAACCAGTAAAATGTTCCGATCGTCACATCATTCGATGCACCGAGAGGTTTCACAGATGCATACATGCAGCAATTATTATTGGAAGAATCGATATATGGAATGTACATGCATACTGTGCTGAATATACAGTATGCATGTATGAATCCGTGAAATCCCTTTGTGTATCGAATGTTGCGACGATTGGAACATTCACTGGTTTAATCTCCCGACACCATTGTGTGATCTACTGCAAGACAGTATTATCCTTTGGAATACCAAAGGGTTAGATAAAGTGAGACTCCAATAGACCAATGACAGAACAAATATAATTTTGATGGCCAGAGACTAAATCTTTGTGTGGGAGGTAGGGAACCGCACAATTTTGTAATTCCAATGCTGCCCTTGTGTTTTATCAACGTTATACAACGATGCAAACAAAACAGATCGTAATAAATCTTATTCTAATTTTAATTCCAACATGAAATCTCAACCCCCAAACACTGGTGACATTTAGAATACTTTATCTAATTCATGTAATTCAAACGATAAAATCAAATCAAAATTAAAACATGCAAACAGGTATATCTGCTTATGGAGGAATATCCGAGGAAATGTGTTACGCTGGTTTTCAGCCCTACATCGGGCCTATATCGCCGCTTAATACCTGAAAAGCAACTTATCTGTTTATTATAAATTATCAAATAATTTAACAATTAAACAGAAACACAATGCATGCCAAACATTTATCTATCAAACCCAATATGGGGAATAACCACCACTTGAGGCAAGATTCACAAACTATATCTCCACGGCTATAACTTGAAGAACGCCACTGACGGGTCTGTGCCCTTTAGGATGGGCCGTATTGTTCTTGTGTGTATCTTACCCACGGGAACCTACAAAACAGAAAAATATATAATTACATTGTGAAGAGGAAATCCCGTCGATATAAAACTCCCTAGAATAAGATACAAGCAGTGTAAACATCCATATTTGCAAAAAGTAACGATAAACCACTGTCAGTAAGTAGTTGTAGTACCATATGCGTATAGCTTTTGGAAAAGATGATAAAACGCAAAATATGATTGGAATATATATATATATATAGTATATATATGAAGTCTGGGATCGATGATCTGATAGAAAATTTAAGGAAGGCGCTGAATCATAATTGAATGTAAGAGCAAAATAATAAACATGTACAACTGACGGATCTGGGTAAAGCTTATTAAAAATCTGCTGCAATTTACATATTGCAGTTTGTCTCAAATGATAGAGGTCCACAGGCCCGTAGCCAGGGGGGGGGGGGGGGTTCGCAGGGTTCGGGCGAACCCCCCCCCCCCCTGGCCAAAAATTCTTTCAAAATCATGCAGTTTTTCACCATTTTGAGCATTTCTCAAGTGATTTTAGCCATATTTGGGCCAAAATTGTCAAATGTGAACCCCCCCCTGAAAATTTTTGAAAACTGAACCCCCCCCCCCTTGGCAAATCCTGGCTACGGGCCTGGGTCCATGCCTGAACTTAGCCCAAAAGATAGACACCTTTTCGAACGTGTTCGGGTATTTTAGATAACAAATATTAAAAGTTTAGGATCCTGACACCATTCACTGTTAGTATTAATTCTAAGCCCATCGCTGACTGTGTATACTGTTTACACATTGCAAATCGTACTGTACAAGTCTTAGTCTGCACATTATCGCATTTAAGTATTAATGGAACAAGTTTCAAGATAATTGAATCATAATTGTGTACTATAAATGTGAATAACTCCACTGACAGGACAACTACACACTGTTTTGACTGCTTACTTCGGCAAACGATCTATTCAAATTTGCACGACTGTAAACACATGGTCATGCGATGTTACTTTAGCATCGGAGAACTAACGCTTGTACATCTCTTGAACTGTAGTTGCGACTCAGCACGACGAGTCGTGCTGAGTCGCGAGTAAGAATTAAGCGAGCTACACGGGTCCCAGCTATGAGGCGCAAGTAGTAACTGTCCGTGACACGCGCACAGGTGGTTGACAGTGAACAATTAAGCGTGCCGAGTTACCGATGTCTATGCTCTGAGTAGTCAATTTACATTAAAGCCGTACTGTACTTTCGGGACACCCTGTATATGGTCTTTATTTGAAATAAATTAATAAAACCAGGTTTAATTGTATTCTATAAACATTTTCATATGAATGAGATGGTGTGATTTTCAAGCAATTTCTGAATTAAAACCCCGAGTTCCCATCATTCGACCCCCCTTGTCCGCATTTGAGTTAAAAAGGATAGGGCAACAGCGAAGTTGCAAATGGAGCAGGTATTCTCTATCTTACTATGGAGCATTTTTTGTAATGATACAATGCAAACTACACGATGAATCCATCCGTTTATAGAACACTTTGAATATGTGGAATCTAGTATACCTTTAGAAATATCGAAATGAACAAACACCCTCTATTTGCAACTTAACTGAACCCTATATCTATTTTAAAGAAATACAGGTTATAGAATTGAAATTGGGGTAAACTCACCAGTTTTACCGTAATGGTCAATTATACTCCGTGACAATGAATACAAATCCGGTATCACGGGATGATCACTTGGAAGGGTTGTTTATTTTGTTTTGGTTATAATTTGACCAATTTGTTATTCTAATACGTTGGAATATTATCAAGGTGTTCAGAAAAAGCTGCATATGGAAGGAATGAAGAATGCTGTCCAGATATGGATTTGCTACAAAAGGAAAACATAACTTGCATCTTTAAACGACGGAGAAAGTTTAAAATTTGCTTTTCATCACACCTTGTAATGATCCGCGACTCGTTAGTCTTATATTAAATAAATATTCAACAATTACTATTCTTAATTTCTTTATTATATTTTTGTTTACTTCATCCAATTCTTTAAATCAAGCGAAGATCAAATGAAAAATTTAAAGTTAAATCTTTCTGTGTCGTAGTATGAATAATGTTGTTCCCATTTATTTCATCCGCAAATATCTTGGTCAACAAGCGAATGGTATTCAGGGTTTCCATGACTCTAAAAGTAAAGATATATATACTTATTTGTCATTGACCCCAATTCAGAACATGTTATAATGCTATAGATTTTAATAAGAATTATAAAAACACTTATTGCATTTTCTTTAATAAACTATACGAGGGGTGATCCAAAAGTCTTGGACGACCCGCTCTAACTTTGCTATTTTCTATTATAATTACATGAAACTTTCAGATAATTAAGATCAACATCTTAACAACTTTGTGTATAAGTTTCAACAGAAAATAATATAATTTGGCTACTTTTCTAAATATTTTTTGATACCGGGTCCCTACCACCCGGAACGGTATTTAGATATAGCTAATCATGTCACAAATGTTATAAAATGGCAAATACTTTAGGTGCAGGTACACAACCTTACACCAGTCATGATATGAGAGAATTTCCGATTTTCAATCTGAGTGTCATCTGCCATCATCATCTTCACATATTAAGACCTACTTTTCAACATATTTTCCACAAAATTGAACACATTTATCGTATCGCTTTACCAATGAATGAAGACATTTATGAAACCACCATTGCTTATGTGATACAAATGCTGCTGGAGTGCCACTCTAAACCTCATCAAATGAGTAAAACATTCTCTTTCAACCCTCCTTTCAAATTGGAGAAAAGGAAGAAAATCACACGGAGCCATATCTAGGCTGTATCGTGCATATAATAGCTGCTCAAGGTCAATAATAGTGAAAATATCCTGTAGTATTCTTTGTTCCACTTTGATTTCTGTCACGTTCTGTATTTCAGTAGCCATCTTGCAGCAAAAATGATACCAGAATGAGGGCTGATTGTCTGATGTCATTTTCATTGACATATATGGCCATTGTCATATGTGACAATATAACTAAAACACAATTAATTGGTTGCATGGAAACAAAGGAAGAACACTAACATGGTTTAACATTCAAAATTCAAAGAAAGATAGTGGTCAAGACTTGTGAAACAAGTGAAATGGCAGCAACATTTATGGCTGAAAGTTGCCATGTGCGAATACCGTTCCGGGTGGCAGGGTCCCTATATTAAAAACTATCTTGAAAACTACATAAAATGTATCATTTCTCCATGAAATTAATACACAAAGTAGTTAGGTTGTTGGTCTTTATTATTGGAAAGTTTAAAGTAATTTTATCAAAAAGCAACAAAATTAGAGCAGGGCGTCCAAGACTTTTGGATCACCCCTCGTACTTTAAAATGTGAGTGATTGTCGCAGGTATATTGTAACCGGATGTTTATTCAAGAATTAAGCTTTAATTATTGCAACAAATAAAGGATTTGATTAGTCGTTGTCCAATTAAAATGTTTCTTACATTTGTTGTTGCATTTTTCATTACAAGTTGAAATACACTGTGTTCTAAACCAAGCATTGCTGCAACGCATCATTGAATCGTTCTCATCTCGGAGTTTGCAGGGCCAACTCACGTGGGCGACTCCAGCGCTACAGTCGACTGCAGAATTACAATAATGTATGAAAATGAAAGAATACTGCGCCGGAAATCGTCAATATCACGATTGCTTTTGTATTTGTTATTTTCATTGTGAAAGGCGTTACAACATAAAAAATGAAAAACAACGAAATTACTAGTTGTGTTGTTATTCATGATTCCTATTGCGAAGGGTGTTACCATATTATATTAATAAAATAACGAAATTACTTCTCCTTTTGTTGTTCATAATGTAATGTTGTTTAAAGAGGTGTTACCAGAAAGGATAAATGAAACAACAAAATGACTACTGCTTTTGTTATTCTGAATTTCTATTCTGAAAGGTGTTACCACAAAGGATTTATAAAACAACGACATTTCTACCGGTCTTGTTCATAATGTCAATTGTTAAAGTTGTTGCCAAATAGGATTAATAAAACATCGAAATTACTACTGGTTTAAAAATTCATAATTTCCTCTGTAAAAGGTGTTACCACATTGGACTAAAAAAACGAAATGACAATTGATTTTTGACAGATGAACTGGTTGATTTAGTAACAATAAAGCGTACTTCAATACATCAACACTAACATTTCTTTTTTCCTCACCTGTCTGGCATGAGTCACCTGAATATCCAGGTACACAGTCACAACTACATGTAGCAATAGTGAAATTTCCATCATTCTCACATCGTAATATGTTCGATAGGTTGGGACAATCCTTAAGATACAACTCTAGAACCATATATTACGATTGCATAAGCTGACAATACATAAAAATTAACAGTTAGATGATGACCAGGAACAACTTTTGGCTATTCCAATGTTCAAAAACCATGATTACCACTTTATCCATTGTAAACTATATTCTACCCATAAACGAATCATTCTAAGCATATTTAATACGTAATAGTTCATCTATCGTATATTTTACTTACTCATGATACGACGTCAGATACTGTACATCACGGCGTAACATTTTAATTTTTCATTTTACCGACAAAATGCAAAGATTTACGCGATAAATATGCGAAATGCTCCTCCAAGTAATTGCAAAAGTTTTAATATTCGTGGAATCTTCTTAAAAACTTCAAGTTTTGTTCAGATTAATATGCGCTTCAATACAATTCTATATTCAAAAAGGTTGTGTCACGATATACAGAATTAGAATCACCAGAAAGTAGACATTTCAAACCCTACCCGTTTTCTTCTTTGTCGCGCTTTCCTGCCCTGCGCTTTCGTTGTCGCACCGTCTTTCTAGACTCTTTCACAGTGCCCCTTGTCATATTCAACTGATATACACAAACGGGAAGATATTAAGGATTGTTAAATGCATTATTTGTAATTTATTTTAACTCGAATATTTAGTTCTATTTATTTAAAGCAATGAATAATAAAGAAGAACATTTAATACGCTAACGGCGTAACGTCTTATTTTGTAAAGGCTTCACTTGGGGTTGCGGTGATAAAATGATGTCTATCTCAATATATACTGGTTCAAATTAAATGAAATTAATTGTATGTAGTAAGGGGTATATTTAAAAGAGCATGCTGAAACATTGGAAAGTTTTGAATGTTTATCCCTTAATTAGAAATATTTGAACTTGAATTTGAAGTTAGCATTGTTATATTATGACGTCATCACACAGAATCTGTTTTTCTTTTCAAAAATGGTGAATTTAAATATTGTGAAAATTTGAGAAAGATCCTTTAAGAAATGAGAAAGTTATCTTCATTTTTCGTTTAAAATTAAAATCATTTTTCTTCAAAATGTTACAGTCCACACCCGGTTTTGGCATAGAAAGTCGCATAATACGGCTTGCGTGATTCTCATTTAAAAAGTCCCAAATCAGTTATTTGGAATTCTGATAGGCAAAATATTTCATGGACATACGTGTTCAACTGATGACGAAAAATTGTAGAAAAATATGATTTTGCTGTCGAGATATTGCGGTTTTAAAAGTAAGTACGCATGTAAAAATGCAGTAAAATGCCGCGATGTACAGTATCTGACGTAGTATCTCATGCACTTTGGATAACAGGTTGCACTACACTGTTTGCTAAACCATCCATTTGAGCACATATATCTGGAGTCGGTCTCACTCAGATAACTACACGGCCATGCAGCTGGGTCTCCAACAGAACAATCAACTGAACAATCCTTGCCGCCCAAACTTCCTGGACAATCGCAAGTACAACTGGCTGAGTTCCAAACTCCGCCATTTTTACACTCGGATTGATTGCATACTATAATAAATAAAAAATATAATAACTTTATTTGAATATTTGTTAGTTGATATGGTTTATATGGGTTTTTACCGATCACAAGTTAAAATAATTAAAGGATATCCTATGATTTTGAGGAATATCATATTTATCTACGAGGTGATATTGATATCTGCTAGGATGTTCTTATTATCCTACAAATACTAGTAGTGAACTAAATGTATTATATCATTTAAAATTAAATTTAATGACAAATAGTTCAATTTGGAAATCATCAAGCGGAGAATATCGTCACGATATCTGCCGCATAATGGTTTTTACGGAGTTTATTCCATAATAACATGTTTTCCCTGGGAAAATAACAGGGAATAAAAGTGTTATTTGAAAAATCCCGTATCAGATCCCGTATCAGCTAAAATCCCGTATCAGATCCCGTATTGGATCCCGTATCAGCAAAAATCCCGTATCAGATCCCGTATCAGAAATATTCCCGGTAATTTCTCTTGAGTTTTACGCTTTTCGTCTAGCACATCTCTACAGGAAGTAAAAAAATCGTTTGGAAAATTGAAATTATTGAAATTATTATCATCTAGTTTACGTCTATTACTGTGACAAAGGTCTATTATTGTGACAAATATGTCTAGGTATGCAACAGAGGATGTTGATGACTTCATTAAAATTGAAAAAAAATATTATGAAATAAATAGGTTATTGATGGTCGTGATGGAATATGGATTTATTCCTTGAGAAAATATGATATTGGCCTCAGAAAATATCATATTGACACTCGGGCTATCGCCCTCGGTCAATATGATATTTTCCTTGGCCAATATCATATTTTCCCTCGGAATAAAATCCATATTCCATCCCTCCCATTAAATAACCTCTATACTATTCTGATACGCATAGCATCTCTCTCTGCTGCATCGCAGAAACTTCAAATCAGGATAAAAATATATATGTTCAATATGGTACATTGACTTATATATCATTTTAAAGGCTTAAACATTTTCAAACAATTTGGTATATAACACTACGTCACAAAAGTAATATTAAAGGTATATTATACTTATTTTGGGAGGCTGGGTTGCTATTTAAGGTCTCTAGATTTTATGGAGAAAACGGTAAATCCGTGGAATTATGTAAACGTTTTATTTATAGAATATCATTTTGTTAGGTGAATACATGCGTGTATATCTGCTTCATTTTGTGACTGAATTTATTGTTTATGGATTTCAGTATTGTTTAATAACATTTTAGAGTTTATTTATTAAACAATTACTGAAATTCATAAACAATAAGTTTAGTCACTGTTATTTCCCTAAAATCTAGAGACCTTATATAGCAACCCAGCTAAGTATAATATACATGTACCTTTACTATTGATTTTATGTCATAGTGTTATATACCAATTTGATTAAAAATGTATTCCCTTTAAAATGATATATAAGTCAATGTACCATATTCAACATAACTATCCTGATTTAAAGTTGGGTATTGTTTTTTGTGTATATAACGTGATATCAAAAATGTCATTAATCTACCGTCACATGCGCTTCCTTCCCAAGAATTTTCACAAACACAGCTACAAACTTTCTTAGATGTATCAAAGCTGCCGTGAACGCACTGCCCTTTATCGACGCAATCTAAATGTATTGTGAGCTAAATTATATAAAAGAAGGCTTTTTGGTACACATGCTAAACCGCCGATTTATGATTTGCTGATCAAGGCAATCAAATGTCAACGTGTAAAATACAATCTCAAGCTAATAGCATATTTACGAATTTAACGGTAATATCTGTGTTTTTACTTTGTTGTATACAACTTACCGCATTGACCACATGCTCCTGGACATTTGGTTCTCGCAATCACTGGATCGTTACAGTCAACATTTTTGCAATTCTCGAAATTCCTACAGCTTCCTGTAGATTTTATGATGATAATAATCCATTATTATTTCAGTTGACATTATTGCAAAAAATCCAGTATAATACATTTTAGTGAAAAATTTATATAACGACATATTATTATCTCGACTGGCATCTCCAAGAATGACCAAGACTTTACATTTATCTTTTTTACCCTTTGACACAGTTACTCACTGTCACATTTCAGTCCAACGTGGTTACGGTCACATTCACATTGACAGGTGTCCGGGTTAAGATTCCCCTCGTTGCAATGGTTTACCAATGCGCATTCTGAAATATCAACAGTGATTTTTGTAGACTACATTTAAGAACTGGGATTTGGATACATTCACATTGACAGGTGTTCGGGTTAAGACTACCCTCGGTGCAATGGTTTACCAATGCACACTCTGCGACAGCAACAGTGATTTTTGTAGACTACATTTAAGAACTGGGATTTGGATACATTCACATTGACAGGTGTTCGGATTAGGACTACATTCGTTGCAATGGTCTACCAATGCGCATTCTGAAATATCAACAGTGATTTTTGTAGACTACATTTAAGAACTGGGATTTGGATACATTCACATTGACAGGTGTTCGGATTAGGACTACATTCGTTGCAATGGTCTACCAATGCGCATTCTGAAATATCAACAGTGATTTTTGTAGACTACATTAATTTTAAGAACTGGGATTTGGATACATTCACATTTATAGGTTTTCGGGTTAAGAATACATTCGTTGCAACGGTCTACCAATGCGCATTCTGAAATATCAACATTGATTTTTGTAGACTACATTTAAGAACTGGGATTTGGATACATTCACATTGACAGCGGGTGTTTGGGTTAAGACTACATTCGTTGCAATGGTTTACCAATGCACACTCTGCGACAGCAACATTGATTTATAGAATACATATTATGATACAGAATTGTGCTTTGGACACATTCACATTGACTGTTGTCAGGGTTAAGACTACCATCGGTGCAACGGTTTACAAATGCACACTCTGCGACAGCAATAGTGATTTCTAGAGTACATAGAATGATACAGAATTGTGCTTTGGTCACATTCACATTGACAGGTGTTCGGGTTAAGACTACTTTCGTTGCATTGGTTTAAGCCTACCAATGCACATTATGCGACAGCAAAAATGATTTATAGAGTACATAGTATGATACAGAATTGTGCTCTGGACACATTCACATTGACTGTTACCAGGGTTAAGACTACCCTCGTTGCAACAGTTTACCAATGCACACTCTGCGACAGCAACAATGATTTATATTCTGCAACATCACTAATTGTATTTAGATGTTAGAATGTCCGATAGAATGTCCGATAAAGTATTAGATGCAATTGCGTTGAAAGCATTGACAAACTATAAATACCACATTCCATTAACTATCGTATTGGAGGTATGTCAGGACGTGGTATGGTATGTCAGAGAACATCATGTGTTTCGAAACATCTTTCATTAACCATTCGTTATATTTAATGTCAACGTTATTATTGAATTTTGAATTTCAATCTTCCGAGATATTCTAAGCTAAAATCACAATGAAAAAAGCTTCTCTGGTTGCCAAATATGTGTTTAGGGTCATGGCGAGCTATAGGGGTCATATATTGCACGTTTGCGTACAAGATCTATGAAGTCGTGTAACTTTACCCTCTCGCGTGGTCTGATTCCGCACATATATGAATATACGTTCATGTTTTGTAATGTCGTTTGTTTGGAAACGTTTACTTACTCAGTCAATATGGTATAACGAAAATGGGACTTCTGCGCATGTTAAAATTTTTCGTCAAAACTCAACTTTTGTTCAAGTTGATACGATTGTCTTTCGAACTAGAGACTTACCTCATTCGAAAGATCATAAAAGACTTTATCTATACTGAAAATCTTAGATCCGAACATAGTAGAATACGCCGTCAGTCCGCATTTGATTTTTTGAAGTGAGTTTCGTAGATCGTCAGATTTCTCCGACTGATACCGGGTTATCTCAAATTGGTTCGTTTATAAATACGAATTTCTTTACCGTTGTAAGGCGCATGCGCAAAATTGATTTATAAACGTTATTGGTTGATGGTTTTTCTCCTGAGCATGCGTGAAGTCTGATAAACACTTATGACGAAGACCGGAGCAAACATTACTAGCTCTCCAACGAAATTCCAAGATTCAGATCATTTCGCGAAGTTTGCGAAGTGTGTATACGTGAATGACAAGCTGTTTTGAGTAGATCGGGTACCTGTTTTCGACACAACATTGATTTAGCTTGACATTGATGTGCACATTGACACTTTTGAGCATGTTAATACAAGTTTTTACACGCTTAGCACGAGACGGGTTTTCCGAGCGAAAAATCTGTTATCTGATTCACTCGATTATCGTATGGATATGTATTTCTGCTGACATTTCAACACCACATCACATAGAATTACGATGCAGAATGATAATAAAACACAAAACAACTACTAAATGCCACTTGTTATTTCACAGGAAGTAAAAATGCACACTGCCTAGATTCTTTGTAAGGGTCGTCAGACATCGGATTGGCCGCCATATTTGAAATGAAAATATCGCTAAATAGAGGTCTGCGCATGTCTCAACATTTCGACTGTACTGCAGTCTCCCGACTCTTTTGTTCCTGACGGACACTCCTGAACTGAAATGCATTTAAGTTTATTGTTGAAAATGAAGTGGATATTTGTATCCAAATGTCTTTAGCAAGTTAAAACAAAAAATGCTATAACACGTAGTTCTACGTTAACCGTTGGTATCAATCGAGGTATACGCTACATGCATGTACTCTTTATTTAATATTGATCCATCTATTTTTTATCTTACCACATAAATCCTTGTAACACCAACCATTGCCATAGCGACAATTTGTACAGGGTTCTCCAACTTCATACAAACGGGATGTACCGTTTGAAAGCTGATATTCTTTCTCTACATAGTCGCCAGGATCCGTTAAGCTGTGAATTAAATTATGAACATATTTGATTCCCTAATCGATTGAAAAATTAATGATTGAAGACTTGTAAATCAGTATAGAACTTCAGGTTCGGAAAAAATTTCACCAAAATAAAAAAATCGGGAGTTGATAATCAAGTTAGCATCCGATTAAATGTAAGACTATCTTTGATATGGGGTAGCGATGTTTGGACCACAACCCATCAAAGAATTTGAGTTGTTCTTTGAAGTATATTCAGGCATTTTCGAATTCGAGTGGGTAATAGAAGCCCCCAAATGGTCTTAAAACGCCAAATACCTGCATATTGATACACGCGATCAACTTGACCCATTACAGTTAACAGATATTGACCTTTGACATTGACTTTGGTTATAAACGTTTACGTTTACTTCAGGTCACCTAATCGTGGGTCGTCAAGGGTCTCAGAAGCTCCCGGTAAAACGTCAAATACCTAAACCACAACTATGACCTTTAAATGAACTTGGACAATAAACGTTTACCTTGACCCAAGGTTCCCTTCCAGGAGTCACAGCAGCCTCCAAGGGCCTTAAAACGTCAAATACTTAAATATATTGATCTTTGACCCTGTGGTGATTTTGACTTTTGGTCACCTAATCATGGTTCAACAAGGAAAATACCCCGTTGGGTCTTGAAATGCCAAATACCTAGATATTAACTGTAACCTTAGAATGACCTAGCCCTCTGACGTTCGTAATGTACAAATGACCCAATCAGTGTGTTGACCGAGTAGGATGATCCATGATTTAACGGTCTAGGAGAAGATGCCCGGACAGAGGGACAAAATGACAGAGAGATACAGAAAAGAAACGGACGACCGTACTTGATAGAATGGAGATATTTGGTTGCGGTTCATCGATGCCCTGTATGTTGAAATAATTCTTAACTTACGTTGAGCGATACTTGCAGAATAATCGATTTGGCTTTTGCTGTGCGGAACAGTCAAATAATCCACAGCCGACCTCAGTGGTCCTGGCCCTGTCTTGCTATAGCAAAAAATAACATGCATTACAATATATGGTAGTACTACTAACATTTTACAACCGGATTTGTAATATCGAATGACGATTACAAATTCCAACTCAAACATAGCCATTGGTTTCACATCACGATCACGCGCTTGTTACTTGCACTGAACGTATTATGCCCATCCAGTCTGGAAAGAGTATAGAGGGGTTATACCCACTGCCTAGTTATTTAGTAACCACACACGTACACTCAATAAGTTTAGCAACCCAAGATGTATATATAGGGTGTCCCAAAAAAGTGAGCCACTTTAATGATTAACATGCGTGTATGATACAAAAGGGGAACTTAAGACTACCAAACGTATATAGGGGAGTTTATCGAACAGCTTACATTCTCGTAGTGGCCTGTTGTTTATAGTTGACTGGCTGTGCAATGTACCAGTCATACTTTTCAATCTCAATCCACCAGCCTTTCACCTTTTCCCTAAGGGGAGTAATAAGGTTATACATCATTCATATCATTTATTTATTGACCTGTGATTAAACAAAGAACAATACACTTGTAACGACCCTCACTCTGTGTGGTAAGCGCAAAAGGTAGTGGTAGCGTTAAAGGGTTTATGAGTGAGTGGAAGAATCGTCACATTATTACCGGGTCCGTGTTGTGGTTGTATGCGCTCTCAAGGGTTTTACAGACATGACTGGTTGAATGGCAAAATGGCTGAATATGTCGCACTGCGACATAAAACATACACCTAACTGACAAAACAGATGATTTAGTTTAAATATAAATGATAACATAATTATGGGTTTATTTACAATGTGATTATAAAGTGAGTATAGTAATTATGACAATTACACACATAGTGTGGAAATATATATATATGAACAAAAGTTCTGATATTGTGATACCTGAATGATATATGGTGCAGCGTTACTCAATGGCAACGGGTACCCATATTCAAGGATAATGCACAAAGGTGGATCGTTATGCAACTAAGATCCCTGAAATGTGGTTACGATAATATACATAGTATTTCCTATCAAGTACAATACATACTCAAGTAAGATTACATAATTACCAAGAAGCTGATACTGCAATTACACATTATTGAGCTCATATTCATAAATCTTACATTAAACATATAACATACAATACTTTCATCTGGGAGAGTGTGTGACACAACTGGTGACCAAATAAACATACATAGCAATATTTATTACCATGACTTTGCAACAACCTTTGACAATGAGAACAACAACAACTGGCACCTTGGAGTGTACGACATGACGCAAAGAACCGAATTACAACCACTGACAAAATGTAAGACCGACTAAAAATATCAACGTAACATTACGTATTCACAAGCTTGGGTGAAACATACCAAATAATGACTATAACAATAACTTGGACAACATTTGATTCAACATACCAATTAGTGATAACAATGTTTACATGACTGCTCATTATGTAACATGCTAGGAAAATTAATGTCATATAACATGTGGGTGCAATCACATGACATGGATATACATGTCACGCAACAAGTGGGCGCCTGCTATGAAACATGCCGACGCGTGCTACATGACATATGGGTGCGATTACACATCATGTGGGTACATGCTATGTAACAAGTGGGTGCATGTTATGTAGTAAGTGATCAATCATGAACATGAGTAAAACTGTATACCCAAGTTGGTAGTAGTACATCACCAACTTATAATATTCCATGACACAACATAAGGGTGGGTGCAACAACTTGTATTCCCTTTGGTAATATTGGGTGCAACAAATTGTATCTCCCTAGGGTGGCTTTGGGGAAAGCCATACATGCATACAGTATATAAATTATAGTACGACCTTAACGCAACGATACAATAAAACCGACACTCCAACCATCGATAAACAATAGAACAGTTCAAGTTCAAAACTAGTATCAGGCTAGACCATAAACTAGGGTTCCATTAGGGTTTAACTCAACACCATCATCTATCTGATACTAACTGTTGCCAAACAGTAAGACTTGAACTCCATAAGCCAACTATATACAAGCGAGACATAACGTAACATACAACTGCACAGGGTAGTTTGCAGTGTACCAAAACATGATCAATTTGGGTATTGATCATCAACAATGAGGTGAACTGACATGATCAAACTGGGTATTGATCAACAACAATGCAAACCAAATCTAGGTCAAATAATTCCCATATGCTTTTTAGCATTAACAAGTCAAATCCAAATCCAAATGTAATACTTGCCAATTTGTCACACTCGATATACATAGAGTGCACACAGCTTGAAATGAGGTGTAGGGTGTCCATCCACATGAGGTATTTGCATCAGCATATGAGTGGTTGGTGGTTGGTGGTATATGTAGTTCGCCATTTGACAGACGTGCTGACATTTGCAAGTGATGCGGGAGGGGTGAACCTCAAACTTCAAGCCTGATTCGGGGGTCAGACTTCGTGCAAATCCTGTTGTAATCACCTCATGTAGACGAACGACTTACTGGTGTAAATCGTGAGACAGTTTAGACACCTCGACGGTCAACAATAGCGACATTTTGAGTGAAGATAGCGGAGCAAATCACGAATGATTTACTCGAAAAACATAAGATGGCTACCTGTCTTCTGCGCATGCGCAGCGCCCTACATAAATTACGAACTTATGTAAATCCACAAAAACGGCCATAACTTCGCCAATACGGGACCGATTGCTAAGTTTAAACTACCTATAGAGAGCTTAATTTACGTATTAAGTGCATATCCTACTAGATTAATGGTAAAACATAGTAAACAGGGTGAAATTTAGACCAGAAAAATACGACAGTAACCTTTGACCTTGTTACGTCAAAAGTACGAACGGAACTAAGAATAGTTCGAGAATTACGCCAAAAGTACGAACGGGACCAACAATATCCACAAATTACTAGAATAGGACACTTTAGTGGATAATAACGATCTAAACATGTATGTGAGTATATAAACAACATTAAGTGAAACCCAACAGTGGTGAGACGTCAAACTGACAGTACTGAATATCAGCAAACAAATAAGTAAATCTGTTGGGTTATCACACTACTCCCCCTTTTGAAAAGTGTTCGTCCTCGAACATGAGGCTGGATCGATAAAGGAGTCCCAACTGATATATTTATGTTAAATACAACTTTACAATACATTAATACTAAATTGTCCATCAGCAAAGGTGCTGGTTGATTATCATTAAAGTTGGGGACTCCGCTGTGTCCGCTGCTCCATCTGACATCGTTAGAGTTGGGGACTTCGCTGTGTCCGGGACAATCAATTCCTTTATCAAACTCAGCATCATAAGTTTATCACATGTGACGGACACATAGTATGATTGTCTTGATTCAGCTACTGCAGCACACTGAATAGATATGCGCATAGAATAAAGTCTCAGTCCATTGATAGAAACATGAAGGCTCACCACAAACCCACATGACTACTGGAATAAAAACATTCTTACAACATGGGTGTACATTATTACAAGTCATGAAGCCTCGCAAAAAACATAGTCCATCTTCTAGAAGACTTCATGTGCTACAGGGTTATCTCTTTTTCCAGGTCATCTAGGGTTATGACTCAACCATAAAACATGAAATCATGAAAACAGATAAGTTGGTTAGGGGCAACAAACCAACAAACTGTGATCATAACGGTGGTCAAATATATGCCAGAATATGAGACCATGAGAGTCGTAACCCTACAACCTAATCCAGCTTATTAGGTTGTCCATTTAAATATCACACTTCATCTCACCTAATCACTCAAGCCCAACTCTATTTTTGGTGGAAACATACATACAGTTGGCGTCTTTTTACTTTTTATACTCAATCTGATGACCTGAGACTCCTGGCCATTGCTGGAGTAGACTAGTTATGTCGCCAAAAGGCATATCGGACACAACCAGTGCTACAAACACCGGATCCATTGGCTCAAGCAACATGTTGCAAAAAGGTAGCTGCTTACTTTTTACAAATTTCTTCTAGGCTAACCGGAACCATTTTTAGAGACATTATGAGTTGCCTGTCGAGCATGACAACACTAACTTCTCTACTACCAATAACAATGACCGCTCAGAGCTCAATCGTGAACTGAACCAATCAAGTGGTGAGATGCAATGAGGTGAATGACAACTGTGTGAGGAAACTCTTCAGCTGGTTTGCAGAAGAAGTTACCTATAAATACAGCTTACTCCACTAGGTAGGAACACTGGTCTGTGACCCACCGTTGGAGTTGTCACTCTTGGTCCATATGTGCACTATGACCAGGACATCACAACTAACCACATGTCCAGAAAAGAACACATTAAGAGCACAGAGAAGACATTGTCACAATTAGGAGATTGGTATTTCTCCTTAAACACATTTACGGGTCACACACCTCCCAGTTGAACTAAGTCGCAAAAGTTATCAATATGACAACCTTAAGAGTGGTTTTGGGTAACGTAACTGTCAGCTTTATTCCTGACATAATAAATGAGTGTCCAAATGCATTTTTGAGTTTATGCACTGAGGAACACATTTTTGCACAATTTCTTGGAAACTGTTACGTAACACATATATTGCCATATACATAGTTTCTGCCGTTACGGGTCACAGCATTGAAAGAGAGCCAATCACAACTGATTATATCCCACCGCTGCCACCAAAATGTAACGACCCTCACTCTGTGTGGTAAGCGCAAAAGGTAGTGGTAGCGTTAAAGGGTTTATGAGTGAGTGGAAGAATCGTCACATTATTACCGGGTCCGTGTTGTGATTGTATGCGCTCTCAAGGGTTTTACAGACATGACTGGTTGAATGGCAAAATGGCTGAATATGTCGCACTGCGACATAAAACATACACCTAACTGACAAAACAGATGATTTAGTTTAAATATAAATGATAACATAATTATGGGTTTATTTACAATGTGATTATAAAGTGAGTATAGTAATTATGACAATTACACACATAGTGTGGAAATATATATATATGAACAAAAGTTCTGATATTGTGATACCTGAATGATATATGGTGCAGCGTTACTCAATGGCAACGGGTACCCATATTCAAGGATAATGCACAAAGGTGGATCGTTATGCAACTAAGATCCCTGAAATGTGGTTACGATAATATACATAGTATTTCCTATCAAGTACAATACATACTCAAGTAAGATTACATAATTACCAAGAAGCTGATACTGCAATTACACATTATTGAGCTCATATTCATAAATCTTACATTAAACATATAACATACAATACTTTCATCTGGGAGAGTGTGTGACACAACTGGTGACCAAATAAACATACATAGCAATATTTATTACCATGACTTTGCAACAACCTTTGACAATGAGAACAACAACAACTGGCACCTTGGAGTGTACGACATGACGCAAAGAACCGAATTACAACCACTGACAAAATGTAAGACCGACTAAAAATATCAACGTAACATTACGTATTCACAAGCTTGGGTGAAACATACCAAATAATGACTATAACAATAACTTGGACAACATTTGATTCAACATACCAATTAGTGATAACAATGTTTACATGACTGCTCATTATGTAACATGCTAGGAAAATTAATGTCATATAACATGTGGGTGCAATCACATGACATGGATATACATGTCACGCAACAAGTGGGCGCCTGCTATGAAACATGCCGACGCGTGCTACATGACATATGGGTGCGATTACACATCATGTGGGTACATGCTATGTAACAAGTGGGTGCATGTTATGTAGTAAGTGATCAATCATGAACATGAGTAAAACTGTATACCCAAGTTGGTAGTAGTACATCACCAACTTATAATATTCCATGACACAACATAAGGGTGGGTGCAACAACTTGTATTCCCTTTGGTAATGTTGGGTGCAACAAATTGTATCTCCCTAGGGTGGCTTTGGGGAAAGCCATACATGCATACAGTATATAAATTATAGTACGACCTTAACGCAACGATACAATAAAACCGACACTCCAACCATCGATAAACAATAGAACAGTTCAAGTTCAAAACTAGTATCAGGCTAGACCATAAACTAGGGTTCCATTAGGGTTTAACTCAACACCATCATCTATCTGATACTAACTGTTGCCAAACAGTAAGACTTGAACTCCATAAGCCAACTATATACAAGCGAGACATTACGTAACATACAACTGCACAGGGTAGTTTGCAGTGTACCAAAACATGATCAATTTGGGTATTGATCATCAACAATGAGGTGAACTGACATGATCAAACTGGGTATTGATCAACAACAATGCAAACCAAATCTAGGTCAAATAATTCCCATATGCTTTTTAGCATTAACAAGTCAAATCCAAATCCAAATGTAATAC
Organism: Owenia fusiformis; assembly: GCA_903813345.2. Classification (NCBI taxonomy): domain Eukaryota; kingdom Metazoa; phylum Annelida; class Polychaeta; order Sabellida; family Oweniidae; genus Owenia; species Owenia fusiformis. Next base: position 10,870,529 of record CAIIXF020000004.1, read on the forward strand.
TTGCCAATTTGTCACACTCGATATACATAGAGTGCACACAGCTTGAAATGAGGTGTAGGGTGTCCATCCACATGAGGTATTTGCATCAGCATATGAGTGGTTGGTGGTTGGTGGTATATGTAGTTTGCCATTTGACAGACGTGCTGACATTTGCAAGTGATGCGGGAGGGGTGAACCTCAAACTTCAAGCCTGATTCGGGGGTCAGACTTCGTGCAAATCCTGTTGTAATCACCTCATGTAGACGGACGACTTACTGGTGTAAATCGTGAGACAGTTTAGACAACTCGACGGTCAACAATAGCGACATTTTGAGTGAAGATAGCGGAGCAAATCACGAATGATTTACTCGAAAAACATAAGATGGCTACCTGTCTTCTGCGCATGCGCAGCGCCCTACATAAATTACGAACTTATGTAAATCCACAAAAACGGCCATAACTTCGCCAATACGGGACCGATTGCTAAGTTTAAACTACCTATAGAGAGCTTAATTTACGTATTAAGTGCATATCCTACTAGATTAATGGTAAAACATAGTAAACAGGGTGAAATTTAGACCAGAAAACTATGACAGTAACCTTTGACCTTGTTACGTCAAAAGTACGAACGGAACTAAGAATAGTTCGAGAATTACGCCAAAAGTACGAACGGGACCAACAATATCCACAAATTACTAGAATAGGACACTTTAGTGGATAATAACGATCTAAACATGTATGTGAGTATATAAACAACATTAAGTGAAACCCAACAGTGGTGAGACGTCAAACTGACAGTACTGAATATCAGCAAACAAATAAGTAAATCTGTTGGGTTATCACACTACTCCCCCTTTTGAAAAGTGTTCGTCCTCGAACATGAGGCTGAATCGATAAAGGAGTCCCAACTGATATATTTATGTTAAATACAACTTTACAATACATTAATACTAAATTGTCCATCAGCAAAGGTGCTGGTTGATTATCATTAAAGTTGGGGACTCCGCTGTGTCCGCTGCTCCATCTGACATCGTTAGAGTTGGGGACTTCGCTGTGTCCGGGACAATCAATTCCTTTATCAAACTCAGCATCATAAGTTTATCACATGTGACGGACACATAGTATGATTGTCTTGATTCAGCTACTGCAGCACACTGAATAGATATACGCATAGAATAAAGTCTCAGTCCATTGATAGAAACATGAAGGCTCACCACAAACCCACATGACTACTGGAATAAAAACATTCTTACAACATGGGTGTACATTATTACAAGTCATGAAGCCTCGCAAATAACATAGTCCATCTTCTAGAAGACTTCATGTGCTACAGGGTTATCTCTTTTTCCAGGTCATCTAGGGTTATGACTCAACCATAAAACATGAAATCATGAAAACAGATAAGTTGGTTAGGGGCAACAAACCAACAAACTGTGATCATAACGGTGGTCAAATATATGCCAGAATATGAGACCATGAGAGTCGTAACCCTACAACCTAATCCAGCTTATTAGGTTGTCCATTTAAATATCACACTTCATCTCACCTAATCACTCAAGCCCAACTCTATTTTTGGTGGAAACATACATACAGTTGGCGTCTTTTTACTTTTCATACTCAATCTGATGACCTGAGACTCCTGGCCATTGCTGGAGTAGACTAGTTATGTCGCCAAAAGGCATATCGGACACAACCAGTGCTACAAACACCGGATCCATTGGCTCAAGCAACATGTTGCAAAAAGGTAGCTGCTTACTTTTTACAAATTTCTTCTAGGCTAACCGGAACCATTTTTAGAGACATTATGAGTTGCCTGTCGAGCATGACAACACTAACTTCTCTACTACCAATAACAATGACCGCTCAGAGCTCAATCGTGAACTGAACCAATCAAGTGGTGAGATGCAATGAGGTGAATGACAACTGTGTGAGGAAACTCTTCAGCTGGTTTGCAGAAGAAGTTACCTATAAATACAGCTTACTCCACTAGGTAGGAACACTGGTCTGTGACCCACCGTTGGAGTTGTCACTCTTGGTCCATATGTGCACTATGACCAGGACATCACAACTAACCACATGTCCAGAAAAGAACACATTAAGAGCACAGAGAAGACAATGTCACAATTAGGAGATTGGTATTTCTCCTTAAACACATTTACGGGTCACACACCTCCCAGTTGAACTAAGTCGCAAAAGTTATCAATATGACAACCTTAAGAGTGGTTTTGGGTAACGTAACTGTCAGCTTTATTCCTGACATAATAAATGAGTGTCCAAATGCATTTTTGAGTTTATGCACTGAGGAACACATTTTTGCACAATTTCTTGGAAACTGTTACGTAACACATATATTGCCATATACATAGTTTCTGCCGTTACGGGTCACAGCATTGAAAGAGAGCCAATCACAACTGATTATATCCCACCGCTGCCACCAAAATGTAACGACCCTCACTCTGTGTGGTAAGCGCAAAAGGTAGTGGTAGCGTTAAAGGGTTTATGAGTGAGTGGAAGAATCGTCACATTATTACCGGGTCCGTGTTGTGATTGTATGCGCTCTCAAGGGTTTTACAGACATGACTGGTTGAATGGCAAAATGGCTGAATATGTCGCACTGCGACATAAAACATACACCTAACTGACAAAACAGATGATTTAGTTTAAATATAAATGATAACATAATTATGGGTTTATTTACAATGTGATTATAAAGTGAGTATAGTAATTATGACAATTACACACATAGTGTGGAAATATATATATATGAACAAAAGTTCTGATATTGTGATACCTGAATGATATATGGTGCAGCGTTACTCAATGGCAACGGGTACCCATATTCAAGGATAATGCACAAAGGTGGATCGTTATGCAACTAAGATCCCTGAAATGTGGTTACGATAATATACATAGTATTTCCTATCAAGTACAATACATACTCAAGTAAGATTACATAATTACCAAGAAGCTGATACTGCAATTACACATTATTGAGCTCATATTCATAAATCTTACATTAAACATATAACATACAATACTTTCATCTGGGAGAGTGTGTGACACAACTGGTGACCAAATAAACATACATAGCAATATTTATTACCATGACTTTGCAACAACCTTTGACAATGAGAACAACAACAACTGGCACCTTGGAGTGTACGACATGACGCAAAGAACCGAATTACAACCACTGACAAAATGTAAGACCGACTAAAAATATCAACGTAACATTACGTATTCACAAGCTTGGGTGAAACATACCAAATAATGACTATAACAATAACTTGGACAACATTTGATTCAACATACCAATTAGTGATAACAATGTTTACATGACTGCTCATTATGTAACATGCTAGGAAAATTAATGTCATATAACATGTGGGTGCAATCACATGACATGGATATACATGTCACGCAACAAGTGGGCGCCTGCTATGAAACATGCCGACGCGTGCTACATGACATATGGGTGCGATTACACATCATGTGGGTACATGCTATGTAACAAGTGGGTGCATGTTATGTAGTAAGTGATCAATCATGAACATGAGTAAAACTGTATACCCAAGTTGGTAGTAGTACATCACCAACTTATAATATTCCATGACACAACATAAGGGTGGGTGCAACAACTTGTATTCCCTTTGGTAATATTGGGTGCAACAAATTGTATCTCCCTAGGGTGGCTTTGGGGAAAGCCATACATGCATACAGTATATAAATTATAGTACGACCTTAACGCAACGATACAATAAAACCGACACTCCAACCATCGATAAACAATAGAACAGTTCAAGTTCAAAACTAGTATCAGGCTAGACCATAAACTAGGGTTCCATTAGGGTTTAACTCAACACCATCATCTATCTGATACTAACTGTTGCCAAACAGTAAGACTTGAACTCCATAAGCCAACTATATACAAGCGAGACATTACGTAACATACAACTGCACAGGGTAGTTTGCAGTGTACCAAAACATGATCAATTTGGGTATTGATCATCAACAATGAGGTGAACTGACATGATCAAACTGGGTATTGATCAACAACAATGCAAACCAAATCTAGGTCAAATAATTCCCATATGCTTTTTAGCATTAACAAGTCAAATCCAAATCCAAATGTAATACTTGCCAATTTGTCACACTCGATATACATAGAGTGCACACAGCTTGAAATGAGGTGTAGGGTGTCCATCCACATGAGGTATTTGCATCAGCATATGAGTGGTTGGTGGTTGGTGGTATATGTAGTTCGCCATTTGACAGACGTGCTGACATTTGCAAGTGATGCGGGAGGGGTGAACCTCAAACTTCAAGCCTGATTCGGGGGTCAGACTTCGTGCAAATCCTGTTGTAATCACCTCATGTAGACGGACGACTTACTGGTGTAAATCGTGAGACAGTTTAGACACCTCGACGGTCAACAATAGCGACATTTTGAGTGAAGATAGCGGAGCAAATCACGAATGATTTACTCGAAAAACATAAGATGGCTACCTGTCTTCTGCGCATGCGCAGCGCCCTACATAAATTACGAACTTATGTAAATCCACAAAAACGGCCATAACTTCGCCAATACAGGACCGATTGCTAAGTTTAAACTACCTATAGAGAGCTTAATTTACGTATTAAGTGCATATCCTACTAGATTAATGGTAAAACATAGTAAACAGGGTGAAATTTAGACCAGAAAACTACGACAGTAACCTTTGACCTTGTTACGTCAAAAGTACGAACGGAACTAAGAATAGTTCGAGAATTACGCCAAAAGTACGAACGGGACAAACAATATCCACAAATTACTAGAATAGGACACTTTAGTGGATAATAACGATCTAAACATGTATGTGAGTACATAAACCACATTAAGTGAAACCCAACAGTGGTGAGACGTCAAACTGACAGTACTGAATATCAGCAAACAAATAAGTAAATCTGTTGGGTTATCACACACTTACTTACGTTATTGAACCGAAAGAATACACAACAACATTGTAAAATGGCTTGTTTGAAAGTGTATCAACTATACTATATGGTCTATATTCGAGGGAAAGTATATTTTAGTAAGTGTTCAAAAACATCAAAATGATTGAGATTACAATTGAAAATAAATCTGATTTAGTTTACCTGAAGAAGATTTAGAAATAAATCGAAAATTTGAGATCTCAATCATTTTCAAATGAAAGTAGATAGAACCAGCATCGATTTTAATTCTATGAAAACATAGAGATTATACTGATTTTACAGCAATTTTTAATATAAATACTCAAGTTCGGCACCATCCTAACTCAGCCTCTCTATCCCCGATCGCTTCTATTAGTTCCCACCATCCTATCTCAGTCATTGAATCCCGGATCACCTCGAGTTTTGCACCAAACGTGGTATTCTATCTGTAACTGTTAGCTACTACAATTACAGAACCCCTCCCATTTCTACATTAGGGTTAAAATAAAATAGATTATATTTCTTGGAAATAGTATTTTGACACCAAAATTGTACACCCTCGAGGTCACGTAAACCTTAGTTTTATCTTTTTTTGGCCCATGTTTGAAAAACCAATATTTTTATGAGAGGTAATCAAATTACAACAACAACAACCTAAACAACAACAACAACAACAATACCAATATTATTGAAATCAGACAGGTAATACAAATTCGCAGAGGGGAGTGCAAATAACGCCCTACATCCCCCTTGCGACTTCGTGAAAAAAGGTTGCAGATATAAGGGTTAGGCAGTTAGGCAATTCATCATGATGTATTGGGTTAAGTCGTGTAGGTTCTTTATAAGTTGGGGCATATGTTTCTATGGTGGACCACTTCGGGTAGAGTTCTTCTGGTCTTTGTGATCTCAAGTCATCATACATAAATTCAATGAAGATACATGTACTTACTCTAGCTTTTCTTTAGTTATAGACCAGACGATTCCAAACATGTTTTCGTAAGCATTTACGCATTGAAGACCATCATGAACTACCGGGCATGTCACCGCATGCCTCATCGCACATACTTCTAATTTATCACTCCATTTCTAACAAGATTAATTCTCGAAATCGTTGTTCCTTCTTCAAAAGTAGAGACGCGAAAATCTTTCCTCATAAGGTCAAAATATTTCCCATGATGCAGTTCGCGGAGGAACAAATTTATACTTCCTTGTTTTCCCTCATAGGTTTAACATGGGGATTTTCACACCTATTTTTCAAACGATATATTCGTTCATATTCCCGTACGAGAGTACAGAAAAAATTATTAGAAACGATTGGTCTCTTATTAGTCTTAATACAACAGCTATTTTTTCATTGTATTGATTCATAGTGTGGTGAAAACGATGATTGAAAAGTGAGAAAATATTCCGGAAGAGAAGGTCACGTGATCAGTTGACTAGTCGCCATTTTGGAAAAAACAATTCCATTCGACTTTCAATACTTTCCTGCCGATCTTACCGCACTACAAACTGCAACATCGATGCAACAACTTAATATAAAAGTATTCATCTTCAAATTACATTATAGAGTTTCGTTGAAAACCCACAAACAACTGAGCAGTAGACCAAAGAAGACGCGTCGCTATTATCGAGGTCAATCTGTTCAGTGGTCCGAAAGCAAATCTATAATACTCGTTTCCGAATTTTGTTGCACTGCATCAAATGTGGAATTTCTAGTAATTTCTAGACGTGCTTAGTCGGTCTAGGAACTCCGTGTATCTAGAGATTTCTAGGCGTGCTTAGACGTGCTTAGAGCTGGCGTGGACAGAGCGTGACTAGAGTCTAGAAATCTCCAAGCACGCCGTGGTTAGACACAAGACAAAATTAGTCGTTATTAAATGTGAGATGTGAGATTTTGCGCTAAATATGGAAACATTTAAATTATAATTTACCGCACGTGTTAATATTTCATGTTTTGCTTTAGCTAAATACGGGATATCAAATCAAAAAGAGTATGTTTTCACTTTATATCCGACTTGAGTCACGAAAAGTACATCGCAACATGGCTTCTTAATTGTTAAATTGTTATAAATTAAGCACCTGATACGCAGGCCAGCTGCGCGCTACACTAAATAAGCAAATTTAATTTTCAAATCACGCTTGAATTTCCCGGGGAATCGTCTAACGAGACTCCGCGAGATTTCTCGAGAGAGCTCTCTCTTTTGGAGGCATGACCCACCCCATACAAGGAACTAATGTCGTGCCATTTTAGTTTCAAAAACGAGTCTTTTCTCGACATTTTGGTGTATAGAACATTATTTTTCTTCGACGGGAAATAAGTGTTTAGAAGGCTCAAAGAAGGCTGGTACGTTTTGAGTGATAGATTTAGGGTAAGTCTGCAAAAGCGTATCACAACCGGGCCATTAAAGATTGGGGCTGAATGTTGACTTGATTTTCTTCAAAATAAATCGTATTTTTTTGTAATTTAAAACAGAATTAATGTTCCCCCGGTCTATGTAGCGATATTTAACAAATAATCGGAGGTAACCCAACTTCCGGTTTCAGGAATTATCGAATATTTCTAGGAAATATATGAAAAATAATGATGAATTCCATCATAATTTTTTTATTTGTGTTTATTTTAGGTGTAACACTGTCTTGGGGCGATTAATGTTGACTTATAGCTGGTTACTGATATCGACTACATTTTGAAGGTAATTTTTTGTAAAATCTCATTAGTATAGTAATGTCTGCACCCAGTGTAGACTCTTTGAATTGTATCAAGCCTTACCTGTATCATGTCACAGTTATTCATTTTGGTCTGTTTGTGTCAGTGAGAGCAGCAGGCCCGTACCCAGAATTTTCCAAGGGGGGTTCACTTTTCCAAAAAATTCTAGGGAGGTTCACTATGGCAAATTTGGCCAAAAATCACTCAAAAAATAGTCAGAATGTTGAAAAACTGCATGATTTTGAAAGAAATTTAGGCCAGGGGGGGGGGGTTCGCCCGAACCCCCCCCCCCCCCCCCCCCCCTGGCTACGGGCCTGAGCAGATTTGTGATAATCATGACCATTGAGAATTGGACACTGGATTCCGGACGAATAGGATTTGGACGATTGGGTTTCGGACACATGGGATTCCATAGCTAGGCCCGGGGTGACATTTACAAAAATTTGAAAAGAGCCGGGGACTTGACTTGATTTTTTCATACATGTTCCTGGGCCTGTGGGATTGAATTCAGACAACTGAAATTCAGACAACTTTGAATCGGATCATTGGTGTATGGACCCATGTGATTCGGACCAATCAGATTCAGACCATTGCGATTTGAACCAATGTGGCAACCCTATTATAATCAGTTGCTGTACCATTTTTATTTTTTGCATGCAATTTAATTTCACCCAAATACCAATGGTGGTATAAAATTGCATTAGTTCTGACAACTTAGAATTGAACCATTGGGATATGGACCAATGGGATTTGAGCCAATCGGATTTGGACCATTGCGATTCAAACCTATATGGCAACCCCATTATAATCAGTTGCTCTACTCCCAGTATTTTTTTTGCATGCAATTAATTACACCCGACTCCCAATAATGGTAAAAATCGCAAAAGATAATTGTGGCGATATTTGCCAAATAAAGCCCCGGTGTTATATTTATACACTGTGTACTATACAATTTGATTACTGTACATTATTGAACTATTGCTTGTGCCATAGGCATTACTTTTAAAACTTCAGGGAGTCTAAGAGATACTTAGGTTTAAAAATCTTGAAGATTCAAAGAATAGGCCAAGTCAAATTTTAGCTTTTGAAATTTGCAAAACTTATGTCAGTGAAATTGTGATTTCTCATAATTTGCAACATTGAATTGCTTCAAACATACCGTATACCGGGAAAAAATATTGTTTTTTTTCCAAAATAACTTACAACTAAGACCTGGGAGAAACAGGACTTTCCCTCAAATTGAATGGAAATTGGTGTTACACTGATTGATGTTAAGTACAGGGGTGTAGTCAGGATCCAAAAATAAGTGAGACAAATCAAAAAAATTCACTTTCATAAGACTTTAAAATATTCAGTTTCATTTTAAGGATCAAGTTGACTCAAGAGTCAATATCTATCAGTCTATAGTGAATATACAATACATGTAATATGTGCCTGTACCAACTGCAAATGATGCTTCCACTGATGGTTTATTTTACATGATGTTTCATAGATATAGTATTCATTTTCAGATATGCTTTGACCAATGCTAGGATTCAAGCTGTGTTGCATTATGGAGCCCAAGATCCAGTTGCTGTGTCACTTATGTTAAGCAGTGATCTTTTAGTTTAGGAAAAGCCGGTGACCTGCTATCAGCTGCTGCAGAATGTAAACAAAGCCTGCATAGCTGACTACCACTAAAGCGCTAATGTGTAACTTGACCTTTTTAACATTGCTGGCATTTGGTTGCTATTATAAGACAGCCACTTGCTTGTGAGATGTAACTAGGATTAGGGTTTCCCAATTTTGGGGGTAGTCTTAGTAAAATATGTCTGGGGGGCGTTTGCAGGAAGGGATCAAAACAATTCTTTCAATCCTGCATAGGCAAGACAATTCTCTAAATGAACAATTTTGAATCAAGTTGATCCCTTCCTGCAATTTTGAGAGATTTAATGTTCAAGTTGCCAGAATGTTCAGAGAGAATACATTTATTAACTAACCAGCCTGTCATCAAGGTGCTTTAATCTGATAAACTTTCACTCAAATTAAGAGAAACCCTGGAAACATTAGAGGAAGGGGTAGTACTTTCACAAAGTGTTAATTTCAAGACCCAACTCAGTATTAATTACAAGCTGTAATACTATTTTTAAGATGATCACACATTTTAGATACCAAAGAGTTTCTGTGTAAGCATTAGGCCATATGGTGGGAAATCCTAGCAGTGACGTCACTCACTAGCTGATAAGACCAGCTTGAGTAGCATTAAGTGCACTAACTAAAAGTTCGTTTACAGGCCAGCATAACATAAGTGGTGTACAGTGTGCTGAGGGGCTGCTTGTCTTTGAACATATATGCTGAGTGCAAGGTAAATATTCCATTATCCTAGTATTTAAAATGTGAAGGTCGAAAGGTAGGTTTACAAATCTTTGTGATTCAGAGAATAGTGAAATTTAAACTAATGAAATCTGCAAAATTCATTGCAGTGAAATTTTGATTCCTCAAGATTCGCAGAATTGCATTGCGTCAAAATATACTGGGAGAATACTTTTGATCTTCTGAAATAACCTACCACTAATCTGTGGAAAACAGTGATACATAGTGATTTATGTAAAGTGCAGAGGTGTAGCCAGGATCCAAAAATAGTGAGAGAAATTGAGAAAACAAGTTTTACGTATTCAGAGTTTCATTTCAAATACAATATCTAGTGCAGTGAATATAAAATACATGTTTAACTTGTGCCTGTACCAATGGCAAATGATGCTTCTACTTGGTTTTATTTTACATGATTTTTCATTTGTATTGTATCCATTGAAGAGAGAAAAGTGAAAGTTAAATTTGTGAAATCTGGAAAGTGGCAGTGAAATTTCCCAAAATTTGCAAATTTGAATACTGTTTTTTTAAATAATGGTACAGGTCTTCCCCTGAAATTGAATAGGAATTAGTGATACATAGCGATTGATGTAAAGTGCAGGGGTGTAGCCAGGATCCAAAAATAAGTGAGGCAAAATGAGAAAAAGCACTATTCATGGGCATTTCACATATCCCCAGTTTCATTTTAGATACGAGTCAAAATAAGTCAATGTCTAGTGAATTTGTGCCTGTGATGATGCTTCTACTCCATGTACTATGCTTTATTTCACGTGGTGTTTTATCAGTATAGCGTTCATTTTCAGCTATGCTTTAACCATTGCTGAGATGCATAATGTGTTGCATTTGGGGCTGAAGATCCAGCTGCTGTGTACAGAGTGCTGAGGGGCTGCTTTTAACATCTCTGCTGAGTGCAAGGTGAACATGCCTGCTAGTTAAAATATGAAGATTAAATAAACTTCGGTCAGTTTGTCAATTCTAAAGAAATTCTATGAAAGGAGTACAAAAATGGACACAAAATGATAGAATGCTTCAAACAAGATTGTGCTATCAGCATTCCATTTTAGTCTTTATTCTTATCTTCTTTATTCTAAAAAGTCTATTATAGTTTTTGTAGCAAAAAATGCAGTTTCCTAAATAAATTTGATTAAATTTTGTTGTATACTATAATATTATCCATTAGACTATGTATCAGATATATTTTTGAGAATAATTAAGCATGTCAGTGATAAAATTCATTTATCAGAACATTTCCTGAAAACTTATTAAAGCATATTCTGTCATTTCAAGTATCACCCAAATCAGTATGTTGTTTTTCCAGTTACTGAAATGCAAGACAACAAGTCTAATGAGATGCAACAAGTATACTGAACAGCAGAATAAGAATTGAGTGATTACAACTATGACATGGACTTTAAAAAACTGAACTGTTTATATATCAATCATTCTTTACTTGTATACCCATCCAAATTCCATTATTAAAGAAAAAGTTATTAAGAAGCTACTACTTATAGCAATAGTTTTGCAGTAAGCTCCTACAATAGGTTTGTTCAATAAATTGTTTCGACAATGTGTAACTACACAAATATGTTTATCGACATGGAAGTATTTTGCATTTGTAATCATTGTAAGAGTAATTAGAGGATCAGATGCAAAATGACATCCATGCAATGGGTTCTTGAAAGTATTTATGCAAGTGAAGAATATGGTCAATATGTGTAGATTCAATGATCAATCAAGATATTTGATATAGCAAACCAAACAATTTTTTAATATTGCTTTAGTATGAGAACATTTGGTGCAAAGAACATATCAGAGAGGGAAATGATGATGTGTTGGAACAGATTATTTGTTATTCACCACATACAAAGCCTATCAAACTTAAATAGTGCAATTATTTAGTTTTTTCTTGTTTTATATGCTATTGATCTGTTTTAATTGAAAGTCATATTTGACTTACTTAATGATGTTTCAATATAAATATATTACTTTTTTATATAAACTAATCTATCTTTAAGTTGAATTTTGGGGACCCAAATGTATGACTAGATTTTTCATTTATCGTCAGCATATGGAAATATCTCTATGTATTTATTTTTCATGAAACTTATACTGTTAATATATTTTTACAATTATAATTCTATTGAAACTAAATCCTGCTGTGTTGTAACTTATGCTGATCATAAATCATTGGAAAAAACTAGTTAGATTGGACTGTAGGCCCAGTGATGAATGTAGACATGACCCATATGATAGACAAAGTACTAGCTGTTGACATGGTTGGTGTATAGTCCTCTTTATTATATACCCAATATGTAACACTAATCCTGATTGGTCAATACCTAGTCACGTGTTCCGAAATAGATTTACTATTTCCCTCGGAAAGTTATATTCCCTCAAATGTGACGTCAGCGGGAATATACATTTGAACTATTGCCCGCTGACGTCACAATTGCAAGTTCTATTACCCTTGGAAACGTCTGCTCATCATCACTGCGCAGACGAAAAACAGAAAAATGGAGGATGAGCACAAACACAAATCAACTCCGTTCACCATGACAGACGTGCGTGAACGATACAATATAAGCAACGTGTATAAAGTTCCCTAAGCTCAATACGTCTGTGTAATTTCAAGTGTTATGATAATCTATTCCGCGTGTTAAACGCGATTGAATTTGTCAAGTGAGAGTCTCAGAGGCAAAAATTTCTGTTGAGCATCTGATGACGTCACATCTTATAATGCTAACAATGGACCCGGGGAGGGGGCTTTCTAAGCCTTTTTGGCCTTCGCAGAGGAAACGGGACAAGAGTCAGCATAGGGTATATAATAAAACAAATAGTGACTGCCTAATTTCGAGCAATAGTGTAAATGATTTCCCCTTGGGAATATCCTCTACAATATACTATTCCCTCAGCCTGCGGCTTCGGGAATAGTACATTGTAGAGGATATTCCCTCGGGGAAATAATTTACACTATTGCCCTCAATGGCAGTCACTATTTGTATAATAGTTTCCATTATTTGTGAATAACCATGGTCTAGGGCCAAGACTAAATACCATTTGGAGTTCTGAACTTCTGACAAGACAATATCTGATCATCTAAAAAGTTCATGTAGATCTCATTGGTTGAGGTTGGTATGGAAGTCACTTTTACTTCCTTATTTTCCAGAGCCAATGTTATTTCAATCGGAGTTTTTATCAAAATTGATAAAAGTTTTACTCAATCTGATGATTTTGTCTAAATCTGAAAAATCTATTTTGCCCGAAGCCCAAGTTATTCAGTTTATAAGAAAATGGACAAAGTGAATTTAGAATTATCAGACAATAGCAGATAATTTTGATAACTTGTCGATCATTGATAATTATCGAATTTATTGCTAATAGGAATACAGGCTATCAAAATTATCAGTACCAGCGATAGTATTAACTTTATTAATAATGCTGATTTCTTGCGTGCCCTGTAAAAAAGTTACAAATATCGCTAAATGTAAATTATAATCATAATTATTTTAATTAATTTTAGATCCGATAGCAGTAAAAATCATATCAGTATTACAAAAAAAGTATTCAATATGATCAAACAGGACTACTCTGCGACTTGAAAACCAATATGTTGGGGAAAATATTATTCTGATCCTAGACCTGCAAGAATACATTGTAATCTCTTGAAAGCCCATGATTTGAAGAAAGAAAACAAGGCATTCTTTGACTTTCAGAAGGCATTCGACACAGTTCAACTGTCTATATTCTGGCGTTTTCATTATCTCCAGTGTTAAAATAACAATGCGTACCCTGTCCTGTATAAAGTGTTCCTCTAATCATTAAATTAAACGCAGATTGGAGAAGTTATTCAGGAAAAAAATTCTTAATCGAGTTGTTCTCACTTTCTTCGTCGGCCGCCATATTGGATTTTTCGAAAAATGATAAAATATCCGAGGGAAAAAGCGTATCATAGCCGGGCCATCTGAAATGAGGATGTTTTTCCAAGTTATTCTGATTCATTGGGCTTGTTGCTATGTTTCTGTGAAAAAATTATTTCTGTTCCACTTAAAACATCGACGAACTTCATAAAAAACAAGTCTCGATTTTTCGAAATATTTTTTTGATCGCCAACCACACTTGATTCGATCGATATATTTACAAATATTTGGGCTTAAAATATGCTTCAATTCATTCTTAAGGCGTATCTTATAGAAATTGTATTCATTGGTGACTATTTAGGGGTGATTTTAGAGCAAATAAATCATCGATCATTTCCGGAAGTAGAAGCTCAAAAATCATGCGCAGAAAAACAAAAGTAAAGACATTTCTCTGACCTGCCGAGCGACTGTAAGAGGGTCTGTTTAAATGGGTATTTCCACTAATCAACACCCAGTATTTCGCATTGACAAGTACCAGGGCCGAATCCAGCATTTGCTAAGGGGATGACTTTTGAATTATTCCAGGGGTGAGGTCACATTTGATATTTGCTCAAAAATTACACGAAAACTGCTCAAAATGGTGAAAGAATTATTGGCCAGGGGATACAGTATTATTTTAAACTAGACATCTCTGTCGGCGAGGGGGGCTAACTTATTCCAGGGGTGGGGTCACATTTGATATTTGTTCAAAATCACACGAAAACTGCTCAAAATGGTGAAAGAATAATTGGCCGGTGGATGCAGTATTATTTTAAACAATACATTACTGTCGGCGAAGGGGAGGGGGGGGGGCTAACATATAGTTGAAATTACAGAATACGCTACCTTAATTTTTGATAATCTATAAAAATAATCTTGTCATAAACAACTACTGATTTATATATGTGAACGGATATTTGTAAATTTGGTTTAAAAAGAAACTGAATATAGGGTAAAAATGAGGGAGACACAGACGTCGGAAGAGTGGGGATAAAATCTAATCAACACCAAGCTGAGACAGAATGAGAATCATATGTCTGGACTCGCAAGATTTTCATAAACATATTTGTTGATTGCTCGCGAAAACAAAAACAAATTTCAGGGTTTATTGGCATCACACAATATATGCAAAATGGGGGAGTGCATTTTCCCAGGATTTAAAACAATGCTTTACTTTAAATGTCGCCCCTCATACTAGCATACGCTTTAACTATCAGATTCAGGAGCACCCTGCCCTTGATATATTAAAACATAGTTTTCTTGTACCCCTTTTCAAAAATACAACGAACTAAATACATAGTAATAATGATCTTGGAATTGATTTCTTTGATCTGTAATCTAGATCACACAATAACTAATTAACTGTTTGATTGCGTTTTTGCTTCTTCAAAGACGGGATATCCCTAAATTACCTTGATTACAGCATGGGCTTTCAAGAGAGTCCATGATTGCAGTCTACATGGTCTATAGGCTATTTTTAATTCCTCGTTATTTTAGTTGTGTATCTCTGAATCCCGGCTCTGATTATCATATACAATTTACTTTAACCAATTTTACCCGTTTTTTGAACTTCAAAACTGTCACATACATATTGGTGGTCCCTAATCATATTAGGACCAATAACAAACAACATAATTAAAACTGGAAAACATACAATACATATTCATCATCTCATCTATTTCTCCGGTTTGTATCTCCCGGTAATCTTTATGCCTTGAGCCACCCCCCCTTACAGATACTTTAGATACACTTATTTTCACGCTACTTAATTTGACGAATTTGCTCAATTTCAAATATTGGCGGCTATTTAATTTGGCGGAATCAGGACTGAAGTTTAATCTTTGTCTATGTTTATACATGGGCTATCAAACGATTCTCTTGAAAGCCCATGGTTTATGTCATTAGGACGGGTATTTACTAAGATATTTTCTGTATTTCTTTTGGGATAATGTATGACATGTTGATGACATGCTCAGTTGGCAGGAAAGGGGGCCCCAGAAGTTTAATTTCTGAAGTGCATTCTGAAATTTGACGGATTTTAATTTGGCGGATTTTCTGACTCCGTCAATCCGTCTAACTAAAACGGGAGCCAAAGTAAGTATCTTCAGCTATATCAATATTATTTTGTATCTATCTGACATTATAATTTCGAAGAGAGATTCTCCCGGGGACATTCGGGATTTCGAACATAATAAACTTAATTTGAAATTGATTCTGAAATTCTGTCAGAATGGAATACATGAACCTGGTTACATGGTTTATCTTATTCTAAATGGACAAATCAGATCGCGGGGGAAGGAAACTCCCCCGTAGTTGACATTTTGTTCATATAAAAGGCATTTGCATTAATCCTTTTGATAACTTTCTTTCGCAGTTGGTCTCTCGACCCGAAACATTCTGGCTACGACAATACAATTGAGTTTTAGAGAAAAACGTGTGACTAACCACACTAAGAGGAACGTTGGAGCTTTTTAAGACCACATTAAGCCCCTACTTTAACTAACATCCTAACCCATGTTAAAGCCAAGCTTTTCTAGGATATCTTCAATCAATCCTCAACCCCTGTTAAAGACCCATTTTACAGGGTGTCTACACCGGGGCCTACCCCCTTGACCCTCGTTAAAATCCTACTTTTGAAGGTAACATACCCCTTCGACCTCCCTTCAAAACCCTACTTGTACAGGGTACCTACCCCTAAATCCCATGTTAAAGCCCTTATATTTGCCTGGTACATACGGTACATACCCCCCTCCCTCTCAAGCCGTACTTTTGCTGTTCCCCACAGCTGAATTCATTTGTGAACTATTATTTTGCTATAATGAATCCTGGTGGATGTGATATCTGTAAAATATACAAAATGTACATTATATATGGGGTCTGGGGTGTGAGGGGTTTCATTTAAAAAAAACAATTTGGGGGGTCTCACTTTTGACAATCAGAGACAAAGGTCTCAAATTTGTTAAACAAAGCATGGAATGCCCATGAACCAATTATGAATATTATCAAATGAAAACAAAATATTAATTCCTTATAATCCAAATACTTACTTGTTTTTATAACTGCTGAGCCACCTTGATTACAGAAGATATACCGTGGAGTAGTCTAGAAATAGTTTTTCAAGCTTAGGACCTATAGCCATTTATCATGTGGGTCGACACTGTTTATTTATTTGCATAGATATGCTACTGGCCTTGGGGAGGCACACGATGCCTTCTATCAATTTCAGATTTGTATTGTTTGAACTTCTATTTTGTTTAATGCACACTTCTGATCACCATATCAAATCATTTGAATCATACATAATTTGCACGAGTCTTAGGTTTGAATGAATTAAAATGACGTAAGCTAAGTGTAAAATTTTTGAAAAAAGCCTATCAAAAGACGAATTGTTTTTTGAACACTTTGCGAGGAAATCAATATTGATGTACTGTATTGAAGTCATAAACAACAGCTTCGAGATGTCAGCCCGAAGACTATCTCCCGGTTGTCATGTTTATCTAGGAAACTGCTGGTTGTAATCATAATAGGACACACGGCAAAAAATGTGTATCAAAATCCGTTGAAACATGCTTACAGGTAATACATTTGTATTATCAAAAATACAATCTTGTTCTGACCATCGTGAATCCTGAACATTCCAAAAAGGGCATATTTTTTTTAATTTAAAAAAGTAAAATAATATGTCAAATTACAAAATTTTAGAAATGCTGTGGATAATAGGTCATTACAACCTAACAAAAGCATACCTGTCAATTAAAAATGATTAAAATGGGGATATTTTTATTTTAAAGTCAGGAGAAATCTGGATAATTTGAAAGAAAATCAGTGTGAAAATCTGGATTTATTTTGGATAATTGGGAGAAAACCTGGACTTCTACAAATACATCGGGAGAAAATCGGGATAACTAAAAATGAATTGGGAGAAAAATTGAAGTAAGAAATACTAAATCAATAAATCTGTTAAATATGAGTTACATTACAGTTTGCAAGTGCCGCCTTGTGGTTTGAGAATGCTGCCTTGTAGTTTGAGAATGCTGCCTTGTAGTTTGAGAATGCTGCCTTGAGGTTTCAATTCATGCTTAGAACACTATATATGAGTTACATTATAGTTTGCAAGTGCCGCCTTGTGGTTTGAGAATGCTGCCTTGTAGTTTGAGAATGCTGCCTTGTAGTTTAAGAATGCTGCCTTGTAGTTTGAGAATGCTGCCTTGTGGTTATACTACTCTGCCTTGAGGTTTCAATTTCTGCTTAGATCACTATATATGAGTTACATTATAGTTTGCAAGTGCTGCCTTGTGGTTTGAGAATGCTGCCTTGTAGTTTGAGAATGCTGCCCTGTGGTTTTAATTATGCTTAGAACACTATATATGAGTTATATTATAGTTTGCAAGTGCCGCCTTGTGGTTTGAGAATGCTGCTTTGTAGTTTGAGAATGCTGCCTTGTGGTTATACTACTCTGCCTTGTGGTTTTAATTATGCTTTGAACACTATATATGAGTTATATTATAGTTTGCAAGTGCCGCCTTGTAGTTTGAGAATGCTGCCTTGTAGTTTGAGAATGCTGCCTTGTGGTTATACAACTCTGCCTTGAGGTTTCAATTTATGCTTAGAACACTATATGAGTTACATTATAGTTTGCAAGTGCCACCTTGTGGTTTGAGAATGCTGCCTTGTAGTTTGAGAATGCTGCCTTGTGGTTATACTACTCTGCCTTGAGGTTTCAATTTATGCTCAGAACATTATACATGAGTTGCAATCATTATAGTTTGCAAATGCCGCCTTGTAGTTTGAGAATGCTGCCTTGTAGTTCGAGAATGCTGCCTTGTGGTTATACTACTCTGTCTTGAGGTTTCAATTAATGGTTAGAACACTATATATGAGTTACATTATAGTTTGCAAGTGCCGCCTTGTGGTTATACTACTCTGCCTTGTGGTTTTAATTATGCTTAGAACACTATATATGAGTTATATTATAGTTTGCAAGTGCCGCCTTGTGGTTTGAGAATGCTGCTTTGTAGTTTGAGAATGCTGCCTTGTGGTTATACTACTCTGCCTTGTGGTTTTAATTATGCTTTGAACACTAGTATATGAGTTATATTATAGTTTGCAAGTGCCGCCTTGTAGTTTGAGAATGCTGCCTTGTAGTTTGAGAATGCTGCCTTGTGGTTATACAACTCTGCCTTGAGGTTTCAATTTATGCTTAGAACACTATATATGAGTTACATTATAGTTTGCAAGTGCCACCTTGTGGTTTGAGAATGCTGTATACTGCCTTGTAGTTTGAGAATGCTGCCTTGTGGTTATACAACTCTGCCTTGAGGTTTCAATTCATGCTCAGAACACTATATATGAGTTACATTATAGTTTGCAAGTGCCGCCTTGTGGTTTGAAAATGCTGCCATGTAGTTTGAGAATGCTGCCTTGTAGTTTGAGAATGCTGCCTTGTGGTTATACAACTCTGCCTTGAGGTTTCAATTTATGCTTAGAACACTATATATGAGTTACATTATAGTTTGCAAGTGCCGCCTTGTGGTTTGAGAATGCTGCCTTGTAGTTTGAGAATGCTGCCTTATGGTTATACAACTCTGCCTTGAGGTTGCAATTTATGCTAAGAACACTATATATGAGTTACATTATAGTTTGCAAGTGCCACCTTGTGGTTATACTACTCTGCCTTGAGGTTTCAATTTATGCTTAGAACACTATATATGAGTTACATTATAGTTTGCAAGTGCCACTTTGTGGTTTGAAAATGCTGCCATGTAGTTTGAGAATGCTGCCTTGTAGTTTGAGAATGCTGCCTTGTGGTTATACAACTCTGCCTTGAGGTTTCAATTTATGCTTAGAACACTATATATGAGTTGCATTATAGTTTGCAAGTGCCGCCTTGTGGTTTGAGAATACTGCCTTGTAGTTTGAGAATGCTGCCTTGTAGTTTGAGAATGCTGCCTTGTGGTTATACTACTCTGCCTTGTGGTTTTAATTATGCTTGGAACACTATATATGAGTTATATTATAGTTTGCAAGTACCGCCTTGTGGTTTGAGAATGCTGCCTTGTAGTTTGGGAATGCTGCCTTGTGGTTATACAACTCTGCCTTGAGGTTTCAATTTATGCTTAGAACACTATATATGAGTTACATTATAGTTTGCAAGTGCCGCCTTGTGGTTTGAGAATGCTGCCTTGTAGTTTGAGAATGCTGCCTTGTGGTTATACTACTCTGCCTTGAGGTTTCAATTTATGCTCAGAACATTATACATGAGTTGCAATCATTATAGTTTGCAAATGCCGCCTTGTAGTTTGAGAATGCTGCCTTGTAGTTCGAGAATGCTGCCTTGTGGTTATACTACTCTGTCTTGAGGTTTCAATTAATGGTTAGAACACTATATATGAGTTACATTATAGTTTGCAAGTGCCGCCTTGTGGTTATACTACTCTGCCTTGTGGTTTTAATTATGCTTAGAACACTATATATGAGTTATATTATAGTTTGCAAGTGCCGCCTTGTGGTTTGAGAATGCTGCTTTGTAGTTTGAGAATGCTGCCTTGTGGTTATACTACTCTGCCTTGTGGTTTTAATTATGCTTTGAACACTAGTATATGAGTTATATTATAGTTTGCAAGTGCCGCCTTGTAGTTTGAGAATGCTGCCTTGTAGTTTGGGAATGCTGCCTTGTGGTTTCAAGAATGCTTAGAACACTATATATGAGTTACATTATAGTGCCGCCTTGTGGTTTGAGAATATCCCCTTGTAGTTTGAAAATGTTGCATTGTACTGTAATACTCTGCCTTGAGGCTTCAATTTATGCATAGAACATTATATTTGAGTTGCAGTATAGTTTGCAAGTGCTGCCTTGTGGTTTGAGAATACTGCCTTGTAGTTTGAGAATGCTGCCTTGTAGTTTAAGAATGCTGCCTTGTGGTTATACTACTTTGCCTTGTGGTTTTAATTATGCTTGGAACACTATATATGATTTATATTATAGTTTGCAAGTGCCGCCTTGTGGTTTGAGAATGCTGCCTTGTAGTTTGAGAATGCTGCCTTGTGGTTATACAAATCTGCCTTGAGGTTTCAATTTAGGCTTAGAACACTATATATGAGTTACATTATAGTTAGCAAGTGCCGCCTTGTGGTTTGAGAATGCTGCCTTGTAGTTTGAGAATGCTGCCTTGTGGTTATACTACTCTGCCTTGAGGTTTCAATTTATGCTCAGAACATTATACATGAGTTGCATTATAGTTTGCAAATGCCGCCTTGTAGTTGTCTATCTGAAATGTACCTTATCATTTCTCACAGTGCGCCAGAAGTACGACTTTTATAGGTCCCTTACACATGCCTACATCGGACCTGGTAATCTGACATTATCTTCGTAAATGCTTGCTCGAAAATCGAAATTTCCTTGAAAAGTCCAGGGTTTGATGATGGGGTGGCACTTCATTAACTCGCTAAATATAGTTTTATACCAGTGGGACGAAATACAAGTATCAATCCTTTAAAGTTTGTCCGAGAGAGAAATCGAAAACAATAGCAATGGTAATACTAGTTATTTTTGTAATCTAGAAATTAAATCACAAAAGCTCAGTAACATTTGAAGTACAAAATCAATGTCGTGCATTATAAAAACAACAAGTCTGTCAACCACGGTTGTCGCCCGGTTATATTGTTGATGAATGAATTTGCTTACTTGATGAATTAAAATGTGCATCTGTTAAAAGTGTATTAGGTATCCGGGATTAGGTATATGTTCTCTAAAGTGATAAGAAAATATGTATGCGCAAGGGCTCATACGAATCAGAGGAATTATTAAAGTATTTCAATTAAACACTCATGAATATGTTGGTCTATCATGGCGGATTTTAACTAAGATATAAATGTACATTGGTTATTTATTAAGTTTCTACATAGTGTATGTTATCGCAAATTGTACTGTTGTGCGAAGAGCGTGCAAAGAGATTTCAATAATTAGTCACAACGCGTGCAAAGACTTTTGTTACAGTCTTTACACGTCTATACACTGTGTGTACCAAGAGGTGTAAAGGCGTGTCAAGAGTTGAATTCGTCGCGTGCCAAGAGGTGTCTAAACTAGGAACGCCTATACACGCGGCGTGTCAAGAGCCGTATCTAGACGTGTCAAGTTTTGGAATTCCATTTTTCACGCAGTGTTGGTCATTGTACAATTTTTTATTGATTAAACTCGGTATACTGACTATTAAAACAATTACAACGAAGAATACTTCCGATGGTGTCATTGTTTTATTTAGCGTGCGGGTGTAAAAACAAAATTGCGTAATTAGTTTGATTTAGAACTTTCGGGTCACGCAAATAGCTACGCGAGATGCATAGGGGGAAAATATTGACCAATCAAATGTTGTCCTTTTTGAGTGCTTTTTCAGCACATATTTGCGAACGTTCTGATTCAAAGAGCGAACCGCGAAAGGGAGAATTAAAAATTAGTTCAAATTAAATGTTTAATCGATAGTAAAATTCAAATTAGATAATAATGAATTGGATAAGATAAGGAAACAAGAAATGTGGATTTGAAATTAATATGTGCCTATTGAATGGGAAATATGATTACAAAATTAATATTAATTTGATGCGACCTTACCAGATAATTCATATTTGATGGCGGTCCAGGTTCAACTTGCGTACGCAGTCTATTCATTTCATCCAAGAGGATTTTTCTGATATCTTGTGCGCTCAAGTCTCCAGCATCCTGAATATGGTCTTGTCCATTGACACGAGTCAAAATCAAAAGTACGACAACCTCCAAAATTGTGCTTAAACAAAGAATGTTGAAGTAAAGTAAATACTGCACAAGTCATTAACATGACAAAACTACACCACCTATTTCAGTTGCTCACAATATTATGAGTCCAATCTTAAATCAGATTCGAATTTAACCCCACTCACTTTGAAGACCGTCGAGATCAATGATTCCCAGTTCTCTGAAGTTAGAAAAATAAGAATACCCGGGTGTTAATCCATAGATAATCCTTGAAAATTAGAAATACTTTTTTGGGGATTATCTATGGTGCAATCTTATAGTCAATACAATTTTTAGACAAAAAACTCAAGCGAAATTATATGAAAAAAAACTCCCTCGATTCATTCTACAAACAACTCGCAGTCCTTTATATTACATTGTATAGACAATATATATGTATAAATTGTTACAAAAAGGTTAATTGTCATCTGGGATTTCACCCACTAAAATAACATTCAAAGTTATACAATAAAGACTCACCTGATCATGCTGTTTTTTCCTCTTTAAAACACGAAACAATATTTTCAAACAAGTCTCACATTTATAAACCAGGGAGTACAATTGGTATTTGCATAAATCATACAAAAATTTAATGATTAGTATTTTATAGGAACTCGTGATGCCAGATAAAGCGCCTGCCTTTTTGCTTATCATTATGATATGAATATATATTATCTATTAAACACCCAGTATGTTAACAGTTTTTGCCGATACAATGATAATACTTAGACAATATTACAGCAGTTCCTACCGTACTTTTACAACGTTAATGGACAACAACAAAAGTGACAAGAAAGGATAGAGTTATCCTACGTTTACATGATGACCTTGACATCGACAAAATATAGCCACTTGGGTAATTCTATAGTGAAAATGAAAGCTTTTTCGTAGTGTTACTATGACCACATCCAAGTAAAAATCGAAGCAGTAAACATTTTGTTGTCTCAGAGTGCTCTACACGATATTAAAGTTTAAGAAAAGTATGTCTAGAAATATTTTTTAAATATTAGTGCCATGATGGTAGGTTTTTGCTCTCATTTTTACTCTCATTTCTATGATTGCCATGCCGGTAACTACAGTACAAGGCTATCCACTTAGTGGTAGATTTTTGTCTGTTTTTTTTTTAATTGAAATCAATTTAACATATTAGTGGTGTAACAACCCTGGCCTATATGTAACAGTGGAGTGATCAATAAAATGTTATTAAAGGAAGGAATACCTCTTGTGTTATGCCTAATTAATAAAAATACATAATAAGTAAGGTAAAGTTAAAATAATATATTTTATTTTACATGATTATTATTATTATTATGTTAAAAGGTGTAAGCAATAATTGTATTTATTAATGTAAACAAGTGGTTATCCTTTATGGATACCACCTGATGAAAAATAGTCCCTGTTATAAATGGCAAGTATCAAAAGTCATGGTCATGCCAAATGAATAAAAGTACAAAATAAGTCATCCTTTATGGATAAACTTATAAGGAAATGAATGGATCCAAGTTGAAATGATATCCTTTATGGATTTACATAACATAATCAAGTAGTTATAATTCGTAATAGATGTAAATAACTAGATCAAGTAATTGTCATCACTAATGGATGAACACAAATGAATGAAGTAGTTGTCATCCTTAATGGATGAATATAAAAAGGGCTAAGTTCGTGTCATCCTTAATGGATGAACAAAAGTGGACTAGGATTAAGTGTTTCTCGTCCTTGAAGGATGATTGTAAAATGACTAAGTAGTTATCATCCTTAATGGATGAGTGTAAAATGGTAAGTGCATGTCATCCTTAATGGATGAATGTAAAAGGGCTAAGTACATGTCATCCTTAATGGATGAATGTAAAATTACTAAGTACATGTTACTCCTAATGGATGAGCATAAGTGGACTATGTACATGTCATCCTTAATGGATGATCATAAGTGGACTATGTACATGTCATCCTTAATGGATGATCTCTAATGAATGAACATAAGTACATGTGAAATGAACGAACATAAGTACATGTGAAATGAACGAACATAAGTACATGTGAAATGAACGAAGTAAAATAATCACTAGTGATAATAGCGGTTTAAAATATGTGTGTTCTACAGTATGATATGATCATGTTGAACTAAATATGTACAGAAATTGTTATGTTTGAGTAGAAACTAAACCATTTATATTGAAGTTTCTTAAAAGTAAAAGTTTTCTCAAAATGTGTCCAATAAGAAATTGTGGTAAAGGAGTGATATTAATTTTCCCAATAGATGTCCAGTAAAAATGGCCGAGAGAAATGTTGTAATAAATTATCCAATAGATGGCCAGTAAAAATGGCGGGGATTTGAAATTATACCAAATAATTCCCTTGTTAAAGAGCTTATAGAACTGGCGGTAATTTGAAATGATACCAGAATTTACTCAATAGGTGGCTAATAAAAGTGGCTGGAGTTTGAAATGTTACAAAATTTCCCTTATAAAATGACTAACAAATATGGCGGGAACTTGAAATGGTCCCAGACTTTACCCAATAGATGGCTAATAAAAATGGCGGGAACTTGAAATGGTCCCAGATTTTACTCAATAAATGGCTGATAAAAATGGCGGGAAAATGAAATTGTACCAAATTTCCAAAGAATTATAAATGCCATAAAAATTCAGTTACCATAAAACGTGGCTGATGAAAGTGGTCAATAACACCTTAGGAATATGACATATTACCATCCCTGTTTACTCAATAACAATTGTAAATGTTAGATGAACGTTCTCCTTTCCAAAAATATGAGTAATTTTCCATCCCAAAACGGTGAATTCCCATGTCTAATGTGAAAGGATTTCCAACCAAAACATGAGGGTTTTATCTATAAAATGTACCCATAATGAAGGAATTTATCCACAAAAACACAACTCAACTCACTGCAAGGAATTTCTCCCCAAAAATTATAAGGCTTTTACCCATAAGCTTTTGAAATAATACGTCCATAAAAACAGTAAAGATTTGTACCCTCAAACATGATTGACAAAGCAGGTAAAGTTTTCCCGCCAAAAAGGTGTAATTGCCCGCCAAAGGGTAGTATTTTCCCGCCAAAAACCATAATTACCCGCCAAAAGGCATAATTACCCGCCAGAAGGCATAATAAAACATAGGCTTGAAATAGAACCTGAAAACCTCTCGATAAAATGGTTTATTTATAATGACCAAACACTGCCTAAGCACCTGAACACTGCAGCCGAAAATGTATTCAAAGTGATAAATGACCTCCTATCTAAGAAATATGAGTATAAATAGAAGGGGGAGTATACTTGCAACGTGGTATAATGAATTGAATAAAATACTGGGTTATAAAATTGTATGCAATTTGAAATGGTAGACTCCAAACGCTAGAAATTCCAATGATTTTCTAAATGAAGTTCACATTACGTAGATGACCATAAATAAATGAAGTAACTATGAAGCCACCGAATGTATGAAAGAATGTAATTATTTAGGCCTACCCAAGTTTCAGCTGTTGAAGTTGAAGCCATGATGGGAGCACGTCCGTCCCTCAGCAAGTTGCAAATATACTACCTCGAACTATGTTCGCGGGCTCATGATCATGTGATCTTCAATCTCGAGTCTCACGAGATTTGAAACGAGATTTTAAACGAGACCGGAAGTATTTTAACCAAGGATTTTAAAAAAAACATTAGCTTCTTCCGTAAGTAGAATATAAAGTAAAATATCGACCAGGTCCCTTTGCCATACTGGCGATACAATACAAATGTCGGGCCCCTGGCCGCTACATTACTCCCCTAAAAAATGAAGTCTGACCCAGACTTACCATATATATAATATAAATATATGCATAATATTTAATGTTAAACAATATTCAATGTTCAATAATATTCATGCCAATGTTACAATGTTTCTTACCACACATAGAGTTTCAGCATATCAGCATCCATGATAATTAATAATCCTCAACACACTGAGGTTTTATTACAGTTAGTGAATTCTGCATCCATTATAATTATCCTCAACACACTGAGGTTATTAGTAAGATCTGTATCCATAATACTATTGTTCCTCAACACACTGAGGTTTAAATAACAATAGTGAAGTCTTGCAAGAAATAATAGCCCTGTAAATAAAGAATTTGCATAAATGTACATCTCAATTTGATACATGTCCTCTTCTGCGAATCTCTGGCGTCTGTTTGTCATCAATAGTAGGAACGTCTCCAGCAGCAGCTCCTCCTCTTCTTGTTAGGCATCCGCTGCTCCATCACACAATGCTAGGAATACGTTGATACAGTATATGGCTCCAATAGGTCTCTTCAGCTGCCAATCCACTTGTCCAAGAATACATCATAATAGTCTATAGAAACAATGGAGTCAAAATTAATGGTACGGTAAAGGTGGTCAGTTGATCCTCTCTAAAGTGGGATTCCTCAAGGGTTTTCCATCTGAGCACAGTTCTATGAGTGACCTGCGGTCCCAAAGTGGCAAGGTCAAACAACTGTCTTGCTCCCATCATGCTCGAGGCTTTTCCATCTGAGCACAGTTCTATGAGTGACCTGCGGTCCCAAAGTGGCAAGGTCAAACAACTGTCTCGCTCCTATTTCCATCTGAGCATTCCTCTTGTGAGTGACCTACGATCCCATATAGTAAGGTCAAACAACTGTCCGCTCCCATCACTGACATATCCAAGACCTTATGTCCTCTAACAACAGTAGAGAGTGATCTGTTCATCCTCAAGGCTTTACCATCTGAGCATTCCTCTTGTGAATGACCTACGGGCTAATATAGTAAGGTCAAACAACTGTCCGCTCCCATCACTGACCAGACCAGGACTATGTCCCATGTTAGTCCAATCTTGACTTAGAACCATCTGGATGTCTGCTTCAAGGGTTGGGAGAGTGTTTTATATCATTCTCCAAATGTAACGGGATCGTTGTATCCACCATGACTGACTGTAGCCCCAAGTTAGCTACTCTCAAGGCTTTAACAAGCATGGTGCTCCCGAAATTTGTAGAATGATTATAGGTGGGAATCAGCACCTTGGTGTAATCCGCACGGTCTCCTGTACCACCAATCTGCCTGCAGTTTGGCTGTAACTCCTTTCCAGTAGGCATTCCAAATGTGTCTCCCTCTAGAGTAAAAATTTATTTTTGACACACAGTGTTCCCTAAAGTTCGAAGGACTTTGTTCCATCGACTAAGTGTATAGCATTGTTTCCCTATGGGGGTGTTTATGGACAGAGGTTCCGATCCTCTTAGCAGTTTCCTCAGATATGATGCTTATCTGGGAACCAGTGTCCACTAAAGCAGTATAAACACCCAATAATCAAATTCAGGTTATTGGCACCAGATTTCCTGACGGTATGTTCATTAGGGTACGAAGCCATATCATAGGGTCTTGTAGTATCTGAAAAAAAAATCTAGTCCCATAATCAGCTGTTTCCTCATTGACTCTAGCAGAGCTCCTCGTAGTTGTGGTTTCCACTACTGCAAGCGGAGTTGCCTGAGACATAAATGAAGTCCATACTGGGTTATTGGGACCGGAAGATTGAACCACTGAAGGTTCATCAGTTCCCTCCTGATTTCTACCAATAGATTTCCCGTTAGTATAGAGATGTTTGTGCATCTCTCCACCTTCTTGAAATCTTGGGCGGTTGTCAGGGTACCACTGAATGAAAGGATTGGAAGAAGTGACTGGTGTCACAGGCGAAATATCAAATCTCCCTGTCAGCCCAGTCCTGGTTACTCCTGAAGCCATCGTCAAGTCGCCTATGCCATCGGGTTGTGGATCATCATCGATTACAAAAATGGGGTTGACCAATTTCATGTCTCCACCATATTGGGTTGTATCCTCAGGTCGAATTGGTTCAATTAGGTCGACATCATAGTCACTCTTGTTAGAATTATCCTGCGTTAACTAAATTTATACCATGGTTATATTAAACATGCTTTTATAAATGTTAATATTATCTTATATGAGACAGAGTATTATATATGACAATAACTACATTATATGTGGCTTGTCCCATCGGGTCACAGCATCACAGCAAGGTTGACATCCTGGCAAGGGCTACTTAAGATAACTAATTGTACATCATTAAACATTGAACACATATACATAAATCAAACTGTTACTTTATGTTAGCCAGAGCTTTAAAAATTAAATAAGAATATAAGTGGACATGACTAAGCACATTTAACAAAACGTTAGATTATCCCACATCTGACACCAATTGTAACAACCCTGGCCTATATGTAACAGTGGAGTGATCAATAAAATGTTATTAAAGGAAGGAATACCTCTTGTGTTATGCCTAATTAATAAAAATACATAATAAGTAAGGTAAAGTTAAAATAATATATTTTATTTTACATGATTATTATTATTATTATATTAAAAGGTGTTAGCAATAATTGTATTTATTAATGTAAACAAGTGGTTATCCTTTATGGATACCACCTGATGAAAAATAGTCCCTGTTATAAATGGCAAGTATCAAAAGTCATGGTCATGCCAAATGAATAAAAGTACAAAATAAGTCATCCTTTATGGATAAACTTATAAGGAAATGAATGGATCCAAGTTGAAATGATATCCTTTATGGATTTACATAACATAATCAAGTAGTTATAATTCGTAATAGATGTAAATAACTAGATCAAGTAATTGTCATCACTAATGGATGAACACAAATGAATGAAGTAGTTGTCATCCTTAATGGATGAATATAAAAAGGGCTAAGTTCGTGTCATCCTTAATGGATGAACAAAAGTGGACTAGGATTAAGTGTTTCTCGTCCTTGAAGGATGATTGTAAAATGACTAAGTAGTTATCATCCTTAATGGATGAGTGTAAAATGGTAAGTGCATGTCATCCTTAATGGATGAATGTAAAAGGGCTAAGTGCATGTCATCCTTAATGGATGAATGTAAAATTACTAAGTACATGTTACTCCTAATGGATGAGCATAAGTGGACTATGTACATGTCATCCTTAATGGATGATCATAAGTGGACTATGTACATGTCATCCTTAATGGATGATCTCTAATGAATGAACATAAGTACATGTGAAATGAACGAACATAAGTACATGTGAAATGAACGAACATAAGCAGGGGCGTAGGAAGGTGTAAATTCAACACTACGCCAAAAATATGAAACTATTCTGTCAAAACTTCAATATCAAAACGCCTATTTTATGCTCGTAAAACGTTTTTGACATTTTTGACCATTTTGACCTTAATAAGGTCAATGAAGGTCAAATCTCAAATCTAAAGTTAGATTTGAACTTATGATATCTTGTAGATGATTTTGAAAAAATGGTCAATTTGAAGCAAGTTGAAAAATACCTTTTTTGACCGTGAAAATCTTTAATGAAAAGTCAAATTTGAACTTCTCAAAACTTCAGTCCAAACAGTATTTGTTAAGTTATTGGAATGTTTAAGAATGTGTTACAGACGCCAACTGCCGACCGCCAACCGCAACCCGCCGATCACCAACCGCCGTCAAAAAAACGAGACCACCCCAATATGTCACCACTTTCTGGTGGTGACATAATTAGAAACAGGGTAACTTTCCATTCTGATACACATCGCATCTAAAAAAAACTGTCTGTGCAAGAAGAGAGGGCCATGGTATTCCATAATGGTAAGTTTCAATATTTTACGAATTAAATTTTTCGAAAAGTGTCATTTATCTGTGGCTCAACTTAGAAATATAACAGAGGCACAAAAACCCTGCAAAAGAGTACTGTTGAAAAAATCGAGTATATTACTCAGTATATGGTATGATCTTTAGCCTAATTATTAGTTAAGTGTGCTCGAGATTACTTTTACAATTTATGAATGAGAAAATATGACTAAAGAACATGGGAAATTTAATAATCCTTCTTTTTCTCACTTTTCAACACTACGCACTGGCGTTTTGGCGTACATTGTTCCTACGCCACTGATAAGTACATGTGAAATGAACGAAGTAAAATAATCACTAGTGATAATAGCGGTTTAAAATATGTGTGTTCTACAGTATGATATGATCATGTTGAACTAAATATGTACAGAAATTGTTATGTTTGAGTAGAAACTAAACCATTTATATTGAAGTTTCTTAAAAGTAAAAGTTTTCTCAAAATGTGTCCAATAAGAAATTGTGGTAAAGGAGTGATATTAATTTTCCCAATAGATGTCCAGTAAAAATGGCCGAGAGAAATGTTGTAATAAATTATCCAATAGATGGCCAGTAAAAATGGCGGGGATTTGAAATTATACCAAATAATTCCCTTGTTAAAGAGCTTATAGAACTGGCGGTAATTTGAAATGATACCAGAATTTACTCAATAGGTGGCTAATAAAAGTGGCTGGAGTTTGAAATGTTACAAAATTTCTCTTATAAAATGACTAACAAATATGGCGGGAACTTGAAATGGTCCCAGACTTTACCCAATAGATGGCTAATAAAAATGGCGGGAACTTGAAATGGTCCCAGATTTTACTCAATAAATGGCTGATAAAAATGGCGGGAAAATGAAATTGTACCAAATTTCCAAAGAATTATAAATGCCATAAAAATTCAGTTACCATAAAACGTGGCTGATGAAAGTGGTCAATAACACCTTAGGAATATGACATATTACCATCCCTGTTTACTCAATAACAATTGTAAATGTTAGATGAACGTTTTCCCTTTCCAAAAATATGAGTAATTTTCCATCCCAAAACGGTGAATTCCCATGTCTAATGTGAAAGGATTTCCAACCAAAACATGAGGGTTTTATCTATAAAATGTACCCATAATGAAGGAATTTATCCACAAAAACACAACTCAACTCACTGCAAGGAATTTCTCCCCAAAAATTATAAGGCTTTTACCCATAAGCTTTTGAAATAATACGTCCATAAAAACAGTAAAGATTTGTACCCTCAAACATGATTGACAAAGCAGGTAAAGTTTTCCCGCCAAAAAGGTGTAATTGCCCGCCAAAGGGTAGTATTTTCCCGCCAAAAACCATAATTACCCGCCAAAAGGCATAATTACCCGCCAGAAGGCATAATAAAACATAGGCTTGAAATAGAACCTGAAAACCTCTCGATAAAATGGTTTATTTATAATGACCAAACACTGCCTAAGCACCTGAACACTGCAGCCGAAAATGTATTCAAAGTGATAAATGACCTCCTATCTAAGAAATATGAGTATAAATAGAAGGGGGAGTATACTTGCAACGTGGTATAATGAATTGAATAAAATACTGGGTTATAAAATTGTATGCAATTTGAAATGGTAGACTCCAAACGCTAGAAATTCCAATAATTTTCTAAATGAAGTTCACATTACGTAGATGACCATAAATAAATGAAGTAACTATGAAGCCACCGAATGTATGAAAGAATGTAATTATTTAGGCCTACCCAAGTTTCAGCTGTTGAAGTTGAAGCCATGATGGGAGCACGTCCGTCCCTCAGCAAGTTGCAAATATACTTCCTCGAACTATGTTCGCGGGCTCATGATCATGTGATCTTCAATCTCGAGTCTCACGAGATTTGAAACGAGATTTTAAACGAGACCGGAAGTATTTTAACCAAGGATTTTAAAAAAAACATTAGCTTCTTCCGTAAGTAGAATATAAAGTAAAATATCGACCAGGTCCCTTTGCCATACTGGCGATACAATACAAATGTCGGGCCCCTGGCCGCTACAGTGGCTATGACCAAGTCGTTGGGGCAAGTTTGGTGAAAAGCACCTCGGAACTGAGTCAGATGTTTGTAAAACTACAACCCTTGATTTTTTCAGTTGAATTCTAGCTTGTTTAAGATAATGTTTGAGTAATTGGAGCCAAGCCAGATGTTTGTGAATTGCATCCTTTGTTTTTTCAGTTGAATTCTAGCCTGATTGAGATAATGTTCGAGTAAATAGTGGAACCAAGCCAGATGTTTTTGAAACTACAACCCAAGAGTTTTTCAGTTGAATTCTTGCCTGTTTAAGATAATGTTCGAGTAAATAGTGGCACTAAACCAGATGTTTGTGAAACTACATCCTTTGTTTTTTCGGTTGAATTCTAGCCTGTTTAAGATAATTTTTAAGTAAAATATAAATGCATCGAGAATGGAAATTTCTAAACGATAACACACGAATTTGAATTTTAGTGTAATAACCCTCTTCTTTCCTGGAATAAAATTAGCGTTAATATAAAACAGACTGCAAAAAGGACGATATAGGCATGTTTTATGCACATTTTATTCAAAACGTAGAATACATTATAAGATGTAATAATTTTTGTACCCTAAATGCCTTTTCTCGATAGCCTGGAGACTTTTCACGCCACAACGTGCATTTTGTTAATTTTAACCAGTTTGAATAATTCGAATTGGAATTGTACAATACAATATGATACACAATGCAAACACGGGGCTTTTTTCGATAATTGCCATGTCGAAACTGAAGGCATTATATATTTTTGAACAAGAAGAATAAGAAACAAATTGTTTTTCATGGTTTCGTCAGTGGCACCATTGTCCGCATGTTGTCCTCTTGCTATACTAGTTGTACAAAACCAAATCATATTTCATGATTTCTTCGGTGGAACCATTGTTCCCATATTGTCCTTTTGCAATTTATACAAGAAACAAATCAAAATTTAGTCAGTGGTACTATTGTCTCCATGTTGTCCCTTTGCTCATAGACAAGAAACAAATCATATTTCAAAATTTAGTCAGTGGTACTATTGTCCCCATGATGTCCCTTTGCTCATAGACAAGAAACAAATCATATTTCAAAATTTAGTCAGTGGTACTATTGTCCCAATGTCGTCCCTTTGCTCATAGACAAGAAACAAATCATATTTCAAAAATTAGTCAGTGGTACTATTGTCCCCATGATGTCCCTTTGCTCATAGACAAGAAACAAATCATATTTCAAAATTTAGTCAGTGGTACTATTGTCCCCATGTTGTCCCTTTGCTCATAGACAAGAAACAAATCATATGAGCCAGGCCATAGGAAAAGGGGTCTTATCACAGATTTTTTCAATATTCTGATTGTTTGTTTATCTTAAAAAGCACAAAGAGGCCTTTCAAATGAGCCATGGCTTGTGTCTTAACAATTTTTCCTTGTATACTAGTATATAAACCAATAAGTCGGATTTGAATTTAGCACATTTTCCTATAAATCTTGGTCACATTTTTGGCTCTGTAGCACAATTTCAATTTTTGTGATAAGACCGGTTTTCCTAAGGCCAGGCTCATATTTCAAAATTTAGTCAGTGGTTCTATTGTCACCATGTTGTCCTCTTGCAATTTGTACAAGAAACAAATCATATTCCAAAATTTAGTCAGTAGTACTATTGTCCCCATGTTGTCCCCATTTGCTCATAGACAAGAAACAAATCACATTTCATGATTTCGTCAGTGGCACCATTTTCCCCATGATGTAATTTTGCTAATTGTACAAAAACAAATCATATTTCATGATTTCATCAGTGGAACCATTGTCCCGATGTTTTCCTTTTACTAATTGTTCAAGAATCAAATCACATTTCATTATTTCCTCGGTGGTAATATTGTCCACATGTTGTCCTTTTGCAAATCGTAAGAAACAAATCATATTTCAAGATTTCGTCAGTGGCACTATTATCCCTATGTTGTCCTTTTGCTATTGAAACAAACCATATTTCATAATTTCGCCGTGGCACTATTGTCCCCATGTTGCCCTTATGCTATGGTTTTGTCAGTGGCAACGTTGTCCCATAATAGGGGGTTTCCATTGAGAACTGGCACCCTATGTAGTTATTTGATTCATTTCATAATTAAAACTGGCTTTTAAAACGGATATGTTAACATACCTCTTTTCAGACAACTTTCAGTTTCCTACTCCAAGACTGGCAATGGGAAATCTCGAAATTAGAAATCTCATCATTTCATTTGATTTATCAACATTTTGCTATAAGCCTAACAATATTGGAATTTAATACATATGGAGCTTGATATATGATTGTAATTGGGAATATCTCAGGGTCAATATAATATGTCTGCTCACATGGGCTTGACTTCCAAATGAAATATGTATTAGCAAAGGGGCAATCAAAATAGCCTGAACTGACGACAGGATGATTTCTCTATTCTTATCCTATACAATCTAGTTGAAAGTCCAAGGTTAACGCGAGCGAGCCAGCCGTCGAAGATTTTGAGGCGTCAAAAAGTTGGATAATACAGCTAGGGTGGTCCAAAAATGGGACACTACTGATATTTCAAAAATGGATACTGATTTTCTTGATGAAAACATGTCATATTATATACCAGTGGAGAGGGAATTTACTTATCTTTAATTTGGTATATCATAAGTTCAAATTAATTTTAATGTCTGTCAACCAGCCTCCATAATGAATTATGTCATTTTCATTTCAAAACGCTTTCTCCAAAACTTGCCACTTCTCAACAATTCTATCCCTAATAAGGGACTGAGTAGATGTAAGGGGTTCACGATGAACCAATTCTGTTAGTTCTCACAATATGTTGTCGTCGCAGACATTGATATCGGATGATAAAATTACTGTATTGTTTTTGGACCATTCTTATATGAGCTCATATTCGAATCATTACATTTTCCAACAAGATTGGGCACCAAGCAATAGCTAGATCCCACAAGAGTGTCAAATGGTTAAATAAAAATGTGCCTAGATTCATCCCCCTTAATCATTGCCTTCCACCAATCACCCAACATCTGCGACAACCATGTATGGGGAGAACTAAGAGAATTAGTGTTCCATGAATCCTTGACATCTTTCCAGTCCCTGAAGGACAGAATTGTTGAGAAGTGAAATACATTGGGTCAACAGCATATCAATGATGCTATTGACCAGTTTAGGCCAAAATTGAGGGCTACAATTGATCATAATGGTGGACATATTGGACGTCTGTTCATGTAAATAAAGTTGACAATAAAACTTGGTTTCTACAAGTTTTGGGAAACATGTTTTGACTATGGAAATGACGTCATGTATATAATGGACGCTGGTTGACAGACATTTATAATAGTAGTTGTTAATTGGGGGCTTTCAATCCTCGTTAATACAGAACCCTATGGGAGGTGGTTATTGTCGAATAGGTGGGTAATAAAGGGTATTCCCCGTTTTCCTCAACTACGTCATCGAGGGGATTTCCATATTTCACCAATCTGGTTTAATATGGTTTTATGTTTTATAACCATGGGTATTCCCCGTTTTCTTCAACTACGTCATCGAGGGGATTTCCATATTTCACCAATCTGGTTTAATCCGGTTTTATGTTTTATAACCATTTTGTATAAAAGAATGCAGATTTTTAACTAGGGGTCAACTCGAGTTATTAGGAGTGTAATTAAGGATATTCTTTTCGTTTTTTAGAAAACTTTGATAAAAAACAACATTATGTGATAAATGTTAATCAGTGTATCAGGGCATTTAATATGATGATGGTATAATAGGGAGATTATATGGATTATACAAGTTTATACTTGTAATTCAGAATAGTATGATTTTACTTTTTACAATCTCTCTCCTTATTCTTATGGTTGAATCTCCCTGGTATTTTGACATCACCACAGTGTGACTTAAACATAACACATTCATTAAAGTATATATTTATATATTTTATACTTTTATTTACATAAAATATCAAAGACTATACATAAACATTTTATAATTACAATGGTGTTATGTCAGAATCTTTCAACCATGAATCAAACTTCTCAGGCCAACATTTCCATCGAACAAAATGTTCCTTTTGGCCTCTCCTTGTTCTAGTTTTTAAAATTTTCTCAACTTTCCACAATTTATCTTCATCAATATGTACCCTTTGAAGCTCTGGTTGATAGAATGTCCCAGTGATCTCGTCACCATTATAATCTTTTAAACGATAGATTGGTAATCCTTGTCTGATAAATCTACTGGCTACTTTGAATATTTCACCTGTCCATTGCTCATCATATTCTCGACTAAATATAGATCTTTCTTGGGTGATTCTTACCAATGCTCCAATGGGAAACTTGAAAATTTGATTTGATTTAGTTTTTACAACAACTTTAGGATAATACATTCGCCACCAAATAGTCATTTCATCATTTTTATTTACATCATTAGGGGCCATATTTATCCCCCTATGCCAAGTGTCATTGTAGCTATTTACAAAACTCTGCATTTTGTCTACAAATCTATAATTTTGTTTATATGTTACATATCGTTTGATTTTAGTGCGAATAGTCTTAATAAGTCTCTCTGCATAATTTGCTTTTGGGGAATTTTGTGTCACAAAATGTCTTACACCCCATTCTTTGAATAGTCTCTGTGTAGTATGGGCTTTGAACTCTTGACCTTTATCAGATCTTATAACTTCAGGTTGTCTGCCTTCTTTAAATATATCATCAAACGCAGCAGCTACCGTTTGTCCTCTCTTGTCTTTCAGAGCTCTCAGCCATGCAAAGCGCGACATAATGTCAATGACAACTAATATATATCTGTATTTGTCATTCCATTTAGCCATGTTGGATACATCCATCAAATCAGCATCCCATTGCTGGTCAATGTGAGACATATAGACTTTATTTCGACGGAATTTCTGTTGGTATGGTCTTTGTAAGCTATAGGCTTCTTGGTTGTCTAACCATTTTTTCACTCTATAACGTGAAATGTCCAATCCCTGCTCTTGTGCAGCTCGGTACAGTTTTTCTGGACCGCTGAAACTAGCAGCATTGTGAGAATGGAAATAAATATTCGCCAGCTGATCCTTCCAGGACATCATTCCTCATTGAAAACTCTTTTTATTATGATGATAAGTAGTTTGTTCACAGTTTATATTTGTGGTGATTATTCATTGTCTGAATCAGTCTCTCCATCAGATTCTGCTTCACTATTTGACCTATCATTTGATTCATCTCCAGAGTCTTGGCTAAACAGTTCATCAAATTCATGTTTGTACTTGGACAACACCCTCATAATAGCGACTTTCTCTGATACATCATTTGAGAGCCTCTTTTGAATAGCATCCATGATCTTTCTATGCATTGTACTCTCTTCAATGTGTATATAGAGCTTGATGAAATGTCTGTATTTATCCAAGAATTGATTAATATCCCGAGTCTTTAGTTTTGCTTCTGCTTTTTCTACTGCTTCCTGTTCTGTTAAACCATTGTTAAAATACTTATTAACTTTACTCTGAAAGTCTTTTTCATTGTCTTTTTTTGCATTCGCTTTAAAATAGAGATAAGTACTGTTTTCTCTTATATCTTCATCATCTTCAGCTGCACTTTCATTATCATCACTATCATCATCACTATCGCCAAGAGATTCCCACTTGGTTGAATGGTTAGAATTTTCTACATCATTTTCTGAATCAATCTTTATCTTTTTAATAGCTGGCAACTCATTCTGTTCTGGACACCATTTTTGTATATGTCTTTGCAGATCATGAAGACTCTCAAAGACAACACCACAATCATCACAAGATACCATGTTGTCTTCTCTATTGCAATGATCCAAATGAGGAAAACCCAGAGGGATACTGCTATTTATTTCAGTTGAAGTTTGTAGCACTATGTCATCATCAACATGCTTTTTTATTGGTTGGATTACGTGAGAATAGTCTTCTGCTTTATCATCAGCAAATGTAAATGCGTTCGGTTTCAACCGCTCATGCTCTGGTGTCTCTTGCTTTAAATCCAATAGTAGATAACCATAGGGTACATTAGTAGCATTGTTGTATGCTCTCAGAAGTTTTCCACCACTACCTGGATACATCTGCCTTGATAAATGTGCCACCTGCTGACGATCTCTTGGATTATTGAATAGAATCAAATAGTGTGAGTTCAGACTCATTGTTCTGTTTTCCTTTCCTTGATGGTACATGTTTTGCATGAGACAAATCACAGATAAATTCCGATGGTGGCTTCCTTTTGTATAAAGATCAGAAATGCGTTCATCTTTAGTCGCTGATGTCATGAGGTCATCTAAGACAAGGAGATTGGGTGTGGTCATATTGAGGAATCTCGGGTTGTCTAATTCATCAGGTATTCCATGAATGAACTCTAAACCAGGATAGCTCTTCATTTCTTCATAAGTTGGTTGCCATTGGCCGTAGCACCAAATGATTCTCTTGGGAGTTGGGGTTATGTATTTTCCTACATGTTTAATTAGCTTCTTCATCAACCACGTTTTGCCTGACGATGTTGGACCAGCTGCAATCAAAGTGAATGGATGTTTTAATACAATATCTGACTTAACATCTCTGACATCGTCATTATAAGTTCTATGGAGTTGATTCATATGTCTGCTCAAATTATCCTTTCTTGTGAAGTCCATATTACATTTTAAGCAAGTAAAAGACATGTTGCTCCTTCAAGATCTTATTTTAGAATGAACATAATCTAGAACACCTGGGCTTAAATTTACATATTTTCATCCTGTAATCTGATTGATTCAATAAATCAGCATCAACTTATCAAAATGGCTATACCAGTGAGAATATGATTGTGATGAAGAGGGGAGGAGGAGGAGGAGGGGGAGGAGGAGGAGGGAAAGAATGAGAGGAGGTATAAGAGGAGTACAACGAGTAGAGAAGATGGAAAGATGAGTATATTGTATTCTCACATTTGAATTCTGTAATGTCCATGTGCAAGTGTACCAACTCCATCATCAAGAATAAAGCGTTTGTCATCATAGGGGTTGAGGCCAATCTTGTTTAATTCCACCATAAAGATGTCATGTTTAAATGACCTAAATTGTTTCATTGATGCCATTTTTAATTGTCTCTCCAGAATAGCATTTCGATAGTCATCGTGGGTGATGCTATTCTTTACCACTGATTTGCTGATACCCTTTGCTGTTTTCTTGACTACATCTCCCACAAAACAGGATCTTAAGAGGTTCTGGACAAATCATTTGATTCTGGACTTGACATATTTTTTTCCAACGAAATCACATCCAAGGGTTGAATTTTTATTGGATATTTAGAGAGCGAGTCCTGTATTGATTTCAATAAAAAGGTTAAAATAGAACGCTATTTGAGAGTTAATCTTATACTTTCATTACATTGATAAATTAAGGCAAATTCTGAAAAATTTTAAAGTGCATTTTTTATGAAATATTATCCAAGTATTTAGATGAAACGGTCTTATTTAAATACAAATCATAACATGATGATATTTTTTCATAAAATATTTCTTCAAGAAATTCAATTGAAGGCTCAAGATAAAACGAGCTAATTTAGGTGAAAACCCTTACATGATGATGTGTTTTCATGACTTCTTTCATAAAATTCCATCAAGGGGTGAAAATAAAATGATCGAATTTAAGTGATTTAAGGATCACGAGGATAGGTTTTCTTGGATATTTTCTATGAAATCCCATCCAGTGGTCAAGGTAAAATTTTTATTTGGTATATTTGGTCACGTGTTCGAACCCATAGAACCATATAGGAACGTCATTTTGAATGTTACGTGATAAATCCATATAAGGCTTTTAGAACAATGTGGGGAAAGATGAGGGGAAACCCCTGACACCTGTTCACGATTTTATCCGAACGTTCATCGGATCATTTCGGTTTTTATGCACTTCATTATTTTACCGAAGTTTGCCGATTCGATTCGTCGTATTTCGGAATATTGGGGACAATTTTATACTCCATTGGGAGTATTTTTAATCTACTTCTTATTACGAAGATTCCCGAACCTTGTTCGGATTAATCCGGATTTTCTGACCTACTTCATCTACCGAGATTTAACGAGTTTACATTCGGCTCATTTCGGAATCCTGGTGACAATTTTATACTCCATTGGAGTATTTTTGATCTACTTCTTATGACGAAGATTTCCGAACCTTGTTCGGATTAATCCGGATTTTCTGACCTACTTCATCTACCGAGATTTAACGAGTTTACATTCGTCTCATTTCGGAATCCTGGTGACAATTTTATACTCCATTGGAGTATTTTTGATCTACTTTTTCTGGATTTTGCCCTACTTATTATATCTTTACAACAAGCAAATCAAAAAATTCGCCATGAACGGGTCTCGATCGACTAACCTAGAGCATGGAAGCTATGCACGTTAGCCATGAGGCTAACGTGCATCCGATACGAAAGGATAAAAGTATTATATATTTATACCGAGCGTCAATTCAAAATGATCTTCACTTTTGACTGCACGTAAATACAACTCGTCAGTTGTATCCAGAATAGATGAACGCCTATGGTACTAGTGAATAACCAAGTCCCAGGCGAGTGGTTCGCACCCCACCGTGATATGTTATTTTTGCTTTTTTAATACGACAGAAAGGAGCAAGGTCACTGGCATGTAGCGGTCCTGATATCGATACATTCTACACGCAATAAAACCAGATACCTGCGTGTGATTAAAACTACATGTTAGAGCGTCGATATCCTACAAATCCTATTTTTTCATAAAAATATTTTTTCATGAAATCCAATCGAAGGGTGAAGATAAAACGATCTTTTAGGTAAAACAGCTTTACATGATCTGGTGATGTGTTTTCATAACTTTTTTCATAAAAGACCATTCTCGGTTTGGAGAACAAAGTTCGTCACTCTAATTGAGCGTTATCCCTGCTTCGGACAAATTTGATTTTTTTACATAATATAGATTTGAATGTCTTCTTTTGAATAGTCATAGTTTAATTTGGGTAATATTTCTAGATTTTTCATATAACAGGATCTTAAGAGGTTCTGGACAAATCATTTGATTCTGGACTTGTCATATTTTTTTTTCAACGAAATCACATCCAAGGGTTGAATTTTTATTAGCTATTTAGAGAGTGAGTCCTGCCTAGTATTAATTTCAATAAAAAAGTTAAAATAGAACCCTATTTGAGAGCCAATCTAATACTTACATTACATTGATAAATTAAGGCAAATCCTGAAATATTTTTAAAGTGCATTTTTTTATGAAATATTATCCAGCAAGTATTTAAATGAAACGGTCTTATTTAAATACAAATCATAACATGATATTTTTCATGAAACATTTTTCAATGAAATTCAATTGAAGGGTCAAGATAAAACGAGCTAATTTAGGTGAAAACCCTTACATGATGATGTGTTTTCATAACTTCTTTCATAAAATTCCATCAAGGGGTGAAGATAAAATGATCGAATTTAAGTGATTTAAGGATCACGAGAATATGTTTTCTTTGATATTTTCTATGAAATCCCATCCAATGGTCAAGGTAAAATTTTGATTTTGATTTTGATTTGGTCACGTGTTCGAAAGATCCATATAAGGCCCATAGAACCATATAGGAACGTCATTTTGAATGTCACGTGATAGATCCATATAAGGCTTTTGGAACCATTTATGGAAAGATGAGGGAAGCCCCTGACACCTGTTTCACGATTTTTATGCACTTCATTATTGTACCGAAGTTTGCCGATTCGATTCGTCGTATTTCGGAATCCTGGTGACAATTTTATACTCCATTGGAGTATTTTTGACCTACTTCTTATGACGGAAATTCCCGAACCTTGTTCGGATTAATCCGGATTTTCTGACCTACCTTATCTACCGAGATTTCACGAGTTAACATTCGTCTCATTCCGGAATCCTGGTGACAATTTTATACTCCATTGGAGTATTTTTGATCTACTTTTTCTGGATTTTGCCCTACTTATTATATCTTGACAAGCAAATCAAAAAGTTCGACATGAACGGGTCTCGATCAACAAACCTAGACTATGGAAGCCAGGCACGCTAACCATTAGGCCAACGAGCTACCGATATGAAAGAACAAAAGTATTATATATTTATACCGAGCGTCAATTCAAAATGATCCTCACTTTTGTCTCCACTTAAATACGACTCGTTAGTTGTATCCAGAATAGTAGAACGCCTATGGCGCTAGTGAATAACCAAGTCCCAGGTGAGTGGTTCGTATCCCTCCGTGATATACTATTTTTGTTTTATTAAATACGACAGAAGGGAGCAAGGTGTAGGTTGAAAACAAGACGTTAGTTTGTTTCAAAACAGTTTGGAAACATTAATCTCTGATAATTTAAGGTTTTCCACAGGGCCTCTAGATCTATGAAATTCAATAATCCACTCAGTAAAAATACGATTTCTCTGCAACCTGATGTCCAATCAAGATCATTCAAATATATATGTGTTCCTGACACGTTTGGGCGTCCGGGAATAAAATTGCTTGTGAAAACTATTTACAAAAGTGTTCCAGAGACCCTTACCTACTTGGCTAAGGTTTTATTTGAAGATACATTGCCTTATTAGCAGGTAGAGGGGCATACAGAACACAGAAGCAAATGCTATGTTGAAAATTTTCTATATTTCAATTTGAACCTGTGTTTACATGTCACGCAGGCCAGTGTTTTATATGGGGATTATATGTACTTTCCTTGTTTACATGAACGTAAATCATTACATGAAATCTGCATTCTTCTGGGTTTAATCTGGGTTTGTATTGTCTTATTGGGGCTTTTCGACTTTAAAACAAACCCT
This sequence comes from Owenia fusiformis, assembly GCA_903813345.2. Taxonomy (NCBI): domain Eukaryota; kingdom Metazoa; phylum Annelida; class Polychaeta; order Sabellida; family Oweniidae; genus Owenia; species Owenia fusiformis. Next base: position 10,913,655 of record CAIIXF020000004.1, read on the forward strand.
ACCTAAATGGATTGTGTCTCGGGAACGTTTTTGTTAATAGTTATTATAAACAATTCTGAAAGAATATCACATATTTTTGTCTTCCCTATTTCAGTCATGAATTACGTCAATTTCTCGGGCAAACATTGGGTAGACGTTGTCATAACCGGATGCCCGAACGTGTCAGGAACATATAGATACTCGAATGATGTTGATTGAACATCAGGGTTGAGAGAAATCGTAATTTTACTGAGTGGCTTCACGAAAAAATAAGCAGCACTTTAGGCCACCTAAATACAACTCGTCAGTTGTATCCAGTTGGAATCCCAGCGTTATGTTTTTAATTATATAGTTGTGCTTTGATTTTACGCTGAAAACATTTATAACTACGTCAACTTTATATTAAAACATTTATTATCTTTTCAGTTGTATTAAAATGTAAAATATGATATATGTCAGCTTATTGCTTTCTGGAGAACAGTCAAGGTTTAAATTTGGTACAATGAATCGGACACTCATGTAGATCGACATGGTTATAACATTGAACTCAATGCAAATTAGTAAATTAGTTATTTCTATGAATCACAGCGGGATTGGTTTCATTTTATATGATTGCCAACTCTGGCGGTTTTTTTGTAAATGCTTTTGACCGCTGTAAATGTGAAACTGATACAGTATTATTCAATTGTTTTATGTCTTGGTCACATTTGCTCCGATTTTCACTACGGCGCCCGGCCGATTGAGTATTGTGTTCAGAAATGTATTCAATTTTGAACAAAATACTCGCAGCAAATGTGATCCAGGCATTACACAGCGGTATTTCGAACATACTATTGTTGCTTAACCACGACCTAGCCAATTTTAAAATCATACTCCTTATTTAAATCCAAGTAAACGATCAATGTCTAGGTATTTGGCGTTTGATGATACTATGGCCCTTGGCGAATTATGATTAGATGAACCGAGGTCAACATTAATGTTTCTTGTACAAGGTCATCCCAAGGTCTAAGATAAATATTTAGGTATTTTACGTTTCAAGACCTTTGGACAAATTCGATTCAACGATGTATTAAAGTTAAAATGTATACAGAGATAAAATAGGTTATCTCCTATCGTTTCCTTGTGTATACGTTTATGTCTCTGCGTAATAACGCAGATGCGAGCAGGTAGTTACCAATCTCACCACAAGGTGGCTCGTTCGGGTCAGATAGCATGGCGGGTATGGTAGAAAGTTCCCTTTAACTTAAAGTACATCTGTTTTCGTGGTTCAATTTTCATATCACCCTTAAAATGTATCTAATAGCAATGCAATTAAAATATGTCCAGTGAACGAAAATGCAATACAAGAATAGATATTTCACTTTTTGTGATTTTGTAACAATGGGGTTATTTTTTGTATATGTAACATGGTCATTTTCACATTTATATTATTACTGTTCATATTAATCAATCCCTATTCATATCAATATAACAGGTCCCTAAGTAGGTTGTTTGCAGTTTTACTCTTTTAATACCATGTTCACTTTTCACCTTGAGTTATTCAACTATGCAAACTGTGTCAGTTTTATATATCTATTGTTCCCCTATATGGTCTTTCTCACTCACACGTAGCTGAGTTTGCATTGGGTGTTGGCTTGTCAGTAGTTGCTGTAAGAGTTCATGTTGTACATTACAGAGCATTGTATTTTAAACATTGAAGTTTGAAATAAACTATTTTATATATATTTTAATTTGAAGTTCGAGTTATTTTATTGCCTCCCACGGGCCTTCCACACGCCCATTTACATATAACGCTTTGAAACAACTTTAAAAAGTGAGCAATGTCAGTGTTGTGATAATAGAGAATTTTCGTTATAAGTTGTTTCAAAAACTTATACGTATACTTAAAGTTTAAAGGGTCTTGTCGAACTAAAATCAATTCAAATTGATTTTCATAATCTGTACCAAGTGGGGCATAACTATTCCCGATATAGTCAAGCTTCATCATCAACTAGGGACTGCGAATACAATGTCCTTTGCTAGTGTCATGATTATGAACACGATAAACTAAATTCTAGTTGACGGGTCCTTGTAGTGTACGATAAACAAGACCCTTTAAAGTGAATCACTACACGAACGAGTCGATCATTTCAAAGTTCTCATGAAATTATAAGGTCAATTTTTAAGTTTTTACGTATAAAAGGGCCTTTATACGCAGATTATAAACTTACAGAGTTGGATCTCCGCATAGTATATGTGTGGACCTACTGACCAGAATGGCTTATTAAAATTAATCGGCTGAATAGGCATAGTATCCAATCAAATAGCTCGACTCATTCATTAGCTGAACTAATTCTCCCTTCGTTATTTCTACAAGGTGATTCAAAACGATCATCTACAAAAAATATATTTGAGAGTAGATAAATCTGTAAAACCCGTGTGCTATATCAGCCTATTTGATTCTAGAAAACACATACACGTATGACACAACTAAACATGCTTTACATCAAGGGGGTACGGATGGTATGCCATTGGCCCTTTTTATTACCGTCCTAGGAGATATTTCCCGACGAATTAGGAAATTATGAAACACCTTGTTTATTGGGTTTATAAGTATAAGTATACGTATAAGTTTTTAAAAAACTTATAACGAAAATTCTCTAATAACGCCCCTCATACCTATTTATTACAGGTCGTGTAGACCATTGTTGCCTGATTTATAGCAAAAACATTGACTTTTGCACGTTGATGATGATGATGATGATGATGATGATGATGATGATGCGCCTTTTATAATAGATCTCATATCTTAGAAGCGTATCAGTTCAAAAAATACTAGAAGACCTTACATATTTTGCCATGCACGTCGCCTATTCATTTGGCAATTCAGTTGTAAATTTTATCTTGAAAAAAATAAATCTTCCAAATTTGTTGAGTTTTCTTGCAGAAATCGCCTACCCCCCCCCCCCTCCATCCATTTTGTATGATCACAAGGCGTGATTTAAGCTGCTGATATTCTTCTTTAAACGAGTCGGATTTTCAAAATCTATAAGTTGGACTCCCTTTATAGAAGCTTTGAACTGAATTTGCACTGCTTAATGCTGAAATTTTATTGTTTATCCATACATTTTAAGAAAAAATGTATAAAAAAAGATGTTAAAGCCAAATGTTGCCCTAAAAATTCAGAAAATGTAAAAAATTTCGAATTTTCTATGTACAGGCCTTGTTGCCCCTTTAAGAAGCTTAATATGTAAATTATCTAATCAAACATTTCGTCCACCATTTTGAAACACTAATCAATCCAATCTGTGCTAGCGATTCATAGGGCGAGCCAGTGGGATATTTCCAGGGTTCATACACACCTGGAAATGTCAGGGAAATTGACTTGATTTTCCAAGTGCTGGAAATGTCAGGTAATTTTAAAATTAGGTCAAAAGGGCCAAAGATGAATTTTGAAACGGTAGACATGTCAGGGAAATGTCAGGGAAATTTGTATCAGTGTTGAAAAAATAATGTTCCAGAGATTAATGTTTCCAAACTGTTTTGAAACAAACTAACGTCTTGTTTTCAACCTACACCTTGCTCCTTTCTGTCGTATTTAATAAAACAAAAATAGTATATCACGGAGGGATACGAACCACTCACCTGGGACTTGGTTATTCACTAGCGCCATAGGCGTTCTACTATTCTGGATACAACTGACGAGTCGTATTTAAGTGGAGACAAAAGTGAGGATCATTTTGAATTGACGCTCGGTATAAATATATAATACTTTTGTTCTTTCATATCGGTGGCTCGTTGGCCTCATGGTTAGCGTGCCTGGCTTCCATAGTCTAGGTTAGTTGATCGAGACCCGTTCATGTCCAACTTTTTGATTTGCTTGTCAAGATATAATAAGTAGGGCAAAATCCAGAAAAAGTAGATCAAAAATACTCCAATGGAGTATAAAATTGTCACCAGGATTCCGGAATGAGACGAATGTTAACTCGTGAAATCTCGGTAGATAAAGTAGGTCAGAAAATCCGGATTAATCCGAACAAGGTTTGGGAATTTCCGTCATAAGAAGTAGGTCAAAAATACTCCAATGGAGTATAAAATTGTCACCAGGATTCCGAAATACGACGAATCGAATCGGCAAACTTCGGTACAATAATGAAATGCATAAAAATCGTGAAACAGGTGTCAGGGGCTTCCCTCATCTTTCCATAAATGGTTCCAAAAGCCTTATATGGATCTATCACGTGACATTCAAAATGACGTTCCTATATGGTTCTATGGGCCTTATATGGATCTTTCGAACACGTGACCAAATCAAAATCAAAACCAAAATTTTACCTTGACCATTGGATGGGATTTCATAGAAAATATCAAAGAAAACATATTCTCGTGATCCTTAAATCACTTAAATTCGATCATTTTATCTTCACCCCTTGATGGAATTTTATGAAAGAAGTTATGAAAACACATCATCATGTAAGGGTTTTCACCTAAATTAGCTCGTTTTATCTTGACCCTTCAATTGAATTTCATTGAAAAATGTTTCATGAAAAATATCATGTTATGATTTGTATTTAAATAAGACCGTTTCATTTAAATACTTGCTGGATAATATTTCATTAAAAAACGCACTTTAAAAATATTTCAGGATTTGCCTTAATTTAACAATGTAATGTAAGTATTAGATTGACTCTCAAATAGGGTTCTATTTTAACTTTTTTATTGAAATCAATACTAGGCAGGACTCACTCTCTAAATAGCTAATAAAAATTCAACCCTTGGATGTGATTTCGTTGAAAAAGAAATATGACAAGTCCAGAATCAAATGATTTGTCCAGAACCTCTTAAGATCCTGTTATATAAAAATTACTAGTGAAACACCCAACGTCGCTTTTATGATTCGTACCACTTTTTTAACTTGGTGTATTGCATATTTCCGTGGGTTGATTTGAAAAAAAGACAAACAACGTATACATGAATATGTCATAAGCATATAGTGAGATAATTGTTAGATTAGGTTTGCTATAAGTGACTTTAAAACTAAAAAATAAAAAACATTAGTTCACGTGTTAAAGTCCCATTGACCACGACATCAAGGAAAATTGAGCTTTTTGTCATCAGACATCTTTATAGATGGAACTAGCTATGTACTACATTTTTAAATACACTCACATTGTACATGTAGCTGTAATATCTAAGATGTTATTTTTATTGATGAAAAGATTCTTACATACTAAAGTTACATTAAAATATCAATTGCAATAGCCACCTGTTTTTAACATCCCTTTGTCACTCATCCCTTAATTATCTCTGTGTATCTTAAACGTGTGTGTGTTCGATGTTGATAGCACCCGAGTGCAACCTAAGGAGCACATACAATACATTTTGTGTATGCCCAGTCTGGCCGCCTTATATCTGCCTGCACCGAGAAATGGGCGCAGCTTTGACAATTAACGAATGATATAACGATATCACGGATTTCACCGAATGTTATTCATCCCTAAATAGCTTTTTTATTTAGTCTTATGATCCGACTGATGTTTCAATTTTTTGCAGTGACTCTGAAATTGCTGCGCCAGATATGACATCACAGCGACTCATTTTCCTACATTTAAATCACTAAACTAAATCAATTGAAACATAATCATTAAAGAATGAGGACCTTGTATTTTACTTTGGACGAGGGTATAGGCCATGTCTTGGCATGGCTAGTTGTGCATTAACGTTTGATACTGTTGTGCGGATAAAAATAATGAATATATGTTAAAGTAGCACTAAACAGATACTTTAAAGTTAAAAGAATATAGTTACATTTAAAGAATGGGCCCAACGAATATATATTGAATATAGGACTCGTTTGATGAAACGTTCGTTCTTTTAATTCTAATAAACCTAGAAATCAATCAACGATTAAGTAAATTGACAAGACTTCATGTTCAAGTTGGCTGAATTTCGTGAAACTTAACTCTGTTATGTTTCTAGATTTTACATATGGAGAACAGAATTCGAAATCATAATCACAATCGTATTTTAAGGCAAATAGGCCATGAATATGCTTTTAGTTACACGGTGGATGATCAAATTAACACATTTTGGATGTTGAATTTCATTTCAAGTTCATTCGAATTTACGCATTATCGTGGGAAAGCCCATGGCATTATCCAATAAAATTGATATATATACTGTCTAGGCTGAGACTAACATATATAATGTTATTTAATGTATTTAATATACAGGATATATCTGAGAAAGTTATGCAATATATCTACACGAGAAATAGTAGGGACCGAGGGTTGATATATTACCTTTACCTGTCGAAAATCGAGTATAAACTATGAGGATTAGATACGCATTGAATGTAATGGAACCGTCATGTAATAATTAGAAATGATTATCACAATCAAATCATGAATATTTTATTTAGATTTAAAGTGCTTAAGATTTATTTTTAAAACTCAACCGAACTATTAACATTTAAAAGCACCGAACGAATTTTCTGGGGATTGCTGATGAGCGGGTGGGATGGGAGGGATAAAATGAAATACTAGATAAAATATTGATACCTTTACGCATGTCAATCTCAAATTAGAATGCATATATCATTATCTCTTTTATTCTTCTGTATTGTAATACGATAGTCTGATTATTGTCAATATCCTATACATGAAATAATGTACAACGTGTATTCTACATTGAATTACAAACGAAATAAAACTCATCTTTGTACGAATTTATTTTTCATATGACACAAAGTAACATAACATTGTTATATGTTGCATTTACGACTACTACAGCAAATCAGAAAATTCGTACAATATCAAACGTAAGAGTTGTTCACAAATACATTGGTATTTTGATATGAGTATCATGTAGTATTAAATTATTAAAATCATATGATCAGCAAGTTTATAAGCTTAATATTGTATTGTTTTTTATTTAAGTGTCGCATGCTTAATTTCATACATATACATCTGTACAATCATCCAAAAAGCCTCGAGCCACCAATGGCTTATGAGACACTGCTAATCAAAATAAATCATATAATATTATATAATAAGATGCATAATATGAGTCAGTTGCAGAAATAGGATTATGAATAAAGCAAAGTTCATGACCTCTATTACGAACATTGTTTGATGAACTCGATCACTCAGTCAGTTGTTGAACATATGCAAATGTGGTCAGGTTATAAATATAAGTACAATTTAAGTCCATGATATTTTCACATATTGAACATAACACTCAGTTCACAAAGAGATGTATACAAATCTAATCCACAAGTAGAAATGATTGTTTCATGCTGTTTATGCATTGTGTATAAACTGTAATCCAAAACATGAATAAAGTGGGCAAGAGGTGGTTGTATGATGGCCCATAAAATCACATTATGTAACACCGGCACCCTGGTTCAATATAGTGCAGTGGCCCATGTTTGATATACGTACATCAAAACTCATGTTTTTTCAAGGAAAGAAGCTAGATTAGTGATATATTGAAAAATCAAACTACTATACCCCAATACTGTAGCCCGTATTTCTTTAAAAGGAATACAGGCTACAGTGAAGTTGCAAATGGAGGACCTTTGTTTATTTCCATAGTTCTGGAGGAATACTAGATTTTACATTGTATAGATTCATCGAGCAGTTTGCAACGCACTATCACCAGAAAAGTCCTATGGAAAAGGACAAAGAATACCCGCTCTATTTGCAACTTAACTGTACCCTGTATTCTTTTTAAATGTGTTCACGTGGTAGGGTAGTGTGATACTCCCTCTGCCTATGCCTACATCGTTTAATCTTTTTTTCATAGTATAACGCCTTATTAATACAACAGTTATTGAGCTGTTAAGAAAACATACTAACAAACAAACCACCGAGTTTAGAGTAAGACATATACAAGGGGCGATCCATATATTCTGATAAAAATGCTCCCATTTTGTGATTTTTCCACATATCCCTTTCATTTTTTCAGAACATGTAGACTATGTAATTACACATACGATGTTAAAATGATTTAGCTATATCTTAAATTAATTGTGAAATAAGGTTGCCATGGTAACCTGTATTTAGGGTAGGCAGGTCAGTTAAATTATAACGTCTAAAATAGATAAATATGTTAATTTAATCATTCCTAGGTACCTATTTTAAGCAGATCAAACGCATCTTCCAGTCATTGCCAACTATTCATTGATCTGTTCCATACCCCTGTTGCCCTTTTTTGATAATTTATACAGTGGGATGGCTATATTTTCATTATTAACATCTCAATTTATCGTAGTGTTATTCTCTGTCCGCAAGCTCTTCTTGCAACCAGATTGTGGATGATCTTCAACAGTGACCATGCCTTCCTCTTTACAATACTACCTATAGATTCTTTATGCAGAAATAACACCTTGCCCATGCACTTAATAAGTCCATGTATGTCTCTGACAGCATCCTGTTACTTATTCTTGAAAGAAAATAAAATTTAATGGTATTCCCTAATGTATCAGTTAATGTCACACTCTGCATCAGCCACATTAACCTCATCTGACAATTTGATTTTTGGTGTGTCTCATAACATGTAATGTCAATTGGCCCATTCTGTCCTATAATTCTATTGTGATTTGTTGTGATGTTATAGTGAGCACATATAAACATTTGTTTAGCAACAAACAACAAGTAACAATACCAAACTTTTTTAGAAAAATGCATGATTTACGCATGCTTTAAAATAATTAAGATAATAAGTTATTATGATATTTATATGTTATAATTTAGTTGACCTGCCTACCCTTAATACAGGTTACCATGGCAACCTTATCTCATTGATAATTTAAGATATAGCTATAATATTTTAGCATTGTATGTGTAATTACATAATCTACATTTTCTGAAAAAATGAGAGGGATATGTGAAAAAATCACAAAATGAGAGCATTTTTATCAGAATATATGGATCGCCCCTTGTACATGTATTGTTCTATTATCAAATCATATATTGTGTCCCAATTCTAAAACGTTAACAGTTTATGGTGTACAATAAAACTATTACTATTAAGCACTTTAATATATTTAGACATAAAATATCAAGTTACTCATCAGCCAACAAATCTCAAAATATCGAAAAATGAAAAATACGAGGTACTTGTTCACTCAAATCTAGGAGTCAATTGGTAATGTGTACCTATAGATAGTTCTCAAAGTAAATGAGCAAAAGCGTAACATTTGTATGTAGCATGCTTCATAAAACACTAAACTTAGCCCAAAAAGTAAGCGTGCATTTTGTTCCTGGCACTGATTGGTTAATAAGTGAATACAATTCGTTGAATGCACGATGCACTCAAAAGATTAGCAGCTGGGAAAGGCTATTGAACAAAAAGTACGCTTTCGTACTCAAAAAAGGATTACCCTTTTACAACTTTGACAACTTTGAAGCATGAACTTCGGAAGATCTAACGAAATGTACTTACTGTTACCCTGTGGATCCCAGGGTTTTGATATGTTCTACAAAGTCATGCAAAGACAGACCATATATGCACTAAAAATATCTGTGACACTTGTATGATATGTATTCCACTTTGAACCACCATCTATTTCAATATTGTGAAAATATATATTTCCCAAATTATGAAATAAAGGAGCTTGTATTCGCGAATGCCGCTAACGCCTGTCGGCTACCGGATAAACCTACTTTACTATTTTATGGGCAATTCATTAAAATATTAATGGAATATTGTCAGGTTCTTTTCATATTTAAATGAGTCGCCCATAGAATGGTAGGTTAATCCGGAAGCTGAAATCTTCCATTCCCAAATCATAGTCTTAGCTTGTATTCGCAAATGCAACTAACGCCTGTCGGCTACCGGATTAACCTATTATTTTACTGGAAACTCATGTCAATACGAATAGTACCTGCCACTATTCCATTCATATTTAAATGACTTGGTCATATTATATTGGGTTAATCAGGTAGCCGGAAGGCGTTAGTTGCATTCGCGAATATAAGGTTAGCTTGTATTCAATAATGCAAGAAACGCCTGTGGGATACCGAATTAAACTATACCTCTGGAGTCATCGGGATTTTAAAGCGGCGTGCAAAGCGTAATCGGGTACACCCCAGTTCTCCGAAACCCAGTTGTCCGAAACCCATTACTCCGAAAAATAAAGTCATAATTTACCAGAGAAAGCGGGGGGCGTAGCTTACTTAAACTTACGTCAGTTTCATGCCATGTATTTGGCCAAATTAATGGCATGGACGCATTCTGTTATTCATAGATCTCTCTCTCACTTTGAATTGCATCCATTGCATGGCGTTACCAGAATGGCAGGAACGGGAGATTTATTTTACATTGTGATTCTAAAAAAAGGTTATTAAAACACAATATATATTACGGAACAGTTTATCTTATCTTCTTCAATCTCTTTTATATAGGCAAAATAAAATGAAACATTTTGAAACAGATAAAATAATTTATCGCATAGAACTTTAAGAATAAAACAGTATACAAATTACGTTGTCAAAATATTTCGTCGCATTTAATTTCTTAGTCTCGGTCTCTTATCAAATCGTAAAAGAATAAAACATTCTATACTTAATCACTTGGGATTTATGTTTCGGCATTCGTTTCAGGCATTTGTTTTTTATGTTCTTCTCCTGAAATGTATTTGTTTGACAATAATCAGAGAAAGTGCGTATACGTATAAATATGCCACGCAAACAAACGGGTGTGACTTCAATTTCTTGTCTGTCTGAGGACGTATTGGGAACGAGGTAGAATTAAAGAATTCTTATGAACGAGTCATGCAAGATACTAGAACTAGTAAAGTAATGTAAATGGATAAGTTAATTTCTGATGGATCTGGATATAATATATTTCAAAACTTTGTAAACACTAGATAACTTCATTTAGGCAGATATAGTATCTTGATATATTTGGCTATCGCGGCGTTTAAAATACGTTCCTAAAACTATGAAGACGTTAGGTGAGAAATATTGACGTGTCGCAAAATGCTCGCGCACGCATTGTTACACATTTTGTGGCGTAATCCAGAGGATCCTCGCTTTTAACATGATAGAATGTGACGTTTTTGAGAAAAATGTACACACATGAAAATCCTTTCGTCCTCCACATTTACCTCTATATCTCAAAACATTTTAGACGAATAACTCTGATATCATATATATATATTGTTAATGGGCTAGGAGCATCATAAAACACGAATCAATTGATATTTTAGGTGAAATAAATATACGTGTTGCTGTGCTTGAAAATAGGCGAATGGCGTAAATTAGCCATATTTTAATGAATTTTGAAAACCTTTCGTCCTCCACTTTTCCACATACAACAGAAAACACATACTTTTGTGAACATAATCAACTATTTATTAATAAACTAGAGTTTAGGAGCAAAATAATCATGTATGATTTATTAAAAATTGATCTCGTATTTTTTGTTTAATGTACACCTGAAAAGTTGAAGGTAGCAAAAAATGAGCAAAAAAGGTCGCTGTCAACAGATTCTATTTTTCAGACTCTATGACGTCACAATATGGGACGCTTACTAAAATTCATCCTTTGAAATAAAACTTCTATCTACCTTTATCAAGACGAAAAATAAGTATAATAGTCATATATTGTTTGAGTTATGAGCGTTTAAAGACGAAAAATAATTCAAAATGTAACGTGTCAACATGGGATTTTTGCCAGATGTTTTGGTAAAAAACTCTTTTTTAAAAACGAACGCGCAAGAATCGTGAACGGAGTGTAGTTGATCTAAAATCTTCATCGAAACAGCTTTAAAATGATATATAAATTTAATTAGAATATTATCTTATAATTCCGCGGGGAATCAAAGTTACATTCACGCGATACCCTTAAAAACAAATGCGCCACCTTTTTGCGACACGTCATTGCTATTGTACGTTCGAAAAGTATTTGGTTGTATTTTGTAGTTCTCAAGTTACCCATGAACTTTCGTGGGCTAATTAACGTCTTGACTTAGCATATTTAGCCTAATTTTGCAATGATGTCAACGTGATTCAAATGTTATGCTGTCGTGATTCGCAGAGGTTGCGACAAGATTCGTTTTACAACAGATGTAATTATGAGAACATGAAAGCTCATAATCCTGATTATGCAACCTTATACAATCGTTATCTTTGGGACAAGAGCCCAAAAACAAGGTACTCGTGAACGAGAGTTGAATTTGCTCCGTGAACGATAGGATACGCTGTTCCCCACCAACAAAATACAGACATATGCTTCAGTGTCCTCAACGCAGATTGTAGAGAACAAGAGAAAAAATGAAATATACTTTGCCATAACAGAATACTGTTAAAGTATTGTTTATTAAGTTTATTAAGTTTCACAAATAACTTTTAAATGCCTTCTTTACCGTCAATGGACACTCAAATAAATACACAATACAATGCAATGCAATGTAATACAACGCATTACAATACAAACTAAATTAGAGTATTTGTGCATAGCATTTTCCCCTTTTGTTTGAAGGATATTTTAAGAATAATTCCAGCGTTCGCTAGCCTTTCCCAAGTCGGTATTTTTTTACTTATCTGATCTTGAATTATTACCGCCTTGTACAATCCAATACACCTACGCTGATATTATGCAGAGTTATTCAACGGTTTCGAGATTTCCATAATACCTACGCTATCAGGGGTATCGCGAAACCTTATTGATTAACAATAATACGCGTGGACAGTCTGGACACGACGTGTGACTTCAGGCTGATTGACCAATCAAAAACGTTATCAGGTTGACCTGCATAAGCAAAGCAATCTTCCCGATTTGAAATTCAATGCCGATGATCTGATGGATTGTTTCTTTAGAGTTACAATATATTATGTAATTAAATGTACATAGGGAATGTAAGAGTCATTAATATAAATTAAATCATGCAATAGATTTAAAACTGATTTCGCGATATAAATGCAAGACCGAGTCCAATGTAGCTGGTCATGTAGTCAGTGATTGAATCTCAGCCGGGGTCTCAGCCTACATGTTCATTTGAATTCAGCGATCGTTTCAACGTTTATTGTTGAAATCTTCTCACCTCCGGTTACCGATCGATGCTCCGGCATCCACTAAACTCTGATTGATATTTATCTGATAAAATATTTGTATTTTCATGATGAATTCATGCAAGTTTGTTCGTGAAAAGTCCCGGCGAAAAGTAAAAAGTGTACTTGTTTTTGACCGTGCATAATAATGAGCTAACGCTGTAGGGCCGTCGTTGATTGGTCAAATTTTACCGACATAAACATTGAGTCGGTAAAGCACGTGGCTTTCTCTTTGGTACAAGGCGGTCATAATAGAAATCAAGATAGTAAAAGAGACCGACTTGGGCAAGGCTAAGCGTTCGTACACACCTGGAAATGTCAGGGTTTTGATTTAATTTTCCAAGTGCCTGAAATGTCAGAGAATTTTAAAATAAGGTCAAAAAGGGCCAAAGAGTCCGGGAATTTTGAAACTGTAGACATGTCATGGAAATGTCAGGGAAATTTGTATCAGTGTTGAAAAAATGATGTTCCAGAAAAATAAATTTTAGGACTATGACAGGATCTCAATGAAATCCAAAATGTAACATTTAGTTGATTCCACACGGGGCGTGTACATTGTCTAACATATATCTAAAAGGTTTACACTGTCTTGATTAATGAACTTCTTAGATCTAGTCGCGCTTCAGAAGTGGAAATCCTTCAATTATCAGAGGTTAATGTTTCTAAAACTGTATTGAAATAAACGTACGTCTTGTTTTCAAACCTACACCTTGCTCCTTTCTGTCGTATTAATGAAGCAAAAATAACATATCACGGTGGGATACGAACCACTCGCCTGGGATTTGGTTATTCACTAACACCATAGGCGTTCACCTATTCTGGATACAACTGACGAGTTGTATCTAAGTGGAGTCAAAAGCGAAGATCATTCTAAATTGACGCTCGGTATAAATATATGATACTTTTATCATCTCACACAGGTAAACGTTAGCCTCATGGCTAGCGTGTTTAGCTTCCACTCTCTAGGTTAGTCGATCGAAACCCGTTCATGGCGAACTTTTTGATTTGCTTGCTGTCAACTTATAATAAGTAGGGCAAAATCCAGAAAAAGTAGATCAAAAATACTCCAATGGAGTATAAAATTGTCACCAGGATTCCGAAATGAGACGAATGTTAACTCGTTAAATCTCGGTAGATAAAGTAGGTCAGAAAATCCGGATTAATCCGAACTGATTCGGGAATCTTCGTCATAAGAAGTAGATCAAGAATCCAGAGAAGTAGATCAAAAATACTCCAATGGAGTATAAAATTGTCACCAGGATTCCGAAATGAGCCGAATGTAAACTCGTTAAATCTCGGTAGATGAAGTAGGTCAGAAAATCCGGATTAATCCGAACAAGGTTCGGGAATCTTCGTAATAAGAAGTAGATTAAAAATACTCCCAATGGAGTATAAAATTGTCCCCAATATTCCGAAATACGACGAATCGAATCGGCAAACTTCGGTAAAATAATGAAGTGCATAAAAACCGAAATGATCCGATGAACGTTCGGATAAAATCGTGAACAGGTGTCAGGGGTTTCCCCTCATCTTTCCCCACATTGTTCTAAAAGCCTTATATGGATTTATCACGTAACATTCAAAATGACGTTCCTATATGGTTCTATGGGTTCGAACACGTGACCAAATATACCAAATAAAAATTTTACCTTGACCACTGGATGGGATTTCATAGAAAATATCCAAGAAAACCTATCCTCGTGATCCTTAAATCACTTAAATTCGATCATTTTATTTTCACCCCTTGATGGAATTTAAGGTTTTCACCTAAATTAGCTCGTTTTATCTTGAGCCTTCAATTGAATTTCTTGAAGAAATATTTTATGAAAAAATATCATCATGTTATGATCATCCTCCGATCACAGGGCTTCAAAATCCAGAATATCTTCCCTCTTTTTACCCCCTGCTATAACCAAGTTGGACGCGCCCGATTAAGCTGAATCACGTGATCTAATTTTGCGCCGATAACGTATTCATGATTGCTGTCGCAGTGTTGCGACAGCCAATCAAATTGCGAGTTCTTAATCGGGGAAATGCTAACTGCTTATAGCAGGGGGGAAGAAGGAGGTACGGATTCTGGACACCTGCTTAGGAGGATGGTTATGATTTGTATTTAAATAAGACCGTTTCATCTAAATACTTGGATAATATTTCATAAAAAATGCACTTTAAAATTTTTCAGAATTTGCCTTAATTTATCAATGTAATGAAAGTATAAGATTAACTCTCAAATAGCGTTCTATTTTAACCTTTTTATTGAAATCAATACAGGACTCGCTCTCTAAATATCCAATAAAAGTTCAACCCTTGGATGTGATTTCGTTGGAAAAAAAATATGTCAAGTCCAGAATCAAATGATTTGTCCAGAACCTCTTAAGATCCTGTTACAAGCAAAGAGTACATCTTTGGCTTAAGACCAACGAATTCCAATGGAGGTTCTCCAGCAGTCTCATCCTTGAATTTTCCAATTACCTTTTTTATTTTCACTCGAAAATAATGGGTGTGAAGTCGAAAAGTTTGATGTGTCATACAAGTCTATGTCATCCTTCATATCTTTGTAGAGATCTTCAGTTTGGATGTAGTAGCACAGTGAATCTGTATCAGTGAAGCAGAGTGTGGCATTTTTACCATACTTTGGAAGTATATACCCATAGTGGTGATCGAATAGCAGCGTTTTACTGATGTCAAGGATAGTAAATCCACAGTAGATAGGTTTGTCTAGATAGAGCTTTGTCTTCAACTTCTCGACTGCCGCTAGGTCTTCAGTAAATATGCTGAATGCATGGAATGAGGGTTTGCATGCTAATCTATGAAGCCTCATCTCCTTGTTAACCAACTCAATGTCACGACGTTTTCTCAGGTTTTCCATGGTCTTTCCAAAGACACTAAAATAAAAGAATCTGCATTAGTATAGTTAGACTTTTTTTATAAATATGTTAAATCAGAGCATTTTTCTTGAGTTATACAAATTAAACTATAATTTCTTACTTACCTGTTATTCATTAACTTGAAGAGATCTTTTTCAAAATCATTCTTGGCAAGTTTACGTCTATTGGTATTCAGATCAATGTATGACTTTAGCCACCTGGACTGTTTGAAGGTCATCACTCTATGGATTTTACGCAGTTTCAATCCATACTTACTATACTGCTGGAGGTTTCTGTAATGAACTATGTAGTTCTTTTTATCCATTAGGTTCGGTACTAGCTTTTTGCTAGGGGTACCACTAAGTGCAAGATCTTCAGCTAGTCCTCGGCAGAATGGAGATATCAAGTCCTTGTTGATAACCATTGTTTCTGGTGCTAACGGGTAATCAGAATGACTGTCATGTAGATCTTGAGGATAGTCCAGATCAACTTCTAATATGTAGCCATCTTCTGAATCTTCATCAACATCACAGATGTTCAGGTGATCAATTTCCTCTTCTTTAAGCCACTTAAAACCATGTGTTGGGAGTGGCTTGCTCATTGCCCAACCATATAAATTATTTGCATCTGAAACCATAAATGAATAGGTCATTATTGAGAATATGTTATTTGTCTATGTTTTTATTACATTTTTATAGTATAATGATTTATAGTCAGTTACATTACAATGGGTTAAACAAGAGGTAATTGTCTACTCTTGACCCTCTTCTTTAGGTTTAAGTAATCAGCCTAAATTAATTAATCACAATAAGCTATATAACAAATTTGAGATTGTCAAAAAGTAACTTACCAATATAACTAATGTATGAGTTTGGTTTTGTTGGGTTATATTCGGGAAGGTATGGGTTGTTTGCTCTTGCATGTCTATGTGATATCATAGATATTCCTCCTCTCAATCCAGCTTCCACAAATAGATACATGTCAGGATCAGTAAGTAATTCGAGTCTCACCCCTGTATACTTTAGAGCAGCAGCCCAACTTAGACCTGGAAAATGTAAGGTGTCTTATAATATTTATGATTCTGATATATCCTTACATAGCATTTATTTCATAAATTTTATTTATCTACGGTCAAAGTATTATATTACTTACCTGGGGCTGTATAGTAGTGAGCAGGATCTAAACCATATAGATCGAGACACAACTCTCTAAAGTTCTCAAACACATCAGCTAGTAGAAGAGTATCTGTTTTCATATAAAGATTGTGATAATCTTCAAATCTCGTCATCTTAAAATGCGACCAAACACGTTGAGCATGGTCATAGTCTTCCTGAGTGAGGTGTTGGTCGTTGAGGTCATTGTAGAAACTGTCTTTCGAAGGAAGACCCATCTCTTCAAACTTTTCTCTACTGTCAAACCAGCTGTATGGGAACACCCCTTTTCGAAGAAGCAAAGTCAACGTTTCATCATCAGAAAAGTCGTTGGATAAATTCTTGAATTTCTCTTTTCCTTCTTGAATGAGATTGTCAGTAAGTCTACCTAGCGAGGCATTGAGAAATTGGTATGAGTCAATGAAATCCATACTTCCCATTGAAAAGCTGATATACTTTTCCATATTGGTAGGTATAACTCTCAGTCGCCCATGTTGATACATTCCTATACTCTTCATTATCAAGTGAGCATCATAATTCTACAAAATATGAAAATCAGAATTAGATATAAAGACTATTTCATACCTATCAATATGTATATGATACTATATTAGAAAATAGAAAATCAAAAAGAATAGATATATAAACTATATTTATATAGATCAAGATTGATTTGAGTACTATATTATATCATTTTATACAGAAGACAATTACCTTCAGGTTGTGGAAGACTACTGGGATTCTGCCTCTAAACTTGAAATTCATGTTGCATGTATTGTGTGCAGCACCTCTGAATTTCCCTGTCACATGATCGTGATCTCTGACGCGGTCATCCCCCATTGGGTTGTTGCATATGTGACAGTTCACAGCCTTACGAAAAGCAGACCAATCTTCAGGCTGGGCTTGGTGTTTTTATACCATAGGTCTATTCTGTCTTGTATTTTCACCATATGCTGTATGAATGTATCTGTCACATTCTCTCCACTATATGCTACAGATGGTTGAGTATGCTCTGATGTGGGACCCACTACTTTATACGAGAATCCAGACGGCGTATGCATGTTTCTTTTCTCAGAGTAGGACTGATTGGGATCCTGTTGACAACTTTGTATTTTCTCGCAGCAACTTTCAAAGTCGGCATATACAACCCAAAGTGCTTTAAGTTGTTTTGCCGTATCTTTAAATTCCAACCACTTGTTCTCTTCAGACGGCATTTCTATCCTTTGTGGACCATACATCTTGCAATGCTCTTCATGCTTCACAAGCAGGCTTTCCTTTGAAAATCCATGAAGGCAATAATCACAGAAGAACCTCTTGCACTTATGTTTTGTGGTATGGCTTAGTAATCGGCTCATATTCTTAATGCTGCAATAATGGCTACCCCTCTTATTTGAGAAGATGATCAGATTTACATGTTTTTCCAGTTTCTGCTTTGTAATATGTAAGGGAAACACCTCTTTGTCGTATCCGAAGACATTTACTGAAATACTATTGTTAGTCTCAAATCTTGGTACATCTGTTAACTTTACAGGATAAGTTATACCATCCATTTTTAGAGACGAAGCATACTGTTTGTATTTTGATACTTGTTCAGAGTGAGTTGTTGCTGGATAAAGTGATGACAACACAGACCAGAGGAAACATTTTTTGTCTCTATTCTTCACATTGACAATTGCGCCCTTGTATCGTAGCTTAAGTGGAGTTTTGATATAGCTTGATCCTCTGATTGGTTTCCATATGATCATATGCAATGTAAATTTCATCACAAAGTCTAACTGCCAATTACTACCTTCCCGTTGATATTTTATGAAAGTGTCATAAATCTTTTTAACTGTTTCCTTCCAAGCTTCGTTGAAATCCACAGGCTTCATAGCTACGTGACAATGACCTCGGAAGTGGGGTTTAGCTATATTCATCATTTCTTTCTTTTCCTTCCTAAACTGAACTTGAATAGACCCATACCACTTTAGCCCACCTTTTCTTTTCATCTGCTTTAGAAGTGCGCCTTTAATCTTAGGTTCTTTTTCTTTCATGAATCGGAGTGGATCAAACTTTGACAAACCCCCAGCTTTAAATGTAACAGTTTTTAATGTTCCACTCACTGCTTCCTCCTCAAAGTTGCATTCTTCAAGGTCGTTATCTTGGTCGCTTTCTATTGGCGTATTTGATATCTCAGATTCTAATGTTTGATTTAAGATGTCTGTTTTATTAGGCTGATCCAAGGGCTTTGAATCAAATTGTTGTGTCTGATTTTGTGTTGGTGTCATGTCTTGATCAACACCACCACCTACTTGAACATGTGTACGCCTGTGCTTGGTTAAATTATCCTTTCTGTTGAATTTGGCATTACATTCATCACATTTGTATTCAACATTGTTATGTATAAGCTCATGTCGTGTAAATACATCCTTTCTATCAAAGGTTTTCCCACAATGGCACTGATATTTCGTGTTTTCATGCGCATGTTCCAGCCTCTTGTGCCTTGATAAAGCACTTGCGTGTCTGAATTTCTTTCCACAGTGGCACTCGTAAGTGGAATGATCTGCTGCAGGCATCTTCAGGTTTTCTTCTTAGTAGTGCTCCTTTCCAACAAATACTATGAAATGAGCAATCGGTGCTGCTATTACATTTTATACTTAGTTTTTATATCTGGATTGATCCGGTTGGAACTGGATATATATCGAATCGTAAGAGGCATAGGAACTGTGGCTGATCATTAGTTATTAATTGATCAATCAATGTATTTCCTCAACCCTAATTCCTGTATATCCCTGAATATCTCAAGATAGTAAAAGGCGTACGTTGCTCCCAATTTAATACTGATCACTGAAGGTTTATATAGGCAAATGTGTTTGTAACATAAGTTATATGGTGGCCTTGAAGTTTTTTCGCTTCACAGCATGTTTGATTATAGGTATGCTATTTATGTAGTAAAATCTAAAATTGTATCATGTTTCTCAGGGCTTAGGTCTATCTAAATAAGGTCGAATGTATTTTATTTATTTATAATAATGATATTTCAAATAAGTTTATGTACAACATATGCAATTATTGGGGTATACGTATATATACGTAGTCTTTTACAGAAGGTGTCTTTAATAAATACTGCACCTGCTGATAAACAAATACTAGATTAGTACAGTACTTCACTGAAATTCACTGTAACACAGATAATACCGCTTAACGGTGATAAGATAAACCTGCTTGGCCTGGAATAATGTATAATTTAATCATATGCATACAAGTCAAAGTCTGTTTATTATTAGGTTGTAGTTAGTACAAGTTCAGCTGATAACTATGATTGACCTTGTGTATGGAATCTTTCTATATAGTACAGTATTTTACAATCGTGTTGGATAAAGCAAACATAACTTGATAAGTTTTAATTTACAGAACCTATTCTAAGCTATTGAAGTCATGGTTAAACCAGTTTAAACCGGAAATCCCCTCGTTTACGTAATGGACTCTTAAAATGAACAGTATTGAGTGATCATGTACTTGTTAGATATGGCATGACCTGGTAAGTTTTATTTACATTTTTATTATACAGTTTTCACGATTTAAACCAGTTTTAACCGGACGTGGAGGGAAATCTCCTCGATGAAACGTTCTGAAATCGTCTAAACGTTCGAAAAACGTTGGTATCAACTCTGACGGCACGAAAACGTTCGGAAATTCCATCGATGACGTAGTTGATGAAAACGGGGAATACCCTTTATTACCCACCTATTACCTACCTATCCGACAATAACCACCTCCCATAGGGTTCTGTTATAGCCAACTTCTCAACATCTGGTTTATATTCTATGTTTCTATTAGATTGTACAGTAGTACATTACAAGTTAAACTATGAATGAGTTGTGAATGTGTATAACAACGTAGTAGAGCAAAACGAAAGGACTCTTAAAAATGAACCGTATTTAAGAATCATGTTGGATATAGAAATCACGACCTGGTAATTAAGTTTGATTTATTGAACAATTTTAACTTTATTAAGAAGAAACAACAAATACTTACTCTTCAATGTATTTCAATCGATATATTTCTCCTAACTTAATCCAAAATCATCCTGCTTTTTGTATAGAAATGACGCGTATGGCTTATCGTATATACTACATGTACGACTACTGAGCCCTACTGACGTTATAGTCCTTGAATTGAATAATGCCTGGCTTCTAGAAAAATCAACCTCGATGTCAATCCAGACGTCGACCTTTTGTTTGTGGGGGTGTAGGAATTTGAGTCCTATAGGACTGGTTTAATAAAAGGGAGAAAACGGGGAATACCCTTTAGGGAATTCTCTTCGATGACTAGTTAATGAAAACGGGGAATACCCTTTATTACCCACCTATTCGACAATAACCACCTCCCATAGGGTTCTGTATTAACGAGGATTGAAAGCCCCCAATTAACAACTACTTATAATAAATTTGAACTTTATGATATACAAAATTAAAAATGAGTAAATTCCCTATCCATTGGTATATAGCCTAGTATTTCATACCCAGCGAAGCATTTGTATTGAAGTCAATGGAGCTGAAGGTCGGCTATATATTCCTGTATAGCCGCCAAACCTTTTACCATGACAATCTTATGACGTCATCGGGACGTCATGTTTCATTTCTTCCTAATTTCACTCGCACACAGACACGTGGCGTCATTGATATAACGGACATAACTGTTGTATTACATACTTTTATATCATGGCTACTCCGTATCATTGAATATATGCCTTCGGTCTGTCGTAATATAACCCTCGCAAGCTCGGGCTATGGATATAGTCCTGAGTAAGGACATTAGCGGTTACCGTTAGTGATTTGGTTTTCTGAATAAAAAGTCATTTTCTCCTTCCCTACCCCATTGGAGCGCCATCTAGCGTTTGGGAAGTGAATCGGGACTAAATATTTATAGGGTAGGTCCTAATTTATCTGAAAACATGTCAGAGTTCAGTGGGAAATCTCATTTTAAGCTGGCGGCGGAGTGATTTTGACCTTGGTGATTTTACCAGAATTCTCTGAGAAATCTGACGATAGAGGGGGTTAGTGTCTTCAAGTTTATTTATTTCAAAAATTCGGTGGACAACCCATGGTAAGATTGTTATAGCAGGCTAGGCGAGTCTCTCCCGAACACTGTGGTATGTTGCACTAGGCTTGGATACTAATCGTTAATAAGATACAGGGTAAAATGTTATAATGGCCACCTATGGGAAACTCTACTGTGATCTTCAACCTAATAGAAGGCGCTTTTTTGGGGCATTTTGAAGGTTTTATCCCTTTTTGAGGTTTTTTAGTTCATTGAGAAGCCTAATAGCGCATATCATATTAAAGGGCTGTATCTTAGCTGAACAATGCTACCAAAATCGTGACATTTTGAAGCAATTTTGGTGTTTTGGGGGCGAGGCCACTGTGCCAAGTACCCCGAATTCCATTCTCCCGTGCCATTCAATTGTTTTCGGGGCAGTTTTGAATGAACCTTTGTTTCTTCCTACCAATATGACGTCATAAGATGCATTTGAACGCCTTGGCATGGATATCACTTGAAAGATAGTAGAAATCGCTTTCCAATGATACCCCATATGGCCATGTTCACCTCAGTTGGGTGTACTCAATCTGTGATGCAATCTGTAAGGTGTACCCCTACCCCAAAGAAATTTCAAGAAATCTCAAAATCAAATTTCCTGAATTTCGCTAAAAGGACCTGTGTCTATAAGGATTGACTTTTCCTCCGTGCTTTTTCTCAAATATAGGATTGTTATATACCATTGTGATCGGGATAATGCCTACAATGCTAATATAACCATGTTGGAAGAAAACAAACTAATTCAGTTTACTATTAGGATATAGTCCTGAGTAAGGACATTAGCGGTTACCGTTAGTGATTTGGTTTTCTGAATAAAAAGTCATTTTCTCCTTCCCTACCCCATTGGAGCGCCATCTAGCGTTTGGGAAGTGAATCGGGACTAAATATTTATAGGGTAGGTCCTAATTTATCTGAAAACATGTCAGAGTTCAGTGGGAAATCTCATTTTAAGCTGGCGGCGGAGTGATTTTGACCTTGGTGATTTTACCAGAATTCTCTGAGAAATCTGACGATAGAGGGGGTTAGTGTCTTCAAGTTTATTTATTTCAAAAATTCGGTGGACAACCCATGGTAAGATTGTTATAGCAGGCTAGGCGAGTCTCTCCCGAACACTGTGGTATGTTGCACTAGGCTTGGATACTAATCGTTAATAAGATACAGGGTAAAATGTTATAATGGCCACCTATGGGAAACTCTACTGTGATCTTCAACCTAATAGAAGGCGCTTTTTTGGGGCATTTTGAAGGTTTTATCCCTTTTTGAGGTTTTTTAGTTCATTGAGAAGCCTAATAGCGCATATCATATTAAAGGGCTGTATCTTAGCTGAACAATGCTACCAAAATCGTGACATTTTGAAGCAATTTTGGTGTTTTGGGGGCGAGGCCACTGTGCCAAGTACCCCGAATTCCATCCTCCCGTGCCATTCAATTGTTTTCGGGGCAGTTTTGAATGAACCTTTGTTTCTTCCTACCAATATGACGTCATAAGATGCATTTGAACGCCTTGGCATGGATATCACTTGAAAGATAGTAGAAATCGCTTTCCAATGATACCCCATATGGCCATGTTCACCTCAGTTGGGTGTACTCAATCTGTGATGCAATCTGTAAGGTGTACCCCTACCCCAAAGAAATTTCAAGAAATCTCAAAATCAAATTTCCTGAATTTCGCTAAAAGGACCTGTGTCTATAAGGATTGACTTTTCCTCCGTGCTTTTTCTCAAATATAGGATTGTTATATACCATTGTGATCGGGATAATGCCTACAATGCTAATATAACCATGTTGGAAGAAAACAAACTAATTCAGTTTACTATTAGGATATAGTCCTGAGTAAGGACATTAGCGGTTACCGTTAGTGATTTGGTTTTCTGAATAAAAAGTCATTTTCTCCTTCCCTACCCCATTGGAGCGCCATCTAGCGTTTGGGAAGTGAATCGGGACTAAATATTTATAGGGTAGGTCCTAATTTATCTGAAAACATGTCAGAGTTCAGTGGGAAATCTCATTTTAAGCTGGCGGCGGAGTGATTTTGACCTTGGTGATTTTACCAGAATTCTCTGAGAAATCTGACGATAGAGGGGGTTAGTGTCTTCAAGTTTATTTATTTCAAAAATTCGGTGGACAACCCATGGTAAGATTGTTATAGCAGGCTAGGCGAGTCTCTCCCGAACACTGTGGTATGTTGCACTAGGCTTGGATACTAATCGTTAATAAGATACAGGGTAAAATGTTATAATGGCCACCTATGGGAAACTCTACTGTGATCTTCAACCTAATAGAAGGCGCTTTTTTGGGGCATTTTGAAGGTTTTATCCCTTTTTGAGGTTTTTTAGTTCATTGAGAAGCCTAATAGCGCATATCATATTAAAGGGCTGTATCTTAGCTGAACAATGCTACCAAAATCGTGACATTTTGAAGCAATTTTGGTGTTTTGGGGGCGAGGCCACTGTGCCAAGTACCCCGAATTCCATTCTCCCGTGCCATTCAATTGTTTTCGGGGCAGTTTTGAATGAACCTTTGTTTCTTCCTACCAATATGACGTCATAAGATGCATTTGAACGCCTTGGCATGGATATCACTTGAAAGATAGTAGAAATCGCTTTCCAATGATACCCCATATGGCCATGTTCACCTCAGTTGGGTGTACTCAATCTGTGATGCAATCTGTAAGGTGTACCCCTACCCCAAAGAAATTTCAAGAAATCTCAAAATCAAATTTCCTGAATTTCGCTAAAAGGACCTGTGTCTATAAGGATTGACTTTTCCTCCGTGCTTTTTCTCAAATATAGGATTGTTATATACCATTGTGATCGGGATAATGCCTACAATGCTAATATAACCATGTTGGAAGAAAACAAACTAATTCAGTTTACTATTAGGATATAGTCCTGAGTAAGGACATTAGCGGTTACCGTTAGTGATTTGGTTTTCTGAATAAAAAGTCATTTTCTCCTTCCCTACCCCATTGGAGCGCCATCTAGCGTTTGGGAAGTGAATCGGGACTAAATATTTATAGGGTAGGTCCTAATTTATCTGAAAACATGTCAGAGTTCAGTGGGAAATCTCATTTTAAGCTGGCGGCGGAGTGATTTTGACCTTGGTGATTTTACCAGAATTCTCTGAGAAATCTGACGATAGAGGGGGTTAGTGTCTTCAAGTTTATTTATTTCAAAAATTCGGTGGACAACCCATGGTAAGATTGTTATAGCAGGCTAGGCGAGTCTCTCCCGAACACTGTGGTATGTTGCACTAGGCTTGGATACTAATCGTTAATAAGATACAGGGTAAAATGTTATAATGGCCACCTATGGGAAACTCTACTGTGATCTTCAACCTAATAGAAGGCGCTTTTTTGGGGCATTTTGAAGGTTTTATCCCTTTTTGAGGTTTTTTAGTTCATTGAGAAGCCTAATAGCGCATATCATATTAAAGGGCTGTATCTTAGCTGAACAATGCTACCAAAATCGTGACATTTTGAAGCAATTTTGGTGTTTTGGGGGCGAGGCCACTGTGCCAAGTACCCCGAATTCCATCCTCCCGTGCCATTCAATTGTTTTCGGGGCAGTTTTGAATGAACCTTTGTTTCTTCCTACCAATATGACGTCATAAGATGCATTTGAACGCCTTGGCATGGATATCACTTGAAAGATAGTAGAAATCGCTTTCCAATGATACCCCATATGGCCATGTTCACCTCAGTTGGGTGTACTCAATCTGTGATGCAATCTGTAAGGTGTACCCCTACCCCAAAGAAATTTCAAGAAATCTCAAAATCAAATTTCCTGAATTTCGCTAAAAGGACCTGTGTCTATAAGGATTGACTTTTCCTCCGTGCTTTTTCTCAAATATAGGATTGTTATATACCATTGTGATCGGGATAATGCCTACAATGCTAATATAACCATGTTGGAAGAAAACAAACTAATTCAGTTTACTATTAGGATATAGTCCTGAGTAAGGACATTAGCGGTTACCGTTAGTGATTTGGTTTTCTGAATAAAAAGTCATTTTCTCCTTCCCTACCCCATTGGAGCGCCATCTAGCGTTTGGGAAGTGAATCGGGACTAAATATTTATAGGGTAGGTCCTAATTTATCTGAAAACATGTCAGAGTTCAGTGGGAAATCTCATTTTAAGCTGGCGGCGGAGTGATTTTGACCTTGGTGATTTTACCAGAATTCTCTGAGAAATCTGACGATAGAGGGGGTTAGTGTCTTCAAGTTTATTTATTTCAAAAATTCGGTGGACAACCCATGGTAAGATTGTTATAGCAGGCTAGGCGAGTCTCTCCCGAACACTGTGGTATGTTGCACTAGGCTTGGATACTAATCGTTAATAAGATACAGGGTAAAATGTTATAATGGCCACCTATGGGAAACTCTACTGTGATCTTCAACCTAATAGAAGGCGCTTTTTTGGGGCATTTTGAAGGTTTTATCCCTTTTTGAGGTTTTTTAGTTCATTGAGAAGCCTAATAGCGCATATCATATTAAAGGGCTGTATCTTAGCTGAACAATGCTACCAAAATCGTGACATTTTGAAGCAATTTTGGTGTTTTGGGGGCGAGGCCACTGTGCCAAGTACCCCGAATTCCATCCTCCCGTGCCATTCAATTGTTTTCGGGGCAGTTTTGAATGAACCTTTGTTTCTTCCTACCAATATGACGTCATAAGATGCATTTGAACGCCTTGGCATGGATATCACTTGAAAGATAGTAGAAATCGCTTTCCAATGATACCCCATATGGCCATGTTCACCTCAGTTGGGTGTACTCAATCTGTGATGCAATCTGTAAGGTGTACCCCTACCCCAAAGAAATTTCAAGAAATCTCAAAATCAAATTTCCTGAATTTCGCTAAAAGGACCTGTGTCTATAAGGATTGACTTTTCCTCCGTGCTTTTTCTCAAATATAGGATTGTTATATACCATTGTGATCGGGATAATGCCTACAATGCTAATATAACCATGTTGGAAGAAAACAAACTAATTCAGTTTACTATTAGGATATAGTCCTGAGTAAGGACATTAGCGGTTACCGTTAGTGATTTGGTTTTCTGAATAAAAAGTCATTTTCTCCTTCCCTACCCCATTGGAGCGCCATCTAGCGTTTGGGAAGTGAATCGGGACTAAATATTTATAGGGTAGGTCCTAATTTATCTGAAAACATGTCAGAGTTCAGTGGGAAATCTCATTTTAAGCTGGCGGCGGAGTGATTTTGACCTTGGTGATTTTACCAGAATTCTCTGAGAAATCTGACGATAGAGGGGGTTAGTGTCTTCAAGTTTATTTATTTCAAAAATTCGGTGGACAACCCATGGTAAGATTGTTATAGCAGGCTAGGCGAGTCTCTCCCGAACACTGTGGTATGTTGCACTAGGCTTGGATACTAATCGTTAATAAGATACAGGGTAAAATGTTATAATGGCCACCTATGGGAAACTCTACTGTGATCTTCAACCTAATAGAAGGCGCTTTTTTGGGGCATTTTGAAGGTTTTATCCCTTTTTGAGGTTTTTTAGTTCATTGAGAAGCCTAATAGCGCATATCATATTAAAGGGCTGTATCTTAGCTGAACAATGCTACCAAAATCGTGACATTTTGAAGCAATTTTGGTGTTTTGGGGGCGAGGCCACTGTGCCAAGTACCCCGAATTCCATTCTCCCGTGCCATTCAATTGTTTTCGGGGCAGTTTTGAATGAACCTTTGTTTCTTCCTACCAATATGACGTCATAAGATGCATTTGAACGCCTTGGCATGGATATCACTTGAAAGATAGTAGAAATCGCTTTCCAATGATACCCCATATGGCCATGTTCACCTCAGTTGGGTGTACTCAATCTGTGATGCAATCTGTAAGGTGTACCCCTACCCCAAAGAAATTTCAAGAAATCTCAAAATCAAATTTCCTGAATTTCGCTAAAAGGACCTGTGTCTATAAGGATTGACTTTTCCTCCGTGCTTTTTCTCAAATATAGGATTGTTATATACCATTGTGATCGGGATAATGCCTACAATGCTAATATAACCATGTTGGAAGAAAACAAACTAATTCAGTTTACTATTAGGATATAGTCCTGAGTAAGGACATTAGCGGTTACCGTTAGTGATTTGGTTTTCTGAATAAAAAGTCATTTTCTCCTTCCCTACCCCATTGGAGCGCCATCTAGCGTTTGGGAAGTGAATCGGGACTAAATATTTATAGGGTAGGTCCTAATTTATCTGAAAACATGTCAGAGTTCAGTGGGAAATCTCATTTTAAGCTGGCGGCGGAGTGATTTTGACCTTGGTGATTTTACCAGAATTCTCTGAGAAATCTGACGATAGAGGGGGTTAGTGTCTTCAAGTTTATTTATTTCAAAAATTCGGTGGACAACCCATGGTAAGATTGTTATAGCAGGCTAGGCGAGTCTCTCCCGAACACTGTGGTATGTTGCACTAGGCTTGGATACTAATCGTTAATAAGATACAGGGTAAAATGTTATAATGGCCACCTATGGGAAACTCTACTGTGATCTTCAACCTAATAGAAGGCGCTTTTTTGGGGCATTTTGAAGGTTTTATCCCTTTTTGAGGTTTTTTAGTTCATTGAGAAGCCTAATAGCGCATATCATATTAAAGGGCTGTATCTTAGCTGAACAATGCTACCAAAATCGTGACATTTTGAAGCAATTTTGGTGTTTTGGGGGCGAGGCCACTGTGCCAAGTACCCCGAATTCCATCCTCCCGTGCCATTCAATTGTTTTCGGGGCAGTTTTGAATGAACCTTTGTTTCTTCCTACCAATATGACGTCATAAGATGCATTTGAACGCCTTGGCATGGATATCACTTGAAAGATAGTAGAAATCGCTTTCCAATGATACCCCATATGGCCATGTTCACCTCAGTTGGGTGTACTCAATCTGTGATGCAATCTGTAAGGTGTACCCCTACCCCAAAGAAATTTCAAGAAATCTCAAAATCAAATTTCCTGAATTTCGCTAAAAGGACCTGTGTCTATAAGGATTGACTTTTCCTCCGTGCTTTTTCTCAAATATAGGATTGTTATATACCATTGTGATCGGGATAATGCCTACAATGCTAATATAACCATGTTGGAAGAAAACAAACTAATTCAGTTTACTATTAGGATATAGTCCTGAGTAAGGACATTAGCGGTTACCGTTAGTGATTTGGTTTTCTGAATAAAAAGTCATTTTCTCCTTCCCTACCCCATTGGAGCGCCATCTAGCGTTTGGGAAGTGAATCGGGACTAAATATTTATAGGGTAGGTCCTAATTTATCTGAAAACATGTCAGAGTTCAGTGGGAAATCTCATTTTAAGCTGGCGGCGGAGTGATTTTGACCTTGGTGATTTTACCAGAATTCTCTGAGAAATCTGACGATAGAGGGGGTTAGTGTCTTCAAGTTTATTTATTTCAAAAATTCGGTGGACAACCCATGGTAAGATTGTTATAGCAGGCTAGGCGAGTCTCTCCCGAACACTGTGGTATGTTGCACTAGGCTTGGATACTAATCGTTAATAAGATACAGGGTAAAATGTTATAATGGCCACCTATGGGAAACTCTACTGTGATCTTCAACCTAATAGAAGGCGCTTTTTTGGGGCATTTTGAAGGTTTTATCCCTTTTTGAGGTTTTTTAGTTCATTGAGAAGCCTAATAGCGCATATCATATTAAAGGGCTGTATCTTAGCTGAACAATGCTACCAAAATCGTGACATTTTGAAGCAATTTTGGTGTTTTGGGGGCGAGGCCACTGTGCCAAGTACCCCGAATTCCATTCTCCCGTGCCATTCAATTGTTTTCGGGGCAGTTTTGAATGAACCTTTGTTTCTTCCTACCAATATGACGTCATAAGATGCATTTGAACGCCTTGGCATGGATATCACTTGAAAGATAGTAGAAATCGCTTTCCAATGATACCCCATATGGCCATGTTCACCTCAGTTGGGTGTACTCAATCTGTGATGCAATCTGTAAGGTGTACCCCTACCCCAAAGAAATTTCAAGAAATCTCAAAATCAAATTTCCTGAATTTCGCTAAAAGGACCTGTGTCTATAAGGATTGACTTTTCCTCCGTGCTTTTTCTCAAATATAGGATTGTTATATACCATTGTGATCGGGATAATGCCTACAATGCTAATATAACCATGTTGGAAGAAAACAAACTAATTCAGTTTACTATTAGGATATAGTCCTGAGTAAGGACATTAGCGGTTACCGTTAGTGATTTGGTTTTCTGAATAAAAAGTCATTTTCTCCTTCCCTACCCCATTGGAGCGCCATCTAGCGTTTGGGAAGTGAATCGGGACTAAATATTTATAGGGTAGGTCCTAATTTATCTGAAAACATGTCAGAGTTCAGTGGGAAATCTCATTTTAAGCTGGCGGCGGAGTGATTTTGACCTTGGTGATTTTACCAGAATTCTCTGAGAAATCTGACGATAGAGGGGGTTAGTGTCTTCAAGTTTATTTATTTCAAAAATTCGGTGGACAACCCATGGTAAGATTGTTATAGCAGGCTAGGCGAGTCTCTCCCGAACACTGTGGTATGTTGCACTAGGCTTGGATACTAATCGTTAATAAGATACAGGGTAAAATGTTATAATGGCCACCTATGGGAAACTCTACTGTGATCTTCAACCTAATAGAAGGCGCTTTTTTGGGGCATTTTGAAGGTTTTATCCCTTTTTGAGGTTTTTTAGTTCATTGAGAAGCCTAATAGCGCATATCATATTAAAGGGCTGTATCTTAGCTGAACAATGCTACCAAAATCGTGACATTTTGAAGCAATTTTGGTGTTTTGGGGGCGAGGCCACTGTGCCAAGTACCCCGAATTCCATTCTCCCGTGCCATTCAATTGTTTTCGGGGCAGTTTTGAATGAACCTTTGTTTCTTCCTACCAATATGACGTCATAAGATGCATTTGAACGCCTTGGCATGGATATCACTTGAAAGATAGTAGAAATCGCTTTCCAATGATACCCCATATGGCCATGTTCACCTCAGTTGGGTGTACTCAATCTGTGATGCAATCTGTAAGGTGTACCCCTACCCCAAAGAAATTTCAAGAAATCTCAAAATCAAATTTCCTGAATTTCGCTAAAAGGACCTGTGTCTATAAGGATTGACTTTTCCTCCGTGCTTTTTCTCAAATATAGGATTGTTATATACCATTGTGATCGGGATAATGCCTACAATGCTAATATAACCATGTTGGAAGAAAACAAACTAATTCAGTTTACTATTAGGATATAGTCCTGAGTAAGGACATTAGCGGTTACCGTTAGTGATTTGGTTTTCTGAATAAAAAGTCATTTTCTCCTTCCCTACCCCATTGGAGCGCCATCTAGCGTTTGGGAAGTGAATCGGGACTAAATATTTATAGGGTAGGTCCTAATTTATCTGAAAACATGTCAGAGTTCAGTGGGAAATCTCATTTTAAGCTGGCGGCGGAGTGATTTTGACCTTGGTGATTTTACCAGAATTCTCTGAGAAATCTGACGATAGAGGGGGTTAGTGTCTTCAAGTTTATTTATTTCAAAAATTCGGTGGACAACCCATGGTAAGATTGTTATAGCAGGCTAGGCGAGTCTCTCCCGAACACTGTGGTATGTTGCACTAGGCTTGGATACTAATCGTTAATAAGATACAGGGTAAAATGTTATAATGGCCACCTATGGGAAACTCTACTGTGATCTTCAACCTAATAGAAGGCGCTTTTTTGGGGCATTTTGAAGGTTTTATCCCTTTTTGAGGTTTTTTAGTTCATTGAGAAGCCTAATAGCGCATATCATATTAAAGGGCTGTATCTTAGCTGAACAATGCTACCAAAATCGTGACATTTTGAAGCAATTTTGGTGTTTTGGGGGCGAGGCCACTGTGCCAAGTACCCCGAATTCCATCCTCCCGTGCCATTCAATTGTTTTCGGGGCAGTTTTGAATGAACCTTTGTTTCTTCCTACCAATATGACGTCATAAGATGCATTTGAACGCCTTGGCATGGATATCACTTGAAAGATAGTAGAAATCGCTTTCCAATGATACCCCATATGGCCATGTTCACCTCA
Source organism: Owenia fusiformis (assembly GCA_903813345.2). Lineage (NCBI taxonomy): Eukaryota > Metazoa > Annelida > Polychaeta > Sabellida > Oweniidae > Owenia > Owenia fusiformis. Next base: position 10,945,839 of record CAIIXF020000004.1, read on the forward strand.
GTTGGGTGTACTCAATCTGTGATGCAATCTGTAAGGTGTACCCCTACCCCAAAGAAATTTCAAGAAATCTCAAAATCAAATTTCCTGAATTTCGCTAAAAGGACCTGTGTCTATAAGGATTGACTTTTCCTCCGTGCTTTTTCTCAAATATAGGATTGTTATATACCATTGTGATCGGGATAATGCCTACAATGCTAATATAACCATGTTGGAAGAAAACAAACTAATTCAGTTTACTATTAGGATATAGTCCTGAGTAAGGACATTAGCGGTTACCGTTAGTGATTTGGTTTTCTGAATAAAAAGTCATTTTCTCCTTCCCTACCCCATTGGAGCGCCATCTAGCGTTTGGGAAGTGAATCGGGACTAAATATTTATAGGGTAGGTCCTAATTTATCTGAAAACATGTCAGAGTTCAGTGGGAAATCTCATTTTAAGCTGGCGGCGGAGTGATTTTGACCTTGGTGATTTTACCAGAATTCTCTGAGAAATCTGACGATAGAGGGGGTTAGTGTCTTCAAGTTTATTTATTTCAAAAATTCGGTGGACAACCCATGGTAAGATTGTTATAGCAGGCTAGGCGAGTCTCTCCCGAACACTGTGGTATGTTGCACTAGGCTTGGATACTAATCGTTAATAAGATACAGGGTAAAATGTTATAATGGCCACCTATGGGAAACTCTACTGTGATCTTCAACCTAATAGAAGGCGCTTTTTTGGGGCATTTTGAAGGTTTTATCCCTTTTTGAGGTTTTTTAGTTCATTGAGAAGCCTAATAGCGCATATCATATTAAAGGGCTGTATCTTAGCTGAACAATGCTACCAAAATCGTGACATTTTGAAGCAATTTTGGTGTTTTGGGGGCGAGGCCACTGTGCCAAGTACCCCGAATTCCATTCTCCCGTGCCATTCAATTGTTTTCGGGGCAGTTTTGAATGAACCTTTGTTTCTTCCTACCAATATGACGTCATAAGATGCATTTGAACGCCTTGGCATGGATATCACTTGAAAGATAGTAGAAATCGCTTTCCAATGATACCCCATATGGCCATGTTCACCTCAGTTGGGTGTACTCAATCTGTGATGCAATCTGTAAGGTGTACCCCTACCCCAAAGAAATTTCAAGAAATCTCAAAATCAAATTTCCTGAATTTCGCTAAAAGGACCTGTGTCTATAAGGATTGACTTTTCCTCCGTGCTTTTTCTCAAATATAGGATTGTTATATACCATTGTGATCGGGATAATGCCTACAATGCTAATATAACCATGTTGGAAGAAAACAAACTAATTCAGTTTACTATTAGGATATAGTCCTGAGTAAGGACATTAGCGGTTACCGTTAGTGATTTGGTTTTCTGAATAAAAAGTCATTTTCTCCTTCCCTACCCCATTGGAGCGCCATCTAGCGTTTGGGAAGTGAATCGGGACTAAATATTTATAGGGTAGGTCCTAATTTATCTGAAAACATGTCAGAGTTCAGTGGGAAATCTCATTTTAAGCTGGCGGCGGAGTGATTTTGACCTTGGTGATTTTACCAGAATTCTCTGAGAAATCTGACGATAGAGGGGGTTAGTGTCTTCAAGTTTATTTATTTCAAAAATTCGGTGGACAACCCATGGTAAGATTGTTATAGCAGGCTAGGCGAGTCTCTCCCGAACACTGTGGTATGTTGCACTAGGCTTGGATACTAATCGTTAATAAGATACAGGGTAAAATGTTATAATGGCCACCTATGGGAAACTCTACTGTGATCTTCAACCTAATAGAAGGCGCTTTTTTGGGGCATTTTGAAGGTTTTATCCCTTTTTGAGGTTTTTTAGTTCATTGAGAAGCCTAATAGCGCATATCATATTAAAGGGCTGTATCTTAGCTGAACAATGCTACCAAAATCGTGACATTTTGAAGCAATTTTGGTGTTTTGGGGGCGAGGCCACTGTGCCAAGTACCCCGAATTCCATCCTCCCGTGCCATTCAATTGTTTTCGGGGCAGTTTTGAATGAACCTTTGTTTCTTCCTACCAATATGACGTCATAAGATGCATTTGAACGCCTTGGCATGGATATCACTTGAAAGATAGTAGAAATCGCTTTCCAATGATACCCCATATGGCCATGTTCACCTCAGTTGGGTGTACTCAATCTGTGATGCAATCTGTAAGGTGTACCCCTACCCCAAAGAAATTTCAAGAAATCTCAAAATCAAATTTCCTGAATTTCGCTAAAAGGACCTGTGTCTATAAGGATTGACTTTTCCTCCGTGCTTTTTCTCAAATATAGGATTGTTATATACCATTGTGATCGGGATAATGCCTACAATGCTAATATAACCATGTTGGAAGAAAACAAACTAATTCAGTTTACTATTAGGATATAGTCCTGAGTAAGGACATTAGCGGTTACCGTTAGTGATTTGGTTTTCTGAATAAAAAGTCATTTTCTCCTTCCCTACCCCATTGGAGCGCCATCTAGCGTTTGGGAAGTGAATCGGGACTAAATATTTATAGGGTAGGTCCTAATTTATCTGAAAACATGTCAGAGTTCAGTGGGAAATCTCATTTTAAGCTGGCGGCGGAGTGATTTTGACCTTGGTGATTTTACCAGAATTCTCTGAGAAATCTGACGATAGAGGGGGTTAGTGTCTTCAAGTTTATTTATTTCAAAAATTCGGTGGACAACCCATGGTAAGATTGTTATAGCAGGCTAGGCGAGTCTCTCCCGAACACTGTGGTATGTTGCACTAGGCTTGGATACTAATCGTTAATAAGATACAGGGTAAAATGTTATAATGGCCACCTATGGGAAACTCTACTGTGATCTTCAACCTAATAGAAGGCGCTTTTTTGGGGCATTTTGAAGGTTTTATCCCTTTTTGAGGTTTTTTAGTTCATTGAGAAGCCTAATAGCGCATATCATATTAAAGGGCTGTATCTTAGCTGAACAATGCTACCAAAATCGTGACATTTTGAAGCAATTTTGGTGTTTTGGGGGCGAGGCCACTGTGCCAAGTACCCCGAATTCCATTCTCCCGTGCCATTCAATTGTTTTCGGGGCAGTTTTGAATGAACCTTTGTTTCTTCCTACCAATATGACGTCATAAGATGCATTTGAACGCCTTGGCATGGATATCACTTGAAAGATAGTAGAAATCGCTTTCCAATGATACCCCATATGGCCATGTTCACCTCAGTTGGGTGTACTCAATCTGTGATGCAATCTGTAAGGTGTACCCCTACCCCAAAGAAATTTCAAGAAATCTCAAAATCAAATTTCCTGAATTTCGCTAAAAGGACCTGTGTCTATAAGGATTGACTTTTCCTCCGTGCTTTTTCTCAAATATAGGATTGTTATATACCATTGTGATCGGGATAATGCCTACAATGCTAATATAACCATGTTGGAAGAAAACAAACTAATTCAGTTTACTATTAGGATATAGTCCTGAGTAAGGACATTAGCGGTTACCGTTAGTGATTTGGTTTTCTGAATAAAAAGTCATTTTCTCCTTCCCTACCCCATTGGAGCGCCATCTAGCGTTTGGGAAGTGAATCGGGACTAAATATTTATAGGGTAGGTCCTAATTTATCTGAAAACATGTCAGAGTTCAGTGGGAAATCTCATTTTAAGCTGGCGGCGGAGTGATTTTGACCTTGGTGATTTTACCAGAATTCTCTGAGAAATCTGACGATAGAGGGGGTTAGTGTCTTCAAGTTTATTTATTTCAAAAATTCGGTGGACAACCCATGGTAAGATTGTTATAGCAGGCTAGGCGAGTCTCTCCCGAACACTGTGGTATGTTGCACTAGGCTTGGATACTAATCGTTAATAAGATACAGGGTAAAATGTTATAATGGCCACCTATGGGAAACTCTACTGTGATCTTCAACCTAATAGAAGGCGCTTTTTTGGGGCATTTTGAAGGTTTTATCCCTTTTTGAGGTTTTTTAGTTCATTGAGAAGCCTAATAGCGCATATCATATTAAAGGGCTGTATCTTAGCTGAACAATGCTACCAAAATCGTGACATTTTGAAGCAATTTTGGTGTTTTGGGGGCGAGGCCACTGTGCCAAGTACCCCGAATTCCATCCTCCCGTGCCATTCAATTGTTTTCGGGGCAGTTTTGAATGAACCTTTGTTTCTTCCTACCAATATGACGTCATAAGATGCATTTGAACGCCTTGGCATGGATATCACTTGAAAGATAGTAGAAATCGCTTTCCAATGATACCCCATATGGCCATGTTCACCTCAGTTGGGTGTACTCAATCTGTGATGCAATCTGTAAGGTGTACCCCTACCCCAAAGAAATTTCAAGAAATCTCAAAATCAAATTTCCTGAATTTCGCTAAAAGGACCTGTGTCTATAAGGATTGACTTTTCCTCCGTGCTTTTTCTCAAATATAGGATTGTTATATACCATTGTGATCGGGATAATGCCTACAATGCTAATATAACCATGTTGGAAGAAAACAAACTAATTCAGTTTACTATTAGGATATAGTCCTGAGTAAGGACATTAGCGGTTACCGTTAGTGATTTGGTTTTCTGAATAAAAAGTCATTTTCTCCTTCCCTACCCCATTGGAGCGCCATCTAGCGTTTGGGAAGTGAATCGGGACTAAATATTTATAGGGTAGGTCCTAATTTATCTGAAAACATGTCAGAGTTCAGTGGGAAATCTCATTTTAAGCTGGCGGCGGAGTGATTTTGACCTTGGTGATTTTACCAGAATTCTCTGAGAAATCTGACGATAGAGGGGGTTAGTGTCTTCAAGTTTATTTATTTCAAAAATTCGGTGGACAACCCATGGTAAGATTGTTATAGCAGGCTAGGCGAGTCTCTCCCGAACACTGTGGTATGTTGCACTAGGCTTGGATACTAATCGTTAATAAGATACAGGGTAAAATGTTATAATGGCCACCTATGGGAAACTCTACTGTGATCTTCAACCTAATAGAAGGCGCTTTTTTGGGGCATTTTGAAGGTTTTATCCCTTTTTGAGGTTTTTTAGTTCATTGAGAAGCCTAATAGCGCATATCATATTAAAGGGCTGTATCTTAGCTGAACAATGCTACCAAAATCGTGACATTTTGAAGCAATTTTGGTGTTTTGGGGGCGAGGCCACTGTGCCAAGTACCCCGAATTCCATCCTCCCGTGCCATTCAATTGTTTTCGGGGCAGTTTTGAATGAACCTTTGTTTCTTCCTACCAATATGACGTCATAAGATGCATTTGAACGCCTTGGCATGGATATCACTTGAAAGATAGTAGAAATCGCTTTCCAATGATACCCCATATGGCCATGTTCACCTCAGTTGGGTGTACTCAATCTGTGATGCAATCTGTAAGGTGTACCCCTACCCCAAAGAAATTTCAAGAAATCTCAAAATCAAATTTCCTGAATTTCGCTAAAAGGACCTGTGTCTATAAGGATTGACTTTTCCTCCGTGCTTTTTCTCAAATATAGGATTGTTATATACCATTGTGATCGGGATAATGCCTACAATGCTAATATAACCATGTTGGAAGAAAACAAACTAATTCAGTTTACTATTAGGATATAGTCCTGAGTAAGGACATTAGCGGTTACCGTTAGTGATTTGGTTTTCTGAATAAAAAGTCATTTTCTCCTTCCCTACCCCATTGGAGCGCCATCTAGCGTTTGGGAAGTGAATCGGGACTAAATATTTATAGGGTAGGTCCTAATTTATCTGAAAACATGTCAGAGTTCAGTGGGAAATCTCATTTTAAGCTGGCGGCGGAGTGATTTTGACCTTGGTGATTTTACCAGAATTCTCTGAGAAATCTGACGATAGAGGGGGTTAGTGTCTTCAAGTTTATTTATTTCAAAAATTCGGTGGACAACCCATGGTAAGATTGTTATAGCAGGCTAGGCGAGTCTCTCCCGAACACTGTGGTATGTTGCACTAGGCTTGGATACTAATCGTTAATAAGATACAGGGTAAAATGTTATAATGGCCACCTATGGGAAACTCTACTGTGATCTTCAACCTAATAGAAGGCGCTTTTTTGGGGCATTTTGAAGGTTTTATCCCTTTTTGAGGTTTTTTAGTTCATTGAGAAGCCTAATAGCGCATATCATATTAAAGGGCTGTATCTTAGCTGAACAATGCTACCAAAATCGTGACATTTTGAAGCAATTTTGGTGTTTTGGGGGCGAGGCCACTGTGCCAAGTACCCCGAATTCCATTCTCCCGTGCCATTCAATTGTTTTCGGGGCAGTTTTGAATGAACCTTTGTTTCTTCCTACCAATATGACGTCATAAGATGCATTTGAACGCCTTGGCATGGATATCACTTGAAAGATAGTAGAAATCGCTTTCCAATGATACCCCATATGGCCATGTTCACCTCAGTTGGGTGTACTCAATCTGTGATGCAATCTGTAAGGTGTACCCCTACCCCAAAGAAATTTCAAGAAATCTCAAAATCAAATTTCCTGAATTTCGCTAAAAGGACCTGTGTCTATAAGGATTGACTTTTCCTCCGTGCTTTTTCTCAAATATAGGATTGTTATATACCATTGTGATCGGGATAATGCCTACAATGCTAATATAACCATGTTGGAAGAAAACAAACTAATTCAGTTTACTATTAGGATATAGTCCTGAGTAAGGACATTAGCGGTTACCGTTAGTGATTTGGTTTTCTGAATAAAAAGTCATTTTCTCCTTCCCTACCCCATTGGAGCGCCATCTAGCGTTTGGGAAGTGAATCGGGACTAAATATTTATAGGGTAGGTCCTAATTTATCTGAAAACATGTCAGAGTTCAGTGGGAAATCTCATTTTAAGCTGGCGGCGGAGTGATTTTGACCTTGGTGATTTTACCAGAATTCTCTGAGAAATCTGACGATAGAGGGGGTTAGTGTCTTCAAGTTTATTTATTTCAAAAATTCGGTGGACAACCCATGGTAAGATTGTTATAGCAGGCTAGGCGAGTCTCTCCCGAACACTGTGGTATGTTGCACTAGGCTTGGATACTAATCGTTAATAAGATACAGGGTAAAATGTTATAATGGCCACCTATGGGAAACTCTACTGTGATCTTCAACCTAATAGAAGGCGCTTTTTTGGGGCATTTTGAAGGTTTTATCCCTTTTTGAGGTTTTTTAGTTCATTGAGAAGCCTAATAGCGCATATCATATTAAAGGGCTGTATCTTAGCTGAACAATGCTACCAAAATCGTGACATTTTGAAGCAATTTTGGTGTTTTGGGGGCGAGGCCACTGTGCCAAGTACCCCGAATTCCATCCTCCCGTGCCATTCAATTGTTTTCGGGGCAGTTTTGAATGAACCTTTGTTTCTTCCTACCAATATGACGTCATAAGATGCATTTGAACGCCTTGGCATGGATATCACTTGAAAGATAGTAGAAATCGCTTTCCAATGATACCCCATATGGCCATGTTCACCTCAGTTGGGTGTACTCAATCTGTGATGCAATCTGTAAGGTGTACCCCTACCCCAAAGAAATTTCAAGAAATCTCAAAATCAAATTTCCTGAATTTCGCTAAAAGGACCTGTGTCTATAAGGATTGACTTTTCCTCCGTGCTTTTTCTCAAATATAGGATTGTTATATACCATTGTGATCGGGATAATGCCTACAATGCTAATATAACCATGTTGGAAGAAAACAAACTAATTCAGTTTACTATTAGGATATAGTCCTGAGTAAGGACATTAGCGGTTACCGTTAGTGATTTGGTTTTCTGAATAAAAAGTCATTTTCTCCTTCCCTACCCCATTGGAGCGCCATCTAGCGTTTGGGAAGTGAATCGGGACTAAATATTTATAGGGTAGGTCCTAATTTATCTGAAAACATGTCAGAGTTCAGTGGGAAATCTCATTTTAAGCTGGCGGCGGAGTGATTTTGACCTTGGTGATTTTACCAGAATTCTCTGAGAAATCTGACGATAGAGGGGGTTAGTGTCTTCAAGTTTATTTATTTCAAAAATTCGGTGGACAACCCATGGTAAGATTGTTATAGCAGGCTAGGCGAGTCTCTCCCGAACACTGTGGTATGTTGCACTAGGCTTGGATACTAATCGTTAATAAGATACAGGGTAAAATGTTATAATGGCCACCTATGGGAAACTCTACTGTGATCTTCAACCTAATAGAAGGCGCTTTTTTGGGGCATTTTGAAGGTTTTATCCCTTTTTGAGGTTTTTTAGTTCATTGAGAAGCCTAATAGCGCATATCATATTAAAGGGCTGTATCTTAGCTGAACAATGCTACCAAAATCGTGACATTTTGAAGCAATTTTGGTGTTTTGGGGGCGAGGCCACTGTGCCAAGTACCCCGAATTCCATTCTCCCGTGCCATTCAATTGTTTTCGGGGCAGTTTTGAATGAACCTTTGTTTCTTCCTACCAATATGACGTCATAAGATGCATTTGAACGCCTTGGCATGGATATCACTTGAAAGATAGTAGAAATCGCTTTCCAATGATACCCCATATGGCCATGTTCACCTCAGTTGGGTGTACTCAATCTGTGATGCAATCTGTAAGGTGTACCCCTACCCCAAAGAAATTTCAAGAAATCTCAAAATCAAATTTCCTGAATTTCGCTAAAAGGACCTGTGTCTATAAGGATTGACTTTTCCTCCGTGCTTTTTCTCAAATATAGGATTGTTATATACCATTGTGATCGGGATAATGCCTACAATGCTAATATAACCATGTTGGAAGAAAACAAACTAATTCAGTTTACTATTAGAAGGCGCTTTTTTGGGGCATTTTGAAGGTTTTATCCCTTTTTGAGGTTTTTTAGTTCATTGAGAAGCCTAATAGCGCATATCATATTAAAGGGCTGTATCTTAGCTGAACAATGCTACCAAAATCGTGACATTTTGAAGCAATTTTGGTGTTTTGGGGGCGAGGCCACTGTGCCAAGTACCCCGAATTCCATTCTCCCGTGCCATTCAATTGTTTTCGGGGCAGTTTTGAATGAACCTTTGTTTCTTCCTACCAATATGACGTCATAAGATGCATTTGAACGCCTTGGCATGGATATCACTTGAAAGATAGTAGAAATCGCTTTCCAATGATACCCCATATGGCCATGTTCACCTCAGTTGGGTGTACTCAATCTGTGATGCAATCTGTAAGGTGTACCCCTACCCCAAAGAAATTTCAAGAAATCTCAAAATCAAATTTCCTGAATTTCGCTAAAAGGACCTGTGTCTATAAGGATTGACTTTTCCTCCGTGCTTTTTCTCAAATATAGGATTGTTATATACCATTGTGATCGGGATAATGCCTACAATGCTAATATAACCATGTTGGAAGAAAACAAACTAATTCAGTTTACTATTAGGATATAGTCCTGAGTAAGGACATTAGCGGTTACCGTTAGTGATTTGGTTTTCTGAATAAAAAGTCATTTTCTCCTTCCCTACCCCATTGGAGCGCCATCTAGCGTTTGGGAAGTGAATCGGGACTAAATATTTATAGGGTAGGTCCTAATTTATCTGAAAACATGTCAGAGTTCAGTGGGAAATCTCATTTTAAGCTGGCGGCGGAGTGATTTTGACCTTGGTGATTTTACCAGAATTCTCTGAGAAATCTGACGATAGAGGGGGTTAGTGTCTTCAAGTTTATTTATTTCAAAAATTCGGTGGACAACCCATGGTAAGATTGTTATAGCAGGCTAGGCGAGTCTCTCCCGAACACTGTGGTATGTTGCACTAGGCTTGGATACTAATCGTTAATAAGATACAGGGTAAAATGTTATAATGGCCACCTATGGGAAACTCTACTGTGATCTTCAACCTAATAGAAGGCGCTTTTTTGGGGCATTTTGAAGGTTTTATCCCTTTTTGAGGTTTTTTAGTTCATTGAGAAGCCTAATAGCGCATATCATATTAAAGGGCTGTATCTTAGCTGAACAATGCTACCAAAATCGTGACATTTTGAAGCAATTTTGGTGTTTTGGGGGCGAGGCCACTGTGCCAAGTACCCCGAATTCCATCCTCCCGTGCCATTCAATTGTTTTCGGGGCAGTTTTGAATGAACCTTTGTTTCTTCCTACCAATATGACGTCATAAGATGCATTTGAACGCCTTGGCATGGATATCACTTGAAAGATAGTAGAAATCGCTTTCCAATGATACCCCATATGGCCATGTTCACCTCAGTTGGGTGTACTCAATCTGTGATGCAATCTGTAAGGTGTACCCCTACCCCAAAGAAATTTCAAGAAATCTCAAAATCAAATTTCCTGAATTTCGCTAAAAGGACCTGTGTCTATAAGGATTGACTTTTCCTCCGTGCTTTTTCTCAAATATAGGATTGTTATATACCATTGTGATCGGGATAATGCCTACAATGCTAATATAACCATGTTGGAAGAAAACAAACTAATTCAGTTTACTATTAGGATATAGTCCTGAGTAAGGACATTAGCGGTTACCGTTAGTGATTTGGTTTTCTGAATAAAAAGTCATTTTCTCCTTCCCTACCCCATTGGAGCGCCATCTAGCGTTTGGGAAGTGAATCGGGACTAAATATTTATAGGGTAGGTCCTAATTTATCTGAAAACATGTCAGAGTTCAGTGGGAAATCTCATTTTAAGCTGGCGGCGGAGTGATTTTGACCTTGGTGATTTTACCAGAATTCTCTGAGAAATCTGACGATAGAGGGGGTTAGTGTCTTCAAGTTTATTTATTTCAAAAATTCGGTGGACAACCCATGGTAAGATTGTTATAGCAGGCTAGGCGAGTCTCTCCCGAACACTGTGGTATGTTGCACTAGGCTTGGATACTAATCGTTAATAAGATACAGGGTAAAATGTTATAATGGCCACCTATGGGAAACTCTACTGTGATCTTCAACCTAATAGAAGGCGCTTTTTTGGGGCATTTTGAAGGTTTTATCCCTTTTTGAGGTTTTTTAGTTCATTGAGAAGCCTAATAGCGCATATCATATTAAAGGGCTGTATCTTAGCTGAACAATGCTACCAAAATCGTGACATTTTGAAGCAATTTTGGTGTTTTGGGGGCGAGGCCACTGTGCCAAGTACCCCGAATTCCATTCTCCCGTGCCATTCAATTGTTTTCGGGGCAGTTTTGAATGAACCTTTGTTTCTTCCTACCAATATGACGTCATAAGATGCATTTGAACGCCTTGGCATGGATATCACTTGAAAGATAGTAGAAATCGCTTTCCAATGATACCCCATATGGCCATGTTCACCTCAGTTGGGTGTACTCAATCTGTGATGCAATCTGTAAGGTGTACCCCTACCCCAAAGAAATTTCAAGAAATCTCAAAATCAAATTTCCTGAATTTCGCTAAAAGGACCTGTGTCTATAAGGATTGACTTTTCCTCCGTGCTTTTTCTCAAATATAGGATTGTTATATACCATTGTGATCGGGATAATGCCTACAATGCTAATATAACCATGTTGGAAGAAAACAAACTAATTCAGTTTACTATTAGGATATAGTCCTGAGTAAGGACATTAGCGGTTACCGTTAGTGATTTGGTTTTCTGAATAAAAAGTCATTTTCTCCTTCCCTACCCCATTGGAGCGCCATCTAGCGTTTGGGAAGTGAATCGGGACTAAATATTTATAGGGTAGGTCCTAATTTATCTGAAAACATGTCAGAGTTCAGTGGGAAATCTCATTTTAAGCTGGCGGCGGAGTGATTTTGACCTTGGTGATTTTACCAGAATTCTCTGAGAAATCTGACGATAGAGGGGGTTAGTGTCTTCAAGTTTATTTATTTCAAAAATTCGGTGGACAACCCATGGTAAGATTGTTATAGCAGGCTAGGCGAGTCTCTCCCGAACACTGTGGTATGTTGCACTAGGCTTGGATACTAATCGTTAATAAGATACAGGGTAAAATGTTATAATGGCCACCTATGGGAAACTCTACTGTGATCTTCAACCTAATAGAAGGCGCTTTTTTGGGGCATTTTGAAGGTTTTATCCCTTTTTGAGGTTTTTTAGTTCATTGAGAAGCCTAATAGCGCATATCATATTAAAGGGCTGTATCTTAGCTGAACAATGCTACCAAAATCGTGACATTTTGAAGCAATTTTGGTGTTTTGGGGGCGAGGCCACTGTGCCAAGTACCCCGAATTCCATCCTCCCGTGCCATTCAATTGTTTTCGGGGCAGTTTTGAATGAACCTTTGTTTCTTCCTACCAATATGACGTCATAAGATGCATTTGAACGCCTTGGCATGGATATCACTTGAAAGATAGTAGAAATCGCTTTCCAATGATACCCCATATGGCCATGTTCACCTCAGTTGGGTGTACTCAATCTGTGATGCAATCTGTAAGGTGTACCCCTACCCCAAAGAAATTTCAAGAAATCTCAAAATCAAATTTCCTGAATTTCGCTAAAAGGACCTGTGTCTATAAGGATTGACTTTTCCTCCGTGCTTTTTCTCAAATATAGGATTGTTATATACCATTGTGATCGGGATAATGCCTACAATGCTAATATAACCATGTTGGAAGAAAACAAACTAATTCAGTTTACTATTAGGATATAGTCCTGAGTAAGGACATTAGCGGTTACCGTTAGTGATTTGGTTTTCTGAATAAAAAGTCATTTTCTCCTTCCCTACCCCATTGGAGCGCCATCTAGCGTTTGGGAAGTGAATCGGGACTAAATATTTATAGGGTAGGTCCTAATTTATCTGAAAACATGTCAGAGTTCAGTGGGAAATCTCATTTTAAGCTGGCGGCGGAGTGATTTTGACCTTGGTGATTTTACCAGAATTCTCTGAGAAATCTGACGATAGAGGGGGTTAGTGTCTTCAAGTTTATTTATTTCAAAAATTCGGTGGACAACCCATGGTAAGATTGTTATAGCAGGCTAGGCGAGTCTCTCCCGAACACTGTGGTATGTTGCACTAGGCTTGGATACTAATCGTTAATAAGATACAGGGTAAAATGTTATAATGGCCACCTATGGGAAACTCTACTGTGATCTTCAACCTAATAGAAGGCGCTTTTTTGGGGCATTTTGAAGGTTTTATCCCTTTTTGAGGTTTTTTAGTTCATTGAGAAGCCTAATAGCGCATATCATATTAAAGGGCTGTATCTTAGCTGAACAATGCTACCAAAATCGTGACATTTTGAAGCAATTTTGGTGTTTTGGGGGCGAGGCCACTGTGCCAAGTACCCCGAATTCCATTCTCCCGTGCCATTCAATTGTTTTCGGGGCAGTTTTGAATGAACCTTTGTTTCTTCCTACCAATATGACGTCATAAGATGCATTTGAACGCCTTGGCATGGATATCACTTGAAAGATAGTAGAAATCGCTTTCCAATGATACCCCATATGGCCATGTTCACCTCAGTTGGGTGTACTCAATCTGTGATGCAATCTGTAAGGTGTACCCCTACCCCAAAGAAATTTCAAGAAATCTCAAAATCAAATTTCCTGAATTTCGCTAAAAGGACCTGTGTCTATAAGGATTGACTTTTCCTCCGTGCTTTTTCTCAAATATAGGATTGTTATATACCATTGTGATCGGGATAATGCCTACAATGCTAATATAACCATGTTGGAAGAAAACAAACTAATTCAGTTTACTATTAGGATATAGTCCTGAGTAAGGACATTAGCGGTTACCGTTAGTGATTTGGTTTTCTGAATAAAAAGTCATTTTCTCCTTCCCTACCCCATTGGAGCGCCATCTAGCGTTTGGGAAGTGAATCGGGACTAAATATTTATAGGGTAGGTCCTAATTTATCTGAAAACATGTCAGAGTTCAGTGGGAAATCTCATTTTAAGCTGGCGGCGGAGTGATTTTGACCTTGGTGATTTTACCAGAATTCTCTGAGAAATCTGACGATAGAGGGGGTTAGTGTCTTCAAGTTTATTTATTTCAAAAATTCGGTGGACAACCCATGGTAAGATTGTTATAGCAGGCTAGGCGAGTCTCTCCCGAACACTGTGGTATGTTGCACTAGGCTTGGATACTAATCGTTAATAAGATACAGGGTAAAATGTTATAATGGCCACCTATGGGAAACTCTACTGTGATCTTCAACCTAATAGAAGGCGCTTTTTTGGGGCATTTTGAAGGTTTTATCCCTTTTTGAGGTTTTTTAGTTCATTGAGAAGCCTAATAGCGCATATCATATTAAAGGGCTGTATCTTAGCTGAACAATGCTACCAAAATCGTGACATTTTGAAGCAATTTTGGTGTTTTGGGGGCGAGGCCACTGTGCCAAGTACCCCGAATTCCATCCTCCCGTGCCATTCAATTGTTTTCGGGGCAGTTTTGAATGAACCTTTGTTTCTTCCTACCAATATGACGTCATAAGATGCATTTGAACGCCTTGGCATGGATATCACTTGAAAGATAGTAGAAATCGCTTTCCAATGATACCCCATATGGCCATGTTCACCTCAGTTGGGTGTACTCAATCTGTGATGCAATCTGTAAGGTGTACCCCTACCCCAAAGAAATTTCAAGAAATCTCAAAATCAAATTTCCTGAATTTCGCTAAAAGGACCTGTGTCTATAAGGATTGACTTTTCCTCCGTGCTTTTTCTCAAATATAGGATTGTTATATACCATTGTGATCGGGATAATGCCTACAATGCTAATATAACCATGTTGGAAGAAAACAAACTAATTCAGTTTACTATTAGGATATAGTCCTGAGTAAGGACATTAGCGGTTACCGTTAGTGATTTGGTTTTCTGAATAAAAAGTCATTTTCTCCTTCCCTACCCCATTGGAGCGCCATCTAGCGTTTGGGAAGTGAATCGGGACTAAATATTTATAGGGTAGGTCCTAATTTATCTGAAAACATGTCAGAGTTCAGTGGGAAATCTCATTTTAAGCTGGCGGCGGAGTGATTTTGACCTTGGTGATTTTACCAGAATTCTCTGAGAAATCTGACGATAGAGGGGGTTAGTGTCTTCAAGTTTATTTATTTCAAAAATTCGGTGGACAACCCATGGTAAGATTGTTATAGCAGGCTAGGCGAGTCTCTCCCGAACACTGTGGTATGTTGCACTAGGCTTGGATACTAATCGTTAATAAGATACAGGGTAAAATGTTATAATGGCCACCTATGGGAAACTCTACTGTGATCTTCAACCTAATAGAAGGCGCTTTTTTGGGGCATTTTGAAGGTTTTATCCCTTTTTGAGGTTTTTTAGTTCATTGAGAAGCCTAATAGCGCATATCATATTAAAGGGCTGTATCTTAGCTGAACAATGCTACCAAAATCGTGACATTTTGAAGCAATTTTGGTGTTTTGGGGGCGAGGCCACTGTGCCAAGTACCCCGAATTCCATTCTCCCGTGCCATTCAATTGTTTTCGGGGCAGTTTTGAATGAACCTTTGTTTCTTCCTACCAATATGACGTCATAAGATGCATTTGAACGCCTTGGCATGGATATCACTTGAAAGATAGTAGAAATCGCTTTCCAATGATACCCCATATGGCCATGTTCACCTCAGTTGGGTGTACTCAATCTGTGATGCAATCTGTAAGGTGTACCCCTACCCCAAAGAAATTTCAAGAAATCTCAAAATCAAATTTCCTGAATTTCGCTAAAAGGACCTGTGTCTATAAGGATTGACTTTTCCTCCGTGCTTTTTCTCAAATATAGGATTGTTATATACCATTGTGATCGGGATAATGCCTACAATGCTAATATAACCATGTTGGAAGAAAACAAACTAATTCAGTTTACTATTAGGATATAGTCCTGAGTAAGGACATTAGCGGTTACCGTTAGTGATTTGGTTTTCTGAATAAAAAGTCATTTTCTCCTTCCCTACCCCATTGGAGCGCCATCTAGCGTTTGGGAAGTGAATCGGGACTAAATATTTATAGGGTAGGTCCTAATTTATCTGAAAACATGTCAGAGTTCAGTGGGAAATCTCATTTTAAGCTGGCGGCGGAGTGATTTTGACCTTGGTGATTTTACCAGAATTCTCTGAGAAATCTGACGATAGAGGGGGTTAGTGTCTTCAAGTTTATTTATTTCAAAAATTCGGTGGACAACCCATGGTAAGATTGTTATAGCAGGCTAGGCGAGTCTCTCCCGAACACTGTGGTATGTTGCACTAGGCTTGGATACTAATCGTTAATAAGATACAGGGTAAAATGTTATAATGGCCACCTATGGGAAACTCTACTGTGATCTTCAACCTATATTGGTGACAGACCTCAGGCATATATTCAATGATAGGGACATAACTGCTAAATATGACATGTTTTCATCAAGAAAATCAATTTTTATCTTTGAAATACGAGTGTCCCATTTTTTGGACCACCCATTATATTATCAATGCTTTATTGTACTAAAAATCCCTTTCACAGTGTACAGCAAATAAACATGATAAAATAAAACTAAAACTAGACATACAATTACAATAACATACAATGCAAATTTTACATGGCACATAATGACAATATAATGCGATTGACTGATCCACGGGGACTGACGGTGTGCAAATTTGGACAAAGGTGTTCACAATTTGAAGCGGTAGTGTTCAACATTTGTAAGTCACTCATTTTAGTAGTTACAAGTTTCACCATCAGGTGGCTCGTTCGCGTCAGATAGCATGGCGGGTATACACGTTCCCTTAACTTAAATATCCACATTTTAGTGCTTCAATTTTCATATCACCCTTATGTATCTGAATAGATATGCAATTAAAATATATCCAGTAAAAGAAAATGTTATCTTTCCAATACAAGAAAATACATTTTAATTATTGTGATTTTTTTAACATGGGGTCTATGGGGAATTTCCCCGACTTTTAGAAGTCACATTTTCAAAAAAATACATTTTCTAAGCTGATAAACAA
This sequence comes from Owenia fusiformis, assembly GCA_903813345.2. Taxonomy (NCBI): domain Eukaryota; kingdom Metazoa; phylum Annelida; class Polychaeta; order Sabellida; family Oweniidae; genus Owenia; species Owenia fusiformis. The sequence continues at coordinate 10,962,667 of CAIIXF020000004.1, forward strand.
TTTTTGAAACCTTATCTTTACATGTAGGCTACTTAAGCTTTTTAAAGTAGGTTAAACACATTCTCATGACTTAATTTTGAACATTTAGTCCTGATGGATCAAATCAAGATTATTTCTACTCGCATCTTGTCTATTATATACTGCTATGTTGCCTTAGACCATAAACTTTGTCGTTATGGACTTTTAAATTGGAAATAGAAACTGATCGTCAAAATGTTTTTGCCAACAAAAGCATGATTGATTTCTTATTTAACACCTTGGTGATGAAAGGGTTAAAATTCAATTTTGCACCCAGTGAATGGCATTCTCAGCTTTCAGGTTCTAGTTGAAAGCCCATGGTGAAACTAATTCACTTTGTTCATTGTGAAACATTATATAGACAACGTGGAATTTCGTAATTTTTGCTGCCTGCTGTATTGCGAATCATTATTTTGAAATCATTGTTTTGAAATCTTGTTACGAAATATCTTAAAACAGCAAGAATTTCGTAATTTGGCGGCAAAATGACGTCACCGGAAAACTCCCTTCGATCAAAAGAGAATCCCCATAGAAATAAGGCTTTTTACTCACTTCCGGGCCGGGAGGTCAAACATATAGTTCTAAATATGTTTCATTTGAAGGGTATATAGCTCTTTATTTATATGATTTACAACAACAAATGGAAGAAAATGCATCGATTGACTGAACTGTTCGTGCATACTTCATTTATAAATGCGATCATTTTTTTTTGAGAAATGTGAACTCATATTTGACCTCGCGGATGATCGTTCCTTTTACCAAGTGGTACTATTTGTGAACATGTCCTATAATTCTGACGAACAAAAACGGTAAGTTCTGTCAATTAACTACGTTAAACTGAAATTATTTTGATCATACATATCGGGAACACTTCGATTGAATGATTGTGAAAGTTCGATGAAAATCTATGGAGTCCGTAATGAGGAAAAGACGAATTTGTAAAATTTTGTAAGAAAAGGAATATGACATGGCGCCGAAAAAGTCGCACGTGCATCCATATGCCTTAGAAAATTCTACAGATCTTTGGAGATGATCACTTTCCTCATACTTTTAATGTGTTAAATGGCTCTCCTATACATAGTGTATATTTCATCCAAATTTTAGAATATATGGATTTATAAGCAAGAAAGTAATGAATGACTAAAAAATTGCACAAGAGATTTGTGACCTCAAGTCTTTAGGCGGGCACATCCAAGCCCAAATCATTAGTCTATCTACCTATGAGATATTCGTCAGGATTTTGTCTGAGATTAAAACAAAAGGCTCCAAGAAAAATCGCGATATTCGAAAACTGGTCAATAACCCATATTTATCCCATGCTAGGACTAAAGTCCTGGAACGAGCTCAGTCTTTTGCCTGTACGATTACAACTTGGAAGAATCATCTACTTCTCTCTCTTATCTATCTTCACTTTAGATACCTACTTCAATAGATTCCTTGGTATTTTAGCATTCTCTTTGTGTAGTTGAATCCAAAATAGTCTTGAGTTTGTCGGCAGAACGAAGAAATGTTCGTTTTGATCGAGAGAGATTCCATCACTTTCTAATGTAAACTAGGCGGTAAACGTAGCCCGATTTATGGTGGGCTTTAAGATCAGAAATCAAGCAAATAAACAAAAAAGGTTTCGCAATATTCTAATGCTCAGAATTACAGAATCATTAATTTTGATCAATTTTGGTGGAATTGACATATTTTCTAAAGGTTTGAATAGTCCTCAAATTTACTGTAATCACAGATACTAGAAAAATTGATATCCTATCACCCTAGAGAGACTGTAAAATTTTTTTTTAAATTATTTTTTGCAGATTCTTTTGCGTGGAATTTCAGGGAAAACTAATTTCTCATCTCATACAGGTTTTTCATTTGCAGAAGGCAACAGACGATTTTAGAGCTGGCATCGAATGTCAGAACAGTCAATTGTCAATTGAATGCTCTCTGCGATACCTATGTTGACACAACGCCTCCAGATCGACATTCGGAATTCACAACATAATAAGTTATTTCATATGAATAAGAATCTTTGTCATTGCCTGCAGTATGGTATATTTTAGCGAAGTTTTACCGCCTGTTTTCAAATTTTCATTTTTGTTTTGAACGACTTCCTGCTCTTGAATAAGGTCTCTGGCCCTTCGAGATTTACCCAACATTATAAATTGCTGACTGGAAATAATAACAGATATTGTGGTTTGTTTTATTGTTATACCTATTTATTGCATTCTCTCCAAAGTCTGATATTTAAACATGGTTTATTTGTAAGTTAAATATAAAACATTCAACTGAGAATGACTACTGCGCATCTAATTGCTAATTACAAGCCTAGAAACTCTAAAATTCAGATGTATTTTCTTAAGAATTTAGAATTTTTCAATTTTTTGAATAACACTTGACTCGACAATGTCGATGTCGTCGCCAATCGAGAACTCCGACATCAAAATCGTATTCGATGCCAGCTCTAGACAATTTTCACCAGTTGTTTTCACAAAATCATTCGACTTTATTGTCGCTAATTCTGTGCATGTATTAAGGTGCAGTGGTCCTGACAAAACAGGAAGTGATAAAAATGTGGCATTTTTAGACATTTTTTGAACAAAGATGACAGTTCTGTTTTGACCTCCAGTCAATTCAAATAGTTCCACATATTATTTATAGAACCAGGATCAGAGGTTTTGGTCCTTTGAATAACCCAGATGCGAGTAGAAATAATCTTGATTTACGTCATTAAAAATTCAAAATTCAGTCAAAGTAATATCATATTTGAAATCTACAAGTAAAATTATATCTAGAAATGTGGTTTTAAAAAGTGTTAATCAACTTTGAAAAATTAATTATCTTTGTAAATGTGACTTCTAGCTCGGGGAGATTCCCCATAGACCCCATGCTATAAAATCACAAAAAATGAAATATCTTTTCTTTTAGTGGACAGATAATATTTTGCTTTACTGGACATATTTTCATTGGTATAAGTATCAGACGCATAAGGGTTATATGAAAATTGAGCCACTTAAATTGATAAAATTCAAGTTTAAGGGAACTTTCTTATATACCTACCATGTTAATTGACCCGAATCAGCCACCTGGTGGTGAAACTGGTAACTACCTACTCGCATTTGGGTAATTGAGTAGAGGTCCTTAGGACCAGTAAAAATTCATATGAAGTGGTCCTGGAGAAATGTTAGTTGCCAAGTAAGACCACTTCATTTCAATTTTTTATGAAAAAATCAAAAATCAAGAAATTATTTGTGCCACAAATTGAAGCAGCCTCTTTGCATGTCGGTTTGCATGATGTACATTTCATTGAATTTTCTTCTTGAGTGAGTAAGCTAGGGAGAACCTCACTTCCAATAATCTGACAAGACTGGTTTCTTTCATCTTTTTTTGGAATCTAATGCTTAAGCGACTAAGACTCATCACTTGGAATTCCTGTGAACATTGTTGTCTTTTGAACTATTTGTTTGCAAACAATTGTATTTTCTAAACATATGATACTGACACACGTTTGTGATAAAAATGTTGTGAGAATTCTGCCCACACTGTGTGTGAAATAAGGAAAAAAGAAAAATCGTACCTAAAAGTTCCCACATTTTGTTACCGAAACGATTAGTTTCTACTCGATTATGCTGGTTGTTACACTGGTTTGTTATAATCTGCATTTCTAACCTATTGCGTTAAAATAACAATCGTGTGGTATTAAACAGGATTCTTGTCTTCTGAACTATTTGTTTGCAACATGTACATTTTCTTAAACATATGTTACTGAATGTCATTGGAATTCTACCTACAATGCATGAAATAAGTGAAAAAGAAAAATAGTACCTTTGAAGTAAGATATTTTGTTTCCAAAATGGTCCATATTTGGTAACTCAGCATGATCCATATTTGGTAACTCAGCATGATCCATATTTGGTAACTCAGCATGATCCATATTTGGTAACTCAGCATGATCCATATTTGGTAACTCAGCATGATCCATATTTGGTAACTCAGCATGATCCATATTTGGTAACTCAGCATGATCCATATTTGGTAACTCAGCGTTATCCATATTTGGTAACTCAGCATAATCCATATTTGGTAACTCAGCATAATCCATATTTGGTAACTCAGCATTATCCATATTTGGTAACTCAGCATAATCCATATTTGGTAACTCAGCATTATCCAGTAGAGTACCAGCGCTGTAAAGGAAGTTCAAAATTTGAATGATGAAAATTATTGTTCATGTATTACAGGTCTGAAGATGGGCCGAAAAGTTACTCTAAAGGAGGAAGCAAAGAGAAGGAACCTAAGGAGTTCAATGATGGAGTTGCAGGAATGGAACCTGAAGGGGAAATAGAGGTAAGACAAACTGCTAACCATACCCTTTCGTACTTAGAATTACATTTTAAGGGGGGTGGTCAGAGGTAAAACTTGTTTAGTTAGAGGTAAGACAAACTGCTAACCATACCCTTTCGTACTTAAAATTACATTTTAAGGGGAGGGTGGTCAGAGGTAAAACTTGTTTAGTTAGAGGTAAGACAAACTACTAACTATACCCTTGATTTGTAAAAATGAGAAATGAAAACAAAATGGATAATTCTCCACCCTGACTATCAATATAGTTAGAATTTAGTTTTAAGGGGTCAGAGGTGGCGTTAACGCAATTTTTTACGTTTTTTACTCACATTTTTGCAACTCTGACGCAAATATTCATTGTCAACCGAGTCTTTCTGACGCACGTTTGTTTCACATGCAAAATCCCCGCTTGGTACTTGGTTAAATTGATCCCTATACGTGAAAATACGTGATTGATCAAATTTATAATTTTGCTAATTCCGGAAATCTAACATTTCGTTCAGCGCAATCGAGCCTCCTTCCTACCGATCATTTTCTTATTTCGGTATTTCATATAATTTTTAAAGCCCTGTGATTCAGATTCAATGATAAACTTGAAAACATTGATCGATCCCTCGATTTGTTTATCTCGTGTGCTAGGGGGCGTATCAAAAATGCAATAAAACGAACATAACATTGAACAATAATTTATTAATTTCATACTCCCTTCTAAGGATTTTAGTGATCGTATATTTATCTAAATTACCGCATAAAATCTTTCCTTGAATGTTCACACGCTAGATTTACGAACCTTTAGTTTCCTTCGCAAGTTCGCAAAATTCCTTCGCTAAGTTAGCAAGTTTCCTTGAGCCGTCCCCTTCATCAGCATGCGCAGATGTAATGCGCAGTAGGTTTATCAATGGTGCTCACAGTGACCGATCTATCGTAAGTTTTCACCAAGTATTTTCAATTAACTCCCTCAAGTTAAGATCTTCGATTCACTAGATCTGAAGCTATATGAAGCCTATGAAGATAGATAATGGGCACATGAAAATCCAGTCGATCGCACATTAAGGGGGGTAATGATGATAAATTAGGTATGAAAACAAATCTACTTTCGGTTTCATTTTATAATTACAAGATTCTACCGCATTCAATTTAAATGATGCCCAGTATTGTGGTCGGACTTATATTGCCGTTTTAGACTTTGGAATGATTGCAAAAATGTTGAATTTCAACATGAAACGCTTTGACCCCAATTTGTGTAACTCCACACGGAGAAACTCCTCTCCCACTCCATTCACACCCATGACTCGCTGGACCAGATAATCAGATGATTAATAGTGACATTTTTCTTGCAATTGCCTAATTAATTAATTGTTAGTTGTTAATGTGCTATTAGAGTACAATAAAAGGTATGCACAAAATCAAAAAATAGATTTTGTATGTGGTTTCTACATTTTGTATGCATTTTTACTCAAGAAAAACACTTTTATAGCTTTGACTCAACTTTTTTTCTTGTGACTCACTTTTTTGAAACTACCTGAGTCATGATGACTCACAAAAATATATGCCTACCGCCACCGCTGGGGTTGGAGGTCTGAGGTAAAACTTGTTTTAGTTAAGTTTCTAAACATAAATTTTGTGCTGCCTCTTCTAAGCAGTAAATGATGAATGTGATTGTTGTGATTTTTTTCATTTGGCTCAATAGATGGCATGTAAAAATTGTGAAACTACAGCCAAAAATATCTAATAAAAATGTTATTAAAAAGCTAAATAGATGGAAAAGAAGTAGTCTGGTTTTAAAGCTTGATTTTTAAAACTAGTGAATCAATATAATTTCTAACAACATATGATTCAATGAAAATATTAATTCTATTGTTCTGAGAAATATTCTTTGAGACTGAGATCCATATCATGTAATGCTCACTCTAACAATATCATCTCTGATCATGAATTAAGTCATGAATCAGGGTCAGACAGTACTTTGTTCTCCACAGGATTTTTCTCAAGTGGGTGCAAAATCCTCATTTTCACAATAAAGCCTGTTTTTAAAATCTCCGGTGGGTGCTGTCCCCACTTGCTCCAAAGGAAAGATCACTGGCACTACATATGTATTTATATAATTTTTGTTCCCATATATGGAATCACATAATTGTCTATGTCCCAATTATTCCAGAAGGTCAAGCAGCTCCTAGTACAATATAGACAATGGGCGGGGTTACAACAGGGCCGGGTGCTATCCCTATCCTGCTTGCATCATTTGGACTGATTGAATAGTTTGATGATCTCCCTAGCATTAGAGAAACCAGGTGGTGCACCCTGTTGATTTTTCCAAGCAAATCAATGATATTTCTGATTAGAACAAATTATAGAAGTATTTTATAGCACCATACTGAAAAAAAACCTTGAGATATCATTGTTAATTAGACATAATTCATAATGTTACCTTGACCAGCCGTGTTTAATTCATCATTTAACAGCTGACCTTATCAAGCCAAAACTTTCAGTTAATTACACACAATACAGACAGTATATTCAATAGTTTGTCAAAAACTAATTGCAAATTGAGTAATAAATCAATGAATGTAATGCTAAAATATTAGCTGACCTTTATAGCTTTGTCTGTACGTTATCAATCAGCACTTTAAAAATCTACTAGAGTGTTCCTTCTCAGATTATATATTCATCGCTTTCAGTAGCAAATTTTAAAAGTGAGTCCCATGAAAGAAATTGAACTTATCCCCCTCAAAAACCTGAAAACATATTTTAGTGAATAATTCATGTCTTTATTTGGAAGAAGACTTTTCAACTTTTCTATGTTTAGGGGAGGCATCAAAAGTTCGATGTCGGATAGAAAACTAAATAAATCTAGTTAGGGGGAGGGGTTCAAACCCATTTCAGTTTGCTATCTGACAAATTTCAACATTTCAAATTTTCGGCATTTTCGACTCAGAATGCCTTGGAATTGTTTAAAAAATGATTTTAAGGGAGAGCTTGTAAGCTATTTCTACAAGACATTTTTTAACATCCATTCTATGATAGGACTGCGTCACTAAAAGCGCTGGTCTCTTTTATTTATTCTTCATTTTCTCCACAGCATCCCCTAAAAAAGCACCTCATTGTAATTGGAACATTGGTATAGCTGATGTTCTAATGATGCCAATGGTGGTCGTCAACGGGGATATATTAATACTTGTCATTTGGGTGAGGTGGTAACAGACCTCTTTCCTAATGTCCAGTTGTTGCTATCTCAATTTGGCAAGTTACAAAATACATTTCACTGATTCAAAAAAACATCACTTATGTTAACATTTTTCATCGGCGGCTCTGCATGTAGTACACCCCAAACCTACTCTGAAATCAAATCATGGTATATTATGTGTATGGTACCATTGGAATATTTGGTTTCATGTGTGCACGGTACCGCATGGTACTGTTTTAGTACCATACATTACTGTAGCAAAAGTGGTACCTAAGGTACTGTTGGAGATTGGCTGCATGAATCTTGTTTGAAATCTAGTTGAAACTTTTTTTTGATGGTTTGACATCTCATCATATTAGCCTATATAGTTTATGATAATGTTTAACTAAGTGATATTTGATATATGTCAAATATATGGATTTCTCTTGTTCAAATGGCTGATTATTCATTTACCAACCAACAAAGCAGAATGGCAAGTTCCAAGTTAAGTCATGGTAACTCTGGATGTCTCAAAGATTCTATGGTTAATCATGGCATTCAAATTGAAAACATGGATATTATAAGAAGTACAGGGAATAGTTTGAAAGATAAAGAAAGCTCAGGAGGTAGTTCGAAAGATCAAGAAAACTCAGGAGTTAGTTTGAAAGATAAAGAAAACTCAGGAAATAGTTATAAAAAAGGTTCAATAAATGGTTTGGAAAGTTCAGGGGTTATAGCTAACGATCCTTCAGGTTCTGCTAAAAAAAGTTGCTCAAAAATTGGCAAAGAAACTATGAAGATAAGTGCATCAAGAGAAAATGGTTCTCTACCCCCATGTATTCCTATGGTTGCCTTGCCAATTGATGTAAGTTTTAATGATTTAAAAATACAAACACAGATTGCTCCTATTTTAGTTTATTTAGAAGTTGATTTTTAATATTTATTTAACATAGCTATTACATGGCAGGTAACCATAATGAAAATCTATACTTTTTATTATGAGAATATAACTTGACTACATACTGACTAAAATAAAAAAAAATCAACTCATTTCAGGGAACTTGTTTTCTTAAATGTTGCCATTGTAGTTTCTGAATAGAACATAATTATATTTGCAGACTAACTATGAAGGAGTCCACGATAGTTTTGATGACATGAACATCAGGGAGGAACTGCTCCGAGGCATCTACGCATATGGGTTTGAGAAACCATCCGCTATACAGCAGAGAGCGATAGTGCCGTGCAATAAAGGTATGTATCTGTAATACTTATAGAAAGCATAGTAGAGTAAGATCTTATCAGGTTCTGGGCATACTGGGTAAATTACATCATGTCCAATTTGCTATTAATAGTGCAATATGTGTCTTGTTTACCTTGCCGTATTACAGGTAGTTAACCTTTTTTATTTATTAGTTCATTATGTTATGAATTGCATACATTTGAACTGAAGTAATGTTGCGAAACATAGTTGTAAGTCAAACATAGTCATGGAACATTTTTTATCTTTCCCTATAAAAAGCACCTCATTGTAATTGGAACATTAGTATAGCTGATGTTCTAATGATGCCAATGGTGGTCGTCAACGGGAATATATTAATGCTTGTCATTTGGGTGAGGTGGTAACAGACCTCTTTCCTAATGTCCAGTTGTTGCTATCTCAATTTGGCAAGCTACAAACTAAATAAATCCGCATGTTACCCACTCATTTTCCAACCATCGGGATATAGAGATACCCTCCATTTATTCTTGTCCATTAATTCCAAGGTGGCCACTGGATTTCAAAATGGCTACCATCTTTCTAAAAAGCATAATTTTGATAATTTAAATACCATTTATGGACAAATTATGCAGGAAGGCTTGCAGGCTAATAACAGCCATAACTAAACATGTGAAATTTTATAAGGTGACACAGCTTCTTGATCTAATACTGGAGAGATCATTGTTGGGGTATTTGGGAGCTGAGAGACTAGAGACTGCTTAATCAACTGGGAAGAATACACATCCTTAACTCATTGTTGTCTTTCATATTTGTAGGTAGTGATGTGATCGCTCAAGCCCAGTCAGGAACTGGAAAGACGGCCACCTTTGCAGTGACAATCCTCCAACAGTTAGAAATGGACCTTGCACAGTGCCAAGCACTTGTCTTAGCTCCCACCAGGGAACTGGCCCAGCAGGTATGTATTACATGTCTTTCAACTAAGGGGCGGGGTCAAAATATCGATGTTCAAATGGAGACGAAAGTACTTTCGCGAGGGGGGGGAGGGGTTTTTTGGGCACTTTCGTTGACCAAAAAAACATCGATAATTCGGATCTGATATACAAAAAATAATTGGACTTACCCACTTTTTCTGGCGCTATGTTCTGATAAAAAGGCTTGTTTTCAATAGTTTGTGAGCTTTTTTGTGTGATAGTTCCAAAATATTGGTAGATAAAGACGATAATTCGATCATTTTTCAAATAAATTCCGTACTTTTCCCTCCTCCTTTTGAAGAGTTCAATGCAATTAAATTGCGAACGTGTGTTAATTCACCGTAATAATAACCCGGCAAATAGGATACGATTATGCCAATGTTTTTTTGAAGTGACCTAAGCTTTCGTCTAGAGGGGGGGTGGGGGGGTTGTTGTCCAAACGAAATTACTTTCGTCTCCATATGAACATTGATATTTTGACCCCGTCCCTAATACAGATTATAAAACATCTGAAAATCCATTTTCTACCCACTTGAAAATGAAAAAAATAATGAATTTTTTCCAATTTTGGCTGAATTGTGAAATTGAGATTTTTGCACCCACTTAAAGTAACACACCAACGATGTATCTAAAATCTAAAAGCTCAAAAAGTAATAGATATTACTATTACTAAAAAATTGTGGCCGAGAGACAAATAAAAAAGAAAAGAAACATTGGACCCGACCGGGATTCGAACCACCGGCGTGCTGGATTCGAACTATCAAAATCTGATTTCATAGTCCAGCACCTCTATCCATTCGGCCACCTGGACAAAAAAAATCCTGTGGAGTACACTGTATCCCAGCAAATAGTTAGGAAATTGTCACTTTTGTATTTCCAGATCCAGAAAGTCATCATTGCCCTTGGCGACTATATGGATGCCAACTGCCACGCATGCATTGGCGGGACCAATGTGAGGGAAGACATGCTTAAATTGCAGCAGGGGGTGCAGGTGGTTGTTGGAACACCCGGTCGTGTGTTTGACATGATTCAAAGGGGATCTCTTAGTGAGTATAGCAGTGATTTTCAAAAATTGTTTGATTGTGAACTCGCAGTGTTTCCTTGTCCAGGCAGCTTTTGTCACAAAATTTGCCAAACTTTTTTCAAATGTAACTGTGTTTGAAGTAATGCACAAATCAAAACATGTTTACAATGTTATTTTAATTAACCATGTTCTTAGGTATTGACCACCGTATCTTCATTGTTCTTCCCCTAAAAAAGCACCTCATTGTAATTGGAACATTGGTATAGCTGATGTTCTAATGATGCCAATGGTGGTCGTCAACGGGGATATATTAATGCTTGTCATTTGGGTGAGGTGGTAACAGACCTCTTTCCTAATGTCCAGTTGTTGCCATCTCAATTTGGCAAGTTACAAAAACATTGTCTCCACTGAATGTATGGTTTTTACTCACTTTCAGTGTTTTAATGTTACCGCCTTGGTGACATATTATTATATTTTTTTTGTGGACAACTCTTGAAGTGGTCAGCTTTTGGCATTTGGGGTCGGCAGTTGACTTCTTTTTCAAATGGCAGGTGGTGATATTTTGCATATCTTGTTTCTTGAAATTATAAAATGAACCCGGCCATAGGAAAACCGGTCTTATCACAAAAATTAGAATTGTGCTACAGAGCCAAAAATGTGCCCAAGATTAAGATTAAAATGTGCTAAATTCAAATCCGACTTTTTGGTCTATATATGCAAGGAAAAATTGTTAAGACATAAGCCATAGCTCATTTGAAAGGTCTCTTTGTGCTTTCTAAGATAAACAAAAAATCAGAATATTGAAAAAATCTGTGATAAGACCCCTTTTCCTCTGGCCAGGCTCAAATGTCTTAAGTATAATAGGTAAAATGTACTTAGAGTGAAATAGATACATCCCTAGATTGTAAAAGTTCAACTTTCTATTTCAGGCACCAAGAATATTCGTATGTTTGTGCTCGACGAGGCTGATGAGATGTTGTCCCGAGGATTCAAAGATCAGATCTATGATGTGTTCAAGTATTTGAACCAAGACATTCAAGTTATCTTGTTATCGGCTACTATGCCAGTTGACGTTTTAGAGGTCACTAAACGCTTCATGCGTGAACCAATCAGGATTCTAGTAAAGAAAGAGGAGCTCACCCTAGAGGGTATAAGGCAGTTTTATATTGCAGTAGAAAGAGAGGTTAGTATAGTTCCATCTATTCCATGTCATGTGACCATGAATAAGCCAATGAGCATCTAGAATACATTTGAGGTATATAATAGTTCCAGCTAGTATGGTCCACAATGATTTTGATCCCAAAGGATTTTAGTCCTCAAGTGGTCTTGAATCTGATAGTAGTTCTGTATACATTTGTCCTTCTACCATGTTTTACTTCCCTAGTTTAACAAATTCAAATTATTCAAATGAACTTTATTATCCCATCGAACGAAGTTCGGAGGGATATAGGGAACGCCTCCGTCCGTCCGTCCGTCCGTCCGAGCAATAACTCAAATACCGTTGGCCTGATTTTGTTCATATTTTGTACACATATACCCTATGGGGGAAGAAGTTCTGCTCGAAAGCCAATTTTCAAAATGGCCGCTCATTTCAAAATGGCGGCCATTTTAGTGCCGATTTTACAGTAATTTAGGTGTAATATGTAAAACTGTAAAAGCACTATGTTTTAAATGTAAAAAAATTATAAAGGACATTAATAATGCTACAAATGTAGATATTAAAGAAGCACATGGCAGCCATCTTGAAAAATGGCGGCCTTTACTCGTCATTTTACGATTTTTGCTATAACTCAAAAAATAGTGGAGCAATTTTGTTCATATTTGGTATGTGAATACTATAAGCATTGCACACTGTCTAAAGACACTTTTGGTAGAAGGCGGCCATTTTTCAAAATGGCCGCCATTTTAACATATTTTACTATAACTCGAAAAGTAGTGGAGCGATTTTGTTCATATTTGGTATGTGAATACTATAAGCATGGCACACTGTCCTACGACACTTTTGGTAGAAGGCGGCCATTTTGAAAAAAAATTGAAAAATGGCTGCCATTTTAACGTATTTTACTATAACTCAAAAAGTAGTGGAGCGATTTTGTTCATATTTGGTATGTGAATACTTTAAGCATGGCACACTGTCTTATGACACTTTTGGTAGAAGGCGGCCATTTTGAAAAAAATTTTGAAAAATGGCCGCCATTTTAATGTATTTTACTATAACTCGAAAAGTAGTAGAGTGATTTTGTTCATATTTGGTATGTGAATACTTTAAGCATGGCACACTGTCTATTTCTAATGACACTTTTGGTAGACAGTGGCCATTTTAAAAAATGGCCGCCATTTTAACGTATTTTACTATAACTCGAAAAGTAGTGGAGCGATTTTGTTCATATTTGATATGTGAATACTTTAAGCATGGCACATTGTCTAATAAAACTTTGGGGAGTAATCGGCCATTTTGAAAAATGGCCACCATTTTTATGTGTGTTATTTTACAAGTACGTGTGCGATTTTTCAAAAATTTTAGAGGTGGCTACTTAAAAGCATATTATTTCTTCTGATGACAACTTGGCTAGTGAGCAACCATTTTGAAAATGGTGGCCTTTCTGGTGTGTTGTTTTATGATATTTGCTATTCGTTTGTAAAAATGCCAGCCATTTCTGTTCGATGGGATTCGCTACGCTTTGGCGTTGCCGTTGTTCTGGTTTTGCTATTCTCAGATGCTAAAAATTCTCAATTGTGATTTTATGCTTATTTGCCAAAGAACATATCAGTAAGGCTTCCCTTCAGTCATGTAATTATCCCACTGAACGAAGTTCGAGGGGTATATAGAAAAGCTGTCCATCTATTTGTGTGTCCGGGCAATAACTCAAATACCAGTTGACGGATTTGATTGAAATTTTATAGGCTTATGCCTTATGGCATTTAAACATCTGCTTGAGAAGGAATTTTTAATATGGCCACTTAATTCAAAATGGCTGCCATTTTTTTAAAAAATGGAATCCTTGATTATTCAAATACTAGTTGACGGATATGGTTTAGATTTTATACACATGGTGCCTGGGGACAAAGGAGCTATGCTTAAGAAGAGATTTTCAAAATGGCTGCTAAATATCAAAATGGCAGCCACTTTTCATAAAAAATGTAATCTTTGATAACTCCTATATATACCTGTGAATAGATTTGGTTCAAATTTTATATGATGATTCCTAGGGACAAAGTAGATTTGTACAAGAAAGAATTTTTAAGATGGTGGCTGAATTTCGAAATGTTATCTTTCACACTGATTTCATAGAGGCCAAAATGCCCTAATACGTCACTTCCGCTGAATAGAAAAAAGTAGTATTCAAAAATAAATGTAGTCCCAACACAATTGTGATCATGACGAGTCAGTAAGCTAGTATGTAGGCACAGTTGTAATCTTTTTGCAATGGCAACATGCCATTTCTTCTGAAAATGCGTTTATTTGGGTTATCTGAAGGAAAATTTCGAGTCAAGTGGCGTATTAATTTTGCCTTCATTTTTGTGAATTTCAATTTGTGTCTGCAGAGAGAGGGGGTAGTGTCACAATTGACCAATTATTTCAAAAAGTAGATGATTGGCCCCTATCGAGTTTAGTGTCAAGATGTAGCTTAGACATAGCTTTAGAACCTCAGATAGGCCAGTGAGGCCACATAAATCCATAACTCGAGATAAAAAGTCAGGCGTTTGCCCTTTTGCCCATTGACTAGTATGGTGACGTGAATTAGGGCAGTTTTGCCTATTAGTCACATGTGAAAGTGACCAAAATTTTTTAAAACTACTCAGAATCGACCAGAATTGAAGTTTATTAGTGTGAAACATATTTTGGACGGAGGCAAAAAGGGGAATTTTCTTGAACAAATTTAATGTTTTTGCTGAATCAGCAGTTTTCGCTTTTTACCCCAAAAAACACTGATTTTGACGATATTTGGCTACAATTTTGTCCTTAGTGACCCCTAAATGTCATTTGTTGTCGTAAATGGGGAAGCCAACGAGTTGCTATTCATCATAAAGATTGAATTTCCCATCTTATGGTTTCCAGTATAGAAAGAAGGTACATATCGGGGGTGCAGTCAGAAATTGGTGAATTAAGTGTCAATTTTTGATGTATTTGTTCACTCTGAATGACTACATTCGAGCTAAAAATATCTCAAAAGTCCCAATTCTCTAGGTCAGAGTCAAAACTGATCAAATTTGTCATAATTTTTCAAATCAGGAGGTTGTTGAATGGAATAAAGTATGAAAAAGTGATGATTTTAGTAAGATTTTGCCAAAAAGTGGGTCAAATTTGTCCAATTTTCTGGTTCACGGTTCAGTGATTTTGGCTAAAAATTGCAATATGCAATAAAATACTCAATTTCTTGACACGATACTGAAAAATGTCACCATCAGGCAGTGGATTTCATGATGTAAATGAAAAACTAGTCAAATTTAAAGGAAAACCATTGGGTTCTTGGAAAAATGACCCCAGGGGTAATGAAGTAGCCATATTTTTCATAATTGCTGTCAGAATATTCTTAAACTGGACAAAACTACTTGAAAAACTCTAGTAAATTGGAAAAACGCAATTTAAAGCCAGAAATCATCCAACCATGTGGCTATTAGGCCAAAATGCCCTAATACGTCACTTCCGCTGAATAGAAAAAAGTAGTATTCAAAAATAAATGTAGTCCCAACACAATTGTGATCATGACGAGTCAGTAAGCTAGTATGTAGGCACAGTTGTAATCTTTTTGCAATGGCAACATGCCATTTCTTCTGAAAATGCGTTTATTTGGGTTATCTGAAGGAAAATTTCGAGTCAAGTGGCGTATTAATTTTGCCTTCATTTTTGTGAATTTCAATTTGTGTCTGCAGAGAGAGGGGGTAGTGTCACAATTGACCAATTATTTCAAAAAGTAGATGATTGGCCCCTATCGAGTTTAGTGTCAAGATGTAGCTTAGACATAGCTTTAGAACCTCAGATAGGCCAGTGAGGCCACATAAATCCATAACTCGAGATAAAAAGTCAGGCGTTTGCCCTTTTGCCCATTGACTAGTATGGTGACGTGAATTAGGGCAGTTTTGCCAGATAGGCAAAATGGAATTGAGGTCAACTGATAGGAAGTTAAGCTGCAGACCAGCTGTTAATGCTACGCATGCTCAGTTGCTTGTTGTTATGATAAACAATGTGGCTAATGTGCCTGTTCAGATTCCTCTAGATTCCATGGTTTTATTGGAATTACAACTATATGGTATACTTAATTAACATCTTCTGCAAATAAATTAATTAGCCTGTCATCACTTTAAACCCCAACACTCCTCTCTCACCAATTTGATACTCTTAATAGCCATTAGTCTGATTTTCTTAACCTTAAGAATGCTGGCTTATCTTGATACTTTCCATCTTCAAAGTTAATTTAAGAAAAATCAGAAGTTTTCTGTACAAGAACCATATAATGTAGTTGATCTGAAAAGTTTCACGTTTGTCAATCACTAGTGCAAAATTTTCTTTCATTTTTTTTAAATGAGTAAGATGAACTTTAATTTGGATTATGACAAGTTTGAACAGTAGTTACAATGCGGATTGTTTACTTAACACCTGTAGGATATGTGGCAAAAGAGCACAATTTTCCAAGAAATTTCAATGTGAGTATCTGCTTATATCGGTCTGAGCTATAAATATGATATTTCCAATTTTTTACCTGGATATCGATTCTAATGATCCAAATTTAAATTGTTCAGTTCATAATTTGATTAACACTAAAATTCATTCATTTTTGATATAGGAAAATAAAAAAAATGAAAGAAAATAGGTATTTATATCATAATACTCAGGTTGAACTCCTGAACATTTGTGTATAAACAGCATCATTGGGCAAACTTCAGTTATTTCTTTAATTATGTAAGAAGATGTCAAATTCAGTTTCAAATGTGAATGTTTATGAGAGGGTTGCAAATTGCTGTCAATCAGTGCGTAGGGTATATTGCACCGATTTAGAAGTTTTTGGTATTTCTGGAAAGGTAATTGAATAAACAAAATTAATTTTCTAATTAAATTCTACAATTTGTGAAACATCCATGGTCAACATGACAAAAACTAGAATGACGGTTAATTACAAAGGATTCTAAATAACAGTGTACTTTTAAATGCTGCTTCTTATCAGTAAACAAAACTTAGCATTAACGATTGGCCGCCTTACTGTTACTTGATGCCTGTCTATAGCAGAGGTCAGCTAAGGACATGATCACAGTTTCCATTAGGGAACTCAGTGTGCTTTGATATAAACTCAGATATTAGTTGACGGATTTGGTTCAAATTTTAAATTCTGATGCCAAAGGAGCTACTATGAAGATGAGTTTTTTAAAGTGGCTGCTAAATATCAAAATGGCTGCCATTTTTCGTAAAAAAATGTAATCTTTAATAATCAAATACCAGGTTCAAATTTTATATGCTGATGCCTAGGGACAAATTGGTTCAAATTCTAAATTCTGATGCCTAGGGACAAAGGAGCTACCCTGAAGAAGAGATTTTTAAAATGGCTGCTAAATATCAAAATGGTGGCCTTTTTTCGAAGAAAAGGAACTTAATCCTTGATAACTCAAATACCAGTGAATGGATTTGGTTCAAATTTTATATGCTTAGGGAAAGAGTAGATTTGTTCAAGAAAGAATTTCCAAGGTGGCAGCTGAATTTCAAAATGGCTGCCATTTTTCATAAAAAAAACATAATTTTTTATAACTCAAATTCTAGTTGAACGATCTTGTTCAAATAGCAGTGAATGGATTTTTTTAAAGTTTATATGCTGATGCCTAGGAACACAGTAGCTCTGTTCGAGAAAGATTTTCAAAATGGCGGCTAAATTCCCAAATGGCTGCCATTTTTCGTAAAAAGGGAATGTTATATTTGATAACTCAAATGCTAATTGATGGATATGGTTTACATTTAATATGTTGATGTCTAGGGACAAACAAGCTCTGCTCAAGAATGAATTTTAAAGATGGCCACTATTAAGCAAAATATGTTTTGTTCGGTGGGATTTGTTACTCCGTGGAGTTGCTGTTTTTCTAGTTGGGAATTAATTAATTAATAAAGAATTATTAGATAACTAGTCACAGTCCAGCTCCAATTTTACACTTTCATTGTATCTTTGGCGTTTATGCTGTGTATATTAAAAGACACTGACTGTACTGGTGCATCTTTTTCTGGTGCATTGGTACCAAAGTGTCTGACAAAACTTAGAAAAGTGTTGGTTTATTATTGTCACCATCTGGACTTATGTTTAATAGATGATAATTAAATAATTTATCTCATCAATCAAAAATCTGGGGATATAAAGCACACTTTGTGTTGTGTTTCCAGGAAACCTAAATGCTAATTTTCTCGAACAAACTCGTAATCAAGCTCTTGACTTTCAGGAATGGAAACTGGACACCCTTTGTGATCTTTATGAGACTCTCACCATTACTCAGGCCGTCATCTTCTGCAACACAAGGCGAAAGGTGGATTGGCTCACTGAGAAAATGCACTCTAGAGACTTCACCGTATCTGCCATGGTAAGAATCGATTCTGATATCTCAATAATGTTGATGTCACCACTCTAAGTGATGGCATATTGTTATAGTATCTGACCGCTTTGTGGGCATTGTTCAGAGCTCAGTTTCTCTTACAAATTGCAGTTTGTGACATTTTGTATGTTATTGCACGCTATTATTAGTGATATATCCAGGTGTTCTGTCAAATTTCTACAACAGTATTATTGATTTCTTTGTCATTTGGATTGATGAATCATTGAACAGTCTGCCTAAAATAATACTGATATTACCAAATCTTCAGTCTTTCAATGAGCTACATTTAGTATTGTGAGCTTCCAGGTGTACATCAGTCATTCAGTCATGAAATACCTTGATGGGTCGACATCAAGGTATTTCATGACTGAAGGAATATACTGGTTTAATAGATGGTGTACAAGTCACCTTAAGTAGATTTATAAAGAGCAGGATAATCTTGATAGCTTTAAAGCCATAAAACCTCTTTAATGCATTGAAGTTTGTGGCTCATTTTATTTGATTTTTCATATGAAACGGTCTACTTCAGTCATGAAATTACAAATGATTCAAGGGGCAATTGGGCATGTCAGTGTTCTTCGCAGGATTTTTTCTCTAGTGGGTGCAAAATTCTAATTTTCACAGTTAAGACCAAAATTGGTCAAACTATGGCAATTTTTCATTATTTTTCTCATTTTCACATGAGTGCAAATGGATTTTCAGGTGGGTGCAAGCCTGATTTTGAAATCTTATGTCGGTGCTGCGCCAGCCCACTTGCTTAAATAATGCTGGGGAGATCACTGCATGTGTTATCTACCAATTTATCAAATATATGAAGATAACTGGTCACAGTCCAGCTCCAATTTTACACTTTCATTGTATCTTTGGCGTTTATGCTGTGTATATTAAAAGACACTGACTGTACTGGTGCATCTTTTTCTGGTGCATTGGTACCAAAGTGTCTGACAAAAAGAATAGTTTCATTATTTTCTCCATCTGGACTGATGTATTTGGTTGACAAAAATCTAGGAATAGATTAGATCATGTACGAATCTAGATATGTGTGTTAACAATAATGTTACAGAATGCATATATTTATTTCCATGTTTGTTTACTTCTAGCATGGAGACATGGACCAGAAGGAGCGTGACGTCATCATGAGGGAGTTCAGATCTGGATCCAGCCGTGTACTTATCACCACTGATTTGCTGGCACGTGGTATTGACGTACAACAAGTATCACTTGTTATCAATTATGATCTCCCAACGAACAGGGAGAACTACATCCATAGGTAGGCTTGTTGATGGATTACATGATTTAGTGATTTTTCATCGGCATTATTTGTTAATGTATGCATAATGAACGAACTGAAACAACAGGATATATATGATATAGTAAAATTCCTGAAAATGATTGCAATGATTGAAATATTTAGGAGAAACTATGTATAGTTCTCACTGCAGTAAAGTTTGGTTGTGGCATTTGATGAGAATTTCTCCCCAATAGAATTAACTCTGTTCCCATGAAACCACACCCTTTTTACACTCTTGAATATTTGTGAAGTAAAGTCTATTGGTACATTCCGATATCGAGTCTTGTTCTATTCCAGGATTGGACGTGGTGGAAGGTTTGGACGTAAAGGAGTTGCCATCAACTTCGTCACAGGAGACGACAGCCGTACTCTACGGGATATAGAGCAGTTCTACAACACACAGATAGAGGAAATGCCCATGAATGTGGCCGACCTGATTTAACGTGCGACGAGATTTACGATATTTTCCATACCAATCACTACAGCGACACAGCGACTCTACAGATTGGTATACGAATGCTATGATATAAACTGCGAATACAAATAACAAAGAATATTGCGATTAAGACTATTCTCAGCACTTAGTGCTCATCGAGAGTGACTCTCCTTTGAGGGGAAACAAAGACTACAAACTTTGACCCAAGGGTCTGAATATATATATAGTGTACAGAGGGGGCTGGGAGTGTGTATTTAACTTATTGTGTATTTTCTAACCTTAGAGTGGGAAAATGTAAGGTTTTGTAGTAACGTCCATATTCATAAACACATTTTCCCCTTTTTTCTTTCTTTTCCTCTTTTATATTGTCTAATGTGAGAAATTCTGAAGTAACAAGTGGGTAACCACAGGCGGTGACGCCAGCAGGCGTTGACGCCCTTATATAGGCGTATTCGCGTCATCAACGTTGTTTGTATAGCTTATAGTCTGTATTAGAAATAGACGGACACCTGCGGATACCAATTTGAAGTCTGCTTTGTATTGATAATCGCAAGTGTATATAATCACTAGTGTGTACCTTCAAACATATTATTACAAATTGTTCTACATTAAATTCATCAAGTGTAAATTGTACATTTCAATATTATAATTGCCAAATTTCATGTAAAATAATACTGTAAGATACAATAAGTAGTTAGTAAAAACAGAGCAATGGCTCCTTCCAGGGGGTTCAATTTGGGTGGTCTAATAATAGATTGCCCCCATATTAGGAAAAAGTACATGTATATTGTAATGTTTACTTCAAAATATAGAAAAATACTATTATATTTCATATGACTATTTATGTTTTTGATTGAAGGGAATTTTAACAAGAACATAACCATTCACATTTTAAATACTCTTAGCTCTCAATATGGAAATATTTACAGAAATCTATGCCTGAATATGAAAATACTTACAAAAATCTATGCTATGTGGCATTAATTTTCAAGGATGATTTTACTCTATACCCATCCAGTAAATCGACTATACAGTGTGTCTCAAAAAAATGTTACACTTACAAAAGGTTCAATATCTTTCATGATTTCAAAATCCGTCCATGAATGGCTGCACAGGACAGATTTTATAGACGCATGTGAAATCTGATTTGCACCAACTTCTCAGTGGTTGGACGTGTGGTGATCAATTCTTTTTGGTGTGAATTCAGTGGACAGTGATATCTTGGTTTGATCAATGATCCAGTTGTTTCTTTCCTAGATAGAAATACAAGATTTCATTGTCAGAGTGTTCAATTTTGTTACATACGATGGCAACAGGATGGTGCAAAGGCCTGTGGCAGATCATTTGGTAGAACTCTTTGGAAATCAGGAGATAGCATTGAATTACCCAATGGGTTGGCCCCCAAGGTCATCCTACTTTACACCCTTGATTTTTTGAAGGGCTTCTGAAAGACCTGATATTACAATGCATGTGAGCATGGGCAAGGGTACCTCAGATTTGCTTTGGAGAATATGTTGAGGGGACCACATGTTTATGTGGATAGACCCAATGATCATATGTTAGACAAATAGGATAAATACTCTTAGCCAGTTGGCTGGCATTAATTTTCAAGCATTATTTTACTCATACCCATCCAGTTATGTCCTGGTCACATTTGCACTGATTTTCACTACGGCGCCCGGCCGATTGAGTATTTTGTTCAAAATTGAATACAATATTGAACGAAACGCTCAATCGGGCGGGCGCCGGCTGATGGATCGGAGCAAATGTGATCAGGACATAAATCGACTATAGTCCGTAGTCAAACGGTTCATAGCCGAACATATTGCTTCCATTTTCATAAACTTCTAGTTTGTAAATAGGTTTACAAATATTGCTTATGCAAAGAATGACACTATGAAGTTCAATGAATAGAGTGCTTGTTTGAAGTTCAGCAAGAGTAGATCGTCCCCTGTATTAGTAAGGATTAATACTGTACTATTAACATAGAAACGGTTAGGTTATAGAGAATTACACCAACCGTTCGAGGGGATCTGCCCTCCTATGATCTCGGAAAACCCCACCAAAGTAGGGTGTATCGGGTATCATTGGAAAGCTATTTTGAGCCTACTTCTAACTATATTTAGGCATGAAGGCTGAAGAAATTCACATTCTAAAAACGTCAAAACTATTGACAATTTGGGTATTTCAGTAACTATGACCAGCTCTTACTTTCCTCCTATGGGGATGAGAGCCTATTGTTTCCTTCAATTTCCAGAGAAGCCAGAAAGTTTCAGATCAAAACTACAAAAAGGTTATCAAAAAATCCTTAGGCTGCCCCCCCAAAAAAAAGAACATTTTAGGTTTAAGACAAATAGACCACCTTGTAGAAGAATAGAAACATTGGAAATAAATACACACAACTCTTTCACGCGACCACATTTAAAAAGGATGCAGGGGTACAGTTAAGTTGCAATTAGAGCGGGTATTCTCTATCTTTGTCCATTGTGTACTTCAAGCTAATAAAGTAACATCATACTTATGTCTCATCATAAGTTCAAAAATAGTTGTTTCAAATATTAATTGAATGATAGATATATACGAGACCAATGTTAATGCTTCCAGGTGGAATTGGACCTGCAGGCCTTACTTTTATACATATTTTTCTGTTTTGAAAAATTTGATCATATGATTTACACTGTTGCTCATAAATATGGAATATTAGATATGGCAGCTCAGAATTCAAGTTTTTGAGTAATGGAACATTTATTTGGAGTCGGTTCAGACATTTATTTTCTAGGCAAATCATAACCACATATTTCATATACAAATAAACATTTTTAGAGAAAAAATATTTACATTTAAGTTTAGAAAATGACTGTTATTTGAACAGGGGTACACCAAGAATTTTTGCATTTTCAAAACACCCCGATCTAAATCGCCGTGTAAAACAGATTAAACTAGGTAAACATCTGGTCATGAATATTGAAATGTCCTCCGTCCAATGATAGCAGTAATATGCCTTGTGTTGTGTCCTCCTTGTTCTGCAATCAGAGCATCAACCCTATGGGACCAACTATGAATGAAATATCTGACCTTTCAAAGTGAAAGAATGCCCCATTCCTCAATCTGGGCAGTGTGTTATGTGTCTAAATTTTGAGGTGGGGTTCAAGTCACGAATCTCATTATTAAGGTTGTCCCACACTTGCCCTGCAGGAGCCTGATTGGGTGACTTTTGTGCCCATGGTAGCTGGTCCACATTGCCTGCCCTGGTGTAATCCAACACAATGTCACTAGCATATTATGCAACATCATGATCATTCTGCAGGTGATGTTGCCCCAAAACACTCTGTTTGCATGTGGTACTTGATAGAGGTCCAAAAGTTCAAATAACTCTGAAATTATGTTTGGAAATCACCAAGGGGGTGCAACTTCTGTAG
This sequence comes from Owenia fusiformis, assembly GCA_903813345.2. Lineage (NCBI taxonomy): Eukaryota > Metazoa > Annelida > Polychaeta > Sabellida > Oweniidae > Owenia > Owenia fusiformis. Next base: position 10,986,106 of record CAIIXF020000004.1, read on the forward strand.
TACTGCTCCAAATCGCCTATGTAATACTGCTCCAAACATACTTAGACTAGTAAATACCGGGACGCCTTCATGGACTACCACATCAGTAAGTGTCCTTATTGTCTCTTTCCCCTGGTCTACGACAGAAACGAACACAATTATCAACTTTGTGGATGACACATCTTATTTCATCTCATGCTGTCATATGACATCAAAGATTAAATCCAACGTTTTGGTGCTTTCTTGCCCATTAAAAGCACCCTTTCTTGTGATCACTCAGCTTTGGTCTCTTTAGGTGCAATAGTACTTAAAGTGTCTCACATATTCGATCAAAATTTGCCATGCAAACATGTTAGTCTACTTTACTGGCTCCCCTTGCTGTAACAAGGAACCCAAAACACATTAAAACGTAAACATAAACCAATTAGTCACTTCACTATGAAAGTGGGGGTGTTAACAAATGTAATAGCAGAATACGCTGTGTGCATGGACTAACACAATATATCAGTGGTCATTTACTGTGTCAACTTAGTAACCCTTGCATATCGTGCTCACTCAAGTATTGAATAATTTTTTATGATCTAAATGTTTTTGGTGACACAATGTAGACAGAATTTTCCGTAAGGGTTTCAAACATTTCTGGACACAATCATACATGTATATAGTGTACTGTTATTTTTAGTGCTGTATTTATAGATATAATTTCACGTATTAAAATCATATTTTCCAGCAATGACTTCAAATCCGGAACCACACCCATATCACATTTTCTTCAATAACTCCAAACATGTGTAAACATTGACCATGTGCATATAAATTCAGATTTCACGAGCTCTTTCATATTCGAGTACCTCATACACCCCTGCATGGATTTGAGTTGGATTCGCCTTTTATACGTGAGCCGACACACTCGCAAACGCTGATTGGATAAAGATTGCGAGAATCTTTAACGGCAGGAAGTGGCAATACCATGCTTGATATCAAACATTTTTGAACCAAGAATTGAACAGAGTTCTCAGGTTCTGTTTTGACCTTCATTCAGTTTAACTAGTTGCACATATCATTTACATGACAAGGATCACAAGGATCACAATGTACATGGTTAGAGTGACCCCCAACGTGATAAAATAACGTTTTTAGCCCTCTGAAAATGTGACCGAAAATAGCTAAAAGTAGGCGGTTAGGAAAGGTCACTGTACAGAATCTTTTGAATTTTTCAGAAAATGTGCCCAATAAATTGCTCTAAATGATATAATCTTTGAAATTTTGGAAAATTGTCTGAAACAAAAACGGCGGTCATAAAAAGGAAAATAGATCGCTTTTCAATTCAGTTTTTTAAATTTTTTCTTTTTCTATGAATGAAATCAAATTTTCAAAGGTCATGCTGCAGTAAAAAAATAATTTGCTCCATTGGTGACAAAATGTTTCAAGTTTCCCGTCGAATGTCGAGTCGAGTCTGAGACTAACATAAAAGAGGGTTTCCGGACAACTCGGACCCAGGACAAGTCGGACCCTGGACAACTCGGACCCAAGACATCTTGGACCCAAGACAACTCGGACCCAAGACAACTCGGACCCAAGACAACTCGGACCACTTTTTAAAATAATGATTTTTATCATTGTTTAGGGTTCTTTAGTCTTTGTTTTATGCTTATTAAATATATTATACATGATTGTGAATACATATTTTGTACTAATTTGATTAAAATGTTTTAATTTGACTTATTTGATAAAGATTAAGTAGAATCTTTTGAAGCTATAAACCCAAGACAACTCGGACCACTTTCTCAAATGTTAGTTTTTCTTAGGTACTTTTTTGTCTCCATAATATGGGATTATTTGTAAATGTTTAGCATGACACGGTTTAGATATATTATGAATTTATATTTTGTGTTTACATGTCAAGATGAACAAGATGTTTCAATTAACTTATTTGATGAGAGTTGAGAATACAACTTGTTATATTGAGGTGTCAATGAGTCTTTTCATACAGTTAATACCAACTCATATGGAAAATCACTAAGGAATTAAAACAATAATAATTTTAATCCTAATCTCATTATCTCATTTGCACTCACCACTGTGAAGTCATATTATTAATCTCAATGAAAGACCTATGTCACATAGAGATCAATGGAAAGTTTAAATTCTGTAAATCCTCAATTTTTTTATCATTCAATCTTAATCTCACTGAAAGATTGATGCCATATTGAGATCAATGAAAGAGTTTGTATTATGTTAATCCTAGAGTTTTTTCGATAATTTAATCTTAATCTCACTGAAAGATTGAGGAATGTGTTTGTATTCTGTAAATCCTCATTTTTATCATTTAATTAAGAAATATAGACTGAACATCAGTTGTTATATGGATGAATAAACCCCGCATGGCTAGGCATGAACGCGTTCTGTACCCAAAATGGCCGAAGGGAGTGAGGGGTCCAAAAGCTTTTGTGTCTAGCCCTAGAAAGGGTTTATACATCGATATAACACCTGATCTGATATTAAGATCCGAACATGAAAACTCACCAAAATATTAAGTTGATTTAAAACAATTACATCAAATTAACACAATATTTGAATTCACAATATGTATATACGTCATACTAAACATAAAATAAATAAAAAAACATATAATGATAAAAATCATAATTTCAAAAAGTGGTCCAAGTTGTCTTGGGTCTTTAGCTTCAATAATTGCAGTCATTAATTAAGTTGATTTAAAACAATTACATCAAATTAACACAATATTTGAATTCACAATATGTATTTATGTCATACTAAACATAAAATAAAGAATAAAAACCATATCATGATAAAAAAAATCATAATCTCCAAAAGTGGTCCGAGTTGTCTTGCGTCTTTAGTTTCAATATTGTAGCGGGAGCACAATTTTTATATTTATTTATTTTCATTAATTAATTTCATGCTTATTTCTCATATTTTTCATGGAACATTTAACATCGTTAAAAAGAACATTCTTTTAACGTTTTATTCATTTTTATTTCATGCAAAAAGGAATAATGGTTTTTGAGTAAGATAAGTTTAAATAACTAGTGTAAACGTATGGTTTTATTTAATTCCCGGCCGCTTGGCACACATGATTTCAGTTCTTATTTACTCATGTTCTTTCTCATTAAATATAGAGAAGAGTATTTGTCCATAAATTATAATAATTATTTCTTAAATTAAGGGTGGATTGAGCTTTTAAACGGTGTATTAAACTTTGAATTTGATCTCATACTTTAGGAGATATTGTAATTTAAAAAGAGTGATTTTCAGTCAAGTTTTATATTTCTGACGGCATTTTGCCGACACTTTTTCAAACTTTCCCACATAGTAATTTGATTGACAGGCTAGCGCTAGGTTTATTAGTCTTTGATGTGACAGATATTTTGACAATGTAGCGAGCAATTAAACCCGTTGTTATGGTAGCCTTTCCATATATGGAAAGTTATGTTCCGTTATTTTAATGTTCTCATAATCGTTCTCCGGGACGATCAGTCCTGAGTTTGTATCTGAGATAGGAGGTTCAATTTCTCCATTTTTAAAAAGTCTCAAGTTGTATCTGAAAGTGATAATACGTATACGAATATTTCGGTATCTGATCAAGTTTTACATAAGATTTGGATTTTAAAGGCTTTGGATTATAATTACGATCATTTGTAACTGGATTTACTAGTATTGGATTTATAATTGGATTTATACTTCGATTACATTCACAGAAATCATCATGTCTTACACGCCTACAAGGTAAATAAAGTTTATTGTTTATTGTTATAAAGTTCAGCTCATTTCTTTTGTCCAGTTATTTCAATCTCATCAATTAGTAAATTACTCCATCCATTAGAGCGATACAAAATCCTTTCATACACAAGACGAAGCCACAACATCATCTTTCCAGTGCCTTATTTTTAATTAACGGGGTTTCCGCTCGGCCCATTCTTTCCAGTATTTATTATTTTGACCATATTGATTTCATACTGGTGAAAAACATTTCATTTTAAATAACTCCCGCCACACTGGTGGCAGCGGTGGGATTCGCAAGATATTGAATGTTATATTGTTGTTTCTATTGTGAGATAATATCTTGCATTTTCTTGTGGTGTTAAAGGCTTGTATCTGTCTCGCAAAACTTGAGATAACTTCACGGTAACTTTGCAGTGCAAACTTGGGACTCACCATTTATAATTCGGGGGGATTTTTCCTCACTGATGTCATTTCATTGTTTTATTAACAGTGCCCAAGTGAACTTTAGTAGTGTAAGTCGACTCAAATCGGATCTACATTGTTCATACTTGAGTACATGTATATGATAATACTCCTTAGCAATTGGTTTTCTACAGAATGCAGTAATAAAGGGTCCATGTTAATTCGGTGGTCGTAAATCTGTATTTGAGAAACTAGTTCTTTGAGAGTTGTGATATATTGCAATATTGTATTGGTTGCAGGCGCCCGTAATTGCCCTGTATATTGTAATATTGTATTTTGTTTGTAGGTGCCCAGAATTTTATATTCTGCGCAGAGCCCATAAAGGGACAATATTATTTCATTTGCCCAGAATCTATATTCTGCGCGGAGCTCCTTTGAGAGACATTTATATTAGTTGAGCAATATCGGAACTCAGCTTTGTATATTTATGCCCAGGTTCACGCCTGCGCGGAGCTCCATAGAGAGACATTATATTGGGTAATTATTACAACTCAACCTTGTATTATTAGCCCAGGGTAACACCTGCGCGGAGCTCCTCTGTGAGACGTTTAGTTGAGTAATTTCTGAACCCAATATTGTATATTTTAGCCCAGGAGCAATCCTGCGCGAAGCTCGGACTGGAAAATTTATTTACCGTTCGGAGCAATACTCATTGATAATATTTGCCCAGGAGCAATCCTGCGCGGAGCCCTAAAGGGACATTTATTGATTTGCATACCACATTGTGTTATTACAATATTGCCCAGGTTAATTCCTGTGGGAGCTCTTTATGAGACATTTTTGAAAATATTGTGGGTACAACTATTTCTGTGAATTGCCCAGGTTTACTCCTGCGCGGAGCCTCTGAGAAGGACATATATTTTATCTTGATAGAGTTTGCTCTCAATGAAATTGAAATTGATGAAAATTTTTGATCACTATAGAGTAGTCAATGTGTTGAGTTGTCTGTGAAGTGAACACTGAACAGGGAGGGGACAATGTAATGATGTGTTCATGGAGTCTCCACTGAAAGGGTGTACATTCAATTGTGCATTCCTTCCTCCACTCTTATGGTGATCTTGAATTTTTGTTTGCAATTTTTGAGAGTTTGCTCATTCATGATAGAATCATAAACACAGAATAGAATCATTACTCATTAATATGGCATCTGACCGAGATTCTGATCAGATGGATTTAACACAATGTGCGGACAGCGCTCGCACGAGCCCAGATAATACTGTTTTTATAAAAGGGGATAATAAAGAAATAGATAATCCCTTGGCCTCAGATAACACTGTTGTGTGGCAGAATGAAATGCGCCTTGCTCCAGGGCCTGGTGCTATTTTGAAAAATTTTGAATCTGTCAGAGTGCCAAAAAGTACAGGCTATTGGTCACGGGAGAATGATTCATTGTTCAGCCCCGTAAATGAGCTCACAAATGAGGGAGTAAAGCCTGCTCCTCGAACATCCACAGTGATGCGTTCCTCAGATGCTGAAAATGCTAAATCAATGAGTGAACAAATTGGCTATTTGTGGAGCAATATTGAGCTCATCGACCATAAATTTGATAAAATTGATAGCAAAATGGATATGAGTGCTCTTGAGAAAAATGTTTCCATGGCAGTAGCTCAAGCACTGGTCCCTGTTCTGAAAACAGGTGTTAATTCAGCAGTTGCTGAGGCAATGGCTCCAGTAATAGAAATGAGCCAAAATCAAAATATGGCCCTACAAGAGCAAATGAATGAAAGTCTCTCCAAACAGAAATCTGAATTGCTCAAACTGATAAATAGTAAGACTGTTATGGAAGAGAAAATTTCACATGATGAAGTGAAGTTATCACACATGTATGATAATGAGAGGACTCATGAGGAGCAATCAAGAGATTTTAAGAGGAAAGAAATTTCTCCTCCTCCTCCTCCTCCTTCTCGTCTTTACACTCTTAAGAGACAGAGCGCATTTTATCAGCCTCATTCTCTCAGACAAAATGAATTGCATGCTCCTGAGCAGAAAGTACCTGCAACTGTGTACTCTCGGCCAGTAGAGAGGAATGTTATGTTTGCTCCTCCTAATACACCAACTTCTGAGCGAAGTGGAGTGTGTGGGAGTGGAACACAGAGTAGCTCAGTCTCTGGAGCAAGCCGGAGTGTTGCTCATGAGAAGTACACTCCTCCTCTTGCAATGAAAAATGAGCATTACAATGAGCAACATTATGAGCAAGATGAGCGCTCCAGTAGATATTTTGAAAATGTTCATGATTTAACTCATTCTCTCCAAAATGCTCAAGGAGAAAAGAGAAGCTCTTCTTTTATGAATGAGCGTAAAAAGAAACATGAGCAAGATAATGATGAATTTACCTCATATAACTCTCAAAGAGAGGCCTATGGCTCCTCTTATATGATGAACGCATTTAGAGATGTTACTCAAACACTCTCAGATGTGGTAAAATCTGTATCATCCAGGCAAAATAATGATAAGGCTGTGAAAATCAGACCTGATAAATATGAGGGTACATCCCCATGGCTAGATTATGTGAGACACTTTGAAGTGTGCTCCTCCTCCAATAGATGGAGTGATATTGAAAAACGAGATTTTCTAGCTTCTAGCTTACGTGGCCAAGCTCAACAAATCTTGAATGAGGTTGAATTAGAGTACACCTATCAAGATTTGGTTAATGCATTGAGTAAACGATTTGGCCCTGAGGGTAAAGCAAAATTGTACGAGGCTCAACTTAATAATCGCCAACAAAGACCTCGTGAGCCTATGCAAAAACTGGCACAAGATATAAGAAGGCTTACAGCCTTAGCCTACCCTGAAATGACACGAGAGGCCCAAGATAGGTTGGCTCGCGCTCGGTTCCAGCATGCCTTACTGGATGATCAAATCCGAGACGCAATTAATTTAGGGGAGCCAGAGACTCTAGATAGAGCAGTTGTAATTGCTCTAAAACAAGAGTCGTATCTCGAGTCAGAGAGAATCAGGAAGGGTCAAAAACCTAGGCTCCAGACAGATAAAATATCTGCAATTAATGAAAGGCTCGAATCTGATGATTCAGCTGAAATAAATGCTCTAGATGAGACTGATAAGTTAGAGCAAATGATGACTAAATTATTGGCAGCTCAGGAGAAAATGTTGGCTGAATTTTTAAAGAAAATGCCAACGAGAAAACCCAGAGCTGAAGTGACCTGTTTCCATTGTGGAAAGAAAGGGCACTTTAATTTTGAATGCCATTTTCGAGAGGACAATCGAGGAAAGAAAACGAACTCCTCTGAAATTGCTCCTATTAGCTTTGTAGAGTCAGAAACTCCTAATGAAATAAAGCGCATAGTCGCAAAAGCTGAGGTGTGTGGTCACCCAGTGGAGTTTTTAGTTGATACGGGTGCTGTCAGAACTATGATAGATATTGATGAGTACCTAAATATACCAATGAAAAATAGACCAAGTCTGTGCAAGTCAAAATGCGCATTTAGACAGGCTGATGGCTCCTCACTTCGTGTCCATGGAGAAATTGATTGCTCCATTGATATTGATGGCACAGTGTTTAATGCGCCTGTTATAGTGGCTAGCTTAAGAGCCACAGCCATACTTGGTTCAGACTGTATGTCTAAGCAGGGATTTAATATAAACTACCCCGCTCGAAAATTGGCAATCAAGCCATCCTCTGATTGCCATGGAGATGTACTGAATAAAGTTACACCCCGAGTTTGTGTGGTAGGTGAGGACAGAAAATCCTTGCACAACTCTGATGTTCTCTACAACAAGAGGGACGTAGATATCCCAATGGTAGAGGAGAGTGACGACTCGGATGAGTCTATGGATATTAATGACTATATAAAATACCATTCACGAAAAATGATGGTTGCCTCCTCTTGTGAAGACGAGAGTGAGAGCATGAGCACAGAGCAAAATATAAATGAAAACAGGAGTTCCTCCTCCTCAACCTCCTCCTTTGAGAAAAGAGAGGCTATTGTGAGGTTATTGAGGTTAGAATCGCATGTGCAAAAACCAGTGTCTGAAAATAATCAGAATGAGCCTAATGAGCCACAGTTATCAGAGCTGGTAACAAATGATATACAATTGCAATCCTCAATGCTCCCTAAAGTGAAAAATCCTCCTCCTCCTCCTAAGGTAGAGGACACTCCTCCAGAGTGTGAAAGGAGCATGAAAAAAGTTGACTCAAGAAAGTCAAAACGAATTAAAAGAACACCTAAACATTTTGAGGATTTTATTTGTGGTGTTCAAGATGATGTGGATGCTCAAAGTTCATCCTCTTCCTCATCATCATCTGAATTGCCATGTTTTATTTCCAGGGGTCATAGAAAGAAGCGTCGGTTTGATTTTGCAAGGAAAAGAGGGCCTGATTACTCGCAATTCTCCCCAAACCTTTCCCCATATTGGGCTGTACCCCCGATGTCTTCCATGCCTATGATGAACCCCTACTGGACGGTACTCCAACAAAATGCCACTTCCACATCAGCGCCAGAGATTGTGACTGATGAACTTGACTCGATTAGTGGGAGGTCTAACACTTCACAGCCTGTGACAAGGCATGAGATACTCTCTTCCACATCTTCAGCTCATAAGAAAGTGGATCGAGAGTCTGATGAAGGCTTACCTGATATTATTGATATACATGCCAGTAGCTCTGATATTGAGCGTAGGTGCCACAAATGCCATATATGTCATAAAACATTTTCCACCAAATATAATCTGACACGTCATTTCCAAATGTCACATTTGTCAGACGCACCTAAAAGGAAAGACTCGAAGAAACCCAAAAAGAAACATGCTAAAGACACTAGTGAAGAGCAGATAGACTCAGTAAAATCGAAAAGAGAGAACAAGAGATCTAATGTTGTGTATGATTCTGATTGTGACAATGACACTGTATCTAAAAAAGACCATAAAGTCCCATTGGGAAAAACATCAAACCATGACAAGGATATAAACAATGACATATATGAGGATGTATCTGCTCCAGAGAAGGAGTTAGGTGAGAACAATATGGATAATATGTATGAACTGGTCCAGAGACTTTATATTACCGCCAGTCAACCGGAAGTGAAGGAGCAACTGCAGAAGATTAAGTTGGCGTAATGATAAACATTTGGTGTTTTTGATGTATTCTCATGAGAAAAAGTAGATTTCTCATTTTGTTGACATAATTTGAACATTTATACTGTATTTTGGAGTACTTTATGATTTGTCACTCTCTTATCCTGCTTGTGAGAACTTTTTCATAAACTTTTTCTCTAATGAGAATACATTTTAAATATGAGGAAGTTTAAAAGAGAACATTTGAGCAGTTATTGAGTGTTGATCGTTTGCCATTTTATATTTATCTTCTTAAAGTAAGTTGTTCTGGAGAGTTTGGAGGATGCTCATTAGTAAATTGAGGAGGAGCATTCTATTATGATGTTTTTGGTATGAAACTTTTACTTGCTCTTGAAATTTTTTTAGTTATTTTCCTAGATTATGAGTTTTCTCCTCATTCTCCTCAATTGTATTTTTGGAGTGGTTTGAGTAGAAAATGAGAAAAATATTTTCATTCATTTACTTTTGATGATTTGTTGCTTATTACTTTGTGAGCATGTATTTTTCATAAGTTTTTGGAAAATGCTCATGAGCATATTTGATAAAAGCATTTGGATTGTAACAATTTACCTTCTCCTCTTGATATTAGGAGTAAAACTCATGAAACTTCTCATTCTCCTCATTTTGAGAAAATATTTTCCTCATTTATATTTTGGAGTTATTTTAGTTTGGAGCATACTCAATGAGTAAGAAAGATAATTAATGTTCCATTGTTGTAATGAAAGATAACTCTGTTCATGGAACTGAAGAGTAACATTTACATGTGCCTCATATAACTGAAGTTTTGTTGAAGTTTTCACACTTAGAGTAATGTGTTTGTATCTGCTCATTTTGGAGAAAATATTTTCCTCATAATGTGTTCATGAAAAATGATAAAATATGAGAAAATTATTCTCCTCTTGAGCTCATTTTAGTTAATAGTATTCTATGTAAGAGTGTAAGCCATGATGGCTTCAGTAAATATTTGTATTTGTTTAAGGAGAACAGTTTTGGTAAAATCTTTGTGTTCTCCAGAGTATAAGGTGGGCTCAGCTCAATGAGCAACTACCTTGTAACATAATATTTTCAGAGTTTCTCCTTTTTGTCTTATCTACTCATCGTAGCTTAACTTGAGTAGATTTTGGAAAACTTCTGAAATAGTTATATTGAGATTAAAGTAAAGGATAATCTGCTCTTTGCTCATTTGTAAAACTTAAGATATTTTTGCTCTTGAGGAAAACTTGTATAGCTGAGTTAAGAGTTACTCATTTTTGCAAATTGATAAAAATTGTTTTCCGCCTGCTCCTCTTTGTGTAACCATGCATGTATGAGGACATACATATTTCTTAAGTTGGGGGATGTGTAGCGGGAGCACAATTTTTATATTTATTTATTTTCATTAATTAATTTCATGCTTATTTCTCATATTTTTCATGGAACATTTAACATCGTTAAAAAGAACATTCTTTTAACGTTTTATTCATTTTTATTTCATGCAAAAAGGAATAATGGTTTTTGAGTAAGATAAGTTTAAATAACTAGTGTAAACGTATGGTTTTATTTAATTCCCGGCCGCTTGGCACACATGATTTCAGTTCTTATTTACTCATGTTCTTTCTCATTAAATATAGAGAAGAGTATTTGTCCATAAATTATAATAATTATTTCTTAAATTAAGGGTGGATTGAGCTTTTAAACGGTGTATTAAACTTTGAATTTGATCTCATACTTTAGGAGATATTGTAATTTAAAAAGAGTGATTTTCAGTCAAGTTTTATATTTCTGACGGCATTTTGCCGACACTTTTTCAAACTTTCCCACATAGTAATTTGATTGACAGGCTAGCGCTAGGTTTATTAGTCTTTGATGTGACAGATATTTTGACAATGTAGCGAGCAATTAAACCCGTTGTTATGGTAGCCTTTCCATATATGGAAAGTTATGTTCCGTTATTTTAATGTTCTCATAATCGTTCTCCGGGACGATCAGTCCTGAGTTTGTATCTGAGATAGGAGGTTCAATTTCTCCATTTTTAAAAAGTCTCAAGTTGTATCTGAAAGTGATAATACGTATACGAATATTTCGGTATCTGATCAAGTTTTACATAAGATTTGGATTTTAAAGGCTTTGGATTATAATTACGATCATTTGTAACTGGATTTACTAGTATTGGATTTATAATTGGATTTATACTTCGATTACATTCACAGAAATCATCATGTCTTACACGCCTACAAGGTAAATAAAGTTTATTGTTTATTGTTATAAAGTTCAGCTCATTTCTTTTGTCCAGTTATTTCAATCTCATCAATTAGTAAATTACTCCATCCATTAGAGCGATACAAAATCCTTTCATACACAAGACGAAGCCACAACATCATCTTTCCAGTGCCTTATTTTTAATTAACGGGGTTTCCGCTCGGCCCATTCTTTCCAGTATTTATTATTTTGACCATATTGATTTCATACTGGTGAAAAACATTTCATTTTAAATAACTCCCGCCACAATATGTTCTTCTTAATTCTCATCAATTAAGTTGATTTTAAACAATTACATCAAATTAACACAATATTTGAATTCAAAATGTGTCATACTAAACATAAAATAAAAAAAATAAAAAAACATATCATGATAAAAATCATAATCTCAAAAGTGGTCCGAGTTGTCTTGGGTCTTTAGCTTCAATATTTTCTTTTTAACTATCATCAAATAATAAGTTGATTTAAAACAATTTCATCAAATTAACACAATAAATGAATGCACAGTACATAATATATGTCATCTAAACATAAGACAAAAATTAAAACCCCATATTATGATGTTAATATCATCATTTCAAAAAGTGGTCCGAGTTGTCTTGGGTCCGAGTTGTCTTGGGTCCGAGATGTCTTGGGTCCGAGTTGTCCAGGGTCCGAGTTGTCCTGGGTCCGAGTTGTCCTGGGTCCGAGTTGTCCAGTTACCTAAAAGAGTATATTAGTCTCAGGTCGAGTCTAGCATCATACGAATGTAATTTTAGGCGATCTGTCTGCATGGGGTGATACTATATATAGTACAGTTATGTGTTTTATACGCGTAGTAAGACTACCTGCAGGGAATCCCCGTATTTTAACAAAACGGGCGAAGTTCAAGTATTTACAATTTGAGGCCCAGATCGAAGTTCTGAAAGTATACTGTATCTATAAACGACTCTGTTATTTTGTTTGGAACCTTATGATTGCAACATAAATGACATCAGGTAAAAAAGGTCAGGTAAATAAATTTTGGATGTCACTGGTATTGGCTACGAACCTGGTAAGGAAGGAAACTTTATTCATTTATTTCTGTACCTGGATTTTATCACGGATGTTAGTTCAGAATAAACAAAATGGCTCAGTCGTGTAAGAAGGTTTAAAAAAGTTCAAACGAGGGACCGTAAAAGTACATTATGCAATTTGAAATGTGCTAGTCTATAAAACTTAATTGACTTCTAATCTCGAATAATTACGTTTTTTTCTTCAGATATTTTTGCAATACGAACCTTGGTTTTTAAACAAGGTGACTGGCAGAGAAACAAGTACAAGTAGGTCAAAACATCTAAGCACTTAGCCCTACGTGGTGAAAGGGCTTTAACACGATATCAAGTGATCTTCCCGAGACATACGTATACCCATGTGAGTATAATAAGACCGTTACTGAACTCATATTATGCCCATCGTGTTTAGTTAATCGCATGAGGTGATATATTCTTAATTTTAAGGAAAATAAGCATTATGTCGAAGGACGATTAAAAGATGGCAGAACTGCACGTAAATCTATAGCCAACGTGTGTAAAGTAGGACTACCTTTATTCCATAGGTTCTGGGCTGATGTGAAGATGACAGCACCAACAAAATCCAGTATTGATAAATGAACACAGATCGATTGCCATGCCATCTTTATTTAAAAATTATTTCTATCGACCTTACCTTTGCTTCATCCTTCACTCTTTATTTGTCAAGTTGCAGATTTTTATATAATCTTGAAGCCAGGAATAAATGAGCATGGAAACTGCACATAAGAGACATCTCATCAAGAATAGAGTGAAACTACTCGATCTAATAGTCAACGAAGAGTTCATAAGTTACTTGAGATCAACATCTACATTGTCAAGGGCTATGGTGGAAGATATCGAGGTATTTTATCAATGGCGTAGTAATTCTGAAATACGTTGACAATTTTGCTTATTTGAAAGTGCTCTCTAATGTAATGAATTGATTTGAAAGTGCTCTCTAAATATAATGAATGTTCGACGAGAGGCCTTTGATGAATTCTACAACGCACTAATCCTAACAGAACAGTATAACTTGGCAGACGTGGTTAAGCCTGAACTAGCTGCCGCGCGTAAAGCAAAACAAAGTAAAGAAGTTGAAGAGGTTAAACAAGAATTAAATGCACTAAAAACTGAGGAATCAACAACAACGTTCGTTACAGATTGGTTTGGATTCTAGGGATGGGGAGTCTTTGAAAGGCCAAATTGTCCAAATTGTCCAACAGCCATCTTCCCCCGCATCTTCCCCACTTGAAGAAGAGTTCGAATTACCATCCGGTATGAGCTTTTTTCTGCAGTTGACAATTTATTATGGTTCACCAGATTTATCTAATTAGTGGCATATTTTTCTGTTATGTGTAGAAGTTCAACACTGTTATACAAACTCCTCAACCATGAAGTTCTGTTTAGACCTCGTTTAACAGAATTCTGTAAACTGTTCAATGAGCACATGTTTGGAGAAGAGCGGTGTCCTGCTGTCTTTAAGATAGTCAGAGTAAACTTTAAATTCAGGTAAACGGGATCGGTGTTCATTATCCCAACGGCCATTTGAAAGATGGCAACCATTTTTAAGTGTGTTATTCTACGTTTTTTTTTACTATAACTCAAAAAGTAATAGAGCGATTTTGTTTCTATTTGATATGTGAATACTCATAAGCATGGCACACTGTCTTATGACATTTTGGCAAGTAGGTGGCCATTTTGAAAATGGCCATCATTGACATAAACGTGTGTGCGATTTTGTTTAAATTTTATATGTACCTACTTAGAAGCATATTATACTTTCTGATGACAATCAGGCTATAATGAGCAACCATTTTGAAAATGGTAGCCATTTTTGTGTGCTATTTTACGAGTTTTGCTATTTACTTCGATTGTAAAAATGCCAGCCATGGCTGTTCGATGGGATTTGCTACGCTTTGGCGTTGCTGTTATCTAGTTATATCATACAGCGGTGTTTGTATTATAATATAATAATTAAGTTTTCTAAAGGTACACACTGTTCTCTTTTAGAATGGCCATTGAAGGACTGGGGTTATTTGAGTGAAATAATGAACATGAAATTGTGCGACCAAAATACGTGCAGACCTATGTTTAACGGAGGAAATAATGTAAGTATTAACAACGATCTATATAATGGGTATTACCCAGGCCCCAGGCCATACACGATTTTTGTCTAACCATATGGCGTTATTTGTGAATATCACTCAGGTGCATATAAGGATCCGAAATAGGCGATGCAAACATCATGGATGCTTTCCATCAGAAGCACTGTTTACTGGTTGCATTTTGTAATTAAGAGTTCCTCTTGAAACTATTGTGCATATTGTGTGCAGGAGAAACAGAGTTATGTCACATTTATATCGGGTAGAAATATGGAAAAGGCCCATCTGTAGACTTTCTGCATATTAACACTATATTTCAATCACGATAGTCCTATCCGATGAATGCTCCATGCAAAGGAAGAGTCATAGTTATCAACAATGAAGAATTTGTCAAGAAGGCAAATAGAAAAGGAACCGACCGAGACGCTAACAGTCTTCGTGAGCTCTTTCTGCAGATGGGGTTCGATGTACTGCCATTGAAAAATTGGAAAAATCTGACAGCCACTGTAAGTGCCCATAGTTCTGAGAAGGGATACTGGTAATTTGATTTCCTGTATAATAATGTTTTTCTCCTTTTCTGGCCAGCTGCAGAGCCATTTAGACTTTGATTAATAAATCTAGGTTTGGTTAGAAACATAATTTATAGAAATGGCGGAGTGATTTTCGAGACTATGTAGAGCAGAATAATTTTCTGAAACAGGTAGCTTTGCGATGGTACATGTACGTATTATTATCTTTAAATGGCCAACTAGAATGGGTTTTAATTGCAAAGATCACCATAAACAAAAATATTGCTGTGGTTCTAAATCAGAAAATCAACTTATGACGTGCACGGACCTGGGGACAATTCGGGAAATACGGGCTAATCTCAGCTTTAAGCGTTAATATCTGCCTTATTTAAAAAGTTAACTATGTGTATTATATATCATTTTGAAGTATTTTTTATTCGCATTTCACTGAAATTATTTTTCCTTGAAAAGTATGATGGGATCTACCATATTTTTAAAGTTAAATGTACTCCGACATCGTCAGATACGCTGTAAGGCGTAACATTTCACGCTTACACGGTTCGTTGAAATCGGAATAACTTTTGAAATACTGATCAGAATTTTACTAAAATTTCACATTTTATTCATTGAAACATGTGCTTTTATGACGTCACAATTGCCTAGCGGCTACAGTTCAAATCGTCTTATATGAACGCTTTTAAGATTTTCAAAATTGTGTAAGGTTTTGAAGGCGAAGGAGACAAGCAATAAGTTTACCTTTATTTAACCTTCTAATTTAGGTCTGATTTCAAAAAAAAATTAACTGCACAATATTGTCATGGCGAAATTTACAAAACAATAACCGATTTCTTTATTTTTCAAATAATAAGAGAATAAGAGTTGCTTTTAGAGACTTGAAAAAATGTAACGCATCGATTTTTACCACAAATCCCATACATATCAATTTTTACTAACGCCCCGAGTGGATTTCTTGACCGTTTTTCAAAAATCAAAAACATTTTAGAAATATTGTCCTCGAGATCTTCTTGCTCTGTGAATTTCACCAGGATTGAATAAGAATAAAGCATCTTATTTTTAGGTTGACTAAACTTGACAAAATGTAACGCTTGTCGTTTTTGACGTTATAATGCTGATTGCGCCCTTACTGGCCATTGTATTGTTTTGGTATTTTGACGCCATAATGTTACTCTAATTGTCCCCTGTTTCGTGCGACGTGTAACTAGCATTCTCGGGATTTCCAGGATGCAGAATGTACACATTTTGAAGCAATACATTGACTCAAACAATTTAAAAGTATAGGTATCGATATGGTGAACTGAATTCAACAATGTTTTTCTCTTAAACCAATTATTGAAAACACTCTGTAAAAAACACGGTCCTTTATGTAATGTTGACTGATTGGCAACAATTTAATGCAAAAATTATTTAAATTGTTTTTAGCGCAATTGTTTTTTGTTCATTTCTACCAATTCTTGAAAATGAAATAACATGTCTTTCCGAACCTTGTTGAACAAAATAGCATATACAACATTTCCTTAGACCTCACAATATTATAGTTATACAAAGGAAATTCTGGTTGATTTGACAAAAAGTATGCAAAAACTTAAAACAAAAACCCCCAAAATAGATAAAAATTAAGATAACCCTTTCATTTCATTAACAAGATACTTTTTTAAAATCAACCAAACTTTCCTTTTTCCAATTACAATATTGAGAGACCTAAACACCTTGTGTTTATGTCGTTTTGTTCCAATGCGATTCGGATAGATGTTTCATTTTATTCTGAACATATGATACCAAGAACGAAAGAAGTGTCTGATGTGTTTTCTAAAACAATTTAGAGAAAAATATATGTATATAATTCAAATTATAATGTTACCATTCCAAAGATGACCATTAAATTGACGATGTGTAAAAATTTCAGAATGTTTTGATGACTGGTTTAAGAGAAACGCGTGTTCAAAAAGATTCACCATATCGATACCACTCCTTTAAGAAAATTGACCAGAGAAAATATCAAAATGTAGTTGAGTTATTTTGTCTGTTCCATTTTTACCCCATTTGCCTCCTAAATTGACTAATATTCTGTATGAGCAACATCATACTAAAATCATAGTATTAGTACTTATTAGTACTTTTTATATAAAGGAAATTCGTACTAAACTGAAGCACCAAAGTCAACAACTGAAAGAACTCTATGACTGTAGCTCCTTCATATGTGCCATCCTTAGTCATGGAACAACCGGCAACATGGTGATAGGGGTCGACGAGGATGAAATATCCGTACAGGAAATAAAAGACATATTCTGCAAATGCAAAGCGTTGAGTGGGAAACCCAAAATTTTCATAGTACAGGCATGTCAAGGAGGTATATCGATCCTTATTACTTCGCGGGCTATTTGTCAATTGCCACTCGTGAACTAATTTCTGTAAAACATATATGGCTATAAAACTACAAAATAATTCGTTCATTTTATATTCACACCATGCATCACGCAGTATACCAGACGTGTTGTGTAATTAAATAAAACATGTCACTACATGTAATATAGAGTTTAATAAACCTGGGTAACCTTGCCTAAGCCGGTATTTTTCTACTTATCTTGATCTTCAATTTATATATAAAATTTAAAAATACAAAAGACACAGACTTAGGCAAGGCTAATGCATGTTCTTGAATGTCCATTCTTGACTAGCTTTGGCAATTATTTTTGAACATTTATTCCGAAAGAGAAAAATAGGGTTCTGCGTATACATTTTTGTGCCATTTCATTTTACAGAGGAAAGGGATGAGGGTTGCCTCGACCATAGCTTTGAACGATCCACATCGTCTTCCTCAGGAGGTCGTGCTGAACCCAGTGAATCGTTGGACCCATCAGCAATTTCGAAGCCACCCGTTGATGGCGGTGACTTCGTTGATGGTACACCAGAATCGATGCAATCGTCTCCAACTAGCTTGCCAACTTATGCGGATACGTTAGTTGCTAATGCTACGACAGAAGGTACAGATTGTCAAACCAATTCTAGGTAGTTGTCATCTATTGGAAGTCAAGGTCACGAAGGGGTCACGACAAGCAATCTATTTTCTCTTTGTGTCACTTGATTAGAATAGTTTTCATACTATAACGTAATCACTCACCAAAGTCTGTGTATGACTGGCGAAATAATTGAAATAATGGAACAAATTTTAGATTCAAACATTCACTAGCATTGATATACTATTTAAAGTCCCCGTCTAAAGTTTGAAAATATTTTTTATCATTCATTTACTATTTGTCAGGACTTAAAAAGTGATTTTAGAGATTTTTGAACAAAAAAAAAATTTGAAAAAAAAGTTGTGAGCATTTCATTTCTCGAATATTCAAATTTCCCGCCATTTTTCAAAAAAAGTTGAAATTTCTTTATCATCAAATATTTCTTAATGCATTTCAAAAAAGATTATCTTTTTAACACCAATGCAAAGATTGAACAAAGGACACACTATTTCAATAATAAAATGCCATATTTAATGGGCCACTTCAATATTTTAGCATATCAAAAATATTTTGAAACATTAGTGATGTCACTAAGGTAATAAAAACTTTTTGAAAAAAATTGAACATTTTTTTTCGATGTAAATCTTTTCTAAATATGCTAGACTTTCATAAAAAACCAATGTTGATTGTCTAACCAGGTCAAAAGGAATAATAAATTATGTTTTAGATATCATTGTACCATTGGTTTCTATGAGAACTATAATTTTGAAATGCATTTTTCTCAGAAGCATTTTCATGCACTGATAAGTTCATTTCTCGCTTGTTTATCAACCGATTTTCTTAATTTTTTCGGCAAAAAACATGGGAGGATGAATGCTATGCATTGGTATGAATTGTGGCTAATTAGAAGATATGAGTGACCTCTAAAAGTTGGTTTTAAATAAATTTACAAATTTTGGAACAAAAAGTCTATCAAAAACCACTTTTTGAAATTAAAAAAAAGTTTCACATATCACACTTTGATAACATTGGGTAAGACTACAATATAAGCCAAAGTGGTTTAAACTTTACATGGGGCCTTTAATGAAGACCTCCATCCAGGTGTCCAGAATCCTTACCTCCTTTTGCCCCTGATATAACCAGTTTGAAAACGCTCGATTAAACTGAATCACGTGATCTAATTAGCGCTGATGACTTATACGTGATATAAATTATTATCCGACACTTAGTGTACTAAATGTATATAACATTAGAAATAAATGATACCTATTAGTAAAATGAATAACCAGTTTCCCGGCAATTTCAATGTTATTCTAGTAAGTGTTAAAGAACATCCTATGATTTCTCAAGGATATCATTTTAATCTAATCGGTCTCATCGCTCTCTCGTGCAGATATCAATATTACCTCGAAGATAAAAATGATATTTCTCAAAATCAAAGGATATCCTATAAATATTCAGTCAAAACCTTTATCCCATAAGTTGTTGGAAATATTCTCCCTCATGTTTTAGGTACAGTTGCTGGCGTTCAACATATTGTTGAAACTGTGCTCTGAAGCCATCAGAAAAAAAACATTTGGACTGCAGTTGAAAGTTGTTGCATTGTTTTCATTACGTGCACCTTTTAGTTGATCCTTCATTCTGTTGAAAACAGTAATAACGAGATTGTCTCTTCTGGGGATGGCGATTGGCGGTTGGCGATCGGCGTCTGTGTCAAATTCTTGCAAATTCCAATAACTTAACAAAAACTGTTTAGACTCAATTTAAATTTTTTCAAAATCATCTACATGTTTCCAAAAATTCAAATCTGACTTTATATTTAAGATTTGACCTTTGATGACCTTTTCAAGGTCAAAAAAGTTCAAAAAGGTATTTTTTCAACTTTCTTCAAATTGACCAATTTTTTCAAAGAGATCATTTGTTTGGTTGTCTCAATGAAGTGACAGGGAATCAGATTGTGAGTTCTTTACCGGGGATATGCTAACTGTTTATCGCTGGGGAAAGTGAAAGAAGATATTCTTGATCTTGAAGCCGGAGGATGGAAAACCTCCGGTTGCCAAAGTAAAGGAAAGGAGTGTACGACTTGTTACTTTTTTATAGGAATGGCGGCCTGGCGCCACTCAGAAGATGGGAGTTGGTTCATACAAGCTATCGTATACGTGTTTGCAAAGTGTGCCCATCGTATGGAGATTTTAGACCTATTTAGACAGGTAAAGAATCATTCATACATCGCATGAAGGCATGCTATCACATTCCAGTTAATCGGAACACACTGTGATATATAATCAATATAATATCATATAATATAATATACCAGTAATGCAAAATAATATAATATTATAACACGGTTATGATATGCATTCTCCATTTGACAACAGAGATCAGTTGAAAATTAGAATCGGTGAAATTGATCACAGACGTTAATATGTTAGCCTGGCCACAGGAAAATCGGTATTATCACAACACTTTAAATTGGGCTGGAGAGCCATAGATGTGCCCAAGATTAAGAGAAATTGTGCTAAATTCAAATCCAACTTTTTGGTCTAGGAAAAATTATTGAGACATAAGCCATGGCTCATTTGAAAGATCACTTTGTGCTTTTTAAGATAAACAAAAAATTAGAATATTGAGAGAAATCTGTAATAAGACGTCTTTTCCCATGGCCTGGCTCACATATCACAAAATCCATCAATTGTGTCATTCTAGAATCACTCAATCGCCCGGTGTATCTTATTCTCCTTTTTAGGTCAACAACCTCGTGGCAATTGCTGGAACAAGAACAACGAAAAGCGAATACAAACAAGCATCTACCTCCAGCAGTTCCTTCAGGAGGAAACTATATTTGTTTCCTGGGATGAGCGGGATAGACTGACGACCAACGCTTGTATTACAGTAGAAAGTTTAAGCTTGCATATAAAATCGAAACGCCAACCTATACGTATGGCCAATCGCCCATACAAAATGCATCGCTTAAATAATTTCCCTTCACATTTAAGTTGTGAAAAACATTGCAAAATGAACTCTTAAATGGTTTTTGGGGTCCGTTTGGACCCCAGAGCTCATTCTTTGCAATAATAATATCAGAAATAATCATTATATCAACATGAAATTCCATCTAATCCTCAATTAATGCAATTCCTTTCTGATAAAACAAACCAGATATAAATCGCATTATGACTTTTTGTGCTACTTGAGGCCAAAGATCATCACTATCACTGAAACATATTCAATTAATACAGTGCTATACATAAATGCTACGAAATGTTACAAAATGCTAAAACACTTGACCCTTATGATTAGGTTTACACATATTTCCATGCATTCATGATAAATAATGCATACATATTCTGAAAGGTAATCCTGAAGTCAGAAAGAAAAAAGCTTTTCTGGTTGCAAAGTAGTTGCAAAATATATCTTGGGGTCTAAACGGACCCCAAAAACCTTTAGAGGGTGTAAAAAACAAAACAAAAACATTTAAGGGTTAAACTCCCTATTGATTCATCGACCACATGTTGGAAATTTGAAATTTTATTTAAATAAAGGGCTTATACATATGATGTTCATCACTGTCAATTATCTTTGAAGAATGTTTTTACCCTTGATTGCAACTACAATGGTTCTGATTGGCTGGTGATTAAAGGGCTATCCGAAAGTTTGATTACACAATTCCAGAAATAGCCAAGGTTAACCAAGGGTACAGAAAAATAAAAATTTACATGGTATCATTTTTCTAACTCTGTCACATCTTAATAAATTATATTAATTGAAAAGTGTTGTATAAAAGCAAAACGTATGGGATATCAAGGCTCCGGTATCTGTCAATAAACAGTGAAGCTGAACACGACAATAAAATAAAATGGAGTAGTTGATATCATGTGATTTGTATTTTAATAGTTATAGAAGGAGAAGCATGATTGAGAAATGTACAATATATTTCTACCATAATCGAAAAATGTATGAATACAATATAATCAGCATATACTTATCAGCTCTTGAATAATATGTTGCATTTCTAATAAATTGATAATTTCATAACTAAAGAAATTGTTCTTAATTTCATTTTGATATTTCTATTTCTACATTGTAATATGGTTAAAGTGTCAAATCTCACGAAATGACGTGGCATTTAGAGCCTTTTGTAGCCAGTTACTATAATATATTTTATATGAGGTCAACATACTTTTGAGAGTGACTTCATTTGTTCTGTAACAATATGTGTTATTCCTCGCCTGTCTCATACATTGCTATAAACTACTTAACGTGAGTGACAAAATCACTAGCAACATGCACAATTGGCCTACCAATCTATTCCTTACAGTCTCAAATACAATATCTCCCAAAAGATTCGCGATTTGTTATAAATTGATAAAGTTATCATGGATTAATAGTGCAAAATTAGGTGAAAAAATTTGAATTTCCCAAATAAGAAGAATGGTAACCATTCTAATAGAAAAATAATACACTACCGTAAAAATCTTCAGTTTTCCTGAAATAAAGCGTGCGCTTTTGGGACATTTAGAAAATAGACATGATTAGGAATGACATGAGCCAGAAATATTCTAAAATTGAAACAACCTTTTGTTGGCCTGCTCGCTAGATCTGATTCTCTCTTTAATTCCTCAATACACATTATATCAAAATGTCAACAATGGATAGCATCTGAATTTTCTAGAGGCTTACCCTTACAACCAAGCACGCCGATATTTCCTTCGCGTTCTTATTTCAGAAAAATCGGGATGTATAATTACAGTTATCAAATTATCACAATAACGAAATAGGGTATTACATGTTATGTGTAATGTTATGTTATGTCTCAAACATGTCAAATGAACGTCCATGGGAATATTGGCGAGAAATTCCGGTATGTACATTGAAACTTTATTAATCATGGGATGGAGAGAACGATGATCAACTGTTAGCTGAATGCTCATTCATCCTGGATATTACGTTGGGTATACCTATAGGTCAGCTCAGCGACCTCATTTTGTCTAACTGTGCCTGGTTTTAGCAATACTCATCTTTCTTCCCAGTACGCGTTAGAACAAATCGCGCTTTTCAGTTCACCAATCAAATTTTCAACAGCAGCAGGATCGTCCAAGTCCATTTCAAAAACGTGCTCCTCAATTGGTTCACTTGGTATTTCCTGTCTCTCCTTTGCGGCAATCTTTACCTTTTTTGGGCTCTGATACTTCTTCCTTAGGGTAATTTGAATCATGAACACTTCTGCACCTCCAGACTTCAACAGTTTTGCCTGTTTGATTGTGCGCCATGAGTTACCATTAGGCGCTGTTAACCCGTCACCAATCAGTACAACGGAGTTATGCACTTCCGGTCGGTCTCCGTGAGTTTCCGTAAAATGAACAGTGCGCGTCTTCCACAAGGCGCCATACGTTTTCGTCAAACATCCAATCGGGTCTAAGTTAATTTTAGCGGCATTTGCGTCGTATTCAGCATGCGTCTTGGAGTCGTTGAGGAAGAATTGAGTTTCGGTCCCATCGTTGTAGGTCAACGCTGCTATTTGTGTCTCGTCATCATTTTGGCCGATTTTGAAGAGTTCGCCGAACTCTCCAACGAACTTCTTGACATTTGATTTATCGTCCATGCTGATACTACAAGAAGTGTCGAGAACGAAAACGATGTCCCGGGCACAAGCTGGAAAATGACACGTTTTATATCAAAATACATGAAGTATATGTTTATCTCGCAAGATATTTAATCATATTTTAATTTTGGGGTAGCTTTTTTCTTCAATCTTTCTAATTCGAACACTGCTTTATATATAGTTTTGCAATTCAAGAAACTATAGTATAATTTATTCCCGCTTATTAGTGAAAATATTGTTGAAATGCAAAATAAATACTAGAATAGTAATATGATGTTTTTGTCCGACCCGGAATGCGTGTTTCCGTTGGAAAATTATTTATTTATAGCTGCCTTTATTACTATTTTTTCCAATTGTGATTTTCATATTTGGTTATTGTACTTACTGCATTTTTATTAAATAAAATGGATGATGGATAGCAAATGTACATAGTACATGTATATAATAGAGAAACAGATACAAGGTCACACAAAAACACAAAAATGATTAGAGACGTCTTAACAAAGTCTAAGGTTCCGTAAAAGTATACCAATGCTCTCAGCATTGAACACTCTATTTACACATACATGAGGAATATCAATTAAGAACATTTCTTGATTGACACTTACGACAGTTAGCCTCGTCAGTTTTGTCGTCACAATCAAATAGTTCGTCACACTGCCACTCCGGATCGATGCACTTGGTATCATTATCACATGAAAACGAGCCATTGTTGCAAGCTGGTTCAAGTTCCTCTTGATCTACAACACAATTTAACATTGATGTTGCATATTCCAATTTACAGTTACGAACCCTCAGGGCAGAGGCCCTCAAATGTCATAGGATGATGATATGATGCTTGTTCGTTCTTTGGCAGTTTTCAATACATTAAACCTACTAAAAACGAATGGGTCTTAGAAATGAAAAAGGCTCTTGCAATTTCTTAAACCTCTAGAAATTATGTTTAGGTCCTTAAGAACGATTAAACTTGTTTTGAACGTATTTGCACGGAGGTAAATTGCCCGTGTAAGGTCCGTCAACGAACCTAATGGTGCAACCTGAACGAATTGCGAATGAGGTGGACGTATTGAAGACTGTTTATGAACGAAGTAGCTATAGTAATTAGTTACGACTTTTTGTACAACGGGAAAGAACGGTTGAGAACTAGTTTAGTCAGGGCGTTAGGTCAACAACAAACACGCATACCGTCGTCAAAATTAGTTACAATGCAGAGTTTTACAATTGCTTTAAATACACGAATCAAAATACAAGCGGAAGGTTTGAAGGTCCTGACCGTAGTTATAATGAAGAGAACTAATCCCCGGAGAACCACAATTCTACACTGTACCATGTAAAACTACTCTTTAAAAGTGCAGCTTAACCGCTGGTACTTTTCATTTTGAAATTCATAAACACATTTCTCAAATTTCACATTACTCATAAAATACGAGGTGAGGGTAGCCAAATAAATAAAAGTTTAAGAGCTTTTTAGTTGAACCGTTTTGAAAATTACACAAATGTTCACACGTGGTAAGAGATATAAATAAATAGTTGAATAAATCACTGTAGGTTAACGCGCTCTTTGGCTACCGTGTGAACATTTATGTTATATTTAGAAATATAAACATTGAACATGCTTTGCAAATTAGCATTCGATCTATGCGAATGTTAAGCTATGCAGATGCACAAAAACAAAAGGGAAATGAGAAATAGTTTGGTATAAACATTGAGTATGAATCTAACAAAAATTTTATGAAAGGACGAAACAGAGAAGCGTCTTAGTTCAACTTGACTTTGTACGATATTTTTGTCATTATTTTTCCATATCTTAGAATGTAAACCAAGCGTTTTGGTGCACTATAAAATAACTACAATTAATGTATATGTAAACTTGGCGAGCAAGGCATTAACATGCAAAATGTCAGCACCTGTCATTTGTTACAGACGCTGTACGTCGATCCACAAAAAGTTGGAGATCAAAGACTATAGTAATATGTCACCATAATGACATAAAAATGTACATAGTTGTTGAATTCAATGTCCTAAAATTTCATATAAAACGAGATTTCACCGAGAATCAAAAACTATGTATACAGCAATTGAGAATGGATGAGTTTACTCACATTGTACATAATAAATACAACCTACCCATATCGTCATACAACACAATATTTGGTAACATTGGTATGTCCGTAGATGATGGCTCAGTTGTGGCTAAAAAGACAAAAAGGTGGGGTGGTTGGTAGAGATTACGAAACTAAATAATGCCAAATCATAAACGTACAGTTAAACAAAACGAAAGAGAATTCTATATAAGTTGTTACTCTACTTTAGTCATTTTCCTTTTGAATTCATGTAATTTACCATTTCCGATTTGAAAAATTTGTTTTTTACAAATATTGATAATTTAAGTTGAAACCATCCATGCGCTATATAACACGGGTGTATCAGCCAACGCGTGGAGTTATAATTCCTTAATATAAAGTGCTATGTTTTTTCAATAAGAAATATTATATTTTCGACTAAGTTAAAAATGTACATACGTGTGGTGCAATTAACCTCATCCGAGTCATCCCCACAGTCATCATCTCCGTTACAGTGTAATTCAGCGTCGATGCAACTGCCGTTCCCACACGTGAACTCAAAAGACGTACACTTCAGTTCAACTGCAAAGTCGACATATTGTAATATGTAGCACAATAGACAATTATCAAAAGTAAATAAAAGTTACTTGATTTCAAAATATGGATATTGTATACCGCTTGGAAGCTTTTATGTTCAAATAGGAAAAAAACGTTTAAATAAGGCGTGGTTTTTTAAGGAAACAATATAAAAACAGGTCCTTGTAAAAACTTTAAAAGAATTTCATATTAACGTATCTGGTTATATTACTGTGACATTCCGTTCAGTGCTTAATCAAATGTCAGCTCAGAAGTCCACCACCCCTAGTCACCGTGTAACGAGTATATTGTTTACCAATGATGAAGTTAACGTTTTGCAACAGTATTACAATATTAGATTATAACTGTATATATAATGTTCACACTATCAATTTCAGGATTATCTTTTGATTTTCTTATAATTTGGACAAATATAAAAAGCACTTTTTTGAAACTTGGTGAATATGAACATTCCAAAAAATTCTTGAAAACATATAAAAGCTAGATATCACAATCTCAATCTGTTTATACAGAAAATAAAACCAGGATTTAGAGTAAATATCGAAATGCTTTAATAAATATATAACAATCTACTTTTCTACTTGAAAATCCTTGAAATTGCACATGATATACCTTCACATAACTTTTCTGTGAGATCTTCCAGAATTGAAGTTAGCTTGTCAAATGATTGCATACGAAAGAAATGTTGATCTGTCGGTTTACTAGCAATTCCTCTCCACTCGGCTAGCGCTTGCTCTTTTGTATCTTTCGCTCTGCTCGGCAAGCCAATGGCAAACATTTCGATTCCTTTGTAAAAAACAATGTGATTCGATGTACCTTATTTTTGGTTAGCTCGGCTAAAGAGAGAAGTGTAGAGTCTTACTATATCATATCGATATTTTAAAAACAAAATCGAGGCACCAAAATAAAGGTTCGTCGAATTAAAATCAGTACCAAGAAATCAATTGAAAATAATTTATATTAATAACAATTTCAAATACTGGAAAAACAAAGATGAAAAATTGTTTAATAAATATAACTATCAAATCTCATTACCAGATTCACATCATGGTTAAGTTAAAGTACCAAGAACACTCTACTACAGGTCTACAGGATATCATATGATTTTAAGTGATACTATTTTATGCATGAGCGAATATAGACTGTTCTCGACAGGTGGGCGCTGAAGAGGTAATTCCACAGAATGCAAAGATGTATCTATCACCATGTGAATATGAAACGCAAGAGATTCATTAGTTCATGCAGGTTCATCCATGAATTATGGGGTATCCCCCTTTAGTTGTTACCTGCTGCCCTGGCTGCCGCAGCCTCGTTTTGAGTATCAGGTTGGTATTCTCGTTCAGCTGTAAGGCCGTCAGTCATGAGTATTCCAATATTTGGAGCAGACTTCCGGTCACCATGTTCCTTAGTGAAATATGTCGTGCGCATTTCTCTTAACGCCGTGTGTGTGTGTGTCCTAAGATTTAAATATACATCAGTAATATCTTTAGTACCGAATTAAGAGAGGTTCCTACATAAACTAGATATTTCAAATATACAGCTTTTGCCCATTAGGAAAAAAACATAGAATAAATAAATTCTATCGAAATTATTTTAAATAAAGTTCCAACACAATGGTACATTAATTTACATGACTATTCCCATGATATAGTAGACTATTTTCAAAATGACACGTTCCTGATTTTTTGTCATTGGATATTCTTAATGAATCTGGTGAAAGTGATGTCTTATTTTATGTCTACACATAAAATCACAATCTGGAAATGTGGTTTCAAAACTTTAAAATTTTAGATTTCATCGGAAAAAGTATAATTTCCAGATCGGGTAGATGAAAAATCATGAAAAGTGAAATGTATTATTAATACATTTTATTGTATTAGATAGATTATCCAATAAAAATAATCTAAAAAATATAATGAGTATTTAAGTTCACCACGCTATTTGATCTAAATTAACCACCGAGTGGTGATACTTGTGTGTACCGATGCCTAGTTTATCTAATAAAATGCAAGTCATGGGTTAAAAGAACACATTTTGAGGACGGAATTTCCTACAGCAAATACGGTAAAAGCAAGCGTGACTGTACCACAATGTGTACATTAAAATAGCTTTGAATATAGTTCCGAGTAGAGATACCAGCGGTTTTCTGTATAAAAACCCTTCTCCCTATTTGGTACACCACATCGTTTGATAAATGAATCGAGGTTTATTCCCGATAGTATTTATCTATCAGGAAATATTTGCAAATTTGGTTCAAAGCAGATTAGTTCAAGAGATGGCGGAGTGATTTTCGAGATTAATAAAGAAAACAATTTTCTGAAACAAGGTATGAGGTTCCATATCCATCCGCCAAATGGTATGACCCCTATATAGTCCATTTAAAAACCTGTGGTATTGTTCTAAATAACGCCTTAGTTGGCTACTAGGGTACCTAGTATGCCACTATTTGGTATCAAAATAAAGAGGAGGAGTTCAACTTTGATTTGAATTACGAAAATAGCGATGTAGGTCAAAATAGTTCCGACGTGATCATGTTTACTACGCGTTTGCCCGTCATCTCAGAATTGAGTAAATGGTAGCAAACGCGAGTTACAATAAATGGACGCTGATATCTCAAAAAGTAACCTGACTCCCTATAATTTGATGTAGATCAATCGAACCCCTATATGAACAGGTACATTATGATATATAGTACTTTTGGGGGTAAGCGTTTTATAGTTGATCACGAACGCCATATGTGCAAAGTGTTGTTGTGAATTTTCGAATTTGGTGTTGGATTACGGTACTCATACCACAAGTAGCTTTTTGGTGGTAAATCGTTCCAGGTTCACTTATTATATCTCAAAATCCATGTGGTCAGGCACTGTATTATTATCTTGTAGTGGCAACTGTTTCACTGAGATAGAGCTGTGCCAATATGAGATGAAACTTTAAAATGGGCATGACTGGTATTTTAACTACAATATTGACCCTATTAGAATTCGCGATTGGTTGAGACGAACAGACGGAAGTGAAAGACCAAGTGGATCCGGAGTATGCAAACTTACTTACCAACAACCGACTTCTTTTAACGTGATATTCTTGGCGAGTTCTTCCAATTCGTTGTTTGTTTTGGCGTCATTCATATAGAACTGATGGGTAATGCCTTGATTGTACGTCAACACGCCTATTTGTATCTGAGAAAGGCCATCACCGATGTTCATTTTTCTGGCGATGTCGACAACAAACTTACGTGTTGTTCTCTTGTTCGAATACTTAACACTACATGACGTATCTATGGCAATTACAATGTCGGCTCCGCAATCACCTGTATAGAATGAAGAACAGCAAAATCATATTTTAAATGGAATCAGCATTATGCACAAGCAGAATCAATAAGTGCAGAACATCCCATGAGTAATTGAAACTCATGGCCGAAAATGTATTGACTTTACTTCAATAAAGTTTATACTATAAAAAAAAAGTAATTGAAACCACCTGATCTATCACGAGTTTTTAATCTCATTTTTGGTACGATTGTAACTTACTATTCTTATAAGAAAATATATTTTAGGATGAGCAATAGTTCATAGTTTTATTTCGAATTCATTATTAGGACATATTGGATTTACAATTAATGTGATCGCATATATATATATCACCACAATGAATTGAAACCGATTCATTATATACATCCCTAGGGGTGTCTTTTTCATGTCTCTGTAAATAGCATATGTATGAAAACTAGAAATAATCAATACATTGAATTGAACTGAAATGTAATAACCCAGATGCGAGTAGAAATAATCTTGATTTACGTCATTAAAAATTCAAAATTCAGTCAAAGTAATATCATATTTGAAATCTACATCTAAAATTACATCTAGAAATGTGGTTTTAAAAAGTGTTAATCAACTTTGAAAAATTAATTTTCTTTGAAAATGTGACTTCTAGCTCGGGGAGATTCCCCATAGACCCCATGCTATAAAATCACTAAAAATCAAATATCTTTTCTTTTAGTGGACAGATAATATTTTGCTTTACTGGACATATTTTCATTAGTATAAGTATCAGACGCATAAGGGTTATATGAAAGTTGAGCCACTTAAGTTGATAATATTCAAGTTTAAGGGAACTTTCTTGTATACCTGCCATGTTAATTGACCCGAATCAGCCACCTGGTGGTGAAACTGGTAACTACCTACTCGCATTTGGGTAATTGAACCAAAACGTAAGTTGCGAAGCTTCCAAGAACGGACCTTTGTTACGATTAGAGAAACAAATACAAAAGCGATATACTCTTACAAAAATTAAAAACATAAAGATTTTGAAAATCTGAAAAGAGTCAAATTTCTGCCTATTAGTACACTCATACTCTTACGTTAACCTCATGCTCCTGGCTCGGGTGAGAAAGTGAATGGAAAAAATGTCCTTTGGAATACTTATTTTCATACATAGAACGGAACAATGGAATGGAGTGGCTTGAGTCCTTAATGTTTTATTATTTTCAACCAAACTGAAATAAAATAACTAACTTACTAGGCCTCATTGTTCCAAGCTGGAAGTTATCCAACTTAGAACTGCATTGTATTCAAAAGTGCTTGAGACAAACAAATTGGGTAATTTCGAATTTTATTTATTTACCCTTTTCAGGTAAACAAAAATTATTTTGAATAAACAAACTTGTTCAACAATCTTATTCAACAAAAAATCGATACATGACTTACGTCAGATCGTTTCGCCAAATCTTTAACTTAATACGCAGTAGGCTAAGGCACACCCTTTCGAGGCAATGTATAATCTTGGAAAAAAGTTCATTTCAAATGGTTACAGGATCAATTGATTTATCTTACGATTCATGTTCAAATCACACATCAACTGATTCAACAAGTCATTTTGTTTAAAACGCATTCGCCAATACATTGGCCTAATATACTGTCATAATACGCCAAAAGCAGGCAGCATTCTGTATATGCTCCTATAAAGTGTCATGGACCACCAGCCTATTCCTCCATACAATCATGGTTGGTACAGTGATCCATCGTCCATATCAAATATGTGCCCGTAAAAAGCAAGTGTATTTTCCAATAATAAAAATACATTCCCCTCCATAAGTTTTGCAACGAGACGTTTTTGTCGAATTACAATCCTGTCAATGTCTGAACTCTGAATCTTGATTGTGTATCTTAATTACAATATTTTTGAAATTAACTAAAAAGATGCTTATTGCAAATCACCGAACACAATTGGTCCAAAATTTGACGTTCGGTTGCAAAACGTATTTCGGGGAGTGTAACTCGGGCACGGGCAACGATACTTGCAGATCCTTCTAATAAAGCGATATTTGCTGATTCATTGGAACTTACCATTGTCTTCATCCTGACCCTTGGCGATTGTAACGCATAACAGGATGCCTACCAGACATACAAGTCCTCCAAGACGTGTTGGTTGCATGGCTACTTGTATTGAAGTTCAAAACAAAAACTGAAAAGGAAAATAGTATTGCATATTAAAAATATTCTCCTATCCGGAATAAAATATAGTAAAATTGATTCTGTTAATTCTGTTGAACAAAACATATACCTTTATATACTGCAGCTTATAGTTATTGTTGTATTGTGAATTAACTTCTCTTATTTCTTTCTAGTCTGTTTTGTTTTTCGTGAATCTCATAATGTGATCTCTAGTCTGGCCTTTCATAATAATTGAGCGTGTAAAACTATTTATAGTAAACATGAGTTCCTCAATTCGTAAAATAATTGGATTTTTCCAGTCAAACGATTTCTTCACTTTTTGGATAAATTGCGACAGTCCTCTTATACCCTTGTTTCATATATACCAACGTTGATATGTTTATTATGAAAAGGAAAACACCGAGCGTACTCACCCAAGAATAAAATAAATCGGTATGTAAGCCGTGTTTAAAAGCGTTAAAATATAAGAACATTTTATGTTTTATTTAATTTTCTTTAGAAATGAGGAAAAATGGGCACAACGAGAGATAAGGAATATGCAAGCGTATTTTCTTTTAATGAGGTTACAACGATAAAACCATGAATTTTACTTCCTGTAAACAACATTTTAAATTTTAGATGGTGTTTACAAAGTTCAGAGGCCTGATGTTATTAAGCATGAATGTACGCGTATGCTATTTTAAACAATATATAACTCATTTTAATTCTTTATTTGTTTCGTTTATTAAATTGGTGCTACCTAAGATACAGTCTCACCTACTTTACAGCATCCTATTGTTTTAGCACGTTTTGATAAATATAGGTCTAGCTCATCAATATCCAAATTAAGGCCAACAAATATTAATATAACGCTGTTATTTCCAACCATTTTCAACAAATTAACTTTTACAAGTTATAATCAAATAAGATCAAATAATTATCAACTTAGATTAACTAAATCAATGTTTTCAAGTTACCAAAAATAGTTTTTTTCACAAGTTATGCACAAAACCAATCACAATATACTTTACAACTTACACTCCCCTCCATAAGTTTGGCAACCTTTTTTCCCCATTGAACTATGTGTTAAAGCTTCTTTACGTTTGAATTTTCATTTACTTAACCGGCGATGAAATAACTTATAACATTGATGGAAACGTAACTTGACTTTATTTCCGATACCTCTAAATTTTCTCATTTTTTTTCCTCAATTACAATAGGTCGAAAATTGTTGATAAATTTGATGAATTTTCGAAAATCGTCATTCTCATGTAATCCAATGGGAAATGGGGGGTTCGGGGCAAATCAAAAATCAGGATATCTTTTCAGAAAAAGATTCAGCAAAAAATATTTTTATATAGAAAATTGAATTGTCTAACTTTTTTGAACACTAAGTGTTTAGTTTATTTGATGAATATTAAAGTTACAGCGCTTCAAAGTCATTTTTGAAAAGAATTTTTCGCCTCCTGTGTTATTTCAATGGGAGAGGTTTTTTGGAAAACAATTTTGACTATTTTGCCCTATAACTTTGTTGAACCTGAAGAAACATATCAATTTTTTGTTAAATAAAGTTAGCAAATTCAATTGCCTGCCTAACTCGTATTTTTTGCAAGGACTCGGATGGATCGATATTCTGTCATATGACTTGCGGCAAACCTACTATTTCCCATTGGTTAACATGGGAATGTCGAGAGGCTTTAACACGTAGTTCAATGGGGGAAAAAGGTTGCCAAACTTATGGAGGGGAGTGTATCTAATGAGGGTAAGGATTGCTAATTATTTTAAGATAAGAATATACTTCCATGAGTTGTGATCTTATCTTATTTCAGGCAGTACATGCAAATCGGTTCTTCATAGAGAGGGAACACTACAAGTGAATTGACTCCAAGACCAAGAGGGATTGGCTCCCAGGGACGCAACTCGATATTTTCAAACAATAAAAATGTTATAACCAGGTCGTTATTTTCTGACGTTATAACTGAATATAAATTCATAATCAATAATACGCGGTATATGGCATACATTCATGGTTGCGCGGTATTTGTGATACGGGTGAATATGCCATACTTACCTGCGGTATATGGCATATTCCGCAGGTGAGTATGCGATATTCCGCAGTGAATATGCGATACATTGATTTCAGTGAATACCCGATACTCACCTGCGGAATATGTCATACTCACTTGCGGAATATGCCATATACCGCAGGTGAATATGACATATACCGCAGGTGAAAACGTGATACAGAATGCCTTGATTTGATTGGTTGCGAGAATCGACTCTAAATGTAAAACTACTCCGGATTGCCAATATAGTAATATGGTTAGTGTGTATGCCATATACCACAGGTGAATCTGTCATACACCGCAAGTGAGTATGCCATATTCGTTGCGGAATATGACATATTTTTGTATCGTGTTTACCGCGTAACAATCAACAATCAAAACGATGTCGACCAATATACTTGTATGTATCTATTTTGTGTGTTTTTGGAGTTTCTTGTTTTGAAATAACACCAAAACTCGCGATTCAAATTTCGAAGTGAACAAAATGGCAGCCGTTAGTAATCACAAATTTTGTAATTTCGACATCTCCATATATGGCAGAATATTGAGTTGCTCGAAGACCAAGTTTTTCGCGGGGAGATAAATATTATATTAATATTGTTATCAAATTGGTCCATACCTGATACAATATTATTGCAAAATAATCCCGAAAGCACCAGACACAGTTACATGTAACTTCAGTGTTTTTATGTCTTACGCATTAATATCCCTCCATAAGGTTGACAGTCGACCCCCCCCCCATTCGACCACCAATGAAATCCCGTCTATATTTGGTGAATCAAAAAAACTCAGCAAAGTCACAAACCTCCAAACTATTGTAACTAAGGAACACAATTAAAATGAAAACATTGACAGAGTTTCAATATGCTATCAAATTATAATTTCCGGTTATCATACTTGTGGAGGGAAATGTACATTTACGTTTACAAAACATTTGTACTTTGTGCAATTTAAGTCACTAAGATACGTCCAAAATTTCACATCAAGGTTTTCCGGAATATAAAATCCAATATTTTGATGAAAACGATAGCATTTAAATATCGACATGCAGTATAATAATTATGAAACATCTTTCATCGTGAATGCGCGAGTCTACATGTATAATTAAAAAGAAAATGACTTAACATTATGTTACTTTTCTAAAATACTCACCGCTCGATGGTACTGCATCCGTAGTTCCTGGTATCCAGGTACGAATATAACACCTTTAATGAAAAGTAAATTCAATTTCTCAGAAATGTCAACTGTTCAATGCGGGTCGTGTTAACCCACACCTGTTAGAATCTTCCCATTCATCGCTGATAAACTGATACACGCACCGAGTTTTGATGATGTGTTCATTTTTTGAGTGCGAGGGAATAATGTGAGGTACGTTCCTCACGAACTAATTCCTGAGGTGGACAAATGGTTTTCTTGGAAATGTATCATGATTCAACGTTCAGTCCTTCAGTCCTTATATTTCAATATTCCAATATTATAATTAGGCTCATTTGGTGAATATCTTAACTACATTAGCCAATTCCTTAAGATAAGCCTACTGCTGGAAAATAACATTTTGCTATACCTGCACATGTTATTTTCTTCTACAAAATAAAGTGTGAAGGCGTGTGTTAATTTCCTTGCTTTTTCAGGAAAGTATCATTATATTGTCTTCTTTTAGTATATCTGGTAAGTGTTCAATGGAAACTCCAAGAAATTCTGATATTCCACGCTTTTTTCCAAACTTTCTTTCAAAGTTTCCAGACAACACAGGAGCTACAAGAGCTACCATTGAACCGTTTCCAGGTTAACTAAAAGTAAACAATGTAATGATGCTTTCCTGAAAAAAGCAAGGAAATACACACATGCCTTCATACTAAATTTGGCACATAATAAACAAATACTGGATGATCAGGAGCTGGATATGGCAGAATACCTATTCGAGAAAAAAATATTGGGCGAGGCGGCAGCCGAGCCCAATATTTTTTCGAGGATAGGTATTCTGGCCATATCCAGCTCCTGATCATCCAGTATTTGTTTTATTATGCACCTCCCAATCAAAGTTAAGTGGAGTACTTACAGTTTAGTTGACATTATTTTGACATTTATTTATTTTTTCTTTCAAAACTCAGACGACTTCCGGCCAGTTTATTCGCTACACTGGACGAAAATATTTGCCCCGGGTATTTAATTTTTATATATTCGAGACGTTCTTGCAGAATTATATGTAACTTTTGAATGATAAGGGTAATTGTGATTGATTAAGTGCATTTTTTTCTTCTATTTCCGCCAGTTTCAGATGTAAGCTCTAGTAGTACTCCAGTTATTAAGAAATAAAACTCTGAAGTGGGAATGTTGCAAAAACATTGAAAAAAATATCCGACCCTTTTTCTCGAAAGGGTCAGATATTAAAAAAATATCCGGCAGTTTTCAGAAAAGAGCAGAGTATTGCCAAATTACAAGCAACTAAGAACCAATCAGATTTGAGTATTTTAATGAGGTGCATAATAATAATATGTATTAGATCTTCATCGTTTTGTCAATGTTTTGTCGTAAAGTGTTCGTGGAGAGTTTCATAGAGATTGTACATAAGATATAAATTATTTGATTGTGGAATAAGGCTGAAAGTAGTCGCCCTGTCAAAAGTCATTTTCAATGGAATAAAAATTGCAATAACTTGACGAAATACAGTTAAAACATGTTTGTATATTTGCAATAACTTCCAAGGTGGGCTCGGTTTCACATACATGTTTATTTTGTATGTCTATGCAGACATTGTCATTATAATTAGATAACAAAATGTAAAAAATAAACACACAATAAAACAAATTGTACAAATCTTTATATTTTTGTGAATCTTTTTGCATTTCTATCAGTATATGTTTCTCTTTGAATTTGTACATTTTTATCGATATATAAATTTTAACAATATGCACTTTTGTATTATAGTCTTCATCCTGGTATGTCCTTTTCAATCTGTACATGTGTAGAGTATCTATCTGTACTTCCAGAAATATGTACTCGAATGAAATCTCAATGTAATTTTGATTTTTTCATGTTTTTAAAAAATAAGTAACAGTTGATAACAACAACTAATCGACAATGTATGTGGTCAATACATTTTAAATGTTTCCAATTGAAGAAGATAGAAATAAATAAAAGACGTATAGCTTGATTTAGCTTGAGAGAAGAAATTTCACACGCGGGGCACTTGCATATGAAGTTTATGATATACATGTCATATATTGACAAGATCGATGTTTTTTAAACAATTAATTGATAGCCGGAAGTCCAATCGAAGATATATAAGTCTCTTTTTTCTGTACAGAGACATTCATACAGAATCACAGTACGAGGTAAGTCATATTCAAGATAAAAGGATCACGGCGAATATACATTGTTTTTGTGTGTTATTAACGGGCTGGTAAAAATTCGATATGGTCATGAATCTTGTCATCAATTAATTGCTGTTTTAGCAAACACCAATCATTTTTTATGGTTGAGAAAGTCAATTTTAAACATAATGAACATATCATGACTACGAAAATAGTTTAATTCCTAGTCAGTAGGCTCATAGTAAAATTCGAGATAATCCAACAATATAATATAATCGGATACATGCAATACAATACAATACAATAGTTGAAATGCTGGACCCAATGTATAGTATTTCACCTTCGAAATTCTGATTCTACGATGCAAAATAAAACGAGACTAACACAACATTATTTCATGATCTATTTGGTCTGTTCGTGGTCCATTTTATTTTGCTTTAACAAGTTATCAATTACAACTCATTTCATTATTTGTATTTATACTCATTCGGAGCTAGAAAGGTAGGGTGAAAGAAAGAAGGGGGAGGGGATAACACACAAAGGGCTCTATCTTGGGCAGATTGAAATGTAGCATCATCTCGGAGAAATCTTTGATGAGGGGTGTGGGAGTGGTTTTGGAGTCACTCTTATATACCGTATTATATTTAATGACATTATATACCCAATTTGTGATACTAATCCTGGTTTGTACTAACCTTGTATTCGCAAATGCAACTTTCGGCTGTCGGCTACCGGCTTAACCTATATGTATGACCAACTCATTTGAATATGAATAGTACCAGCCACTATTCTATTCATATCTAAATGAGTTTGCCAGGAAAAGAGTAAGTTAATCCGGTAACCGACAGCCTTTATTTGCATTTGTATTTTCGTGTCATAAAATATAATTACTTTTAATCATTCGTTTGAAATTCATTTTTACAGCTGGGGGCTATGCATATCTATATATTTTTCTTCCAGATCATGTTGCCATTGGTTCTTCTCTTCGCATCAGCATTGGCCAGTGGCCCACCAATTACCATCACAGACACACGTAAGGAGTAGTAGATTCTTTTTTTAAAAAAATTGTCAGCTAAATACATGAGATTAGAAGTGCAATAAGATTTAACATTTGAAGAACTCATCATAATACAATATCTTGATTTTATCTGGCTCTAATCCATTCGGACTTAATATTCTATGTAAGAGTTCCAGTGTCTCTTGTCGATGTCAGCAGTATTGGATATCGTTTTTTTAAACTGTGGTCTTGCTGTTTTGACTTGTAAACTTGATTCAGAGGATGGGGACAAAGGGGATAATGCATATTCACACTACTATACCTAACACCTAGAAATGCATAAGATACTTTGTTTGTCTAATTGGATTGTTTAATATATTTTTGAAAGTACCTTATCAACATCTAACTTTCAACCGATAAACCATTAATAAGGAACAGACAAATAAAAACAAATATATAATCATAACTAATAAGCCAAATGGGTTGCTCATGAAAGCCAAATGCAAGGTATAGTAGAGTGCATATTGTTCTTATGTGCATAAGGTCATAATTTGGAAACGTATTTTGCTTATTATGTATATAACTCGTACGACTTACCTCGCTTTATGTGTTACTTTTGGTCTCTCCCATTGTGGCAAACGTGCAAACACACCTCTACTATTTTTATATCATGTTGATCTTAGGTACTATTTTTGAGAAAAAATGGCTATTTTGTCTTGATAAAGCCATCACTTTAGCTAACTATTCAAAATGGCAGTAAATTGTCAAGAGGTGAAATGATTGATGGTAACATCTATTTTGAAGCCGAATTTTTGAGGAAAGAACAATCGGACATTTTACGACCAAGTCACATAACTGATGCATTATGCCTACATATCTTTATCACCATTGTTACTTTGGAGTAATGACGGTCAATGTATGTACTGTATTCGAATTTTATTGAAATCGATTATGACGTGAAACTTGGCTATAAATCAGAGCAGTCTTAAAAATTCTGTATAGTCTACCCACTTTATGTAATATTTATGTTGATTCATTTCTTAGAGGTGTGTATCGATGAAAATGGTTACCTTCCCGGTATCGATAATGGTTTGGATTGCTGTGCTTTCGTCGTTTGCGATGCTGCAAGACTGAATAAGACAGGTTTCCAGGGTGCATGCATGGGAGGAACCGTTTGGAACAATGACCTGAAAGTATGCGATGATCCCAAATACGTTCCAGACTGTGACCCAACAACTTGTGTCGGTAGGTAACATAATGTTAATTAATAGAGAAATTTCGCACTTGTAAATGAAATCTAACATTCACTTATGTTTATGCGCATTGCTATACGTATCAGTGGCCAGGAAGGACAACGCGACGAGGGGCAAAATATATTTCTCGTAGGACTCACCTTGTCTACGCTACAACATAATTTCATTATTCAGATATTAAACCATAGGCTATGCAACTAAGTATGAAATACGAATTTAGATTTTTCTCGGAAATATGAACGTGAAGATCTTACAAAACACCATTAACGTATGAACTTAGTTCTATGACGGCAATAGAAGAACGCGCAGTGATAACACTCACTTGGTGAGATTGTGCAGAATTGAATCAAAAATTAATGATTCAAGATTAAAAAATGATAAAAGTTATACGATGGATTTACAAATGATCATTGATAGAGGATTGTTCTTTAAAAGGCGACGAGGCAAACGCATAGTCTACTTAATCCTGATTACGCTAGATCGTATTCTATGCGTAATTTATGCATCAAGTTAAACGTTGTAGGAATGAGTGAATTTGGATTTTGTAATTTTGTAAAAATATATATGTATATGTATCATGGCGGAACTTCCTCCGGACTAGGTTTCGGTAAGATTTTTTTATTTCCCGATTTACACCTACTTATAAGTCACGTTGTGGATAATAATTTGGCTCGAAGTTAAGGAAGATAGTCTAGTTTGAGAATGTGTCGATGGTTTTAGGTTTTATATGTTAACAAAGACACAATTCACGTATTTAGTCCTTCGCTTTTCTTACACTGAAACCTAGTCCCGGAGGAAGTTCCGCCATGATACACCGACGATACGTCTGTGTAATTAGGTGGGTAGCAGTGAATACAGTCATGTTCGAATAAGTCTTCGACAGCGATGTACAATATAAATTATGTTTCTCTCTTCTTATAATAGTTCCCAAAAGAACAGGTGCACCTTGCGCAGACGCACAGCCTTCAGCCACCACATGCTGTGTTGGACAAAACCCAGACCAAGGAATCAATGGGTATGAACCAGTCTTCACTGCTGGACCCTCAGAAGGTGGCTACTACGTAGGATCCGACGTCGATATCGAACTTGAATCATTCTGCCCATTCGGACAGATCTTTGTATTGGAAGACTGTTGCTGCGAATATGAGTGTACGTTGAGTATAATCACCTTTAAATTATAAGTTAACCTTTTTATTATAGTGGAATTTTGTTCATCAACATGCAGGCAGTATCATTCTCTGACCTCATTAGAGTGGTTCCTAAATATTAGATATGATATAACGCATAACAAATCAATATAAGTGTGATTTTAGTTCAAATTGAGAAAATAAAATATCTATTTTATAGATTTACGTGTCTCATGAAATTCATTTTCAGCCATAACAAATTGTAAAAGTTGCTAATTTTTTTTTTCAAAATAACCAAAAATAAATTCTACACGATGACACATATACAACAAGTGTATTTATATTCGCAGTAGAGCATATACATTCGAAGATACACATATATGATGGCAAATCAAAGTAGAGACCAACATGACATTTCGGGAAATTAAATAGAATGGATATATTTCTAGTAACTTGTCCATTTTACCTTCAGTTGTAGAGGATCCAATTTGTGCCGAAGATCCCGAAAGTTTCTTCTTTGCAAACCCAGATGATCCATGTTGTTCATTCCTCCAATGTTGGGCCAACAGGTAAGTATAGTGCACACCTAAATTCGAAAAGAAAACTAAAGCTGAAAAGAAGAAAACAGCCAAAGGATTCGTTTTAGTTAAACATGTTTTTTCAACAATATGCATTAGATCTGACGATTAAATACTAGGTATAATGTCATTGCATATTCAATGGTAAAGATGATGGGTATCGATTACAGTAAAATTAAAAGAAATACTAAGAAATCATTTGTCTCATCCAAAACCCATTTTTGTTTACAGAACTGGTTACGATACCTTGAACTGTATGGGAGGAAGTGTCTATAACGCCGAAAATCAAACATGCGACACCATTTACAATGTCATGGATTGCATGGCCGCTGTCTGCGATAACGATTTTACCGACCCACCATGTGACGACTCTGGACTTGGTATGTAAAAATATTAAGATCTTGTTACCATGATTTAAATTAAAGTTTTTGTTAAAAGTATGCTCATGTTTAGCAATAAACGATTCTTTGTTAACACAATAAACAAGCCATTGCAAAAATGAACTATAAAATCTTAGTGCTGATATTATTAGTTTTTCTTCATTTGAATAACATTGCATTTTTGAATAATCAGGGGAGTGTTGCCGTGCCGGAACCTGGTTCAATGCTGTTGCCGATGACCCCATACAATACGAAATTGTAGCTGGACAAGGAAAGGGAGAATCAAGCCCATCCGGTGTTAACAGACTAAGCTGTTGCCCAGTCAACATGGCAGGTGAACAGATGGAATTCAATGCTACACCAGGCATCTGTTGCTGTGAAGTTCCAGCAGATGCCCTTTAAATTGTTATTTTGTACACTTTTAGCAATAAACGATTACACTTAACACAATCTTCAATCGTTAAAAATATACGCTTGGGTTAACATAATCGGTTGCTCAACGTCATGTGCTTACTGTTACACGCCTAGCAATTGCCAATGCACAGCTTCAAAAATACAGCCGTACAGTTAATATGTACAGGGCGTTCGAGAGAGCCTTAAAGTAATTCTAGGCTACAGAAATGACGAAATATTGTCTCTTGGATGATATCAAAACGACTGTATACCCAACCTATTTTGTAATTTAACAATCAGCACAAATATACATACCATAAAAAGCAGATATTGGACAAATTCATAAAAAAAATTTGATCGATAAAATCACTAATTATTAAACCAGAAGTGTCTCCTCTGAGGTCCGCAAAGAAGATGAAGAAAAAACATATAAAGATTTCAGTCAATTCAATTTTTGCCGTCGGTTTAATTTTGAATGGTTCTAAATTATCTTCAAATGCTTACTATGACTTCGTTCATATTAAACGCAATTGATATTTCATGCAAAGATCATGTAGAATATAGATTTTAGTGTCAAGGTTATCTCTTTTGATTTCACAAAATGGCTAACCTTATAAGCACTATTTGAACCAGGGGCAGAGTCAGCAATTGTTCAGGGGTGAGATTTCTTGGGTTTGCATCAATGCGAACGAAGCGAGGCCCGGAACGGCATTTACCCCCGGAATTTCTGGATGTCAATGTCAATGTTTTTTTCATATTTTGCAAAATTGCTTTTTCTTTTTGAGAGGGTGGGGAATGCAAGCGCACATGTCCCACCCGCCTTGGCTACGCCCATGCGAACCTTCACCCAGCCGTAAACAGATATGGGAATTATGTTATAATGATCATGACATAGATAATGAGACGGAATGTAGCCTGTATAACTGTTGATTCCCGGGTTTTGTCTCTTCCTTCTCATATTATCAAATTATCAAAAAATGATATTTTGATTCACAAAACTGCACCGAAACATAGAAAAGTACACGAAGGCAACCGCATTTACAATCTATAGTTCTGAAAAAGCAGGATTAAAAAAGCCAGTTTCAAACTAAAGTTAAAAAGCCGGCTTTTTGATACACAGTTTGTAAAATTCAAATAAGAATACTATCTTTATTTTCTATTTAAACTTAAATCAATTTATTATGAACAAACTATCCGGGCAAACTATGACCAAGCATCGGGAATAGAAAACTCATGTAAATGAGTTATATAAGACAATGAAATCAACACTGATTGAAACATAAACACTATGAAATCTTCTTTCGATTCCATTACCTGTTATAATTTTTTT
This sequence comes from Owenia fusiformis, assembly GCA_903813345.2. Taxonomy (NCBI): domain Eukaryota; kingdom Metazoa; phylum Annelida; class Polychaeta; order Sabellida; family Oweniidae; genus Owenia; species Owenia fusiformis. The sequence goes on from CAIIXF020000004.1 coordinate 11,029,351, forward strand.
TAAATACCGACTTTACCGGGAATAATTTAACATGGGCTTTAATTCAAAGGCAAGAATGTGTTTTGATAACTTATTAAGCGGATTAAAAGCTGTTGGACGTTGCTCCAGTGATTTATATTTTATGATTCTGAATTGATGTGTGGATTATAATTGAAATCGAAAACATGACCAAAAGAGTCTAGACTTCCAAAAAAACTTGAATTCCCATGCATAATCCAAGATTTAATACAAACGGTGTTAACAGGTTGTCAATGTTAAATAATAATACCTTCTCAGGAAGAATTAGGTTGCATTGACTCTGAAAGTAGAGATAACAAGTTCAGCGGTGTAGCCAGCTTTCCGTCGGGGGGGGGGGGGGGGGGGCGATATCCATACAAAACACGTGTTTGCACAAGCTATTTTTATTAGTAACTTTTGATAACTACAAGGAAGATCTCTCTTTTCTGGCGCGACTGTAAAGGTGTCCAAAATCATAATTATAGTAAAAATAGATCATTTCAAAATCCATCTAGTTGCTTATTATACACAGGTAAAGTCATATTCATTAAGAACTACGGACGGTTCTTACATTCTTTTGTTGTATTGTTTAATCATGCTTAAAAGAAAAATACGCACAAATAGTCTGTTTTTTATTTGTATGCTCAGTTATAAAATGAGCAGTGTAACTTAGAAATAGCTTAATATAGTCAGAAAGAAGCAATTATAATGTGTGACTATATTGTACACTTACAAAGTATTGCGTTTGCATATATTTGAGTAATCTTAACTTCACATATAATCAGTGCTTATATGCGCTGTTCTACAAATAAAGAGGAGCAATACCTGAATATACAGAGTGTTCCATATATGCAGCGAGTATTGTCTCTGTAATGTCTCTGTTTATATGTGCTGAGTATTTTTGCTGATTACTGCTGATTACAAGAGATTCTTACAAATAGACACTTCTTATAACCAAGCAATATTCTCTATTTTATATAGTGTTCTATTAGTACATGTACTTTCCTCTACTTCATAAAAATAACATTACATGAGTCGAGTAAAAAGTGATGTCACTTTTTACTCGACTCATGAATTTACTTCCGGTCTACCAAGAAAAATAAAATATCTTAAAACCTTTTCAATCCTCAGTCTAAATTTTGCTTTTTAAAGGTTCAATCGTCGACTTTGAATGGACCTTCATGAATATATCGAATATATGTTCACCAGAGAAGGAGTAAGACCAGGCAATCACATAAAATGTTATTTTTACCATTTTATCCTCTATAAATTGCAACGTCCGTTTAGTAACGATTTTGATGTGTAGAAAAGATCCTTCCGGGATAAAGGTGTGGGGGTCACATTTATTGATGGATTGGAGGCTAGGATAAAAAACGTTGATTCAATGTAGGGTTTATGAGGAAGACGTTTTTGCAAAAACATATGCAAAAATATCTTGACACGTGAAAATTCTAAAAAACAGCATTGAAATCTAATGGACAATAGATTTGGAAGTGTAATCTATGATGTCCCTCATATCCCTGGGCTGATGTCCCTGCATTCACGATAAACTGCGTCAAGATGTGCTGTATATAGAATAAACAAGATCCTTTTTTCATCCCCGGGTCTTCATTATACTTTTGCCACCTTTAAATGGGACTCCCTGTATTCTATAAGTTTGTAACTATAACAAAGCCAATACAAGTGATTAATTTCATTAAACATGGATGACTGAGCGATGGAGCAAGCCCAAGAATTCTAGAAAGAAAATTGTGTACATAATTTCCGGACCTCAGAGAACAAAACTTCCGGCCTGTTTTTCATAACAAAAAAAAGTTCTCCAATGTGGAATCGAACACGCGCCGCAGAAGTGCAAGGCGAGCACCATAACCAATATACCAGAGTGTTTTTTCCATGATTTAAGGTAATGTTTTGAAACTTTTTCGTGATATACATGTGTAATATTTTTAAGTGGCATTCTGGGTTGAAAAACTTTCGAGACTGTTGTTTTATTGTTTAGATTACGAAAACATCAATAAAAACAATATAAACACGGATTATAAATAGAAAGGCTATCTAGCCATTAAATACTATGTTCACAGCTAGCTAAATAGCCTTAAATTTTAAGGCTCTTTAGCATTTTGGCTAAAGAGCCTTAACATTTAAGGTTCTCCAGACACTTCGTTAATTTAAATTATAGCCAGACTGTCTGCTGCAGTAAGCTTATCAGCCTGTAATCTAGGCCCTACTTATGCAACACAACGACTCAATTTCAATTCAAATTCTATCACTTTTAGTGTAAATTATATATCTGCTTTAACTGTATACTGTATTGACGTACCAAGTTGTGGATGATTGTTGCCTAAACGCCTCCAGTGTGACAATAGATTAGACAGTTGACTGATTAGTGAATCAAGGAAATTAACTGTAGGTTGAGTAAGGTCGTTGGTGTCCCGCATTACTCTAAGAGATCTGATGTGGTTCTCCAATCGCGAACACGTACCTTCTATTAAAATCACTAGGATCACTTGTAGCCTCGTGTCTGTTGCAATGGTCTTATAACCTCTCAATTTCTTCTCTGAATTGTGAATATGAATCTTCAAATTCAAGTTCTTTTCCCTCGCTTGTTTCAGCCATTTTGGAATATTTTCTACGTCATTGGTCACACGACATCAAATACTGGTCACGTGACTTACCGAATGGTTTTGTGCTACAAGAAGCATGTGTCATTTAATGTGGACGTGACTTACCCCACATGATGTTATGCGAAAGTACATAGTCATCATTTATGTGGGGTAAGTCACTATATGTCCGTGCTATTTTGTACTCTATGATTGTTCGGTAAATGAACATTGTTTGGTTCTTAAGTGTATTTATATTTGATGTGTGTTCTAAATATATGTGTCAACAGTCACTGCTCGTGTGTGTACATGGACTTAAATATGTGCCATTTGACCAAACACTAAATAACATAAACCGCATATGCAAGTGCATTTACCGCATATAAAAGTACATGAATCAAATATAAATGTGCAAAAACAAACACATTTATTACGTGTTTCGAATCATTTTACTAGAGTGGAATATCGAATGGTTGTTATCGAATACTAAAGTGTAAAAATCGAATAAAGATGCAGAAAAAACTCCATAATTATATGCCATGTAAAGTTTGCATTGTATGTTATTGTAATTGTATGTATAGTTTTAGTTTTTATTTTATCATCATCATGATGTTTATTTGCTGTACACTTACCCGAAAGGGATTTTTAGTACAATAAAGCATTGAATAATAATTATGTTACTTAGCCACATTCTATTTTGCTCGTACAGTAATGGGAGAGTTATTGATTTTAAGCAAAATGTACGGTTAAATGTTGAAAATTGAATTTTATCGCTTCACAAAAACCGTTCTCTAAACGCACATTTTAATAATTCGAAGAAAATATTTCAGGATGTATAAATTCACCTCGTTTCTAAAAGTATGTCAACATTTCATGACGATCACTTCCAGAATAAAATACTTGTGTCCTTCTAAAAAGCTCTCCTTATCGGGGGTTCTCCTTTACAAACGAATAATTCACATATGAATTAAGGCTGACTGCCGGGTGCTCATAAGAAATTCCGCCACCTCCAATTATTATGCCCCAATTTATTCAAGGCCTATTGTACAGCAATTATAATAACAGCAACTATGAATGCTCCTATCAGCCAACCATTTATGATAGTTGCACCATTTTGTAATTACTTAATTTGCATTACAATTTATATTTGCGTATAAATCCCATAAGTCATTTCACAAATACCCTTTACATTACTCAGAGCTGTCTTTCACTACTCTGCATGAGAACATGTAAACACATTATTCAGTTCCACTTGGTGAGTTTATAAACTATATCATTCAAACAATATGACCATATCGATTATGTTACACTTTTGTGAGCTGACTGGAGATGGCGCCACTAGTTGAACAGCACACTGACGAGATGGCCTATCATCACACTACTATACCTTGCATTTGGCTTTCATGAGCAACCCATTTGGCTTATTAGTAATGATTATATATTTGTTTTTATTTGTCTGTTCCTTATTAATGGTTTATCGGTTGAAAGTTAGATGTTGATAAGGTACTTTCAAAAATATACTAAACAATCCAATTAGACAAACAAAGTATCTTATGCATTTCTAGGTGTTAGGTATGGTACCGTAGTGTGATCATCCGTCTGCTGGTTCATCCAGTTGAGTCAAGAGATGAACATTTTTCTTCCGCGGCACTACCTATCATTAAACCTGTATCTTATCATGTGTACATGTTACACATTTATATGAACTCCTTATCACCTTTACCCATAATGCAACACGGCCCACACTACAGTATTTTTGTTTTGGAATGGATTAACATGTGAGTTTCCATAGATATTGGTTATTTTGACATACTGTCTTTAATTAAAAAATAAACACGTATTATATGATCAGCCTCTTGGATATTCATAGCACTAGCAGTTGATACCCTGAAATGCATAACTTTTATTTTCCAAAGAATTTGGCTTATATATTGCTGAGATATTACTTGTCAAATTGCTTCATATGTCTGAACAAAAATGACGTTCTCATTGCGTTGCTCCGGTATGGGATCTTTTGACATGCAATCCTGAATTTCTTAGTTCTCGCACAACGTTTGCTTGATCTTTTTTATATGTTTGCATCTTGGGCTACTTTGTGCACAATTTAAGTGAATTTAGTTCATCAGTTGCCGAAAAATACTTGATAAAAAGTGTCTCATTTTTTGGGACCCCCAATATGTCTCATTTTTCTGTGCTAATATACATTTATGCAGAATCGAAAGTTTAATATATGTGCTATTTTGATTATAAGGAACATATAGTTCGCAGGGAAAAATAAAATGTTATTGCCAAAGCAACATCTGAAACACCCGGATATTTTTGTTGACGGCAATTGATGGTCATTTAGGCATTACTTTGACTTTTTGCCTTTTTAAAAATTTGTTTGCAATATTATATATTATGTTTTTGATTAAGAGGTCAATTTTTCTGATTCGGTATATGCCTCCCCCCTTATCAACTCACAGATCCGCCACTGATTACATTTCTAGTCAGATGACTGATAGTAAAAAACATTGAAAAAACTGAAAGGATTGGTATCGATATGGAGAACTGAATTCAGCAATGTTTTTCTCTTATAAACCAATCATTGAAAACATTCTGTAAAAAACGGTATTTTATGTAATGTTGCAATTTAATGCTAAAATTATTTAGAAATATTTTATACAACTGTTTTTATTAACATTTTTTTGTTTTTTAGTGCAATTAACAGGATCTTAAGAGGTTCTGGACAAATCATTTGATTCTGGACTTGTCATATTTTTTTTTCAACGAAATCACATCCAAGGGTTGAATTTTTATTAGCTATTTAGAGAGTGAGTCCTGCCTAGTATTAATTTCAATAAAAAAGTTAAAATAGAACCCTATTTGAGAGTCAATCTAATACTTACATTACATTGATAAATTAAGGCAAATCCTGAAATATTTTGAAAGTGCATTTTTTATAAAATATTATCCAGCAAGTATTTAAATGAAACGGTCTTATTTAAATACAAATCATAACATGATATTTTTCATGAAACATTTTTCAATGAAATTCAATTGAAGGGTCAAGATAAAACGAGCTAATTTAGGTGAAAACCCTTACATGATGATGTGTTTTCATAACTTCTTTCATAAAATTCCATCAAGGGATGAAGATAAAATGATCGAATTTCAGTGATTTAAGGATCACGAGAATATGTTTTCTTTGATATTTTCTATGAAATCCCATCCAATGGTCAAGGTAAAATTTTGATTTTGATTTTGATTTGGTCACGTGTTCGAAAGATCCATATAAGGCCCATAGAACCATATAGGAACGTCATTTTGAATGTCACGTGATAGATCCATATAAGGCTTTTAGAACCATTTATGGAAAGATGAGGGGAAGCCCCTGACACCTGTTTCACGATTTTTATGCACTTCATTATTGTACCGAAGTTTGCCGATTCGATTCGTCGTATTTCGGAATCCTGGTGACAATTTTATACTCCATTGGAGTATTTTTGACCTACTTCTTATGACGGAAATTCCCGAACCTTGTTCGGATTAATCCGGATTTTCTGACCTACCTTATCTACCGAGATTTCACGAGTTAACATTCGTCTCATTCCGGAATCCTGGTGACAATTTTATACTCCATTGGAGTATTTTTGATCTACTTTTTCTGGATTTTGCCCTACTTATTATATCTTGACAACAAGCAAATCAAAAAGTTCGACATGAACGGGTCTCGATCAACTAACCTAGACTATGGAAGCCAGGCACGCTAACCATTAGGCCAACGAGCTACCGATATGAAAGAACAAAAGTATTATATATTTATACCGAGCGTCAATTCAAAATGATCCTCACTTTTGTCTCCACTTAAATACGACTCGTCAGTTGTATCCAGAATAGTAGAACGCCTATGGCGCTAGTGAATAACCAAGTCCCAGGTGAGTGGTTCGTATCCCTCCGTGATATACTATTTTTGTTTTATTAAATACGACAGAAAGGAGCAAGGTGTAGGTTGAAAACAAGACGTTAGTTTGTTTCAAAACAGTTTGGAAACATTAATCTCTGATAATTTAAGGTTTTCCACTCCTGAAGGGCCTCTAGATCTATGAAATTCAATAATCCACTCAGTAAAAATACGATTTCTCTGCAACCTGATGTCCAATCAAGATCATTCAAATATATATTATGTGTTCCTGACACGTTTGGGCGTCCGGGAATAAAATTGCTTGTGAAAACTATTTACAAAAGTGTTCCAGAGACCCTTATCTACTTGGCTAAGGTTTTATTTGAAGATACATTGCCTTATTAGCAGGTAGAGGGGCATACAGAACACAGAAGCAAATGCTATGTTGACAATTTTCTATATTTCAATTTGAACCTGTGTTTACATGTCACGTAGGCCAGTGTTTTATATGGGGATTATATGTACTTTCCTTGTTTACATGAACGTAAATCATTACATGAAATCTGCATTCTTCTGGGTTTAATCTGGGTTTGTATTGTCTTATTGGGGCTTTTCGACTTTAAAACAAACCCTACCTAAATGGATTGTGTCTCGGGAACGTTTTTGTAAATAGTTATTATAAACAATTCTGAAAGAATATCACATATTTTTGTCTTCCCGATTTCAGTCATGAATTACGTCAATTTCTCGTGCAAACATTGGGTAGACGTTGTCATAACCGGATGCCCGAACGTGTCAGGAACATATAGATACTCGAATGATGTTGATTGAACATCAGGGTTGAGAGAAATCGTAATTTTACTGAGTGGCTTCACGAAAAAATAAGCAGCACTTTAGGCCACCTAAAAACAACTCGTCAGTTGTATCCAGTTGGAATCCCAGCGTAATGTTTTTAATTATATCACACTACCCTACCACGTGACCACGTTTAAAAGGGAAACAGGGTACAGCTTAGTTGCAAATGGAGGACGTGGGTTTAATTCCATATTTCTGAACGTAAAATACATTTTACATATATTTCTAGTGTTCTACCAGACATAGAATTGATTCATCAAGGAGTGTGTAGAATATTGTTGGCAAAAAACCACTATAGGCAAAGATAGATAATAGTGGGCGCAGTGAAGCAAAACCAAATGCAATACACGATACATTTCAGTAAATCTATCAACGTACAGGGAGCATGTAAGTGTCCCTTCGAAAATGTTACATTGATATGTAACAAAAAACCCAGTTACCTGTTGTTTAAACTGCGTGTCATCGTGTTATAGGTGGATACGTTTTCTAGTATGTTAGTCAACTGTATTTTTGTGAATTTGAACAAAACATTTTGAATGGTCGGGTTTTTAGGACGGTAGTGAATTAGACCATTCAAGGGGTTCTATAGAAAGATTCTTCATATGTAGTTCAGGCAATTTTAATTATTCTGAGTAGCAAATAGTCATTAATACTGATAGCGGATAGTCATTTATCATTAACGTGTTGATATTTAATTTCGTTATTTTATTTCAATTTGATACCCTAGTAACACGTATAATCTAGCGTTCTTGTTAATTTAATGACTAAAATGCATACGACTTGAAAGCCCGTGTCTAAATCTACAAAATAATGTTTACTTTATTTGGATTAAATAACAATTGATGACACCTCAAAGCATCAACAGGCGGCCTTTTTAGCATTACTTTCACTGTTTGCAACGTAAATATACATGAGGTCGGGACATAGTATGTCTGTATAATCAGCTTACTTTCTCGCTCCCTGTACTATTGAACAATTTACATTCCTTGTACCCTGTATTGATCAACTTTTGCAGCTGTGTACCGTGTACTATGACATATCAAATATTTTAAAATTAAAAACGATATTATTTACATTCTTTCTTCAACTATCATATAACTTGGAACATGGACTTCACTATTGCACCACTGAAGTGTAGCGAATAGCAATATTGACTCACTCCGAGCACCAAACGTATTAACCTTTTGACTAAGCAGTCGATATACTCAAAAGCGACATGTTTGAAAGCCAAAAGATTCGCGCATGCGCGATCGAGGTAGGGTAGTGTGTATATGGTTGTGCTTTAATTTTACGCTGAAAACATTTATAACTACGTCAACTTTATATTAAAACATTTATTATCTTTTCAGTTGTATTAAAATGTAAAATATGATATATGTCAGCTTATTGCTTTCTGGAGAACAGTCAAGGTTTAAATTTGGTACAATGAATCGGACACTCATGTAAATCGACATGGTTATAACATTGAACTCAATGCAGTAAATTAGTTATTTCTATGAATCACAGCGGGATTGGTTTCATTTTATATGATTGCCAACTCTGGTGGTTTTTTTGTAAATGCTTTTGACCGCTGTAAATGTGAAACTGATACAGTATTATTCAATTGTTTTATGTCTTGGTCACATTTCCTCCGATTTTCACTACGGCGCCCGGCCGATTGAGTATTGTGTTCAGAAATGTATTCAATTTTGAACAAAATACTCGCAGCAAATGTGATCCAGGCATTACACAGCGGTATTTCGAACATACTAGTGTTGCTTAACCTCGACCTAGCCAATTTTTAAATCATACTCCTTATTTAAATCCAAGTAAACGATCAATGTCTAGGTATTTGGCGTTTGATGATACTATGGCCCTTGGCGAATTATGATTAGATGAACCGAGGTCAACATTAATGTTTCTTGTACAAGGTCATCCCAAGGTCTAAGATAAATATTTAGGTATTTTACGTTTCAAGACCTTTGGACAAATTCGATTCAACGATGTATTAAAGTTAAAATGTATACAGAGATAAAATAGGTTATCTCCTATCGTTTCCTTGTGTATACGTTTATGTCTCTGCGTAATAACGCAGATGCGAGCAGGTAGTTACCAATCTCACCACAAGTTGGCTCGTTCGGGTCAGATAGCATGGCGGGTATGGTAGAAAGTTCCCTTTAACTTAAAGTACATCTGTTTTCGTGGTTCAATTTTCATATCACCCTTAAAATGTATCTAATAGCAATGCAATTAAAATATGTCCAGTGAACGAAAATGCAATACAATAGATATTTCACTTTTTGTGATTTTGTAACAATGGGGTTATTTTTTGTATATGTAACATGGTCATTTTCACATTTTATATTATTACTGTTCATATTAATCAATCCCTATTCATCTCAATATAACAGGTCCCTAAGTAGGTTGTTTGCAGTTTTACTCTTTTAATACCATGTATCACGTTCTCAACTTTTCAGTTACATTCTCAACTAACCCCCCTAAGGTCTGTAATATGTCATTTATACCTTAGGCCTAAGGTCAGTGTATTGACGTTTTCAATGATAGGACCTTAGGCCTAAGGTCAGTTATATGACTAAATCATTCATTATTGAGACCTTAGGCCTAAGGTTATGTTAACGGTATATACACGTATATCGACGAGGCCTTAGGTCTAAGGTCGGGTGTATAAGGAAACAATTTATTGATGAGACCTTAGGCCTAAGGTCATGTAAATCACGAAATGGAATATTGACGAGACCTTAGGCCTAAGGTCGAGTGTATTATGAAACCATTAATGACACCTTAGGCCTAAGGTCAGCTAACAATATTTGATAAACCAAAGACACCTTATGCCTAAGGTCGGGTGTATAAGGAACCATTCATTAGTGAGACCTTAGGCCTAATGTCATGTAAACCAAGAAACGGTATATCAACGATACCTTAGGCCTAAGGTCAGACATATAAGTATACCATTAGTTTTTAAGACCTTACGCCTAATATACATGTACTATTAGGTCAGTTATTTAAGAAACGCAGGTATATATAATGAACAGTTCAATGACGAGACTTTAGGTCAAAGGTTGGGTATCTTGGACGCTGAGCGTTTTGCATTGGTACAATGGCTACGTTTCGTATAACAAAGTCGAACTTATTAATCAAGATTTGCATTGAAATAGGCGTTTAGTCAGAGAAAGAAACAAATGCAGAATACAAATAGCATTACATTTTATTTATAAAATTCTCTACAGATACACGCACTGCAATCCTTAAGGACTTTAGAAATGTAATTGAGCTATTTTGAGGCATTTAAAAACTATCCCAAAAGTAAAACAAATAAATTGCTAATTTGAATTCCTTATCCAATTATTACATAGTCCATTCTTTGAGGCACTTATTTCTGGCGATTTTCAGTAGACCGTTGAATTTCTCCAATGTTGACAGTGCCTGCACTCACCAATACATATTATATTTTCCTTTATCCCTTGCCATACCTATTTTTGCCACCTTGCGCAGACGACCTGCAAAAAACATAATAACTCATAATGAAACATGAAAAGTTCTCAATTAACATTAAATCAATTAAATAATATCCCCAAATTTCGGATGGAATACCCCAATTATGTAACTCTAACATATAGTGGTTTAAGAGATGTCTATATGACGTCATTACCAGAACCCTGGAGCATTCGAGTATAATATATAACATTATAGTATATAAAATATAATATATAATAGACAGTAAATGACACCATTATTGGCCCCAGGACAACCAATGTGAAAACACAATTTAAAAAGTAACTGTCAATTTTTAAAATATTACATCGTACAATATTCCCTGGTTTCTTGTAATTATTAACCCTACTATCACACCAAACTAGTTCTCACTACGTTCTCAAAAACGGGCTTCAACTGTGTACGAACGGACTGGACCTACTAAGAACCGTTTGGGATCTATTAACAAACTTCATCGAACGTACTCGAATAGGTCCTCTAGAACTTAGACAATGCTCAAAGTGTTCTCGTGGTCGTCACGTTCTACAATTAGAACGAGTGACAACGTACTAACGACGAGCTGGACGTACTACGAACGGAACCGTCGTACTTCAATCCTACTAGGGACGTTTTAACAACGAGTTGAGTTGTCTGAGGACGTGTTGAGAACGAGGTAGAACTAATTGCAAACGGGTTTAAACTGATTGAGAACGTATTTAACACTGCTTATGAACGAGTTAGCAAAAATATAGCTATCACACCAAACAAGTTGCCACTGCGTTCTTCAAAACTGTGTGCGAACGGAATGAACGGAGCTTCAACTTTCTAAGGTCTATTTACGAACTTTATGATCGTTCTCAGACGGGAATGTGATTTTAGAATTTTGAATCGATTCAAAATTCGATGGCGACCATAACGTTCTGTAATCAGGTCATGTTGACCTTCTAGACTAAGGGACGCGTTCTACTACGTTGCACACCGACGTGGTGCGACCTGAACGAACTGCGAACGAGAAAGACGTATTGAAGACTGTTTAAGAACGAAGAAGCTAATTATTTCAGACATATTTCCCGACCACAGCCAGATTGAGCCCGTTTTACGACGTTTTCGTAGGACTGGCAAGAACGGGTAAGAACGAGTTTGGTGTGATAGGGGGGTTAGCTGCTCCACGGACCTCTAGCTACCCTGCGCACAGAGTCTAGTTAAAAACTACCGAAGACTACCGAAAACTACTGAAGACGAAGCTCTCTTTTGAGAAGCAAAGTCGAACGAATGCAAAGGGTAACCCCTAGCAGATGTTGCCATGGTAACCACTGCTGCTAGTTATCTAACTGAATAAATTAATGCGTATGTCCATTCAATACACCATTCTCCAGCGGGTATTTATACCGAGTGTCATTGCAGTGGACAAATATATTTTAAAATTTAAAATTATGATATTGCCATTACATAAGGTGGATAGACATCCCGATTAAAGCATAATTGCAACTCTGTAAATCAAGTTGTATTGTTGGTGATCAGGTCCCTCAGGGGGTATTGGGCCAAGCAGAGGCCCCTTACATCACTGACTGATCTAGGTTTCTCTTACTTATTTACAGGAACATCAACCATGAAGAAGATGTTTCTTTTTGAAGAATAAAGGAAACAATGAACTATATGTACTAATAAATCTATATTTCCGTATATATATTTATATATTTCTATTTCTATATATATTTCGTATAATTCATGTCTTCCTTAAACTTAGCATGATCCTAATTAAAGTTCAGTCAAGTCATAGACATCAAATGTGTTATTTTCCTACATTATGAAATTAAAAGAGAAATTTCAAATGTTTATAGAAGAGTTAATTATGTATGGAGATCCATACTTCACATGTAATAAAATCTTACCTCTCTAGGTTATAATTTCTCGGACTTTTTCCACTGACTCGACTTGTACATTGTTCTGAAATGGTAATAGTTTGTCATAAATATTTTTAAATGAAATAGTACTCGATCACTGCACACTATCCGAGTTTCCCTTGCTTATCTGTAATTTCATGTTTTGATAGATAAAACATCTCTATCCACTTTTCAGCTTAACAAATGAGATAAGATTACCGTTCAACTGGAATATTCATGGTTTTAAATTAAAGTAAATGAGTGAAAGTGAAAAATAACATAAATTATGCAAGGACATTTCTCATGAACTAAGAATTACTCTTGAAAACAATTTGTAAGGGTCAATTGTACCATAATATTTACCTATGAACAAATCGCATATCATCTACATTAGCGGCTGTTTCCCCTGTTTGCCTGAAAACAAATGATGTTTTATTCAATTCAATCATCTTATGCAGATAACACGAGACCTCAACATAGGGCAAACATGTTTTGAACGTATATTTTAAAGTATGTCATATTGGGAACAATATCTGATAAAGTTATTTTCCAAAAAAACTAGTTACCCCAATATGCAAGAACAGTCCTTGGCAGTACAGTGGCGAATCCAGGGACATGGGGTCCGCCCCCTCCCTTTTTGCGGGCCCAAAACACTTTAAAGAATTCCCAAAGGTTTTTGGCCTCAAAAATATTGTAGGGCCTCATTAAATGAGCCTTTTCGGCATAGTTTTGACTTGGTATGTATTTTGAGGCCAAATTATCAAAGATGGGCCTTACATTTCTAAAAAATGGGCCCGAATTTTGAAAAAAGGCCATTTCAAAAAAGAGTCAGAACGGTATTTTTACAAAAATACAGTTTATACCAATACATTGGAACTGTTTTTGGATTGTTTTTGTAAAGAAGAAACGATTTCTTTCACTATCATAAAATAGTTCGTTCTTCCATAGAGAAAAGCGTATTCTTTTATTTGAAAAGAGCTTTTTACGAAAATAAGTAATTATTCAGATGAAACAGCTTACCGTTTTGTTGATCATTTTTCCATATTTCTCTGATTTAAGGATTGAAGTCGCTTAAACGAAAGCAGTTTTCAATAAAGCGTAGCGATTAATGTAGTTTTCTCCTAACACATGTAACACGTTCATACGGGTGGAAAAGCAGAGGCTCCTTGTTTCATCTGACCTGTGAATCTATAGTCATACCTGCCAACCTAAGACCAAAATTTTGCGGTAGACTTTTTTAAAATTGCTGTATTTTTGCGGTAGATTTTTTCAAAATGCGGTAGATTTTACGGTATTTTTCAACAAAAATCCGGTAGTTTTTGCGGTAGATTTGTAAAAAAACCGGTAGTTTTTGCGGTAGATTTAGAAAATACGGTAGTTTTTGCGGGAAATTAAAAAAAAACGGTAGTTTTTGCGGTAGATTTTTAAAAAATACTGTAGTTTCAGAGGTTTGGGGTAGATTTTTGGAAAAAGTGTAATTTTGCGGTAGAAATTTTAAAAAAGCGGTAGTTTTACAGAGGATTTAGAAAAAATGCGGTAGTTTTACGGTAGATTTTTGAAAATACGGTAGTTTTTACGCTAGTTTTTTGAAAAATCGGAAGGTTTTGCGGAAGATTCTGAAAAAATGCGGTAGTTTTACGGTAGATTTTGAAAAAATGCGGTAGTTTTTACGGTGGTTTTTTAAAAACCGGTAGTTTTGTGGAAGATTTTGAAAAAATGCTGTAGTTTTACGGTAGATTTCGAAAAAATGCGGTAGTTTTTACGGTAATTTTTTGAAAAACGGGTACTTTTGCGGAAGACCCAGCTAACAATTTTACGTTGTGATAACGTCGTCAGAATATATGTCTCAAGTTGTAGCAACGTTAATATGGAACGTTGTAGGTACAGGAAGGTGTGGACTCGCACAGATGTTTAAAGAACGTTACATTTGACTTAAATATCACGGGTCAGAAACGTAGTAGCGACCTTAACAATTACGTCACCAAAATAACGAAAATGTAACGTACTTACATTACGTCATATATACGTGGCCATTCTAAATTTCTGGTAACGTTGATATGGAACGTTGTAGGTACAGGAAGGTGTGGACTCGCACAGATGTTTAAAGAACGTTACATTTGACTTAAATATCACGTGTCAGGAACGTAGTAGCGACCTTAACAATTACGTCGCCAAAATAACGAAACTGTAACGTACTTACATTACGTCATATATACGTGGCCAATCTAAATTTCTGGTAACGTTGATATGGAACGTTGTAGGTACAGGAAGGTGTGGACTCGCATAGATGTTTAAAGAACGTTACATTTGACTTAAATATCACGTGTCAGAAACGTAGTAGCGACCTTAACAATTACGTCACCAAAATAACGAAAATGTAACGTACTTACATTACGTCATATATACGTGGCCATTCTAAATTTCTGGTAACGTTGATATGGAACGTTGTAGGTACAGGAAGGTGTGGACTCGCACAGATGTTTAAAGAACGTTACATTTGACTTAAATATCACGTGTCAGGAACGTAGTAGTGACCTTAACAATTACGTCGCCAAAATAACGAAACTGTAACGTACTTACATTACGTCATATATACGTGGCCAATCTAAATTTCTGGTAACGTTGATATGGAACGTTGTAGGTACAGGAAGGTGTGGACTCGCATAGATGTTTAAAGAACGTTACATTTGACTTAAATATCACGTGTCAGAAACGTAGTAGCGACCTTAACAATTACGTCACCAAAATAACGAAAATGTAACGTACTTACATTACGTCATATATACGTGGCCATTCTAAATTTCTGGTAACGTTGATAAGGAACGTTGTAGGTACAGGAAGGTGTGGACTCGCATAGATGTTTAAAGAACGTTACATTTGACTTAAATATCACGTGTCAGAAACGTAGTAGCGACCTTAACAATTACGTCACCAAAATAACGAAAATGTAACGTACTTACATTACGTCATATATACGTGGCCATTCTAAATTTCTGGTAACGTTGATATGGAACGTTGTAGGTACAGGAAGGTGTGGACTCGCATAGATGTTTAAAGAACGTTACATTTGACTTAAATATCACGTGTCAGAAACGTAGTAGCGACCTTAACAATTACGTCACCAAAATAACGAAAATGTAACGTACTTACATTACGTCATATATACGTGGCCATTCTAAATTTCTGGTAACGTTGATATGGAACGTTGTAGGTACAGGAAGGTGTGGACTCGCACAGATGTTTAAAGAACGTTACATTTGACTTAAATATCACGTGTCAGGAACGTAGTAGCGACCTTAACAATTATGTCGCCAAAATAACGAGACTGTAACGTACTTACATTACGTCATATATACGTGGCCAATCTAAATTTCTGGTAACGTTAATATGGAACGTTGTAGGTACAGGAAGGTGTGGACTCGCACAGATGTTTATTAAACGTTACATTTGACTTAAGTTTCACGTGCCAGGAATGTAGAACCAACTTTAACAATGACTTCGCAAAAATAACGAAACTGTCATGTACTTATGCAACGTCACATATACGTGCCCGGTTTAAAGTTCTGGTACGTTAATTATGGAACGTTGTAGGTACAGGAAGGTGTGGACTCGCACAGATGTTTAAAGAACGTTACATTTGACTTAAATATCACGTGCCAGGAATGTAGTAGCAACCTTAACGTCTTTGCCAAAATAAAATAAAGATACTGTAACGTTCTTGTCACATACATGGCCAATTTTAACTTCTGGTTACATCAAATTAGGACAACACGTGCAAGGAATGTTCTCGTAACGTTAATTATGACATCAGCAAGATATAGTGACAGTAATCCGGTAATGACTAACGTCCAGTTAAATGAATCATTACATGATTATATAGCTAATTTAAAGTTCCAGTACAGGAAGATGTAGACACCGATGTTCAGTAAAATTATATATAACACACTAAGCCTAACATTTTCGAATGTGAAGGTAAAAGACAACTAACTTATGCTTTGACTTATTAACAAATGTATATTGTTTTTCCAATAATTAATGAGTTAATACATAAGAACCTTTTTGAGCATCTAGATAGAGAATATTGACACACAGAATTGAACTTAAAGAAAAGTCTTGTATGTCATCTATCAAAAATCTATCCTATCATTAATACGTTTTATTAAGTATTTTATTAACCCCTAAACGGTTAGGGAGGTGGGTTGAAATTGAATGAGGCATATTTTAACTAATAAATTGAATACTTGTTATCTTTCCAATGATACCTAATATATAGAGGTTATTTAATGGGAGATTTTTGATACAGGGTATATCTGAGGGAAATATACCGGTACCGGTAAATAGGGTATATACCTTGTATCAAAAATCGAGCATTTAATAACTGATTTATCCTATACTTAGTAGATTATGAGAATTAAATATGCATTGAATGTTAGAGTACCCTAATGTAGTAATTCAAACGATAATTTCAATCAAAACATGAATATTTTATTTAAAGTCCTCAAAGATTTTTGTTTTTTTAAAACTCAACAGCTTTTAACATTTTAAAGTGTATGAAAATAATATTTATCAAATAGAGCCAAAGTGTATCCCGGGAATTCAAAAAAAGCACCGAAAGAAATTCCCGGGGATTGCTGATGAGCGGATGATATATATACAGATATATATCTCCCACTCAACTCAGTGGGAGATATATATATCACCCGCTTACCTTAGATATCAATTATATTCCTGCATGTTATTTACCTTTAACACTACTAAGTATGGGATAAACCCTTGTTTGATATTTCGATATTCCATTTCCGAGATTGTGTCCAAATCTCGGCAGATCTGTTCGCCCGCCTTTACTATGAATGTAATTATCTATAGCCTAACTGTTTAGGGGTTATATTGTTATTTTTCTGAACTGGAATGAATAAATACTCTAATTTGAGCTTGAACAAATGCTCTATTAGTTAACAAGATATTGATTGTCAATAAGCAATAATGACCATTTTAAGTGGGGAATAAAGGATGAGTCTGGGAATGAGTCTTGATATTGACTTAGGAAATATTGAATATTGTAGTGTCTGAAAGACCAACTCAATCACACATATTATTAAACTTCAATGTCTTATTCTTCTTCTGAGAGTACAAAAATATCAATCTGTATCACAATTAATGAAGAATATTGGCATCAAAGAGAATGCATATGACTATGCCACAATTGAAAAAAAAATTCAAGTGCAAATACTAAATGAATAATTTATACAAAAAGTTTGATACATATCCTCCAAAACATTGCTTTCTTTCTTTGTATTGACATTGAATGGTATTTCTTGATAAGTGAATTGGTGTTTATCTGAGTAATCAAGGGATTATAGTCACTAAAAGTTATGAGCATCCAGTTTTGACACTTCAATTGTGTTGGTGAAATTATACATATTTCATTCAAATTCATGCTGAGCACAACATTTTGGTTTCAATTTTATAATCTCTGCATGACCCTGGTGATGAAGAGTCAGAATCAGTCAAAAAAACAAACTGGAAAACTGTGCTCATTGTGAAAACTAAAAGTGAAGCTACGTTTTTCTGATATTTCTTATATAAAATGGCAGCCATCTTACTTTTTCCACTTCAAATTAAACTGGCGGTAAATTCAAAAGTTTGAAAAAAAATTAAATCCTAACACATATTTAAAAAATATGATTTTTTTTAAAATTCTTCATGGGCCTTTTAAGTTATTTTTATTTTACATGCCATACATGTTGCAATTGGTGTTTCTTTCTATGATAATGATTATTTGTTTTCTGTTAGGATACTTATTTTGACTCTCAGCAAAACTCATGAAAAAGTAAATATACTTAACAAATATAACTAGGACAGTTATAAAAATCATATTTCACATCCATTTAACTGAGGGACCAAAAGGGCATATATCCAGACTCATCCTTTAGAAAAATTGCATGTTTCAGTATTAAGCCATTATATCTATGCAATCTTAAAAGTACTGTCTCGTTACTTGTTATAGAGATAAAAATTTAATTCAAACTGGCTTGCAGATATTGTTTATGCTAAGTGTTCATTTTTCCTTGAAAGCATGAGCTCTCATTGGTCCTCATCACTTCCCAAATGTTTCTTTAAATGACTCAGCTCAGTCGTTGTTTCCCTGGGTGCATGTTTAACACATTGCCATTTCTGCTTGTTTTTGAACATTTTCCTGGAAAAAAATCAATCTATTGAAAAGTATGAAATGTAACCTGTATACCCATACCCACTCTGTATATTTTGCAGTGTCATTTTCAATCAAAATTGACGTAGCGATCTATTCTTTACAATCTCAGATACAATACGTCTCAAAGGTCTACAATGTGTTCTAAATCAGTAAGTTATCAAGGATTAAAAGTGCAAAAATCGGGAAAATGTTTAAATTCTTCCAAATATAAATATGGAAGCCACATAAAATACATATTTGTAAAATTCTTTGGTAAAATTCTCTAGTATTCCTGAAGTAAAGTATGCACTTTAGATTTTTAGAATATAGAATGACATTTAGGATCTTGCTAGATTTGATTCTGCTTGTACTGCTAGTTTGTCTGAAATATTTGAGAGACTTTTAGTATAAACATTATATTAGTTGGTTATCTGCAAATGCACCTGGGGTGTTATCTTTCTTCCACCAGATCTGATCTTTGTCTCAGGAGACTTTTTGGGACTACTCTGAGTAAAACAATCCCTATGCTCATCTGTTTATAGATCCCTAGTAGCTTTTCATACTATCCTTTTGTATTTCTAGAATCACATAGCCAAAACATTCCTCTGTTGACTCTGATAATCTTCATCCAATGATCTAACTAGAGATTTATTTATTAAAATATTCTATTGGATACTAATTTGAAATGTTGGAACAGTAGGCCATAGGAAAGTAGATACCTGAGAGTGACTCTTTAACTTTCCTAGAAAAAATATGTTAACGAACGAAAATAATTTTGAGAAGGACTAAAAATATCCCCGTTCTATCACAATGAATGTATAGCGCAAGTCATTGAAGGACTACCTTAAAAGCACATTATAAGCTTGATTAAGCCTGCATTACTGCATATTATGCTTTGATAAAGGAAAAATGATAGAAACTCAGCACTAAATCGTAAATTATTTTCCCTTAAAGTAATGCATATCACATGTTCACAATAGATAAGTCAGCTAATAGTTTGAATTTTTGCCAGGATTATAAAGGATTTTACGATAACTTGCAATATTCCTGAGTGTTCCGAGAGATAATGTAGGCCTACCTGATTAGCATGGAACACCACTCATCTCAACACAAGGGTCATCTCAGGGTTATCATGGGTGAAAGCTACAACATCCTTGTTCATCTCCTACTCCTGAAAACAGAATAGGTAGATGGAAAAATAGAGGACAATACTAGTACTTTAAAAGACTGTTACTTTATTTTATACTTTTATTTCAAATTGTATCCACAATTGTCTGGGTTTATCGGCAGAACAAAGACATTTTCTTTTTTAATCACAATAATTGTGTGTAATTGTCAGTAAAATGGGGAATCCCCTTTTAAATCCAACCACCATCTTGGAAAGTGATGGAATATCTCTCGATGAAAAAGATTAGTCAGCTAATCCCTGGGCCTATAATTAATTCTTAAATAAAAAGTTCCTGCTAGACTATACCTTCATCACCTGTGGTTTCGTGAAGTCTAATGACTCTACCCACACATAGTGGGGAACAAACAGATTCGCCATCCTGATGTTAAATAGTTCTCACGTCGTGCGTGTTGCTGATATGGGATATTTACGATTAGCCTACCCTGGGCCTATAAAGCTGTTAATTCTCTAAAAAAAATGTCAACTTATTTTCGAAATATCCAATAAAACCATCGACATCGGTTCAATTGACCCAAGGAGGATTGGAAGCCAGGGTTCCAACTCGATATTCTTTAATCTCCACGCATGCGTCATTTGCTATTCGTGTCTGTATAATTTGTACGACTGCATGGAGAATGACCCGATACTCTCCAACAAAGCTATCGCTAGGTGATTGTTTTGCAGAATATCGGTGTTGCATTCTGGGAGCCAATCCTCCTTGAATTGACCATATGTATTCATGACGTCATAATTGCATAACGGCTACAATTCGAATGTTCTTATATGGACGCTTGCTAGATTTTTCAAAATTATGTAAGATTTTTCTCCCGAAGGGGACAAGCGATGAGTTTACCTTTATTTGAACTTCTTATTTAAGTTTGATTTGAATGAAAAGTTAACTGCAAAATATTGTCACGGCGAAATTTACAAAATAATAACCGATTGTTCATTTTACAAAGAATATTAAAATAAGAGCTGATCTTGTTCACTTTTCACCTTGAGTTATTCAACTATGCAAACTGTGTCAGTTTTATATATCTATTGTTCCCCTATATGGTCTTTCTCACTCACATGTAGCTGAGTTTGCATTGGATGTTGGCTTGTCAGTAGTTGCTGTAAGAGTTCATGTTGTACATTACAGAGCATTGTATTTTAAACATTGAAGTTTGAAATATACTATTTTATATATATTTTAATTTGAAGTTCGAGTTATTTTATTGCCACCCACAGGCCTTCCACACGCCCATTTACATATAACGCTTTGAAACAACTTTAAAAAGTGAGCAATGTCAGTGTTGTGATAATAGAGAATTTTCGTTATAAGTTGTTTCAAAAACTTATACGTATACTTATAGTTTAAAGGGTCTTGTCGAACTAAAATCAATTCAAATTGATTTTCATAATCTGTACCAAGTGGGGCATAACTATTCCCGATATAGTCAAGCTTCATCATCAACTAGGGACTGCGAATACAATGTCCTTTGCTAGTGTCAATTATGAACACGATAAACTAAATTCTAGTTGACGGGTCCTTGTAGTGTACGATAAACAAGACCCTTTAAAGTGAATCACTACACGAACGAGTCGATCATTTCAAAGTTCTCATGAAATTATAAGGTCAATTTTTAAGTTTTTACGTATAAAAGGGCCTTTATACGCTGATTATAAACTTACAGAGTTGGATCTCGGCATAGTATATGTGTGGACCTACTGACCAGAATGGCTTATTAAAATTAATCGGCTGAATAGGCATAGTATCCAATCAAATAGCTCGACTCATTCATTAGCTGAACTAATTCTCCCTTCGTTATTTCTACAAGGTGATTCAAAACGAACTTTTTGATTTGCTTGTTGTCAAGATATAATAAGTAGGGCAAAATCCAGAAAAAGAAGATCAAAAATACTCCAATGGAGTATAAAATTGTCACCAGGATTCCGGAATGAGACGAATGTTAACTCGTGAAATCTCGGTAGGTAAAGTAGGTCAGAAAATCCGGATTAATCCGAACAAGGTTCGGGAATTTCCGTCATAAGAAGTAGGTCAAAAATACTCCAATGGAGTATAAAATTGTCACCAGGATTCCGAAATACGACGAATCGAATCGGCAAACTTCGGTACAATAATGAAGTGCATAAAAATCGTGAAACAGGTGTCAGGGGCTTCCCTCATCTTTCCATAAATGGTTCTAAAAGCCTTATATGGATCTATCACGTGACATTCAAAATGACGTTCCTATATGGTTCTATGGGCCTTATATGGATCTTTCGAACACGTGACCAAATCAAAATCAAAATCAAAATTTTACCTTGACCATTGGATGGGATTTCATAGAAAATATCAAAGAAAACATATTCTCGTGATCCTTAAATCACTTAAATTCGATCATTTTATCTTCACCCCTTGATGGAATTTTATGAAAGAAGTTATGAAAACACATCATCATGTAAGGGTTTTCACCTAAATTAGCTCGTTTTATCTTGACCCTTCAATTGAATTTCATTGGAAAATGTTTCATGAAAAATATCATGTTATGATTTGTATTTAAATAAGACCGTTTCATTTAAATACTTGCTGGACAATATTTCATTAAAAAACGCACTTTAAAAATATTTCAGGATTTGCCTTAATTTATCAATGTAATGTAAGTATTAGATTGACTCTCAAATAGGGTTCTATTTTAACTTTTTTATTGAAATTAATACTAGGCAGGACTCACTCTCTAAATAGCTAATAAAAATTCAACCCTTGGATGTGATTTCGTTGAAAAAAAAATATGACAAGTCCAGAATCAAATGATTTGTCCAGAACCTCTTAAGATCCTGTTAATTGTTTTTGCTCCTTTCTACCAATTCTTGCGAATACAATTAAATGTCTATCCGAACATTGTTGGAACAAAATAGCATATACAACATGTTTTTAGACCTCTCAATATTATAGTTTTACAAAGGAATTTCTGGTTGATCTTAAAAAAGTATTCAAAAAATTAAAACAAAATCCCCCAAAAATAGATAAAAATCAAGACAAACCTTTCATTTCATTAACAAGATACTTTTTTTAAAATCAACCAACATTTCCTTTGTACAATTACAATATTGAGAGACCTAAACATGTTGTGTTTATGTTGTTTTGTTCCAATGAGGTTCGGAAAGATGTTTCATTTCACTCTGGAAACATGATACCAAAACAAATGTTTGATGTGTTTACAAAGGAAAACCGGTCGTAACACAAAAATTAAAATTGTGCCACAGAGCCAAAAATGTGCCCAATATTAAGGGGAAAACGTGCTAAATTCAAATCCGACTTCTTGGTCTATGTATGCAAGGACAAATTGTTAAGATAGAAGCCATGGCTCATTTGAAAGGTCTCTTTGTGCTTTTTAAGATAAACAAAAAATCAAAATACCGAAAAATCTGTAATAAGACCCATTTTCCTTTGGCCTGGCTCATATATTTTTCAAATTATATTGTCAAGAGAAACGTGTGTTCCCCATATCGATACCACTCCTTTAGCATATTGACGGAAGGAGGGTATTCATCCCGGACTTGGATATTAAACGGATTCAACACCTTTATTTTTACAACAATACATATAATTCAAACTGACAACATCAAGACTTGACGATATGAGCAGTTTTTATTAATCGAAGTGTAAATTTGATGTATAACAATAATTTATCATGAAAACCCTTAAGGTTGCCCAGCATACCCATGATAACGGTTACTAATAGTATTTTTTGTCAATACTAAGTCTGTTGTCTGGGAATTTGAATAGGATAAGGTCAGATATGTTTTCCTTAGGTTGTGCAAGTTTCATGAAGAAAAAAGCAAGATAACAAGTTATTACAAAATTAGCAATACTTATTGAACGCCCTGTACATATTAACTGTACGCCGTATTTTTGAAGCTGTGCATTGGCAATTGCTAGGTGTGTAACAGTAAGCACATGACGTTGAGCAACCGATTATGTTAACCCTAATGTCTGAAACCTTTTTTCACGTGACTAAAGTGCAAGCCGGTGTGCGATTTGTTATTACTTGTCTCGTTCCAATTATGTTCTTGGTATTGTTGTAAACCCTATTCAAATAAATCTTCGGAAAAGCAGTTCACTCTTTAATGTAGGTCAATGAAGGTCAAATTAGGGTCAACGAGGTGTACATTTCTGACATTTTGAGATAAAAATTTTTGTTGGTTCTAAGAATACTTCGCTTCATAAAATAATAATATGTTATCTTTCAAATAAAAGTAAAATCAAGTTCAACGCTTTTCTATAACTGAACATACTAGTATTCTCTTTCAAAGATATAGCGGGTATTGCGAAATCCCATTGTAAACCAATGTAACGCGAAATTGAATGATCAACAATTTCAAGTTCAACTTTTTTCTTTAGTATTCATATTTCAAGATGTCCAACAAAAAGAAGAATTAGTGATTTAGTGAGCAAATATTGATATCTTTACAGTTTGCCACCAAGCGCAAGCGTATATTATTACAGCGTTCGTACACACCTGGAAATGTCAGGGAAATTGATTTATTTTTCCAGGTGCTGGAAATGTCAGGGAATTTTAAAATTGGGTCAAAAGAGCCAAAGATGTCAGGGAATTTGGAAACTGTAGATATGTCAGGGAAATGTCAGGCAATTTTGTATCAGTGTTGAAAAAATAATGTTCAAACAAAGATATTTTAGAGCTATGACAGGATATCAATGAAATCCAAAATCTAACATAAATTGAAATATATTGTTCAATATACAATTATGCTTTTCCATGTAGTACGCTTGTCTCAGGCCATTCAAAGTTAATTACCGGTACATGTTTCATGTTTTGTTGAGGGGTTTATCTTAGGAGGGTGGGAGGTGAAACACAAAAAAATTCGGGGAACTCTTTACGGTATAAAATTGTATTTATATTGAGAAGCTGTCCGTTCGACAGTCCAGTCGTTTGTCAGTCTATTCATCTGTCCATCTGACAGGACGATAACTCAAATATCAGTTCACAGATTTGGTTCAAATTTTATATACAGATGCTAAGGTTATATAGAGCCTCTGCTCAAGAATACACTTTTCATGAAAAAAATGAGTTTTAATAGTTTTTGGATTTGGTCCAAATTTAATGGAAAGAGGAGGAAATAACCCAGGAAAGAAGAACCTTTTTTACTTCTGCTCAAATGTTATATGGGGCTGCCATAGGGACAAAGGACATCTGCTCACGAAGAAATATTCAAAATGGTCTCTGAATTCAAAATGGCCACCATTTTTAATGAAATTTATGATAATTTAAAGAAATATGTTTCCTGATAACACAAATACCGATTATTTGGTTTGGTATCATAGGCCTTGCCTTATAGTGATGCTACTAGAACAGGAATTTGTAATATGGTATCATGTTTTGGTGCAGTTTTCCCAAAAGGGAGAAGACAATAGTAATGTCAGGTTATTGCTATTATATAATGTTCACAATGATCAGTATTTGATAAAATATGTGTCATTAGGTGGGAATTGCCTCTCAGGGGGTGTTCTTAATATTTTTCTAGTATGATTTTAGATCATAATTTTAAGTGTCAGTTGCCATTTGGATTAATTACATTACAAAACATTAATAAATTATAGTTTGAAATGCTTAGAATGCATCTATACAATGTAAATTTTAAAAAACTTTTCGGGGGTGAACCCTCGTACCCCCCCCCCTTTCCTTCACTCACGGTGGTGCAAACCCCACAACTTGCACCCCATTAACCTTTTCTGGTTACACCCCTGTCCATGTATGATTACCTTTGGCCTTATGCGTATAAATTTGTGAATAAGATGGCCTGTAGAAGTGATGTTAAGTCATGAAAAATGATACTAATGGATAAACCCAAAATGTTTCATAATACTGTAAGTCCCGTCTTTTTGATAATACAGTTGTTTGAGCCTTTTTAGGAGGCCGTGCAGGCAAAACAAGATCTGAAATTTTCTTTTTTTGTCTGGAATTGTCAGGGAATTTCATTTTGAAAAAGGTGTACGAGCCCTGTATTAACGATTGAAGATTGTGTTAAGTGTACTCGTTTATTGCTAAAAGTGTACAAAATAACAATTTAAAGGGCTTCTGCTGGAACTTCACAGCAACAGATGCCTGGTGTAGCATTGAATTCCATCTGTTCACCTGCCATGTTGACTGGGCAACAGCTTAGTCTGTTAACACCGGATGGGCTTGATTCTCCCTTTCCTTGTCCAGCTACAATTTCGTATTGTATGGGGTCATCGGCAACAGCATTGAACCAGGTTCCGGCACGGCAACAATCCCCTGATTATTCAAAAATGCATTGTTATTCAAATGAAGAAAAACTAATAATATCAGCACTAAGATTTTATAGTTCATTTTCGCAATGACTTGTTTATTGTGTTAACAAAGACAGGTCAACATGAGCATACTTTTAACAAAAACTTTAATCTAAATCATGGTAACAAGATCTTAATATTTTTACATACCAAGTCCAGAGTCGTCACATGGTGGATCGGTAAAATCGTTATCGCAGACAGCCTCCATGCAATCCATGACATTGTAAATTGTGTCGCATGTTTGATTTTCGGCGTTATAGACACTTCCTCCCATACAGTTCAAGGTATCGTAACCAGTTCTGTAAACAAAAATGGGTTTTGGATGAGACAAATTATTTCTTAGTATTTCTTTTAATTTTGCTGTAAATGATACTCATCATCTTTACCCTTGAATATGCAATGACATTATACTTAGTATTTAATCGTCAGATCTAATGCATATTGTTAAAAAAACTAAACATGTTCAACTAAAACCGAATCCTTTGTCTGTTTTCTTCCTTTCAGCTTTAGTTTTCTTTTCGAATTTAGGTGTGCACTATTCTTACCTGTTGGCCCAACATTGGAGGAATGAACAACATGGATCATCTGGGTTTGCAAAGAAGAAACTTTCGGGATCTTCGGCACAAATTGCATCCTCTACAACTGAAGGTAAAATGGACAAGTTACTAGAAATATATCCATTCTATTTAATTTCCCGAAATGTCATGTTGGTCTCTACTTTGATTTGCCATCATATTGTACTAATTACCATAAATCATTGTGTATCTTCGAATGTATATGCTCTACTGCGAATATAAATACACTTGTTGTATATGTCTCATCATGTAGAATCTATTTTTGGTTATTTTGATAAAAATTAAATTAGCAACTTTTACAATTTGTTATGGCTGAAAATGAATTTCATGAGACACGTAAAACTATAAAATATGTATTTTATTTTCTCAATATGAACTAAAATCACACTTATATTGATTTGTTATGCGTTATATCATATCTAATATTTGGGAACCATTCTAATGAGGTCAGAGCTTGATACTGCCTGCATGTTGATGAACAAAGTTCCACTATAATAAAAAGGTTAACTTTAATTTAAAGGTGATTATACTCAACGTACACTCATATTCGCAGCAACAGTCTTCCAATACAAAGATCTGTCCGAATGGGCAGAATGATTCAAGTTCGATATCGACGTCGGATCCTACGTAGTAGCCACCTTCTGAGGGTCCAGCAGTGAAGACTGGTTCATACCCATTGATTCCTTGGTCTGGGTTTTGTCCAACACAGCATGTGGTGCCTGAAGGCTGTGCGTCTGCGCAAGGTGCACCTGTTCTTTTGGGAACTATTATAAGAAGAGAGAAATATAATTTATATTGTACATCGCTGTCGAAGAATTATTAATGAATAATTGTAACGCATAAAATACGCTCTAGCGTAACCAGGATGAAGTAGACTATACGTTTGCCTCATCGCTTTTTAAAATCTTTTGAATAAGAATCCTCTATCGATGATCAGTTGAAAATCCATCGTATAACTTTTATCAATTTATCAATTTTTAATCTTGAATCATTATTTTTGATTCAATTCGGCACAATATCATCACGTATGTGTTATCACAGAATTCTTCTATTGCCGTCATAGAACGAAGTTCATACGCTAATGGTGTTTTCATCTTTACGTTCATATTTCCACGAAAAATCTAAGTTCGTATTTCATACTTAGTTACATAGCCTATGGTTTAATATCTGAATAATGAAATTAGTGTTGTAGCGTAGACAGGATAAGGCCGTCGAGAAATATATTTTGCACCTCGTCGCTTTTTCCTTCTTGGCCACTGATATGTACAGCAATGCGCATAAACATAAGTGGATGTTAGACTATTATTTACAAGCGAAATTCCTCTATTAATCAACAAATTATGTAACCTACCGACACAAGTTGTTGGGTCACAGTCTGGAACGTATTTGGGATCATCACATACTTTCAGGTCATTGTTCCACACGGTTCCTCCCATGCATGCACCCTGGAAACCTGTCTTATTCAGCCTTGCAGCATCGCAAACGACGAAAGCACAACAATCCAAACCATTATCGATACCGGGAAGATAACCATTTTCGTCGACACACACCTCTAAGAAATAAATTAACATAAATATTACATAGAGAACGGTACCATTGTA
The DNA here is from genome assembly GCA_903813345.2 of Owenia fusiformis. Taxonomy (NCBI): domain Eukaryota; kingdom Metazoa; phylum Annelida; class Polychaeta; order Sabellida; family Oweniidae; genus Owenia; species Owenia fusiformis. The sequence continues at coordinate 11,057,890 of CAIIXF020000004.1, forward strand.
ACGGAATTAACGTAAAAATGGGGAGACTATACAGACTCTTTAAGACTGCTCTCATTTATTTTCACGTCATAATCAATTTCAATAAAATTCGAATAAAGTACATACATTGACCATCATTACTCCAAAGTAACCATGGTGATAAAGATATGTAGGCGTAATGCATCAGTTATGTGACTTTGTCGTAAAATGTCCCTTTGTTCTCTCCTCACATATTCGGCTTCCAAAAAAGATGTTTTTAACAATCGTTTCACCCGTTGACATTTTACTGCCATTTCGAATAGTTAGCTTAATTGATGGCTATATTAAGACAAAATTGCCAATTTGTTCTCAAAAATAGTACCTAAGATCAACATGATATAAAAATAGTAGAGGTGTGTTAGCACGTGTAACACAATGGGAGAGACCAAAAGTAACACAAAAAGTGAGGAGAGTCTAAAAAGTTGTATACATAATAGCCAAAATACTTTTCCAAATTATGACCTCATACACAAATGAACAATATGCATTATCCCCTTTGTCTCCATGCTCAAGAATCAAGTTTACAGTCAAAACAACAAGACCACAGTTTTAACCTCTTGAATACCAGCCTCTAAAAAGGGTTTGAAACCAGAGCATTTTTCATTTTCTGCTATTTTTCTGGATATTTACATCTAAAAACACAATGTTCGATATTTGATTTCATAAGAATAGTAAACATAGACCCATTACATACATTCTAAAACCTAATTTGTGAAGATTGGATAAAAAATGCAAAAGTAAGAGCAGTTTTCGTGAAAAATTCTGTGACAGATATATCTGTCGCTCTGGGTTCCAAATGGATTTCATTTATGACAGATATATCCGTCATTCTGGGTATTCAAGAGGTTAAGAAACGATATACAATACTGCTGACATCGAAAAGAGACACTGGAACTCTTATATAAAATACAAGTCCGTGTGGATTAGAGCGAGATAAAATCAAGATATTGTATTATGATGCACATTATACTAATGTTCCCCAAATGTTAAATCTTACTGCACTTCTAATCTCATGTATTTAGCTGAAAACTTTTTTAAAAAAGAATCTACTACTCCTTACCTGGATTTTCGATGGTAATTGGTGGGCCACTGGCCAATGCTGATGCGAAGAGAAGAACCAATGGCAACATGATCTGGAAATATTTTATTCAACTTGTAACATCAATAGCATTGTAGTATCCAACATGGAATATCGTCGATATTTTACAAATAATTCATACTATTGAGGTGATTGCCTGTTAATCTTTCAATTATTCTAACAAGGTATATTCCCGAAGCCCAGGGTAATTGTACAATAACGTCATTTCTGCGGGCAGTATAGTAAAATATTGGACCGTGGGCCCGTGGGCCGAAGGCCAAAGGTCCAATATTTCACTATATTGCCCTTTTAAATGACGTTATTAGTATTACTACCACCGTTAATGACCAGGACTAAAACAGCAAGAAAATCTTACGCATTAAACGATATCTAATTGCCGGTCATTAATTGCATTCTTCACTGGCAATATTGACCACCACTATGACGTCACATATTGCTCAGGTCGATATAATAAACTGAATGCCTTCTAAACTAGCACTAAAACCCCTAGAACTGGCCCGGCAAGGTGGTAATAATACACATTGCGGATTCATTGAAAGTGCAACAGGTATTCGACGTTAATAGTTTATTGTTTTATTATTCACTGTTATATTCACCACTCTTGTATACGCCTCTCGAATACGCCTTTTTCCGACGTCACAGGCATGGCTGTTGAATAAGTATTTTTATTTTTATGTCACGGTTAATGTGGAGACCAACAAGAGAGTGGGGAATATGACAGCGATATAATACTATACAAATACAGTTGGGGACATAAATAAATGACAGGTGGATTTGCTGAAGTGAGGATTTCCCATGTTAAAAATAAGAGAATTTACAAGAGGCCATAAATCAGTGGATGAGATTATACAAAATGTAAAATATACAAATTTTAAGGGATATGTATCTAGACAATATTGGAAATTATGGGCTTTCAGACCACCATAATTAGGAAATGGTGATCGAAAATCGACCTGTCATTTATTTTTGTCCCCAACTGTATGTAATTCTACTGAGGTGAATACCTGTGCATACTTCCAAAAAGCCCGGAAGGCTAATAGAATACCATATTTTGAAAGTGTCACAGGTATTCACAGAAAATAGAATAAAATATTTGTTTTATTATTCACTGTTATATTCCTCACTCGCATTAATGGTATATCAAACTATAGATATCTCATAGCAATCATATACTACACTCCCTGGTATATTTGAAATTAAATTATACTGGACTAATTCGAACTGGTTGATATCAGTTAATATTCATTTTAGAATGTGTTTCACACAACAAAGCTGATTTACTTTATATAATGTAATGTACAGTTGAGTAGCACATAATGTGTTTTTGTTATACATACTAAAAGACATATAGCATTACGCACTTTGAAATAGTGCATACACTCCCCTCCATAAGTTTGGCAACCTTTTTTCCCCCATTGAACTACGTGTTAAAGCCTCTTTACCTTTGAATTTTTATTTACTTAACCTGCGATGAAAATACTTATACTATTGATGGAAACTTAATTTGACTTTAATTCCAATACCTCCAAATTTTCTCAATTTTTTTCCTCAATTACAATAGGTCGAAAATTGATGATGAATTTGATGAATTTTTGAAAATCGACATTCCCATGTAATCCAATGGGAAATAGTAGGTTTGCCGCAAGTCATATGACAGAATATCCATCCATCCGAATCCTTGCAAAAAATACAATTTAGGCAGGTAATTGAATTTGCTAACTTTATTTAACAAAAAATTGATATGTTCCTTCAGGTTCAACAAAGTTATAGGGCTTTAAAGTCAAAATTGTTTTTCAAAAAACCTCTCCCATTGAAATAACACAAGAGGCGAAAAATTATTTTCAAAAATGACTTTGAAGCGCTGTAACTTTAATATTCATCAAACAAACTAAACACTTAGTGTTCAAAAAGGTTAGACAATTCAATTTTCTATATAAAAATATTTTTTGCTGAATCTTTTACTGAAAAGATATCCTGATTTCTGATTTGCCCCGAACCCTCAATTTCCCATTGGATTACATGGGAATGACGATTTTCAAAAATTCATCAAATCTATCATCAATTTTCGACCTATTGTAATTGAGGAAAAAAATTGAGAAAATTTGGAGCTATTGGAAATAAAGTCAAGTTACGTTTCCATCAATATTATACGTTAATATATCGCCGGTTAAGTAAATAAAAATTCAAACGTAAAGAGGCTTTAACACGTAGTTCAATGGAGAAAAAAGGTTGCCAAACTTATGGAGGGTAGTGTAAGTGTATTGTACTATATTATACTGAAATATGTTTTTATAGCATCATGCACAGTTGAATAATGCATGTGTTTTTGTTATACGAGGGGCGTTTGAAAAGTTCGTTTCTTTTTGCTCTAATTTTTTTTACAGATATATTTATGAAATTCAGCATATGTGCCATATACATATATCTTGCGTTTACATCAATATAAATATAATTCCTCATATTACACTCGACGACATATTATATAGCATTATGCACAATTGAATAATGCATGTCTCTGTAATATGTTACACTAAAATAAATTTTGTATAGCATTACGTAACGTTAAACGGCGCTTATGTCTTTTGTAATGTATAACACAACAATAGTTTACTACAGCTGACCATTATAAAATATCTAATGAAGTTTGAATAAGGTTCTGAATATGATTCCAAATGATTTTACTTACCGTGTCTTGAATGATTCTGTTGAATGGAAAGCAAGACAAAAATCTTACCTTTTATATGTAATATATACACCCTTGGGAAATAATTTATGTACTCAAGGCCCATTAAGTTTAACAAAATAAATGATTTTCTTGTAGTTAGCAGGCATGTTGGGTCTAAACACATTATTCATATGCATATACCTATATCCAGAGTCGTAAATTGTATACTTATACAATCATAATAATAAATCATATGCATAGACTTAAAGCCTTATACAGTACTTTACTTTTTACCTAGGTGTGAATTATTGTGTTATGTGGACTATGGCGACGGGGTTACGGGTGGTGCATTTAAGCATTTAAGTATCTACAACTATTTTGATGTCAAGATTATTTGATATCAATTCATTCCTCAGCATATATTGTGATCAGGTGATGAAGTGGTCTTCAGTGGTCTAAAGTAAGCAATAGTCTTGTTGTACCGGATTGTTACAATGATTCCTGAAACAGGAACCATTCCTCAAAGTCAATTCGTAAATATCATAACAAAATGAGCTGCTCAGAAATCTATACCCCTTGCATTTGTTTGACTTCACTTCTTAAAAGAGGGCTTCGTCTTCACTCTTTCAAATTAAAATAAACCTGTGAACTCACCGCGCCAATCAGTGTTCGTCGGCCAAATTTGACCGACGTTCTATATATGGTCATTCCCTTTGACGTCATCGTTGAGACAAGAATTGACCAATGACATGCGCATATTTAATTAGAACGCATTTGGCGTATGTTTCTTCGAGCTCGCTAAAGCTACGTTCACACCAATGGCGCTTTCATGGCGCTTTAAAGCGGCTTGTAAAGCGGCACCAAAGCGTAACAAAGCTTGATTTAATCGTCGGGGTCGTAATAGGTCGTAGAAAAGCTAGGAGTAAAGCGGGATATTCGGCAAGAGCGCTAAAAATTTAAACTGTTTAAGCTACGTTCGCACCAACGGCGCTTTGATGGAGCTTTAAAGCGGCTTGTAAAGCGGCACCAAAGCGTAACAACGCTTGATTAAAGCGGTGGGGTCGTAATAGGTCGTAGAAAAGTTCGGAGTAAAGCGGGATATTCGGCAAGAGCGCTAAAAATTTAAACTGTTTAAAAATTTTGGGCGCTCTGATACGAATTGATCGCCGAGAGCGTATCAAAGCTTAACAATATTTAAAATACTTAAAAAATATTTTTAGTGTAAATAGTAATTACTCCAGAAACAAACTGAATGAATATTTACATGGAGTAGTGTTGCCCTCTTTAAATGAAGAGGAAATGCAATCTTGTGAAGGACAAATAACTTTAGCTGAATGTACTCAAGCACTCAAAAATATGTCAAATACTTCAAGTCCAGGCCTTGATGGACTCATTACATGTTTTTATAAATGTTTTTGGAACAAGATAAATGAACTTTATGTATCAGCTATAAATGCTTGTTTTAATAATGGACAGTTGTAAACTTCTCAAAGACAAAGAGTGATTACTTTATTATATAAAGGCAAAGGTCTACCAATGGAGTGTCTTCCAAGTTGGAGACCAATATCATTAACAAACACTGATTATAAAATTTTAGCAAAATCATTAGCAAATAGGCTCAGAAAAGTGATTGGAAAAATAATTAGTCACGATCAATGTGGATATATACCAGGTCGCACACCATCTACTGCTTTAAGACTTATTGATGATGTAATAGAACATTTATGTACCAATGACGATGAAGGTGTACTTGTAGCACTGGATTATTCCCGTGCGTATGGTAGTTTAAATAAAGAGTTAATGTATGACACATTCCAAATTTTTGGTTTTGGCCCTGATTTTATCAAATGGATAAAAACACTTAATTCAAATGGGCTAAGCTGCATTAATTTTGGAGGCTGGCTCTCCGAGTGGATACCACTAAAGTCAGATTTAACTCAAGGGTGCCCTGCATCTGCTTTTTGCTTTATTTTATGCTGTGAACTAGTGGCATGTAAAATAAGACAGACTAATAATGTGAAAGGTATTGTAATATCTGAAACAGATGAAATTAAACTAGTTCAATACGCTGATGATATGTCACTTATACTTAAAGATGTTGCATCTGTTAAAGAGGCAATCAATATTATTGATGCCTTTTCAAATATATCTGGGTTAAAATTTAATAAACAAAAATCAAAAGCAATATGGTTAGGTAATAAAAAATTTTGTGTTGAAAAACCAGTAAACATCAAATGGAATATTTTCCCAAATAATAAGATTAAAATATTAGGCGTAACAGTTTGCACATTACCAATAAGGTGGTTGAGTTAGATGAAAATATTGATTGTAAATTCAAGAAATGTGAAGAAATAATGAAAAGATGGGCAGGTAGACATTTAACCATTTTTGGTAAAATTACTCTTGTAAAATCACTAATGCTCTCACAATTTGGATACATTATGCAAAGTTTTATTTTGTCAGATAAGATTATTAAACGGATAAATAGTTTGTTTTTAAATATATCTGGTCAGGTAACAAAGGTGTGTATAAAGAAGAAGATGTAAAAGGTGTAGTAGAATGTATTAAAAGAAATATATTGATACATTATGTTCGGAAAAGCGTTTATAGATTAAAACTGAGGAAAGCTACAGGTTTTGATAACGTCCCAGCAGAAACGTTGAAAAACAATAATTGTATAATTCTTTTGCATAGGATTATTCAACAGTGCTTCCGTCTCGGCAAAGTTCCGGAGCAATGGAATAAAGGAATTATTCATCCGATACCCAAGTCCGGTGATCCCAGAGTTCCTTTGAACAATCGAGGTATTACCTTAATAAGTATACCGTGTAAGGTTTATTGTGACATCCTTAACCAAAGACTAGTCTCGTGGCTTGAAACAGGCCAAAAACTCGTAGACGATCAGAATGGATTCCGTACAGATAGGAGTTGTTTAGATCATATATATAGCATGTATTCTATATTAAATAACCGGAAGCTAGCTAAACAAGACACATTCGTTTGTTATGTAGACGCCAGACGTGCCTTTATTAGCGTTGATCGTACGTGCCTTGTTTATAAACTACAACGTGCAGGAGTTAAAGGACGTATGTTAAAGGCCATTGCGTCAATATATGAAAACGTCGAATGTGCAGTTCGTGTTAATGGAATTTTAACAGAATGGTTTAACGTACCTAATGGATAAAAGGAAGGTTGTCGAGCATCCCCGACATTATTTTCATTATATATAAATGACTTAGCTGAATTAATTAATAATCTCAATTGTGGAATTGATATAAATGGGAGAAATACTTCGATATTCATGTATGCGGACGATATTGCCCTCGTTGCTCAAAATGAGTCTAACTTACAACGTATGCTTGACGTTCTACATAACTGGTGTCGTACTTGGCGTATGTGTCTTAACCAGACTAAAACAAAGATTATTCATTTCAGGCCCGCTGGAAATATTAGAAGTGACTTTTCGTTTACATGTGGCGACTTAAATATTGAGTTTACAACAGACTACAAGTATTTAGGATTAACCATGAATGAACATTTAAATATGCATCGTACAGTTAAATTGTTAGCAGCTTCTGGAAGCAGAGCTTTGGGCGCACTAATCGCTAAGTCCAATGCAGTAGGAGGTATGCCATATAAAGTTTTTACAAAGCTTTATGAGTCTCTGGTGGAGCCTATTTTACTCTACGGTGCCGGTGTGTGGGGTAACTCCCAATACTCTGAGATAAACGCTGTACAGAACAAAGCAGCACGTTACTTTCTTGGGCTTGGTCAAAGGGCTCCTAATGTTGCAACCAAGGGCGACATAGGGTGGACTGGCATTTTCATTAAACAACAAGTTGCAGTTGCACGTTTATGGTGTCGTTTAAAGAACATGGAGAACAATAGAAACACAAAGAACATACACATTTGGTCATTAAGACGAGCCCGATCTTGGGAAAGTAAAACCATTAAACTATTAAGGAACCATGGATTTGACCAGCTTATAACACCAGATGAAGTTATGAATACAAAGGAGGAACTGAATGATCTACACAAGGCATTACTGAAAAATGATCATGTAATATGGCACCAACAAATGTGGAATGATGGTAGGAACGTTAACGGCAATAAATTGAGGATGTACAGAATTCATAAATCCCATGCCATTGGCCCTGAGGCTTATGTGAATGCTAACCTCACCCGCCATGAAAGACGTGCCATTGCTCAACTACGAAGTGGCACTTTACCGTTAAAATTAGAAACGGGCCGTTATATCAATATGCCTCTTGAGGAGCGCCTCTGTCATTGCGGTAATGCTGTCGAAACAGAACTGCATTTTCTGATAGAATGCCCTTTATACCAGCTCGAGAGGAGTGAGCTTATGGATAGTGCAAGGACAATATTTGGCGAGGACTTTGAAACATCTAACCTTGCAAAATATTGTTTAATAATGAACTGTGAACTCCTTCAACGTCGTTTGGGAAAGACAATTATTAAACTATGTATTAAAAGACGATCATTTTAACTTATTTAAAAACTTTGGTCTTAAAAGTGATTATTGTACACCATAGTGTCTCATATGCCGACACCGGCAGGGCCAGTGATTTTATGTAGTTTTTAATAATATGTAATTTTATATATTGGCGTGACACTTAAATAAATAAATACATACATATATTGATACAAGGCAATGCAAAGGGAGGTCTAAATATGATAGATGTGAAAAATTTTCAAGATGCTTTTGCAATTAAATTGATTAAACTTCTAATTGATAGAAACAAAGCAAACTGGAAAAAACTACCAACCTATCTTATTGACAAAATTTGTAAAGATTTTTCTATTTTACTGTGTAATGTTGAATTTAATCAGGTGAAAGGACTAGATAGAATTAAGTCCTCATTTTGGACAGATGTGTTGAAAACATGGATAATGTACAATTCAGTTAAAAGTAGTCCATATTATATCAAATAACAAAGACTTGTTATACAAGAACAATCCATTATATTTTGATAACTGGCATCAAAAAGGTGTATATAAAATAAATGATGTATGTAATGTAAACAATGAACTATTAAGCTATGATCAAATTGGGCAAAAAGTAGGTTTTAATGGCCAGACTCTTCTTCAATACAATTTACTCAAAGGAGTTTTTAACAAGTTAGACAGAGTTAAGGTTGAGGCATTAAAAAACAGTGAAAGCAAAATATATTTTAATTGTATTCCTGTACAGAAAATCAATGTACAATCAATAAGAAATGGGTTTGTAAAGAATAGTTTAACAGAATCCAAATCAGAAGAGTATTGGTCTGAGCAGTTTGCTCAAACAGATTTGTCAGACTTTTATAAGATTTTGTTTCAATGTGACATTAGTAATACTGTTAAAGAATTTATATTTAAATGTTTTAATGGAGCCATATGGACAGAAAAAAATTACCAAAAATTCAGAAGTCAAATGGAATTTGTAAAATATGCAATATTGAAGTAGAAAGTCATAAACACTTATTTGTCAATTGCACGAATGCAAAAGAATATGTAAATACTCAAAATTTAAAGTTTTCAGAACAAGAAATTTTATTTTATAACAATGAAGGAGATTTTGAGAACAAATGTCATAGAAACCAGCTTGTGTTTAAACACAAGTTTGAAATTTGGAAACTTAGAAATAGTAAAATCTATAATCAATAAGTTCTGTATATTATGTACAAATTGTATAAATGTTTCAATGTTAATAAATAAATTTAAAAAAATGAACAAAAATGACAAAAATGACGGCGCTTTGTTCGCCGATTTAAAGCGTGGCATTCGCCGTTGGTGTGAACGTAGCTTTATTGGTGGAAGAAAGGTCAGGGGCGAGGGCGTAGGTCAGAAGTGATTTATTACCAAAACTGTCACCGGTACCCGTCGTGGGGGCGGGGCTACTAAACTGTAATATGGTCTCTACTAGTAGGCCAAGCAAATGGGCTCATAAAAGGCCCAAACATCCCCAAAATTGCAACAGTTTTTAAATTAGTCTTATATTATGTATTGATATCAGTTGAAAAACATATCAAAAATGTAGAAAAATGTATGCAGTGGACAAATATGAAATTTCACTTCCTAGGTACCCCCTACAACCCTACCCCAAAATTGAGTATTGGTAGGAAACAATTTTTCCTTCCCAACTCGAATACTTTAGTCAAGTATTCAAGCTTTATTATGATAGACCACATATTCACAAATAATTAAAATATTATTTTAATCATTTTTGAGACCAGTAATTGGTCATTTGACCCCAAAGTATAACAAAATAGGCCACAAAACAGGCATGTTATCACATATCTATTTAGATATTTTAGGATCAGTTTGTCAGAAAAGCATGAAAAAAATCATGGTGTTACATATTTATATGAACTTAATATTTGGTGAGTGTCAGAATTCTAACAAGTATACTTAGGAAGAAAAAAATTATTTCATTTTCATAGTTTTGCCCCGCCTACTATAGGGGAGACTATAGTTTTGATGACTAACTCCCACAATGCATCACATTTGTATTAGAGTTGACATCTAAATCATTTATATAGGATTGTCATCATCTAAAATACAAGTTTTGTGACGGTTTATACCTTATTAGTATGAAAAATAGGAATTATTAGTTGCACCAGGTGATATGTTAAGGTGACCTCACTTGTATTTGATGAATAATTACATATCACCATATTATATCATATTCATCATTCCATCATATTACGGTATTTGATAACTGCTCTATACTAGACTTATCTAAATAATGTAAGTTGTAGTTTCTGTGGAATTTAATATTGTTTAAATTATTAATTACAATCCGCAATTACAAAATTTAAATTCATCAGATAAATAAATCATTACTCGGATGCAGATATTGTGATTGTGAAAACTGCAATGCAAAGTGTCCAAACCTCAAATACAGTACTCATACAGATCTCCTTGTGCTTCTCATTTATCATGCACAAAACACAAACTTCAACATTTTCTTCAAACCTGAACCAAAAGCAGCAACCCAAGAATCAAAATGTTGGAATATAATTGAAATAAGATTGTCTTCGGGAAAAGTGGTCGGTGACAATATTTTGTTTATCTTTTCTGGGGTGTGACAACGCATTCAGGTTATATATGGCATAGAGAAGAAGCTATCATTGAGGCAGATAGAAAAGAGTGAGTGAAAACAAGCGGTTGTTTTTAAATTATCAAAGCACTGGTGATCCGATCAATTACGCTTGTTACCGAAACGACAAAAATGTCTAAACGTCGAAGGCACAATATTTCTTTTTTCCTTTTTTCACGCGTTGTAGGCAGAATCCCCACAATGTTTTTTTCTCACAATCGTATATCAGTATCATATGTTTTAGAAAATGTACATGTTTGCGCAAAAATAGCTCAAAGTGCTCAAAGTGAGATCTTAACTGTTTATCAAAATACCGTTTATGTAACTTAAGTGAGGAAGTAAATCGACGATTCTGTTGTCTTCTGAACTATTTGTTCGCAAATATGTACATTTTTAAACATATAATACTGATACATGTTTGTGATAATTCTGCCTACAACGCGTGAAATAAGGAAAAAAGAAAAATCATATCTTCGATGTTCCGACATTTTGTTACAACGTAATCAAGTGGAAAACCAGTGAAATGCAAGTAACTCTGTCATTGCAGAGGAACATGCTCTTTTGTCAATTTATGGTGGAAAAATGGTGAAACCCTAAATGAACTTAGGCTTCAAAAATTCTATTAAAAGAGAGCAGCAAGATATTAATTATTGCAGCCCCGTGTTCTTCCTCCAACTTCTGATGCTGCGGAAAACAACAATTATAGAGTGTACCATCAGATCCAGGAGTGGGAGGGAAATAAACTGCTGGGAAATAAGCAACGAAACTTTTGTACCAATTGCCTAAATGCAGCTCCCCTCTCTCAGAGATCATCCATTGTGTGTGTTAGGCATATTGTACTTCTATGAAGTAGGTATGCAAAGGCATTTGTGCAAATACCTCCATAACTGATCATGAAAATAATGATGACTAAATAATGAACACTGGCGGATCTGGGGGGCGGGGCTGGGGGCCCGGGCCCCCTTGGGCGGGCCCAGAATAAAAATTGGGACCAAAAAAGGCCTTAAGGCCTTAAGGCCCTAAAAAGTGGGCCTTTTTGGTCATAAGATGGCCTTTTAAGGCCTTTTTTTAAGTTCAGGCCAAATTTGAAGAAAATGGGCCTCAATATTTCAAAATTTGGGCCCACTTTAGGGGTTTAGGGGCCCAAAATTTTTTTTCGCTTATTTAATCAGCATTATTTTTGCTCTCTATAAGTAAGACACATATATGAAGGTTAAGATTACAAAATCAAGGCAGCATTTTTGATAATGAACATAACATAATCGAGCCACGCCCTGTATAAAGACCAGGGATTTACACTAGTTAACTCAGTAGTATTTATTAAGGGAGAAACCTTTTCCTCATTTTTTTTAATTAAATTTCATCTTGAAATCCAACATTCTTCAGTTGAACTTCTTCATTTCATTTCTCAATATCACTGTGTGGTTAAGAACACCTTAGTCAAAAGTAACACTTTTTCCTTAATACAGGGCGAGCCAAAAACGTAACCCAAACAAATCTTAATAACCCAGTCCAGTCATCCTGCATGGATTTAGTGTCATATTTGGCAGAATTGAGCCTTGCCATGAAATATGAGTGTCATGCCTGGAGGCCAACTTGAACGTATCGTACGTAGTTGTTCAAATCAGGAGCATAACAATCTTAAGTCATGGCTCTCATCTTCATTCTTATTTCTTGTTTTAATGTTTCAAGTGTTGTGAGTATAGAAAAAAGGTCCACAGATAATAAAAAATGGTGGTATTGATGTCCAGTCAGTTAGGCACATTTTGATATCTTGAGCACATTTTGTAAATGGCCATAAAATCGTGACTATTAAGGATAGATCAATGACACTTAGTAGAATGAAAGAACATTGAACAAGGTAATTGTGCCAAATATGATGTCACACCCATGCTGAATGACTGGGTTATTAACAAACAGTTAGTTGGGTTACCTTTTTTGGCTCATACTAATAAACTGATGTCAGGGACAGGGATATTTAACATTTTGTTGCCTTTTCAAGGATATTTTTAGACCACCGATTGTACTTAATTTCTAACAAATCGTTCTCTCTTTTACCAGAAAAGGTATATTATATATCAAATTGAATTTGAAAGGAAAAAACATTTGATAATTTAGCAGTTATCAACTAAAAGTAGGGCTTCCCCTATATTTCACCTGGCATTTGCTGTTTTTTCTACTTTTTTTTACATAATCCTTTCCTGAAAACATCAAAAAACTGTTTCAGGACAAAATAAGCCTTTACAAATGATTTAGTTGTGCTATTGAGTTCAAATATGACATATCTTGGAAGTAATTAAACAAAAGTAAGGTCACCCCAAAAGTGTGTGTGGTAAAATATTGAAATTTCAAATATTATTTTCACCCTCAATATCCACTTAATGACCCTGATACTTACCAAATACAATGGTCAGGTGTATAATAACCTCCTTGATTTTTTTCATGCAATTCTGATGGATAGATAGAGAAATAAATACATTGTTATATTAAATTCGGGCTATTTGATGGCCTATTTTCAGATATTTGGGGCTAGAAATGCCAATTATTGCACTCAAATAGTTGGTTAACAATTTTTAGTTGCTCTTATGTCAGTAAACTATCATAATATTACTCGTTTAGTTGAGAAGAGCATCCCATTTTGAAATAAAAAAATATTTACAATCCCATACTCAAATTTCAAGGGGGGTACCTAGAATGTGACATTTCATATTTGTCCACTGCATATATTTTTCTACATTTTTGATATGTTTTTCAACTGTTATCAATATACAATATAAGCCCAATTTAAAAACTGTTGCAATTTTGGGGATGTTAAACTTCCATTTGCCTAGCCTATAGGCAGATTGTAGTTTAATTATAGTCCAGTAAGAAACTCGAAAATAAAGGAAAAAATTGCAAAAGTTTTTAAACCTGGTGAAATCAATGTGTCTTGGTGAGTAAAAAAACATATCAAAAATCTAGAAAAATCTAAGTGGTGGAAGACTATGAATTTTTGTGCTGAAGATACCCCCCTCAATGACCCCCAAAAATGACAACAATATATTTGAAAAAATTATCACACTACTTTCTTTTTAAAGTTTCCCTTGTTTTTTCATGTATGTATTAGGAAGATATCAAAATTGATAGTTTCATAGAAGAAAGTTTGAAAATATTGAGAAAATTTCATTTTTGTGTGTGTTCATGACCTTACCTTGTATGCTTTTTTCGCCCATTTTTCTCTATAAATGCCTATTATTTGATTATTAAACATAGTGATGCCTTTTAAAAATGCATGAGAGTTGTCCTACCATCACACATTAGACACTATGAATATCAGAACTGTGTGTTAATTTGTTTGTCAGCAAAAATTATTAAAGTTCTTATAATTTGTTCATTTTCTAGGGCCAGTTTTAGGGTCAGGGTGAGAGCAACGTCATCCTTTTAAAATAAGAGGTACATCAACTAAATATTCAACATATTATTGTACCAATGATGTGTAAAATACATTAAAATACAATTTTGGAAATGAACAGAATATTTTGATGTTCTTACTTTTGACAATTCTAACATCATGGGGCAGGGGTGAATTGAAAAGTGGGCGTGGCATTCTTTGGCTACATTTCCTATTAATTTTATGTTGGTAGTATCAATCAGTCATATAATCATCATTTGATATGGTAAACTTGATCATTATTGGTCAATGATAACAATGGGTCGCAAATTACTCACAGTAGATCATAGTAACAAAACGTGATTAATGTGAAATGTGGGCAGGGCCAGGGCCAGGGACCCCTACTTAACTACATTTTTACTTAAAAGGAGTGGTATGTCCAAATATTTTTCAATCTAATTATTGTGCCTGTAATCATCTACCCTTTGCATTCGTTCGACTTCACTTCTTAAAAGAGAGCTTTGTCTTCACTCTTCATTTTACAATAAATCTCTGATCTCAGCGAGCCAATCAGAGTTCGTCATCGAAATACCGACAACTTTTTATATGGTCATTTCCTCTGACATCCCCGCATAGCTAATGAGCACGTATTTTGCGCATGTTCCTTCCACTTTGGTGATTGGTTGAGAAAGGATCAGCGTGGTAGATTTAAAATTATTTATTACCCGGGCTGTCACAGGCACCGATCTTCGGGGCGGTGCTGTTAAACTGAAATATAGTCTATACTAGGCAGAGTGTAGTTTATAACTAGATTCTGCGCACATGGTAGTAATCATCATATTCTTATTTGTTTTATTAGAGCTTCAGCAGTAGCCTGATAAGTGGAAATACAAATAATGTAACCTCAACTGTTAAAATAAGCTGAGGTGCTGACTAAGTTGCGGTCCTTTAGTCCCATTTAATCTATGTCATTTGCTATATATTGACTATGAGGGTATTCTACCATATGTAGGTTTAGAAGAGTGCATGTTGCAATAATGATTCAAAATTTTGCACCGTGATTCAATCCCCAGAGAACATGTGACTCAATCCCTAGAAAGTAACATCCCATAGCCTAATATGGTACTCAGACCATAAGATAGTTCAGCTACCACAGCCTAAGATGGTACATTCTACAGACTCTAAATTGGGCACAGCCTCCGGAGTCTTAAGATGGAAACGTTCTCCAGAGTCTAAAATGGTACAGCCTCCATTGTCTTAGATGGTTACAGCCTTCAGAATATAAGATTGTACAGCCTCCAGAGTCTGAGATGAATACATCCTCCAGAATCTAAGATGGTTTAGCCTCCAGGGTTTAAGATGAATACATCATTTAGAAGCTAAGATGGTACGTCTCAAGAGTCTCAATATGGGTACAGCCTAAGCCTCCAGAATCTAAGATGAATACATCCTCCAGAATCTAAAATGGGTACAGCCTCCAGAATTTAGAAGATGGTACAGCCTCTTAAGTCTAAGATGAGTATAATATCCAGAATCTAAGATTGTACAGCCTCCAGAGTCTAGCTAAGATGAATAAATCCTCCAGAATCTAAGATGGTACAGCCTCCAGGGTTTAATATGAATACATACTTCAAAATCTAAGATCGTGCAGTCTCCAGAATCTAAGATGGTACAGCCTCCAAAGTCTAAGATGAATACATTCTCCAGAATCTTACTACTTCCAGTGCCTAAGATGGTCATAAGAGTAATGGGTTATAAGTCAGTACCACTTTTTGTCATGCATGAAACACATAAAATGTCATCTTATACAGTTGTTCTTTGGATAATTTGATTATCCCTAAATTGTTCTGAGGTCACTTGTTCCATCAGTAGATTTTTTATGTGATACACATATCATAGCTGGGGCAAAAAGAAAATTATTCCAATTCCAAAGCAATCTTAAAAAATTCCAGCTTCACCAACGATGCTATTTTTCATTTGATGCTAGCATGCAATGACATAATACCAAATCCGAAAGTTTGGAGACTTATTAGACCAGACTCTTACAAACAACTTTATATCAGAAAGATTGAGACACAATGGAAGTATATATAAATATGTTTTTGCAAGTATATTAAAACTTGAATTGTGAAAACAATTCAAAAGAAGATAATTTCATTACTTATACTAACAATCTCTCCCCATACAAGTGGGTCAACAAGGCCCCAAAATACTTTAACACCTAGATATTGATCATTGACCTTGGAATGATTTTGACCCATAACATTGACCTTGACTTCAGTTACCTAATCATGGGTCGTCAAGGGTCACAGCATCCCCCGAGGATCTTAGATCAAAAATCGATTCTTCATTCAAAAAAAAACAAAATCATAAAATGATACATTTGCAAAGAACTATGTCTATTTTATATGAAGCTAATTAACATACAATTAATTAATGCTATCTCTATTTGAAATCAGTCTAATGAGAAAAACCCAATTTTGTGATATTCAGTTATCAATTAAATCTGCTCTCTATTTAGGTAAAGTTATAATTTGTTCTCAGTACTGTACGTAAGTACATGTTTTCATGGACATAGTGGATTCTTGAGAACAATAGTCCTCAAATTACTATGTATATAAATCCAAGCCACTAGTTAAACAAAACAAGTATTTCTAAAAAAATATTAATTGGTAATTCTAATACTTAAGAAATTTAATTACCTACCAGTATTATAATTACTAAATATTACATAAGCACCAATAATGAAAAATTACTTAGTACAGAAATATGTAATAAGTAATTGTAATTGCAATACAAGTAATTTATTTTTTACTTTAGTAAAATGTAAATTACTGGAATTACTAGGTTGAATATTTAATACTGACCAAGTAATATAAGTACAAAAATTTAATCCCTAAAGGTACAAAAACAATTACTTGGCCTAGTAATTGAATTACGTAAAAATGTAAAAATAATACAATCACAAGTATATATATTTTAGAGTGATATATGTTTGAAAGATATGAATGCAATTATCCATATAGAAATTTCTATACAAGCAGTAATATTTCAAAATAACACAATCAAAATGTTCTTCATCTCAATCCAATATTTGGTAAGAACACGTATGTTGGGCATTAGGATGAATACTTATCAATAAATGACTTTCTCAATTTGTTTATTAGGTAAATTCATAATTTTGTGAGAATATGTATATACAATATGAAAATAAACATGAATGGCCGAAATATATAAAATTCATTCTATTTTCGTGTGTTGGGTTTAAGGCAGGGACACCATAATAGAATTATGAAATAAACATATGAAATCAGATAAGATAGTTTCGTTATGGGGAAATTACTTAGAACTGCAGGAAGAATCAAGTAACTGTCAAAATCAATACTAACGAACCGGTATAGTCTATTTCGATTTCTTAATACTGCATACTCTCTCTCTGCTTACTATATAACATGACCATTAATGATCAGTACGAGGGGGGAAATTGTAGATGCTCAACAGTGCATGAGTAAGAGAGAAAGAAAGAGCAGATTCGGACATGTGCCAACCGATTTGTGACGTGAGTATGGAACATTACGTTAATCTCTTATTAAAATAGTTGGATACGTATAGTAAACAACTTGATTCAAAGAAAGTAATACACTGATTTTTAATATGTCGAAGACAAATATTCTTATAAAACGAACGGACAGTAAGGTTGGGTGGGGTTGGGGTCAGCTATCTAAACACCGATCGAATTTATAATGTCAATATCCGATTCAAATCACGCTATTTGCTTGTACAATTAATGTGGTCAGCAAGTAGATAAAATTAGGGGTTTCTCTTATCTGTGACCTAGGCTCCACAAAAATGGTAAGATTGGTCCATTAAGAAGAAATATACTGACAAATATAGTAAGGGATGCCTACAATTACTATATAACCTACTGCTGGCCATTATTGCAGTAACGTAGCATGCAGTTGACCTCATAAGGAGGTTTCTGCCTAATGGTTTTATTGTATAAAATTCATGAGTAAGGGGCACTTATAGCACAAGATTAAACCATTAAGGGGATTCGTGTCTTAGGGTTGCTTGGCATACAGTTAAAACATTAAGGGGATTCGTGTCTTAGGGTTGCTTGGCATACAGTTAAAACATTAAGGGGACTCGAGTCTTAGGGTTGCTTGGCATACAATTAAACAATTAAGGGGATTCGTGTCTTAGGGTTGCTTGGCATACAATTAAACAATTAAGGGGATTCGTGTCTTAGGGTTGTTTGGCATACAATTTAAACAATTAAGGGGGTTCGTGTCTTAGGGTTGCTTGGCATACAATAAAACAAATAAGGGGATTCGTGTCTTAGGGTTGCTTGGCATACAATTAAACAATTAAGGGGATTCGTGTCTTAGGGTTGCTTGGCATACAATTAAACGAGTAAGGTAGGAAGAGTCCCAGCATTAAGGTTTTGTGTTTTAAAAAGATGAAAACACACATGAAAAACATCATATCGTCGTAGTACGTTATGTCATTTTTCAAAGTGATGTCTCAGTTGTTATACGACCAATTTCATTCTGGCAAGTCACTTTGGATCATGATGAAATACATTGACGTGTCGCAAAAAGTTCGCGCACGCATTGTTACACATTTTGTGGCGTAATCCAGAGGATCCTCGCTTTTAACATGATAGAATGTGACGTTTTTGAGAAAAATGTACACACATGAAAATCCTTTCGTCCTCCACATTTACCTCTATATCTCAACACATTTTAGACGAATAACTCTGATATCATATATATATTGTTAATGGGCTAGGAGCATCATAAAACACGAATCAATTGATATTTTAGGTGAAATAAATATACGTGTTGCTGTGCTTGAAAATAGGCGAATGGCGTAAATTAGCCCTATTTTAATGAATTTTGAAAACCTTTCGTCCTCCACTTTTCCACATACAACAGAAAACACATACTTTTGTGAACAAAATCAACTATTTATTAATAAAATAGAGTTTAGGAGCAAAATAATCATGTATGATTTATTAAAAATTGATCTCGTATTTTTTGTTTAATGTACACCTGAAAAGTTGAAGGTACCAAAAAATGAGCAAAAAAGGTCGCTGTCAACAGATTCTATTTTTCAGGCTCTATGACGTCACAATATGGGACGCTTACTAAAATTCATCCTCTGAAATAAAACTTCCATCTGCCTTTATCAAGACGAAAAATAAGTATAATAGTCATATATTGTTTTAGTTATGAGCGTTTAAAGACGAAAAATAATTCAAAATGTAACGTGTCAACATGGGATATTTGCCAGATGTTTTGGTAAAAAACTCTTTTTTAAAAACGAACGCGCAAAAAATGTGAACGGAGTGTAGTTGATCTAAAATCTTCATCGAAACAGCTTTAAAATGATATATAACTTTAATTAGAATATTATCTTATAATCCGGGGAATCAAAGTTACATTCACGCGATACCCTTAAAAACCAAATGCGCCACCTTTTTGCGACACGTCATTACATTACGTATGTTCAGTATGAAAATAACAAATGAAACACACACTTAACTTTATTGGTCTTTAAAATCACGTCGTCATCTTAGTCAATCTGTTAAAAACTATATTCAATTTGAAAAATAGCTTTCCAATGGAATGCTTAAATGATTAGTCTCTTTTGATCGTTACAAGAGAACGCATGCAATAGTATATTGTGTTCAGTAAGCAGTATCAGTATTTATTGGAAAAACGTAATTTCCATTAACTATAGGCCTACGTTTGATTTCAGTAAAAACAGATAAGAAAGATTCCCATATTAGAAACGATAGGTTGGCAGGTCAGGTACCTAAATATTTGCTTTAAGTTAGCTTTCGTTTTAACCATTTAACATAATTGAATAACAAAATGGTTAAAAACGTTGCTGACAATTGACAATTATTCAAAATCGAATTAAACAAAACTTAAGGCTGCAAATATGGTAGCTCGTCTCTTACACATTTTCCCTCAGACCCTGTTTTGAGGCTACCTGTGGAAAACACCGACCGGTCAGTGTTCAGTGAGGTCGGTCTTTTTCTTAAACCTTGCTATTATGTTCATACTTACAGTACTTATGCATTGCTGAATATTTAAATTTCAGCACAGTCAACGTTCACAGACCACGTTCGTTCAATAGGAAAATCCACCCATGATAATGTAAATGTTTGCATTGACGTTTTGCCGAACACGCAAAAGAAAAATATAGCCAAACGTCTGATGAAAATATGACATCTGCAAAAGGAAGTGAACATTTGAATGAACCTCAATGGACAGATTTTGAGACTGAACGTTTCTGGCGGGTCATGGAACCCTACATCCGGGGACTTATTAGTTGCAGCATTGTCAAACAGACGGATATAAACTTTAGTGACCTTGACCCAAATTCTAGGAATGAGTTAGACGTTTGCTTGGGGGAGGTGCAGAAACTGTTGTGGAGTGGTAAATATACACAGGCGGTTTATAATCTAAGAGCGATACAGTCATTTTTCAATGACCCAATATTAGGAGAATATGGGACGACTTCTAATCAGGATACACTTAGCATTCTTAAAGCAATATTCACGAGAAAACTTCCACCCAGGTGAGATATACATGTATGTGTTAATATTTCATACATACTGAGGTTCTAGGTTCTAACGAGCGGGAATATATAGTGTATCTTAAGAGAGCTATCACCAAGGCCCGGGACGGGGATGGATACACGCTGTATCCATCCCGGTCCCGCTCCTGAAAAAGTCACATTTTTTCAATCTTTAAAAAAAATTCAAAATTTATTTTCATTTTTTTTTCAACATTTTATTTCCATTTTTTTTAATTTAAAAAAAAATTGTCAACATTTTTTCACATTTTTTTAAAATGTTTTTTCTATTTTTTCTATTTTTTCACATTTTTTCACTTTTTAAAGGATAGGTATAAATATGGAGAACTGAATTCAACAATGTTTTTCTCTTAAAATCATTGAAAACATTCTGTAAAAAACATGGTATTTTATGTAATGTTGACTGACTGACAACAAATTAATGCGAAAATTATTTAGAAATATTTGACATAACTGTTTTTGTTAACATTTTTTGTTTTTTTTAGTGCAATTGTTTTTGCTCCTTTCTACAAATTCTTGAGAATGAAATAAAATGTCTTTCCGAACCTTGGTGGAACAATATAGCATTAACAACATGTTTAGACCTCTCAATATTAAAGTTATACAAATGAATTTTTGGTTGAAATTTAAAAAAGTATTCAAAAAATTAAAACCAAATCCCTCCAAAATATATAAAAATCAAGAAAAACCTTTTATTTCATTAACAAGATACTTTTTTAAAATCAGCCAAAATTTCCTTTGTACAATTACAATATTGCGAGACCTAGACATGTTGTGTTTATGTCGTTTTGTTCCAATGAGGTTCGGAAAGATGTTTCATTTAACTCTGGAAACATGATACCAAGAACAAAACAAGTGTTTGATGTGTTTTAAAAAAATATAGATGAAAGTATGTATATATCTATTTCAAATTTTATTGTTACCATTCAAAATATGGCCATTAAATTGACAATTTGTAAGATTTTCAGAAATTTTTGATGACTGGTTTAAAGGGTGACGCATATCGTTTAGCAAATCGAACGCTCGTTTCTGGTGTTGCTCACCGTTTAGTATAAAAGGCCCGATCCCGGAATAATACTCAAGGGTTCACAGGTTCGAGCTCGTTGTGTGAACACCTCTAACTGTTATATAGCATAAGTATATTATAGATCGTCACACATTTATAAAAGGGTGATTTTTATTTTGACAAATCAATTCCACATTTATGGGTGAAGTTTCAGGATCTTCTATTTGTGTATAATAAGGAAAAATTGGCATCTAAATTTCCCCATAACGTAATAGCACACAGTTTGGCATATGAAATATCCTACAAATGAAACAAAGCAAGACAAACCGGTTTCTAAAACAAGGATTTATATTGGCTGTTGTACATGTATTCTTTGAACGCAATCACTCTTTGGATAACGTTTTCAAAATCATTATAAACGGATTACTTTATCTCAAAGACAATTTCAATAAACTGGATTTTACAGAACTCCCCTTATTTCTTAAAAATGGACTGATCCAGTTGATTCGCCTGGAGCCGCCATGTTGTTTTTATACGGGATGCTAATCGGAACCCTTTAAGAGAAACGTGTGTTCAAAAAGATCGCCATACCAAATACCATATGTCCCTGCGGTCCCTCGGGAGATACACATTTTTCCCCTGGGATAAACCCTGTATCCAAAGCCTCCCAGTACACAACCCTTATGTTCGTATTTCATAGCTACTGATGTTCTAGGTACATAACGAGCGGGAATATATAGTGTATCTAGGGAGCTATCACCAAGGCCCGTGACCAGGATGGATACACGCTGTATATTGAAAAATAGAGTTCCAAGTGAAATGTTGAGATGTTTATCAAAATTGAATTGTCTTCCAGATGACGAAGATTCGAGAATTTTGTCGCATCACTCATAGAGTTATTTCATGTTTTTCTTGGTTCAATTGCTTTGGGACACCCTGTAAATACCTTAGCACAGTGAAGACTTAATTTTGATATTACTAGAACTAAAGTTACGATTTGTATTTATTTCAGGAGAGCATCGCTGGTTCAAATGCATTGCAAGGCCAGCTCAATCTGAATAATGATATCTACAAAGAAATTAAACAATGGGAGATTTTACAGTTTCAACAAAATATAAAGAATACGGGTGAGGTGAGACGTTCATTCCCAAGGCTAGTCCATTACCATGCAGTTATACGCAAATTCTTAAAATATACATTGAAATGGAAAATATTAATATTTAAGATTTCCAAAAAAGAACTTGCAAACGATGACATACAGTATCTCAAAACTGTCAAGAACTCCCTTTAGTTTTAAACCTAAAGATCAATAGCTTTGGGAATAATCTACATCTATGGAATTCGTCTTATAATTAGAGCAATAAAGAGTACATGTAGAGAGTATATATTAGAGAGGTTAAGCTACACCCACAAGACAAAATCGTATGGAATAAATTGCAATAAGATGGTTATTAAGCTTGGTATTATGGTCTTACTAGTGGTTATTATTGAGTAATGGTACAGGTATCCGATATGGTATTGCAGCTTACACTTAAGTAATGGTACACGTATCCTTGGATTTTAGGCCCGAATACCGAGGTTTATTTTTTTGATTATCGTGTATTATTATTTTGTGTTAATATTAGTTAACCATCTAACTATTGGCTACCTTCTGCATTCGTTTGACTTCGCTTCTTAAAATAGAGCTTCGTCTTCGTCTTGTAGTTTAACTACATGTAGACTCTGCACGCAGGGTAACTATTGGCATGATATTGATAACCTTGTTATATTAATATAGCGCATAGGCGTAGCCAGGGGGATGCGATGGGATGCGATCGCACCCCCCCCCTCCATAACCAATGAAAATAGAACCATTAGATAGAAGAGAAAAGTCTTAAAATGCTTTTTTTTGAAGCTTCTAGCTCGATTTTGAACGAAGTTGCACCAATTTTTGTAAAATTCAAAACAAATCTTCAAAAACATTTTTAATGCCACGATCGCACCCCTTCCCCCCCCCCCCCCCGACTGAAAGCTGGCTACGCCACTGTAACGTGTAATCAATACGCTACATTTTGTATGTTCAATTTGTATACTAAAAACTGTTATTAATCCACAGATTTAGATGAAGACAAGATAAAAATCCGAATCAAGAATGAAAAGGTGTCTAAGTATATAAATCTTAAGGGTAATGCATATTTGAATTAAACAGAGGCGGGTTAATTTATATTGTGCTAGGAATTACGCTATTATTCAAAATTGCAGCTAAGGTGCCTGTTTTATGAAAAATATCACGGAAGATGTATTTTAGATATCAGTAGTATTCTCAGAAATTTATTATCCGAAACGGATAACATCTGGCCACTCAGACAAACAATCGCAGACATAGGTTAAGCTTGTTTATTTAACAGTTAGATTTGTTGACTTACCGATCCGTATTTCAATCTCCGGGAACACGTTCTTTTCACTTTGTATTTGCGTGCAGTGTAATATAAGTTGATACTTTTGTTCAAAAATGTACTTTTAATGGCCATTTTATGCCTTTTATTTTCAAATTATGTTTTGTTTTGATGACAGTGTGAAAAGTCAAGAAACGTCAACCCCGACTTTTAATTAAAAAATGTTGGTTAATCACTTATGGCAAATCACAAGGTTGATGATGTCAACGGACCATGATCGTGGAAGGCTATCAATATCAGGTGTATATCGCATAGAAAATAAATATTGCTAATATTTCGCACTGATATGATGATGACTATTCTGGCGAATCTGGTAGATATTTCTCAGTTTTTCCCGATAATAAAACTATTCATTTCTATCAATTTTACAAACGGGGTCCTTTGAATGCACATAAAACTATAAAAGTATTTATTTGGCGTACATACTGTAAAACTTAATATTTAATACTAACCAATGCATCAGTTAATATTTTCAGAATACAAATTTTCCATTTTTATTTCTCTGATAGATAAAGTCCCATTTTGAATCTGTTCGTGTATTAAAGAGTATGCTTTTATAATGCCGTGGTCACATTTGCTCAGATTTTCAGCACCGGCGCCCAGCCGATGAGAATTTTGTTCAAAATTGTATTCAATTCTGAACAAAATACTCAATCGGTCGGGCGCCGTAATGAAAATCGGAGCAAATGTTACCAAGTCATAACTGATGAAAAATCAAATGAGAACATGAACATGGATAATAGGGGCACTATTACGCTGCGTGCAGAGTCTAATTATAAACTACGAGAAGACGAAACTCTCATTAGAGAAGTGAAGTCGAACAAATGCAAAGGGTAGGGTACTATAGAAGGGGATCATATAAAAGCACGATCTATTTCACAACGCCTTTAACTTTTGTTCTTCAACTGTTGCCCTTTGTGCATTTCAAAAATAAAATATCTTAATCTGATTTGTTCCACCTTTCTTTTCGCTCAGTTCTGCAATATTATGTTGTTTAGGATTATGTCATTTGCGAAATAGCTGTAAGACATTATGTGAATGAATATGGGAGTTTCCACGAAAAAATGAGAATCTAACATTTAATGATAACAAAAGGATTAATTGCTTAGTTCTCTTTGTTTTAGTCTTTGTTTTCTTAAATGCGGAAGTGTACCAACATCACCTAGATTACATAAGAGATCATCTAACAGTCTAAAATTGCTTTTAATTGCAAGTTAATGCATTCCGACCTAAATTTGTATACCTGTAATTGGGGGGGGGGCGATGTTACATCACATAACAACGTTCATATAGAAATATACAATAAGCATGTCCGTATAAAAGCTAAAATTATAAAAACTCATTTCAAAGTCATTCTGTTCATGGAAGCGTCAAGTTATGAAAAACAATGCTAAACACTCAAACAAATCGACTTGATTACCTTTGAAAACTTCTTGAGAGGAAATGGACAAATGTATTTTTCTAACTCATTAGAACGTCTGTCTGATTGAAATACTATTTTTAAATACAAACATAAATGATTTAATCTTAGTCAGAAGTCTGAACATTGTCCAACAAAATAATAAGAATCTAACATCTAATGATTACAAAAGGATTAATTGCTATAGTCTTTGTCTTAGTCTTTGTTTTTCTAACGGCGGAAGTGTACCAACATCACCTTGATTACAGAAGAGATCATCTAACAGTCTAAAATTGCTTTTAATTCCCGGGTTTTAATTACATTTTATGTATAGACTTTTTTGCCTCTATTCTCATTTTTAAACTTGTTTCTGTTTGTTTATTTAACAATTGTGATAAATTATTCAGTTAGTGTCGAAATCAAAACAATTTTCTACATTATAGTCCCCTCCTCTTGCACTGACTAAATATTAAAATAAGCTAGTCTGATTGCGAATTTACAAATCCTGTAAAAGTAGCTTCAAACCGCCTTTTGATCAAAGAAAACAATAAGTTAATTCATCTGATTGCGAAAATACGAATCAATCTGATTATCTGATCTCCATGCTATTTGATTCGTGCATTATCAGGTGCCTAATTAGTCTTTTGATCTCTAAAGTTTTACGACTGAACGTTTCAATGAACTCGTGAGAAGCAAACGCAATCATCATATAAACATTTTTCTAGTAAATCTAAAATAGAGTAAAACCCAGGGAAAAAGATCGCGTGTTCATAGAAATTAGGCATATTTCAATTTTGAAATAACAAAAGTCAGTCTCGGAAGAATTTTCCAAGCATTCCCTGCTTCGATGCGTTTTTATTGCAAGGGCCGTTTAGCGCCGATATGAATTCATTATAGGGCATTAGGGTTGTGCTTTATTTGTTTTATTTATATAAATGTTATAAAATGTGTACGACACTTTAATGAATTATTTTTAGGGTATCAATGCATATTTGACTTTTCCCTCTAAACGTTTAAAATTCATCTTTTCTTAGTTTGCTTCAATAAAATTAACATTGGATCCCAGACAGTTATCAAATTCTCAGACATTTGATTAATATAGATATTTGTACTTCCTTTGACCAGTGGTGCTGGAGTGACTGAGATTCGAATCTAATCTGTTTCATTTTTATGTAAATTGAGAGGAATCAAGTTTTATTTTCAGCGTTTTAACAATCTTAACCTGCGGTTAGGTACCATATCTTGATTACGGTAAAGACAGGCCATCTCATTCTGGTATGCCAGAGCCACTCTTATCTGCCGATTGTGGAAGGATAAAGACAAAGGGGTCGCGGCTATCGCGATTAGGCCATCTTATTTCTAGGAATTATTTCTGCCTCTCATTCCTTAAACCGGCTTCGTTAAACAGTGCCAAAATATATAAGTCGGAGCCAAAAACAAGACTATTTTTATATTTAAATCCCCTCACCTTGTCAATGTCTATGCCTGCATCTGGTTTTCCCACCTTTGGGAGGGAGCCAATATACACATAGATTACTTACTGGCCATGGACAGGGGGGGGGCACAGAAACGAACATTCTGGGGTCATAAGGGATACTTGGGGAAGGAGAGAGGTGGTGGTGAATAGTGAAGTCCGGGAGTGAAGTTAGTGGGTACTGAAATCTTTCTTTTGATATTTAGTGCTTGAATGGAGACTTGTTTCCACTCCCCGCATTCTAGTAGAATTTAAATATTTGATCCAAAGGAGTTATTTTAAATCAAACTTGCATTCCGATTAATTAACACTCCAATGATTGTACCGCTTCACTATTGTCTAAGATAATTATAATGAATTCACGGGACACTATAGTCTTCCTTTTAAACTTTAGTGGTTGGATGGAGACTTGTTTCCCCACCCCGTACACTAGTAAATTTGTAAATTTTAAATATTTGATTTAGGGAGGTATTTGCAATCCAACTCTGATGATGCAAGACTAGTCAGCCAAGACTAAATTATGAACTTATTATCATTTAAACTATTGAGTTCATTAAATTATAATTCCATAGATATCATATTTAATCCTGTCAACACAATAATGGTATTAATTGGCATGATATGTAGTCAGAGACGGTTTAAAAAGTTGTTTAGTATAGATAGTATTAGGAAAAATCCTAACTCAAAGTTTTTGTTCTCTCGCAATCCAGAGCAAACCACTCGCCGGGCAAGCATTCTTTAAAAACGTAAAGTTTTCACCATGTTGAGCAGTTTTGAAAATTGTCCAATTTGAACCATCGCCTTGTATATTTGTGTAACTGCCCCCCCCCCCTTGACACTCGAGTGTAAGAATCCTTTCCACACTGTCAATGGTTTTACAAAATAGTTCATGTCAGGAAGGGGAGGGGTGAGTGTGGAGAACAATCACTGACTGCGATTTGTATGATTGAACATTATACACTTATCATAGATTCGTAAAGAATAGTTTTAAAATAAACAGCTTGTTTTATGTTATGATTGGAGTGATGTATGCATAGAAGAATGACACTGGTTTTGAAATATCTTAATCATCCCATTGCATGAAGACATCCGTCCCTCTGTCCATTCTAAACTCATACTAGTGGACTGATTTGATTTAAAGGAGAAGTCTCGGTGTAGAACGTGTACACACTAATGGGAACGAATTTTACTCATTTCTATTTAGGATTCGTTCGTATACTAGCGGGGCTTTAGAGCATTTACAAACGCACGAATTGTATTGTTTTAAGGCAACTTTTATGACATATAATGTATTTAAAGCTGATTAATTTTAGATTATACTCGGTTCAATTTTACAAATAATGAATAGTATTACAGTATATCGAAAAATATACAATGATTTACATTAAATTGCTCAGACTGCAAACAATGTACATGGTTGGCGAATTTGCATGCGCGTTCTTGATAATAAGAATTAAAGGTTGAACTTAAAAATCAAACATTTTCTTTTTTAAACATAATAAATCTTTAAATCAAGAAAATAAAAATAAGATTGATGATTGAGCTTTTCATAGTCAACTGCGACTGCGTCGACGCATGTTTATTTACTTAGCTAATTAGATATGTAAAATTGTTAATCGCCGCAACGGATAATACGTACATGTAAGCTGTTCGGATAAGACATTTCTATATGATTAATAACAAATCCCAGGCAGAATGTTATTCAACAGTAACTGATCTTATTAGTTATTATTCAATTTGGATAACAAATCTATTATCTCGTCGTATTGATGTTTATTATATAGTGTTTCTCGTTGTGACCGTACGATACCTTTTTATGTGAATTTTCCATGAATTATTACACGAAACAAATCATAATGTCGCTGTGCTGAAAATCACAGCGACATCGAGAATTATCGTCAGTATTCCTACATTTAACTTTGTCATTTTTATAGACAAAAAATTAGAAAGAACAATAAAATGTATCTTATATAGAGCAAAAACTGACTTTGTGTTTATGCAAAGTTGAGACTGCAGTTTTTAAAGGGGCGACTCGCAAAAATCAGTTTACCCCTCTAGGTTTCTGATCGAATCTCTAAAGTAATACTCCAATACGCGATAAAGTTTAGTTTAGTTCAGTTTAGTTACCTCCCGTTTGAAGAGCTCTCATGTAGGGTACAACTTCGTCTACACCCGGGTTCTCTCCCATTGGATTACATATGGGTGCGATTTTCAATAATGGAAGATCGGAAGCAGGAAAACTGTCATTTTGTCAAGATTCACGCTAGTTTTATCAGAATTTGTTGAAATTTTTTTCAAGTACGCCTAATCGTCCGCCATTTCGATACTGTATACGTATGCTCTGATGTAATCATCGACCAATGGAATTAGCTGATCGTGACCTTTGACTTTGCAATATCCGGTCGTTTTGTTCCGAGTAATCGATTCATTCGGCGGGCCAATGAAAACTTGTCCCTTCCAAAGCGATGCATCATGTGAGCTATTTATGTAAATTACCACCTGAACTCTTATTGCGAATTGGAATATTGAGAGCTATCCAACGGCACAAGGCCTAATTCTATTGGAACATACAGTATTGATCATTGAGTAGCATATTATACAAACCAGCCATTGTCAATACCAATCAATGCAAAAATACACGTCGACTTAAAAATATAACATGCAAAATGTCAATAAATGTATACAGCATCACATAAGTACATGTAACCATTGATCACATGCAGCTTATAATCCAATAAAAACGCAGGAAATGCACCACGTGATTCGATTCGATAATTAGCGAATAAAAGAGAATCGTTTGATGAGCTAACTCCCCTACGGCAAATCATTCATATATAGATCGAGAATAACAATGCGATATAATAGCCATGGTCCCAATGAGAAGTGCATAACTGCAGTGATTAATAGAGCAGCAGTACACTGTGTAACAGCAGAGGCTCAATATTAAGAACTACTACATATTAGGGAGATCGATAAAGGGAGTAGACTTCCGTTGCTTTGGATTGAATCGCTGCTATGTTATATAGAGACTAGAATGTAAATCGAGGACAACTCATATTCCTTATGGAGGGAAGTGTAGAGGCATATAAGCGGATATCTGATCATTGACCGTAAGTAGCCAGAGCACATTAAAAATGTGCCAATATGTCATGGGTCTCCGAGTGTTACACTTAATTTAAGAGTATATCATTGAATATATAACCTAATCGTATCCCACCTATCCGACGAATTTATTACAATTTATCATGATTACTGACGAATATATTAATTTATAGTCTAAAAGATAAAATAATTATTGGCTTTTTAAGCGCAAGTCTTTTTAGATTGGTTTATATTGGCTTTTATTACCTTTATATGTGGTAAATAATTTGGCAGTGGCTATATTATACTTAGCTTTAATTAAACACGAATAACATTGTGTTTTGAGCTTTCCAACAATTGGTTAATGGGCTCAAATCAATTAGTGCTCATATACAATGCTCGCTATATGGTGATTTTGTATAACCTGAGGTTAAAAGTATGTAATAAAGTATTAAGTAACAAGTATTCCCAAACGCTGCACTTTTTAATGTTAATATGCTATTATTCAAGGCATTAACATGACAAAATGTGACCACCTTGAAAGTTATTGGAATTGTTACAGACGCCGAACGCAAATGGTTACAGATGCTGACCACAGAACACTGTCTGCAAAAAAAGTTTGATATTATAACAATATGAAACCACACTTTTGGTGGTGACATTACAATAATAATGTGAGTTTTGGAGGAAATCCTTTTTTGGATAATTGATTTCAGTAAAGGTAAAGGGATCGATTTTTTTTCTTATTGCAACGACTTTTAGGATAAGCCAAAGAGGGGGAGAAACCCCAGGGTTCAAAGATGACATACGCTTATAATGTAAATCTGTATTGAGATGACATCGTCGGTGATTGATTTAGCGAGTCGATCGTTAATTGGTTTAAACTAGGTCAATTTGAAAACTTTGAAAGCCAAGATGGAGGGTAAGTACTTCCGGGAAAGGAGGTGCGCGAAAGAGGAAATCGCATGTCATTAATCGAATCATGGGGTTTTCCCTCCTCTTGATAAATATAAGCCACTCGAAACATAACCTTGAATCTACAATATAATCCCTCTCTAACATAAGGAAATTAATATTCTGTCTAGACATGCCTAAAATGGCATCGGGGTACATAATACACCCTATGCAGACAGAGCCTGTGGGAAATATCGGGTGCGGCGCAAATGAGCGGAGGGTGCGGAGCTAACGGTCATTTTTGAATTTAAAATTGGAATATTTCTGAAACTAAGCCGTTTTGGGACTTCAAATATACCAAGATATGTGTATTTGACACCAAATATCAATAAAATTGTGAAAATAGTATTGCAATTCATTTTATAGCGACGCAGTATGCCTTAAACATTTCCCAGACCTATATATTTTGAGACTTTCCTTTTAATACTGCGTCCCCAGCATTCATAAAAAATGGTGTTCAAGATACACTACCCATGCAAATTATTTTTGCATCTTGGAAACCAGGCAGTATCTGTGTGATTTTATAAAAATTCGGAATTTTTTTCAGATATGAGCCCCCTCTAAATATTGGGTGCGGAGCTACGTTTATGGAGCTGCTCCGCACCCAATTTTTAGAGGGGGCTCATATATGAAAATTTCCGAGTTTTTTTTTAAATTCACACAGATACTGCCTGGCTTCCAAGATGCAAAAATAACTTGTATAGATAGTGCACCTTGAACACCATTTTTTATGAATGCTGGGGACGTAGTATTAAAAGGATAGTCTCAAAATATATAGGTCTGGGGAATGTTTAAGGCATACTGCGTCGCTATAAAATGAATTGCAATACTATTTTCACAATTTTATTGATATTTGGTGTCAAATACACATATCTTGGTATATTTGAAGTCCCAAAACGGCTTAGTTTCAAAAATATCCCAAATTTAAATTCAAAAATAACCGTTAGCTCCGCACCCTCCGCTCATTTGCTCCGCACCCAATATTTCCCACAGGCTCTGTCTGCATAGGGTGTAATACAGCTATGTCAACGTTAATACGAGGGGCCTAAATTATATTCTAAAACTATGTCGTATTTAAGAGTTTGGTTGATTGAGGCCCGGATTGAGATTTATGACGTCATTACATAATTTGAATTTAAAGCATGGTCATTAATGGTCATTGTGTAAACCAAATTAGAGAGAGGGAGTCTCCCTAAGACTGCTGCATATTCACTCGTTAATTGAGGTCACCTTGCTCGCCAATGATTGACGTACAAAAACTGAATACAAATGTGTTAATAGTTTGTGAATAGAATGACAATAGAGGGCAATTACCTATTAAACAATGGTGTACTGTTGAATGTCTGCAAGTGTTAACATTATATCATGAACCGGGAGAGGGTTGACGAAAAAAATGAGAACCGAGGAGCGTTTATTGATTTGGGCAAATTGTTGCATTGCCAATATGCCTAATATATACATGTACACTCCCCTCCATACGTTTAGCAACCTTAGTTCCCCAATTAAAAGACTCTTTACGTTTGAATTCTTATTTACTTTACTTGCGATGAAATAACTTATAATATTGATGGAAACGTAACTTGACTTTATTTCAAATACCTCCAATTTTTTTCCTCAATAACAATTGGTCAAATATTGATCGATGATAAGTTTGATGAATATTTGAAAATCGTCATTCTCATGTAATCCAATGGGAATTGGTGGGTTTTGGGCAAATCAGATATCAGGATATCTATTCAGTAAAAGATTCAGCAAAAATATGTTTAAATAGAAAAATTAAATTGTCTAACTTTTTTGTACACTGAGTGTTTAGTTTACTTAATGAATACTAAAGTTACAGAAACTCATTTTTCGCCTCCTGTGTTAACGTTATTTCAATGGTAGAGTTTTTTGAAAAACAAGTTTGACTTTAAAGACCTATCACAAGACAAAATCGTGTTTAATAACTAGCAATACCAATGGTACACCCATCTTACCCGGTGCTTAGTAGTCGCAATCCTTGATTATTGATACACTTATTTGGAAGGTTATTTGAGCTTACCCTTTGGTATTGATACACTTATCTGTGGTTTTTAGGCCCGAATACTGAGGTTTATTTTTTTAATTATTGAGTCTTATTTTATTTCATTAATATGTAGTTGACTTTGTAACTACGGGCGTGATATGATAGGTCTATTACATAATATGTATATATAAATATCGCGATGATTAATGAATCTAGAAGAAGACTAATCATTAAAACAAACTTAGACGACATTTAATATTTAAAGAAAAATATTTGATAGATAAATTATAGTCTCCTAGTAAAAAAAATTAAGGGAAACGGGTTTCGTGATTTAACAGAGGACAGCAAGGTGTTTACGATTCCGGGTTTACGATATTTATTTAGTTTGTAGATTAAAGATTCTTATTTAAAGACAACGTCGACTTTAGGAATTATTTAAGACATCAGTATTCTCAGAAATTGATTATCCGAAACGGATACCAAGTTCTGACCAGCAGACAAACAATTGCAGACATGGGCTTAGTTTGTTTATTTAACGGTTAGATTTGTTAATGACTTACTGATCCGTATTGTAATCTCTCGGAAGACGTTATTTTTATTTATTCTATACTTTGTATTTGCGTGCATTGTAGTAAAGTTGATACTTTTATGAACAAGAATGTCCTTTTAATGTTCATTTTGTATGCCTTTTATTTCCACACTATGTTTTGATTTTGCCTCGATGTTATTGTGTCATAGTGTTTTTGCTTTAAAAAGTCGAGAAATGTAAACTTTTTAATCAAGGAATGTTGGTTAATCTCTTGTGGTAAATCACATTGTTGATGATGTCAACGGACCATGAGATAACACATTCTCCGGGGAAAGATATCAATATCAGATGTATATCAGATAGAAAAATAAATATTATAGCAGATGCTAATTGTTTGCTCTGAAATAATGTGACTAATGACTATTCCAGCGAATCAGGTAGATACATGTATTTCTCCGGATTCCCGTAATGAAAGTATTTATTTTTCGTTTCTATTTATTTGACAAGTAGGGTCGTTGATAAACACATTAACTGTAAAAGTATTTATTGGAAGTACTTGTTTTAACAGTCTTTTCGCTTCTCTTTTTGTCTCTCAAATAGCATAGGCGTAGCCAGGGGGAGGGGTGCGGTGCCCCAGGTGCGGTGCATAACCAATAAAATAGAACCATGAAATAGAAGAAGAGGCAGAAGCTTCTAGCTCAATTTTGAAGGAAGTTGCATCATTTGGCTTGCTTTTGCCACGATCGCATCCCCCTCCCCCCGACTGAAAACCGATATTGTTTTTTTTGCCGATCGCACCCCCACACTGAAAGTTGGCTACGCCCCTGAACATGGATAATATAGGGGCACTATTACGCTGCGTGCAGAGTCTAGTTATAAACTACAAGAAGACGAAACTCTCTTTTAAGAAGTGAAGTCGAACGAATGCAAAGGGTAGGGGACTATAGAAGGGGATCATATAAAAGCACAATCTATTTCACAATGCCTTTAACTTTTTTTCTTCAACTGTTGCCCTTTGTGCATTTAAAAAATAAAATATCTTAATCTGATTTGTTCCACCTTTCTTGACGCTCAGTTCTGTTATATTATGTCCACATGTTGTTAATATGATTATGTCATTTGCGAAATAGCTGTAAGACATTATGAGAATGAATATGGGAGTTTCCACGATAATGTTGTTCACATGATTTTATACACATACCTGCATAACAATCGGAGACAGAAGCGGGGACAGAAGTCTTAATATTGTCCAATAAAAAAATAAGAATCTAACATTTAACAAAAGGATTAATTGCTTAGTTCTCTTTGTCTTAGTCTTTGTTTTCTTAAATGAGAAGTGTACCAACATCACCTAGATTACATAAGAGATCATCTAACAGTCTAAAATTGTTTTAATTGCAAGTTTAAGCATTCCGACCAAAATTTGTATACCTGTAATTTGGGGGGGGGGGCGATGTTACATCACATAATTACAACGTTCATATAGAAATATACAATAAGCATGTCCGTAAAGCTAAAATTATAAAAACTCATTTCAAAGTCATTCTGTTCATGGAAGCGTCAAGTTATGAAAAACAATGCTAAACTTTCAAACAAATCGACTTGATTACCTTTGAAAACTTCTTGAGAGGAAATGGACAAATGTATTTTTCTAACTCATTAGAACGTCTGTCTGATTGAAATACTATTTTTTAAATACAAACATAAATGAATTAATCTTGGTCAGAAGTCTGAACATTGTCCAACAAAATAATAAGAATCCAACATTTAATGATTACAAAAGGATTAATTGATATATAGTCTTTGTCTTAGTCTTTGTTTTTCTAACGGCGGAAGTGTACCAACATCACCTTGATTACAGAAGAGATCATCCAACAGTCTTAAATTGCTTTTAATTCCCGGGTTTTAATAACATTTTATGAATAGAGTTTTTTGCCTCTATTCTCATTTTTAAACCTGTCTCTGTTTGCGTATTTAACAATTGTGATAAATTATTCAGTTAGTGTTCTACATTATAACCCCCTCCTCTTGCACTGACTAAATATTAAAATAAGCCAGTCTGATTGCGAATTTACAAATCCTGTAAAAGTAGCTTCAAGCCGCCTTTTAATCAGAGAAAACAATAAGTTAATTCATCTGATTGCGAAAATACGAATCAATCTGATTAGCTGATCTCCATGCTATTTGATTCGTGCATTATCTACAAGTCAGTCGGGCAAGGGTGAAATTATTTCATTTGAAAACAGAAATAAATATCAGAACCCCTCTAGCATAACTATTCTGAAGAAATTCATACAAAAATGCACGCACCCCTCTCCTCCTCCTCCGTGTTTGCCCACACACGACCGTATTTGACAATTTTTCAAAGGAAAAAGCGTTTTCCCCGGGAATATAGGTGTAGCAGTTGCCTGAAGTCGCACAGCTTGGGAGTCAGGGTATCCTGATCCATGCCTCAACGCCTGACGGGTCTGATATTTAGAGGGGGCGCAAAAATTATTAGGGGGCGGGGTAAATGTGAAAGTTGCCAAAATATCCATAGGCGTAGCCAGGAGGGGGGGGGGGGGTTGCGATGGATGCGATCGCAACCCCATAACAATAAAAATAAAACCCTGAGAAAGAAGAAGAAAGGAGTTTTAAAATGCTGTTAAGGCCACAATCGTACCCTCCTGACTGACTGCAGTTGCCTGAAGTCGCACAGCTTGGGAGTCAGGGTATCCTGATCCATGCCTCAACGCCTGACGGGTCTGATATTTAGAGGGGGCGCAAAAATTATTAGGGGGCGGGGTAAATGTGAAAGTTGCCAAAATATCCATAGGCGTAGCCAGGAGGGGGGGGGGGGGTTGCGATGGATGCGATCGCAACCCCATAACAATAAAAATAAAACCCTGAGAAAGAAGAAGAAAGGAGTTTTAAAATGCTGTTAAGGCCACAATCGTACCCTCCTGACTGAAAACCGAAATCTTTTTGGTGATCGCAATCCTTCCCCCCTGACTGAAAGCTGGCTACGCCTTTGATATCTGTTTTTGGTCATCAATAAAACTATATTCATATGGTGAGGATTTATGGGTTTTGATAACAATAGGCTTCATATATGCTTTAATGTTGTATTTATCATGATGCTTTTATGTAGGCTATTAATTACAGTCTGTTCTTTTTGCAATATAAAACTGGTATGTTCATGCAAATTTCGATTGGACTAATATAAAGGGGTATTGTTTCATTATGTGGACTTGAGAAAGTCCGACATACTCATTGCTTCCAACCCAAAACTTAAAATAGGAAGTTATCAAGATCCCAAAGAACACGATCGCTACTTAAACAATACGTTTGTAAAATCCCGGCGGTCGAAATGCAATCAAACTTTCGCAATCAGGTGCCTAATTTGTCTTTTGATCTCTGAAGTTTTACGACTGAACTTTTCAATGAACTCGTGAGAAGCAAACGCAATTATCACAACATCATATAAACATTTTTCTGGTAAATCTAAAATAGAGTAAAACCCAGGGAAAAAGATCGCGTGCTTATTTGACTATTTCATAGGAATTTGGCATATTTCAATTTTGAAATAACAAAAGTCAGTCCCGGAAGAATTTACCAAGCATTCCCTGCTTCGATGCGTTTTTATTGCAAGGGCCGTTTGCGCCGATTTGAATTCATTAGGGCATTAGGGTTGTGCTTTATTTGTTTTATTTATATCAATGCTATGAAATGCGTACGACACTTTAATGAATTATTTTTAGGGTTACAATGCATATTTGACTTTTCCCTCTAAAAGTTTAAAATTCATCTTTATACTTTTCTTAGTTTGATTCAATAAAATTAACATTGGATTCCAGACAGTTATCAAATTCTCAGACATTTGATTAATATAGATATTTGTTTTGTACTTCCTTTGACCAGTGGCTGGTGTGACTGAGATTCGAAACTAATCTGTTTCATTTTTATGTATATTGAAAGGAACAAAGTTTTATTTTAAGCGTTTTAACAATCCTATCGTTTGGCGTGCAGCTCCACTTAATACACAATCAAAGGACAGAATACAGAAATAAGAACATGCCTTTTATTTGTTATTCAAGCTCGAGCAATATCCCCGTTATAAAACCAAAATACGCACCTTGGTCATCGCAGAAATGGTCTTACAACAAACCTATATGTGCCGCTTGTGTCTGTAACTTAATAAATGATAAAAAGTACTGAATATAAAATACGATTCTGAATAAAAACTTTAAGAACGTGGTTTGCGTTATTCATTTATTTATTTATAAGAACGCGCTCGTCTTTTGAACTCTATAAATGAGAATGGAAGTGACCATTAGCTTAATTAGTAATAGTAATTGTTGTACATGTATTGCTTTCCTGGGTTCTCTAATAATAAAAAATATACGTTCCAGGCCCGTAGCCAGAATTTTCCAAGGGGGGGGGTTCGTTTTTCTAAAAAATTCTAGGGGGGGTTCACTTTGGCAAATATGGCCAAAAATCACTCAAAAATTAGTCAGAATGGTGAAAAACTGCATGATTTTGAAAGAAATTTTGGCCAGGGGGGGGGGGTCGCCCGAACCACCCGACCCCCCCCCCTGGCTACGGGCCTGCGTTCCCAGATAAAAATGAATAGAGAAGAAGAATCTAGATAACAGTCTAATAAACAATATCAAGTTTAAAATCCGGCAATAAGCTTACACGCCGGCCGTTAAAGTTTTTGAATTTAATAACAAAGTACATGTGACTGTAATTATATCCATGATGTTGTAAACTTTACTACATGTAGGTTTAAACAGAGACGGAGTTATGTTTATGTCTTTTGAACGGTGGCGCTACCTCGATGCATCTGTTAATAAATGATACTATAAGCTTTATTGGATCGTGAATTCACCTTTTCAAATTCAAATCCCCAAAAAATAAAGCACACAATTTAAGCGTGACAAAAAAGAGCAAAACTGAAAACCCGTTAACGTATAGTGCCCGACATTACGTTAATAAATAATTTCCACATGTTGAAATATATCGCTATTTGATTGAGTTCAAGACAGTACTTTTTGGAATTGTTTCACATAATGTAATATTCCTCGGATTTGATGCATACACATGTTTCACAATCAGAGACAAGGGTCTTATGACGGAGTCTTATATTTGGCAAACCAATCAACAGGTAGTATTATATTATCACAAAAGATAAATTACTTATCCCTTTTAAAACTGCGGTTAGGTACCATCTTGATTACAGTAAAGACAGGCCATCTAGGAATTATTTCTGCCTCTCATTCCTTAAACCGGCTTCGTTAAACAGTGCCAAAATATTTAAGTCGGAGCCAAAAACAAGACTATTTTTATATTTAAATCCCCTCACCCTGTCAATGTCTATGCCTGCATCTGGTTTTTCCCACCTTTGGGAGGGAGCTAGTATACACATAGATTACTTACTGGCCATGGACGAGGGGCACAGAAACGAACATTTTGGGGTCATAAGGGATAATTGGGGAAGGGGGAAGGGTGGTGGTGAATAGTGAAGTCCGGGAGTGAAGTTAAGTGGTACTGAAATCTTTCTTTTGATATTTAGTGCTTGAATGGAGACTTGTTTCCACTCCCCGCATTCTAGTAGAATTTAAATATTTGATCCAAAGAGTTATTTTAAATCAAACTTGCATTCCGATTAATTATCACTCCCATGATTGTACCGCTTCACTATTGTCTAAGATAATTATAATGAATTCACGGGACACTATAGTCTTCCTTTTAAACTTTAGTGGTTGGATGGAGACTTGTTTCCCCACCCCGTACACTAGTAAATTTGTAAATTTTAAATATTTGATTTAGGGAGGTATTTGCAATCCAACTCTGATGATGCAAGACTAGTCAGCCAAGACTAAATTATGAACGTATTATCATTTAGACTCCCGGGTTTAGACTATTGAGTTCATTAAATTATAATTCCATAGATATCATATTTAATCCTGTCAACACAATCATGGTATTAATTGGCATGATATGTAATCAGAGACGGTTTAAAAAGTTGTTTAGATTAATGATAGTATTAGGAAAAATCCTAATTCAAAGTTTTTGTTCTCTCGCAATCCAGAGCAAACCACTCGCCGGGCAAGCATTCTTTAAAAACGTGAAGTTTTCACCATGTTGAGCAGTTTTGAAAATTGTCCAATTTGAACCATCGCCTTGTATATTTTTATAACTGCCCCCCCCCCCTTGACACTCGAGTGTAAGAATCCTTTCCACACTGTCAATGGTTTTACAAAATAGTTCATGTCAGGAAGGGGGAGGGGTGAGTGTGGAGAACAATCACTGACTGCGCATTTGTATGATTGAACATCATACACTCAGGCCCGTAGCCAGGGGGGGGGGGGGGGGTTCGGGGGGTTCGGACGAACCCCCCCCCCCCCCTGGCCAAAATTTCTTTCAAAATCATTCAGTTTTTCACCATTCTGACTAATTTTTGAGTGATTTTTGGTCATATTTGCCAAAGTGAACCCCCCTAGAATTTTTTAGAAAAACGAACCCCCCCCCCTTGGAAAATTCTGGCTACGGGCCTGTACACTTATCATGAATTCGTAAAGTTTAGTTTTAAAATAAACTATGAGTTACTTGTAATTATCAGACCAATCTTTTATGGACAATATTATATATCAGACTCTTTTATGGACAATTTTATATATGCAAAGAATTATTAAACGCTTGCTGCATGCAAACATACAACACTTTTTAATTGGAATACTTTACTTAGTTAATTAACACACACAGTACTAGTCATATAACACACGGATAAGACGTAACTGGTCCGAGGATAAGCTCTATCTATCTCAATAGTGTGAACTTTTTATTCCTGAGAATTAGTAGTTAGTCTTGCTTATTACTTATGGATAACACATAACGTATTCTTTCTTAGTAGTGCTTACAAAATAGTGTTTCCCGTTGTGTATAACTTTGTTGAACCTGAAGAAACGCATCGCGTTTTTGTTACATAGTTAGCAAATTCAATTACCTACCTACATGTAGCTTATATTTTTTGCAAGGACTCGGGTGGATAGATATTCTGTCATATTACTTGCGACAAACCTACCATTTCCCATTGGTTAACATGGGAATGTCGATTTTCAAAAATTCGTCAAATGTATCATCAATTTTCGACCTATTGTAATTGGAGAAAAAATTGAAAAAATTGAAGGTATTGGAAATAAAGTCAAATTACGTTTCCATCAATAGTATAGTATTTTCATCGCAGGTTAAAGTAACTTTCTATCATTTCATCTAAAAATTAAAACCCTTGGAAATACTAAATATGGTTTAAGTGCCATATATAAAAATTCATTTTAGAAATATTGTGGATCAAAATGAAAAAACAAAAATAAAGAATAAAAACATGGGATTTGAACCCAGATCTTTTGGAATGAAACTCTGTTTGTGCCCAAAGCTCTAACCACTACACCAAACTGCCAAAGCTTCCCAAAGAAAGAAATTCTTTATCTATATAATCATGAACGAAAAAAGTCTTATTTACATGCTTAAATTTCTTTAAAATGATCAGCATTACTACTAAAAATAACATTTTGCATGTCTGAGTAAGTATTTTGATCTACATTTAGGATAAATGTTGTTTTATTCAGTTTTCATTTTGGGTATGACTTCCTGTCAAAACAGTGTATAAAATGCAGGGCTCAACAAAAATGTTCAATTAGAAAATGATATATATCCTTTGATCAGCTGTTTTTGGCACCTGAACTCATCCTACTAGAAAGGTAAGAGCATTTTCTTGAGACATATGGCTCGAAATCTCACATTTCTCCTTCTAAGTCTTAGAAAGACACTTTAAGTAAATAAAAAATCAAACGTAGAGAGGCTTTAACACGTAGTTCAATGGGGGACCTAAGGTTGCCAAACTTATGGAGGGGAGTGTACGCGCGATGCTTTCCTTCTTCCGATGTTCACGCTAGCTAAATTTAGTCCCGTTTTTTAACCCAGGCTTTATAATATTTAATTGGAACACTTGTATCGATTGGTCGAGGGAATTTTTTCTGAAGATATTCATGAGAACCTACAATTATTCATAAAAATCAATATTGTTGTTATATTCTCCAAGTAAGGTGCTATACTGTAGAGCTATATCGTAAAGTCAAATTGACCCATTCCCCTGCTGATATTCCAAATTGAATATCGTATGAGGAATAAGCTTTTTTTGCTTAACTAAAGCAGTTCGCAGCGTCGAAATTGATATGACTCACAGTATCATTTTACTGTCAATTACATGATTGTAAAATCAGTTGCACCCGACCCATGTCTTAAATAGAATATTTCTATTAGTATACTGCTACTTAAAAAATTCATTTTAGATATCATATATCTATTAACAATATGATGTGTGACAGTTAACATGTCAAGTGTGTCTCAGGCAATCAGCTTAAAGCATTTCGGTGGGTTAATTTATTGATATATACAGGGAAATTATTTCGCCATGCATTTAATTGTTGATATTTGCTCTGACTGAGTAGTGCTTTTCTTAAAAAGAATCTACGGCATATAACCAATGTGTTAATATTCTATGCTATGTTTTCTGATTTTTTCCTAAAACGCCA
Organism: Owenia fusiformis; assembly: GCA_903813345.2. Classification (NCBI taxonomy): domain Eukaryota; kingdom Metazoa; phylum Annelida; class Polychaeta; order Sabellida; family Oweniidae; genus Owenia; species Owenia fusiformis. The sequence goes on from CAIIXF020000004.1 coordinate 11,100,212, forward strand.
GAATCACATGAATGATTTTACACTTATATAATATTTTGATAAAAACCTTATAAATAGTTTTCAAAGGAATATCATTTTAACCAATCCCTATTTAGAATTTTTTAAAACCTAAAATTGTCCATTCATTTCTTTATTCAAATTAATAAATCCAAAGTTTCATATGCAATTTAAAATATTTTTTTGCGGTTCTACTTCATCATTGATCGGGGTCATTTAAATGCTATAAAGAATCCTGTATCATTCTATAATTTGAATTTATTCGTAAAATATTCGTGCATGTACTAACCCATTCTGATAATGCACTCAGGTTCCGCCTTCGTGCATTATGTGTATGAGTTTGTACATTCACTTAAGAATTTAAGCCCTGGAATCAGTGCATTGTTTGCTGAATCATACAACAATTGTGTTGTTTCGAAACCTTTACATGACCGCGCAGCGGGAATGCAAATTTTAGGAAACAACGCCTGAGTGGAATGAAGCAGCTACATTGCATCGAGTCTTGGGTTTAAATTCTTTTAACACATTGCATTTTTTCTACAAAATCATCCAAAAGGAACGAAATCACTAGAAGAACACATTTCAATGATATTTTTTGCAAGAAAAGCCCATTCATCACCATGACAACTCTTTAACTAGTGACCTTGCATGTGTTATTGATATTTTACACACTGTTCATTATGTGAATACTCTGTTCTGATTGGCTGGAATCAGACACACCTTGCCTAGCTATGTGTGAATTTTATATACATGGTTTTATAATTCAAATATGTATGTAGATACAGGATTCTTTATTCCTACAATAATCAATAATTACTTCTCGGTGTTTCTCATATTGAGATAACATAAATTATATCCCCACTCCCCCCCCCCTCAAGACCACGCATCTAAATGAAAGCTTTTATGAATTTATCAATCGATGGATAACAAAATTCCATTTCTCATTATGCGTGTGTTATTTACTTTCGTTGTTTTATTTTCAGACTGACATTATTATCACATTCTGGGAGACTTGCTAATTGTACCTATTACTTTACGTCAAAGTGCAATAACAACTGATTCAACTGTGCTGACCAATGAATTCGTATATGTAACTTATATATAGTTACATAGTGGTCTTGTTATGAATATGGAGGATGAAAAACCAACAGCCGCTGTTCAATATGGTCACGGTCACAGGGGACTTTATCTTGGTCACGTGACAACGAATATAGCCAATGGCGATGGCTGCACCGAAGAACCCGTATGTAAAATGGTTTCCCAGCGAAAACATGACGTCGAACAACATACTTATGTATTTCTAGATGTAAAGCCATTCTGCTTACTTCTGTATCACGTGGACGAATCAAACAAGGTCACAAGTACGGACTTGTTCGATCTTGCTAGGATTTCATACTGCAGTGGCGACCACAAGGAAAATCCACAGGTGTTCGCCTGGGTTTACCGCCACGAGACTGCGGATGGCTTCCTTCTGCAAACTCACGCAGTACTTTGTGATAATCCGAGAAAGGCAAGAGCTCTTGCCTTGAAAATGAACGAATCATTTAAAAAATACTTTCGCGACATCCAGGATGCTTTAAAGTCAAGTAATATGCTAAAAGAAGCAATGCAATCTAATGGAATGGTTAAATCACAACAAACTCGCATATCGTGATAGACTGTTACACATGTTGGAAATCATGTTTTATTAGCTCAATAGATGGCGGCAAATATGCAGTATTTATTAAATTTTCCTTTAAAGGCTTGATTCACATGAATCTAAAATAAATTGTTTGTACCGACTCTTGCTCAGCAATACTTAGTTTGATTTGCCTGTGTAAGATGTTTGATGAAAATAAAACGAAAACACAACAATAATTTTATATTGTTGTTAGTGTACTAGGTTTGACGTTGTTTCTTAGCTTTAAATGGGTCGTTGCATAAATGTTTAGTTTTGTCATTATTTTTATCAGCTTTCATCTTGTGTATACAATATAGAAGATCAAGTGTTTATATATTCATGGTTCCACTATGCACTATAAACTGACTAGCATCCTCGAAAATCCTTACAGTCGATTATACTCAATTAATTTTTAACCTTTTGATTCGTGTCTTAGTTAACATTCATGAATTCACCAGACGACTGTCGGCTGATGGTTCGATTATTTGTTATGGCCTATTAATTTAAATTTAGAAGGTGCCTGCTGATATTCATATTTACACATAGCCAGGCAAGATGTATCCAATTCCAGCCAATCAAAACTCAGAACTCCCTCATTCCCTCGTTCACGTAACTGCATCCAATTATAAACTGCATCCAAATATATAACCGATCAACCTTGACGCTATCCATTAACATATTTATTATTCTATGGCATACAATCGAGTCGCATCCATATGATACGTTCATGTCATTTCTTATATCCGCCTTCTTGAGAAAGTATTACGCTCCAATACATCATATCCATATAGGTATGTTAACAGGAAGCCATCTGTTAAATCATCTTCAATTTCTACGAAAGACATAGCAGCATATATCTTTTTGTCAAATTGCTGTAAACTTCTGGTGTGAGCAATAATACTTTGAAATTACGAACGTATCATATTACAAAACTATGTCACAAACTTTCATTTTCATTAGTTAAAATAAATTTGTGTTTTTCTTTTGAAAATAAAAAATGTTCTAAACATGAACAAATATACATCCGCATTTCTAAGAGATTACCTTACCAGGGCACTGTTTTGGAAGTAGCACGCTTTGAATTGACTACTTTGAAAGATAACTAGTATTCATTCTAAACATATAAGAACGCGGAAGTTTAAAAGCATTATAAAAGCGAGTTTCACTTTATATTCAGCACAAACTCAGCGCACACTGCTAAGTATTTCATATATTTTGAATCACAATGTCTAAGTATGTGTATTTGATTCTGATGTTTTCTTTTGCGGTGTTACCAGGTTAGTGTGTTTGTGTGTTTTTAAATAAAAAAGCATTTTAGTGGAACGAAAATAGAACGAATTCTAGCTAATAACAAATTTATTCTACTCTGTTTGGTAATCCTTAATTGTCTCACGTTTTAGCATGTGTTCTGAAAGAAATATCATTTAAGCTGAATATGTATAATGGTCATATTAGATAGACGCACTAAACAGGTAAAAAGTCAAACAAATATGACTGATAAATTTTGGGGACAATGATAAAGCCAACTGACATGTGTTTCAACCTACAGAAAATACTACCATATATAATATTATAATACATTGTATGTTAAGGATATATCGACGCCAAGCGAGGATACACGGAACATCGGATTTTCCCAAGTAAGTAAACCTAACGATTAACTAAATGTAATATAGAGATACATTAAAATATTTTTAAGCTAAAGTGAAACAACCCGTCCGTTGTTTACAAATGAATTTAAACAGCGAGTAAAATATGGCAAACTACAATTTGAGAAACGTTGTTAAAGTTCGAATTCTACAGTCAAAGTTAAAACTCTCTAAAGCAATAAAAACAGTTTCAAGGACTTACCATTAAAGATGTACATGTGATACATCAACAAATTAACATACACACTATCGACTGGCATATATTTACGTCCATAGTATATTTATCTTTTAGACGTACCTGACACGTGTGAGATAGGATGTACGAGTAAGTGTCAGAGAGCAGGTGTTCGAACACCACAATGCACGCAACAGTGTCAAGTAAATTCCGAGAATACTTGTTTCCCTGCTTGTCATTATTACTGTATAAACCAACGTGGTAAGTATATATTCCTTCAAAATACAGTAAACATTCTTCGGATGTAGAAGTGAGGTTGTAAATTGATCAACAGTATTCAGTTTAGTCTGATCCTTTGGGGGTAAGCATTAAGACTTTTTCCATCAGCGACAGTAACAGCATACAACCAAATAGGCACTCGATAGTGTGCAGTGCCATCTGTCTGAACCCTTAATCAATCAATTGAATTTGTATATACAGGTTCAAGGGCCTATAAGACGTGCATCGACAGTTGTTCAACTAAGAAATCTGAGGGCAATATCTATGGGTGGTGTTATAGTGGATGCATTATCAGAAATGGACCTCGGAGTTACACCAGCTGTTTGAACCAATGTAAAGTTGAACCGGTAAGCTAAACAAAGGCCCCAGTGTGTTTAAAAAATTTAGACCAAAGAGCAGGTATTATATCAATCAAAGAATTGGAGGTCTATATTACCATTCGAATATGTAAACAAGTTTTTGCGAAATCGTAACTTCATTTCCCACTTCCGGTTTAGCACTGAACGAAACACTTAGAACAGATCAGATATTGCATCGACAAATTAATACCGTGTGAAATATTGAAGTTGTTCACAATTTCAAGTTTGTATAAAGGGAGAATATTCATGTTCGAATGTTATGCGGGAACTCGATACCGTGACTGAGTTATGGTCAAATTGCATATCTCTCATCTAAATGTAGATTCATATAAACATTTGTCATGTTTGTTGATGTACTAATGATTGCGAATTAATGAGTTTTAAATGTGTTTTTGATATCTATATCAGTCCAAAACAATGACAGCTCATTTTAACATGTTTGCAGACAAAGGGCGTATTTGAAGTATGCTACCACAATTGCATATCGAGAAATGGCGAGAGATATTATAGCACCTGCCTGCCTAAATGTTACATCAATAGCCAGACTGATATGGTTTATGGCCCATGCTACGCGGACTGTACGATACGGAATCCCCGGGGATATGAATCTTGCAAACATGAGTGCACTATGAGAAAGGTTTGTATAGTCCATTCAATAAAGGATAAACAATGAGCCCTGAATCTTTTGTGAAATAATAGCCAAGGGCCATCAAGGCAAATTATTTATCTTACTGTTACATTTTTGAGAGACTAACGGTGTAACTTCAATCAATCAAATAAACACACTTATTTTGCGAAAGACAAAATTCTCTCTGCCAGATCAACATACTGTATATTTTTTCTTACATTTCTTGTCCAGATATGAGTAAAGTAACACTTTTAATATTTTGTTAATAATAGGCAGAGGGCAATGTGTACGGGTGGTGCTACAGCGGTTGTATCATATTATCCTACACTTAGTGTACTAAATGTATAATAACATGAAAAAATAAAATTGATATTTATTGGCAAAATGAATATCCGGAGGATATCGTAACGATATACTCCGGGCGGAGGATATCGTGACGATATACTCCGGAAAACCCAATATGCGGAGGATATTGTGACGATATACTCCGCTTGTTGATTTCCCGCCAAATTGACTCTATTTGGCATGGCATTAATTTTACAATGATATTATACATTCAGTACACTCCTTGTAAGTGTAGGATAATAAGAACATCCTATGATTTTTTTCAGAATATCATTTTAATCTACTCGGTGATATTGATATATGCACTCGTTCGCTTCGCTCTCTCGTGCAGATATCAATATCACCTCGTAGATAAAAATGATATTTCTCAAAATCATAGGATATCCTATAAGTACATGGTTCTCGAAGATACAAAACCTGTTCAAACGAATGTACCGTTAAGCCGGTAAGTGAATGTGGTTGTGTGCTAGTGACCATGCTTAATAGTGGTCAGGGTGCATGAATGGAAATTTTCTGCATTCCTCAATTGAGTCACATGTTATTTTTCAAACAAGAATCACTCTTTCCCCACATTGTCTATATCTTCCAGTTTTGCACAAAGATTGCACTTATGTGCCAAGAAAAGACTTGTGAGAAGGATGTTTTGATAAAAACTAGAAAATTCAGTGAAAAAATCAGAAAATTTTCAGAAATATTTTTCACTGAATTTTCTCATTTTTTATACATTTTACAAAACTAATCTTCTCACAAGGCTTTTCTAGGCACATAACTGCACTCTTTGTGGAAACTTGGAAGATATAGACAATGTGGGGAAGGAGTTATTCTTGTTTGAAAAATAACATGTGACTCAATTGAGGAATGCAGAAAATTTCCCAACATGCACCCTGTCCTTAAAGCATTGTTTAGCGACGTTTAACAAATATCAATAAACAAGGTATTTGATCGATTATATACAAATACAAAATTATATAAAATACAAATGGGAAATGGCAACGAACGCAATTATCATACGTCACAAAAATAGAACAACCAAATGAATACGTCACCAAATGATACTGCGATACTAAATACTGTCACAATATTCCAACCTCATTTTGCCGACCGCTATTTCATGTTTGTTCCAGGAAAAGGACGTATTTGAATCATGTTACCACGACTGTATCTCAAAACTCGGCGAGAGACAATACGGCACCTGCCTGCGGAAATGTTCCTTCACCGACCAGACTGAATCGGTGTATGGTCCTTGTTACGGGAAATGTATGATACGGAATCCTGGAGGATACACATTTTGTAAAGATACATGTACTCTTAGAAAGGTGAGTTTCGACAGGGACCATACTTACGATGGGCTAATTCAATCTGGGATGCCATATTTTAAATATTCTGAACCTGCAATTACGTTACAGTAAAATTAGATAAACAAATTAAAAACAATTTCAACAAAACGTGCAAAATGTGATATCTCATTAATCTACCATTATCAATACCTGATATGCATGGGTTATTCAAATATCTGCTGGATTTTGACAAATGATTCTTTCTTATTTAATACTACTAATCTATGTTTTAGCCGACGGCGATTTTCAATCCATGTTACTCGAAATGTATGTCATTGGCTAAATCATGGTCAACAAGTGCGTATCAGCAGTGTTTGCGAGAATGTGATTTTGATTCTACAGACGCTAGCATTTATGGTCCGTGTTATAGGCCTTGTACCTTAGCCTCATCATGGGATACCAGGAGATATATTGGTTGCGTAAATGAATGCAGAGTCACGCCGGTAAGAAGGAATTTCGTATAGTATTATATCATGTAATTTTAACGTATTGTATTTTATTGTGTTGAACTACATTGTATTGTTGGATTGGATTATGTTGTATACGATTTATTTTATTGTATTGTGTTGTGTTGTTTCTTATTGCATTGGATTGTATTGTATAGATTGTATCGTTATAAACTATATTGCATTACATGAATATTGATGTATGATATCCTATTGCATTGAACATGTATCTTCTCACACGTTTTGCTGCACTTTCTCAACATTATATCTTGACGTATTTTCATCATTTCACGTTTCAGTCATCATGTGGTCAGAGTAGTGGACAATGTGCCATATATGGATTATGTTACAGTAAATGTATGAGATACAATAGAAACAGAGGCTCCTCGAACTGGATTCATTGTCTATCAAATTGTGCTTATCAAGATGTATGTATACACATTTTATGTTAACGCCCTAAAATTCTACTATGTACTCACGATTAGAACACATACACGCATATGTATTTTATACATTAATTCGGTACATATTGCAATGGTCTCTTTTTGACGGGAGGGGGTCTCTTTTCAACTTGCTTCAAATCGACCATTTGTTTTTCAAAATCATCTTCTTGTTATCAAAAGTTCAAATCTGACTTTAGATTTGAGATTTGACCTTCTCAAGGTCAAAAAGGGTCAAAAAGGTAATTTTTCAACTTGCTTCAAATTCACCAATTTTTTTCAAAATCATCTACAAGTACTTTAAAGTTCAAATCAGACAACAGATTTGACCTACAATGATATTCTCAAGGTCGAAAAAGATTTGAAATTCAATGAATTTCTCAAGGTCACAAAGGTCTATTTTCATATTGCTTCAGATTGACCAATTCATCTTTTCAAAATCATCTACAAGTTCACAGAAATTCAAATCTGACTTAAGATTGAACTCATAGTATTGTGAGCAACTAGGTGGTGACATTATGTCATGTTAATGCCTTGTTTAAAATGTTCGGTATAGTGGAAGAACGACATGAGCTATGTTACTTTATATATTCACATATTAGAGTGGAACACAGATTTCAGATTTGTTATGATTTTCACTTTTGTTTCAGAGTTTACGACCCAACGAACAAGGTTTCAATAGATGTATTCGATCACGCGGGGAAGCCTCGTATTCATATTGCCTTAAACAGAATACATCGGCCTAAGAGGAGGAGCAGGGTGTGGCGTGTACACACGGATATGAAAACTCGGCTCAATGCATCGTGGACGATTTTAAGTTTTGTATCATACATTCAATGATACTATTTATATTTCTACATATAACGAGGATCATCAATTTCATGGAATCTAAAAATATCCAATCTGGACCGAAAACAATTCAAAAGGTATTATTATAATACTGTGGTCTGACTGACTGCAATGTGATATCGTGCCTAGTTATGTTAGAACGTAGAACTAAATGACAACGCCGGCCGATGGATTGGAGCATATGTGACCAAGGCATTACACAGCAGTAATTATTCATCTCTTTTCTGATTTTTTCACATTACAAACGAACATGTGTTAGCATATTAGATATGAGGAAAATAAGGTACACAATAAAATGATGACAAGTTTCATACATATGGTATTGTTTTAAATGATACGATTAAAAAAATAAATAGGAGACCGGACGTCCAAAAGTAATATTCTAAAGATAACGAAGTTCTAGGATACATGAACTGTCGTTATTTTAACTTTTTTATTCTGGTAGGGAGTCACGTGGGATTTGCTACTCCGATGACTTGCCGTTTACATGTTCTAGTTATCAAATTGTCTGAATAATCGTTACATGTGCAGGTGGACATTACAAAATGTGAATTGGCATCTGCAGGATGAAGGCCTTGGGACTTTCGTTAGTGCCGTAGGCATTACGATAACATCGTATTTCTCCAATGCTTTCTCATATGCAGATTTCAGTGCAATTATCAAGTTCTGCGCCTTGTCGTTTTGCTTGGCTTGGTACTTACGTTTAGTATATTCACTGCATAGGCATATGTACTGGCAGATCGAATGGCCTCGCCTTGACGTGTTCGTTGCATTGAGTTAGGTAGTTTAAATCCTTTTTACCAATACAGGCTTAATTTGTGAAAAGTGAATGAACACAATGGCTTGATAAATCTTAGAAATTAATAAAGATCAACAATCGAATTGTTAACAGAAATGCTTTGGAACACATAATAGTTGTAAGACTTGTCATATAGTTTTTAGTTTATTTGTCATATAAAATCCCATCATATATTTGATGTTATGCTATATTATGTTATAAGTGTGTGCATCAAACAAACGCAGATAGTTTTGTAAATATATCATTTCGGGATAAGAAAAACATATGCGTCAAACACATGGAATGCATATTCAAGTATTTTAATTTTGAACATGTTTTTTGTTTGGAACTAAAAATCTAAGCAATTTAACTTGAAATACAAAAGGTGTGATGGGGAATATTTTGTTTATATGTCCCTGACCACAACTACTAAATTAGATACGTATTAGCTTTGATACAAAATTCATGCAATCAATTTCTGCAGCTGTGCATATAGTTTTTATTGTTTTAATAAAAGAAAACAACATAGAAATGCTAAATTACTGTTTCTTTGTTTTTAAGAATCAGCGAAATCATCGCTTAAAAAGTTATGTCGTTATACTGTTCAGATTTGTAAATTCCCGATTAATAAAATATGCTTATATTAATAAGTCAAGCTACTTTCCAATGCCTTGGCCACTCTTAAAACTGTGACATCATCGTTACGGCGACCGACAATCATGACACCTATCGGCAGCCCTTCTGAGAATCCAGCATTAACAGAAATTGCTGGGTGTCCAGTAATATTAAATGGCGCTGTATTGATCAGCATAAATGACGTCTCTTTAAGAACCTCTGCAATAAATATTGTACCGTTAAAATTATAAATATAATCAAGTTTTACTTAAAGTATATCGTTACGCCCGCCAATATGTCATACTTGTAAGTATGTATACTCTTTGAAAGTTTAATCAAGTTGTTATCACAAAACACTACCAACGCTCGTACAGGGTATTCTATCAAATTATATCCAGACTTGTTATTGTATGTAAACTACGTGGTTAGGCGATGGTAACTTAACACCAGCTTTTGTGAGATGTACTTACCTGGGATATTCACATCTGCAGACGGAAGCTTCGGGGCTTTACATGGTGTAGTGGGCATCACGATGACGTCATGCGCTTCCAATGCTTTGTCATATGCAGCTGTCAGTGCAATATTCAAGTTATGTCCCTTTCCATAATGTTTTGACTGGTAATTTCGTTTTGTATATTCTCCCCAAAGACACGAGGACTGAACGGTTGGTGGTAAATCGTATGGTCTGACCTTGATGTGTTTCTTATAATGTTCCAGCATTGAATTCGGGTAGAACCCCTTGTTTCCAACATTGGCACCTGCGATAATCACAATGAATTAATTATGGTATTCTCTCTGACCCAGATATTGTTAGGGAGATTTTCAAAAGTTCAATGTAGGATTACTCACTGTATTTAAACAATTAATCTGTGACCCCCATAGGGGTGGCTCTGGACATAAATTGGGCTTCCTTTTTACCATCACAAGTCATTATGTGACAGGTAGCAGGTAGGGTATATTTATCTGATCTTAAGATGATGTCATTGATGTGTCATCTATAGTTATTGGTGTAGAGAAGTCCAGACATCCCGATCCTGCAGCAGATCTTCTCAATTGCGTGTGAGTCACAGATGGTTCCAAAGATGTTTCAAATTCCTTCCTTCACAACAGACTTTTAGAGGGGTTTAAGTTTTGCCTACATATTCCAGACTTTGTGATGCTGTCATTATGTTGGTTGGCTATGGTCGTGTTGCCCCACATTGGACATAACTGTATCCAATTAATGAAATGATTTTGAAGTCATACCGTAAAGTACAACCCAAACACAAACTTAGACCCGCAACCACTCTAATAAAGCTGCTGTTGAACAACATGTCATGGTGTCTGAAACAGCTTTGGCCTCTTCTGTAACTCGCGCGTGATTGAGAAGAACTGCTGCAGGATCGGGATGTCGGGCCTTCTGTACAAGAATAACAATAGGAGGTATCACGTCGATGCCAACGTCTTATGATCAGCTAAACATACCAGTTAGGTAAAGCTTAGACACTAGGTTTAACGAGCCACCCTACCCCCATCTCTCCGCCCTCATAACTGCGTTTGAGAAACGTTGATATATAAGCCTAAACGCGTTAATTCAATCTACATTCCCCTTCATAAGTTTGACAACATTGGCGCCATAATCATATTGATGGAAATGTAAATTCAAAGGTCAAGAGGCTTTAACACGTAGTTCAATGGGGTAGCTAAGGTTACCAAACGTATGGAGGGGAGTGTATATCTAAAATAATATGTAAAACAGTAAATTTTATAAAAAGTTCAACCTCTGTTTTACAGTAACAGCATTTTAAAATAACCGCCTCTCCATAACTGTTCAAATACAGTTAGTTTTCGACATTGATCTTTGGAAATGCTCCCTCACCAGGTTTCAACGACAAAGATACATTACACTAGCATCACACTGGCATCTGCTATTAATAATTTACGAAAATACATCATTACTGAATATGGCCGGACGCCATTTCTTTATAAAGCGAGTCAATTTGAATTGTTTCTTATTAGCGCATATGGGAAATTTCTCTCAGATGTCTTTTTTATTTTATACATATAAATTAATTGTGCATTAAGTGTTTAATTTAAAATTTGTAACACAAGGAATAATAATGTATAAACTGCTTGTTATCAATTCATAATAGTGAGTTTATTTCCTAGCATTCAACTTAAATTAACGAAACCTACCAACAAAGCCATGCATGTAAACTCCTTCGACAAATATAGGCGTCCATATAGCGAAACCTATAATGGGATAACTATCGAACTTATCAGATAAAATATAAAAGTATGGAATCAACAAGATGAAGTTAAAATGAAAGTATATAAAGACATGCAAGTTTTGAAGAAGATTTACAAACGGTAGATTGTTGAAGATGATAGTGATATCGATCATCATCTTTCTGTCTTACTGTATGTCAATGTTTTTATGTTCATCATGTAGTACCACACCAGGGCGTAAAATGTTTACGTGCAAGCGACAGCGGCTCAGTTTAACCAATCGTCAAGTTCATGTTTTTTTTGTAAATGAAATTCAAGCATACGTTATCATACTTTTAATCCTGTCAAGTGAAAATAGTGAATACTAGAGACGTCGTTACAAAATATCTAGCTTAATTAAGAAACGTATATCCTTGCCATATTTGTGCATTGGGATAGACGTATCTTCTACCGTTGCACCAGCTTTCTTCCACACATCGGCCGTTTCCTTGACGACTTTAACGACATCAGACTCGCATACGGCAAATCCCTCTTCAACAAATCCAATGTTCATTCCTTTCACACCACCATCAATCTATAAATTAAAGTTATATCAACAAAAATAAAGGCATATGCGTTATTCAAGTACGTACATGACAGGTTGTTCAGTAAATAAGGTGACTGGGTCTGGAATTATTTTTAGTATTGGTCCAAACATCATGAATTTTTTTTGAGTATATACCTAATTCTGGACATTTCTACATTGATATATGTTAAGATATTAGTTCTAACATGTGATTGGTTAATAATATGGTCACCATAGCAACCGAAAGTGCGGGTACCTGGAGCACTTCTGCTAAAAATCTAATCCCTGAAATTACAAAATAGTTTTGCTCTTATATAAGGTGCAAGAACATCAACAGACTGAACTATTTTTTTCAAAAGTTTTGATATGGTTGTTAATTAGTTGATGTTATGGTAATACTTGTATATGTTCATATGATTACTATCATGATGTCATAGCTGACAATGAAATCATCATCTTCTATGACAATTTTATACTCATCAAAATGGTATAACAGTCTCAAGATGGCACCATTTCAGAAAATGGAATAATTCCCAATCATACAAAGCTGGTCTAATATACACACTGCAATGAACAGCTACAACCTCCAATGATACAACATGCTCCATACTCAACTGACCTCGTTTCCAGTGATTTTCATTATCTTTGTTGTTAACTAAGAAGTGGTGTGAGAGGGAATGCCATTTCATGAAATGATGAGCTTTGCAAAGCCATCCTTGCTTAACCCTCCCAGATGGGAAATAATGGGTTCCAGAGTGAATTCAGAGAATGGGCAAAGATACATCAGAAATGCATTCAGCTTAAAATACATTATATGGAGTGATAACTATAATAATGTATAATATACAATGTGTTATCAAACAAATATGAATGGAATATTAAGAGGTATAAACACCCTGTAGGATTATACAATAAACTTAAAAAAATTTCAATTTTGCAATTGCTCCGTGTACCCACACTTTCGGTTGCTATGGTAACCATAATATCATCGACCAATCAAATGGTAGAACTAATATCTTTACATAAATCAAATTAGAAATACCCATATACACACCAAAATTCATGATGTTTGGACCAGTACTAACGAAATACCAGACCCAGTCCCCTTATTACTGAACACCCTGTATATTCGAGGCAACTCAGAAGGATGTTAACGTTAATCTATATTGAAAATGTGTTGTTTTTTGTGATACCATCACAAAGATTCCTTATCATAAAAAACTCACAAGCTTGGTATAGTCAGGGATATCCGTTATTTTTTGTCTTGGGTCAAATCCATCGTATCCCGCCAAAACCTCTAATAACAATGCACAGTCATCAACTGTTCGTGTGATAGGGCCTAGATGGTCAAACGAAGGATCAACAGATACTGCCCCGCTGTAGGGAACGAGCCCATGCGTTGGTTTGAGACCAACTATCCCGCACAAACTTGCAGGAATTCTGATGGAACCTCCTTGGTCGCCACCTAGCGCCAAATTAACTATACCACCAGCAACCTAGAGCAAGGAAACGTCTAAATAATACATATTAAAATAAACGAACAGGAAGAAAGGTCTCGATGTAGAATTGGACACGGTGATACGTCGCTCGAATATATTTGTTCAATATTTTTATCCTAGTGAATTACTTCGGGGAATATATTGTTATTGAAAAAAAACTAGTTTTCATCACGATGCCTCTCATGAAAATCGTATTTACCTCCCAATCCCTCTTAAGAAAATCGTTTTCACCTCCTGGGAATTTCTGCCAAACAAAGCTATTTATTTCATCCACTTTGTTCGGTATAGCGAGTTATAAATTTGCTGTTTAATCCCATGATAAAATATATTTTCCAAACAAGGTGAACGAGTAAGTAGTGTGAACTACAAACACATGCCAATCATTCTTTATAATACTCTAACATAGACAGTCAATGATTACTGAATTCAGAGCAATAAAATGAATGTGTTGTGGCCCTGACATGAACAGTTTGTACAATGTACAGACAGCTTAACCCTAATGTGTATCGGATTTTTCCCCGGTACTTCTGTGACAAGAAAAACGATTGATCGGTGATCGGGGGTAATAAAGTATAAAGTGGCTGAGTTAGGATGGTGGGAACTTGGGATTTTTTCTCATAAATTGCATGAAAATCACTCCACTTCTATGGTTTCATAGAATAAAGATATATTCTATTCAATTTCCTTTGGATATCGACCATATAGAATAGTGAATACGCTGTCAAATATTACAAGGTAATCTGACTTTAATTGACTGAGGTAAGTAGTTTTAATTCAATATTATATTGTGGTCTGCGACTCGCTTTTCGATCCAAATAAAATTATTTGAGTGAAAAAAAAAGATTTTTCAAAAACTAGTGATTATATAACCATGAAATATTTTCTGAAAATGTTTGTCAGATGTCTCCGAAACAATATAACCATATTTGTTTCGTAAACATTTTTTTGTCTCCCCTACCCCAGGATTTTTCCATTTTGCGGCTAGTTTTAGTCATTTTTCCATCTTTATATGCATATAAATTACAAAATTGAGAATATATATGCATCAAAATACTACACAATTATTTGAAGTATGTAACAAACAAGTTGGAGAGGTACATTTTATTTGAAGTTCTAGTTTTTTTTTTAAATTCTGTCTACTCGGTTGGCTTTATTTATTTTAAAATAGTTTTTCTTAAATCAGTAAATATAGAGCCAGACATGTGATTCTATATTTGATTATGTACCAGAGACATATGGCAGTAATGGGATCTATAATAAGAAGCAAAATAAACCATGAAAAAATGTCAATGCTGCAACTTCTGGCTCAAATTAAACACTTATTTTCAACACGCGAGATGCACTATGTTATAGCCAGGGGTATGTCCTAGGAGGTTATTTCAAAAAATATTTTCTATTCAGTTTTTTGGTCCTGGGCTGTGATTTGTCTCCCACCCCCTCCCCATTTTTCGATATTTCATTTCGAAAAATTTTCGACCAAATTACCTATCTCTGGATCTAGTAAAGGTATTTACCCACGTTTTTTTTGTTCTAAAAAGGTAGATACTATATACATCTATCACATTATGTACCCTTTTGTGGCTAAAAAAACATTAGTTGTTGTTTTTGACTGAAATAAGTAAAACATACGTGAAAAAAGCTGACCTATATGTTACTTTGACCTACATTTGACCTCATTTGATCTACTTTTTTTGAGATTTTAAGACAACTCCCTCGAGAGTTTTGAATGATCTACAATATGATGCATTACATTTTACAACACCTCTCCATCTTTTGAAACGCCGTCGTTTGACCCCCCCCCCCTGTTATGAAAAATACTTCATACACATGAGGGTTAAAAGTATAATGTCAGGTCGCCTAGACTTCCACTTACGCGAACATCAGTTCCGACCTCGCAAACCGTGTTCCTTCCACCCTTACCCCGCAACTATCGATTCTTGAGTCGGAACTGAACTGATGATCGCCTCTGTAGATGTCTAGGAGGCTTGATATCTTAATGACTCTTATTGTGTACCGAATTCTTAACATTTTGATGTTGATGTGTTGATATCATACAAGTTTTCTATTTTAAAATCTCATTAAATTAATCTTTATTTCTGAAGTTCCATAGTCTGATTTTGCATGATGCTAAAGTTAGATATTGATTCTGAACTAAATGCAATTTCAAGCACACCATTGAATGAAAATAACTTATTAACTGGTTGGCATTGAATGTTGGTTCATTCCTCTGGCCTCCTGGAACTCTCGCAAAATATTGAATTGTCCCTCGTAATAAAACCCACATTCAATCCCTCGCAATATATTTTATACTATACCGCATGTTAATAATATATTTTCATGTACATGTGTTTGAACAAAATAATGAACAGATAAATTAAAGCACTTATTAAAGCAGTTACTCTTCTAGCATCTAGTCATACAAACAAAAGAACAATGGTAACACAAGGCTCATACTAAATTAAACTGATATTACAAGAGCAGCTGATCCTGAACTAGAGCCGCCTGGTGTTCGTGCACTGTCTAAAGGGTTAGTTACAGGTCCACTTATAGCGGTAAAGCCGTTGCAGGAGTGGCAGAGATCCTCGCATACTGACTTTCCCATAATCCTACCACCTGAATATTTAAGAACATATCTCAAAAGGGAAAAGCGCATGCGTAAAATAAATGAACTTATTTCAAGTAAAAAACATGACTGATTGGTTCTTTTATCGTTTTCTTTTCATTTGATGTCCTTGGTTTTGGGATTCAAATACGTGTATGTCATTAAGTATGACATCATCTTGATCATTATTATTGCTCTGTTGTCTTAGCACATCTTGATCTGACTTCCGCAAAAAATGAAGTCAAGAAGCATTCGATTTGAATTGATTCATTTGATTATTTCAGATTGTAATTTTGTCACCTCCATAGATCTGACTTTTGACTTTAAAGTAATACTTTTTCTGAGCCTAAACTATAGAAATGACATCGCTACGAGCCATTGGCATGTACTGGTTTGATCTACTACACCTTAATGAGATACCTGCTTCCAGGATCCTTGTGACAACGGTGGCATCAAACTCTGGTACGTATCCTTCAAATGTTTTACTGCCATTTGTCATAGGTACACCGGCCACTGCAATCGAGTCTTTCATAGCCACTGTTTTTCCTTTAAGTTTGCCGTTTTCCGATCCTTTAATATCAGTGCACCAAGCCCTGATAAAGATAAAGGTTATCGACAAATTTGGCATTTTCGACAACTACTAGACAACTTAGGAAACTAATAATGTAATGGGTCATGGGAAAGACCATGTGACATAATGAATAGTGTGATTGACGACCTGTAAAGACAGGTTAATTCAATGATGGGTCCAGGAAACTGGGCATTACTGTGATTGGATGTATTCAGTGTTGATGTGAAAGAGCCAGTCCACCCCGTAGCTCAAATGGTACCCGGTAGAGCACGAGACAGAAAATTTGGAGGTTGTGGGTTCAATTATCCTTGCAGTCGAGATATTTTTTCGCATCTCCCAATAGCATGATATTTGATCGTATGTTTGAAATGAGTGGAAACAAATTATTATTTTACAACCATGCCAAGTACCTTTAAAAGCAATTTTACCGATTCAAAAAATGCAATATACAAATGAATAGTTTTAATAACAGCTTTAAAACTGACTAGATGAGCACGATCGTGTACAGATGCTTATTATAGTAAAAACCAAGGTTGAAAAGGGCATGTGTACCAGTGAAACCCAGACGTTTTTATAGCCTTACATTCAAATTAGGTTGTCATAAGATATAAATAATACTCCAGCTGTTTCTTTTAACTTGACTTTAAATTGCCCACCTGGATTACAGATAGGCCAGCGACGGGTATGAAGCGAGAGATGGTAGCTAACGGGAAGCAGGACAGGTACTATATAACTAATATTTAAATGAGATTTCCCTCAAATTGCAATCAACCCGATAGCTGGTAGCCGTTATCTGCACTCGGGAATACAAACTTAGACAAAATTGTTATACTTCTGAGTCAGCATAGTGTAAACATAAGGAAAACAATGAAAATATGAAACGCAATTAATTCAATTTTACCTCTTGTTCATTATATTTTCTTTAATGCTCTATTATTTTGTGTCCGAATATAACTAAATAATAAGCAAATAACATATTAACTAAATGTTTACCATGCATTGAATGGATTCTCATCTGGTTTTGGTTTATGTCCAGGTGTCCTTGGGAACTTCACTTCCAGTGTTGGCTCAACCAGTTCTTCTAACATCTGATAGGCGCCCTGGACTCCTTTCATATGTTCTACAAACATATTACGAGAATTAGACTACCGGTGGAGAAGTAATTAAGGTCTCACCAAAGTATAGATATTGGTCGCTGGACCATTTAACCTAGGATAAGTGGCCCATCGGACATCTAAAACCTTGGAAATATTGTCTTATAACTAGGGGAAATGGTCCAGATGGGACCATTTTTACTGGGAATTAAGGTCTTCCTAATATATCAATGATCAACTTTTTTATTCGTAATATACTTTTAAACATTTAGATGGAGATAACTTTTAGATGAATAACACACGTCGTTATATTTGTCAACAATGTACTGTACATTTTAAAAATCTATACGTGCACACATATATAAAGAAACAATAGCTATTTGAAGTAATATGTAGGGAATCTAAGAAATATATACTTTTAAACAATATTAATTTCCAGCGCCTACATCTATTAAGCTGCATCAGATTGGATGCAGAAAAATTAAAATTAATTATGCTAAAACTTCCAATGTACACGTTGTATATTGCATAGGGGACTATTACTCTGCTTATGATAAAACGGTTGTCCCACCAGGTTTAATTGCCCCAGGGGCACTACATAATCAAAGACAATGAGAACTAGGGTTAAAGGTCCCCTCATTACGTTTGAACAATTGCCAACCCTGGACCTATTTTCCTAAGAACTCCTGTCCTATGAATGTAGGTCCGGGGGATAATCATCCATAGGGAATCATGACTTCTGTTACACTGGGAAAAAACGAGTTTTAATGGGTCTTAAGAAATAAGGAATAAAAACGACCTTGTATTAAATTTTATCATAACTTACAGTGACATTAAGTTGCTCCTAAAGTGTGTTGCTAAAAACAGTTATCCCATTAATCAGGTTAGTAACATGAACCTTCTCGATGTTGATGCAATATACTCTTAAATTACTACCTTTGTGCTGCTCAAGTTGGTCATCGGTAAGATTTAGTCCGAGATCTGTAGATATATTCCTCAGTTGCTGAATAGTTGGAAGATGTATCGCTTGTGAAGTGTAAAAATTGTGTTCATTTTTCTCATCAGCCATTGTATTGAATATCAGAAATGTTTAAGAAATATGTTGATGTTTGAATTGCAATGTGTGATGTTGAACTGAAGTGCACTTAAAATGATATGTTAAACGATATCGTTACCTCGTTTGTTATAAAGGTACTTCGTACATGCCGTGTAGTAAGACACGTTTAGTTTAAAAGACGGATTCAGATTTTAAGGACTTTTCTGATGTAACAACAAATGTAATGATCGCAGCCTCTCCTTGACGTGTTATCAATATAACGGTTTCCAAAAACTATCCAGTTGGTTTTTCCTTTATCCCAAATTTGTGGATTGGGAGGGGGGGGTCGAATGACCTCAAGATTTTACCCCCGATTTATTCTGCCATGAACAAATATTTTTCTGTAACCATAGTAGTTATAACCACAGATAAAAGCACACGCACATTTAGTGCAAACATTGAGGTGATCAGGGGTAAGTGGCTGAGTTAGGATGGCGGGAACTTTCAGGTTTTTATTTCAGAAACTGTAATATGTTTTCATAGAACAAAAATATAAGCTGGTTCTTATTACAAACAATCCATTTTACAAGGCAATCAGACGTTTATTGACTGAGATACAATGTTTTTTTCAAAAATTGGTATTCATATATCCTTACATGTCTTCAACATGTTTTTCAGTTGTGTGCGATACAATACCATAGCAGATTTTGGGCTGATTTTCCAATGTATCCATTGTTAATTTGGGTCTTAACTTTGATCAATTATACAGAACTGTGTATAATTCATGATATGGTAATTGATTTATTAGCATAAGGTATAGTGTACGATTGTTTTAATTGTCAAACCATTCTTCCGTATTGGAGGCCAAATAAATAAATAACCAAATCTTTATAAGTTTTGTAGATTGTAATACAATTGCTAATTTTTGTCATCTCGAATGACTGTATTCGTTTTGAACTAGTAACATCTATCTGAATTTCGATCTGAGCTTGATGCAGACGAGTTGTGGACGGATAATGACAAAATGGACGTATGGACGATTTTGCATGAATTTGACTGCATTAAAACATACTTATCATTTCGTGGAAATTGGTGTAGTGCAAATGTCATTGTTACTTGGTTAGAAAAAACTATCAAACATAGCCCGAAGAGCAAATTTAGCTAAGTTTGTTATTCTACATCGACTTTGAGAAAATATAGCCATTTGGGTGATATGTAGGTGTTTCTAAACGAGTGCTATTTTCGTAGGTTTTCCTTGGCTATGCCTGGCAAAAAAGTATAGCCTTACCGCATTTGTTAATTTATATGTTCTCTAGAGGTTCTTAATTATATCAACGTTTAAGAAAAAAATATTTTTAGAATTAGAACCATTATAGGGTGTTCCAAAAGTAACAGGACTGGTGCTGGCATTTTGTCAATTCTGCACCGAGTGTGTTCAAAATTTCACAAATTGCACTTTGACGTAGTGCAACTAAAATTGTAAAGTTTCAGAAAAAATGATCAAATGCGGGTAAAGTTATGGTTACTATAGTAACGTGACATCACAATACCTGGGGCAACTTTTCCATGAAAATTTAAGATTTAACATTTTTATATTACTGAAGAAAGTATCTAATTCACCTATTACAATACAACATTTCTTGCTTGTTTTATTAGTTGCTTTGTAGTTATGGTGTTGCTATACAACTCAGATTCAAGTATGATTTCATAATAATAACATTTATTCAATTTCCTGAAATATCATTTTGTATAACAGTTTGCACAATTCACTGTTGAGTTTTTGAAAAGACCCAATTTGAATCCAGTCATCCACCTTGATAAGGCGCCTGACCGCAAGTCAGCATTAACTCATTCAATACTGGGGCAAAAAGCACTATAATACTGACGATATTTTGAAAATTGCCATATATGGTACCTCTGAAATAATATATATTGTATATACATGGGCATACATATATAGTGTTATATATCATTTTAAAGCATATGATATACTCTTTCAGAATGAATAGTTTTTTAAGTCCCATTTTATAAGTTGTCATGGTTACAAGATTCCCCAAAAAAATACATTGGGTTTGTGCTTGGACTTGATATCACGTCCTTAGTAGTCAACGTATGTGCTTTATGACGTCATATCAAGTCCTTAGTAGCGAATGAGTTAAAGACCACTGCAGCTGTAGCGGAGCTAGGTCTTGAAGTCTAAAACCATGCACCATACTATTCTAATCATGCAATATCTAATTTTTACTTTTATATGGAGAATGGAATGCTAATCAGTGCTGTAAAACGTTTTAAGATGAGAATGACCTTCACCAAGTTGTCCAATCGACCCTGCGTGACATGTCCTCAAATGGGTTCACTCATGCGTTTGAGTCATGGATACAGAGTGCTACTCTTGGAATGACCAAAGAGGACCCTACTTTTCAAAGTAGAAGATACATAGGAATGTCAAATGATGTATTTAGCAATTAATGAAATTCCCACCAGTTGTTGGATCCTAACTTTGATATGGGCTGTACAAAATGCTTCAAGTCTCTGTAACTTTCTGCGTGGAATGTCGCCCCGGGTATTGTGATGTCATGTTACCATAACAACCATAACTCCACCCCAGTTTCATAATTTTTGTCGAAACTTTGCAGTTTTAGTTACAATTCATAAACGTACATTATGTAAAATGTTGAAGACGATTGGTGCATATTCAACAAAATGCCAGCACCGGTCCTGTTACTTTTGGAACACCCTGTATGCTAGGTTTTGGGTATTTTTATTCCCATTTTACTCCCATTTACACGCTTGCCATGACAGCTATTAAGCCTGGGTAACCACGACACTTGATTTTGAAGAATATCCACCTCGTGATAGCTTGACCAAGCTTGGTGGAAAACGGGCCTTCGGGTTGTGTGTGGCGAGACAAATCAATGATGGAGGAATTCCGGATAGCAAAAACGTTTAACGACGCACGTGTTCAAGAAGCTTTTAGCGCGGAAATAAAATATGGCGCCACAAAATTAATCGAAACCAAGAACTATTTTACAACCCACCATACCAAGAGTTTAAGTCATTCTCACGGATGTTGGATACCTCTGGTGGATTCATCTGCAAATAAGTCAACGCGTTACTACTCTTCACACACATGACACAATTATTTGTTTTCATTTACAGTTTATTGCGCCAAGTTCTATACATTTATAGGTCTGAGGGGAGCTCGCAACAGCAAACCTCCTCGTCAAAGTTGAAAATGAGTTGTAGGCCATCCATATCCTGTGGGCAACACTGAAGTCTGTCACTGGCTCCAGGGCCATCTGTGATGAAGTATTGTGTGGCGTCACCAGCTTCGTCGTAATAGTTTCCAGCACGGCAGCAAGCACCTGTACACCCGCACACGTTTTACTCAAATAATATCAACTGTATGCTAAATATACAGATCTGGTGAAAGGAAAGTACAAGCAACAAGTATAAGGACACAGTTCAATGGATAATAAAAAAATAACCACGAGGCAACGAACCATGACCAAAAAAACAATAAACTTACAAACGAAAAAACGAACGACCTCTCCAGTTTGAAAACCAGTATCATACATGCTCAATATCATAGATCATATGAGGGTTATATAATGGGAGGTTTTGGATATTTGGTATATTCTGAGGGAACATAGATATCTTACAGAGAGCATGGAGGGTCCAGGTAAGTTATCATATTTCCCGAGTGATATACCCCATATTTTAAACCGACCATCACTTGACTAATTTTTTATCCTATGGCAAGTGACACTAAAATAGAGCTGAGAGTACATGTACTGTAGCCCTTTCTTGCAGAACTAGCTTATGCTAAGCACGTGAAGAAGTGGTCCTTATATACTGTAAGATCGCGATCTGGAAGCGAAGCTTGTGAGAATCTCGAGCATGAAATCATATCATTACATTTTACAAGGCCATGAATCGAAAAAGTGCATAAAGCAATTCGCTACACTAATCAACAAAAAGACGTCGTCCTTGGAGTATAGGAGTGGGAGATACACAACATGAGATAAACAGCGACGGGTATCATTTGTATATCCCGCTGTTATGTATCTAAAACCGCATTTATCACATATGCATCCTATTGTACCCCCCCCCAAAAAAAAGTATTGGGACCGGAATTCTTCATTTGATAACGTGTAAAAGCATATTTATCGTTAAACTTATAGATCTAAACTTCATGACTGACATTTTTGAACCGCAAAACATAAACACGCCATCGAGAAGGGGACTTCCAGTTGCTAAACTCATGGCTTCTTCACACTACTATACCTTGCATTTGGTGTCCATGAGCAACCCATTTGGCTTATTAGTAATGATTATGTATTTGTTTTTATTTGTCTGTTCCTTATGAATGGTTTATCGGTTGAAAATTAGATGCTAGTAAGGCACTTTCAAAAATATATTAAACAATTCAATTAGACAAACAAAGTATCTTATGCATTTCTAGGTGTTAGGTATAGTAGTGTGTTCTTATGGAGTGTGATGTAAAAAATGTGATATAACAATGTACCTGATCCAGTGCCATCACATGGAGGGTCAGTAGTGGCATCACCGCACAGGGCGCTCATACAATCCATAACATTGTATGGAATATCACATGTTTTGTTTGCAGAATTCCAGACGCTGCCTCCCAAACAATCGTATACGGAATATCCGGTTCTGAAATGAAACGTTTTTTCATAATTGAGATAGCTTCGTTACATTGATTGCGAAGGGCTGACATTTATATTAGTTTTTGTGTCACCGCATGAAGTGGTGACATATTCTTATAGTCTCAACATTTTTTGTACGGTGTTCAACGGTCAGCATTCGGGGTTCGAGGTCCGGCGTCTGTAAAATGTCTTACAACTTTCAATTAAATTTTGGTTATTGTATATGTATATTGGGCTTTGTATAAAAAACCTCATACTTCGTACCCATCTACCCACATAAGTGATTATTGTTATTCTGTATACCTGTTGGCAAAACATTGGATGTAGGAGCAGCAGCCATCACCAGTTGGGTCATCAAAGAAAAATGATGTGGTATCAGCACAAGCGGGATCCACTTCATCTAACAGACAAATGGGAAATTTTTCTAATTATGCTGTTCTTGTATTCTGGCTTGGACAAATGTGAAATTATAACCAATTGCTGTACTTTTATTCTAGCTTGAACAAGCGTGAAATTATAATCATTATGCTGTACTTGTATTCTAGCTTGAACAAGCGTGAACTTATAATCATTATGCTGTACTTCTATTTTAGCTTGAACAAATGTGAAATTATAATCACTATGCTGTACTTGTATTTTAGCTTGAACAAGCGTGAAATTATAATCATTATGCTGTACTTGTATTATAGCTTGAACAAGCGTGAAATTATAATCATTATGCTGTACTTGTATTCTAGATTGAACAAGCGTGAAATTATAATCATTATGCTGTACTTCTATTTTAGCTTGAACAAGCGTGAAATTATAATCATTATGCTGTACTTGTATTCTAGATTGAACAAGCGTGAAATTATAATCATTATGCTGTACTTCTATTTTAGCTTGAACAAATGTGAAATTATAATCACTATGCTGTTCTTGTATTTTAGCTTGAACAAATGTGAAATTATAATCATTATGCTGTACTTGTATTCTAGGTTGAACAAATGTGAAATTATAATCATTATGCGGTACTTGTATTTAAGCTTGAACGAATGGGAAACAATTTACTCATCATACTGCACTTTCGAATGAACAAAATGACAAGGTCATATTTTTATATTTTAAGTGATTTTAATACTATTGTTTTAACCTCAACTTTGTATAGTTGACGGGTCACAAATAAACGACAAATTAAATTAAAAACCAATCAAAATATGATTTTTAGCCAATGATTACATTAAGTTTGGTATGCATACGCTGAGTATAAGATGCATAATATATAATATACGAGGGGTGATCCAAGAATCTTGGACGCCCTGCTCTAATTTTGTTGTTTTTTGATGAAATTACTTTTAACTTTCCAATAGTAAAGGACAACAACCTAACTTAGACAAAAACAGTTTTAATAAAGGGTCCCTGTCACACGGAATGATATTGGCACATGACAACTTTCTTAAATGTTGTCGCCATTTGACTTGTTTCGTAAGTCTTGACCACTATTTTCTTTGAATTTTGAATGTTTAACCATGTTAGTTTACTTCGTTTGTTACCAGGCAGCCAATTAATTGTGCTTTGTTTATACTGTCACATATGACAATGGCCGTATATGTCAAAAAATGATATCAGACAAGCGACCCTCATTCTGGTATCATTTTTGCTCCACGATGGCTGCTGAAATGCAGAACATGAAAAAAATCAGTGAAACATAGAATACTACAATATATTCTCGCTATAATTGACCTTGAGCAGCTACCATATGTATGACACAGTCTAGATATGGCTCTGTGTGATTTTTTCCTTTTCTGAAGTTGAAAGGAGGGTAGAAAGAATTTTTTACTCATTGGATGAGGTTTAGAGTGGATCTCCAGGAGCATTTGTATCACATAAGCAATGGCGATTTCATAAATGTCTTACATTCATGGGTGAAGCAGTACGAAAAGCATGTTCAAATTCGTGGAAAATTTGTTAAAAGTATGTCTTAATATGTGAAGATGATTATGGCAGGTGACACTCAGATTGAAATATCGGAAATTCTCTCATGAGTGGTGTTAGGTCGTGCACCTGCACCTAAAGTATTTGCCATATAGTGACGTGATTTGCTATATTTAAATACCGCTCCGGTTGACAGAGACCCGATATTGAAAATATTTACAAAAGTAGCTAAAATATATTATTTTCTAGTGCAACTCATAGACAAAGTTTGTAAAATGTTGATCTGTATTATCTGAAAGTTTCCTGTAATTATATCAGAAAATAGCAAAGTTAGAGCACGGGATCCAAGACTTTTGGACCACCCCTCGTATTTACGGGAGAAAGAGAAATCAGCGAACAACAGTGTTTCTTATATAGTCGTTTGACACTCATCTATTACGTATTTAAATATGATTTGATTCTAGACAGGATGAACAATACTCCCTGACAACTTACAGACGTATTCACAACAGCATGACTCTAAGTTGAAGATCTGCCCGAATGGGCAGGTCTGTTCCTCACGGTCATCTCCGCGGAAGTAGGAACTCTCATCGGATCCGGCGCTGAAGACTGGCTCGTAACCATTTTTGCCATTTTCGCGGTTTTGTCCCACGCAACAAGTGGATCCAGTTGGTTGGGCTTCAGCGCACTCAGCAGTTGTTCTTGAGGGTACTTTAACGTAGATATCATTTTTATGTCAGCATGTATTATACCAGAAAACACAATGTACAAGCGTTTCATAATTTAGACTAGAATCAGAGCGTTGAATATACTATTATCGTATATTTTGTCGAGCCAGCAATTATGGTTTACTAATTGAAAGGTAAAGAGTTCTTAAATTGATACTTAGATTTAACAAGAAGAAAAAGGTATCAAAATGTGTGTTTGCAGAAAAAACTTTTAAAAGAAAAAACTGAAAATTAATTTTAGTTCAAACAATTTGATTAACTATAAAATAGACGCTCTACATTGAGTGTGCAATATGACGTCTTCATGAGCATGACATCAATTTCGGGCATGGAGCATCCCTTAGCACAAGAAGAGGAGTCAAAAAGCTTAAAATACAAGAGCGTATGCGCCTCGTAACGATGAAAGTCCTGAAAGAGACGCCTGGAAGGGGTTGGCCCTAGTGCTGATATCCCTGATGTGATACAGATACAGATACAACTATAAAAAAGTGAAATAAAACCATTTTTGATTGATTTAGGAGATTTTTGAAAGCTAAATTGGTTTTGCTTGTGGTTGGCCTATGATTGAAATAAGTAGTCAATGTACTCTTTATGCTTTGCTAACAGAGACACTATACGGTTTAAAACTCGAGTTAGCATTTAACCAAGAAAAAGTATATTTTAATTAAGTTTATTTCATAAGATACATTGTGTCATATTCCAATTCACTTGTTATTATATATAACTCAAATGTTCAAAGAAGTAAAGAATTCGACTGCGGTGTATATCACCAATGTGTACTTTGATATGTTCCTAACAATTTATTATCTAACTGAAAACTACTTATTCTCATATAAAATGAACCAGCTTGTGTAATAGTCTAAACACCGATTAAAAGGATGTCTTGCTTCAAACAACTATGCCTTATTTTATTTGATTAGAAAACTATGGACAATGGGGCTGAGCAACCAATGGGGGTGAAGCAATAAAATCATTTTAGATAGCCTTATTAGCACATCAGTTATGTAGACAATACCAAGGATATAGGGTATACGAAGTGGATTGGTAGCTTGGTACATCAAAACCTCTCTTTTGAGGTACAGCGATATGTGCACCATCCCCTGAAAATGGTATTTTGCCATACCAGATATACCTTGTAATAGGACAACTAACTTATATAACGGTAGAGCTCCAATGCTTTCCGAAATTGCAAATAGTACTATATTTTCTGTGAGCTTATTGTTAAAATCACCGGCTAAGACATAGTATCTTTCTCTCACATCTGACAACTTAAGAACATGTTCCTCTCTAGCAACAACAGAAGATAGCTCACTTATGAGAGAATATTGCATGTCAAATCATTACTACTTCTAGTGGAAGGCTTCTTCATATCACTTTTAAAGGAAAAAACAATCACAGTAATATTTGCATCTCATTGACATTATGTCATTCAAATTATATCGTGTTACAACCTATGATGGCTATTTTGGTACCATTGAGAATTACATAACTGGTTTGTGTGTACTCGTATATTGGAAGTTATTATGCCATTTTAGCTGTGGAGTTGTACGTTCCCCATTGTTGAAAATATCAAAGCATTTATCTGTAATCTTATTCTGTTTGAATGCTTTGCATCATTCATATTTTCACCGTTCCCTGTATTGAGCATATTGTTGTATGTATTAAGCTTTTCGTAACGTTTAACCTTGATGTGGATTTAGTACAGAAGACACATCCTGTTTTCTCTGTTTCATGCGATAGATTGATATGATATTAATGATAGATCCATTTACTGAACCAATGACTAACAAAAATATTTTGACAGGGAGATGATTGTGTTTGGTCATAATTGGTACTAGTTCAATAAAGTTAACCAAACCAGATAAAGTACAATATGTATGAGACCAGTATGCAATTACCAAAACACTGATTGGTTGGCACATTTTCAGCTTGGCATATTGACAAATTGACCACAGTTATTCGTGTTGTGATTACAACTGACTGTATATTTTGAGCTAGTTAAGAAATGAGGAATATTATTTTAATTAATTGTCAAATTAGTGCCTTTTGACACGTCGTTCACCATGTTAAATCGTAGAAATATTTTGTTATATATAAAAGAATATTTTGATACAGGTCTCTCGACGGTGTGAAAATACCATAGTACCACGACAGATATAACAGCGTATGTGCGCCTCAAACAACAACAGAATGGAATACTCACCGTCGCATGTTGTTACGTCACAGTCTACGTATTTTGGGTCATCACATACAAGTAGATCTTGGTTCCAGGCGGTTCCTCCCATACACTTTCCAACAAATCCAGTTTTGTTCAGTCTAGCAGCATCACACACGACAAATGAACAACAATCCTCGCCAAAGTCGGTCCCGGCAAGATACCCGGATGTTGCCTTACATGCCTCTAGATGACAGATTCGAGAAGTTCTGAGAAGCGGTAATATTAAGCCGAGGGATATGATGACATCATGACAATGCATTTTACTAAGTTTCTGTTTTAAGGATATTAATAAGGGAAAGGACCAAAAGTTGTAATGGAACTTAGCAAGAAAAAGCAAACTCTTAAGTGTATACCAGTCAAGAAAAACAGACCCTATATAGCCCAAAACAATGATCTTACGTGAAAAGAAACAATGTCTAATACCCCCTTTCCCCCACCATTCAAGAACCAATGTCACAATCTAACCTATTTATAGTTTATCGGGAAGTGAGTAGAGTTTAACCATAATAGAGAAACTGATTTTGACTAAAACATTCTAAAGATAGCAAATGGGACATGATTGGACATCAAGGAGCTATTGAGTAAAATATTTTCATGAGCCATGAAGGGATAAGTTCGGACATTCCCATGGGACATCCCTGGGACATTAGGGGACACCAGGGGCGATGAATTCGTACGATCTGCGATCCGATCCGGATAAATTTTGCCATGGTAATGATGCATTGTGGGATTAATCCAAGAATAAATCCAAAAATCGGTGAATTCGTACGATCCTTGGATTAATCTCAGGATAAATTTCAATTCACCTCTTGAGGTGGATTACTTTTTGGATTTTTATTCGAATTCCAATGCAAATTGAATGAATCATGGGGATTCCCCTCATAATCCTCGGATCGTACGAATTCACCAAATATTTATCGGATTAATAATCCAAGATTTATCCCGATAGATAAAATTTATCCGGATTGGATTTGGGATCGTACGAATTCACGGCCCCTGGGGACAATGTCCCACGTTGTCCCTTTTTGTCCCAAGTTGTCCCCGGGACAGTGTTCCAAGTTGTCCGATTTTGTCCATTTTGTCCCTTTATTTCTTAAGAAGGGAATGAACATGTTGATTCTTTTCTTGGGACATTTCCGGACAAATGAGGGGCATTTTATCACGTTATGATCATATGACCATTTTCTGACAAAATGCCGCTATATTCCAGGGTTCAAGACATCATCGAGCAAAATGGGACAACGTGGGGCATTGTCCAATGATGTCCCATAATGTCCGGGGGACAACTGAGCGGACAAGTTGAGTCAAAACGGACAAAGGGACAAAGTCGGACATTGTCCCATTGGCGTACGGCTAGCTTAACAGGGCACTGTATATTGGATGAAAATGTAACTGGAGTAAATTTGAGCGACCAATCAAAACATTCGGGATTGAATCAATTTCACAGGAATAATTATAAGTAACCAAATGAAACAAACATAACATAATTTGCATAAGTTGGATAATTGTACGTACCTGGGTCAGTCTCAACGGGTGGGCCACTGGCCATAGCCACAGCGAACATTAAAACGAAAGGCAACATGATCACTTCCTGTACATAAATAAAAATACATGCTTATTAGTATAATAAACACATTCAGTGCATTAATTTGCCATTGGAAGAAAAAAACAGTTACCAATCATTTGAAATATTTTTTGTCAATATTGTGTCAATTAAACTACATTTTGTTTCATTGTTGGTGACATTGGTGTCATATTTCCAGTCATACTTTCAATATTCAAGATCTTGCAGTTTACATACTTTCGGAGCGTCATCTTGACACGTTTACATACATGTCATGAACATAGTTCAAAATTCTTCTGACTTAACAATACAACAACATTCACACCATTTTAAAGATGGTAATTTATTAGTTTATATAATAGATGTCTTACTTAATCAGTGATTGGTAGTTAAAACGTTTTTCGTGTACAATTCGAGTCTCTAAAAGAACTAACTTATTTAAATGCATATGCTCGACACAGCTCTTCAGCACCTAGGAGTCATGGTGATGCACGATTTTGACTGATTTATTCCATAGAAAATGTTAATAAAGCTAATATTCAGAATCAACTCACAATGTTAAAAACGCTTGTAGATATAAACATACGTCATTCTTATATGTTTTGGCAATTTTTCTTACATTAACGCTCTTTAATAATAAGAACCTCAATGATGGAGATTTATCTGATTCAAACCTGTTTTTCAACAATTGTTAATCACTACTACAATAATGAAAAACTGCATCATTGGAGGAAAATAAATTTGACAAAAACATACGCAGTTATTTCATCTAAATCTGTTTTTGACAATTCTGCTTAGTACACATTTGCTAATTTGATTCAGAGTAAAGGTAAAATTAGAGGAAAACATATATCACAAAAACATATGGTAGAAGAGACTTACCTATTTGATCCTTAGATGTGGTTCACCTTGCCCCCGTGCTTATATACCTAGGTGTAAATAAATGTATTTAGGACCTAAGGTGACATAATCTTCACCATTATACAATATGTTAAAGAAAAATATATTAATATTACTTCGCAAGTGCTCATAAATGTCAAACATTACCACTAGCGTTATGATAAAATACAACTATTATAAGTATTAGTTTAACGATAATGGGATTAATTTTAGTTTAGATATATGTATACATTTTGAATATTAAATTTGCGCGTACTAATTCTTCCCTGTAAGTGTAAAGATATCCTAACACTTTTTTGGTTGGCTTTGAAGAAATGTGTAAGAATATCTTCAGATTGATGTTAAGCTAGGGAAAGGGAACACGTGTACAGAAATATAACTTTTATTTGAGTGATTTGAAATACATGATTTTATTAGACTTTTTATACGCTGCTCAAAATGTATATTGTATTGGAATTGGATTATGTACATCTTAATGATGTTTAACCTGAAAATGAAATTATCAAAAACTGCACTTAACGCTATCGCTTTGATCACCAGGCAAAGAATATGATCAGATGATTGTTTAACAATCTAATTTAACATATATGATCTTTAAATTCCATTATAGTAATTAAATAAAGCGGGGAATAAATGAGTTATTTTTAATATTGATATTAGAATAACTATTGTCGTTTCTATAATCAGACATCTTAAGCCATTGCTTCATATTCTAAGTGATTTAACTTAAATTGAAAGGCCCACTTTGGGAATTTTAAACATTTTTAGGCGAAATAAAGACTTACATTTAAATGTTATAGTATGTCCAATGTATTGATAAGAACCTTATCTTTCATTTGACACCAACATCAGCTCAAATGCACAACATCAAAGCTTACAATAACTTATCCAAAAATGTGTTTGATCTGTCAAGCTTTATATATCAAGTTTTTATCAATGTCATTGAAAGATGGCGAAGTTGTTTGTATTACATGATACATTCATGTTTATAGAAGTGTCGCCATCTTTTAAATCAATAGTAATCTAAAACATGTTTAACATGTGCATGCATATCTAATGATCTCTGAACTTCTAATGCCTTTTTCTATGTGAGTTATTTTTCCTTGGTCCAATATTAAAGCAAATCAAACTTTGTGTCATATATGAGCAAGTGTCTGAGTAACATGTTTCAATGATTTTTTTTCTTCTAAATTAAGTAAAGTGTGCCTTTAAATGTATACATTTTATTTAGATATAAAACGAATATACACGAGGGGTGATTCAAAAGTGTTGGTCAAGATTTTATAGGCATGATTACGCTCACCCAATTTGTATGAGATTTGGTCATTTGGGACATATCAACCAATCGTCTATAAGTTGTTGAAACTGTATCACATCAATCGGAATACATTTCAATATATGGCACATCTCCCGCATTAGGCTGCTTATACCCGGAATTGGCTTTATAGTATATTGCCATTATAATAACATGCATTTTCATGAAAAGTTAGCAAATAGCAATATTTGAAGGCGGTAGCACGATACATTCAACCATAATTCACATCATGCCTGATCATTCATTTATTCTATTTAATATTTATTCAATCTGCAGTGGTAGTTATTTCCCTCAGTGTCAATCTCCGAACTGCATTTAAGATTGCTTCTACAATATGAATATTGTTTTTATCCTTGTGATAAGGGTGGCAAATTTGTGGTCTTTCAGATCGCTTAGGATTGAATACCCCCTCATTACCTCCACCGAAGCGCTTGTACAATCTCTAAAGGCTTGCCTTGAAAATGCCTTGTCTCCATGTGTGTGTTTTGATTTTCCTGGCAATAGCCTGTCTTGTCTCCTGTAAATAGCAATTGTACTTTAACAATCCTTTGTTTGACGTTTATTTGTTGTAAATGACACATTTCTTCTGGGCATTTATTGGATACGTGTTAATCTTTGAGTATGACTCACTTTCTGACTCTCTGTGATTCACTATTTTAAAAGATTCATTGAGATGTAATACAGCACAATTTGCAGTTGAATTTAGAACTCACAAGCATATGAAAGGATATGTGACTCTTCCTTGGCACTTGATTTAACATTTTATAGACCCAACACGTGTTTTGAGTCTTTAAATAAAATAAAACAGATATGACAAAAGTATTCAATTATCATTCAAAAACGTTCATGGTTACCCTAGTTACCATGGTTACCCATAGTTGATACAATATTGAATGCAGTTAGATAAGAATTCGACACTTAGGAGATAATTGAATTATTTAATGTCTGTGAGAAAAGTAAGACTGATTGGACAATGTTAAGTATGCCTATAACATTTTGTCCATACAATTTAAATGTGATTGTGTCAACATTTTGGAATTATCATAGCTCTTTGCCTACATTTAAGACATAGTTCCCTTTTTATGTGTATCGTCTCGTGGAAATTGTTAAAGTGCAACGAAACTTCCTTAAAGCTACGTTCACACCAATGGCGCTTTGATGGCGCTTTAAAGCGGCTTGTAAAGCGGCACCAAAGCGTAACAAAGCTTGATTAAAGCGTCGGGGTCGTAATAGGTATTAGAAAAGCTCGGAGTAAAGCGGAATATTCGGCAAGAGCGCAAACAATTAAAACTGTTCAAGCTACGTTCGCACCAACGGCGTTTTGATGGCGCTTTACAGCGGCTTGTAAAGCGGCATCAAAGACTTTGCATGCCGCTTTAAAGCGCCACCAAAGCGTCGTTGGTGTGAACTTAGCTTTACCAAGGATTAAGCTATGTTCACACCAACGGCGAATGCCACGCTTTAAATCGGCGAGCAAAGCGCCGTCATTTTTGTCATTTTTCTTCATACCAACGGCGCTTTGATGGCGCTTTAAAGCGGCTTGTAAAGCGGCACCAAAGCGTAACAAAGCTTGAATAAAGCGTCGGGGTCGTAATAGGTCGTAGAAAAGCTCAGAGTAAAGCGGGATATTCGGCAAGAGTGCCAAAAAATGTTAAACTTTTTAAAATTTTTGGGCGCTCTGTTACGAATCGATTAAGCGCCGAGAGCGTATCAAAGCTTAGAAAACCGTAACAAAGCTCAGAAAAGCTTGATCCAAAGCGTAGGAAAGCTTGTCATAGCTCTAAAAGGTTCCTCACGCTTTGATCTCGCTTTGATCAGGCTTTGTTACGCTTGAAATCACGCTTTGATAAGCATTATTACCCTTTGATGCGATTATGACGCTTTAAATCAGGCTCTGATACGATTGCAAAACTCTGTTGTGCATTGTTACGCTCTGTTAAGCTCTGTCACGCATTGGAAAATGTCGAGATCGCCGATTCCATGCCGCTTTTGATCCAATGACTATACAAAGATGCAGTAGATCCATAAAACCATTGCATCTTTGACTCGAGAACACGATGGCAGAACAACGAGATCCAGAAATTCCAGATGGACCAGAGCATGACTTATCTGACGAAGACATGACGTTTGTCGCACGGCGTGATATAGCGTGTGGAAACTTGTCAAGCGTACAGCAAAGCGTTTCAATCCTTGATTAAAGCGTCTCAATTCGTTGGAAAGCTTGAGAGTCCTTCATGAAAGTGTAACAAAGAGTGTCAGATATTGATGATAGCGTCTGACCTCGTGTCAGATCTTCATGCCAGATCGTAGCTAATCTTGAGACATCTTAACAAAGCGTGTCAAGTGGTAAGAGACCGTGAACAGACTGTGGTCCCCGCTTTGAACCAAGCTCTGTTAAGCTTTCCTACGCTTTGAGTCAAGCTTTGTTGAGCTTTGTTACGGTTTGTTAAGCTTTGATACGCTCTCGGCGCTTCAATCAATTCGTAACAGAGCGCCCAAAATTTTTAAACAGTTTAAACATTTTTGGCGCTCTTGCCGATTATCCCGCTTTACTCCGAGCTTTTCTACGACCTATTACGACCCCGACGCTTTAATCAAGCTTTGTTACGCTTTGGTGCCGCTTTACAAGCCGCTTTAAAGCGCCATCAAAGCGCCGTTGGTGCGAACGTAGCTTGAACAGTTTACATTTTTAGTGCTCTTGCCGAATATCCCGCTTAACTCCGAGCTGTTCTACTTCCTATTACGACCCCGACGCTTTAATCAAACTTTGTTACGCTTTGGTGCCGCTTTACAAGCCGCTTTGAAGCGCCATCAAAGCGCCATTGGTGTGAACGTAGCTTTAACAGTTTTAAAAGTTTTGGCGCTCTTGCCGAACATCCCGCTTTACTCCGAGCTCTTACCCCGACACTTTAATCAAGCTGTACTACGCTTTGGTGCCGCTTTACAAGATGCTTTAAAGCGCCATGCTTTGTTGCCGCTTTGCTCGCCGATTTAAAGCGTGGCATTCGCCGTTGGTGTGAACGTAGATTTAAGAGCAAGCTTTGTAAATATACGTTCAAAATTATGACATCGATTTTGAGATTATTAAGCCATTTGGTTAATAGTAAAATCGGGTGTTATAGCAAAAGCAAAAAAACTTCCCTCATGTGTTGCAATAAATGTTTTATATGATGTCCTAGATTATATAAACGTTTGATAAGAATTGTATGTTTAGAAATATTTTCAAAACGAATGCAATTATCGTAGCTCTGGGTATTGTTTATCGCGTTTTTACTCTAATTGACATGGTTACCATGGCATCTTGAACAACTTGGATTTATTTACCAAGTGGTAGTTCGAAAAGGTGTTGATTGATATGCTAAGATTCAAGTTGTTTTGGCGAGTCAAATCAATAATGTTGTAGTACCAGGTAACAAGTATGTAACGTTTGGATATTTTCTCCAAAGTATTCGTACGTTTTTATGAATGCAAATAAATAAATACGTAACGGCTTTAACACACATGACAAAATTATTGTTTTCATATTTTATTGCGCCAAATGCTATACATTTATACGTCTGAGGGGAGCTCGCAACAGCAAACCTCCTCATCAAAGTTGAAAATGAGTTGTAGGCCATCCATATCCTGTGGGCAACACTGAAGTCTGTCACTGGCTCCAGGGCCATCTGTGATGATGTATTGTGTGTCGTCACCTCCCTCGATGTAATAGTTTCCAGCACGGCAGCAAGTACCTACACACAAACAATTTTTACTCACATAATAAAGTGTATGCTAAATCTACTGATCTACAATTTGTCTTAATATGAAGGCTATATTATGGGAGGTTTTGGATATTGTTCGATTCTGAGGGAAATATAGATATCTTACAGAGAGCAAGAATGGTCCAAGGTAAGATATCACATTTACCGAAGGATGTATCCCATATTTAAAACCGACCGTCACTTGACTAATTTATTTTATGTCAAATGACACTAAAATAGAGTTGACATCATATCATTAAATTTTACAAGGCCATAAATGAAAAAAAGTGTGTAGAGCAATTAGGTGCACTTATCAACAAAAAACATCATCCTTGAAGTATGGGAGCGGGAGATACACAACAGGAGATAAAGAACAGGAGCTATGTATATGTCCTGCTTCCCCGAGATATTAATTCTATATCCAACTGTTATTAATCTAAAACCGCATCTGTCATGGGTGCATCTTATTGTACACCCCCCCCCCCAGGTTTTCCAACCGGAATCCTTCATTCCACATCGTGTAAAAGCATGTTTATCGTCAAATCTTGATTTGTAACATTGGGCTTTTAGTTCTGAACTTCATGACTTTGACATTTTGAACCGCCAAACAGGTGTTAACAAGCCATCAAGAAAGGGAATTTCCGGTTGCTAAACTTAAGGCTTCTTATGGAGTGTGGTTTATAAATTCTGATATATAACAATGTACCTGATCCAGTGCCATCACATGGAGGATCGGTAGTGGCATCACCGCACAGGGCGCTCATACAATCCATAACATTGTATGGGATATCACATGTTTTGTTTGCAGAATTCCAGACGCTGCCTCCCAAACATGCGTATACGTCATATCCGGTCCTGAAATGAACGTTTTTAATAATTGAGCTAGAGGTTTCTTTTAATTGATTATGAAGGGGCGAGATTATAATTAGCGTGTTTGGGTCACCACACGAAGTTATTATTATGTTATTAGTATAATAGTCTCACACGTATTTGTGAACGGTGTTCGACGGTGTTCAGCTTACTTTTGCTGAGATTTTATCATGTAAATGTCTTGTTATTAAATCATGAATATCTTTAACTGTGGTTATTGTATATCGATATTTTATCATTGTTATTTTGTATACCTGTTGGCAAAACATTGAATGTAGGAGCAGCAGCCATCACCGGTTGGGTCATCAAAGAAAAATGATGTGGTATCAGCACAAGCGGGATCCACCTCATCTAACAGACAAATGGGAAATTTTACTAATTATGCTGTAGTAATATGCTAATTTGGACAAACGGGAGCTTTTGCTACTGATGCCGTACTTGTATTCTAGCTTGGACAAATGGGAAACTTTAATAAGAATGCTGTGCTCGTATTCGGTTGGACAAATGGGACATTGTACTAATTATGCTGCACTTAGACAAATAGTAAATTTTACTAATTGTATTGTACTCTAACTTCGACGAATGGGAAATATTACTAATTATTCTGTACTCGTATTTTAGCTTTGACAAATGGGAACTTTTACTAATTTACTGTACTTGTATTCTAGCTTAGACAGTTGGGAACGTTTACTAATTATGCTGTTCTTGTATTCTAGCTTGGACAAATGGGAAAGGATCTAGTACACTCTCCATTATGATCTCCCCATGAAAAAAATAAATTCATCTGATTTCTCAGTATACTGAGTATACTGCTTTAATTATTACATTTATATGCACACTAGTATCTTGCTGACCTATATTCAGCACTGTATTGATTTACGGGCCACTTATTAGGGTCATAATTCAATCATAAAGTGTAGAGGCATAGATTACAAACCAGGAAGTATTTTTGTGTAATATTCGCGTAGGAAGTATTCAAATATGTTGCTAAATAATGAAATATTAGTATAATCCTCGGTGCTCTCGCACCTTCTTCTGTGTCAGACATATTTACTAAGTTCTATAGATGATAAATTGATTAAAATCTCACAAATCTTCAAAATTAAAATTCATTTTTTCAAGACCCCAGCGAACTTCCGCCCAGAGTACTATTTTGCACTGAACGAATATTGATCCCCGGGGCTATTTCATATATCTCTTACATTGAAATTAATGCATAAAATAAATATACATAAATTATAAAATATGATAGTATAATCCTCCGTTTTTCAAACTTGTATGATATTTGATAAGTGTAGAAGTTGTTTTTGGAACATTTTTTTGGAGAATTATATGACTTTATGTTCTTTATGTTACATCTAAAAATGATATATTTTGACCATGGCGGTATTATCGTGTTGCCAATTATCGCACCTCTTCCTTTTGCTAATTATGCTGTTATTGTATTATATTCTAGCTTGGGCAGATGGTTAATTTTAATATTTATGCTGTGTTCGTATTCTAGCTTGGACAAATGGGATATTTTACTAATTATGCTGTTCTTGTATTCCAGCTTGGACAAATGTGAAGTTTTACTTATTATGCTGAACTTGTATTCTAGCTTGGACAATCGGGAATGTTTTCTGATTACTGTACTCGTATTTTAGCTTGGTCAAATGGTCAATTTTACTCTTCAAAGTTGACCGGTCACAAATAAACAACAAGTTAATTTGTTCGATGATTTTAATCCAATCTTTGCATAATAGACACTGGTGATCCACTCGATTACGCTGGTTACCGAAACGGTTCGTTTTGGTAACCGGCGTAATGGTAATAACTTATTTCACGCGTTGTAGGCAGAATCCCCACGACGTTTTTTCTCACAAACGTGTATCAGTATCATACGTTTTAGAAAATGTTCGTGTTTGCGAGAATAGCTCAGAAGACAACAGAATCGTCGATTTAATTCCTCACTTAAGTTACATAAACGGTTTGGGTTAAAAGTGCAGATCTAAACTGTTTTTTGAAAAACCGTTTATGTAACTTAAGTGAAGAATTAAATCGACGATTCTGTTGTCTTCTGAACTATTTGTTCGCACATATGTACATTGTCTTAAACATATTATACTGATACACGTTTGTGTTAAAAAATGTCTGGGGAATTCTGCCTACAACGTGTGAAATAAGGAAAAGAGAAAAAATCGTACCTTCGATGTTCCCACATTTGGTTACCGAAACGAACCGTTTGTGATAGAGCTTGGCATGCATACGCTTAGTATGATACATAACATATGTACGTGAGACAGAAATAAGAAATAATTAATAATGTGATTCCTCGATCTATTCTCAATACAATCAAAGCATGAATCAATAGTCAAAATAAAAATAGTTCCTTTATTGATTCGTTATTCATTAGGAACTACAACCGCGAGGATGCCAACATATATGTAAAAAAAGTGCACGGCATTTTGTCAAGTTTGTGGTGCTTGGCATTTCGAAAGATCACAATAATGTGTATAACAGATGCCGGTTATTTAACTTTAAACCATCATACCCTCACTCTTCAAAAATGCGATCCATCCGTCGACGTATCTTCGGCCATCTTCGTTATATTAACATCTTCGGTTGCGGTGCACCTTCGCTATATTAACATCTTCGGTTGCGGTGCACCTTCGCTCTTCTATCTACGTTGTCGAAGATGGCCGAAGATCTAACACTTCCCCTCCAAATTATTTGATTGCTTCATTGGAGCATTTCCGGCCATTTTCGTGATATTAACATATTCGGTTGCGGTGCATATGTACTGTACTCTCCCGAATTATTACCCGGACAAAGAAACGCAATGCAATATCTCTTGTGTGAAGAAATCCCATCATTAGCGGACAACAGTAATTCTTATATACAGTAGTCGTTTGACACTCGATCAGCCATTACGTATTTAAATATGATTTGATTAAATATAGGATGAACAATAATCCCTGACAATTATATCAGAAAATAGCAAAGTTAGAGCACGGGATCCAAGACTTTTGGACCACCCCTCGTATTTACGGGAGAAAGAGAAATCAGCGAACAACAGTGTTTCTTATATAGTCGTTTGACACTCATCTATTACGTATTTAAATATGATGTGATTAAATATAGGAGGAACAATAATCCCTGACAACTTACAGACGTATTCACAACAGCATGACTCTAGGCTGAAGATCTGCCCGAATGGGCAGGTCTGTTCCTCACGGTCATCACCACGGAAGTAAGAACTCTCATCGGATCCGGCGCTGAAGACTGGCTCGTAACCATTTTTGCCATTTTCACGGTTTTGTCCAACGCAACAAGTGGATCCAGTTGGTTGAGGATCATCACACTCAGCATTTGTTCTTGAGGGTACTTTAACGTAGAAATCATTTTTATGTCAGCATGTATTTAGGTGTATCTGGTGAAAGGACAGATTAACATTTTTACAAAGGTCGACAATATAAATATACTTCTTCTGGTACAAGTTAGGTTTATTGAATCATATATTGATAATAACTAAAACCACATGATCTTTCATCTAAAAGACGTTCCACTCTGAGTCTGATAAAACAGCGTCGTTGATACAAATAACTCAAACAAAACAATATGCGAGCGATTAGACACACTTGAGACAACCACGAGATTTGTACCACGACAGATATAAAAAGTATGTCGTGCACTTTTAAAGACAAAATATACTCACCGTCGCATGTTAATACGTCGCAGTCTACGTATTTTGGGTCATCACATACAAGTAAATCTTGGTTCCAAGCAGTTCCTCCCATACACTTTCCAACAAAGCCAGTTTTGTTCAGTCTAGCAGCATCACACACGACAAAAGAACAACAATCCTCGCCAAAGTCGGTCCCGGCAAGATACCCGGATGATGATAAACAATCAGCTAAATGACAGATTCAAGAGGTTTTGATAAGCGGTAATATTCAATTATTGTCGACAAAGTTTCTGCTTTAAGGAATGTTATTACTTCTCTGATTTTTACCTACCCTGCTTTTTAGTTTAAAGAGAGTATTTGCCTTTACTATGGTGAAACTGATTTTGACTAAAACATTATAACAAACAGGGCACTATTTATTAGATGAAAATTCAAATTCAACAGTAGTAAATATGAGCGACCAATGAAAATAATGGAGGATTGATCCAGTTTCACGAGATTGATCCAGTTTCACTTTAATAATTACAGGTAACAAATGAAGCAAACATAACATCGTTTGATAATTGTACGAACCTGGATCAGTTTCAACGGGTGGGCCACTGGCCATAGCCACGGCGAACATCAAAACGAAAGGCAACATGATCGCTATCTGCACATTAATAGAAACACATATCTTTTAGTATAATCAACGCATTTAGTGCAACATCATTATTTTCCATTGAAAGGAAAATTCAGCTGCCAACAATTTAAAATATTTTTTATCAATATCGTGTCATTTAAACTACATTTTATTTTATTGTTGGTGACATCGGGGTCATATTTTCTGTCATATTTTCAATATTCAAGATCTTAAAAATTGCGTACTTTCGGAGCGTCATCTCGACACGGTTACATGCATGTCATGAACATATTTCACAATTCTTCTGAGTTAACATTATTGTATCATTTACCATTTTAAGATTAAAGCAAATAGTTTTTAATGCATATACCAGGTCGTTCAATAAATTCACGGAAAAATACTTTCATTTCAAAGATTTTCGATATTTTCTCTTGAAATGTTTACATAAGGTGTAAACATATTTCCTAATTGATTCATTATCTATAAGCGTCTTCTGTTTGATTGGTCAAAATAATGGTTACTATGGTAACTTGACTTTTGGATAGGCGGGTACTTTTTCCTTCACATTATTCAATAAATAACAACAGCAAGGTATGCAAGTTTATGAATGAATCACATGCATTTCCTCTTCTCCTCTCGTACACGTGTACATGAAATAACTTAATATAATAGTCACAACTATTGTCCCATAAGATGTTCGAAATATTTTCCCTCGTGTTTAATGCACATTCACTGGCATGGCATTCAATCTATTGTTGAAGCTGTTCCCTTGAGCCATCACTAAAATTTATTTGAATGGCCATTCGGAATGCAGTCCAAAGTTGTTCCATAACGTGCACATCTTATATTAGTCGATCCCCCATCCTGTTGAAAACAGCAAAATCGAGGGTTGTCTCGTTGGGGAGTATGGAACTTGGGCAACTTTATCATCTAGCTTGCCAGTAATCTGTGATGGTTCTCTGCACAATATTAGTAGTGTAATTTGGTGAACTATCCCGTGGAAAAATTAAGAGTTTTTTAAGTTTCATTAACCTACCGTAGCATAATCATCTTTGTTGGATTCCTGGCCCTCTGGTACAGTATGGACTAGCAGGATCCCAGAAATATCAGTGAAAACTATGAACATCAATTCTCCCTCAGTACTTTCGTAATTTAAATAAGAACAAATAAAACATAAGGATCCTTTATTTGCACATATTGATAGTTTTTTGTACTGAATTGTGTAACGTAAAAAGTGCCACGCCTACCAAAAAGGCAAGTTACCATAGTAACATTTATTTGTGACCAATCGAATCAGAGACGCTGATATTTCAGGAATCAATTAAAAAATACATTCTGTAAACATTTCATGAGAAAATATCAAAAATCATTGAAATGAGAGAATTTTCCGCGAACTTATTGACCGACTTGGTATTTCGTAGTTGTTAGTTCAACCAATTTTTTGTAAGATCGTTTACAATTCGAGTCTTTAAAAAAATTATATAATCAAATGCATAATTTCAACACAGCAGGTTTAAGAGCCGGTATTTTGGATGTATTGACTTTACATGGTGACATATACAGTTTGACGTACCTGGCAGTATGCCCCACGATAATTCAATGGTCAATGGTGTATGTCCCCATATGAGTCAATGAACCCTTGCTAAAATCCTCATTTTCTTTGAAGAAGTCGAGTTGATCGAGTCTCAACAAGATTCATATAGTATTTCTAGAATCCATTTTCAAAAGTAAGAAAATGGGTTCTTAAAAAGGACAGTGGGTTTGCATTTTGGAACGTTTCTTGGTACTATAACGACTCGTGATGCACAATTTTGATTTGTTAATTTGACAGAACGCATTTTTATTGCATCTAAGCTAATACTATGAGACAAATAACTATGTTAAAGATGCACGTAGATATAAAGGTGTGTCATTTAAACATATTTTGGTAATTTTTCTTACACAAACGCTCATTTGATAATCAGAAATTCAAACAAGGAGTTTTATTTAGTATTTGAAAATTACTAATCAGTAATTTAAAAATGAGAAGCTGCAAATTTGGAGGAAATTAAATGTAACAAAAAAATCTGTTTTTGACAATTGTGCTTGCATATTTGCTAATTTGATTATGAGAAAAGGTAAAAATTGGAGGAAAACATATCTCACAAAAGCATATGGTAGTATAGACTTACCTATTTGATCCTTAGATGTGGTTCCCTTTGCCCAAGTGCTTATATACCTAAGTGCTAATAAATGTTTTTATTCCCTAAGGTGACATTATCCTCACCATGATATAATATGTTAAAGAAAAAATATATTAATATTACTTCGCAAGTGCTCATAAATGTCAAACATTACCACTAGCGTTATGATAAAATACAACTATTATAAGTATCGGTTTAACAATAATAGGATTAGTTTAAGTTTAGATATATGTATCGAATACAATTGTTATACAATCTAATGACACAAATATGGTCTATAAATTCCATGGGAAGATTTAAATAAGCCGGGGATTAACTGATTTTATTAAAATATACATACATTTTGAATATCATTTTAGTATAGTTATTAGTATAATCAGTTAGGAACCGAATGTTACTGCTTTACGATCTTAATGATTTAACTTAAATTCAATTGTACACAATAGTATAGTTTCTATATAATTGAATAAAGCTTAAATAATAGATGTCGTCGTTGTCATTCTTCGTTTTGCTTGGGCAAGACTTCTACAGTATTGTTTGTTATAAACGTGCAAGAATCTCTTAATTCAATGATTCATGAAAATGTGTTGGTTGAATCTGTCTTAACTCGAATGGCATACAGTACTACATATATGTAAGTGATGACCCTGTCAATTTACGTATTGTAATTAATCATGAACTTGTTGGTGTCAAACGAATAAGTTTTTAAAGAACCTTAAGCATTGCGTCAATCGGGATCTGACCCAAGTTTCTTTAAAGTCATGGAAAATGATTTAAAGTGGGAGTATCGATTGCCGAGTCGTATCCAATGATCCTGGGCCTATCGTAAAATGAAAGCTTTGAATATGTTGTTGCCTTTAAAAATGTATCTATTTTCCATGTATGCTACTAGAATTTGTGCACATACCTTATAACGATCGATAATGGCAAAGGAAAATCCTCTAATTCTTCGTCATAATTTCTCCTTCGACGTCCGCCATTTTTTATTAAACCGGAAGTTTTTCTCTGACGTCCGCGCAATGTTTTTTCACTTTTATTTCAGATTACGCTTCGGATTCAACATTTAATGCTTTCTAATATTAATTAAGTGTTTTCTATCAGAAAGATTTCATAAAAAGACTCACACTATCAGAGATTTTATCGATTCGAGCAGCCAGAAAAATTAGTTTCAATTTCACCCGCTAGGTGTTTCGACGTCGACTTGGAAAGAATTTGAAAAAATCTATGAGTGGGACTCCTTGTATGGAATTGTAGATTCTAAACGATTTG
The DNA here is from genome assembly GCA_903813345.2 of Owenia fusiformis. Taxonomy (NCBI): domain Eukaryota; kingdom Metazoa; phylum Annelida; class Polychaeta; order Sabellida; family Oweniidae; genus Owenia; species Owenia fusiformis. The sequence goes on from CAIIXF020000004.1 coordinate 11,145,001, forward strand.
CCAGTTCTACTGGTTGATGAATATTGCCATATGCATACATTTTTATAAAATAGGAATAAGGAAGAAGATGTTGGACCAAACTTCACCCCGATAGCTCAGAAAAGGTAAAATTTCTCCATTTTTCTCTCCACAGACCTTAGAGCCGCTTTAAATGACATGACTATATAAATACAAGTTATTATTGTAGAAAACGTATCACTGAATTCAAATATGTTATCAAAAAGAAAAGTTAGTCGTTAGAGGTTAGGAGTGCACATCTCTTAAAACCTCGTGCAAAACTAGAATTAGCGAGATTTCAAAGCTATATGGAAATTTCTCTATTTAAGGCTTAAGGATGCAGTACCAGGTCAGCGTAGAAAAAGTTCCAGACATTAGATTTTGCTCATATTTTTTACAATGTGTCACTATGATGTTATCATCATCCAAGTTCAATATGAAGAGGATTGACCGTCTGGTAATTACAAAATAAAAACATTATTTTACCCATCCAAAATGAATCTTTTTACTTTTTTGAGTTTTCAATAGAGCTGGCACCTTTCGAACCCTGGTTTTCGTATCCACTAATTGCGACTCAAGAACAAGTTTTCCCATAAAAGTGAAAGGGATAAAATATGCTTGATAAAATGTTTGCAATTTAATTCTTTTCTGGAAAAACCATTATCGAAATAAACTATAATTTTTGATTAAGACTAAATGCGATCCCCCAGGGATTATGGTCCCCTTTCTTAACGGCCCTTACTGGCCCTGATTGTGTATAAGATAATGAGGGAAAGAGTTTTATTTAAGCCACCATATAAATCAATGGAGAGTAGGACCATCATTTGATAGGACCTCCTACCCTTTTACACCGGAAGTCAAACCTGCGCAAACAGACGTGTAAACCGACCCGGTACTGCATCCTTAAAGGCCCACTATACTTAATTTAGAAGAAAAGGAAAATATAATCATTGAAACATGTTACTCACACACTCGCTCAAATATGAAACAAAGTTTGATTTGTAACGTACATAGAAAAAAAACATTTGAAGTTCAGAGTTCAATAGAAGTGCATGGACATGCTAAACAAAGTGCAGGTTTTAAATTACTTTTTATTTGAAAGATAGCAACACTTGAATGAATGTATAATATAATACAAGCAACTTGCCATCTTTCAATGACGTTGTATAAAGCTAGACTTTTTGATTAATCATTGTAAGGTTTGATGTGGTCCGTTAGAGGTGTTGTTGGTGTTAAAGGAAATAAAAGGTTCTTATCAATATATTGAACATTCTATAAAATTCAAATGTAAGTCTTTATTTTGCACAAAAACATTGAAAAACGCTTAGTGGGCCTTTAATTGAATATAGAACGTTTGCATATCGATGATTATAAGCATAATCGCCATAATCACCAAGCAAGTGAATGTGATTGCTTGCGTGTTAAGTAAGATATCCTCTCCAAAAAGAACAATTCAGATGCCGTTAATAGTTCAATTACTGTAGATGTGTCAACACGTTTGCTGGGATTCATGAGTTGGTCGTTCTTTACCTTAAAGACGCACAAAAAAGAATTCAGCAAAGTTTTATCTGCTCAAAATCTCGAAATATAACAAGTAGAATATCACCAAAATGTAATGCAAATCTTAAATCGAGGTGAAATAGCAAAAAAAATGATAGTTTATGTAAACTCCACAAATTCCTGGCTCAAAATAACACTATTGTGTTCGGATCAGTGTTAGTAAGCACTGGCTCGAATTCAAGAATGAACCGAAAAGTGAAATATCGATCCTAGTCCATAGGTTTATCGGATTAAGCTATTGGATAAGCGTTATAACAAATGCGACAATGCCTATCTGAGTTAAAATGTACACTTATAGTATTGGATAGTATGCCCTCTACTTTTCTTTAACATATGACGTATGCGCATTTTATGCAATTTTTAATGTTCTTTATTCCGATCTTTGACTATTCTGTACCTCTATATTTTAAACACACCATAATCCAAGCGCTATGAATGTTATATCAAGGATATTTGAAATTTACACAAGTCTTGCAAGAAAAATTTGAATCTTAAGTTAAAATGAAAACATTTACTGTATTATATTACAATTGCAGTTATGGAAAATAATACGTTATTGACCGGAAATAGTTTATTATATGAGGATAGATCAGGTGAGGCATATTTTGGGTTTAATTTTATTTCCTTTATCGGGGATTTTGGCCAATTGGTTAGATTTGTATTCAAGTCACCCTTATGGTGATTGTGTTTACATGGCTGAATTACGAAATATTATCACACCTTTAAAGCATGATCAATTGGTCATATCAATTTATTTGATGCTATACTTTTTATCCTAATGCAGTTAATGGGGAAGAAGTCACATGGCCTCCCTAAAATAGTTCACAGTGCATTTTTGCACTGAACCCTAATACACTAATACATACAGATTATCATAATTAAAAGTTATACATGTTTAAGAATGATACATAATGTACTGTCATTACATAATGTAATGTCATTAGCTTAGAGATTATATGTCTCTGATAAGCTGACACCTGGGCTTCCAATAAGAATCGGCTACCTCTCACGTGAGACGATTGTTTTGCATCAGTTCACATGCTTTTGTATTTTCAGAGTGGTCTAATTTGCATACGATTACAGTTGCCCTAATAGCTGTTACATCAACTTTCTTCTTATTTATGATCCTTACGCTGATAGTTTGTTGTATACGAGACTGCAGGAGAACATCAAGCACAGGAAAGATCAATAGACACACACCATACCCTAGTTACCCACAACCACCACGACATGCCGCCATTCAGAAACTCTATGATGAGCAGAATGGAATGGTTAAGCCGGGAATGGTGTTTCTCTGTAAGTAGAACACTAATAATTGTCTACTGATGCACATCTGGTAAATAAGTCAGATTCATCGGCCATGCTTCATAGTCTTCTAAATATGGTCATAATGTTGTGTGTATTCACATATATTGGTCACGTGATAGCTTAAATCTAAATATGGTCAGATGTATTTATAAATATTCACTTATTTGAGATGCATATAGTCTCTTTGTTATATATTGAATGGTTGATAGTGATTGGTTTAAATGCTTTTAGAGTGGTGTTTAACATAATTAACATTGGTTTGAAATATGGCGAATGTGTCTACATAAGTATTTAATTTCAGCTGACATGACCCAATTTGAGAAAAAGGACATCAGTTTTGAGATAGACATCGATGATGAAACAAACCACATGTGACCACAGAAATGACGTCAAAGGTCACATAATTCATTATCAATATCGGGGAAGTAATACGCACCACGTGATATGCCACGTGGAATAATTTTACGCCTGGACATCGGATGACATCAAACAAACCACTTTGCTCATTGGAGAAAAACTGATAAATTCAGGTGTGAAATCAATATAAAAAAACAGAGCATGTGAAATCAAAAGAGACACAGCTGCGCAAGTTGATCTGGAATGTTTAACGCGGATTAATCATATGGGTAGCAAGTAGATCACTAATAAAAAGCATATCAAAAAATATAAATTGAGCACTTACATATTACCACGAGTGAATGAAAAAATGGATGTAGTTATTGGTGTAACAAAACAAAAATGCGAACTTTTATTAGGCAAATTAAGTAAACCAAATGTGTATATTTAGGTGAATGCTATAAGGTGTATAACGTGCGATTAAATCATATTCTCAAGGGAAATCATCATGTTATATTTGCCAGACTAAGCACTCCGAACGTTAATGCAACTAAACATTCCACGTGTGAACAAATATGATCATGACGCCCTGAATGCATTTTATTTAGAATTGTTCTCCAAAATAAATAATATCTGAATTTCCATCAGGGCTTCAGGAAATCAATGTGTACCCAAACTGAGAAAAGCACCCAAAACCAAGCAATTGTATAAAGACTGACTGAATCCAATGAGCCAATGAAAATATGAATGTACAGCTATTCCCTAGAATAGTGGAATTTCCTTGATTTCTAGCTTGACATCAAATTGATAAAAACGCTCAAGGATAGTCTAGGAGCGTCATTTGTATCGTGTTATTGAATAAACTATATGATTGAACCAAAGTTATGAATAAGTCGAACTCTGCAATGATGTTGGGGAGACTATGATGGAAATATCAACAATTTCCACAGTTGCTGCATCTAGTAACGAGGAAATTAACAACATAACTACACCAGATACACGATGGGGACTAGGGGATCAGGATAGAGACAACGATTCACCGCTTTCTGGTTTAAGTAAGTTGAATCACCCGAATCTGTTGCCATTTTACAATTTCATACGTATTTGCAACTGATCGCATAACACGATGGTGCACATGTTATGCTCTGCATTAAGCTGTTGCAGATTTCTCTAAAAACGCAACCATTTTTCTAACCTATGATACTCACGAGCAAACTTACGGTATCATCTGTCTTGGTTAGTGCCATTGAGTTTTAATAGTACCACATTTTTAAATACACCGTGTATTTAAAGTATAATCTTACATAAACAATTGCAATTACATACCAAAACGTATAAGTTCTAATTTCGCCGAGCATTGGCCAACATAAATCAGTCATTATACCTCTATTTTATTGTCATTTAATTACTCTTGTATTGTAGCGGATTTGATTACAAAATTCGCAGCAGTATTAATAGGCATAGCCGGTCTATTCCTCGTCTTAGTACTGTTAATAGTACCCTATGAAGTTTGCTTTAAAAAGAAGATTCAACAATTCTTAAGACGTCACAAATATAAAGATCGAGGACAGCGACAATCTTCAGGTGGGTATGATTAGTAAAATAATACCGATAAATTCACCCTTGGTATACGCAGCTAACGAAAATTGAATTTCATCCTGCTTGCATCGAGAAGACGGACCGGTTCGGGGCAATCTGCTTGCAGCGAGAAGACGGACCGGTTCGGGGCAATAGCTGATGAAATTCTTTGTCACAAAGTTTGGCATTTTTTATAAAATCAAACGTGCGTCATTGAAACTCACAAGATGTAAATAGCATGTCATTTACATCATACCTTGATGGGGAAAAATAAATCTTATATGTTAGAAGTACTAAATAAAAGTTATCGTTCTCGAGAGAAAAGAGCATAAATGCGCATTTAGAGAGTTTTGGTCCGTTTAAAAATCTGTAAAAAATTGGGGTACTTAAAAGCATCGGGAGGCATCATATATTTCAAATTAGACACGAGGAAGTCAATATTGAGCAAGTTATGGCTGTTTTAAATTCAAATAAAACCGTTAACCCGTACCGGTCCAGCTTTTGACCCGTACCGGTCAATTTTCGTTAGCTGCGTATACCAAGGGTGAAATTAACGCCCTGAAATGCCCTTAGCTGATTGGTTGAGCCACACTTGGTATGTTTGAAAAGGATATACGTCGCATCTTGTGTTGCAATCAACGCAATGGCTTGTGTGTGTTGAATACTACTTTCAAAATATAGGGTTATTAAAATGGCCTCTCTTAAAAATAAGAAATAGATCAAAATTAAAAATATTTTACTGAAAATTATGCATACGATTGTATTTTGTCATTACTATCTTTTTTAACAATGATTTTATCTCCCTATTCCAGATAATAATACAAATACTTGTGACGTACCTATTCCAGATAACAATACAATCACTTGTGACGTAAGCCAGGATGAAACAAACATCGATGGTGGAAGGAATGGTGATTTAGATTCTCGCGGTGGTACAAAAATAGATGTTCGACCTGTACTAAAATGAAACCAAAAACGAATAGGAAGCAGGAGGGATACAACATCATGAGAAAGACTTAGCAACACACAAGGCTATCAGACAAATGATCGCTAAATGTGGAATACTCCCCATACTCCAGTTCATACGAATTAGTGAGATTGAAAATGTGTATAGAGTGACATCTTTTAAATGATGGCTGCGCCTATTACTGCTACGATGCAATGGAATAGAATGCATATATGTGTGCATGTTGATGTGCGTGTAGCGAAACAGTTGGGATAAATTATATTAATATACTATTATGTTAGGTCCAATTAATGTATATCAAAAATAAAAATAATTTACGAGAAGGACTCATTTCTCCCAATTCCATTAGGCATACACGATTTGAAATAACTTTCAATTAATGTATTTGTCACTGATTATAAATGAATGCACATCCAAATAAGGTTACTATCGAAGTCTTTTGATGCATTTGAATCAGTTGGTTTTATATATATCAAACGAACAAAAAATGATGCACTAAGAAAGTTTTTCTACTTAAACGAAATACAGGAATTGAGCATTGATAGTAAACGCATGTAAAACTCTCAAGTGTGAACGTATCCTATCCTGGTTTAAACCTAAAAATACAGCTTTTTACCCACTTTAAAAATGAGACATACTCAAAGAAATATTTACATAATGTTAATTTACGTCTGTCGAAATAGCATAATTTATGCTTAGCTTCAGGAGCTCAGAAAACAAAGCATTAACATTGAATTAAGACAATTAAACCTCAATGTTAACTAGTGCCTCGAGGATAAAAGTAAAACATTTTCATGTTTATTTTAGACAACGCAAATAAAAAGTACTACAAAAGAGTGCTGAGATTCATTAGAAAATAGGCACATGTTAAAGACCCTCTAGTTTGTATTTTTCTGACAAGACATGCATATAAAACAATAGGTGCCAAAAAACACAGGCACTTTAAATATTGAATTAACAAGTACAACAAGGTTAAAAAACAAACGGTTTATGTTTAAAACAGCACAGATAGAAAAAAAACATAGGACAGGCATTCATTAGAAAAATAGGAACTTAGATTGTACGTATGAAACGTATTACCGTTGACAAAATACTAGCATTATGTTAAAGATAATGTAAAAACGTTTACTTCGGTTGATTTTGAAACTTCATTTATTTTCATTTTTATTTTATTTTCATCTCTGTATTGGATAGTGGTAATCCAAAATCTACATTGATTTTGGTTGCATTTATCTGATACATGTACATGTTTGCTAAGAAACACATCACTCAAAAACACCACACAAGCGCTCAACAAAAACGTAAAAATGTGTTGCTGTAGCATTTCCATATAGTATGATATATTGACATTTGACATGACTGATAAATAAATGATTTGTTATATTATATTTACCATAATGTTAATTAGACAATACTACTTTGAAAAGCTAAACAATGAGAAAAGTATAACCTCTAAGACCACCAACAGGAATGTCATTGGTGCAATGGATAACTTTGGATATATGGTTTACTAATAGTACACTATTGACGATTTGTGATCGTCTAAAATGTTTTGTTCTCTTCTGGTATTCCTCTTCCTTCTATTTCACTTCCTTTTCGATAACTTCCTCGGGAACAACTTGTAGAAACATTTGTAGAAAAACTGTGATACTATCTGAAATCATGATAGTTAATAATCGTTAATTATTTGATTGCTTATATGAAATTTAGTTCATGACAAACATGTTTTACTACACTACTAGAAAAAAGTTAATGGCCACTATGTGACTTTCGTGTTTGATAAAAGGAAAGTCATATCATAGGTTCAAAGTCTGAATTGACAAATGTGTGCCATCAATCTAGGTAAGATGCACAAAGGACATTGTAATACTTTATACGTATATGAGGTGTCCAAGAAATGGACTAAAAGTATATCGACAACACAGATAATCTAATAATTTCATATGGCTGCAGCCTCCAGGCGATTATATAATATTTTAAGGTCATATACAGGGTGGACCAAAAAAACGCCACTTTTTTTCAAAATGTTATTACTTTTTTAATTTTTGATACAAAATCATAATTTACATACCAAATGAAACTTGAGGTTGTTCTCTAGCCATTAATTATGAATTATGCACTTTTACTTAAATAAAATATGTCACCAGCGTCTCACTTAAACATGTGGTGTGCAATGAGAAACGAGCATAATTTGCAAAATGTCCCTGAACTGATACGGCCTGATGACCGCCAAGCTAATAGCCCTGATGCAAACCCCAGTGAGTATAGGGTATGGGGAGTTCTCCAGGAGATGGTATGAAGGCACCCAATCTAAAGAAATCCTCAACTAAAGATGGCAATTAAGACATGTTGAAAATTGTTTAGCTAACATTTCATTGATACTGCTATATCAACAAGGCGACTAAAACTAAAATCTATCATCAAATAGGATGGCGGACCAATTGAACTCCTCTTTTAGATCAAATATAATCCAAGTTGAAGGACTTGTTACATTATATTATTACTAAGAACCCTTGGCACTATATAACTGCAAAATTTGGGGTATGTAGGTTGGAAAATAAAAAAGTTATAGCGTCTTGAAAAAGTGGCGTTTTTTGGCCCACCCTGTAGTTCAGGATACTATATCATGTAGCTCGTAGTTTATATGACACACATACATCAATGCAGTCGAAGTACATTCAAAACATCGTGTTACATCACCGACTAATTTTTGTTTCCGGATTTAAAATGCTGTGAAAATTTACCATATATGCTTTTAAAATAATCATCTAAATTATGGTCGATCGTGTTATCGAAATACGTATAAGTTAAAATTGTTTAACGTAAGTATTCATAACTGTGTAATGCTCGACAAGTGTTGAGTCGCTTGATACATTGTTATTGTGATGTCATTCAGTGTCCTGTTCCATTCATGTACTCACCCAGGGCTTGGCTGAACCTCCCGAGGTCTCTGTTACGTATAAACCGCCAGAAGAAGTAAAATGGTATCCCTGAGAAAAACACGCAAAGGCCACTAATTGCTGGAATGGGATCTCCATATACCGCTAAACCAGTCAGACCCAGTAAAATCAAAGTTGTGAGAACAGCAAGAATTATGTTGATCTGGAACGAATCCATTATTTGAGCCAGGACACAGGAAAAGGGGTCTTATCATATATTTTTCAATATTTTGATTTTTTATTTATCTTAAAAAGCACAAAGAGACCTTTCAAATGAGCCATGGCTTATGTCTTAACAATTTTTTCTTGCAGATATAGACCAAAAGACGGATTTGAATTTAGCACATTTTCCTCTTAATCTTCAGCACATTTTTGGCTCTGTAGCACAATTTAAATTTTTGTGATAAGACCGGTTTTCCCATGGTCAGGCTCATTTATATTTTAAATCTAGAACTTGAAATGTATGAACCCTGGAATTGCAGAGTTGTAGAGAAGCGATGTTTGAGTATTTGCATCGTTTTGTCATATGTCTCTGTTTTATTTCTGTTTTCTTATAATTATTTTCTTGTATTGTTACGAAACGCTTTGATTTTCATTGACCCGCGTTGCATTGTATTTTACTCCTTCGCAGGGTATATGTATTATATGTAACACTATAATATGAACTAAATATATATATACTTTTCTCTATATTGTTTTAGAAAACACACCAGATTTTTATTTTGCTCTTGGTATCCAATGTTCATTTGAACAAAATGACATAAACACAATGTGCTTAGGTCTCTCAATATTGCAATTGTACAAGGAAAGTTTGGTTGATTTAAAAAGGTATATTGTTAATGGAATAAAAGGTTTATCTTAATTGTTATCTGTTTTTTGTTTTAACTTTTTGTTAAATCAACCAACATATCCTTAGTATAAGTATGATATTGAGAGGTCTAAGAAAATGAAGTATGTGCTATTCTATTCCAAAATGTTTTATTTCATTCTCAAGAATTGGTAAAAAGGAACAAAAAACAACTGCACCAAATAAAAAAAGAAAAATGTTGACAAAAGCACTTAATATTTAAATATATATAATTAATTTTCGCATTAAATTGTTGTCAATCAGTCACAATTACACAAAGGACCGTGTTTTTTACAGAATGTTTTCAATAATTGGTTTATTAATTAAAAGAAAAACATTGTTGAATTCAGTTCACCATATCGATATCAATCCTTTTTCAACTTACCTACCCCAAGTGAGTACTGCTAAGACGTTGAGATCATCGCTCCAGTTACATAACAATTTGCATGCCCCAAGCAAATGCACGTATTAATCATTACTATGGAAAGTACCTACCCTAATTGGACGATAGAAGTGTGGCTTCTTGTAGCGTAGCCAGAAAAACGCGGCGAATGCTAAAAGATGATTTAGTCGTGATGCAAAGCTTGCGTAGGTGATCAATTGGCCGAGATCTGTCAGCCAAACGAAGAATAACACCATCACACACTGAAAGGGCAAATGCAATCTATTCTATATACTGTAGATTGGGTTAATTTGGCGCCCGCTTTAATTTGGCGAATTTGGCGAAATTGAAAAATTCGCCAATAAAAATCTTCGCCAAAATTTAGAATGAATCCCCGGGAATTATCTAGGGTATTTTCCTCCAGTGTATTTAAGTCATTTCCGGTTTAGTTTTTTTCCAAAAATATGAAAAAATGTCTCTCATTAATTGGCTCAGAACTGGTCAGTCGCTAATTAATACTCAGGGAAAAACTAGAAAGGAAACGCGCAGTATAGTAGCAGCATCGATCGAGGTGAAAAATGTAAAGGATGATCACGCAAAAAGTGCAAACGTGGTGAATATCGCCAGTGGTCCTCAAAAGAAAAAATAAACATAGCCAAACATGCCTATTTACATGGTAATTTGCAAAAAGCGCGTAAGTTAATTAAAATATTTTTTTGCATATCCGCCAAATTTTGCCATTTTTGGCATAAATAGTCGCCAATATGCCAAAAATGGCAAAATCGCCGAATTAAGTAGCGCCAAATTAACCCAATCTACGAGTCAAATGTCGTATGTGTAGTATTGAATCTCGCTTTTTAACGATCAGTTTACAATGTGACATATCACATTTTTACAATGTAACGTACATACATTTTGCCCTTGGCTTATCAAGTACCTGCACGTCTGTCTCGTACGTTCTCAAAATATGTTAATATTCCCAAGTCGGATAAAATGACGTTATTGTTATTCCAGTTTACTCAATGATTCATGAGTGAAGCTTAATGTCAGATGTAAAACAAGTTGACAATGCTTGATAAAAATCCTCGATTATTGATACTTAAATCCGCATAATGTTTATATATTACGAAATGTCTTTTAATGATATGAATAGAATGAAAATCGACCTTACTAGATATTAAACAAATGCTTCTTCGATATCGGCGGTACTATCTCTACGAGGGGTGATCAGGAATTTCTGGACCGTTGGCTCTATTTTGCCATTTTTTATCCTTTCTTACTGATTTTTTTCACATAATATATCCCAAATATATAGGATCACATCATGAAGCTTTCATTGTTCTATTAAATCATTATCATATTATTTTTGTTACCATGGTAACTGGTGACGCGACAAGGTGGAGCTCAGAAAAAATACCAAATTTGAAAAACAACACTAATATAATATGATTTTTGGACAATGTATTCATTGCTGAATATGTGACATACTGTCTAGGTTGTATTATTTCATTAAGTATTTTCATAAATGTTCATCTATTAGTAACTGTCATTATTCTTTCATCAATTCTAATACTTCAAAGTAGTTACCAGTACTTTGTAAGCATTTGTATGCCTTTTCACCCAGTCCTGAAAGACATGATACAGACCGTCTTTGCCTACTTTGTAACATTGGTGTGTGAATTCCTGAATGATCTCATTACTGTCCTCAAAGTGGATACCTCATAATTTGGTCTTCACTGTTGGTAAAAGGTAGAAATCACAGCCAGCTAAGTTTGGTGAATACGGTACGTGTGGTACATGGTCACAGCCGATGGAAACAATCACATTTTGTAGGCAAAGACGGTCTGTATCTTTCAGGAATAGGTGAAAGGGATAACAAATGCTTACAAAGTACTGGTAACTACTTTGGAGGATTAGAATTGATGGGAGACTAATGACAGTTACAATGAATATTAATGAATATACTTAATGATATAATACAACCTATTTCAGTATCTTTGTTACATATTCAGCAATGAATACAGTGTCAAAAATGGCATATAAAACTTCTGTTGATTTTTCAAATTTGGTATTTTTTCTGAGCTCCACCTTGTCGCGTCACCGATTGCCATGGTAACAAAAATAAAAGGATAATGGTTTCATAGAACAGTGAAATCTTCATGGTGTGATCCTATATATTTGAGTTATATTGTGTGCAAAAATAGAGCCAACGGTCCAGAAATTCCTGATCAACCCTCGTATAAGATGGAATAAACGGCGAACTCACTTTTACAATTACAGCTGGCATAGGTGTGATGTAGTGGATGTTTATCATGTTAAAAATAGCCGGAAACTCCTTCTCTCTGGCAACTCTAAATGTAACTCTACAATAACATGATTTTAAAATAGTTAAATGATCTTTAAAACGAATGGAAAAATGACAAATTGTACATCAAACGTTTCCATTATTAGCAATGGTATCAACGCATCTTTGAGTCTGAATGGCCATATTTTTCTTCTTTACTTCGTCGGATTATGTTCAAACTAAAAACGTTTCGTTTTTGTCAAATGAAATTTTGAGTCATAATAGATGAATGCATTTTAAGTAAGGTCATAAAAGACTGGCATGGGAACACGCTATTTCAGCATAAGATGCACCAAGTATATATTTGAATAGTTGGTTTGGCTTATTGTATAACACGTCGTGTAATATCAGTTACATTATTTTCCACTTATTCCCAGACCAATTCACAATAATCACAGTGATAATCAAAAGTTTATCCATTGTCATATCCATTGTAACACTAAATGCTTAACGGGCTAATGTGTTACCTTGACCCGGTAAGGGTACCTGCAGTATTTGAGCCGAATGTTGAACAGGCTACGGCCAGGGATATAACAGGAACTAATATTGATACAGTTCCTTTGGCGAATGACTGAAAATAACAAAAATACGAATACATACGCTGGAGTATATGTTTGAAATATTTCCTCAAATATTCTTCTTCTTTAATTTAATCAATATCAAATTATATTTTCGTCAATATTAACTCCTCATAATTCTGTATTAAGAATGAGACATGGCTCAAATGTTCTAAACAAATAGTGCCCAATTAATCCCAGGGTAATGTTGTATTATATTTGATTACATTGCGTTGGTGGATATCTTTACAAGGCATCGAGCATGTTGGTTTGTATTGCGTTGTATTATACTGATCAGGAAAATGTTCGAAGAAAATGTTTAGCAAATATGTAGAGTTTTATTTTTTAGCTTACAATCACTGGTTCAATTCAACTGTATTTCTTGCTGATTAGCTCACATGGTGAGCTTTTGCAATCACTCACTTGTCCGTCTGTCTGTCCGTGCGTGCGTGTGTCCGTCCGTGTGTCCGTCCTTTTTACTTACCAATGCCACGGCTGGTGAGGACAAAAGCCCCTCTGGCGTCATAACAGTGAAATAAGCAAGGTTTGTCATCACATACACCGTTGTGACAAACGTCATCGAGATCACAACGGCCCTTGGCAGGTTTCTGAAAGTGAAAGAAACAGATGTGAACGTTGGATAAAATACATCATTTCGAGAAGTCTCATTTTGGGTAGGTAAATTGAAATAAAGATTTTAACGCGTAACCATTCGTGTTATTTAACTTACAGTAATTATCTAGTCTTAGCAAGTAACTTAAGATAACGATTTAAATGTGTAATCTTGTTTGACTTTAATTGCTACTTGTAATATTGTTTGAAATGTGTAACCATATTAAGACGTGTGACTTACAATGATCTATTGAAAGCCTATGTCACTACGAGTGTAAACGTTCAGATGTGAACGTTGGATAAAAGACACCATTTCGAGAAGTCTCACTTTGGGTAGGTAAATTTAAATAAAGATTTTAACGTGTAACCATTCGTGTTATTCAACCTCTTGAATTCCAGGCTCTAAATCGGTTGAAACCAGAATTTTTTTCATTATTGCCACCTTTTGACATTATACTCCATACCTATACAACTACAGATGCTCAGCTTAGTAAAATTAGACGGCAGAGATCATTTCTACACATTTAAAAAAAATACTGACAATTGTTCAAATAAGAGCAATTTTAGTGAAAAATTTTGTGACGGATTTTCTCGTCACTCTGGGTTTCAAGGTCATTTCTGAGGTGACGAGAAATCTAGTCACTCCAGGTAGTCAAGAGGTTAACTTACAGTAATGATCTTGTCTTAGCAAGTAACTTAAGATAACGATTTAAATCTGTAATCTTGTTTGACTTTAATTGCTACTTGCAATATTGTTTGAAATGTGTAACCATATTTAGACGTGTGACTTACAATGATCTATTGAAAGCCTATGTCACTACGAGTGTAAACGTTCAGATGTGAACGTTGGATAAAAGACATCATTTCGAGAAGTCTCACTTTGGGTAGGTAAGTTGAAATAAAGATTTTAGCGTGTAACCATTCGTGTTATTCAACCTCTTGAATTCCAGGCTCTAAATCGGTTGAAATGAGAGATTTTTTCATTATTGCCACCTTTTTTGACATTATACTCCATACCTATACAACTACAGATGCTCAACTTAGTAAAATTAGACGGCAGAGATCATTTCTACACAATTAAAAAAAATGTGTAAATTGGATGAAAATTGTTCAAATAAGAGCAATTTTAGTGAAAAATTTTGTGACGGATTTTCTCGTCACTCTGGGTTTCAAGGTCATTTCTGAGGTGACGAGAAATCTCGTCACTCCAGATTTCTCGTCACTCCAGGTATTCAAGAGGTTAACTTACAGTAATGATCTAGTCTTAGCAAGTAACTTGATATAACTATTTAAATGTGTAATCATGTTTGACTTTGCTACTTGTAATATTGTTTGAAATGTGAAACCATATTTAGACGTGTGACTTACAATGATCTCTTGAAAGCCTATGTCACTACACAAGTAACTTCGCATAATAATTCCAATGTGAGTTATAAAATCTCTCTATTGTCAAACAACACCTACCTCAATGGATTCTTTATTTCCTCAACAAGAATACCAAGGCTTTCACTAAAAATGAATAATGTTCGCATTTCATTTCATTCGTTTCATTATTTTATAATGGCTGATGAGAACCTGTAGAGTGAACTGCATATGTTGTGATACTTAAAAAATTTCACCAATCAAATACCACATATTATATTAATAGTAAGCAAAAATTTGAAAATGAAATAAATATATATGTATATCATACAGTCTTGCAGAGTCCCGAGTTTAGATAAGCAATGTTTACTGCTAATTAATACTCACTAGCCGCCATACGCAAAGAATCCCGCGTAGATAGCTAATGCGTATTCCGAAGGATTTGTACTACTTCCAGAGAAGAAAACATTCGATTCCAAATTTTTTGTATTTCCTAAAATTGAAAATTGAATTGGACTATTTACGCTATTTTTAATGTTCCCCAAACCTTCTTATTGTAATATATCCACGCACAGATCAACATTCTATATCATGAGGTTATATAATGGTTGATTCCGTATATCGTGTTTATACCTAGGTGAGTATATGATATATTCACGGGTGAATATTCACAGGTTCCATGACGAACATTTAAAACATATTTAGATATTCAAACAATCAAAACGCTTGTAATTGTGAGTTGCTCTTTTATTTTTTATTTTATTTTAATTTACAATGTGTATAATGTGCTTGGAAACAATTTTAGAAATTGAAAAATGATCTAAATAGTATTATACGATAAGAGTAGAACATTTTATTGTGTAAGGATACAATATACTATTAACCAAAGTAAACGTTCTTAAAAATGTTTACAAAATTACTACGTTTTGTGAAATCTATATAGTATGCAGTGAAACGCAACATTAAATAATTTAACAATGCATATTCCTTTCAGTGAATTAAATAAAACAAACGAACCTAAACCAATCTCCCACAGTCCAAGAACAATGATAAGCATCAACGCGCTTGTCTTGATAAACGTGAGTGCAGTATTGACGCCTGCTGCCAAAGACACGCCGTAAGAGTTGAATAGATGCACAGATACTGGAACAACCGCATTCATCAATATTACATTATGAATAACGATTTTGTTTAGTTTGGGATATTGGAGACTTGCTCTCAATATGACTTAAAGGCAGAATCAGATCTATGGGGGTGACAAAATTACAAGCAATGTATACAATTGACCTACCAATCTATTTCTTATAATCTCAAATACAATATCTCCCAAAAGGTTCATGATATGTTTTAAATTGGTGGAGTTATAATGGATTCAAAATGCAAAAATAAGTACAATTAAATTCTCCCAAAATTATAAGAATGGTAACCATTCTTATAGAAAAATGAAACATTATTGTAAAAATCTTAAGTTTTGATGAAATAAGGCGTGCACTTTGGGGATTTTAAGAAAATAGACAGGAAAATGAATGACACGAGCCAGAAATATTCTAAAATTGAATCAATTTTTGTTGGGCTGCTCGATAGATCTGATTGTCTCTTTAAGAATTTAATTTTCTTGCGTGTCATACTCCTTTTGTTTTTGCACTCGGGGCTCCATACTTAACTAATGTTATCCAATAGTTTATATAGATATTTTTTATAAAATCAAAGAACAAAATAGTTGTTTAGATAGACACTGAGACCAACATAGTACAGAGCAATCGTGTCTTCATAACGGGACTACCTGCCTTCCGCCAGCAGCTTTTCGAGAGCTATATTGCCATTGTTACCTCTCTAGAACGATTTATGTGAAGTGAGCGCTTCATTTTTCGTATAAAAATGATGTTATTATTCATTTTACATCAGCATGAAAGGAGTATTGCAACCTAGAGGCCAGTGTAATGTATTACGGAACTACATTTTAAAAAGTTTCAACGCTCCTGTTTATTTTATTTTCTAAAGCGAATAACAATAAATACTCACTTAAGAACCACAGTGCCAATAGTGTTACAATAATATTAGGCGTAGCACACTCAAAGTCGATCATCTCCATAACATAGATGGCACTAACTCTTGCTAATACGCAAGAACTAGGAGGACCTACTATGAAGTTTGACCAAAATACCATGAAACTTGCCAATGGACCGAAAGCAGAACGGCAATATGCGTAGATACCTCCAGCCTCGGGAGTAATGAGTGCTATAAACAGAATGGGTCAAAATAAGCAATGTTCAAAATTTTCCTTCTACCTATTCCCCCATGTTAAATTGTCAATAATCAGTTTTCTGAATTCAAGATTTTTTACTTTGCCAGTATTTTCTTACCATACACATTTTTTACCTATTTTCATGAAATAAGTTTCTAATTTATGAATTTTATTGTTTGTTAGGTAAATGTTGAAAAACAAAGATTTGTAAATACAGATCTTTTGTGATTTGGCGTCATGACATGTCTTTGAGGAAAACGTAATTTCTATCAAAGTCAATATATGCTATGCCAGTACATTGTACGCTGACACTACATTGTTTCAATTTGATCCCTTTTGTTTTGCTCACACTATGAATGTCGCATACATGTGTCTTAACGAATCCATGTATGAACCTTTTTGTGTTTAGTGATGAAAATGAACGTACCAGAAAGATAGTAAGTTCATTTTTCTTGTTTGTACCCTTTACAGTAAAGTAATTAGACAAAATGGAAATTCGATGCTATGAGTAATGAATGTAGCTTCTAATGATCTTCTAAAGGCTTCGTGGAAGTGACATATTCAGCTCCTTTATTAGAGAGTTTAGAAATATTACACTGTGGACTAAATCTTAAGATATGCTTAAAAATATATGTACCTAATTCCAGGAATATAAATGCCGCGCATGTGCTGACGATGCCACCAAAGATCCATACTAAAATAGCTGCACCATATGAACCAGAATGGCGTACGACCCCTGCAATGATAAAAAAATGTATATCATATCCATATTAAAATAGCGACCCCATATGATATGAACTGGAATGGCGCACAACCCCTGCAATAATAAAATGTATACTATATCCGTATAAAAAATAGCGACTCCATATGAACCGGAATGGCGCACAACAGATGCAATGCAACAGATAAATAGGAAAATGATCAGTAATGTAATCCATATTGGTAAAATATATTTCGTTTCTCTCCAAAGATACTACAATGTCATTTTTTCAATATGCACTGGTATGGAAACATGCGCAAAATCGGGGTTTTAAGCCCAGATAATTTTTGCATAATTTGCATATTGACACAACGCACCCTCTTCTATATGAACTACTTGACAGTCATATTACACTCGGATAAAGGATAGCTTGTGTCACATACCTAGCAGAGCACTTGTATGGAAGGAAATAAGAAGGCAAGGGGACTCTATCAACCGATATTGCCCGCTTTCGTTAATAAACATGACAATATCGTGGCGTCAGATGTCATTTTCATCAGATTGAACTCGCACACAGATGTGTGACGCCATTGATGTAAAATGACAAATTCCCCCGTTCTTGCCCAAATATAGAGACTCCCAAGAACGGCAGAGCTCATATTTCAGGTAAAAGTAACATAACCTCTAAATGTAACAAAAATCCAAACCTTTTGGGCTAATGAAGATGCCTGATCCGATAACTGTTCCGATTATAATGCAACACGCGTGCATCAACGATAATTTTCGCTTAAGACGAACACCTTCATGCGAATCGTCTGGCTCTAAATCGACAACTTCCTTTGGTCTATTGGACTTCATATCTTTCTCCTTTGGTTGATGTTTTGTTCGTCTTCCGATCGCTTACTCGATAGCTCTAGTTTCTTAGTATCCACAACACTTAAATGTAATGTTATGCTAACAAAATCAAATTTAGTCTTGATTTAAAAGATACTTGGACTAGACATGTAAATGTTGACATACATTTACATTAACTATAACGTCAGTGTTGAAAACATCATTACCCCAAGCTGAAAGATTTTTATAATTGTCTGGTTCTATTATTACCAAAATGATATTAAGGTTTAGTCAAGGTAAGAAACGATACAGAATATCAAGTTTCGAGTGATATAAGTTTTATCGGCCAGTTGATACACATGCGTTGATATTTGAAATCTACGAGGCAATGAGATTGTATCTTTAGAAATGATTTGACACTGGATTTACCCCATGATTACGATAAAAAATCAAATTCGTGTATCCTGCGAATATGTCGCTGATTAACAACCCAAGCCGTATATAAGACTGAAAAACGATTAAATCTGAAAAAATTCACACGGATCTCCATATTATCGGAAATATTACTTGGTCTTATCGTACAGACAACACTATATAATTGAGGGATGTGATGGCATATCAAAGTTAAAGGTTCAATAAAGACCATAGAAGAAATGTGGGAATCATTTTACATTTCCCGAGCTATTAGTGCAACGTTTTGCCTAATGTCTTCTTCGCCATGCCTTTTTTCTTAAAATGTATGCACTTGTCAACAAATACCACCAATCAGACTCGCAAATAGACTTCTAAATAAGAAATTGAAAGGATGGACGTCTCGCATTTTGTTTTTTGAAACATTTCTGCGTCTCCGCCATTTAAGATTCTTACTGCAGCTGAGATTAGGTAAGACCGCATGTCAGCATGTTTACAGTAGAACCGCGGTTGTCTGATATAACCGTATACATGGTACACGATATGACCACCGTTGACGGTCTATCTATTACCGGCGACTCTTACAGTTAGCCTGGTCCACTGACGAAGAATAAAAAAAATCGAACACTAAAACACCTCAAATCTACCCATATCCAAGGTCTTCTTGACACGCGCATGGTATATAGGAAGCAAAATGTTGGATAGAACGTTATGTGAAAACGGGACATGAATCCAATGACAATATCACCGGGAAATAATTAAAAGGTACGTGAGCATTTTTTCTGTCGATGTCGGGAGAAGATTCCCGGGGATTTAGGATGCCAATGATTGTGAACATCGGCAGAAATTAGGTACGTTCGGGGGTTTTCTTTGTAGCTAATGAAAATAGATGTTAGCCTTGATGAAATATCCAAACTTCGATATATTTTGACACCAGGTCCATGATCGTTGGATACGTCTCTGCACTATCTATTCGACCTTTAAGTGAAGCTATGTGTACCGTATATTGAGTATGACCGGTTCTAAGCTTACGAGTGTGACCGTATTTCTGTTCCTATAAACAGACGAGGTGAGTACTTGCTTTTTATGAACACTTTCGAACGTTTTCTTTTTATCCTACTTGGTCAATGAATGATACTTTGTATACTTATAATGCCAGGCATATCACAAGGGGCCTTAATCAAGTGAAAACGTATTAATATTAGATTGAAGACGTAAAATCCTAGTTTCAAGCATCTTTGATCAGTTTTTGTGTAAAACAACGCAACTCCGAAGAGGATGACATATCTTATGTATAATATATATCTAGATCTACGAATTAGTCATGAATATTTTAAATAATTTAGCCTGCTCTGTCCAAATATGATACATCTTTGAATTTTTGAGAATACGAATGTCACTGGTGCCCCATTAGTGGAGAATACGGTTGTGAAATGTCTTCCATGACATTTCACAAGCGTAACCTCTGGGAAAAGATAAATCCTTCTCTTGCTCACTCTACGGGGGATCATATAAACTGAGATTTGGAGATCTTGTTCAGGTTAGCCATAAAAAGGTTTGGGATTTGTTTTTCTACTGTACATGTGATATTAATGATTTGGCTCTAAGGCGAGAAATCTGTACTTTCTGATTGATATTCCATTATGAACAGTTACATTGCTAAAATAGCTCATGTTTAACATTTTTTGTTACATTACTATTAAATACAGCATAAACTATATTCAACAAACACAATTTCAAAAAGGATAATATAGAACCTTTATTTTCCATTTTTAAGCAGCTGTGCCTCTCATGACTTTCCAAAACAGGTCATATTCGTAGCCTAGGAACCGGTCATACTCCATATACGTGGAAACTCTAGTAGCCCGTGTTGTCAATCAATGAGGTTTCGCGATACCTCGAGTGACAGCGTAGGTATTATGGAAATCTCGAAACCGCTGAATAACTTAACAATATCAGCGGAGATGTATTGGTTTGTACAAGGCGGTAATAATTCAAGATCAGAGAAGTAATGACTGCATGGCTTGATCAATTTAAGGGTGAATACGTTATTTTTGAGACCAGGGTTTCACTCGTATTTACAAATTCGTATTTGGTGGCAACTTGATCCCGAAGACGTCTTATTAGTTTTAAACTCATGAAATAGGTATGGGAGTCCCGGGAAATACTATTTCTTGTGGACTTTTAAACCATACTTTTTAACGGACTATCAGACCTACTTGTAGGATCTATAGTCGTCGAGCGTGACGTAAACTCTAAAGACTAAGGATGAACAAAAACAATTATTTCAAATAACACTTTTATTTCATTTGACCACTGTTACGATTTTTACAAATACTCAGTCATAAAGTCTTCAAATCTACAGTTGTTTTTCAATCTGAAATAATGTTGATGCAGAAAAATGATTTCTGAAAATTGCAAAACATGTTAATTATCTGTCCTATAAAGCACGCACATGACTACCAAGAAAGCAATGAAGGTATTATACTAGAATAAGACGGTCGGAACATATTGTCCACATGATTGTTTTCAGACATTTAAACCTTGGGACTACATTGAGTGACATTTTTTGTCCCATGGATGATTCTTTCACATACATTTTTAATGTATCATAAAGTGTTTTGTGGGACGACCGTATCGTTTGCCTTATATGAATAATGAATATTAAGTAGGTGGATCCTGAATCACGTGGTTGTCTGCGGTCCCAGACCTAGGTAGCGCAGATTGGGGTCAGTTGCATTCCATGCCAGCACATAGCGAGCAACAGGTAGGTATTTCACGTTATATTCAACTCACTGACAGTATTACTGTTTTATTTCATTATCATTATTTGATATTATTATTTGAAATGCAACGTACACATTATTAATAATAGTATTATTTAAACTGTACTGTACACATTTTTACTATATAAGGACATTGAATTGTACTTAATTGTTAATTGTTGCCACCCATTCCCCTCCACCTCCCTTCAGATATGACTACCCAACTTTCTAATGATATTATTATTTTATATTAAATTAATTAATTTCACCAACACGAATGTATTATGTTCCGTTATAATTAGCAACTGAGCAGATCAAGGGAAGAGACACAAATGTGTTTTGGCGTTGTATACTTCCTACAAAAGTTTGGCAATTCTAATGATGAATAAAAACAAAAGAATTGGATTACATGTTCAAGCATCGCGTTTGGATCCTTGTTAGCATGCTCTGTAAAGAAAATTCTACTTTGACTGGAAATAAAAATTAACTTCATTTCATATACCTCCAATTTCTCTAAAGTCAACAACACAATAGGTCGGAAATTGTTGACAAATCTGACGATCGTTTGAAAATCGACATTACATATGAAAAATGAAAGGTTTGCCGCAAGTCAAATGACAGAAAATCCATCCATCCAAGTTCTCGCATTTAAACAAGTTTAAATAGAAAATAGAATTTGCTTATTTCAAAAAAGCTGTTACTTCGGTTTCAACAAAGTTATATGTCTCCACCAAAGTATATTTTTTCAAAGAAACCTCTTCCAAAAAAAACATTGTGATAATTTTGAGTTTTATGACAACTTACATGTACATCTTCATACTTAGCATAAATATTTTCAGGTGATGTAGAATAAAGATTCAAACATAAGAAGGCGTTAAAGTAACATATTTACGATGTATCTAAAATCTAAAACCTCAAAAAGTAATAGATATGACTATATGTTGTATAAAAAGAGATTTAAAAAAATTGTGTCTGAGAGATATATAAAAAAGAAAAAAAAACCTAAGACTCGACCGCGAATCGAACCACCGACATCTGGATTCAATCATCAAAACCTTAGTCCTGCGCCTTTCTCCATTAGGCCAGACTGGCATGATGAAATAACACCGTAATTCTAAAGCTATGTTATAAATTTTAGAAGACAGTCGAATCACTGCATAAGATTAATTAAAAAATAGTCAATAATCATTTTAATAA
Source organism: Owenia fusiformis (assembly GCA_903813345.2). Classification (NCBI taxonomy): domain Eukaryota; kingdom Metazoa; phylum Annelida; class Polychaeta; order Sabellida; family Oweniidae; genus Owenia; species Owenia fusiformis. The sequence continues at coordinate 11,167,942 of CAIIXF020000004.1, forward strand.
TATTTAAATATCTATTTCGGTAAATTTTTAAGTCAAAACCAGGATTGATGATGTAAATTCAGTTTTCATTTAGATTATCTATTTCCTGTTATGAGTCGTAAAAAAAACATGGCTCCGAAAAAATATTTCTTGCATCCAAATTTCAAAATGATATATATCCATGGATCAGTTATTTTTGGCACCTGAACCCATCCTAATAGAAAGGTAAGACTATTTTCTTGACTCATATTGCTTAAATTGTCGAAATTCGGCCTAGAATCGTAAATGTGTTACTTTAACGTGTACTTCCAATGTGAAAGCCAAGGTTGCCAAACTTTTGGAGGAAAGTGTAACCTGGGAAAGTATCACCATGGACTCCAAGGAATGGATATTCATAATGACGAAGTGTCCATACTATGTGTAATTTCGGACGTTGTAACCTTGGTAAAAAGTCCGGGACTGCACAAAATGATATTTACAAGGATAGTTTTTCCATTGTAAATATTTGGACGTTCCTGGTGTAAAAAGTTACCGATAATTCAAAATGGATACTAAAATTGGCAAAGATTATTTGTCCATGCCTGTGTCTTTGGGCGTTGCAACGTAGGGGAATTATCCTTGACCTCAAAACTGGATGTTCATAAGGATGAAAGTAAGATCGTCCACGCACATCTGCGTTTTTAAATCCAGTCGAAAATGATCTTCTTTTTGCAAAAGTTATTGGCATGTTTCATCTTATTCTATTGTTAAGAAATTGTAAACTTAAACGAAAATCGAACCACTATCAAAACTCCTGACCAAGTGTCTTGCAACTTATATAATTTGCCAAGACACATACATTGGACATTTATTCCAATATGACTTTACCTCTATTAGCGTATGTAAGAATGAAGGACCTAGGAATATAAGTCCGGGGCAATTTATTCAGGCCCTTTATATATTCTGGACATTTTTTTCTTTCGCCGTTGTGGAAGAAATAGAATTCCATTGGTTAATATAGTCCATGGTCACAAATGTATGTTTGCTCCGAAGAACACACAAACAGGTTGCCATGATAACTGAATATATTTTTTTGTTAAGTAATAAATGCAATATAGCAAAATGACGCTGTCATCTGGATCTTTATTTTGAGTGAATTTCATATTGTTTTCTTATCAAATGATTTTTTAGAGCATAATTATCATCACTTATGGGACACCCTGTACGTGGAGTGCACGTATGGACTACTAAAGGTAGAGTATTAATGATTTTTGATCGTCGTGAATGTTGTTTCCTCTTCTGGTATCCTACTATTTCACTTCCTTTTCAATTATTTCCTCAGGGACAACTTGAAGAAATAGTTGTAGAAAAATTGTGATGTTATCTGAAATCGTAATAATTAATTATCAAAAAGCTGTGTAACTATACATTAATTATGCTCTTAAATTATTCTTCTAAATAATGGTCGATCGTGTAATTGAAATGTTTTTTAAAAAATCGTTCAGACTGTACAATGCTCTAGTGTGGAATCACGCGAGTTAATGCTATTGTGATGTCATTTAATAGCCTGCTCAATCGACGAACTCACCCAGGGCTTGGCTGAACCTCCCAAGGTCTCTGTTACGTATAAACCGCCAAAAGAAGTAAAATGGTATCCCTGAGAAAAACACGCCAATGCCACCAAGCGCTGGAATGGGATCTCCATATACCGCTAAACCAGTCAGACCCAGTAAAATCAAAGTCGTGAAAGCAGCTAGAACAATGTTCATCTGGAATGAATTCTTTCTTGAATTAAAATCAAAAGACCTGAAAAGAACAAAACCAAAAACAGCACGATTTATAGAAATGTGATTTAAGAGCCAACAAAAAGTTTAAAAAGCAACTCCAATGTCCTGGTTAAGAACGCATGTATATTCTTATTATTGAAAGTTGATTCTTGCAATACTATCAAACATGAATGTATTACTTGTTGAGATTCGATCAACTTGAGTTCTTCTGAGAATTGGTGTATTAACTTAACATGGGGGTACAAATCCGGTACAATTGACTTTAAAGCTGCATATCATCATGCATATAATCCTTGGGATAGATACAAAATCATCATTATCTCAGACCTCAAATTTATCAAATCTCAACAAGTAGATTCATGTGTGAGGGCAACGACAGGATCCATTTCCAAAAAAATGAATAGGGGTCCTTAAATAGGACATTAAGCTTGACTAAGACCGTTTAAAAAATTTTGGTTGGCTCTTATCTTTGAAATTTGTCCCGCTTTGCCATACGTGGTATGTTATCTTGTGTTATATGTGGGTTGTATGGTTTATATTTTTGTGTACATGTTATATAACGAATTAAATTCGTTTTATATTTAAATTGTTATTACAAATTACATACTAGCCTAAACTATTGGACATTGTTACTGCAAGGGGTGGTCAGTGCAGATTGACAACTTACCCTAATTGGACGATACAAATGTGGCTTCTTGTAGCGTAACCAGAAAAAGGCAACAAATGCGAGTAGATAGTTCAATCGTGATACAAGACTTGTGTATGTAATCAATTGTCCAATATCTGTCAGCCAAACGAAGAATAATACCATTATACACTAAAAAGAAAAGGAGTATTGGACCTCACTTATTAAGGAGATCTTCTTAACAATAGTTACAAAGTTGCGTAAATACATTTTGCAAAGGTGTCCTTCGTTTATGATTTACGCTTTTAGCGTTCGTATTTTTACATACACATCATTTCTTCTTAATATATATTTATATTCCCTACGCACAATAAATTAAAGCAACTATTACATTTGTTGTCAGAATGGGCTCATTTGGATTCGAGATTTTTGAAAATCAGGATTTTGAAAAATAAATCGGGATGAGCAATAAAAATTCGGGATTTCTCCCGATTTAAATGGGGCTTTGACAGGTGAGCATACATTGATCATTTCAAGTGTGTTTTGAAAGTTTTTGAGAAGTAAGAACACTAAAACTCGCAATTCAAATTCTGAAAGGAAAGAAATGGCGGCTGGATTGATTTCAACTTTTTTACTCACGACAGGACTCATATAAGGCAGAATAAATAAAACACATGGGATTTATGATTAACGTACGGCTGCAATCTAGTAGAAGCCTGGGAGGAGGTTAGTTGATATAGTATAGAAATTATTTGCAAATAAAAATGATATGTTTGAGATCAATGAAAGAAAAATCACCAAAACATTGAAAACGCTCGAAATGATCAAGCACAATGTCGATTACAAAAGCTTAATTTTCGCAAAAACTCTCTATTTTATGATCTAGTCAGAATCGAATAAAATCGATATGAATCAAATGCATCTGTGATGTCGTCGGTACTATTTTAACAAGGTGGAATAAGTAGCAAACTTACTTGCACAATTACAGCTGGCATAGGCGTGATGTAGTGCATGTTTATCATGTTGAAAATTGCAGGGAATTCTTTCTCTCTGGCGACTCTGAATGTAACCCTACAATAACATAATATTGAATATTTAAACCAACTTTAAAACTAATTGAACAATGACAAAATGTACATCAAACGTTTCCGATAATCAGCAGTAGCATTTAACGTATCTTCATATCTGAATTGCTGCCTTTGTTTACTCCGCTTCAATTATTCTTTCAGTACATATGGGAACCTCAACAATCTAATTCTTTGTACCATTGAATTCAGGGGTTGCTAAAACGGATTAAAGTGTTACCTCGACTTGGTCAGGATGCTTGCAGTGTTTGAGCCAAATGTCGAACAGGCCACGGCCAGAGATATGACGGGAACTAACATAGGTACAGTTCCCTTGGCGAATGACTGAAAATAAATAATTACGTATATTTGGTGTATATATCTTTGATATATTATTTTATTAGACCACATTGTCTTTTATTGTAGTAATTTATGGATATCATTGTAATATATTGAATATCATGCTAATATTGCGTTGTACAGGTTGATCAATAAATAATTAAAAAATAGCTGGCATTTTGTAAATATTGGTCCAAGCATCCTGAAATTTGGTCAGAATATACCTTGTACATTTCTAAACTAAGACATATAAATATATAACTTCTGCCATCTGATTGGTTAATATTATAGATACTATGGCAACAGGAGTCTGGGGTACCCGGGGCAATTTCATTGCGTCCAATTTGAACAAAAAATGATTAAAAGCACATCTTTTTCAAACTGAAAAGAAATAAACGTTGGTGCCAGCATTTATTGTTTTAATACTTTGTTTCCATTGTTACATATTTTCTTGCAAATTTGATGTTTGATGTCACGGAAAAAATTAATATATAATGAAAACTGATGTGATCATAGAAAGTCTATGACATAGGTCAATGATGAAAAAACAATACCAAGAGAAGAGATTTGATGAGAGCAAAGAGGAATAAGCTAAGAGGCCTGCAAAACGTTTCACATTGCACTGAGATAATGCTCCGTCTAATAATGCTATTCCCATGGTACAAACCATTGAAGCACTGGGTTTCCCACTGTTAGACCATGTAATATACTCTCCTGACTTGTCCCCTTATGGTTTTACCTTCATGGTTAGCTGAAGAGGGAGTTGAGGGAGTTTCCTATGGGAAGACTTGAAGTCAGCTGTCTTGAAAATGTTCAGGCTATGGAAAAATGGGTTTAAAAAGGTGTTCAAAGACTGAAGTAGAAGACATGAACTATATGTTAAAAACAAAGGACATTAAGTAGCAGTTATGAAGTATGAAATAAGAATATGATATGCCATTTTAATTGTGATTTGAAATATATTATCAAAAGTGTTTCGACTGAAAATTTAGTTTTTTATAGTTGCCCTAGGTCTTCATGCTTTCTGTTGCTATGGCAACTATAACTTCAACCAATCACATCACTTTGATCTGTAACTTGAAATATCAATTCACTAATGTTTGAACATTATTCTGTGCAAATTTTATGAGGATTGGGTAAAATCTGAAGAAATGCCAGATACGTTTACCTTATTTATTGATCACCCTGTATACTAATTTATATTTTACATTTCAGGAAAATTTCATAGTTGATGTGAAATTGATGTGTAGAGGTTTTGGTATAGTTAACAATTGCCGCTGCAATTCAAATGTAATTATTGTTATTTGGACCAACCAGTGCCACGGCTGGGGAGGATAAAAGCTCAGTTGGTGTCATGACAGTGAAATAAGCCAAGTTTGTCAGTACATATACGATTGTGACAACGGTCATCGAGATCATCACTGCCCTTGGTAGGTTTCTGAAAGTGAAAGAAATAGATATGAAAGTTTGATTACATGGGTAATGTGTAACTCATTTATCGCTGTGATTAACGTTAGAACATTCACACAAGAGTTATAGTTCCTTGAGCTAGCTCTCCTTCGTAGTATTTACTTGTCCAATGAATATAAAGAAGAAGTATAGTAAAGGTATGAGCGAATTTTTTTACTAGGTCCCTTAAAAAAGCAATTGAGAGAGGGGAAGTTATTCTCGTGGGTTCCACTATTATACGTCTGCATTTATTTTACGTGTAGGTAAACCACCTAATAGTATTGTCAAACAACACCTACCTCAATGGATTCTTTATTTCCTCAACAAGAATACCAAGGTTTTCACTAAAAATGAATAATGTTCGCATTTCATTTCATTCGTTCCATTAAGTTATAATTGTGGAAAATTATTTTGACAATATGTAAACTGGACTGCATTTGTTCTTATACTCTGAATATTTTACCAATCAAAGTACAGATACATCATATATAATAGACTATATTAGTATACCATGATTTGAAAGTAAAATAAATATATACGACTTAAGTTGAACACTCATCAAATCGTCGCTCCTATGATAAAATGTGGAGATCTGATAGGTGTCTCACAATACAAATCAAACGAAATATTAGAGACCTCTATCGACGGTTCAATCCCATCGTCGTCGTGTGTAACACATTCAAGATTGCCACTGGATATTTTATATTGTTACTCACTGTCTGCCATACAATACACATTGCAAAGAGTCGCAAGTATACAGTGCGTCCACAAAAAAGTATACCCAACTTCAAAACCAAAATAGAATCCTGAGAAATATTTTTGAAATCCAAAGGTAACAGCAAACAACCTTATTTGTCCTCCATCAAATGGTACCTAGATCATTATGTAACTATCATGTATGACTGGGCAATTATGACCATTCTGATACTAAAAGAGTAGGTGCCAAGTTATCTTCCTGAAAAGTATCATTTTTCTGTTACATTATGTTAGATGACAGGACTTTGATAATGAACTGGACTGGGGGCTGAGTAGCTCTCTTATGAAACAAAGATTTAGCAAAAAGTTTACCTACTCTAAAATAGGCCTGCAAACGTGGTTCAACTGACACCTGAGCAGTAGAGCCAACACAAAGCAAGTCCAGTGTACTGTTTAAGAACACCTATCCTTACTATTGAAAATGGATTCTAGCAATACTGTCCAACATGAATCTACTTATTGAGACTCAATCAACTTGAGTTCTTGTGAGAAAATGAGGATTTAAGCAAGGGTGTATTGACTTAAATGGGGGTTTTAATTGACTTCGAGGCTGCATATCATCAAGTAGAAGTTTCATTGGTGTTCAAAAGGCTCTTGTGATCCAATTCCCGAGAGGTACGTAGCAATAAAATGTTATGGGAAATTATGCAAAAATGTTGAAGAACATGGAACAAGTTTGAATTTGAACATTAATAATAGTTTGAACACAAAAAAACATTCATTGCGTCAATCCTACTTGAATGCTAACTTGGCGCAGTGCTGATTTTACCACCTTTCATAAAAGTCTTTATTGCTCAGTCATCAATGGCAGTTACACAATGATTTAGCCACCATTTGATAGAGAATAAACTAGGCCCTATACTGCAGCCTTTACATTGTAAAAAAATACTCAGAATTTTGGTATCCCGGCTTTGAAGTTGGGTATACTTTTTTGTGGACGCCCTGTATAATAAGCGGTGTATATTCTTAATTGCTACTCACTGGCCACCATACGCAAAGAATCCCGAATAGATAGCCAGTGCGTATTCTGCAGGATTTGTACTGCTTCCAGAGAAGAAAACATTCGATTCCAAATTTTTAGAATTTCCTGAAATAAGAAATTGAATCAAGCCATTAAATGGTTCTCTTTTAGTGCTTTTAAAGGAATATTCTTTGGTAATATACCAGGTTTCCATGCAAAACACAGGATCAGAAAACGTTTTGATATGGTCAATATGGACCATTTAAATATGGCGTGCTTATTACCAGTTAGATGTCATCTTTTGAGATTCCACACAGAAAGTGATGTCATCGACTGTAAAATTGCAGTATTATCCTACATAGGAAAGTAGCACAAAATACTTCTAGACAAATGGTCATGTATTTCGTGGGAAATTGTTTTCAGGGCTTGTCAACTTAGAATTAAAAAAGAGATCAGCTAAAATTAAATCATGAACAAAACTGAAAAAATATTCAGTTGTTTTTCTTTTTAATACCTCCTTGCTTAATATTCTATATACAAATGTCATAGTTCATAGCATCGCTTCCTTGGTGAAATATTAAAAATATGACTGCCTACTGGAAATGAGCAATTCATTTTAAATGATCATAGTTACTGCATTAAACACATTTGTTCATGTTTTCCTAAATATGCAAAGTATATGACCATACCCCAGATTCTGATTTGTTATAAAAATGTTGCAGATATAAATTGGGGTTAAACTGAAGTTTTACATAGTTTCATATATTATTTACATATGGCATATAAAATAATAATTACGGCAAGCCAATTATGGTTTAAACAATCAAACACATCTGAGTTCTTAGAAATGATAATAAAACGTTATATACAAATATAATGTTTTATAAAATATAATATATTATATCAAACAATATAACACATCATTGACAAAACCCATGCGCATTGCTTTCAGTTAATTAAATGAAACATACAAACCTAAACCAATCTCCCTCAGTCCAAGAGCAATAATAAGTACCAAAGCGCCTGTCTTGATAAACGTGAATGCAGTATTGACGCCTGCTGCCAAAGACACACTGTAAGCGTTAAACAGATGCACCGATACTGAAACAAAAGCATCAATCAATGTCAAATTATATGTTTACATATTTTGTTGGGTTTGGGATATTGGAAACTTGCTTTCAATATGACTGATTGCGCTCTTGGACACTAGTATTTCATTTGTTTGGTGTTTTATACTCTCGGTTTAACACGTTTTGGCATCCTTGCTTTCATACATTACTTATGTTTATTTTGCAGTGGTTTATAGAGATATTTTATTGTGACTAAGAACCAATTTTTAACAGTTCTAAAATTCCTGTTTATTTTATTTTCTGAAACGATTAATATTAAATACTCACTTAAGAACCAAAGTGCCAATAGAGTTACAATGATATTCGGCGTGGCACACTCAAAGTTGATCATCTCCATAACATATATGGCGCTCACTCTTGCCAACACGCATGCGCCAAGAGGACCTCTTACGAAGTCGGCCCAAAATACCATGAAACTTGCCCATGGTCCGAAAGCAGAACGGCAATATGCGTATATACCTCCTGCCTCGGGAGTTATTAGTGCTATAGACAGGATGACAGAAATATACAAATATTCAATTTGTCTACATCCTGTGTTGATTGTGTGAAAGTGGTGTACTTGCTCGAATCGACTGGGTCAGTTCTATGTGCCACTGGAATCTTTAGAACTATAAGAACGCTCATGATAACCTTTAAGCGATGAGTTAAATCTTCAAAATATATAACAGCAACGCCAAAAGCGTAACAATTCCCATCGAATAGCCATGCCACATGGCAGCCATTTTTCAAAATGGCTGCCATGTGTTTCTATAATATATACCTTTAGAGCTATATTAATGTCCTATATTGTACATCTTTATTACATTCAAAACATAATGCAATTACAATTTTAAATGTTGTACCTAAATAACTTTAAAATTGGCACAAAAAGGATGCCATTTTGAAAATCGGCTTTTTGAGAACTTCTAAATCCATAGGGCATTTGTGTACAAATAAGAAAAAAATCGACCCAACGGTGTTTGAGTTTCGAGTACTTCGTTCGATGGGATAAAAACTCTTTCCCCCTATGCATTCCCTTGTTTTAAATTGTCAAAACTTTGAAATGTAGGTATCCTATTGTGCGATTTGCCAATATGTGTGTTGTCTAAAACGCTTTCTTATAACAGATGAACTTTATTTACCCCTTTTTATCGAAGAGTTATGTAAACTATGATTGAATTTTCTTGTGAACTGGGTGTAGGTGTTGTTAAATACAAATTTCTTAAAATGCCGGGATCTTTTTATTTGGTGTGATAGCATTCGTCTTTAATAAAAAAGTAATTTCTCTATCGGATGCTATGCAAGTACGTCTATTGTTTCAACAAACATTTAATCTGCACACATAATTACATGTAAATTTCATGGTAATGAAGAATACCCCTATAAGAAGATAAACAGTAAGAAACATGGAATGGAATAATTTTCAAATACGTGTGATATTCAAAGACGGATTATACCATGAACATGACAGATGCCTGGATACAATCACTGACTGAATCAGTGATTCAATCTGTTGATCTCTGTCAATTTGCTTACACTGTTAGGTCACATAAATGTTTTTAACAAATTCCATGGATCAGCCTCAGTTTGTTCAGTACAATAGAATTTGATATAGCTTTTAACTTGTTTAAATACAAAGCAAATGCTACCAAATGTAATACCAGACATTTCCAATGAGTCGTGTTTTAGTTTGTACGTTAGTATACAACATGATTGATGTTTGTATTTGCGATAAACATATTTTCACTATATGTCTTATAGGTGTTCAAACATAGTAGCCGAGACAACACAAGTCCCAAGTCTATATATATTAACTCTCGTTTCTTCACTTTTGAGGGTGAAGTCACCACATTTTATATGCATATTTCTTGGAGAAATCCTAACTTAGAATTCTATTGGTTTTGATTATAATTTATTTGTTAAATATAGAGAAACATTTGATTTTGACTGTTTTGTGCAACAATGCAACATTAACGTAATTAATTGAAAAATTCAAGTTAGATATGACAGATATAATATGTCGTCTCTAATCCTATTGATAATAAGAATGTTCAAGTCGCACTATTATTTTGCTGCATTTTGGTGCTTCTTTTTCCATTAAAGGTCGTTTGGTACCACCGTGGTGTCATAATATAGCATCTGACGTACCAAATTGAAGCACATGTTATAGGCCATCAGCTTCACCCCAAAATTTAGGTTTTCGGTATCAAGTTAGGGTAATAATCACCAGGTTAAGACCTCTAGAGTAAGGAAACATGTTGTAGCATTGTAACAGTTGTAGCTAAATGGGTGTTATCACCCATTTTTCAAAATGACCATCGGTGCACGAGTTAGAATATTAAAGTAGGTATATCTTAGCATACTGAGATACAAAAACTGTGATTTTAGGATCTATGCTTGGATTCTAGGGGTCAAGGATTTTATTTATGTCTAAATCGGAATCATCAAATAATTACTTTTCAAAGAAATCCAAGGTGGTCACCAAAATGGGTGCCAAAACGAATATGTAAATTCTGATTTAAGCTAAAAAACACTTAAGAACAGAGTTTGGAGCCCACGCTGCCAATGTCAATCTGCACGCCTACTAGGCACGCAGTTTGGAACTCCACTACCATCTGTGAAGAACTGTCTGTGTATATAGGATCACTCCATCTGATTAAAGTGAATGAGCGCAGCTTGTAATTTCTGGCTAGAATAGGCGCAGGCAGTTTGTTTTTTATATTTTATTACTCCAAAAGTAGTGATTTTTATGATAACGTCAAAATGTTGCATTTGTTGCACAAAATGGCAAATTTTGGTGGTAGACGAATCAGAATCAAATGTTTCCCTCTGTTTAACAAATAGATTATAATCAAAGCCAATAAAATTCGATATTAGGATTTCTCCTGGGAATATGTATGCAAAATGTGGTGACATAAATCTTAAAAGTGAAGAAATGAGAGTAAATAAACAGACTTGGGACTTGTGTTTTCTCGGCTACTATGCATTTGGTTTTTAAAATGCTTAAACTCGAACACCCTTTACTAAAAATATATATAGTATTACATAAATATAATACCTAATTCCAGGAATATGAATGCTGCGCATGTGTTGACGATGCCACCAAAAACCCATACTAAAATAGCGGCCCCATATGAACCAGAATGGAGCACGACCCCTGCAATGATAAACATGTATATGATAATCATACTAAAATAGCGGCCCCATAGGAACCAGAATGGCGCACGACCCCTGCAAAGATATACATGTATATGATAGATTTTATTTGTAAAATATGTTTAGATGCCTTTTATTTTTGGTATCAATACTACTTGGTATTTACTACTGTTAATACTAGATATAGTTCTATAATAGATATTCATGAAACAGCATTGATACGAAAACATGAGTAAAATCAGGCGATATACCAGATACTTATTGCGTATTTACACAAAGCGCCCTCTTTCACTATTTCAACAACTGGCACTGAACACATTACATAATTACCTGCTATAACAAAAATACAAACCTTTTGGGCTAATGAAGATACCTGATCCAATAACCGTTCCGATTATTATGCCACATGCATGCATCAACGATATCTTTCGCTTAAGACGGACACCTTTATGCGAATCGTCTGGCTCTAAATCAACAACTTCCTTCGGTCTATTTGACTTCATATCTTTTTGGGCTTGACGTACGAATTGTTTTTCTCCCGATTATCTATGCGAATGATCCTTTATGCTATGGAGTGTTTTGCCTAGTCTCTTGGTACCATCAACACTTACGTTTAATGTTAAATGTTATGTTAACAAAGTCAAATGTAGTCAAACAGATTAAAAATACTTGGGGTACAAATGTAAATGTTGACATATATTAACATTAACTAGACTGTAGGTTTGTGCCGTTTACATTATTATTTAAGCTAAACAATTTAACAATTGACAAATTTTATTATAACTGACAATAGAGTTAAGGTTGTATACAGGTTACCTATAAAGGGCTACCAATGTTAACTGAACAACTGAACCACATCTCTTATTTTTTGCATTGTTATGTTGTCAGTTGCTAAGTTAAGTCTACTGTTAAGTGTAAAGATTCCTGAAAATTGTTTTGAATATAAAAGTAATTAAATTAGCATCTTTTATCCTTGATGGCACATTAAAACAGCGTATTAAGCCTATCGATTTAACGTTTATACGTTTGTGCATTTCGACTTCTTGGCACGAGTGGGTTTTGTGCGCTTCCAATATCGTGTTACATTACATATATTAGGCCTTCTAGACTTCCACCAACGCGACCTACTATATGTTCCTTTCACTCGAACCACGGTTCTCACATCACAAACGGTTGGCGAGCACGGATCTCAGTGCGCAAGTAGAGAAATATGTTCGGGAGCGAGGAAATGATGATGCGCGACTAAAGATTTCACGTTCGCGATGTGAGAACCGTGGTTTGAGTGCAAGGAACATAGTTCGCGAGGTCAGAACTGATGTTCGCGTTGGTGGAATTCTATGAGGCCTGTATATCTTGATCCTCTCTGTAATGCTAGTTCAACTTTACAATAAATTAAACACCTTGTAGTAAACTGTAAACATTGCATCTCATGACATTACCACTGGAGACATCTAGTATCTTAATCGCAGTTATTGATTTTTACCCTTATATGTCCACCTTATGTCCTATGTCCAGCACTTTTTAATATCTGATCGGGGAAAATGCCCACATGGCAATTATGACGTTTTTGAAGCATACATATTTAAGCACGCTATTGATATACGTCTAAATAAACTATATATGATAAAAATGCATTTAATACATTGCTTTTATGACTGAATAATGTCTGTGTCATTTTTGTTTTATATTGCCAATTTGTTCTCCAAGGCTTTCGCACATTTCAGTACTGTTACGTCATCATAGTGGCGACCGATGATCATGACACCTATTGGCAAGCCGTCTGAAAACCCGGCGTTAATATTAAGGGCGGGGTGTCCTGTGGCGTCGAAGGGACCAGTGTTTCCAACCATACGCAGTGCCTCACCGAGTAACTCTGCAATAAAGAGATGGCGGAATGAAATGTGTAGTCTAGCTACAAGCCTCTGTGTGCAACAAGGTCTTGTACGGACAGGGTACTTATTAATTATTCATGAGAGATACATGAATGCAGCATTCTGATCCTCATAGCATCTCTCTCTCTCTGTTGCATCTCCAGAAGGATAGAGATGGAGAGGGCGTGGCTAACCACGATGGAATGCAGCGGCATGATTAAATAAGTAGACAAAGCCTAATGTGTGCGACCATAGACCAGACAAAATACTCACTTACAAATAAGTGTTGGTAAACTACATTAAGGGGGAGGCCCACAGTCTTGAATCAAGACTATGACATTTAGCAAAGAAAGCTAAAGAACACTTATTCTAATGAGCAGTTCATATAGTTAAAATAACGAAATAATGAAATGTTACCATGTGTCTACTTACCAGTTTGTTCTATGTCATCCATCCTGCTATGTCACATTGTGGAACGCAGCCAAACACGACACTGAAGTCAGTATTCTGAGGTCATAAAATCTAAATCTAAAAAATTTCCCATTTGCAGCCCCTTGGAGATTTCCGGAATTGAACAAAGTAGCGAACGTTGCGATCTTTCAACTTTAGTTCCTTGTTTTTCGCCACTTTATGTGAAGTATTTTCAATTAGGAGGCGGTCTTTTTGAATGCATCGTGTCAGGTCTTTATGAATCAATAGATCAATAAGCAGACTAAAAATACAATTTAGCAGTTTCTTTCGTTGCGCACTGGGCCTGTTAGTCACGAAATATAATTTAGCAGTTTCGTTCGTTGCGTAGTTGGGCCTTCTGTAATCAGTAGCAAATGCTCGCAAAACATTTTTCAAAATATTTACTACCGTTTTCCTTGAAGACATACCTGGGTGACACGTCATTAAGTCACATGATCGATACAGTAACTAGTCATGTGATCAGACACGTGTCACGTGATCAGACACGTGTCACAGATCAGTCACGTGAGCTTGCAAAATGGATGATCTAAATTTCCAAAAATTCTGCTGAGATCAATATCGATATGTTGTTGCCTTCATTGTCGTGTTTGGCTGCGTTCCACAATGTAACCTAGCAGGATGGATCACATAGAACAAACTGGTAAGAAAACACATGGTAACATTTCATTAATTCGTTATTTTAACCATGTTTGGCTGCGTTCCACAATGTAACCTAGCAGGATGGATCACATAGAACAAACTGGTAAGAAAACACATGGTTACATTTCATTAATTCGTTATTTTAACCATATGAACTGCTCACTAGAATAAGTGTTTTATCTTTAACTACAACTATAAACTCAGAACTCAGAAGCTAATCAATATGGACGTTAAGCAACATGCTCTCTATGATAACTTGTGCGTGTGTATAGAAGTATGTCCTCTTGGGAGTAGTTCTCCCCTTTCAATCCACTTGTCCGATTGAGTTTAGTTATGAGAAAAATATTTGAAATTAGGTGCCTGAAAAGAAGACAATTGAGGGGGGAGTAATCATGTGGGTTTGTGATGTAATACGTTCACATTCACGTTTCCTTAAAAACGTGTAGATTAAGCTCCCTCATTAATGTAAAGAATGTATACGATTAAATCAGGTTCAGCTATTCGAATCGGTGACGGGGAAGTAATGACAAAAACTAATTGTATTGGGCCTAATATGATTAGTATACAATTTAAGAATGTTTAAATCACCATCCATCAACTATAGGGCTTAGTATGTCAACGTGTGCGACTAAAAAACTTTTTTTCCAATGGTGTCCTAGGCAAAAATCGATTACATGTATCAATACCTGTGATGCTGGCATCCGCAGACGGAAGTTTAGGGGCTTTGCATGGCAGCGTTGGCATCACAATGACGTCATATGTTTCCAATGCTTTGTCATATGCAGCTGTCAGCGCAATATTCAAGTTTTGTGCCTTTCCGTAATGTTTTGACTGGTAGTTACGTTTAAGATGTTCTCCCCACAGACATACATTCTGGTAAGTCGGTGGTAAGTCGTACGGTCTCGCCTTTACATGTTTTTTAAAATGCTCCAACATCGAGTTTGGATAAAACCCTTTGTTTCCAATATTGGCACCTATGTTAATAAAAAAAGTGTTATCTGTTGATGCAAATTATATTGGAAAACTATTAATTTTCACATAATTAAGCATGGCGCCTCTGATTCCAGCCAATCAGAACTCAGTATTTCATATAACTACAGTGCATTATATAACCAATCACCGCATCTGCCAAAGTCATTCATTATGTGGTTATCAGGTGACGACTTGACTCTACAGATTGAAATTGATGCTTTCCAAACTTGACCCTTGCAAAAGGTTTAGTTGAAGACACGTTCTTTTAGTGATTTCGTATCTTTTGAAATAAATATTTTGCAATGTGAGAAAATAATATAACCCCGCGAATCAATGCATTCAGGCGTTGTTCAGGCGTTGATCCCAATAATCAATACCCGATACTGCGCATCTCGTGCAAATTTTGGAAAGCAACACATTCAAGGAATTGTCATTCCACATTGCACTGAGCCCAGGGCTTAAATTCTAAAACCTATAATAATGATACTTCTTAATGAGGAAAATTATCGATGGCAGTATCGCAATTCAGTTGATATATTCACTCAAATAGTCTTCAGTATGACTTCTACACTACGAGTATATTCTGAAATTTTAATCATAAAACTATGTTTTAAATGATTTTTGGATAACAAATTCTTTTAATTTTTATAGTTGCGCAACTTAAACTTTCGTTGAAAACACATATATGTCTAGATCAACAAAATACGTGTGCTTCTTATGTGTGCTTTAAAGTGAATATCATTCTTGCAAGATTAGTATTCTTACCAACAAATCCTTGAAGATAAGTTCCCTCTATAATTGGAGGAGTCCAGATAGCTACACCTGAAATATAATAAAAATAAACTTAAGAATATACACTATGAATTTATTTATACATTCTGGGCCATTTAAGCATTAAAGTGATGAGGGGGTCGGGAATACTCACCAAAGGGCTGAGACTTGATTTTGTAGAACATTTCTCACAAGAATGAGAAAATTATGTATTAGGTTGCTCCCAGGCTAGAGAATTTGACTGCCCATTTTCATTTGAATCCCCACACCTCACGACACGGGGGTCTCACGTAATTCTTTGAATAGCCTTTATATATTCACTATATGACCAGGGGAAGTTTATTTGACCGATGATACATTAACACATACGTTGGCCTAGATAATGTAGAAGTATCCAATGTAGGCTTACTTAGGAGATCCAATTTAATTAGTGAAAAGTGTCAAGTCTAGCAACAAATATTCCCATTTCAAATTATTGTCTCTGTAGTGAGATTCTTCTTCGAGATATATTATCAGAAAACAATGCTTAATGGAAATGTGAGGGGCAAGACAGAAAATGAGTTTCCTGATGACCTTACAGAGAGGTATTTCTCCCAGAGTTTCACAAATTTTACACATATAAATAATAGCCTTGCCATATTTATGCATGGGGATCGATGTATCTTCAACCGTCGCACCAGCTTTCTTCCACGCACCAGCTGTTGCCTTAACAACCTTAACGACATCAGACTCACAGATGGCAAATCCCTCCTCCACAAACCCGATTTTCATGCCTTTCACCCCACCATCGATCTACAAGGAAACGATTGGCCAGTCTGCTTATTTTATATTTTGCAAAACACATTTCAGTATAATCTTCCATAATCAATAAGGCTATATCAGTTTTTTTAAAACATACAGATCTGTAAAAGCATTTGCAGATCCCAGAAGATAAAATAAACTGCTACTTGGCACTATTTCTAAAGTGACGACATGAATAATGACTATTTGAATGGATACTGATTCAGTGTCAACATATTGGATTGAAATATAACTACATTGACGAAACCAGTTTCCTAATATGTTACCTCCATTACTTATCGCCCGGAATATGACAACAGAACGTTGTTTTGTGACATATTTAAATCATTTTACAGTATTGTACTTTATATTCTTACTAGCTTTGTATAATTAGGAACGTCAACTTTTCTTTGTCGCGCATCAAATCCATCGTATCCTGCTATCACCTCCAAGAGCAAGGCGCAGTCGTCCACTGTTTTCGCAATTGGTCCGATATGATCAACAGTAGTCTCCAACGAGAAAGAACCACTACAAGGTACAAGCCCGAACGTTGGTTTGTGACCAACAACTCCACAAAAGCTTGTGGGGATCCTGACGGAACCTCCCTGGTCCCCACCTAGGGCTAGATCAACTATACCGCCAGCAACCTCGAAGAAGGACATTTGTAAAGTAAAACAATGACCTTTTGACAATTAACACTAATCATTGAATAGGTCAAAATGTAGAATATCCATAGCTATTGGATAAAATTTATTCAATTTATTTGACCCGAGAATTTTCAATCAGAATCAGTATAAGTACGAAACATTTAGATAGAATACGCACTATTTGGTCAGTTTAAATAGGCCCCTTAATTCTCCTTGTGTAAAGGAAATTACTTATAATATATCAAAATCAGAATGTTTTTTTCCTAAAACAACTCTAGATATCTTACAAGAGCAGCAGATCCAGAACTCGACCCACCACTCGCTCTTGTGCTGTCGACTGGGTTTGTTACAGGTCCACTTATTGAAGTAAAGCTATTGCCGGAATAACACACATCTTCGCATACGGCCTTCCCGAGAATCCTACCACCTAGAGTAGACAATTAAGTAGCTTCCTTTATACTACTCAAAATTAAGAGATCGCAAGAACATATATTTCTTTATATTAATATAAATAAAAAACATATAGTTCTTATGTTAACCTTTATATGAGTTAATTGTATGAGCTTAATATACATTTATTAAGTGTTAGTAGGCTATGACATATCATAAAGGCTGTTCATTCTTGATGAGCGTTGACAATTTCTTATCGAATCAAAGACGGATAGAGAAACGTCATTAAAGTTCATTGAGACATTCTTGAATAGGTATATGTATAAAATCGTTATTCTATGTGACTCTATGGCAGACATTTAGTGAAACGTGTTAAGAACAGCTTTAATTAAAGAGATCATGGATATCGCCCATCTCCACTCATTCACTGCACAAGGATAAATGATGTATCCTACACTTAGTGTACTATATGTATAATAACGTCAAAAAATAAATTTGATATATATTGGCACAATAGATAACCGGAGGAAACCAATATGCAGAGGATATTAGTATCGCCACGATATACTCCGGAAAACCAATATTCGGACGATACTAGTATCGTGACGATATACTCCGGGAAACCAATATGAAGCGGATATCGTGACGATATACTCCGCTTGTGGATTTCCCGCATCGCAAAATTGAACTATTTGACATGAAATTGATTTTTCAATGATATTAAACATTTATTATACACTACTAGTAAGTGTAGGATAATGAGAAAATCCTCAAAAAATCATAAATGAATAAACACAAGGAGCACACGTGTCTCGAACTCGAAACCTTGTGGTTACGGCGCCCAAAGATATCCTCTTTGTAGTGAGTACACACTTGTACTTAGTTATACGCATTTGAACTAGTGCGTATTACCAGTTAAGTAAAGACATGTGCTTCGACTTAATACCTGCTTCTAAGACTCTCGTGACAACAGTAGCGTCGAATTCAGGCACATATCCTTCAAATGTTTTACTTCCATTCGTCATAGGTACACCGGCCACTGCAATATGATCTTTGATAGCTATAGTTTTACCCTTTAACTTCCCATCTTCAGACCCTTTTATATCTGTACACCAGGCCCTAAATAATTATACATACGTTTACTATGCATTCAGAGAAAATAATCATTTTGATCTGTACATCGGTCCCTAAATTGAACGTAGTAGGTTATCTGTGCGTTCACTTTAGACAAAATTATCAATTTAGAAAGTTAAAATATAGTATGCTTAATGGTAGTATGCATTTTTATCCCAAGTAATATTCGCTAATATATCATACAATTGATTTTCCTCATTCATTGGACTGTGATATACATACGTTTCTTTTTAAAGATCATGGTGTTATTCATTTTCATCACAGATTCGTGAAGAACGATGGTTTGGCAATTATAAAGTATTAACAATCCCTCTTTGTTGTATATTAGTTACCACGCATTGAATGGATTCTCATCTGGTCTTGGGTTATGTCCAGGTGTCCTTGGGAACTTCACTTCCAGTGTTGGCTCAACCAGTTCTTCTAACATCTGGTAGGCTCCTTGGACTCCTTTCATGTATTCTAGAACAAAGCATTAGACGTAATTTACACTTAACTTACAAACTCTCAGCTGTTTTGTTAGAGTTTGCATGGTTTTTTTGATGGGGTTGAAGTGTAGATCTGTGTTTGCAGCCAGGGAGGGGGGGGGGGGTACTGGTCAAATTGTTGTACAGGGGATGCCACTGAGACTCAAAATATCTTCCCACATCTAGGGATTTTTTTCTCAAAAAATGGACACACATTCGAGATTTTTTCTTTCAAAAATAGATCCACTTCAAGGTAATTTTTAGAAAACAAGACCCACTTCCGTCGATTTCTTTTCAAAAACAATACCCAGCGTTAGGATTTTTCAAAAAGTAAACCCAGTTCTGGGGATTTTTCATCAAAATTGGACCCATATCTAGGTGTTTTTTCTTCAAATTGGGACCCACATCTAGGGATTTTTCAGCGAAAAAGTGACCCACTTTAGCGGCACGTCCCCATATAGCCAATATATGGGAGTACCCCCCCCCTCTGGGGTTTGCGGTGAATTGTATACCGAATAATGATCTCATAACTGTTAACACATTGCAGAGTGTCAATGTATTAAACATGATATGAGACTGTAATACTTCAACGTTAACGAAATGTCTAAATAACACACAGGTAAAAAACATTTTATGACATATATAGATAATGTAACATTCTTTGTGAATAGCGTCGGTAAACATACCATTCAAGTTTGCATAGTGTATCATATACTAGTATGCCATAGAAACATCAACTGCATTCGGGTTCATTCGACTGATTCAAATATATATTTTGTTTGGTTCTTCATATCAACAGTAGTATTGATTTTAGTATACTTCTAATATGAACTTTCTAAACGGTTTGATTTAAAATAGACAATCATGGTACATTGTCAATCTTGATTTAGTGATCACAGACTATCATAGGGCCCGAAAATAAACCTGAACTAGCCAAAATCAAACACATGCACTGTACTATGTGCGCTCATTATTCCCTAAAAACAAAAAAATCAAGGCCAGGTTAAATGTTATAGAAGAGCTGCTTTATACACTGTTCAATGGTAAACACGAGCGCATATACAAAAAATCATCTCACCCTTGCGTTTCTCAATTTCATTATCAGTCAGTTTGGCAAGTCTAGCCAGAAATAAGGCAACAATTTACAGACATTTATTATTATATCATCACAGACGTTTTATGACTATTTTTAGAAATGAAGTCCAAATTTTCTTGAGGCGTATCATTTGCCTTGCGAAACATTAAATACTGGCTATGCCCCGGGTGTGGTTAAAGCCTATATCTGCTGATATCTCCCTCATTGCATGAGTAGTCGGTTGGTGAACTGCGGAAAGAGACGAATCATATTTGTCAGCTGCCATTGTTTTACATATTTATATAAACATTATTAAGGCCGGTGCAATATGGTTTACTAATATGCTACCTTTGTGCTGCTCGAGTTGGTCATCAGTGAGGTTAAATCCGAGATCTGCAGATATCTCCCTCAGATGTTGAGTAGTTGGTAGATGTACTGCAGGTGAGGTATATAAAGCTGGGGTATTTTGCTCTTCAGCCATTGCTTTGTTTTGATATAGAAACAACTGTCTGTTTGAGTAATATTACTCGACTGATGTAGAATGAGATACGCGTTTTAAAATGTAGAAAAACACAACCTCGTTTTCAATATTATGTTATCGTTTTCAATATTTTTAACAAGGAAGCTTAATGAAATGATAGAGGATGCCTTTTATGTTCGCCTCTTACATGTTGCAATGATAAATCAAAAATGATCTACACATTATACTCTAACTGTATTTAGGTGCTTGTATATGTATAAGACGGGAAGATTTTTTTGCCGCCTGGCCTGGTTTTTATGTTAACAAAAATGAATTTCTTTACCTTCTATACTATACAAGGTTATTGTGACATATACAAGGGGCGATCCATATATTCTGATAAAAATGCTCTCATTTTGTGATTTTTTTCACATATCCCTTTCATTTTTTCAGAACATGTAGATTATGTAATTACACATACAATGCTAAACTATTTTAGCTATATCTTGAATTAATTTTGAAATAAGGTTGCCATGGTAACCTGTATTTAGGGTAGGCAGGTCGGTTAAATTATAACGTCAAAAATAGATAAATATGTTAATTTAATCATTCCTCGGTACCTATTTTAAGCACACCAAACGCATCTTCCAGTATTGCCAACTATTCATTGATCTGTTCCATACCCCTGTTGCCCTTGTTTGATAATGTATATACAGTGGGATAGCTATCTTTTCATTAGTAACATCTCGATTTATCGTAGTGTTATTCTCTGTCCGCAAGCTCTTCTTGCAACCAGATTGTGGATGATCTTCAACAGTGACCATGCCTTCCTCTTTACAATACTACCTATAGATTCTTTATGCAGATATAACACCTTGCCCATGCACTTAATAACTTCTTGTATGTCTCTGACAGTGTCCTCTAACTTATTCTTAAAAGAAAAGAAAATCTAATTGTATTCCCTAATGTATCCGTTAATGTCACACTCTGCATCAGCCACATTAACCTCATCTGACAATTTGATTTTTAGTGTGTCTCATAACATGTAATGTCAATTGGCCCATTCTGTCCTACAATGCTATTGTGATTTGTTGTGATGTTATAGTGAGCACATATAAACATTTGTTTAGCAACAAATAAAGAGTAACAATACCAAACTCTTTTAGAAAAATGCATGATTTCCGCATGCTTTAAAATAATTAAAATATCAAGTTATTATGATATTTATATGTTATAATTTAATTGACCTGCCTACCCTTAACACAGGTTACCGTGGCAACCTCATCTCATTGATAGTTTAAGATATAGCTATAATATTTTAGCATTGTATGTGTAATTACATAATCTACATTTTCTGAAAAAATAAGAGGGAGATGTGAAAAAAATCACAACAACGTACAACGTACTTTGTTTACATACGCTGGTCTCTACGGATCAAATCGAGAAATTGTTTCTACGTAGGAGGAATTTTTCATCTAAACACAAAATGTGATATAAAAATAACCAATGAAGATTTGAAAGTGACTTAAAGTGTCTCACATATTCGATCAAAATTTGCCATGCAAACATGTTAGTCTACTTTACTGGGCCCCCTTGCTGTAACAAGGAACCCAAAACACATTAAAACGTAAATATAAGCCAATTAGTCACTTCACTATGAAAGTGGGGGTGTTAGCAAATGCTGTGTGCATGGGCTAACACAATATCAGTGGTCATACTGTGTCAACTTAGTAACCCTTGCATATCGTGCTCACTCAAGTATTGAATATTTTTTTATGATCTAAATGTTTGTGGTTAAAAAATGAGATATATTTTAGTTAGAAATACATTAATTGATATATTCATTCAAACAGCACTAGAATGCGGGAAGAAAGAGCAATGGTGACAAAATGCAGACAGAATTTTCCGTAAGGGTTTCAAACATTTCTGGACACAATCATACATGTGTACTGTTATTTTTAGTGCTGTATTTATAGATATAATTTCACGTATTAAAATCATATTTTCCAGCAATGACTTCAAATTCGGAACCACACCCATACCACATTTTCTTCAATAACTCCAAACATGTGTAAACATTGACCATGTGCATATAAATTCAGATTTCACGAGCTCTTTCCTATTCGAGTACCTCATACACCCCTGCATGGATTTGAGTTGGATTCGCCTTTTATACGTGAGCCGATACACATCGCAAACGCTGATTGGATAAAGATTGTGAGAATCCTTTCGGGTAATTTGTTTGTGCTAGGATATGACCTCTCTTAGGTGGGCCTGATTTGCTAACACCTCTGTGTATCACCTCCTCACGATCCTGGAAATATTCCAGATCTAAGACATTTAGTCTTTCCCACGTCAATCCGCACACTCTACTTGGTGTGGGCCTGACCTACCAAATTCTCAATGTGCATCAATTTCATAAACACGAATTTAGATCATAGACAAAGGTATGACACACCGGCACATATTTTTGCCACTGCGGATGCATCTGCGTCTTTCCCTATAAATCATTTCGTCAGTTTCTGATCAACTTGAATATCTCCCAAATCGTTTCTGATGACCATATACGTGCCCAAATTTCATTTGGATCTTACTTATCATACACACAAATACGGCAAGAGCCCTAACAATGCAATACAGTCTAACCCAGTTTCAACTAATGTAATTCTAGCATCTGTTATGAAATGTAGTCAATACTTAGGCACAATAAGCATACAGTACAGTATTACATACAAGTTCTGCCCAATACAAGTCTAATACAGTACAACTCTTTGAATGTCAACAACAACAATGATCCTTATCTAAGTTCCTTAATTACACGTTGTTATTTAAAAGATAACAACCCTAGACAGCCCCACCTCGCTGCCAGGCATGAGGGCCTCCTCATACTTCGCCCTCTCCGGTCGTGAAAAACCATACAATCATCATCCTCCTTTGGGACATCTCCCAGCACCTTCTAATGGCATTTCATTTCTGCATGTTAGGCAAAATGACCGCCAGGTATCATTTCTAAACCATTGGGTTATTAAAGGAATGCATCCCTCACACAAATGGTGGGGGCAATGCGACAATCCACGAATATTGCTCGTAGCAAATCCGCATGAATAGCAAGTTGGCCTTTCTGGTATCATGTTTTATTCTACGCAATTTCTCACTCGTTTTCTACATTCACTCTGGAAGCAGCTTCTTATATACTTGATTTTTTGGGTTACCATGACAATATACAAATGAACTATGCCGTACCTATTGTTTTGGGGACTGATCATTCCTTGTTATAATATTTGACTGTCAAGGACCGATCATTCCCCTCTGTTTAATATATCTTCACTACATATAGCGATAAGGAGGGTCTGCTTTTCCTCGTAATCGGTACTTC